>JAQPPZ010016984.1:2441673-4883346 GCA_028583015.1 Wollemia nobilis
GTAATCCGCTGATCGTGTGCTTGTCTTCAGTTTTCGTATCCGCTATTCATTCATTTGTCTTGCCATTTATTGAATCCGTCGTAGAGCTTGTTGTCTGTGAATTCATGTCAGAAGGAAGG
The DNA here is from genome assembly GCA_028583015.1 of Wollemia nobilis. NCBI lineage: Eukaryota > Viridiplantae > Streptophyta > Pinopsida > Araucariales > Araucariaceae > Wollemia > Wollemia nobilis. The sequence continues at coordinate 2,441,793 of JAQPPZ010016984.1, forward strand.
GAGGACTATGTTTTATTTTCCTGGCATAGTAGGGATAAGCATAACAGCATGAGGTTTTAACCTCACCGGGTGCCTTTGGCACACCGGTAGTGGCTAGGTTGTTGGCGCGCTATCCGAATGGGAGGTTCCATGTTCAAATCACGTGAAAGGGTTTTTCATCGTGGACGCAGTGGGTGGTGTTAGATTTCGGGCACAAATTTCTCCAAAGTGATTTTTTGATGTTGGCTAAGGTATTTTCGAATTTAATCTTTTGCTAAGTGTATGTTGCGGATGGACGAAGTTTGTTAGAAGAAAAATAGCTTAGGAGTAATAAGGGTTTTAAAGCTTGTTGTTATTTTGATAAAAGATTAGTTTGAAGGTGTTGTTGAAATATCTTATTGCATTCTTATAAGAGATAAACTTTATTTTTGATGAGACAATAAGGGAGAAATAAGGTGTATAATGGATAAATCCTTCTTGTAATGTTGAGAGTGTTTTTGGTTGATTATGGAAATGAAAGCATGATGTTTTAAGGTTAATTGCTTCTTGTGTGAAGTTGTGAAACCTTAAGTGGGCAGCTTTGAGATTGACATTTGCTTTCATTAAATTGGTTATAATCAAGCTATTCTTTACTTGGTTAAAGTGTTGGGCTTACTCCTTTGTTGATGAATTGAAAAGTTGTTTTATGCTATTTTTCAGTTGAGTTGGTGGATGCTTTTTGTTCAAACAATATTGGAGAGAAAAGGAGTTCTACTTGTTTCCTTTTCTGATGTTGATTGTGAAATGCTTCAAGGTTATGTTTTGAGCTGAATGGTGTTGATTGAACCTTGTTTGATGAGCATTGTTGTTGAAGCCCTAATTGATGGTGAAAAGAACATGAGTATCATTGTTATGTGATTCTTTGCATAGTTGGCAATTGTTGGGGTTTCATGTTCTTGAAAGAAAGCATTCTATCCTATCCATTTCAAAGTTTGAGTTGAGTTTTTAGATTTGAGATTGAGTTTGAGCTGAGTTGATTTAAGTTGAGTTTTGAGATTAGGAGTTGAGTATAGAACATATTGAGTCTCTAACAATTATCTTTATGCTTCTATGAGTTTGACAAATCACATTGGGTCTCTAACAATTCATCTTGTGATTTTCTACTAAGAAAGTTTTTTCTTTGTGAGCTTGCTGAGTTTTTGGATAGGTTCCAGTGGGGACTTGTGAGCAGGTTTTGGATAGGTTTCGGTGGGGACTTGTGAGCAGGTTTTGGATAGGTTTCGATGGGGACTTGTGAGCAATTTTTGGACAGGTTCCGGTGGGGACTTGTGAGCATATTTGGATAGGTCTTAGCAGAGGAATTGTGAGCTGAGTTTGTTAGTTCTATTAGAGAACTTGAGGACGCAGTTCTTTGAGAAGAACCTGAGGATAGATTTGGTAAGTCTTTGAGAAGGCTTGTGTGCAGAGGATTGTTTTGTTCAAGTGTTGGACAGATCTGATAGACAGAGGAAGACTTGTACTAGACCAACTGACTGTATTTGGTACAGGTTGCTGAGCTGTTGTGGACGTGATCATAGAAGGCAGAGGTCTCCTAGGCTAAGCATTAAGGACAGGAGGTCTTTGGTGGAAAGGAGTTCCACATGTTGGCAAGAGGTAGAGGCAGTTTATCTTTTGAGGGATCATTTCCAGAGCAGAGGGGAAGGTATCTCCTTTGAGCAAAGGCTCATAAATTCATATTGGGGGAAGGTATCTCCTTTGAGCAGAGGCTCATAAATTCATATTGGGGGAAGGTATCTCCTTTGAGCAGAGGCTCATAAATTTTGATTGGGGGAAGGTATCTCCTTTGGGTCGAGGCTCATAAACATTATAATTGGGAAGGATTCCCAAAGAACTTTGAGATAACTTTTAGAGAAAAGTTTTGTGGACGTAGCTCAACCATTCTGGGTGAACCACGTTAAAATTGGTGTCACTTTGTGGATGATATTGTGCATTGCTTTGATATTGCTTTGGGTATATTGCTTTACTATTTTAAATTATAAAGGAAAAAGTAAAAAGAGGTCTTATACTATTCACCCCCCCCCTCTCAGTATAAGCTTGTGTTCTTCAAAAGTGTCAACACAAAGACTAGCAACACAAATATTGAATACCGCTATGGAGGTTAAGATGGTAAGTTTTCTAGGAGCCATACCAACATTACATGCAATAATGGGAGAGGAATTATAGCCCCAAAATGTTATGGAAGTATAAATCCAACCAGTAAATAAATATGAGAAGAAGGATCACTTCATAGATCTAATAGTATTAATGATTGATGTTGGGAAAAAAATAGCATTAGTTCACATGCAAATACGAGAGCATAAATTAACACAAGTAATTATAGATAGAGGGTCTATTGTTAATGTACTACTAGATAAGACCTAGAGAGAGATCATGACTCCATTCTTGTGGGCACCTAGTTTTAAATTGTATGGTGTTGACCAATATGGCATAGATAAAAATGGAGTATTGATGGCCCAACAAGTAATAATAGCTGATGAAGAATTCATCTTGGATTTTATTGTGATTACAATACAAAAACCAACATATTATGCATTGTTCAGAAGGGGATGGCTAATATTGACCAAAGTAAATCATAACTAGGAAAAGGATTAAATAATATTTAAGAAATTATAGAATAAATATATGATTAATTTGAGAAATCAAATGATAAATGAAGATGTGCCTACAATAGATAGATCAGGGATTTCTTCAAATGAATAAGAATAGTATAATCCAAATGAGGAAGGAATTTTGTACCTATAGGAATGTAGTGAAGATGAGAATTAATCTGATAGCAGACTTATCCACTGGAAAATGGAGGAATATGAAAATTTTTAACCCACCTGCCTCTATATCCAGATAGAGGAAACTTCAAAAAACCAAGATCAAAAAGAAGTCATCAAGAAGATAGAGGAAGAATAAAAAGAGAAATGGATATTTTTTAAAATCTTCTTAGAGTATGCAATTGATGATGCAAAAATAGATGTGAAACTAGCACATTTGAGGAATATGGAAAATGTCAAGATAGAAACAGAGAATATAAAATACAAAGGACCAAAGATGGTGGAAGTAAATCTAAGAATGGATGATGAACCAAGAATTATCCATTACGAAGATGATTAGGACCCTATATTGAAAGTGATAGCTTTCAAATTTTTCTTACAATACAAGGATGTCTTCTCTTGGACATATAAATATTTGAAAGGAATACCTGTAGAACTATGTGTTCATAATATTCGATTGGTCTCAAGAGCCCGTGAGAAGAAGGCATTATAGAATGAACCTAAAGTATGCATCTTTGGTGAATATAAAAATAGAAAAGATGTTGGATGTTGACATTATCTTCAAAGTTATAATGAGTGAGTGGGTATCACCCATCGTGGTCACTTTGAAAATATAATTAGATAAAATTCATATATTCATAGACTTTCGAAGTCTAAATAAAGTGATAATTAAGGATCCTTCTCTATTCCATTCACTGATTCCATCCTGGGTGAAGTAGTTGGACATAAAATCTGCTCCTTTCTGGATGGGTTCTCTGACTATAATAAAATAAGTATTGTTGAAGAGGATAAATTGAAGATAATATTTGTGGTAGAAATTATTTATGTGTATAATAGAAATATAATTCAAGCTATGCAATGCCCCATCCACATTCTAGAGGATTGTCGTATACATATTTTATCAATTGATAATAGAAAAATTCAAAGCATTCTTGGATGACTGGTCAATATATGGCAAAATCCTAGAATGTTTTCTAGCATTAGATGAATGTATGATACTATGTGGAAATGCGAGGATAACCATAAATCTAGGAATTATTACTTAATGGTGTTGTATGGCAAGTTGCTAGGACACATAGTGTGTAGAGAAGGATTGAAGACAGATCCTGATAATATTTATGTCATTCTAAATTTGGAAGAACCACATGATATGAATTTTTTAAAAACCTTATTAGGATCAACTAGGTATTATCGAAGGTTTATTAGAAACTACACCCATGTGTACCATTGATTATATTCTCTAACAAAATGTTCCCTTTTTTTAATAGAGAAACATTAAGGAGATTTTGAGGAGCCAAAAGCAAAGCTCATGTGTAACCCCAATTTGGTGTTTCTAGATTGGGACAAGGAGTTCCATGTTCACATAGATGCATCTAATTTTACAATTAGATGTGCATTAGCTCAGGAAGTACAATTTAGGCTAGATCATTCTATTTATTTTACAAGCCATCAGGGTTATGCATAAGGAGTCAGCCCCAAAATCTATTTATAAAAATAAGGTGAATTGTCTCGAAATCTCGATGAATTATGTAGAAGTATACATGGCGAATTGCATTTATTTATCACCAAAAAATTTCAAACCATGGTAAATTTTTTGTGTTGGGGGCTATGAATATTGGTTTGAAAAATATAAAAATATATAGCAAACTTAAAGACTTTAGGCCAACATGAAAGACTTTTATCCTTTATGCTTTATGATGATCGGTCTGAGACATGTATGACGATCGACTACAGATATGATGATCAGTTGCAGGTATGACGATCATTTGTAGGTATGATGATTGGCTATAGATATGATGATCTATTGTAAGTATGATTATTGGATGTAGGTATGACAATACAAGCGATCAAATGCAGGTATGATGATCGACTGTAGGTATGACGATCGATTGCAGACATGACGATCGATTGCAGGTATGACATCTAAACCTATGCTACCTTGTAGAATGACATTTGAAAGACAATAAGTATTCTCTAACAAGAAAATATTTCTAACACACAATATGACATGGATACTTATTAATCATAGTTGCAGATAGTGTCTCTACACTACCTATGAAACATACTCTAAGAGACAAGAAGCAATCTCTGACAATAAAAATGCTCCTAACACACAACCAGATGACATTGATAGTTGTCTACCATAGTTGCATATAGTTCACCTACAGTACCTATGAAACCAAAGAAAATAGATTTGGATAAAATAATAATGGAAGAAGAATACTCTACCGAATTTTACAATCATGAATCCTCTCTAACCGATAGCCCTATACCGATAGACACACCTCTACAACCAATAAGCTTTTTTAAACAATCTCTTCTTTGCAATCAATAAGCTTATATCGATAGTTTCTCCTCTACAATTGATCATCTTGTGTTGATAAATGCATCTCTACAACTGATGGGCTTGTACCAAAAGACACTGCTCTATAACCGATCATCTTATACCAATAGATGCATCCCTACAATTGATCAACTTATACTGATAGAAACATCTCTGCAATCGATTGGCTTATGCCGATACTTCTCTGCAACCGATCAGCTTATACCAACCAACACTTCTCTACAACAAATTAGCTTATGCCGATTGATATGTCCTTGCAATCGATTGACTTATATCGACTAACACCTCTACAACCGATAGACTAATGTCAAAATACTCTCCTCTGTAACTAATCATCTAATGCCAATAGACATGTCTCTATAACCCATCATCTTATTCTAATAGACACATCTCTACAACCGATCGACTGATTCTAACAGTCTCTACAATCAATCATCTTATATTTATTCACCCTTCTTTGCAATCGATAGGCATATGGCAATTGACACTCCTCTGCAACCGATCAGCTTATGTTTATCATATTACATTGATCGACACTTCTCTACAACCAATATTCATATGTCGATTGACACTCCTCTACAACTGATCGGCTTATATCAATCGTCTTACACTGATCGACACTTCCCTGCAATTGATAGTCATATGTTGATCAACACTCCTCTACAACTAATCATCTTATGTTGACAGACACTTCTCTGCAACCTTGTCAATTTTTTTATCATTTTAGAGCTATTTTTGAGTTAGAGTATTTTACATGTATGTTTATCAATACCCACTATAGTATATATACGGGTAGTATATGAGGTGAATTTTATGAGAAAAACAAAATCATTTATAATTTGAAGGTGAATTATCCATGGAATGGGGTGAAAGTTGTCGGCAAATTAAAATAAAAATAGGATAAGTATTATCAACGATGGGTGAATTTACCCTAAAAAAACTTCCACCCCATAAATTTTGGGTGAATGGGCCCAGTGAAAGGATCCAAAATTATCCAATTTAAAATTTTTAAAATCCTAAATAGAGCCAATTTATGATATTTCGTGCTTATGCATAACCTTGCAAGCCATCTATTGTCAAGGGTAGAAATAAATTATAGTACAACAAAGTGTGAGGTCTTGGGGATGGTATATGTTGTACAAAATTTTAGATGTTATTTATTGGCCAATCCATTTGCCTTTTATGTTGATCATCAAACTTTGTTATACTTGATCAATAAACAAGTGATACAAGGATGAGTTAGTAGGTGGCTCATCATATTATAAGAATTCATGTTTTGAGAGAAACATGTTATAGTGGATCAATTATCAAGGATTCACTCGAGAGAAACTATAGGAGTAGGAATGTCAAATGAGTTTCCTAAGACTTAGTTATTTGCAATCAGTGCTATACCATCTTGGAATAAATTATTTAAATAATATATATCCATAGGAGAGCTTCCATAGGAATTAACAGTAGAAAAAAATATAAAGGTTATAATAAGCTAGCACCTTTCCAATTAATAGCGAGATCATTGTACAAAATGGATTCGAACAGTATCCTAAGAATATGCATAATGGAATAAGAGGTAAAGTTGGCATTAAAAGATGCTTATGAGGGACCGGTAGGAGGACATATGAGGCTATATGCTACTACAATAAAAGTGCTTCTAGTAGTATTATGGTGGTCTACAATTTACCATGATTCAAAATAGTATGTACAAGCATGTGATACATGCCAAAGAGTAGGAAGACCACTACATTAGGATTTCATACCCCAAAACCCATCTCAACCTCAATAATTATTTGAAAGGTGGGGTTTGAAATTTGTAGGTCCACTTAAAACAACCCAAAGGTAAAAAAATTGTATACTATGGTAACGATGGAATGCCTAACAAAATGGGTAGAAGCAAGGGTTGTACCTGATAATTTGACAAAAAATCACAACCCAATTCTTGTATGATCAGGTGATTACAAGATTTAGAATTTTGGTTTAAATAATGAGTGAAAAGCGTGGTCACTTTGTGTGTGAAGTTATCAAAAATTTAACAATTATCTTTTGGATTTTGCACTCATTTTCAAGTCCATACTACCCAAGAGCAAATGGGCAGGCAGAGACAACAAACAAAATCCTTGTATCTACTTTGTACAAAACCTATGGAGTAAAAGGAGAAAATTGGGAGGAGAGGGTGCCATCAATATTATGGGTATATATAACAACCTTCAATCCCAAAATAGATCATATGCCATTCCAGCTAATGTATGGCCATAGAGGTAGTTATGCTAGTAGAATTTTTGATACCTAGTTTGTGCATAGCTTTAAACATTGATTAGGTGACCAAGAAAGTCTAGAGGAAATACTAGTAGCACTAATTAAATTGGATGAAAATAGGATCATGGCACAATAGGAAATTGAAGTAGCCCAGAAGATAAGAAATTTGTGGCATGAGAAGCACCTTTGAAATTTGGAATTGAAACAATATGACTTGGTCCTAAAGTATAATGGCAAAAGGAAAATCAAGCTAGGAAAATTAAAAATCTTATGGCTTGGTCCTTTTAAAGTAGTATAATTGAGGGACAATATCATGGTAAAATTACAAAATTTTTATGTGATAATGGTTCCTAAAACTATAAACTGGTCAAAATTAAAACCATATGAAGTACAATGCCTATTCATAGCTATGGAAGAGATAGAGCAAATAAGAATTCAATAGGAAGAGTCTTGCAAACAACAATATATAGCCTAGAATAATCAAACTTCTCAACAATATCATAATGGTGTTGGGATGATATGCCTATTTGTATAAGGGGAGGAGATGCAACAAACCATAGAACAACAATAATTGGAACCTCACCCTGGTGAGAGAAGGTTGTGGGTATATATAAGATTCATATATGGAATAGAAATATGTGAAGAAGAATAAGAAAAATGGGTTCCTATGAATGAAGAAAGAAATCAAAACAAGGAACCTTCAATGATAAACTTGGTGGTATAAGAAGTTCCACAACAAGTGATAAGAATAGTATATTATCAATTAGAACAACAAGAGTTACCTTAGTAATTGGGTGGGTTAAGGAGGATACGATTAGTGGTATGATACCTAAATAGGATGAATACCTTTGATATGGAGATACCAAATATAGATGAAGGAGGTGTCACAAATGAGGAGTTAGCTAAACACATCCCATTAACCCAAATAGGTATGATACACTAATGTATGCACAAAAAAACATAGTAATTGTAAGAGGAATATGAGATATTGCGAGCACATAATGCAATACTTTGAGAATAGATCATTCAAGAATTAGATGAGATAATACAAAAACATCATGAGAAATAGGCTATAATTCAACAAGAGCTTGAGTGACAAGAAGAAGAAGAAAATATATGACAAGTATAATATAGAGCATAAAGACACCAAGAAGGCTCAAAAGGAAGTATGAGTAGGGATGAAAGGTCATAAGTGAAACCAAGAGGTTCGATGCAAGATCCACTAATTATAGATGAAGTAGCAAAAATACTATGGAGAGATATTGAGGAGGATACCACATCACCAAAACAAAGAAGAAATTGGAAAATAGATTCTAGTGATGATGGAGTTCTCTTAGTGGTCAAAAATAGTAGTAGTTATAATAGTAGTGTAGATTTCTTGCAAATAATCTAACCACAATTCATCCATAAGTAGAATATTATGTCACAATATGTTGAAAACTTAGAAGGTAAATAAGGGAGGTGAGGAGACTCCAAAAGATAATAGAGACATCTCTTGGATGGACATTGCAATAAGATGATAGTCACAATTACTCAAGAACTGACTCTATTTTTTTAGAATAGTATAGGGAAGCCTTGGCAACTTGTGAACCACAAAGGTGTTTCAATAAAATAAGGTGGATACAACAATTGAGACACGTAGATCATAGAATAAAGTTCCTACGACAACTATCACCAGGGACTCAGTGTCATGAAGGGTGTTTTTCCAATATAGAATTTGTTGAAATAGCTCCCAACACTTGGGAAAGAGGGGAATCAAGTAGATAACAAGAACACTAGAAAGGTATCCCAAGTACCTTAGGAAGGCAACTAGGCTATCAAGGAGGCCTAAGACAATTTAACCAAGGTGGAAGTCAGTCAAAACCTATAATGGTCCATCTTGGTAGAAATTTCTCTTATTGTTTGATTGATGTACTGATGTTCTAATATTTAATGCATGATCCTATTTTGATAGTTTTACATTGTGCTTTTTAAATTTATATTATGATATTTTTAAAATATGGTATTGCTAATTAATTTTGTGGTTATAGGACCAGGTACTCTCATGAGTGGATTGGTATGGGACAACCCACTAAAGTTGAGAGAAAAGATAAATGATGGATGAATTCTCATCCACAACCATAAGATTAAAACCCTCATGTAGATGCATTTACATATGTTTTATTAAAAATACACCATTGGGCAATGAGGTTGCTATAAAAGCAAAAAATACCTCACCTTGTGCTTAGGGGATCTTTCATAGGTGGGTGATAATGTTGTAGTTGTCATAGTGCATTGGATACCAACTTTAAGCTTTCTTCCATTTTCAATTTTAATTTCTTTATAGATCTTATCATCTACTTGCATCTACTTTGACCTTTTCCCATCCTCATTGTCAAAAAGGCTTTCTAAGGTAATCAACCCCTTAGGTATGTGATTATTCTTTAACTGTATAATTTCTTGTTGCTCAATCTCTTGGGATGTGTCAACCTATGAATTGATACAACCAACCTCTCTAATTAAGAAATCAACAATCTGGTCATCACTTTCAAATACCTACCAAAATATCTATCTATCTGGCATTGAAGGTCTAAAAACCAATTTAACTCTCTTGTTCTCAGTTGATCCATAATCTGAAGATGGAGAAAAATTAGAACCTTTGACAGCCAAAGCATCTACCAAAATATTTTACCTTCTAGGAACAACATGTAGGTTTAAAGCATCAAAATATTCCATTAGATCCCAGACTCTATTTCTATAAGTCTTTAAATAATGATGCTTACTATTACATTTCTCTATAACTTGATTAACCACCAATTCTAAATCACCATATATATCTAACATTTTAATGCCCATTTTCTTGGCTTGCATCAATCCTAGGCATAAGACCTCATATTTAGCAATATTATTTGTACAAGACCATGTCAACCTATAGGAAAAACTATTTTACTCCTTATAAAGGTGATTTTAGAACTACTCCTACCCCAACTCCATTCTTGCATCTTGCTCCATCAAAATGCATAGTCCAAATTTTTTATTCTCTTAAGGTCTGGTTGGATATGGCAAGAGTCTTTTTATCTACTTTAAAAGAGATGCTATAGGTACCCATTCCTATTTCAAGCAGATTGTGATCTTCCTTAAATGGTAATTCATCTTCAACTTCAAGATCTTCAAGGATTTCCACTAGCTCTGGTTCCTCCATTACAGAGTGGTTGTACATATCTTCCTCAATTTTCTCAATGTGATAAGCTACTGGATTTTCAGGAGTGATCCTTATCATTTTTCCTTTATGGGGAATCATCATGCAAGAATAATCCAAATACATATAACCTCCTAACTTGGTAGTGAATTCCCTAGAGAGACACAAGCCAAAATAAGGCTCTAGGTCTACTACTACAATCTCTTGGACTATAGTGACCTTTGGAGCTCTATGTAATTTCATCAGAACATCTTTAACAACCCCTATGGTTTTGACTAGTGTTCCATCTAACTATAAAAATCTTGGACATGAATGTGTATATTCCATTCCCATTTCATCATAGACTACTTTTGGCATGACTATAGTTGAGGCCCCTAAATATATCATGCAATTATGGACAATCCACCCTTCCATTCTTAGAGAAATATAAAATGGTGGGGGTTTATTTTTTAGGGTTTCTAGAGTCATATTTCCTTGGTCATGAGCCAAATTAAACATAGTATTGGTCTCTTTATCTAGAGAATTCTTGTTTAAGGAAGCCTTTAGTAGATCAATTTGGCCAAGAATGAAAAGTGTGTCATAAAGACTTGCTCTAGAAGGTGTTCTCTTCAATTCTTCCACAATATTAAATTCAAGACTTTTCTAGAGGGATTTTCTCATATTTCTTCTCTGGTTCACCAAACTTTCTCTTGTATTTTTGGGTAGCTTCAATCCTTTACCTCTTGGTGATAGAAGGGAATTTTAATCTCTCATGTGCTTCATATTTAGAACCTACTTGTTCTTTATTATTTTTCTTTTCTCCCTATTTTGGAGTGCTCTTGTCCTTTTCTTGTTCCCTAGGAATTGGATCTCGCTTTTTAGCTGCCTGGGGAACTAGGAATCTATCATTCTTTGGTAGGGGTTGCTCCCTTTTCTTTTGAGAGGGGACTTGAAATTGACCCATTTTTTGGGGATCCACCTACAATGGTTTCTTTCCAGATCTGGTTAGGATAGAAATTGATTCTTCTTCAAAGAGATATTATCTAGCCATAACTTGCTCATGCTACCACAACATATTGACCCTTCCCTTCTGGGTTTTGTCAGCCTTTTCTATGGCTTGTTGCACATGTTGTTGGTACATTACACATGTATCAGGGTCATGGGGATCATTATAGACTAGGCACCAAATATTTCCACTAGTCTTAGGAAATAAATCTTGATCTTCGTGATTGGCATTAACCTTTGGCCCTGTATTGTTGCTAGTACTAGGCCTTTGATCTCTATTAACATAAGGAAATCTCCTCTGTTGAGATCTCTCCATATCTATTTTTTCTATAGCATTGACTTTATTGTTGATAGTCTTCAAAGTGTTCTGAATGTCAAGTAATAATGATGATTCTTGAGGTCCTTGAAATGGAAGTGGAGGAAAAGGGATTGAAGTAGATGGAAGTTTAGGAGGAGGCATTGGAGCCATTGAAGGAAATTAAGTTTCTAATGGTGGAAGGTCCATAGTAGGGAATGAAGAGGTCTTGGAATGAGGTAGATGTTGAGTAATTTTAGGATAATATGGCATAACAAATTTGGGAGGCAATCTCCCTACTAAAATCAAGATATTCTCTGCATGGATGGCCATTTGATAAACTTGTGGAAATGAGATTACTCTTGATTATTGTGTTTGTAATCCTAAGTCAGGCCCAAGAGCTCTAATGTAATACATATAGGCAAGAGGAGTAGTTGGCCTAAATTCATGAGGGATTCTTTTCCATGTCCTACTGAATCTAAGATTGAAATCAGAGACTGACTCCTATGGATGTCTTTGGATAACTATGAATTGGGTGAGAAGTGAAAATGGATCTGCTAACTCATTAAATTCTTCTACAAAAGGGCTTGCCAGATCAGCCCATGACCTAATAGTGTTGTTTTCAAGTGTCCTGAACTAGTGTAGAACTTTACCTCTAAAATATAGGACTAGTAGTCTTACAATGACGTCTTCATTTCTAATATTATGAATGGATGCCATAGACAAAACATCTTGACAATGCTCATATGGAGTCTTTCTAGAACCATCATAAGTAGGTATGGCTTTTAGTGCTACTTGTGGAATATCATTCATATGAGGGAAAGCCAAAGGACCAATAGTGTTCCAATTAGGGTAATTTTGTTGTCTTGCATTTTGTTCTTGATCCATATTGATTGGGGTTCTTGGTGTGCTAGGCTAAGAGGATGTTGATTGAGTATCATCAAAGGTGGATTCAGAAGATGGATATCTTGACTATCTAGAATTTGGAAATAACTCAAATAAATTAATAGGTTCTTTATTGTTCTTTGCAGTTGACTTGGTAAACATGAAAAATGATGCTAGTAAACAAGGGTTTATAGGGTTCTAAACTCAGGGAGTTACCAAGTGAATTTACTTTCACCGCTTAGTGAGGACAAGATAATTCACTAAATCTTGTTTTCTCTAGGAAAAAAATGTAATAAAAATGTATAGTGGGAATATGAAATCTTGTGAATGGTCCCATCAGGGCATGCTAAAAACTATTGTGGCTTAGATTGACATCAAGGTAAAATTGAACTATGACTATCATCTACAATGATTTTAAAGGTGAGCACCCACTAATCACAGCCCAAACCACACATTGGATGGATCAAAATACTTTAACCCAACCTCCAGAGTAGGCTGGTATTCCTTGTCAACTTACTGAATGTTGACTCATTTAAGCTCAGTTAAATGTATAAAGGATAGGGATAGAAATAAGAAGGGTTAAGAAATAAATGAATCAATGGTGGATGGATAAATCTAACAACATAGGCATCTATAGAGAACCCCTAACAACTTAACTTCCAGAATATCACTTAGAACTAACAACATTCAAAACTTAGCCATCTTCAACATTAAGAGCAATTGCATACTCCAAGAATCATTCCAAACATCTAAAGTATTAATAATCCAAATTAAAAGAATTAGATTAACACCTTGACTAATAAAAAATGACTTCTTACAAGCATACATTCAGACATGAATCATTCCAATTTACTCTAAGTTAGCAATCCAAATTAGCAAAATACACTAACCATAGCAGTAGTAGCAGAAATGACTTCACAAGATAGTATTCAAAAGGCATGAAGATGCAAGTTTGAGGTAAACATTCCAAGTAATGCTCCTTTTCATTAATTTGTAGGAATATACAATAGTAGCACAAGAAAACACTTTAGATCCAACCCTTCAAAATGAGGGTCATGACCTCTATTTATAATTTTACATTCATTTCACTTTTGAGCATTACAAGGAATGTAATAGAGTATTTGAATCTCTGCAACTTTCTTTGAGCCTAGTGGCTTCCAGCTTTATTTCTTGAAATAATTACAAAAAATCAAAGAAATATTAATATCAACCACCCCCTATTCTTGTAAAATTTTCAATGCTACAAATTTGTAACTAAAATTGGTAGAATATTTGACTCTAGAAGCTTCCAGATTGAATCACTTCATTTTCCTCAATGCTTCAGCTTCCATGGCCTCTGATTTCATATTCTAAGATACTCTATCACATGACCATGCAAGCATCCAATTTGAATCTAAATTTTAACGTTCATCATTGATCTTGGTTTGGATGGTCATCATTAATGTATGTGCCACTCAGCTCATGATTGCGCCTTAGCCTTTATATTTTATGGAGTTACATTAGATTTTCATCTTTGGGATTGTTCAACAAATTTGGGTATGGAATAAGATAAATTCATAGTTTCAGGGCTTGCCTTTCCTTTGAACTACTTGGCACGTGATCATGCACCTTCCTTCTACTACTTGGTGATTTGAAATGGTCGACCATGATATGGAGAAAACTTGAGACCATGCTAAACTTTACTTGGCAGTCTACTTTGATCATGTTGATCATGGCAAAAATAAAATTAGCATTTTCAAGCATTTGTTTACCATTTTCTATGGATCATGAGATAATAAAGGAAAACCTTACGACCACATTCCAAAGTGATATTTGACCCAATATAGAAATTTTGATCATGGTCTTATGTAAATTCATGATTTCCAATACCTCATTGTCTCTTATCTTGACAATGCCATTTACAAAAGGAGTAGCGTGGTCATGCACTAGATTTAATTTTAGCCAAAATTTTCTAAATCAACTACGATTTTTCCAAAAATGGTGGTCTTGAGGTAGGTGGCTCGCAATTGCGACTCTTCTTTGTTTGGGTCCCTTTTTGGCTGAAACGACCACAATTTTATAGAAAATCATAATTTCAGGATCTTTTCTAATACTTAGCAAAATTTTACAAAATTTTGGCTACTTCTCTTCTGATGTAGCCATTTTGGCCTATAGGTTCAATATTACATAATTATATTATGTTAGGATATGGTCCTAATATAATCACTATGGAAAAACATGCATAACTATTAGTCATCCAAGAGGTGATTGTGGTTGATCTTCCTCCTTATTTTGGAATATTATCGAGGGAATGGACAGAAAGTTTTGAGAGATGGATATCTCACTATGGACTATAATTATATGAAAGTACCCTAACATGGAAGGATTATTATAATTAAAAATGAAACCCCATGCAACTATCTCTCATACAATTTGGATAACGATGGAGTAGTTAATATGAATGAACTTTAAAAAATGAAAGATGAGCCAATTGAAGAGGGACTAATTTTAGGATTAGATGTGATCATTGAGATCCTATGAGAAGATGAATTATTGGAAAAACCTATGAAGAGACTAAACTTAGAAATTACTTGATATCTGAAGATCCTACCATAATCCTAGATTTAAATATTATACTTTTATTAGGTGCAAATCAAAAATGGAGTAGGCATAGGGATATCAATGATTATCCCACAAGGTAAATAGATGTGTTATGCTTACAAATTATTTTTTTGATTAGAGGTGAAAATAGAGGTTTTTTAAAGGGCACCAATATGTATACAAGGAACCAAATCCCGTTAGGAAAGTGAAAAATAATTCCCAAGGGCAACAAAATACAACAAACATATACTTCATGCAACATAAAAACAACACAGGAAACAACTAAAAATCTAGTACGAAAGTTACAATTCAAAGAAACTATATTTAAATAAATAGGTTGGACGATATTGATTGCTCTACTTCATTTTGGATAATATATAGAAACTTCCATGTTTTAATCCTTCTTCTTTATAATAAAAATTAAGAGGTTGAATGATCCTAATTGCTTTGATTCATTTTGGATAGGATAACAACAAATTCTATGTCTTCATCCTTCTTCTTTAGTTGAACCACTATCTTCAGTTACTCCCAAGTGTCCATCCTCTTCTTGCTGAATTTCCACATTACTGGAGCTAAATTGATTATCCAATCCTAAAGGTAAAATCACATGATATGGATACAAGTCCACTCATATGTCTCCTTCATAGTTGTTTACTCCTATATTAGCTAAATAATCAGCAAATTTAATCATTTCCCTAAAAGTATGCATGATTTTCACCTCTTGAAAAGATTGAAGCAATATTTTACTCTCTTATGATTCCTTCCACTATCCAGCTTGGTTCTCCCTTTATAATAAAATAATTAATGATGTTAATGGAGTCCCTCTCCACTAATATCTTTGGAATTTCAAGCTGATTTAGGATCTTGATACTAGTTATCATCACCTTAGCTTCAGCCACATGACTAGTTTGGGTCTTATAATTATCTGAGTAAGCTCCTATCATCTCCCCTTTTAAATTTCATATCATACCACTTCCCCTATATTTTCCTAGGTTGCCTTTCAAGGCCCCATCAAAGTTAAATTTCACCCACCCCTCCTTAGGTTTCTCCCATCCATTATTCTTTCATATGTCTTCCCTTGACTTGTAGCCATCTCTTGTATTTACTTCTAATATCCAATTATTATCTCTCTTTCTCTGTTCCCTGCTCAACCCCTTCCTCATGATTACTTATTTATAGGTTCTCTTATATCACATTCTTTATTATAAAAATATATATTTCTCATCCCTATAACTATCTCTAAAAATATTGCTATTGTGCTCCAACCATATACCCCTACAAAAATAAGCTAGGGATATATTCTGTAAATAAGTGAGTCTAGAAATTTTAAATGGGGTGTGTCATTGTTCAACAAAACTAAGGATATATTGATGAGCCATCCAATAATATTCAAATACTTGAAGCATCAAATGAAAAACATTCCTTGAGAAACAACAATGGATAAAGAGGATTGAAACTAATTCTTCATCAGCTTTACACAAAGGACACATGTTTGGAAAATAGAAGCCTCTTCTTCTGAGATTATCAATTATTAAAATTCTATTTTTAAGGACTAACCAAATAAAGAATGCAACTTTATAAGTTAATTCTTTCTTCCAAACTCTACTGACTAGGAGTTATAGAAGGCCTTCATCCCTTGTCAATAGATAATCTAACCTAGATGAGTAAACTCCTGTTGAAGTAGGGGCCCAAATAATGGTGTCTTGAGTGGGGTTTATAAGAATGTAATAAGAGAGGAGAATTCTTTTGAAAAAATATGCCTAATGTTGAGTTTCTTGATCAGTGATAGGAATATATATATCTTTCCATCTTCTCAATAGCTCTTCTCCTCTATATAATCACTAACCCAAATGCCAAATCTTAACTTCAAGGGTTCCATGATTTACCTACATTTCCTCCAAGCACAAAGGGGCTTGTTAGCTATCCAAGTGTCCTCCCAAAATAAGATGGAATTATGGATCCCTAATTTCCTTTTTAATCCTTTCAATAATAGAGACTTTATTTTAATTAATCTATTCCAAAAATTTGAACCAGAAGGTGGATTTTCACATCTAAAGAAGGGGTTAAAGGATTCTAAATACTTAGCTTTGATGATCTTGACCTAGGTTGTTTTACTTTCTTTGATTAACCTCCAGCAAAGCTTGGTCATAAGAGCTTCATTAAAATTCTACATTATCTTAATACATAGCTCTCCTTCTCTCTTAGAAATGCACACTTTATTCCAATCCACCATAGGAAGTCTTTGATATTCCTCAAACCCTGACCACAAGAAATATTTTTGAGTGTTCTCAAGAATATGAGAAACTTTTGAGAATATTTTAAACATCAAGAGGTAATACACTAATAAGGACTGAAGAGTAGATTTCAAGATCTACACTTTACCAACCTAATATAGGAGAGCCCTATTCCACCCCGCTAATTTGTATTGAAATATTTATATCACTGTGTTCCACGGTTCATCTCTAACTCTTTCTTTAAATAGTAATAATCCTATATAATTTGATGGAACGTCTACAATTTCATAACGAGATATCCTAGCAATTTTGTTCTATCTAGAAGTCAGAGTGTTGACAAAAAATAGTTTTCTTACAAATTAA
The DNA here is from genome assembly GCA_028583015.1 of Wollemia nobilis. Taxonomy (NCBI): domain Eukaryota; kingdom Viridiplantae; phylum Streptophyta; class Pinopsida; order Araucariales; family Araucariaceae; genus Wollemia; species Wollemia nobilis. The sequence goes on from JAQPPZ010016984.1 coordinate 2,459,686, forward strand.
TTTTTAATTGTACAAACATTGTAGAATATGAAGCACTATGTACCATGTTGAGAATCACTAAAAATATAGGAGTCAAAAACTTTTAAATTTTTGAAAAAATATTTTTTGTAATAAATAGAGTCAACTCAACATGTGTTACTATTAACAAACATCTAAAACCCTATAAACATAGAGTGTGATACCTATTGGAAAGTTTTAGTACCTATGATCTTAAGTTCATACCTAGAGAAACAAACATAAAGAAGATGATTTAGCCTCTTTAGATACCAAATTTGATGTAACCATAGATAAGTGGAACAACCCAAAGGAATAAGAAATGGTTTTTGAGCCTATTATCTAGGATAATATTAAACATTAGAAAGTGTTTAATAATGATGAAAAAATATTGAATTCCTGGTTAGGGAAGCCCTACATGCAAAGAATCATTATGAGGATGATGAGTATGAGGTAATTCAATTTAAAACAAACTAGTTGCCTAGAGGTCTGATAATTTTTATAAAGTCTATTTAACCCTAATGATAGTTCTAAGAAGAAAGGCATTAAAACAAATATATTACCTTATCACTGCATGTAAATTGTAGATGGTAAGAATATTCTCATGGTAAAGAGTGTATTAGAGAAGATTTTTTTCAGTTGAGAGTTTTTCTAGAAATATAGAGATATCATTACCTAGACCAGTGAGGACTTAAAGGTCTATGATAGGAATATCATTGAACATACCATTGAGATAGAACATGGATTTAAACTTTTTTGTCAAAAGTAGAGTCTTTTCAATCCAAAAATTAAAGTAGTAATGTAGGAGCTTTAAACTTGTTATAGGCATAAATTATTTTTACCATCAAACATTTTACATAGGTAGAAAATATAGTCACAATGCATAAGAAATTTTGATATATTTGGTTGTGTTGATTTTAGGAATCTAAACTAGGTATCTTTAAAAGAATAGTATCCTCTTTCATCAATTGATTATATATTGTAGAAAGTGAAAGGATATCAAATATTATTATTACTTAAAGGTTTTTCTATATATAATTAAATTTGGTTCAATGATGATGATTAGCATAATACGTGCATTCACCACAAAGTACGAATTTTTCTCCTATTAAAGAAAGCCTTTGTTGGATTTATTGATGATATCATACTCATATATATTGATGACTTAATAGTCTTCTCAAAATAAGAAGCAAACATGTTGAACACCTAGAGTCGATTTTGAAAAGGTATATTGAATATCAATTTTCATTAAACCCTATGAAATCAATCTTCATAGTTTATAAATGGTGGATCCTAGGGCACATAGTATCTAAATACATTATTGTAATAGATCTCATTTGCATCAAAGAAATCCAATATTTATCAGTTTTCATGAGTATCAAATCTCTCCTAGAATAGATCTAATTTATGGTCAAATTCATAATTACCACTGTGCAACTAGTTAAACTTATGACTAATATGATGAAGAAGGATGTTACTTTTACTTTGATTGAAAAGTGAAACAAGTCTTCTAGGGAATTAAGAATACAATAATGAAAGCTTTGATGTTAACCATTCTAGATTTCTCCAATAATTCTAGGCTATATATATTTGATATTAATTTAAGTATATCGCATCAATGTTAACTTAGAAAGATAAAAATGAAAATAAACACCAAATTTCCTTCATGATCTAAACACTTCATAATTATGAGGAATGGTAAACCTTAATAGAAAATCAAGTATTTGCTATGATGAAATCCCTTGGCAAGTTCAAGTATTGTTGCCTTAAAATAAAACTATCATGATTGTAGTCTATATTGATGTGAGGTATGTAAAACTTCATGAGGAAGCTCTCTTATCTTGAGAAATGAAATTGGGTTAGATTAAAAAATTCAATAATGTTATGAAGCTCTCTTCTCATTAGCAATAAATCATTCACCAATATGTAGAAATATCATACATGCATCCACAAATAAATTATACAGTAATAATCCACACAATATAATAGAGATAGAAAAATACCCTTGAGATGGGGCAACACCAAGAATACTCCTTAAGGAAGGAATTACTCCACAAGATCTCTAGCTCCACAAGCCAAGACTTATACAAAGAATACTTGATATTGCTTTCTTTTACAATTGGGGATACATTTTTATTTACAAAATAATGTGATGGTTCACCTTCCATGAGTTATAAGGTCACCTATGTGGTGATTCACCTTCCATGAGTTAGAATGTCACCAATGTGGTGATTCACCTTCCATGAGTTACAAAGTGCATAATATTATAATATGGCACTATGTTATATATAATTATAATTTTATTTATGACCCATTCCATAATATAATATATTATATCCCTACATGCATTACTTAGGTAATTAACAGTCCATCCCCCTTAGAAAAATATTTAATCCTCAAAACATAGGAAGAAACTAAATAATATGATCTTCTAAGTGATGTCAATAATTGGTACCAATATTGATTTTTCCTCCAACTAAGTGAAATCTTGATTTGTGGTAATCTATGATGATGTCAATTTGTCCTTGTGCCATTTGAATACCCATATATTTTACTCTTCTAGTTCCATGAATATTTATTTTGTTACATTAAACCATATTTCCATGATTGTTACCTCTCGTGGTGATGTAAATGGTGATATGATCAAATATATTGTGTTTCTATTTTATGCTCTTCCATGTTTCTCCTCTCTTTTAGTTCATTTTTAGAATTTGGTTTAGCTTCATCTTTGATCTCTACCACTACCTCCTCAAATTCTATTTCAAGTTCTTTTTTTGTTCTTCAATTTGTTCTCCTACAATGGTTTCCTAGTTTTCCCTTGATCCTTGCTCTCTAAGCTAAGAAATATCTTGCAAAGTTATCTTCTTTTTTCTATACCATAATTTCATAAATTTTTTTTGCACATTTATGTTAACAGTGCCCAAAGAATATAACCAAGGATAACCAAGAACAATATCCATATCACCCATCTCAATAGAATAAAAATTTGAATGTAAAACATATTTATCCATGGTGATCTTCAAATCTTCAAAAATTTGAACATCCTCACCCTCAAGATTTATGTATTTAATTTTTGTTGTTGAAAATTGTAAACTCTTAGGCAAGTCCCTTCTAATAAAGTTATGATTGATGCTAAGGATTTATGAAAACAATAATTTTTTATTTTTAATGCAAACATGAACTTGAAAAATAGAAATTTTATATTCCAACAATTCTTTTTGACAACTATTTTTTCTATTGGACACCAAAGGTGTGCTTTATTTTGCCTATATATTATTATTATTTTCCTATAATCCCCATTTGTTAAAAATACAAATTCAAATTCTTCTTGTGTGTATATATATTTATGAGCTTGCAAAAATTTTGAAAACCAAGATTTATCTTCTACTCCCAAGTAATTCTAAATATTCAATTTCTATTATATCTCAAAAATATTAAAGAAAAAAAATCACTTTATCAACCATTCCCTAGCATCACTATCATCCTTTTCAATGAATATATGCAACTTCATGGTCCCAAAAAAAACATCGTCAAGAAGATAGGGTTTTAAATAACAAACAATTCTCAAAAATAAAATTTCTCAAGTCTCATCTATTCCCTTTAATAAACAATTACATATGAAAATTTTCTTCAAAATAAAATTGTATTGAAAATTCACTACACCGGGTAAATCCTACCAGAAGAAGGTAATTTTGACTAAAGTACCAACCTAAAGCCAAAATTAAGGGAAAAAAATATCCTCCTACTTGTGAATCATTTGAAGCTAGAATACCATACAAGGTGCAACCAAGGAAGAAATATTGCCAACTAGTGCTAAACCCGAAGCTCCTTACACCATACAATCTAGTTGACCCACTAGACCAAAACTAGAACAAGGACTCAAAAATATTTCTGATGATGGTTAAAGCATGTTTTTTTAATACTTGGAACCTATAATCCATATTGATGATGGCTAAATGGGACCCATTCTTAACAAGATCCCACCCCAACCAACACCCATATCCCTTCATTCTCCTTAGAGAGAAAAATTCATGAGTCTAGCCCCTTTCCTCACTTGAGGATGTTCCACAATCCTCAATGTAATTCCAAGTTGACACCACTAGTGAATCTTTGAGACTAAGGTTCATTCCTCATATAATAATAAGGAAGATCCAATGTGGTAGAGTATGGATGTAGCAAGGCAAGCCCCTTCCCTTGCTTAAGAGGGGCTTAATACTTGAAGGACAGGGAAAGATAGAGCAACTCAAGATATCTTTGGCTATAAAATATTCCTTATACTTTTAGGCTTGCTGACTTCCCAAAGGCTTCCTCATGATCAATTGTGGAATATAAGTATTCAAGAATTGGAAGAAGAACATAAAAGTTGGTAGTCGTGTCTTCCAAGGAATTCATTGAGGAACATCTTCACCAAGAGAACTTGTTAAAGGTAAAAAGGAAACCATACATTAATCACCATTAAACCAACCCATAGTGATGAGACAATAGGAAAATGATGATGATCTAGTTTTGGTCTTGGAATCCCAAAATTAGACATAGTTCCCCATAGCAATAACTAGAGAATTAAAGTGGTGACATAGAGGACAACCCAAGGGGCAACACCATATCTAAGGCATTGATGAAGTGTGATCCAAGAATTCTAATCATGGAGATTTCAAAAATAAAGTAGCTTAATGGCATGATTAGTTTTGTACCAATTCAACCTACCAATAACATTTATAGCTACAAATCCCTAAGGTGAATCACCTTAGGGATTTGTAGCTATAAATCACCTTAGGGATTTATTCATCATTTATAGTGTGATCCATTGTTTATGTCAATCAGCCCAAGGAAGGGATTTTTGAATTCTTGCATGAATTTTGGGGGAAAATCTCCATTTCTTCTTATAAATACCTTCTCCTTCTTCAATGTAAATATTGAATCTAGTCATACATATGTCTAATATCTGACCTCGTATGGGGTTTTCCTTCATTCTATTTTGTATCTCAACCTAGCTTGAGCCTTGTATGGTTTTGGTTTATTAGTTTTCAATTCTCTTTCTCAGGCATGTATATATTTTGGCATTCACATATATAAAAAGTGACTATTCTAGTATTTGTTTCATGGTTCTTACGTGGGTGTCTTATATGATGCATGTTATATAAAACTACTTTCCTTATGCATCGTCGACTACAATGCATGTGTTCAATCAACTTGTCATGGTGCAAAGAGTCTCTATATATTTGGTGTATTACTACACTTAGTCTAGGCTAGCTCGATTATATTAGTTTCAACTTAATCTACTTTCTATTATTTATTGATTTACCTCCTAACCCTTTTCCTTGGAAAAAATCCCATTGGATTAGGGTAGCTTAGGAAATTTTTGAAGTGTAGAAGACCACACCTAGACATGGAGTTGACCTTGGTAAAAAATCTTAGAGGTTGTTCAAAGGATCTACATCTCATGCTCTCCAAAATTCCTAGGATTGGTGTCCCAAGCAAGGCACAAGCATTGGATATACCTAGATAAAACCACACACAAGGGCATAGGGGTTATTTTTTCCCTTAATAAATTGGAATGATTGATGGGACTTGAATTACAAAATTTATCCCTTGATTATAAGTCAAGTTTAAAATTTGGTGAATGCCTTAATTCTCAACTTGTTGAAGCACTATAGAGATTCACCTAGTGACTCCATTGGTCATTGAACCATCCAAATTTAGTGGCTTCCTTGAAAAATGGTCTTGGAATCTACCATAAAATAATTTTTAGATGGAGATCCGAGTGGTAATCTCTACATATCAGCTAGTTAGAGCAACGTCAAAGCATAATCCCTCATACATCAGCCCTATTCTGACCAAGATATGGTTGTGCAACTAAACATTTAATGGTCAATATCCCCAATTTTCCTCAATCCTACTTGATGTATTGGGCCCAAACCCTATTGCAGCTCTAATTTCCTTTCCAAAATTTATTAGAGAAGATGTAATCACCACATTAGAGGACCTACATCATATGGTTACTCTTTACATATTACATGATGTGGTTGCACAAAATGTGGCCTTGATAATTTTGGTAGAAAATTCTAAGGTAAAGGTGTGATAATGGTATGTGTCCCTCCCTACACATTTAATAAGATATTAGGACCAACTGGCCACCCAGCTAGTGCATAGATTTAGAGAAAAGTTAGATGGAGCTTCATTTCTAGAAAATTTAATGAGTATCAAATGAGCTCCTATGGAGGCAATGGAATATTTTAATACCTAGTTCCACAAAACTTGGTATAGAATACCAAACAAGATCAAGCATCCCTTAGGTATGGTACTCATTTTTATCTCAAATCCTTCAATTTAGATATTACCATGATGATTAAAATATAGGGGGAAAATTCCTTCCCAATAGCCTATCAAATAGTCATCCAAGTAGAAAATAGTCTCATATAGATAGATAGTATTTCCCCAAGACCCTCAAAGCCTCCCCAACCCATGTACCCTTGCTAAAAATCATACAATATTCCATCTCCCACACCATGCCCCACTTGAATATGATTATCCCACATTTCCTATACCATCCATACCTAATTTCCATACCTAGGACCAAAATGAATGAAATGAGGAGGGCATAGGATCTATCCAAGGAATTGCTCATCCTAAGAAGATATTAGGACAACTTAAGTACTTCATACTTTCATTCATAGGGTCACCCCCCTCAAAGGTACCTGGTCATGAACCATTGGTAAACTTCAAGGGCTAACCCCAATAAATAGCTTTAGCAAGCTTTTTAGCCTATGGATGGGATGTAGAAGAGAGGAGTACTAGTGGTACCAATCCAATATCGATCAACCCCCCTCTGAAAAATTGGCACCCTAAAATTTATCCCCTAGAGTAAGTTTTGTTCATATGGGAAGAAAATAGGAAGTACGTGGCAAGCAACCAGGCCATTGGGACACCATCCAATAGATACCCAAATTCATCAAACTCTAAAAAGGCAACTAGATCTAGAGCTACCATTAATTTTTTAAGATATAGGGTAACTAAATAAAAAGAGGCATCCACTATCATAAGCTTACCAAGGAAGTGGCCACCAAATATTATGGTGAATATTGGTGTTAACACCCAATTTTTCCTAAAGGGATTTGAGTTATAAAAATAAAGGATTGGACCTCTATTGCAACTATAATTCCTATTAAAAGGAAACCTGAAGGGGATTAGGCCAATGCAAGAGGAGAAAAAATTAGGGCCTCCCAAATAAATTAAAGAAGAGCCTTTCTTCCTAATACTAATATGCCAAGGTAGGTTGGTCAAAAGCTACCTTATGGATCCTATGCTCATCTCCTCCTTACCAAAAGTGGTGGTGAAGACATTGAAATCATCCTAGTGGTTTATAAATAAATAAGTAAGACAACCGAGTAAGGGACTTAACTTGGTAATCAACCTCCTGATACCACATCAATATTACATTCCTAGGGATATAAACCTAGAGCCATAAGGATATCAAAGGATAGTGCAATCTCAAAAGGTATGACTCTAGGGTGAAATACACTTAGCCTGTAATAAGAAGCAACAAGTTATGGAGGCCTGGGAAGTTGGCTCTAGTAGGATATTTAACTACATTGATATGGGGTAGATGTTTCATGCAAAGCATGACCCACTGGCCCCCTAGGCCCTTGTAAATAATAAAATAAACATGCATGTATGCAATTATTATATAACACAAGTAAGTTTAGACTAGTGAAAGGAGAATTAATATCACACATGCCCAAGGGATAAATTTTTTGGGATCAAGGTATGTATACCATCCCTCTTGGTATCAATAACAAAGACCTTTTGAATAAAAGAAAGATATTTTCCATATTCATGTAGGAGGCATGAAGGATGATGATATCCCTCCACATCCCAAGCACAAGGGAACGAGTCTTTCTATATCCACTTGTCATTAGTAGATCAATAAAATGAGGGATGGACCTTGATAGTTTCCCAAGTGACAAGGCCTATAAAATGAGGTACCCCCTCTTTCTAATATCCATAAAGTCTCAAGCAGATATTCCTCCAACACCATACTTTTCCAACACCCATCACTACTATAAAACCCTTAATATTTCCCCATTCAAACTCTACACCTAATGGATAAGGCTCCTTTTATTTGGGTTCCTTGACTCCTTCTAGCAGGAGTTCCCCTATGAGTCACCAAAGTTGTAGTGAAAATTCACTACACTAGGAAAATCCTACCATAAGAAGGCAATTTTCACCAAAGTGCCAATGTAAAGCTAAAATAAAGGGGCCTAAAGCTCCTACTACTTGCAAAATAGCTAAATTTAGAATACCATCCAAGGTGTAACTAAGTAATAAATTCCACCAACTAGTGTTGAACCTAAAGCTCCACATGCCATGCAATCTAGCTGACCCATAAAACCAATGCCAGACAAGGACTCAAAATTCTTTTCAATAATGGCTAAAGAAATTTCTATTAATACTTGGAACCCTTAAGCCATTATGGTGATGGATAAAGAGGAACCATTCTTAATAGGACCCTATCCTAGCTAGCACTTGTAGCCCTTATTTCTCCCTAGAGAGTAGAAGCTATGAGTTTGGCCCCTTTCCTCGACTAAGGATGTTTCCCAATCCTTGGTACAATTCCAAGTTTATACCACTAGTGAATCCAAGGGACTAAGGTTTATTCCTCATCCAAGGAGAAGGAATATCTGAGGTGGTCAAATATAGAGGTAGCAAGGTAAGTCCCTTCCCTCCTCTAAGAGGATATTAAAACTTGAACGATAGGGAAAGATAGAGCAACTCAAGAGTTCTTTGGATATAACATATTCCTCATACGTTTAGGCTCCTTGACTCCTTAAAGGCCTCCCCATGATATGAGGTAGAAGAGGAGTACCCAAGAAGTGAAAGAAGAAGAATGCAAAAGGTAACAATAATGCCTCCCAAGGAATGCATTAAGGAACATCTTCACCAAGGTAACCTATTAAAGGCATAAAGGGAACTAGGCACTAGTCACCATCAAAACCACTAAACTAACCCATAGTGGTTGGACACGAGGGAAGAGATGATGATTTGGTTTTGGTTTTGGTCTTGGCATCTCATAATTAGAAATAATTTACTATGGCAATAGCTATAGCATTAAAGCAACAATATAGAGGATGGCCCAAGGGGCAATGCCAAATCTAGGGCATTAATGAAGGGTAATCTAAGAATCATAGTCATGGGTATTTCCAATATGAAGTAGCTTAATGGCATAATGATATTGTTTTCAAGAGAACCTACCAGTAGTATTTATGGCTACAATCCCTAAGGATTTAGGATCATTCATTATTGATGTCGACTAGCCTTGGCAATTATGAATTTCTACATGAATTTTGGGGAGAAAATCACAATTTCTTCTTATAAATACTTCATCCTTCATTGTAAATATTGAAATTTATCCATAGTCATGCCTAGTATTTGACCTCATATGGGATTTTCCTTCATTCTCTTTTGTATTTTGGTCTAGCTCAAGCCTTGTATTATTTTTGTTAATTAGTTCTTGAGCCTCTTCTCAGACATGTATGTATTCTAACATTCACATATATAAGAAGCTATGAATATTCCAATATTTATGTCTCAGTTCTTGTGTGGGTGTCCTAAATGATGCATTTTCTGGAAAACAATGTTCCTTGTGCATTATCGATTATCATACATGTGTTCACTCAATTTTCCATGGTGCGGTGCATTATTGCACTTAGTCTAGGCTAGCTATATTAGATTAGACCCAACTTAATCTACTTTCTATTGTTTACCTCCTAACCTTTTTCCTTGACAAGAGACTTTTTAGATTAGGCTAGCTTAGAAAATTTGTGAAGTACCAAAGATCACCCCCATCCAAGGAGTTGGCCTTGGTAAAAAATCTTGGAGGTCATTTGAAGGAGTTGTGTCCCATGCTCCCTATACTTTCCAATACTGGCATCCCAAGTGAGGCATGGGCATAAAACATACTCAAAGAAAATTACACACATGGGTGGTTGTAGGTTCTCAAGGTACAGGGGCCATTTTTAACCCCCAAAAAAACAATTCCAATTGATTTGCTTAGTTAAATTGAGAAATATATTTTTTTCTTTGCATGAATTTTTCATGTAGCCCAAAAATAGCATCAAAAACCCAATTCAAACAATTATAACTCCCTCAATACTTATTATAATTTTATAAGTGACCAGCCATTTATATAGTATTCAAGAATATTGCAAAAAAAAATTGGAAATGACTGCTAAAACAATTAATGTGATTTTTCTTTTCGAAAAAATTGTGCAACCAAAAAATTAGCATAAATGCCCCAATTTCAATCAGCTAGAACTTTCTTGATACTTAATATAATTTAATAAATGATAAATTGTTTTTGTAGTACTCAAAAATATCTACACAATGGTGCAAATTTATTCTAAAAAGGATTATTAAAAATTGATATGATTTTTATTCTTTCAAAAAAAATATGCAGCCAAAAAATAGCATAAATAACTCATCTTCAAATAGCCATAACTTCCTCAATAATTATTGTAATTTAACAAATGAGTAGTTATTTTTGTAGTACTCAAAACAATCTACATTCTAGAATTAAAAAATCTAAAAATGATTGCTAAAAAATGTATATGGCCCTCATAAAATGGCATATTTTTCTAGAAAGATATACCTTGGCTCTATAACAACAACTCCACTTTGCTAGAATAACTACTCTAATACCAATTGTTATAAACCTCTATTCTTATTAGCAATAAATCATTCACTTATATGTAGAAATATAAAATATTCATCCATAAATAAATTCCATAATAATAATCCACACAATAAATTCCATAATAATAATCTTGAGGTAGGGCAACACCAATAAAACTCCTTAAGGAATGAATCACTCCACAAGATCTCCAGCTCCACAAGCCAAGACTACTATAAAGAATACTTTATATGACTTCCTTTTACAATTGGAGGTACATATTTCTTTATACAATAATGTGATGGTTCACCTTCCATGAGTTATAAGGTCACCCATGTGATGATTCACCTTCCATGAGTTACAAAGTGTATAATATTATAATATAAAACTATGTTATATATTATTATAATTTTAAGTGTGACCCATACCATAATACAATATTATATTATATCCTCACATGCGTATACTTAGGTACCTAACAAATAATTTAGCATAGAGATCAAATCGACTAAATTGGTAAGGGGGCAATCTATTTGTGACAACCCTGGCATATTTCTCCCAAAGGAACAAGTGACACTCATAAAATATGATGATATACGATAGTAATAAGGATGAACGGATGGCATAAGGAGATATATATCAATATGATGAATCTAATTAAACTTAATTCTTAAAGAAAGATTCCATGTATCTTATCCAAGTGATTCCTCAAATTAACGATGACATCTACTATGTAAACCTCACCATAGATGGGTAAGTCTATCCAAACCACCCAAGAACAACCAGTAACCATGGGACCCACCAAGATATTCATTTGGTGAAACAAGGGTGCCTTAAACAAAAATTTAATTACTAAGTTTAATACCTTAAGATGAAGAAAGATAAATTATGGAGGAGTTATTCAATCTCTAAGTATCATCTCCCAAAGCACTTGTGGGCCTATAATCATACCTAATCAAGGTGGTAAAAAAATAGCAATAAAAAAAGCCCTATGCCTAGATCAAATTAAACTTCCTATAACATCATTTGATTATGTCATGAGGTTTTCAAATATTGACTAACTAAAATTGACCCATTCTAAATGATAAAGTTAATGAGTCAATTATAACAAGCAGCAACCATAAGATACACTCAAATGAAAATCAATTCTAAAGAAGTAGGCATTAGATTATGTCGAGCCAATGATCCAATTGACAACAAGAAAGCAATAGGTATAACAAGAAGAATAGAAACCAAAGAAAGAGGTTCCTAAATAGGATGAAATGAATATATAGTTAGAGGAATTGTATCATAGAATTTACAAAATTTTCCAGGAATTAATAGAAAAAAATTATTCACCCAAAACTTATATATAAATCATAAAATAACAAAAGAATAAAAAAAAGATACAACTATTTTATGGGCATCATAGGTACCATAAATATCACTTTAAAATCCATCAATTATATTACATAACACTCCAATGAGAAAATGAGGAGTAGGGAGAGGGTATTTATAGCAATACCAAACCCCAATTACATAAAAAAGTTTAACCTAAGCTAATATAATAAGAGGGATTTAGGTTAATTACAAACTATAAATAGATTTTAACCATAACAAGGTCAACTGTAGCCCATAAGGCTTAAATAATAAGATATTATAAATAATTAATACGTTGTATAATGAAATACCCTTATGCCTCTACATTTTGAGGTAAAATCATCTAGATCCCTCATCATCTAAAATGTATTACTACAAAAATATTTCTTGCACAAGAGTCACCTTAGGCTCGATCGTAGTCATCAATACCACTATTAGACACTCCCACACATATACAAAAAATAATTTTGCTATGACTTCAAATGAAGAAGATAAGTCATGATCACCACCTATTTTAAAAATAAGATCCTTTAATCTTCCATTGTCGCATAAGGTATGTCTTGAAGGCATAACATTTCCTCTTACAACATACATCACCCTTTTTTAAAGACTTCTTCTTACCCTCAGGCCACCTGATTTTAGTCATCAAAAGAGGCTTTGCATGATCCTACTTAAAATAAGAGCTATATTAAACTTCCAAGATTATCTAAACCAAAAATAGAAGAATAATGAGATCATGAAATATTAGACCTTTATATATAAGCTAAATCAACCACCCAAATAAGGAATAGGTATTGACTAAATCACATCCAAACTCCTTTTCCTAGAAGCCTCCAAAAAACTCAAAATCTACAACTATATTAGATCCATCTATATCTCCAAAAAAATAAAGCAAAATATTTTTATTTGACCCAATATTATAATTTTACCCATTAAGACAAGTAACTAGTTCTTTGTAATCCATCTTACACAATCTGATCCCCACCAATGCATAGGGCTCAAAAAAAATTGTTATTTGAGAAAAGGACTCAATATGCTTCTATATGCAAAATATATGGCCTCTAGAATTTTTTCCCTGATGGACCCCAAAATTTAAAAAATAAATAAATCCTCTAAATTTATAAACATTATATCCAATCACTCACTACCATGTGTTGTGCTCTGGTTTTTTTATATATGACACTTATATTCTATCATTTTAGTTGTACTTTACCAATATGGATGTGACAGTTGCATAAAAAATATTGGTTGAGACCTTTTTAATATAAAAAATATTGGTTGAAACCTTTTTAATATGTGGTATGACATGGCATAAAAAGGGTCCATGTCAATATCATACCCATTTCCAAGTTTAAAGTGTATCAGAAGGAATCAAACTCTAGTCTCTCTTAATCCAAACATGATGTTCTATCCATCGTGTCAAGGTGATATATGAGAAGGAGTAGCCACAACTTGTTTTCCATTGTTTCTCTCTACTATGAAGAGCAAACTAAATAGCTAATTGAGGGTTCAAACACAAGACCTTGTTCCCATAGAAGTATCCCAAAACTTATTAAGCCATTGCACAATGTGATACCAAGATGCCTCTATGGATTAACAACTTGTCACCCTCCAATAACAATTAAAAATGGTGTTGGTTTACTTTGAATTAGTGACCTCCAAACATCAACCATCAACTAGAACCATTGTGCTACTACAACATTCAAGCAAGGTAGGGGATCTTCAAACTTGTGGTAATTAGAAATGTACAATTGATGGCTCTTTTCATCAAACAAAAGGAGAAAATGGTGGATCAATCCCACCTCATATTCCTTACCATGTGCTTGCACACTATGCCCTAGCTATAGTGGTATTTTCCCATATGGATTGAGGCATGCCCTTCCTCATGGATAAGGGGTTCATGCACCCACAACAATGCCAAGCCAAAGTGGCACATGCACACAAATGGAAGTCAACATTCAAACATAAAATATCCTACCATTTTTATAGATAATTGTCTAGCCTTCTAAATCTTGTATTCTAAAATTGAAATCCAAAGATCTAAAATGATTGTTCAAAGAATCAAAACCTTTTTTCCTTCAAGAATTTCAAGAAAATGAGTATGAAGAAATCTTGTTTTTTCTCTTTTCTATGGAAAAATATGAGATATAGAAGGAAGATATGTCCAAGGATTTAGAAGAAATATTGGAGTTATCAAACTATATTCCTATATTACCAAGTGAGGTAGATCCATACCTACTTTTTTATTATATTTTAAAAAGAGGGGGTTTTGAAAGGAGCCCCAAAAATTTTACATCAAAAATAAAATAGGGGCAGGACATAAAGAGAGACACACGTCGATCAAAAAAGAAGCACCAAATGTCAATCAAAAACTCACATTATAATATAACTATAAGAAAGAGCCCAAGAGACTATCCAAACCAAAAAGGAAGAACAACTAAAAACCAACAAGACATTAGTATTGGGAATTCTCCTTAGAGAGATCAATACCCAGCTCAGGAGTATTTGGATCTTGGTCATGCTTCACTCTCCAAGAGATTACATTTGCATAGAAAGTATATTTTTCATTGATCTCTTGAGATATATCACTATATATTTATTTCAATCAAGGGTCTGGCTTGGGGTAGCTTTGGATCCCACTTGAAAATTGTGGTTCACCACCAAGGTTCCAAAGATCTTCAAACTCTTCTTTGAAAAAATGGTCAAAATTGAGTCCTCAAAATCATCTAAGTCCTTAGAAACATGGGAGATCTAATTTTTCTTCATCTTGGGATTCAAGCAGTTCAATATCCTCATTCATTTTAACTCCACCTTAGGTTTCTTTGGAAAATATAACTTCTTCTTAGCAAGTTTTCCATCCTTTGAATAAGAGGACTCACCAATTTTTGTAGGCCCAACTAAAACTAAATGGGGGGAATTGAAAATTTTACCAACCAAAACCTGAGGGGCCTCATCATATTTTTGTCTTGTAGGAATATCGTCCCCTATATTTGTGGGTAAAGTTTTGTCGATATCAAATTTCTCAATAATCTTATCCAAATTGATCTTACCACCATCAAATTCCAAGAGTGACTCAAGCATACCTCCCACATTCGAATTTTCTAAACAAACTTTATCTATATCATTCCCAATGGCAGGTTTAGCCGAAAGACACTTAGTCATCTCCTTACTATGGGAAGAGGCTTCCAAAGGTAAACTAGATCCAGCACCTCTTTTCCCAAAAGCAATTGAATTTTTTTCATACAAATAAAATTAGAAATGATCTTGAATAACTCTTGATGATTGGGAAAGGAGGAATTACCTTGTTGAATATTTAAAATCATTATTTTCATATCTTTATAGAGTAATGCAGGAGTATTCATAGTCTTATTCCTCTTAATGTGGTTCACCAGTGCTATATAGAAGCTTTGCATAACTTCTTGGTTGCACTCTAGAGTGAAATAGTCCATGATAGTAAGAATCACCCTATCCCATGGGGCTCTAAATGAAATTATCTTATATCCATTGTGATACTTAATAGGACACCCTCATTTGTACCTAAACAACTCCAATTTTTTAGCAAGGGAATGTTTTTCCTTGTTAACATAGTCTCCATCAACTAGAGACCCATTTGTCTCAGAAAGGAGTGAAATAGTGATAGCAAAATCCATGTCTCTAGTAGAAAATATTTCTTTATTCCATGAGAGTGCCTTCTCCCTAGCCAACTTATGATCATGGTTGAATTATTTTATGAACCTAAAAATTCCTCCTCTATCAAGGATTTCTATAACATCTATATCTAGATCCAAAGAAGAAGGTTCTATGCCTTTCATATCATCATCCATAATGATATTCCTTCTAACATGAATAGGAGACAAGAGCCACCCAATGATTAGTCTCAAGTTAAAATAATCTAAGAGGGCTATTAACACTAGCAAAAGAGAGTTTGAAAATAGTATTGGATAATTTATTGAAGCAAGTAGAGGCTTCTTAAAAGGCGGGCCTTGTAAATGATTTCTTGAAAAATCATTAAAATTATTTCTAGCACCTTCAAAGTCCAACCTCAAGACCCATGAAGACTATCATAGAATTTTATTTGAAGGTACACATAGGGGAAAAATATCCTATGTAGAGAAATTTTCCAATAGGATGTCTTGAAGGGACTAATATGTGACGAGAAACAAGGATGGAAAGTATGAGATAAAAAATCATGATGAAACCTACCTTCGAAGAAGGGATAACACGAGTCTAAGGGACACCTGTGTGACTCACCCAATGCTAAAATTGAGTCATAATAACATCTTCCATTTTCACATGAGCAAAAAACAAGGTGAATAACCAGATACAAATCATTACTCAACATGGAAAAAAGCAAGTAGATAAGAGGCTCAAAACACTAGGAAACTCAGTCTATGAAGCAAAAAATCTCATGTTACACATCAAATGTCAAATTGAAAAGGATATAGCATACCACATAGGCCTTAATTCCACCTCATAAAAAAATTCCATCCACACCAGCAATTTACCAATAACACTTTACCACTTGTAACAACATTTCCACCCAAAGAAAACCAATCTGAACCATAACCATCCAAAAATAAGTCACAAAAAAAGAAATACTAATAACATAGGAGACCATCTCTCCAAGCAATTGGTAAAAAAGTAATCACCTCCAGAAGGGATACCAACCAAAGAGCTTCTTTGGGAAATCCTACCTAAAAATTTTAGAAATAGATTTCTTACCCCCATAATAAGAAGAGTCTTCTATAGTTGTTCCAAAATTTGGGTAGGGAAGGATTTTCCTTATTCAAACGTAAATTGGGAAAAATAATAGGGATACTACAATTCAAAAAATCCAAAAATCTACTACACCCACATCGCTTAAACCTCAAAATTGGCATAGTTATTTATGAGCAGAGGAGATTCATTCTAAGTGATTTGTAGTAATTATTTAGGGAAGCTAGTCCTTCAAATAGTTAATCCAATCTAAATAGTTCCTAGGTTGGCTAAAGCATTTGCCACCTTATTTCCTTTTATAAAAATGTGCTTACACCTAAATGAATCTAAAGCTTTCAATTTTCTATCTGCTTTGGTCATCATGTTGTCAATTACCCAACTAGTATTTTGTTGGCCTAAGAGGTTAATAATATTCAATGAATTGCTCTTAAGAATAATCTTCCTTGAATAGATCTAAGAAGCATCGCACCTTGGAAATTTTCTCTTGTCTCTACACAGTGGTTTGTTTGAATACCTAGCTTTTTAGCAAAAGCCAAAATGACCTCTCCATTTCATCTCTTACCACACCTCTTGCCCCTACAGGCTAGGTATTTCCTTTAGAAGCTCTATCAAATTTCAATTTCAACCATCCAATCTAAGGAGGATTTCAAAAAATTTGATGTCTACTCATCTGGGGTTCAACAATAACTTTCTCACAACCATAAGGAATACCCAAGAGATCATCAAGCTTAGAGTCCTATGGATTTTCCTTCTTTTTATAAAAAGAGATTTTTGCGACATTTTCTTTTGAAGTAATAAGAATATTATTGCCAACTGAGATAGAGTTATTAGAATAGTTTTTAAAAGCCTATCCATTTCTTTTTTTCTAAATTTCCCACAAGATATGTGGGAGACTCATAGTCCAAAAACTTCTACACCTTTTACTATAAAATGGGGATATCCATTGTTCAAAGAGCTTCACCATGGATCTCAGGAAAACCAAATAAAATCCAATTTTCCTTAACAAAACCTGAAGCACTTCACATGAAAAGACATATTCTACATAGATATGAGTATTTTCCTCATTTTTCTACATAAATAGCATCTATTTTTAAGGATTAATCCTCTTTTTTTAAGGTTCTCAATTGTAATAATTTGGTTTTAGAGATCCAACCACATTAAAAAGTTAATTTTAGGATTCATATGTTTAATCCACACCTATTTATGTGGGTTCCAAAGATCACCATATTTTGCCACCAGCATATAGGCATATTTAATAGAGAAATCTCCACTACTTTCCATAACCAAATCAACGAATATTCATAGTTAGAGTTTTGTATAGCCTGGAGCCTTAGCTTACTATTAAGAATCTAAAGCACTTCCTTATATTCTCTAGATAATCCTAGGATAGCAAGATGTTTCCAACGCTTCCTGCCAATTACTTCTTCAATGAAGTCAACAACTTTAGCTCCCATAAGTGTTTCTAGAATTGGCTTCAACATAGCAAAATCCATGCTAATTAAAATAGGAGTTTCCAAAAGACAAGAATTCTTGTAAAAATCAATATTTCTACCATTCCCTAGCTTTCACCTAGACCCTTTCATAATAGTGTCTTTAGATTTAACAATGATTTTTCAGAAGGTAGAGCCTAAAGGGAAGGTCTGATCCTCCAAGAAAGAAGAATATTTGTTTAAATATTTAGCCTAAATTATCTGAGCCCAAACTACATCTTTAGGATTTAGAATCCTCCAACGCTATTTAGCCAAAAGGTAAATATTCATAAGACTCGGCATCCTCAAACCAAGACCATCCTTTTTTTTGCTAGAGCACACCTAGTCCCAAGGGACTAAATGAAACCTTCTCATATTCTCAGAGCCATACCATTAAAAAAAAAAATTCAATATTTTGAGATAAATTTTGTTGGAGCACACCATGATGTCATTGATGTCAAGGTGAAAATTCGACATTAATACCATGAAGCACACCATCTTCAATACTAGGAACAATGTGAATAATTGTAGAATAAGTGGGAAAAATAATGTTTTATGAGGGTTTGTGGTAAACCTATTGTGGAAAATTAAATTGTTTTTATTAAGACCACTTACATTTCGAGATGGCAGTTAAAAGTTGAAAAGACCCACGATGGCAGAATAGTATCCAATGGAGTACTAAAGGTTCAATTTTAACCCAAGGAAGGCTTTAAAAGCTAAATTTTATTATTATAATTTATAAAATTTAAATTCCTTAGAATTTAAATCATTTATAAATTACAAAGGTTTAAATGTGTTGGCATCACCAAAAATTATAAAGCACCATTTATAAAATATAAAGTTGTTTTAATACACCGACATCATCAAGAATATTGGAGCACTGATGTTCAAAGCCTATGGAGAAATCATGTATAAATGGTGACCAAAAGACTTTCGAATTTATCCCTCATCGATTTGATTAATACGACTAAGGTGAACTATTTCATGTGATTCGCTATTTCGGTTGAGGAAGAAGACAAAAAGGTTTTTGTCTTATGTGCCAAGTTTAAAACAGAGAAGGTTTATTGCTTAAGACATGTTGGACACAATGGTCCATTGGCAGCACACATTTTTGCAAAGGCGTTGATGGAGAAATAGCCTACGATCGAATCCCATGGAGTGCTAGTGCCAAACGAAAAAAATTTTGGGTTGCTTTTTTCGTGCGGGAGCCAAGAGAGGAATAAATTGCACGAAGAGCTTTTAAGCTCTTAATGTGCATCTAGCACATATGGTTGTTGATCCTATGGCTAGGGCATTCACAGAGGTAGAGGTTAAGGGTTCGAAATCCACTAAGAGACAAAGGTAATTTTTGATAATTAATTTTTGCATAAGGTTTTTAAAAAGGATATAGTTGGATTAATAAGGGTTTGATTGTGTGTTTAATTTATATTATTGTTGGATCTATAAGGGTTTAATAAATTTTATTAATTTAATAATTGATTTATACTATTGTGGAGTAATAAGGGTTAATGAGAGTTTGTTTTATTGATGAATGATTGGAATTATAAAGAAATTTGATTTGATATTTATCAAAGTTTCTCTTGCCAGTGAATTAAATTAAAGAGGTTTGAATTAATTTTGGAGGATGTTAAGTTTATTTTAGTTGGGAGTTTCTAAGGTGTTATTGGATAAATATTTTATGTATGTTGATGATTGTTTTTTAAAGGTGGAGTTATAAGGTGTAATTGAGTATTTACATTACATTGTGAGAAAGATTTATCTTCTAACCTCTTTGAGATTGGCATAGAAGTTGTTGTGGTTGTGGCAGATTTATGAGACCCCTTCATTATCAAGAAAAATATATGAGCACATTCTTCCATAGTTGATTTGATTGATTGGTTTTCTGGAAAATAAGTTTGGAGTGAAAGGGACTTGATTAGGGTTTCCTTTTCGAGAGTGTTTGAGTTAATGCTTCAAGGTTTTCTAGAATAAAGAGTTGTTAAAACCTTGTTTGATAAATATTATTGTTGAAGCCATTGATTGTTTGAATAACTTGAGTTAGGGTTTTACAAAAGAACATGAGTATCATTGTTATGTGAAGATTGATTTATAAGCATTGTTGTTGAAGCGAGTTGTTATGAAAAGAATTTGAACTAGGGTTTTGAAAAGAATATGAGTATAATTGTTATGTGAGATTTGTTGTTGAGCATTGTTGGAAATATTTTGAGTTGGATGATATATGCTTGGACTAGGGTTTATGAGAAAGGGGTATTTCATCAAGTGATTGATTGAGTAGAGTTGATTAAGCCGATTCAAGTGATTGTGTGAAGTGATTGATCATGTTCCTTAAAATAAACTATTATATATTTTTTTTTTAGTTGAGAAAGTGATTGAGCATTGATTGTAGAACATATTGAGTCTCAAACAATTATCTTGTTTCTATGATATTAGACAAGTTTTGTGTGGACTTGTTAAGCAGATTTGAGGCAAGTCTTTGAGAAGAATTGTGGACTGATTTTGTGTGAGTTTGTTTATGGAAGCTTACAATACAGATTTGGATAAGTTGTGTGGACTTATTGAGTAGATTTGGACAAGTTCTATATGGACTTGTTGAGTATATTTGGATAAGTTATGTGTGGACTTATTGAGCAGTTTTGACAAGTTCTGTGTGGACTTGTTGAGCAGTTTTGGATAAGTTCTAAGTGAGATTGTTGAGCATATTTGAGAAAGTTTTTAGGGGGTTTTTTTGAGCATATTTGAGCAAGTTCTAATTGAGCTTTTTGATCAGATTTGAGAAATTTTTGAGTGGACTTATTGAGCAGATTTGAGAAATTTTTGAGTGGACTTGTTGAGTAGATTTGAGCAGGTTCTGAGTAGACCTGTTAAGCATATTTTGAGTGGACCTATTGAGAATATTTGAGCAGGTTCTAAGTGGACCTGTTAGCAAATTTGAGATAGATATTTGGAGGTGACAGAGCAGAGGACAATAGTCTCTAGTGTATAGAGATCCATCATCCAGGGCAGTGAAATAGGTCTTCTGAGTGGGGATAAGAGTCTTCAGTGGAGAGATATCCATAATCTAGTGTAGTGGAGGTAGTAGTCTTCTATAGGATCATCAGCTAGAGTAGAGGAGAAGGATTTCTCCTATGGATAGAGATCCATAAACTTGATTTAGAGGATTGGTATATCCTTGGGATAGATGTCCATAAACATTGTAATAGGAAAGGATTCCCAAGAGATTGATTGATAAAATTTTCGTGAAATATTTTCTTCGTGGAGTAGCCCACATTAGGTGAACCACATAAATTGTGGTGTCTCTATTGTGTATGGTGTTTTGTGCATTGATTTATTATTGTTGTTGATATTTCTATCTATTCATTTCATAATATTAATTGGGAAAGAAAAGTAAAAAGTGGTCTTATATTGTTCACCCCCCCTCTCAGTATAAGCTTGTGTTCTTCAAATTTTAGGGGATCTTTAATAGAGACATGAAATAAATTGGGAGGCTTTGAAGAGTAGACATCACTATAAGTGCCTTACCAGCTTGGCTTAACAAGGCACCCTTCCATATAGTGAGTTTATTTCAGAATCTTTCAATAATAGGGATCCAAAGCTCTTCTTTTGCACTTCCCTTGAATAAAGGTATACTCAAGTAAGAGGAAGGAAGATCAGCAATAGAGCAACCATTAATACAAGCTAAAGCTCTTTGCCTTATCCAAGGGATATACCTACTTTGATACCATGTTGGAATTCATAATATTTTCAAGAAATGAATAGAATCAAACCATTCACCCAGATCTTATACAAAAAGTATAAAAGGATAAAAAGAGGAGAAGAGAGACACAAAGATTTTGGTAGCACCCATATGCACCATAATATCACTATACAATCTATATATTAGATTACACAACACACAAATGATAAAATAAGGACTATAAGGGCATGTTTATAGCAATACCACACCCCAATTACATAATAAATTTTAACCTAAACCAACATAAGAAGAGGGATTTAGGTTAATTATAAGTTATAAAGAGGGTTTAACCATAACAAGATTAATTATGGTCCATAAGACCTACATAATAAAATAAAAAAGTAATTAATACATTATACGATGAAATATGCTTAGGCACATCTAATTTTTTGCACAATGTTGGCCTTGGCCATGAATTGGATTTCAATTTCAACATTAAAAATCAACTTGCAAAAAATAACAACTTGGAGAAGTAGTTATAAAAGCTATCAATGCACAAGGGTAGAACCAAGGAAAAAATTAGAAAAGGAAAAATAATACCTAAAGTTGTAGTTGAACCAAATGTGAATAGTCACTAAGGAAGGATATGGAGAAATTTCCCAACTAAATAAGGATAACAAATAATTAATGAAACAGAAAGAGGTGGTTGAAGAGTAGGTTTCAATGATTGAAATTGTTAAGTCCTTATGATATTATGTAAGGACTAAATTCATGAAATTCAAGATCTACTTTGACTTAATTGTTATATTAAGAACCATTCATGATTAAACCTCTAGCATGATTCAACAAGAAAATAAGGAATTTACTATAAAAGGGAGATATTCCAAAGTGTTGCAATATTTATCCAAAATGCCAATAGATAAAGTCAAGAATCTAAGTGTATCTAATAAAAAAACTATGGTTAAGCAATTGAAAGTAATTCTAGATATACATAGGAGACTATATGAGTGTCAGAACACTCATGACACCCTAAATATGTCCATATAGGATATGATGAAGGAAGACTAGTAGTTGGTGGATGTCAAGCTACCTGAAGTCTTCGTAGTCAAGGATGACTCCTTGTTAATGAATAGACAAAAGGAATATTTAGGAAAGAAAAAATAAAAGTATAAAATAACACTTCATCTAATAAATTCATTCAACTAAAATGATTTTTACGTGAACTAAAATAAATATTAGGTCAAAAGTAAGGGCTCTATTTAAGCCAATACGAAGATCTTGTAGGAGAATCAAAGATGTTAACAATTTATAATTTCAAGTGACACTTACTGATAAGTGCTCTTGATCCTTTTGCCATAATATCTAAGAAGACCCATCAATTTTATAATTTTGTAGTAATATTATTCTAATTTTGAATACTCTACACCCAAGGATGAAGGCAAACCCTAGGATCATTTACAATTAAGCTTCAAGAAGTCATCAAGAATATAGTATCTCAATTTCTACCATTAAATTCTTACCAATTTGGGGCCATTAAAGATAAAGAACCAAAATTTTGTAGTCCTAGAAACATCATTATAGGCCCTTAAAATTTGAAGGATAATAAAAAATTGGCAAAGTATGGAAAGATCAATATTTCTAAAAGAAGTATCAAGTGGCATTAGCTCAACCAGTTAAATTCCTCAACATTTCAAGGAGGAGACCCAAGTTCAAATCTTGCCAAACAATACATGGATAATATCCAAGCTTTGTTGTAATATCACTATGTGGTGATGATGTAATACGAGTGGAACCCGTTTCAATTCCATATAACCCATTGAAAAAATCTAAAAGCAATTGTTCAAGAAGATGCAATATGATAAGGGGTATGATTTATTGCACACTAGCAAATAGCAATATGAAAAATTAGCAAGTCACTCCTTTCAAGATCAATAGAATTTAATGAAACTCCCAAGAAAGAGATATTTTGTCTTCCAAGAAGAGTTAGAGGCCTACTAAGAAGCATTTTGGAGGAATGTAAATTTTAATGGTACATCATTTTGTTAAAGATATCCCTAAATTGGTATTTTACTAGGAGTGGAAAGTATTTACATTTATTAACTCCTTAGATTAATAATATCCTATAAATAGGAGTGAAGGGCTCCATTACAAAAATGTTTGTTCATTTGAAGAAATTAAAGTTACACTTTATGGACTCCACATTGTACTCAAATAAATTATGGAATGATAGAAAGATTGTGCATGATATTTATTTATTAGTTATGGCATTGACCTTTTGATCTATTAAATACATAGTGCTTGTGGCACTATCTGTTTACTTTTTGTTAGTCCTTTACTTCTATTATTGTGTTTCATATGCATTGGAGCACACTAGTGTTACTTGATTTCCTTCGTATGAGTTAAATGATCAAATATTACTGCTATTATGGTCATGGTTATTTTATTTTCTTATAATTTATTTTTATCTCTCACACCTTATCTCTCAAAATCTACTTTTTTACAATAATAGTAAGAAATTTTTGAGTCATGAAGTTTTACCTTTTCTTGTTTTAGATCTTTGGCAAAGAGTAGGAAGAGTGTGAATAGGAAGCAAGTGCAAGGACCTTCACATTTTATTGCTCTATATATTTGGATAAATTTAAAAAATTAAGGATTTATATTAGGAAAATCTAGGTAATATGAAAGGAAATTCATATTTAAAATCCCTAATGAAAACTTACAATGAAGTGTGGATGCCCAAGTTGTAGATAAGAGGAAGAGTGAATATATGGAAATTTTGATCTAGGGATCAGATGTTATACCGTAAGTGATTATCAAGGATGATATGATCGAGCATGACATAATAATTTTTAAAAATAGAGGTTTAATATGTAAGATGTGTGGATATTCATCATGGTTTTTAGAGATTCAAAATTGGATCAAGTAGAAGTGGAAATTGAATTCAAATTCTTTGTGAATTTTATTCCTAAAGGTTTTTCTTCATCATATTTTCAAGTTTGAAAATCAAGGATAAAATAATGGATGGAATCCTATGGTATAGGGGAAGAGATGATCTATATTTAAATGATATACTGAGAATTTTTCTATCAAGATAGAAACTAGTTAAAAGCTTCCAATATGGATTAGTATTTTTGGACTTCCATATCAAGTTATCGATAAGGATGTCTTGAAGAATCATGAATATATCTTAGGTGAGTTCATACAAAAGGGACAAACTACAAAGGAGGAAAATCATGTTGTATATATCCAGATATGTGTTGCAATGGATGTTTCAAAACCTTTACCAAAATTCATTAAGATTAATTTTGAATCAAGATAATGGGGTCAAAAAGTGGATTATAAATATTGCATTCCAATAATGCAAATGTTATGATATTGGACATATGAAAAGAGATTACAAAGTGAAAATGATGGAGAAAGAGAGAAAATTATGGTCATGAGATAAACATCAAGATAAAGCAAGGAGATCATACTATAATAGAAGTTGGATTAGCTTAAGGATATCCCATTCCCATAAAAAAAGATAAATAAAACCTATATAGCATCAATTGACAAAGGCCATCAAAGTTCACATGAATAATCTATTAAAAAAATAAACAAGGATATAAGGGATGAGGAAGTACAATATACAAGTTCAAATTCAGAAGGAACTAAAGGTGTAAAAGAAAATATGGAGAATTTTTTCAAAATAAAGGAGGCAAAAAATTCAAGTTTATTCTAGGTAAATCACCTTCACTTTCCTCAAGTAGTATAAAATTATTTTCTTGAAATAAAAAATACGATCTAAGGGCTATACCTTGCATTTTAGTGTTCTAAGAGTGGCATAATACAAAAATTATGATGGAGTATATCCATAGTAATTTAGAGAACTTAGGGCAGCACAAGGAGGTAATTAATATGGAGGAACATCCTTGCATTTTAGGGTTTCCAAGGCAACATAAAAAATAAAGTGTCTTTGAGGTTATTCCTTGCACTTCAGATTTTGTAGAGCAAGAGAAATCTAAAGTTGATAATTATCATTTTAAACGCTATCAAAAACTTGAATATATTGATGAAGATGAAAGTGTTAGTGAGAATAAAAAATATAGGATGACCCAAGAAGAAAAAATAAAGAGAAAAGTATGTTGGAATTTGTGTAATCTAATCTTGTTTATTCCAAGGCCATATATGTGATGAGGTGCTTATGAGCACCATTTATGTAGCCTAAGGGGATGTGATTATGTAATCCTACAAGCATTCCTCATTTATGTAATCCTACGGAAATATCATGTAAGCATATGGGCCCATTTTAAATTTCACACTTAATGGTATTGGTTAATCCACATTTATGGATAACCTTAATTAAAGGGTAATTTATTATTAATTTATTGTAAGGTTAACCTCAAGGTTAAGTTTATATCGACCTAAGGTTAAACTCTCATTGAGGATTTGTTATCACTATAAATACCCCTCAATAAGGATCCATTTTTATCAAAAGTGTGAATAAAATATGATATATCGGGGTGCCCATGAGGACCCACCTTCTACTTCTCCTTGTCATCTTCCTTTGTTTATCTTTTTAATTTACTATTGTTATTTTTTAATCATATTTTATTTTTGACATAAGATTGTGGTGAGTGCATGTTTTGAAAGATTCCTAGAAAATATTGTAAATTCTAATAAACAAAACTCATAGAGATATTGATATGGAAAAACAAAATCAAATATCATAAGTGTTAACAAGAAGTAGGGCTAAGCCTACAAATAAAAACAAAAAGTGATGATGAAAATGATATCTTGGAATATTAGGGGCATGAATAAGACCTCTAAAAATAAGTATTAGAGAATTTATAGGTTGTTATAACCATCATATTTATAAAAAATAATATTGGGTGGTAAATATTTTAGCCATTCATAGTGTTGATCTTCATTTTGGAAAAAATTAAGTTTTAGAAGGTAACAAGTTGTGTGATATTTTATCTCTTAATTCAAAACTTAACAATTAGAGGAAGATGAAGAATATATCTGATAGGAAGTCAAATAAAGAAAATATATGATAAAAACAACTTGTATATGGTTTTATTAACTTGAAAACAATGCAATAAGAGCATTGTAATATTTTTTTATATGAATGGGAGTGGCCCCAATATAAGCCACATATAGCTTATTATTATTATTATTATTATTATTATTATTATATATGTATACTTTTTTGCATTTAGATTACATTTGATTAGCATGATTAGTAGAGATCCACCCTAAATATGGAGGTTGGAAGGACATATTTTCTCTCCTTCCAATTGTTGGAATAGAATTACAGATCAAATTAAAGTCAAACCTTCCATATTTTAACAATAATGACACCCAAGATTTTATGAGACAGATGATTTACTTACTTTGGACTGTGGTAATGAATCTAGTGCCAATATTTATAAGAGTACCAATGTTACTATTTGTTTATATTTTATTTTGATGAAACCCTTTAAAAATTAAAAAGGGTTTTGGATATGTCATATTTCCAAAGTTCATTCCATGTGAAGACTTGATTAGTCCATTGAAATAGCAATTATAGGTCTATCAAATCAAAGACAATGAGGATATAATCATAAACTAGGGTAATGCCACAATAATTCTAGATAAAGAGGAATACAAAGACAATATATATTATCATATAAGCATAATAGAAGTTGTAATTCCCCTCTAAAATATTATTATTTTTCTTAACTATAACAAGAACACTAAGTAGAGAACAGGAACATATTTTTTTAAGATGAGAAGAAATTTTATCTTAGTATAAAATTAGAATTCAACAAGCACTAAATATTTTATAGTATTTCATATCTTGTGGACACATAGTAAACTATTGAAGTGTACAACCTAATTCTAAACTAATCACTAGGGAAAATCCAACCCCTTTCTCATACTCCTTGCATGAGAATTCCAAACACACTTTGTCCATTTTTTCTCCAAGTTGGGCATATCCAAGGATCTTCACTCCTAAACTCAAAATTAGAATCCATCCTCAACATGCTCATGCCCATTCCCATGGGTTTTATAAAATCTAATATCCCTTGCATACCTACGAAGTAGAAATTCCTTAGGACCCAACATCTTAAGGGGAACCAAGGTGTAATCTCATCCTATTTATAAATAGGAAGTGATTCATAACATCATAACTTTAGGATGGACTAGACTAGTTAGTATGGTTATGCATTACCCATCCCAAGTCTCATATATTTTTTAGAGAAATAAGAAAAAATAATGGAGGTATTGATACCTAATAAGGAAATCTAGAAGGATTTACTTCCCTAATTTAATAAAGAAATTCTAAAATAGTAACCAGTGACTCATTCCATCCCATGAAAGAATCATCTTATATAGAGGTTCTTTCAACTCCATTTTCAATTACAAACAAAAATCCAAGCAAGGGATACCACAAAAATTACTATTTATAAGAAAGTGTAGAATTTAAAACTCTCCTAGTTTATTTCCTTTAGTCATCCTAAGACTTTACATACTCATTAACATGCACAAAAAGGAAATACATATGAGACCCTATCTTGAATTTCCCTAATAATGATAGACTTTCTTAATCCTCTCTCACTTGTAAGAGTTCTCCTTCTCTTATAGTTCTTCCTCTCCTTCTAACCAATAATGAATGAATCGTTGACTCCCCTTTTTTCCCTCTTATATATATTTTTCATAGCTAAAATAGATATCCCTCCAATAGTGTATTGACATGTGCCCATTTCAAGCTCTCTTTAGAAAGAGAAAAGAAAATATCACTCATGTTTTCTTAATAAATATAAATTGTTGCCCATGGGGTTTGGAATAATCAATGGGGAATGAATACTTACACACTTTAATATGAGGTTGAAATCCTATATGAAACTTAAAATTTATCAAATGGCATGAGCTCATGTGGTTAAATACCTTAACTTTCAAGGATGAGATCTAAGTTCAATCTTGTTGGATATATGCATAAATGTCAAATTAATATTGTAATACCACTATGTATTTTGTATGAAATACCATGATAACATGGTTAAGATTTATATGGGTGGGACCTATCTCAATCCCATATAACCAATTTAAAGAATAAATTTAAAACCTTTAATATGAGTAACTTTTGAATTGATACTTTATTAATAACTAGGCAATGGCAACTTTTAATTAATGTGGTTCCTATGGTTCCTATGGTTCCTATGGTTCCTATGGTTCTTATGGTTCCTTTGATAAATTATAATATTCCTTAAAACATTAATAATAATTATCAATTTTATTTTCTTGATAGACTATAGAATATTAAATATTTCAAAAAACCATTTGACATTATCATCAGGGTAAATTTAAGTCCTTAGGTCATAATATCAATATAAGGTCTAAAGCAAGGAAATGTAAAATGGTAATATGAAAAGCATATCAAGGTCTAATTAATATTGAATTTCAAGACCAAGAAGGTACATTAAGGTATAAAATAGGGCATTACATATATATCTCTCCCCCTCTCCCCTCTCCCCCTCAGAAACTTCCTCCTTAAAGTTTAACCTAGAAGTTTAGTTCAAACCATTTGACTATGATTTACAACTACTAAATAAAACTTAATGTATCCATTTTGAGACATTGTTCATGCCTCACAAGCACTTAAACTACCACACAAAGACAATAAAGAATAGACTTGAGAAGTAATGAGCTAAAATTTATTATTTGATCCATAAAAAAATTATTGTGATCCCCACCATAACAAGAATAGTTAAAATAAAACATATTAGGGCATGTATACTACCTTTTTCAATTCAAATATCCATACTAAATTATATTTATATTATATTATTATATTTTTATGATAAGAGGTAAAATTCCCATGTCCTCTATAAAAGTTGAATATTACATGTGTGTATGTGTGTGCATATGTATGTGTATGGAGAGATAGAAATATGGAGATGATAAATATATCATTGTTCAATTTGTTGTAAAAGAAATGATTGCTTGAAATATTTAATTAACAGTAGAAGAATCCTTAAGGTACATTCTTTTCGAATGTTCAAGAAAAATACTTTTTGAAATTATGTATAGGAATGACTTTTAATAATATGCATCTCCATTATTTATAAAAATACAAACTAAAATTTATATTCATTACATTTTGTCCCTCCTAGATGCCTTTAGTTGGACTAAGAATATTGTATATAAAATGAGAGGAGAAACCAAAACAAAGGATAATATCATCTTTTGAATACTCATTTTCTTTATGGATGATTGGCAATCATATTTTTCAAATGAATTATCTATTTTCATTGTAAGATTTCCTAAACCATTCCAATTGAAAACCTAAATTACAATAGATTGAATCATTTGAAGAATTGGGATATTTTTTAAGGTAAGGAGGTCTATTCCTAAGTATCATGTATTAAAAAATAGTAAAATTGGATGGTTCTAACATCTCTAATGTGCAAAATAAAAAATTCCATCTATGTTCTAGGTTACCTTGTGGAAAATAAGCCATTCTTCAGGGCTTATAAAGGGTTACAACATCAATCTTGGTAGCTTCTACAATCGCATCCCCTTTAGTGATTTAAAAAAATACAAATAAATATAAAAATTTAAATCAATGGAATAAATTAGATAGTGATTAAATTCAAAGAGTAGTAAAACCCTCTTAGGAAGATAACAACAATGTTGTTCAAGATTTGTGCAAGCCTTTCTAGACCTATAACAAACATGGTTCAAGAAATGAAGACAATGGTGAATATACTTTACAAGAAAATCATATGTGATATCTCCTATTTCAACTTTGTAGTAATATTGATAAGGTTACATCTATATATTTAAAATTATGGTATTTTCTTATGGAGATATTTAGGCAACAATTATTTATTAGTATTCAATCCTACAAATGAGAATTTCGTTAAGTTTTATAATTTTCATAGTCTTACATAAACTATTTCTAAATGGGTTTTAAAAATATGAGCTTTCTTAAACTATGCTTTATAAATAAACATGACTCATATAAGACATACAAAACTCATCAAAAAAATTGGAAAAGAAAAAACTTCTATAAATATCAATTACTAGGGCAAATTACTTTACAAATAAGGGTAATAACTCTTCTACAACAAGCTTGCAAATATGGAAAAGGAAATGGAATGTTAAAAGCTACAATACCAAAAAATCCATCTATAGAAAAAATAAATTTGTGGTAAGAGAAAATTTAAAGTGTTTTAATGTTATATTCACTAATTATGATTAACTTTATAAACAAGAAAATACTATCACCAATTATGATAACATTTGAGAATATGACAAAATTTGGTTATTTTCCTTCAAATTTAGTGAATGTGACTAAAAGAAACAATAAATAACAAGGATTATATATAAGTACTTCTTGGTCTACAATCCGCCTAGTGGTGAGAGGTGTGCCCTAAACCATAGTTCAAGATTGGATTATTTAGTATTTCTCCCTAGCCAACCTTTGGAGAAGGTTAATTCCTTGTTGCAAAATAAAAAAATAAAAGAAATGGAGAAATACTAAATATAAAAATGGAGGGTTAGAAATATATAATGGAAAGAAATGTGGAGCTAAATATGGATGGCATTTGACTAATAGCACTACCACATATTATGCAAAGCACACTGTAACTAAACTACATACATGGCCTAATAGATCAGTTGCTAAGTAAAGCATTGCCAAATATAAATTAAGCTCAAACTATGACCTCTACAACTCCGATAGCCCTTAGCACCTTTACAAGCCTTTATAGAAGAAAGAAAAACCACAACGATAAACACTAAGTATCCCTAATATTTCAATAGCCTAGAGTGATAATCTAAATAGCAACTCATACATAATAGAATAGACCACCCACAGATATTTTACAAAAATATCTAGAGCCTATAGAGCATTCATAAACTAAATAATTCCATAACACACTACTAGCATAGGTCAAACAACAATCTAATTCATTAAAATTGTAAAACATAATAGCAAATTATAGAATAGGTAAACACTCAAATTGTTGATCCTCATACTAAGGTAAACTATGCTATTTATAGATAATTATACTATCCTAGCTAATGATTACAAGGATGGCCTTCCATAGGCTTGAAAATAATAGCATAGCTTGGCCTTGTCCAAGGCTGCTTCATCAACATGCTCAAGAGTGATCATCACTTTTTGCTCTATATTGGCTAGTTGTTTTGATCTAGCATCATTCAATATCTTTAGCAGCCATATGTCTTGAGTAGGTTTGTGCCACCTAAGCATGCTTATATTCTTCAATATACCTTATTGTTATACCAGCTATCATATTTATAGGAACCTCTACTTGTGATCAGTGATGGCCAATGTTGTTGCAGGTTCCAAAATACTAGTTGTCACTTCCTTGTCTAACTGCTTCATTTTGGATAGTTGAGAAGTGTCTAGGATTTGGGAGCATATATCTATTTTTAACCTATTGCTAGCAATAATAAGTGTATTTAAAATCAAAGCATGAGGTCAAATCTTGCTATTAGTAGAGATCTCTTAGTTTTCACCAAAATGGCTTAGGGGATCTTACCAATAGCATAATCTAGCTTAGTTTTCATTGGAAGGGTTATGAGTATAGAATTAGTTTTCAATCCAATGGATTAGCACTACCTCATGGCATGGGGAGCTTTGAACTTGCTATTAGCATTCTTTGTAGACCTTTCTTTGATAGTGTCTTCAATATTTTCATACCAACTTGATAAATTAATGGGGCATTAGGGCCTTTGATGTGGATCAAGAAATTTTGATCTATTTTCACTAAATAAGTACATATTTATAGGCACAAAGTGCATAATTACAAACCATGGTTTGTAAAAACCTTAATCCCAAAACCATGACCAATCAAATGAGTGGTAGCCCTATGGATGTTTCTAGAAGGTGGTTGCATTCAATGCTTCACATGTGACTTTCTAGTGGATTATTTGTATATTATTTAATATATATTTATTCAATAATTAATCCTAATCATTCCTCCCCATCATAGAAGCATTGGATTCCAATTCTTGGAAAAAATGGGAGGGAGAAATATCAAATATAGCAATCAAAGGATCTAGTAAGCCTAAAGGAGAAGTTGATGTAGAGGTTGTACGAGGTGCTTGATGTTGTGTTTCTTGGTGAAGTGTAGTGAGTCTTCCTTGTGAAGATAGAATCCAAGCTAAAAATTTGAAATCCACTAGTGGAAAAAGACAACTTTGAGGGTAGTACCCATGTGATTTTTGATCACATAAAAGGGCCATTGTCTTGATAAGGAAGAGACGATGATAACTTTATATTGAGTAGTACCCATGTGATGCATGTTGATCACATAAATAAGGGTCATGGTCGTGAACATATTTAAAAAAAACTAAGTATGTATAAGTACATAAATACAAAGGTCCATGGTCTAGAGGATAGTCTCTAATAACAAAGGTAGATTGAGGAGTGTTGGGTACAATAAAAAATACACTCCCTATTACAATAATATTTTTAAAAGGAGGTTTGGGCAGCCCAAACTTCATAGCACCATAGGTAAAATTAGACCTTTAAAAAATGGAAAATTAATGTTTCTACTCGATCAAGCTTGAAAATATATTTCCACAAAATATAAATAAGGCTATATTCATGATGGAAGAAAGCCTCAAAAAGTGAGAAAACATTGTTGAGCAAGGTGCAGCGATAGTATTGTCATTGTTGTTAACACACTCAAATGGATAGGTTGATGCAGTGGACAGTTGTTCAGAGGTTTTTCATAGTATGTATAGTGATGTTCAATGCTTATGAGGATGTTTTTGATGTTCGGGTGAAGTTGTTACAGGTTGTTCATGCAAATTTGCAAAAGTTGAAAAAAATCATCAAGAAGTTGTCAAAAAGTTACAAAAGTCATCACGGGCACAGTTGGATAGGATGGATCAGTTTGGAACATTCCAGTATGTTAGGAAATAGTACAGAACAGCATTGTAGGTGTCATCACAGTGTTTGGATTGATCGGTGACGTTTCTGGTATCTTGGCGGATGATTTGGCAAGTGGTTGTACAGGCTGAAAAATGGCAGTTTTGTCAAAAGCACTACAAGCAAACCAAGAAGAATTTGATAGTGAAATTTTAACTGGAGGTTTTCATTATCTTCAATAACATTTTTTCTAAATTTCCACTAAAACGGAGAAACAATGCGAATGTTACAAGCATTTCAATATTGTCATAAAAATACTCTTTTTGGAAAAAGTGTGTTAGCAGCAGTTTTCATGGAGGTGGTACAGGTGAACCGTAATGAGTTATGTAGTGATATTAGTATTGGATGTATTTAGAAATGCATATATTCTATGTTTCAAATTTCAAATAAAATAGAGTTACGAGGTGAGAGTTATGATTGTTACAAAAACAGTACAAGTCACTTTTATGTCAATTTGTTCCATTAGTGCAAAATCCTTCAGTTGGTCGCTTTGACCTTGCCAAGTTGCCAGAGTTTTAGTTTCAGTGTTGTTACACCTTCAAGGCATCAAATAGAGCATCTTTAGTTTTTTTTTTGAGGTGTCACATGGCTCTGAAGTAAGAGAACGAGTAAGGTGTCAATTCTTTGCATGTGACGTGTTTGACGAAATGCCTTCTCAAAATAAAAAAAGGAAGTTATATTGTTTTAAGAAGCTTCATAAAAGAAAATATTTTTAAAATTGAAAAGGGAAAAATAATGCAAGTGTCTACTTTTTAAGTGACAAGGTATTTTATTGAAAAGTGGGGACTTTATTTTGTGAAGAGAGAAGTGTGTGTGGAGGAAAATAGAGTGAAAATCCGTGATTTTGGAGAGTGGTGAAAAATGTCACTTCAAAATTTTGGGCATAAATTTCTCATATGGTATCCATTTTGGCTAAAAATTTTATAGGAGTTCACAGACAAAGTTTTGTACAATACCCAAAAAGCATTTAGCAATTGGCAGAACGAGCTAAGAGAACAATCAATTTTTTTTAGAAGAGAAGATTCAAATTATGAATAATGCAGAGAGAGGGATGTTATACTGGGTGAAATAGAAAGTTTTAGATTTTGAGCTTATAGACCATAGAGGGTTATTGTTTCAATGAATAAATTCATATATCTCATTTTATTATCAATATCAAAATCAAGTGGGTGCTTGGTAGAGGGGTTGGTGTTCCTTTATGTTGGTGCAGATAAATCAGGGGTTGGTGCTCCTTTTTGTTGGTGCAGATAAATCAGTGGTTGGTGCTCCTTCTAGTGGGTTTTGGTAAATTGATTGTAAAGTTGGTGCTTTGCAAATGCTGGATTTGGATGGGAGTCCAAACATTTATTTTTGAGGATGTAGCCAAATCGATGAATCTTGGTACATCTTGTGTTGTGTGATGTTCTCTAGTTATACTTGCTTTATTTGGTTTTATGTTTTCATTATTTTGGCTTTGAGTTTTGAAGATTTAAGTTTTAAAGACCTACACTGATTCACCCCTCTCTCAGTGTCATTGTGAGACTAACAATTGGTATCAGAGCGAGGTTTCTAAACAGGCTTAACCGGCTAGGGTGATCTTGGAAGTGACACAATGGCATGTGGTGAAGGCTTATCATCAAACAAAACACCATTGTTTTACAAAACTAATTACACATTTTGGAGACTCGGGATGTAGACATATATTTGTGCTTTGGGATACGATATTTGGTATTCAGTAGATAGTGGATACACAATACCCACCACTTCTTCAATCGATAATGTCGGTAAGAAACTGTTTGAGAATGAATCAAAAGCAAAGAATGCTATCATGTGTGGATTAGTGGACAGCGAACTAGTAAATATTATGGGTTGTAAAACGACAAAGGAAATATGGGATAAACTAAAGAGCATTCATGAAGGAGACGTTAAGATCAAGGAGGCCAAGTTACAAACACATTGAGCTCAGTTCAAAGTATTAAATATGAATGATGATGAGAATATAGAGGTATATATGCTGAGAGTTAATGAAGTCATTAATGCGATTAGAGGAATCGACAAGGAAATCAAATATTTTGTCATCATGAAAAAGGTATTAAGATCCCTTTCCTAAAGATTTGATTCTAAATTTTTAGCTATAGAAGAAGCTAAAGATCTAAATTCTTTTAGTATGGATGAGATGCATTGTTCTTTGACTGCATATGAGATGAGAATAGGAAAATCTAAACCCATAGATAGAGAAGCTACTTTTAAAGCCCATAAAAATATGAAAGCAAAACAAGAATCCAAGGAAGAAGAGACATCATATGAAATGGAAGCAAACTTTGTTCGAAAACTAAAAAGGGGAAAAGGAAAATACATAGGAAAGTTATCGTTTAAATGTTTCAACTGTGGAGGTGTTGGGCATTTTGCAACTAAATATCCACTTAATGAGAAGAACATAAGTGATGAAGGATCGCACGAAGAAAGAAGTGACTAAAAAAAAAAACAAATTTTAGAAAAGGCAACTTCAAGAAGAAAAGTTTCATCTCCAATAATTTCAGTTCATCAGAAGATAGCTCCAGTGAGGATTCTAAAAATGAAACAGGTGAAGCTCTTTTCATGGCACTCAAAGAATAAAACCAAAAAAATAACAGGAATGTGATGAAGAAGAAATTGACGCAGAAGTGAATTTGGAAGAGGAACTAATTGCAACTCTAGATGAATTGAAGATAGAAAGAAAAAAGAATAAGAAAATTTCAAGGAAGATTGAGGATGCAGATGAAATCATAACAAATTTGAAAGTATAGATAGAAGAATCCAAGAAAAACTTTGAAGATCTCGAAGTGCAAATAACCATGAAAATAGATTATTGCAGCAAGCTAGAAGAAGAGATTGTTGGTTTAAGAATGCAGCTAGAAGAGATGAATCAAAAAATTAGTTGTTATCACAAGCGTGAAGAAATTTCTATGAAGTTGGATAATATTATAAATAACCAAAAGACTACAGGCATCAAATTTGGTTTGGGTTTTGATGAAGGAGAATTGTAAAATGGATCAAAGGCCATAAATGAAGAATCCACAAAGAATGAAGAGAAAAAATAGGTTGATCAAGAAAAATGAATCATGAAAAGGAAAGCAATAATGCAAGGCACGAAAGGAGAATTGACAATGATGGCTTCACCAATGTCACACATCAAAGAAGAAGAAGATTTATGGCTCCTACAACAACATGGCAAAGACCACCACCCAGGTTCAATCATCTCTTTTCTAGTTACTATTTTAAATGCAATGGTTATGGACATAAGATCTCAGATTGTAAGTATAATGTAGGACCAAGGAATTTTACCAATAGAAATGTTTTTTCACCTTTGATGGATTATGTAGTAGAATGTTATAACTGTCATAATTTTGGGCATATTGCAAGAAATTGTCGAAGTACATTTGCATCAAATCAATTTCAGGGAAGAAAATTTCAGCCAAATGGAATAAGACAAAATAGAAAATTTCCCAAAAAACATGCACAAGCTACTGAAAAATAAAAGCCAAAACAAGAGCCCAAAATTGTAATCAAACCTGAGTGGAAAGAAAAAGAGCGACCTAAGGAAGAAAATGAATCCTTGATCATATAGACGGCATTTAAAGTGTGGAATAAATCCGCATCATGGATACTTGATAGTGGATGCTCCAGTCATATGACATGTGACAAACAAAAATTTGAGAAGTTGCAGCAATATGAATGTGGTTCAGTAAAGTTTGGAAACAATGATGAAGCTAAGATAGTTGGTAGAGGTTCAGTTAAGATTAGTGATGGAAAAATCAGGTCAAAAGAAGTCTTGTTTGTGGTTGGTCTAAAGCATAACTTGTTGAGCGTAAGTCATATTTGTGATAGAGGTCATGAAGTGATCTTTAAAAAGCAAGGTTGTGAAGTCAGAAAGGTAAACAATGGGAAGTTGATAGCAACTAGATCAAGGATATATGGCAACCTATACACTCTCTCAGAGACTTCAGAAGGAGCTTGATTGATTGGACAGGAAAAAGAGAATTGGTTGTGGCACAAGAGGCTCGGTCATATCAATTTTGACAATCTAGTAAAAATCAGCTCAAAGAAAGCAGTGAGAGATATTCCCACCATTGGCAAACCATAAAATAGCATTTGTGCTTCATGTCAAAAGGGGAAGCAAACTAGAGTCTCATTTAAAACAAAATATTACTACACAAGCAAACCTTTGGAACTAGTACATACTAATTTATGTGGACCCATGAGAATGCAAAGCATAAACAGTGACAAATATTTCATGTTAATGACTATTCTAGAATGACATGGGTACTATTTTTAAAGCATAAATCATAAGCTTTTAAGATTTTCAAGGTTTTCAAAAACCAAGTTGAGAATCAAACAGGAAAAAGGATTAAACATTTAAGGTCAGAGAGAGGAGGAGAGTTCATTTCAGAGGATTTCATAGAGTATTGTGAAAAATATGGCATTAGTATACAATTTTTAGTAGCCAAGACACCTCAGCAGAATGGTGTGGTAGAAAGAAAGAACAATAGTGCAGGAAATGGCATGGACTATGTTGACTGAGACCAAAGTAGCAGATAAATTTTGGAAAGAGGCAATCCATACTACAGTATACATCCAAAATAAGTGCATGTTGAGGACGCATGAAAGCAAAACTCCTTATGAGTTGTGGTTCGATAAAAATGCAACAACAAGATACTTTAAAGTTTTTGGTAGCAAGTGTTACATCAAAAGAACTGAAGAAAACCTTCGTAAGTTTGAAGATAGAGCGGATGAAGGTATTTTTCTTGGCTATTTGTCAAAAAGCAAATCTTACAAATGCTACAACAAGAGTCTAAGGAAAATTGTGGATAGTGTCGATGTTAAATTTGATGAAGGAAGGGAATGAGTAATTAGCTATGAATAGAACTACCCAATTTATAAAGAGGTCATTGAATGAGATGAGGAAAATGAAACGAAAAAGAAACCAAAAATTGACTCAAAGGATTCAAACAATGATTCATAAGTGGAAGAAAACAAGAAATTCAAAACAGGCAGTTGGCAAAAATATCATCCTAGAGAGCAAATAATTGGAGACCCCATAGTTGGTGTTCAAACAAGAAGAAGATTAGTAAGTAACTACTCTTTATTATCTAGCATTGAGCCCAAAAATGTTGTTGACGCAAGCAAAGATGAAAGTTGGGTAAAGGCAATAAATGAAGAATTAGATCAGATCGAGAAAAACAAGACTTGGGAGTTAGTACCAAGACCCGCAAATAAAAATATAATCAATACTAAATGGGTCTTTCAAAACAAATTGAATGAAGACGTATAGGTAGTCAAGAACAAAGCAAGATTGGTATGCAAAGTCTATGCACAATTTGAAGGTATTGACTTTGAGGAAACCTTTGCACCTGTGGCCAGACTGGAGGCAATTAGAATTTTTTTGGCTTTAGCAGTTTACAAGAATTTCAAATTTTATCAAATGGATGTGAAATCAACATTTTTGAATAGGAAACCTGAAGAAGAGGTTTATATTGAGTATCCAGATGGTTTCCAGCTTGGTGATGATCCCAACTTGGTTTGCAAGTTGAAGAAAGCGTTATATGGCTTAAAACAGGCACCCCTAGCATGGTATGCAAGGCTAAACAATTATCTTACTCAGCAAGGGTTCAAGAAAGGTATGGTGGATAGTAATTTTTATGTCAAAATAGAAAATGGTCATCATATTGTTATTGTATTCGTAGATGATATCATATTTTGCAGCAGCAAAGATGAGTTGTGTAAATATTTAGCAAATAAGATGTAGAAAGAATTTGAAATGGCAATGATTGGTGAACTTTTGTATTTCCTCGGATTGCAATTTAATCAAAAGGAAAAGGGTATATTTATTTCTCAAATTAAATATGTGAAAGAGATGCTGAAAAATTTCACAATGGAGGATTGTAAACAACTTAGCACTCCCATGATGACAGGTTGCAAGTTGAGCAAAGATGACAAATCTCCACATGTTGATCAAACTATGTATAGATCTATGATTGGGAGCTTACTGTACTTGACAGACTACTGGACCAGGATATTTTTTAGGTAGTATGCATGGTAGCACGATTTCAGGCTAGTCCCAAGGAGACTCATGTGACAGTAGTGAAGAGGATTCTTCGATACCTCAAGGGTACTATGGATTATGGGTTATGGTATCCGAAAGGTAAGGACTTCACCCTTATTGCGTATTCAAATGCATATTGGGCAAGATGTGTAGATGATAGGAAGAGTACTAGTGGAGGTGCATTCTATCTTGGAGACAGGTTGGTCGCGTGGCACAGTAAGAAATAGGAGTCAATCTCCTTATCCACAGTAGAGGCAGAATACATTGCAGCGACAACGTGTTGTACACAGGTGTTATGGATGAAACAAACTCTAAAGGATATTGGCATTAATTTTAGTGAGCCTATTTTAGTTAAGTGTGATAACACCAGTGCCATTAACATATCAAATAATCTAGTTATGCATTCTCACACAAAACATATTGTTATCTGGTATCATTTTTTGAAGGAGAAAGTTGCGAAAGGTGAGGTTAAGTTGGATTTTTTTCCAACAACAGAGCAAGTAGTGGATATCTTCACCAAACCATTGCCCAAGGAATTATTTTAGTACCTTCGCAAGAAATTGGGAGTGGTCACACTTCCCAAGAATTGACTAGCTATTGGGGCCACATTCTCAAGAGGAGCATTTGTGTATTTGTTTATCTTTTTGGTCATGTTTGTGATTTTTGTTAAGTGTAATAATTTTTGCTTGAGAATGTTGTGCATGGACTCAGGAGGAGTTTGTAGTAGCCCTTTGGTCTTGTTGTCAAAGGGGGAGAAGCGTTACAGGAAATTGTGCGTGTGTTGCCAACAATTCCAAAGGGGGAGATTGTTGAGCAAGGTGCAGCGACAGTGTTGTCATTGTTATCAACACACTCAAATGGACAGGTTGATGTAGTGGATAGTTGTTCAAAGGTTTTTCAAAGTATGTACAGTGATGTTCAATGCTTATGAGGATGTTTTTGATGTTCGGGTGAAGTTGTTACAGGTTGTTCGTACAAATTTGCAAAAGTTGAAAAAATCGTAAAGAAGTTGTCAAAAAATTGCAAAAGTCATCACAGGCGTAGTTGGACAGGATGGATCAATTTATAACATGCCAGCATATCAATAAATATTCCAGAACAACGTTGGAGGTGTCAGCACAGTTTTTGTATTGATCGGTGATGTTTTCGATATCTTGGCAGATGATTTGACAAGTGGTTGTATAGGTCAAAAAAGGGCAGTTTTGTCAGAAGCACTACGAGCAAACCAAGAAGAATTTGATAGCAAAATTTTAACTAGAGGTGTTTGTTATCTTCAATAACATTTTTTCCAAATTTCCACAAAAACGGAGAAACGAGGCGAATGTTACAAGCGTTGCAATACTGTCACAAAAATGCTCTTTTTGGAAAAAGTGTGTCAATAGCAGTTTTCATGGAGGTGGTACAGGCGAACCGTAAGGATTTATATAGTGATATTCAGACTGGATGTATTCAACATTATAGATATTCTACATTTCAAATTTTAGAGAAAACATATTTAGGAGGTGAGAGTTATGATTGTTGTAAAAATGGTGCAGGTCACTTTTATGTCAATTTGTTCCACTTGTGCAAAATCCTTCAATTGGTCGTTTTGACCTTGCAGAGTCGCTAGAGTTTTAGTTTCAGTGTTGTTACACCTTCAAGGCATAAAATAGATCATATTTAGTTTTTAGTTTGAGGTGTCACGTGGCTCCGAAGTAAGAGAATGAGTAAGGTGTCAATTATTTGCATGTGACATGTTTGACGAAATGCCTTCTCAAAATAAAAAAAGGAAGTTATATTGTTTTAAGAAGCTTCATAAAAGAAAATATTTTTAAAATTGAAAAGGGAAAAAGAATGCAAGTGTGTGCTTTTTAAGTGACAAGGGATTTTATTGAAAAGTGGGGACTTGATTTTGTGAAGAGAAAAGTGTGTGTGGACAAAAATAAAGAGTGAAAATCCGTGATTTTTGGAGAGTGGTGAAAAATGTCACTTCAGAATTTTAGGCATAACTTTATCATATGATATCCATTTTGGCTGAAATTTTGATAGGAGTTTGTAGACAAAGTGCTGCACAATACCCAGAAGATGTTTAGAATTTGGCAAAATGAGCTAAGAGAACAATCAGTTTTTTTTAGAAGAGAATATTCAAATTCTGAGTAATGCAGAGAGAGGGATGTTATACTGGGTGAAATAGAAATTTTTAGATTTTGAGCTTACAGACCATAGAGGGTTTTGGTTTCAGTGAATACATTCATATATGTCATTTTATTATCAATATCAAAATCAAGTGGGTGCTTGGTAGAGGGGTTGGTGCTCCTTTTTGTTGGTGCAGATAAATTAGGGGTTGGTGCTCCTTTCTGTTGGTGCAAATAAATTAGGGGTTGGTGCTCCTTCCAGTGGGTGCTGGTAAATTGATTGTAAATTTAGTGTTTTGCAAAGGCTAGATTTGTATGGGAGTCCAAACAATTATTTTCGGGGATATAGCCAAATCGGTGAACCTCGATACATCTTGTGTTGTGTGATGTTCTCTTGTTATACTTGCTTTATTTAGTTTTATGTTTTCATTGTTTTGGCTTTGAGTGTTGAAGATTTAAGTTTTAAAGAGCTACACTGATTCACCCCCCTCTCTCAGTGTCATTGTGAGACTAAAAAACATAAGCCTCTCTAGGTAAAAATAAAATGGAAGAATATTTTCTTTGTTGTCTATATTCTATCTAATATATGTTTTGTTAAAACATTTATATTGGTGCCTACTATGTGGTTCAATTACATAAAATTTTGACAATAAATATGAAGCAATAAAAATATCCATGTATAATTAATGTGGGATAATAGTATATGTAAGAAGAGTTTTGGCATCCACTAATTCACTCAATGTGATGTTGTTGCAAGAACTCACCACGTACCCAGCTCATGGCAGATAAGGGGAGGTGCCCATGTGATACCAGGCACTTTGTGCCTATAAATATGTATTTTTTTTTCAATGAAAATTGATCAAAATTTATTTATCCACATCAACCTTTCATCTTGTTTAGTCTTGGACAAGGATTTAGCTTGAGTTCCCCTAGGCTACCCACAGGGTACTTCTACTTGCATGAGGAAAGGAACATAAAAGAAGAGGCCTTGTGCATTTGGCATGGAGTCTAAATTAAGCTTCTAAAGGATCAACAAAGGGGATTTAGAAGTTGAGAAGGATATGCGACATACTTCTTTCTTAGTACAAAGATTTTATAAACCTCTCTTGTCAGGAGAGACATTGAATCTACTTACCATATATCCTCATGCAAGCTCCTTTTCAATTCAAATGGATCAATTAAAACATGATGTTACATTATTGTTTTACTGACTATTGGACCTCTTCATCCATGTCATCCTTTAATGATCATGAATGTGAATTGTTTGTTGTATTTTTTTTAAATATACTTCATATGAGCATTGCTTTGTTTTATAATCTATCCAATAGGTATACACCACTTATATTTTATAGATTTTACTTATTTTTTCCAATACCATTTAGCTTTTATAGATTTTATTTATATGCCACATATTTACATAAAAAATTTGGTGAGGATTACCCCCTACTAGTTGTTTCTCACATGTGGTTGATTAATTGAAATTGA
Organism: Wollemia nobilis; assembly: GCA_028583015.1. Classification (NCBI taxonomy): domain Eukaryota; kingdom Viridiplantae; phylum Streptophyta; class Pinopsida; order Araucariales; family Araucariaceae; genus Wollemia; species Wollemia nobilis. Next base: position 2,503,155 of record JAQPPZ010016984.1, read on the forward strand.
TAGTATCCAAACCATATCATTCTAAACATTTGTTTTTTTTGTATTTTAGTATCTTAGAACATGTAACATGTTTGAATCAAGAACTACCATTGATTTGAATTTGGGATAGACTGGATTCCAAAGCCTATATGAGCTATAGTATTGAAACACAGTAAGGATGGCTCATTCTTAACTCGTGACTTATCCACTGGAAATTAATCTAGATTTTATATCATATTGATGTAGTGCTCTTTGTGAGTTCCTAGATTCATGTGATTTGTTGCATTGGACATTCCACCTTTTGGTAGTGACTTTTCTACAAGCCTCTCCAAATCTTTTAGATATTATTCCTGGGGTATGTGACCCACTAAGACCTAAAACTTACTATAAGTAGGCTCAAAAATATCTTGAGTTCCCATGCCTAAGAAAATCACTACATTATAACCATACATGGAAAAATATTCTTATACCATCAATCATTTTTCTAGATTTTCTATATTTTCTTGTTAGACTATATGATTGTGTGAACCTTGACACTAATTGTTGATTTACTTTGGTGTGTGTTGGATTCCAATATTTGTGTACTCTACTATGTTGATATCAATCATATAAAAATCATTCTCTATAATCTCCTCTATATCTTCCATCCACTCTTCTATCTCTATTTGTGGATTCTCCTCACTCTATTTTGTAATATTTGGAACCTCCAACCATTGAAAGCATAGCACAAAATAGTTCAATACATAGACCCAAATGGAATTTGTGTGTTCATTAGTTATAGAGTTTTGTTTTGTATCAATATAGTAACCTTCAAGCTCTTTTAGCTACTTTTATACTTCCTAAGCTTTAGTCGACTAACATTGTTGCTCATCTTCTTATTCTTCATTAATAGTATCTTGTTTCTCCAAGATAGCAAGATTGTATGTCAGGCTCAAGATCATAGCTTTAAGCTCTTGTAGTTCTATAGACTCTTCTAACTCTATAGTGGGTAATGTGGGCATAGTATTTGCAAAAATTATATATTGTGGATATAATTTAGGTGACATAGATAGAGAAAGTAAATATTGAGCCAGAAAGGCATTTTTTTGGCTTGGGTGTTGGAATTTAGTAAAGCATGTTTTCAAGTCCTATGAGGACACTTACCAACTAAGATGAGTGTACTTTTTGCCATGATAGCAACTTAGAATATTTGGAAGAATCTTATATCATTGGACTGTCAGATCTAAAGATTCAAATCTAGGGTAAAATCATGGAGGTAGTAAATATAGGCTTGGACATGATATGGATTTATATTTTGAGGGATTCTTCCCCAAATTTTGTTGAACCAAACATTAAAATATATGATTCTTTATAAAAAGGTCCCCTAAATTATTAAGTTATAGAATAAAGGTTTTAGCAAGGTCATCCCAAGTACCTATGCTACTATCCTCTAGTGAGTGGTACCATTCTAATACTTTATCTTTAAAAGAAAGAGCAAGGAGTCTTGCCACTACATATTCATGGGTGATATTATAGATGGTAGCCAAAATAGTAACATCTTGATAGAGTTCATACACTATCGCTTTGCTTCCATCATTAGAGAACAAAGCCTTCAAAGCAACCTGAGGAATGTCATGAATGTGGGGGAGGTTCAGGGGCCTAGCACTATTCTAAGATAGATATATATTTCCAACCATGGTTTTTATTAGGATGTGCTAGAATTACTAGGAAGTCATTGATCTACACGAGGTCACTTGAGATTTTTTGACCTCTGATATTATTATTATGTAATTATAGAACTTGTTTTTAGAGCTCATTCCTTTAATAGAGTCACCAATATTAGGTTCTTCAATTAGTGGAGTATTCAGATGAATATATTTTATTCACTTACGAGGTTAAGATATTTACTAGAATATTGATCCTCTAGAGATATGATACATGCTAAGAATCTTGGTTTGTGATCCACCTAGTGGTGAGAAGTGCACCCTAGAATGCAGGTCAAGATTGGATGGTTCAGGATTTCTCCCTCGCCAAGCTGTAGAGAAGGTTGGTTCCTTATTGCAAAATAAAAAATAAAAATAAAATAAATAGAAATACTAAAGATAGAAATGGAGGGTTAGAAATACGAAAGAGAAGTAAAGGTAGAGTTAAATATGAATGACATTTGACTAATACCATTGCCATATATTATGCAAAGCTCATTTCAACTAAACTTTAGACAAGATCTAACAAACTAGTTACTAAGCAAAATATTTTAAAATATTACTTAAGCTCGGATTATGCCCTCTACTACTCCAATAGCCCTCAACACCCTAACAAGCTTTTGTAAAAGAAATCAGAACCACAACAATAAATGCTAAGCATCCCTAATATTCCAATAGCCTAGAGTATAATCCAAATAACATCTCAAGCCTAATATAATAGACCACCCATAAAGCTTTTACAAAAATATCTAGAGCCTACAGAGCATTCATAAGCTAAATTATTCCACAACACATTGTTAGAAAATGTCAAACAACAAGTTGATTTTTCAAAATTGTAGAAAAAAATTGCATATTATACAATAGGTAAACACTCAAATTATTGACCCTCATATTGAGGTAAATTACACTATTTATAGATTACTATACTAGCCTAGCTAATGATTACAAGGATGGCCTACCATAGGCCTAATAAGAATAGCATAGTCTTGTAAGTAGGAGATTACTCAAATCTGAAATAAATCAAATATTATTGATGCAGACATTAGACTTGAAATGAATTATCAAACCCAATATATAGGTTACATAATAGTAACTCTAACAAAGTTAGCGTAGGATGTGCTAACAACATTGAAAATAGAATATGCCTAATAACTGACTAAAATATCTCAGGATATTTTAGTTATTAACCTAAGTTAATCTAGGAGGTGATTTATACAATGGTAAATATCTCCTATGGTAGAAAGTAGATGTAATAATACATGTAGTATAATGCAATATACTACCTATTTTACCCTAACATCCCCCCTTTATTACATTTACTTTGATATACAAAGTTTACTCCAAAATAGTTGAAATTTGACACGTCCAAGTGCCTTTGTAAAGATGTCAGCAACCTGTTCGTCGGTGGGAATGTGTTGGAGCTTGATTATGTGCTTAGGAACTTCATCACGAATAAAATGACAATCTGTGTCAATATGCTTTGTTCGTTCATGATGTACTGGATTCTTGACCAAGTTCAAAACACCTGAGTTGTCGCAAAACATGTGAATAGGAAGTTTCTTTGGTAGGCCCATGGTAGCCAAGATGCGACTTAGCCATATCGCTTCACACACAGCTCCACGTGCAGCGCGATATTCTACCTCAGTTGAAGATAAAGCAACCACCTGTTGCTTTTTACTATGCCATGAGACAGGACCAGATCCAAGATGAAATACATACCCAGATGTTGATTTTCTGTCATCTATGGATCCAACGTAATCAGAGTCAGTGTAACTCTGTAAGAAGAATGAATTATTCTTCTTATACTCTAGACCATAATCTGCACTACCCTGAATGTAGTGAAGAACCCTCTTAGCTGCTTTCCAATGAGAGACCTTTGGTTTTTGCATGAACCATGAAAGATAGTTTACAACATAAGTAATATCTGGTCTAGTATTAGTCAGATAGATGAGGCTTCCAATCATCTATCTATATAGTGTGCCATCTACCTGTGGTGAGTCATCATATCATGATAACTGAAGCCCTGATTCCATCGGTGTTGCTTTGGGCTTACAATCAGTCATACGATATTTTTCTACTAAAGTCTTGGCATACTTTTTCTGAGTCACCCTAAGATGATTCTTCTTCTGTTCTATCTCAAGGCCAAGACAATAGTGGAGAAGTCCTAGATCTATCATATCAAATGACTCTTTCAAGTCATCTTTCACGATGTTAACCAATTTCTCTGAATTGCCAGTGATGATCAGATCATCTACATATAACACAAGAATCACTATTTCAGAACCTGTGTTCTTGATATAGAGATTTGCGTCAGATGGACTTCTCTTAAATCCATGTTGTAGTAGGTGACTATCCATTTTTATGTACCATGCTCTTGGGGCTTGTTTTAGCCCGTATAATGATTTGACCAACTTGCAAACTTGTTGCTCATGGCCTTCCTCAGCAAATCCAGGAGGTTGAGTCATGTACACTTCTTCTTTTAAGTCACCATTTAGAAAGGCACTTTTTACATCCATCTGATGTAATTTCCATCCGAACTGTGCTGCCATAGCACAAAGAACTCGAATGGTGGTCATCCTTGTTGTAGGAGCAAAGGTTTCCTCATAGTCAAGGCCTTCCTTTTGAGCATAGCCCTTCGCCACAAGATGGGCCTTATGCTTATCTATGGTGCCATCTGCCTTATATTTAACTTTGTAAACCCATTTGCAGCCTATGGGTCTCTTTCCTTTAGGCAAATCCACCAGCTTCCATGTTTTATTCTTCATGAGGGAGTTATGTTCTGCATCCATAGCTGCCTTCCACTGAGGCAGTCTAAGTGCTTCATCAACTGTAGAAGGTTCATTTTCATCAAATGATGACAAGTAAACCCTCTCCTCATCTATTTCCATATCATCTTCCCTTGCTAACTCTCTATCAACAGAAAGTTCTTGAAAATCTGCACAAAGATCATCAACTAAAGTGGATGCTTCAATCTTTTCTTGTTGAGTCATGCTTCATGTCTTTGGATGATTGAGAGTAAGATCAGGTGGGGAAGTGAGTTTGGAATCTTTCATTGTGCTTGTATACCATTTGGGAGGCTTTTTCTATTGTGGAGAAGGAAGTGGTTGTTGCTCCTCATCATCTAGGTATACTGATGTAGTGTTGGGTGTGAAAGCTTCATCAAACACTACATCTCTGCTGACATGTATTTTCTTGGTAAGTGGGTCTATCAATCGATAGCCTTTTGAGAATTCATCATATCCAAGAAAAACACATGGTAGGGACTTCTCATCTAATTTCTTTCTTTTCTCCTTGGGTATATGCATAAAAGCCTTACACCCAAATACCCGTAGATGAGATATGGAGGGTTTCCTTCCACTCCATGCTTCCCGAGGAGTCATACCTTCAAGAGCCCTTGTGGGTGCTCTATTTAGAAGATATACTACAGTTTGAATAGCTTCAGCCCAGTAAATTTGCTCAAGATTGGCTCCCTTAAGCATACATCGAACCATTTCCATAATGGACCGATTTCTTCTCTCAGCAACTCCATTTGACTGAGGAGAATAGGTTGTGGTCAACTATCTCTTTATCCCATGTGTCTATAAAAATGAGGAAAATTCCTTTGATGTGTATTCCCCCCTCGATCTGAATGGAGGGTCTTGATGAAGCATCCTGATTCTTTCTCAACAAGCTTTTTGAACTGTTGAAAATAGGTAAATGCTTCAGACTTCAACTACAAGAAGACCCACATCTTTCATGAGTGATCATCTACAAACAATTGAAAATACCTTTTTCCTCCACAACTAGTAGACATGGGACCACACAAATCTGTGTGAACCAACTCCAAAGGTACCTTAGCTCGAAAGGAGCTAGGTTCAAAGGGTACTCTGTGTTGCTTTCCTGACAAGCAATCTGAGCACACTGGCAAAGTAGATGAAAGAGTAGGCAGTCCTTTCACCATTTGATATTTACTGAGTTCTAGTAAATATCCTGAACTTAAATGCCCAAATCTCTTATGCCATAGAGATGTGGCCTCTTTTGTGGTTACTGCCATTGTAGTATGTGTTGAGGTAATTGCATCTAAGACAAACAAACCATGTTTGTATGAACCTGTTGCTATCTGTTTTCCTTTTTGAGTGATAAAGCAACGTTTCTTTTCTTTGTCCACCTTGAAATTGACATTCATGTGATTGTCCAGGATTTGTGGAACTGACAAGAGATTATTTTTCAATCCTGGTACATAAAGAACTTTTTGAATTTTACATTCTCCATCTGGAAGGGAGACAGAAACACTTCCTTCTCCCTGAACTCGATAGGTTTGATCATCAACAATGGTGACCGGTCTACCTTCTCGAGCCTCAAATGTCTCAAACCAGGACTTATCACCAGTCATATGCTTACTAGCACCTGAATCTATGTACCACACAGTGTCCTTGTGAGGGGAATCTGTATGTGTCATGAGCACCTTGTGTGCTCGTTCAGAGTCCGAACTAGAATCTTCAATTGCAATGTGTCCCTATTGTTGTTTATTCTTGTTCTTTGGTTTGCCTTTGCCCTTCTTGTTTCCTTGTTCATTGGGCGATTTGTTCTTAAACCAACATCTTTTGGTTTCATGAGTGTCCTTGTCACAAATCTTACAATACTGCTTCTTCTTCTTAATCTCTTTGCCTTTACCCTTGTCTTTATTAGAAGAAGAACCTTTTTGTTGATTCCACTTTTTCTTACCACCTTGTCTGTTTGAGAAAAGAGCATTGTTGGATGCCTCATCTCTTTGGAGTTGATTAGCTTCTTCTGTTTGAAGCATATTTACCAACTCGACAAAAGTCATTGTCCTTCCAGAGACTTGTAGTGAAGTGATCAACATTTTGTAGGAGTCGAGAAGAGCCCTCAAAATGATAGAGGTCAAGACTTGGTCTTCCACTTTTTCTCCTAAGGATTGCAGTTTTGTTTTCAATTCTGCCACTCTGTAGAGGAATAGCTCTACTGTTTCTCCTGATTTCATATGAAGAGTATGAAGCTGTGTTTGGAGGTTAAGAATCATTGATTGATTCTTTCCCTCAAATATGGTTTTTAAGGCATCCCATGCCTCCTTACCATTCTTAGCTTCACTGATATGAGGTTGGATATCATCAGTAATAGCTAGCAAGATCATTAAGGATAGTTTTTTATCCTTTTTATCAAATGTTGTTTGATCTGCTCCAGGTGATTGAGGTCTAGTTTCACTTCCATCCACTATAGACCATAGATCCTCTACAGTTAAGATAGCTTTCATCTTAGTCTTCCATGCAGAATAATTTGAACCTTTGAGCAGTTGGCTCTCAGTGAGATACTTGTGGATCATGGCCATGGTGAAGGTTTCAAATTGATAGGACTAAGATGGTTGTATCTTGCACTATACCCTCAAAAGAGTATATGGAAGATGTTTAATTTGCTTCTATAAGATATTTAATGGCACCTGCCTTAACACCCTTAGCAAGGGATGAGAAGTTTGAGGAAATTAAGCCAAACAAGATAGAGCAAATTAAAGGGGTAGGTTGACAGACTTCTGATTGTGCTCTCTAGGATATTTAATGGCACCTGCCTTAACACCCTTCAAGAAGGATGAAAATTTTGAGGAAATTAAGCCAAACAAAGAGAGGTAATCAAGGTGTTTTTGGATTTTGACCTTTTGAAGGGGTAAAAAAAATTGACTTATGTTCAACCTGTGCAAAGTGTAGCACGTTTTGGAGTGAAATATGGGTTTTGAGAAATGCTTCTGCCAATGTTGTATCTGATTGTTTAATTGCACACAAAAAACATGAGTGTTAGTGCAATAATCAAAACATGAGAGCAACCCACATTATTATCACTCTAGGCGTCGGATTCAACCGAAAATGCACCTAGTATAGTCAATTTTTGAGAAAGGTGTCGAGTACAATCGAGATTGCACCTTTCTTGCTTTTGGAAAATCCCCCCTTTATCTTTACAATTTTGCAAATAATAGAATAAAAAAATGATTTCTATCCCCCCTTAATGTTTACAAAATTGAGAAATTTTTGAGCACTCCTTTCAAGACAAGTCGACACACGACCCGCGTTTGAAAGGCTTCCAGACTAGTCGACACACGACTTTGGTTTTTGTCTTCAACAATTTAGCATGAGGAGCAAAAAAAATAGGTTTTTTTTTTTTTATGGATCTCAAGTTTACAACAAAAAAATTTGCTATTTTATGTTTTTATGTCTCCTTTCTTGAAGGAGAGAACAAAAGCAAAATTTGTGGTTTTGAGAAAAATGAGATGACCTTTATGCTTCCTCAATCATGGCATGCTTTGTGTTTTGCAATAGAAATTTTGAGTTTCTATGTCTTATATCTCCAAAAATGAATGAAGAAAACTATAGAACTTCTGAGGAGTTTATTGCAAAAAAAATTGTTGAAGCGAGTTTTTAAAATTTGCCAAAAAGAGGTTCCTATGTTCCTTTTGTCTCCAATTGAGAGAAAAACATAATTTGATTTTGGGAACTTTGAAGGCTAAATTTTGTTTGGATTTCCAGTTTTCTAAGTTTGATAAAGCATAAAAATATATGTTTAAGATGAAATTTCTATAATTTAGGAAAAATTTGGAAAACAAATCATCCAATTTGACTAAAAATTGAACATTTTATGCCAATTTAAAAGAAAATTATAAAAAAATCAAAAAAATAATATTTTAGTGCAAAAAAAAACTTTAGAAAAAATTTAAAATGCTCAAAAAATTTGGAATTCCGAAAAAAAACCTTTAGTTTGGACGCGCGGGGGAATCGATCCGGGGTCTGCGCACTGCTAGTCGGTCGCTCGAGCCAACCGAGCCACCGACCGGTTTGGCAACTCCTCGGCGCGGCGGCTACTTATGGTGGTCGCGACGCGCTAATCGCATTATGGGATTTTATCCCACATGCATCCCAGAATGGGATGCAATGCGGTTTATAAGCCGCGGTGTGCCTTAGCAACGTCGATTGCCTTCGAGAAATCGGTGAGAGTCGCCCGCCCTTTTGGACGCCGCCACGTGGCGCCAGGGGTGGGCCAGTCGGTCCAGTCAGAGTCCGAGTCAGAGTCGTGTCATCCAGTGGTTGTCCGCCATGTGTCGAGTCTGCGTCAGTCCTCCTGTGTGCCACGTGTCATCTCGTGAGTGGTCCAGGTGGCACCTCGGGGTGCATGCTGATCGTAGATCTCGCTAGGTGGCAGCTGGTGATAGGTCCAATTTTAGAGATCGGAGGGCCTCCTGCCCTCTCGGATCTCGAGGTCATCCGCGTGTCGTGCTGGGAGGGGGAGGGCGCTCCTGCCCTCTCTGCTCTCCCGAGCGTGCGCCACGTGGCTCCTGGGCCCACGTGGCTGTGCGGGCCCTCGCCTGCATGGGAGCCGAGGTGACTGCGCCTCAAGGCGTCGACCACGGGGTCGGTCGATAGCTAATCACTGTCGATCATGGGCCTGGTCGGCTGATCACGTCGACGCGGGCCGTGGGACCGCGTCGGCCCTGGTCGATCGATCGCGTCGGCCTGGTCGCGTCGGCCTTGTCGGCTGATCGCGTCGACACTGGCCGATTGACCACGTCGGCCCTTGTTGGCTGATCGCGGCGGCCAAAGTGTCGATCACTTCAGTCGATCGGTTGAGCGGGTTGGTCATTCCGTGAAGGATAGGTCAGCAACCAACGTATAGCGAATAGCATCCAACAAGAAACTCTAGACCAATGTTGTAGTCCAGGTCAAATGGAACGAGCGTTGCTCGCCTTACCCACCTAGCGAATGATACCAATGTAAGTAGGAGATTACTCAAATCTAAAATAAATCAAATATTATTGATGCAGACATTAGACTTGAAATGAATTATCAAACCCAATATATAGGTTACATAATAGTAACTCTAACAAAGTTAGCGTAGGATGTGCTAACAACATTGAAAATAGAATATGCCTAATAACTGACTAAAATATCTCAGGATATTTTAGTTATTAACCTAAGTTAATCTAGGAGGTGATTTATACAATGGTAAATATCTCCTATGGTAGAAAGTAGATGTAATAATACATGTAGTATAATGCAATATACTACCTATTTTACCCTAACAATTTTGGCCCTATCTAGGGCTCATGCTTGATTAGCATACTTGAAAGGAGTAGGTGCCACTTTATACTCTATCTTGGCCAGCTATTTTGATCCAACACCATTCAATATCTTTAGCACCATGTGTCTTTAGTAGGTTTGCACCACCTAAACATGCTTTACTTCTTCACTATGCATTATTGTTATTCTAGCTATCATATTTGCAATGACCTCTAATTATTAGTGGAGATCGATGCTATTATAGGTTCCAAAAGAATAGTTGTCACTTTCTTGTCTAATTGCTTCATTTTGGATGGTTGAGAAGTATTTAGGTGGCCCATACCTCTAACACACATGATCTCTTTTAAATGAGACCTATATAGGAGCCCTCCTCTTTTGTTGCTATTTGTTATAATCTTTTGCTTGTCTCCAAGATGTCAAGGACCTAGCCAGGATTGTTGAAGCTTTGTTGATATCATAATTTAAAGCTTCCATCCAATTGAAACTTTTGGTCATTCAAACTTTTGGTGACTTGAGAATCCAACGACTTATGTACCCCATCACTCATGCACCTAACTATCTTGTACTAGGTCATTTTATACCCATCCACTCATAAGTCATTGGATTTTCTTGCCTTAGTTGAATTTTTGCCCGTTAAGATACTTTTGGATCTCTAGCCAATATTTGCATGGAAATTGCCAAAATTTCCTTGTATTTTGAATAGCAAAATTAACAAAATTGATAGTCCAACAAAAATATTAGGATCTATCTATGTGGAGACTCTCATGGGTCCATAGTACTATAGATAGTAAGTAGACACATAGATTTCTATTATGCATAAATTTCATTTGTACACTAATGGATACAATTATCTTATAATTTTATATAGTCCATATCTCTATTCTTTTCTTGTAATGGTTTTGGAAACTATCGTTTACATCTCAAGTTTTCAAGAGGTTGAAACTCATTCTTTATAAAGTATTTTATATTTAACACCATCACCTTAAGTTATTCAATAAAACACATTATAAATTACATCATAGATGATGTTATTGCTAAACATTAATAAAAGGACTAGTCTTAGTAATTGCTCTGATCAATTTTAATAAAAATACATGAAATTCCAGAACTACCAACCAAAAATTTTAGCAAGAAGTTATGGGAAAACTGGCATTACTTATACTATCATTAGAAAAATTAAAAACAATGTTATATACTCTAATCAAAAATAACAAGATAAGTAAAAATGCAATAATCAAGTTAATGCTATCTATGTTAGACCTTATTAAATTATTTGGATTATGTAATCACTTGGAATTATGTAATCATTGCATGATTTTAATTATTGGGGATTGATAAAATATTTCTCCCATATAAAAAAATAAATATGACACATCTCCCATGATATTGTGAGGAGATGAAAAGACATTTGAAGGTGAAATGCCAAGAGTTGCAAGAACTAAAGAGTCTCTCTAAGATGAAGAGACATATTTCTACATTAAATATGCATGATAATTGTAAGTTATGGCTAGCATACTATGAGGATATCTTTGGTGAAATATGAGAAAATATTATTTGTGAAAATATGTGTATTGTTCAGATGCAATAGTTGTGTAAAGTTTGGTAGTTATTTTCCTCCATTCCCAACATTGGGTATCAAATCAAGGTTCAAGTGATCATGGATAGCTTGTGAGTGTCATAACGGACAATTGTTTTCATCTAAAAACATGCCCTTTATTTTATTTAGAAGTCATCTAAGAAGAGTTTTGTGTGAGTGCAAGGGATGTTTGAAGGTGAGCAATAAATATTTCTATCAGTGATAGTGGAGAAGCAAATATTCTATTGTACAAGGATTTGAGGACCTAAATATCCTTAGTTAATACTCCTAGAGGTATACTTCACCCAATCCTCCATATAATTATTTAATTTCTACCTGTCATATTTATCTACTATAATCAAACAAGCCTATTATTAAAATGTGTAGAAGGTATATATTCATGTCTTTATTTTCTTGCATTCATATTCTTGCTTTTAAATGCATAAGCATCCTATGTAATATATGCTCTAAGTGCTCTCCATTGTATATTTTGTGCTTCCTATTTGTGCAAGCTTTGTTTTACTCCCTCATTACCCAAGCCTCTTCTTGTGCACATGGTATATACATGTTCTTCCATCCTTCGCAACTAAAGTAATCCCCTTTAGACTATGGCATTTGCTTGCATGGTATATACTTTTTCTCTCATTCAAAATTACCTATAGACAAAATATCTCCTTCAATATTGTGGTAACCTACATATGAAACCTAACTAAGTCAGTCTAAATTTGCAATATGCCTAAGTTGGACTAAAATTAAAAAAAAATTATCCAATCCTTCAAGTAGAATAGAGAAAATCATTACATCAAGCCTCTAATATCTATGCATAAGCTAGAATAATTAGAGCCATTTCAAATCAATAATATTCCTAAGACTAAGTTGACCATTGAATGTCTTAAAATCTATTACAAGGCATCTTTCCAAGCAAATTTTGAATTTAATAAGGAAGATTATATGGTGAGCCACATGTACTTTAAAGAAAGGAGCATTTTAAAAGCAAGAACAAAGATGTCTTTCATGTAAGCTTAAACCAACTTTAAGAAGTTGTTGAGATGGTTAGCATATCTATTTTAGGTGCTTGTATTTGAATGGTTGCAGGTTTGAATATTTCAACATCCATTTGAATTTTGTGAGGTACAATATCCTTGTCTTAAGTGCCAATATTTTTTTGAATAATTTGCTTAGCAGATGAATTGATAGTCAAAGGCAGCATTAAAAAAAAATTAATTTGTAAGGGAACATTAAAAGAAAATTTGGGGGAATGTTTTATTTTTGAGTTAGTATTTATTTTAAAGAAAAGGAAAATTTAAATAGGGAGTTAAAGGAGGACTTAGAAAGTTATAAGGTGGGATATTTTATTTGAAAGTAGAATTGGCATTTAGAAAAGGGGGGAGAAACAAATAGTTGAAAGAAAAAATAGAAAAATATTTCTTTGAGATGCATAGTAAATTGTAATTTAGGAGTTATAAGGTGTATAGAGGTACTTTTTTTAAAGAGAAAGAGGACATCAAATTTTTTGTAATATTTAAAGTTTTCCATATTTGTAAGGAAAATTTGTAATTGTTTGTAATAAGGTGCATTTTCAATGTTGACCGAAACCTTAATTTTTCTTTCATAAAATTTTGCATCAAAAATGAAAAAACATTGTGCACAAAAATCAAAATCCAAAGGCTACAAAGAGAAGTGTTCACATCACTAAGACAACATGGGAAAAGAAAAGACAAAACAAAGAAAGAAGCAAGGTGATATTCAAAAGTGTGCCTCACCAAAATCTAGTACATGTGCAGAAAAGCAAGCAAAAATTCAAAAGTATGAATCATCAAAAATAAGTGGAGGAACAAGATTGAGATCTCTATTTTCAAAATGTAAATGAATAATTATTAGCAGTGAGGTCCTGTTTACATTCAATTATCAAAAATGCTCATAAGTGTGTATCAGTAGAATTAAAAGGATACTTACAAAGGATTCTCAAAGAAGCTGAAGATGGAGACTTCTCAATACTTAATGACTACTTAAGTATAATTCTCAAATAAGCTAATGACTCCTCTAAAAATTTCAATACATTAATTGTTGATGTGGGGAATATAATATACATAATATTACTCACCCTTAATGTCCTTAAGATGAAGTACAAAAGGCAAGAGGAAATAGTTGAAAGGTTGAAGGAGAAGCCCATGATGAAAAATATGTGTTGTGACACAAATGATCTTCTTCAAAGAACAAATTTTAGTTGTGATACATGTAATTTGAGGCCCACAATGGTAAACAGTTATTGTGATACTTGTTATTTTAAGTCTATAGTGGCTAACGTGAGTTGTGATAAAAGAGATATTGTCAAAAGGGGAGATAAATCTTGTGACGCCAATGATTTGAAGATTGTTCAAGAAAATAAAAGTGATGCAAAAATTGTTTATGGTGGCCACGATAAAGGCCATATCATCATAGTCAATTGTGACAGTGATTATGATAGAGATAGTGATTATTCATAAAGTGTTGAAGGTCATTGTGATAAACATATTTTTGAGCATTTGAATATTGTTGGTGAAAGTAACCAAAATCAGAGTAGAGATAAAAAGTTCAATGTTTGAATGATGGTGATAGAGTTTAGAGTAATGATGAAAAGACTTGGTTTAGTGGCAAATACCATAGTGGAAATAAGAAAAATGGGGGTTTAAACATCAAGTCTTGTGACAAGGGCCATAATGATGGTAATGAAGAATTTGAAAATTTTGAAAGGCATACAAAAGGTTTTGGTTCAAAATTGTTGATAAAAATGGGAAAGGTATGAAATAACTCATAGTACTAGATATAAGGCCAAAGAATGAATACCTTGGTTATGATGGTCCAATGGGAAGCAATCAAACCAAATTTGTGAAAAGTAAATCTTTTGATGAAAATACAGAACATGCAGGTGGAATTCAGTCCAAGTTTGTAAAAAGAGAAACCTTTGCAAAAGATAAAAATACAAGACAAGTAAGAAGCAATAATGTTGTGGCATGTGGCTATGAAACCAAATTTATGATAGATGGAAATAAAATAAAGTTTGTAAAGAAAAAATCATATGGAAAATTTCCTAGTGTGGGTTGTTGTAGACATTATGGAAGAAGTGGACATATAATAGATAGGTATTATAACTTGCATTGTTATGAAAATTATGGAGGAAATATTCACTCTAAAAGAAGGATTTGACATACAGTTTAAGTGACCAATAAAATACAATTAAATTGTGGATGGATAAGTGTATGTGAATGGGATAAGAAAAAGAAATGGGGTATGGTTTATACAAAAGGAGATCAAGTGTGATGAAATATCAAAGTATATTGAATGTGAAGTATAATGTAAGTTTTCCCATGGTAAAATATATTGGAAAATTTAAGATAAATAATTTCAAAAGAAGATGATTCAAGGAATGCTTGGAAGACCTACAATGATAAAAACCTATAGAAGAATGATTATGTGGAAGATTCTATGGATGTGGATTCTAAAGTTATAGTTCAATATTGATTTCCTAGAGATGATGACCAAATGATTGTTCCAGTGGCTAACCTAGAGGTAATGTTGTGCTAGTGGCAATCTAAAGAGGCAACCCATAGGTAATGATGGTCGAGAGGTAACCTAGAGAGGCAACCCAAAGGTATTGAACTAGAGGTAAACCTAGACAATCCATAGAGGTAGACCTAGTGGAGGTTACATATTCCAAAAAAGCCAAAGCTAGAAAAGTGAAAGCCATCCAGCCAATGATAGAGCCAAAACTAGATCCAAATCAATAGCAAAATCTAGATCTAGAGTCTCAAAATAGTTCGTGTACCACTCGTGAATGCATGGGGGAGTAATAATATTTATACCAAATAATGTAATACAAGTGTTAGATCTTATTACATTATTTGGATTTTGTAATCACTTTAAAATATGTGATCATTGTATGATTATAATTATTGGGGGATTGATAAAATATTTCTCCCATATGAGAAAATTGAAGTGACAAATCTCCCATGAGATTGTGACGAGATGAAAAGATATTTGAAGGTGAAATGCCAAGAGCTACAAAAATTTAAGAGTCTCTCTAAGGTGAAGAGACATATCTACATTAATTATGCATGATGATTGTAATTTATGGCTAGCAGATAGTGAGGATATCTTTGGTAAATATGAAAAAATATAATTTGTGAAAATATGTGTATGTTTATTTGTAATAACTATGTAAATTCTAATAGTTATTTTCCCCCATTCCCAACAATATAATTAGAGAAAATAAGATAATGTAGAAATAATATTTTTCTATATTAATATTATTAACAAAACAATTCTATCTAGATTCCAATGCAAAAAATAGTATTTGATTCCAAAAGGCATCAAGGATCAAATTACCAATGAAAGCAATGATTACTCACATCTTAATCCATATTGTTTATGGCATCGCCATAATAATAAGGGGTGCACTTTGGATCAATGTAAAGGATTTGAAATACCTTGAAATTGATCCTTGAGTAGCAAGTCTAATCTTTGACTATAAAACCTAGTGGAGTGCTCGTCCTCCTCTATGGAAAGCAACAAACCAGTGATCAATGGCTTTGATCGTACCTACAAGAATAAGAAATATGGATGAAACGAAAAGCATTGTGTGCTATGATGACAATAGAGATAAAGGGATTTTAGAAAATGTGTTGAGAAGTCAATGTGATGGTGAAAGATCATAAAATGAGGAATGGAAAGGGATATTTATAGTGGAGGGAATTTTTTCTTTTTAAGGTCGATGGTCAAAGTGTAATAAATTCTCCCTTTTATATAACGTTATATTTTTTAAACATAAAAAGGCTTTTAAACTTTTTTACTAAGCTATATGTGGCTTCTATTGGGGGCCACTCCCATCAAAATACCAAAATATTACATTTGTTGTTAGGTCAATTAAACCATATCCAGCTTGCCTTTTTATCAAAGATATTTTTCATTTCTTTTTCTATCAAATATATTCTTCATCTTCCTCAAAGTGCTATGTTTCCACAATCAACTCCTTGACATCATTTTCATTAAGAGATAAAATCTCACTCTGCAGTTGCCTTCTAAAATTTGAATTTCACCAAGATGAAGATCAACACCATGATTGGCTAAATTATCTGCTACCTGATTTCCTTCTCTATAGATATGCTCACATTTCCAAGAGATTGCCTCCAATAATAGATGATGAACATCAACAATAATATTATTTTTTATCCAATCCCCACATCCATTTTTGTTGATAGCATTAATGATAATTTGTGAATCCCCCTCAATTGAAATATATTTCCATTATTTTTCAATTACAATTTTAATCCCTGTAAGAAGTGCCCTAGCCTCTACATAGTTGTTAGTTGAAGTTCCATATGATTTTAAGTAAGTGAGGAGAATTTTACCTTCATTATTTCAAAAAACACCACCTCCACTAACTTTTCCTAGATTTCCTTTAGAAGCACCATCAAAATTAATTTTAATAAACCTAATTTTTAGACATTTCTATTTTACCATAGATCAAAGCAGATCCTTTGTTTTAATGCCATTATTGCAGATGACCCTTCCATGTATATTCAAATCTTATAACCAAGTGGTTACCACCTCTTTTTCCACACTTGAGACTTCCCATGATGAGCACCATATATATAAACATTCTACAAGAGAGACAATAATATGATTCCAAACTTGGGCATGATTTTGAGATTTATTTTTAAATCTATTATTCCTTTCAAGCCATAAATTCCAACAAATAATGGTAGGACCAATCCTCCACAGAATACATAATGCTTTAGCTTTGAAATAATTAATCCAATATTTCATCAACTCTTTCAATGTTGATGGAGCTACCCAATATATTCTCATATTTTTTAAAAAGTAACCCCAAATGGTGTGAGCAAAGGGACAATGAAGAAGTAAATGGTCTGATGTTTCTAAATCCTTCTCACACAAGGCACATCTGAAAGGTCCATGATATCCTCTTCTTTATAGAATCTCTCTTATAAGAATCTTACTTTGAACTACTAACCAAAGGAATGTTGAGGCCTTAGGGAGAGCCTCTAGTGACCAAACATTCTTCCAAGGGAAATCTTTGGGAGTAGGAAATTTTGATTGCTCTAAATCCTCATATCCCAACTTGACCGAGTATCCACCATATTTTGATAGATTCCAAACCAACTCATCCTTTCATATAAAAATAGGCAAATAAAACTCTTGAAGCATCTTTTGAAGCTCATCTGCAATTTGTTTGAGTTCCTCTCCTTCAACCAGGTTACTAATAGAAATCCATGATCTAGAGTTGTTGCTCACATTAATATAATATTTGACCTTTGGACCTTTACAAGCTAGACATGCCCAAGCCAATGGTTGCTATTTTGAATTAGAGATAAGAGGATAAGGCTTCAACCAAGCATCAAACCAAAAATTTGCATAATTCCCCTCATTGATTGACCATCTAATATGTTTCTTGATCAATTGCAAACTATCTGATATGAAGTTCCATGTTGGTGATCCTTTGGGTAGGGTTCTTTTCCTAAATAATTTCATTGCATCAAGAGAACCTATATATTTTTGAAGTAACATTTTTTCCCAACTCTTTCCTTGATCTTTGAATAATCTCCAGCCAAGTTTTGCCCCTAAGGCCAAACTCATAAGTCTACAATTTTACAAGCCTACCCCTCCAATATTCTTTCCTTTGCAAACCCTATCCCACTTATAAAGAGAAAACCTAAATTTTTCCTCACATCCTTTCCAAAGAAAGTCTCTTTGAATTTTATCAAATTTTGATGCTATACCTATTGGCAATCTTGAAAGTGACATCATATAAATAGGGATGGATTGCAATGTAGTCTTTATGAGTTGTAGCCTTCCTACCATGGTTAAGAACTTACCTTTCCAACCTGCCAAACAAGATTTCATTCTATCCAAACATGAGTCCCAAAGCTCATTTTTATTTCCTTTATGAGACAAAGGAATACCCAAGTAGGTTGATGGAATATTTTCAATTTTAAACCCTAAAATATCCATAATAATTTATTGTAAATCTAGGGCAGTGTTAATGAAAAATCTTAGATTTTGTAGTATTAACCAATTATCCAATAGCCTTCTCATAGCATGATAATATTGATTTAAACTCCATGGCCTCATTGACTAAGGGATGACCCAAAAGAAAAGTATCATCAACAAATTGGAGATGAGATTCAAAGGGACCATTTTTTGCAACTTGAATACCTTTGATTTTTCCTTCCATTTTTTCCTTTGAGAAAGCTCTCCCTAATGCCTCCACAAGAATAATAAATAGATAAGGAGATAGTGGATCACCTTAGTGGAGTCCATAAGATGACTTAAAGTAACCAATAGGAGAACCATTGATCAAAATAGAATATTTTTGAGTGCTATAACAACATTTAATCCATTCACACCAACCTTGATCAAAACCAAACTTTTTGAGAATATCATGTAGAAAACTCCAAGAAACCCTATCATATGATTTGTTCATATCTAATTTCATAAGCATACCTGGTTTTTCATGGAATGAAGAGAATGTATGGCCTCCTATGCAATGATTACACCATCAAGAATTTGTTTACCATGAACAAAACCACCTTGTTCCTCTGAGATAACACAATCTAGAATGCTTTTCAACATGTTTGCCATAATTTTTGAAATGATCTTATAAATCATATTACAAAGTACAAAATTATCAAAATATTTTGTCTCACCTTTCTTGGGAACCAATGTAATAAAAGTGGCATTGATCTCACTTATTGTAGCCTTCCTTTTCTAGGCCTCTTTAACCATAACCAACATATCACTCTTCAATAAATCCCAAAATATTTGAAAGAAAATTGTAGGAAATCCATCAAGGCCAGGTGCCTTGTTAGGATGGAAAGAGAAAATCGCTTCATGTAGCTCCTCCATAGATATCTTCTTCATCAAGCTTTTATTTTGTCCTATGTGATAATTGATGGAATATTTTATAAAATCTTATCTTGTGCCTCCTTATCTTGCCTAACATCTGACAAAATATTTTTTAAATAATTAATTGCTTCCTTTCTAATATCTTCTTCTTCCTCAATATTTCTTCCATCTAGAGTTAAAATATTTTTGATGCAATTAAAATAAAAATTTGTTTTGTTGTAGCATAAAAAAATTGTATTTCTATCTCCTTCCTTGAGTCATTTCTCGCTAAATTTTTGGAATCAAAAAGTAATTGTTTTTCTTTTACATAAGAATCCTAGTCCATTTTATTGTTCTCTACTCTTTTGAAATATATTTAGCTTGGATTAAAATTCCTTCTTTTCTTTATAGATGTTACCAAAATATTTGGAATTCCAAATAGTCATTTGCTCCTTTACATATTTCATTTTTTGAACAAACATATAAATATATAATCCTTCAAAAAAAATTTCATCCTACCATAACATAATCATCTAGAAGAAATGAGGGTCTTGGAGCCACATAGATTGGAAGCAAAATGGATTTGGATAACCATTATTGGGTAAATCTAGGTCAGAAGAATTGGTTTATAATTCAATTCTACTTACAATAAAATATCTGAAGAGATTGTATACTTTGTTTGCAACCATTTATTGGATAACAAAAATCTATCCAATTTTTCTACTATATGAGTTTGCCCAATGCATCTATTATCCCATGTATATTGAAAACTTGAAGGAATAGCATCCCAAAGACCATTTGAATTGATAAATGAAGCAAAATCTCGCATTATTTTAGACCACCACAAGGTATCACCCTTATTTTTTAAAGGAGAGAGAATTGTGTTGAAGTCACCTCACAAATCCATAGATCACAATTATAAATCATCATTGTGTTTGACAAAAATATGCTAAGGTCCTTCCAACATTATACATGAGGAGTAACTATAATTATAGTGCATACATGTATAATCCTAACTTTGATGTTTTCATCTTTCCTACAAAATAGTCCAACAACACAATTAGTTTTTGCTTCTAATAATTGTCCATTACATTTGTATTTTTCCATATTACCCAATATCGCCTAAAGCTCCTGTAGAAGAAATTGCTAAACAATCACCCACCATCCAAATCTTTTTAAAAGCATCCTTCCATTCCTCACTACTTAATTTTATTTCTTGTACTAAAATAAACTCAAGAACTCTTTTTTAAGGGTCTTATTCATACCCGTAATATTCCATGATATCATTTTCATCATCTTTTTTTTTATTTTTTTTATTGGGCTTAGCCCCACTTCTTGTTACACTTGTGATAAATTTAATTGGCTTCTCAAATTGATATTCCTTTGAGTTTTTTTCTCTTTGTTCTTGCTTTGATGGTCTTCCTCTCCTTTTCCCATTCCCACCAACACTTTCATCTTCATCAATATTTTCTATTTTTCTATATTGTTCATAAGGAGACTTATCTTCTAAAGAATTGTGTTGCCCTAAAGAATATAAAATGCAAGGAAGAGCCTTGTAAACACTATCTTCTTTATGTTGCCCTGGAAACTCTAATGTATAAGGATGATCCTCCATACCATAGTAATTGATTTCTTATGTTACCCTAGAAACCCTCAATTTCCATGGATTCCTCCATATGCATTTCTTTAGTATTCTGCTCTTGAAACCCTAAAGTGAAATGAATACACTTCTACTTTCATTTTTATTGCAAGGAGAATATTTTATGATACTTGCAAAAAACGAATATGATTTTCTTGAATTATCCTTGATCTCTTTCACTTCATTTACTTTAAAATTTGCTTCCTCATCTTCCTTCACACCTTTAATTCTTGTATTTCAACTTGCATATTGTACTTCCTCGTCCCTTCTATTTTTTTTCCTTCTAATGGTTGATTCAAGTGAACTGTAATGGTCTTTGTTATTTGATGATGCAAAGGGATTTTTCTTGCCACTTTCTTGGGAGTGGAAAATCCTTGATTTGACCCAACTTTTATTATGATACGATCTCCTTATTTCATATTGAAGTTTGTCTCATGCCCAAAATTTTCCATCTCTCTCTCCATCCTTTTCACTTTGTAATTTATTGTCATATGTCCAGTGTCATAATATTTGCAACACAATGTTTTCATAATCTACTTGTTGATATCATTCTCTTGATTCATTTTTAATCCTTATGGACTATGGAAAGGTTTTGAAATATCCATTGCAACACATATTCAAGTGTATATATCATACCTCCTCTCCATAGTAGTCGATCCCTCTTGACTGAACTCTCCTAGAGTATAACCAATATTCTTGAAAAACTCCTTATTAATGAGTTGATAACAAACTCCAAAAAACCTAATCCACACCATAAGTCTTTTAATAGTTTATCTCTACATAAAAATTCTTACTTCATGGTCATACATATAATACATATTTTCCCCTAAACTAAGGGCCACGATCCATTATTTTATCCCTTTTTTTAACTAGAGAAGATAATAAGGAAAAATCCTTTTGGAAGAAAAGTCAGAGTAATTTGAATTCAATCCCCACTTCCACTTGATCAAATATTGAATCTCACAAAAACCTGGCCAATATTCATGGAATTTACATATTAACCCTCTAGTTTTAAGAACCATTTTGATCATCTAATCCTTGATAAGCACTTTTGGCGTAGTATATGCTACTTGAATAGGGTTTGCCATAGATTCGCTCTTCCTGTTATCAACATGAATCCTTTAGTTTTTGAGTTTTTTTTTAAATCTAGAAGAAGTGATGCTCGCTCATTGCTTATACTTTGCTTAGCTCACTAAACTTTTACACTTTCATATAAATATTTATTTAATTGTAAGGAATTTTAACACAAAATAGCAAAAAAGTAATATATGACATTATGGGGAAGGGGAAAATGGTCCATGGAAGGAAATGGCTAAAAGAATGATGGTGGAAAGAGATAAATAAGGACTTTAAAAAGGAACCAAAACCTTTGGCCAACATGGTTGTCCATCATCCTACCCAAGGACTACTAATGTTGGTCCACCCATGTCCCATATTATGAGGATAAAACTCTCCACCACTCTTAAGTTAGTTTGTAGTGCTCTTATTATATATACATATTGCCACTTTTAGAATACATGCAACACAAAAAGGGATAGTCAATCATGAAGCCTTAAGAGGGAAAAAAGGGCAATATATAATAGCCAAAGCAACAAAAATAAAATTCTATGCTATGATGCAGAAACTAATTTTTTGTTAATTTGAATCTATTGTTTATGCAAAATACAAACAAAAACATAGCCAAATAATGAAAAAGAAAAGAAAAACACACCTAAAACTTTCATAGTTGTGCTCCTTGAGTTGTTAGATTGGTCCTTGTTAATTTCTTACCCCATGTATTTAAGTGATTGATTTTTTTAAGATTCTTGAAATGTTGCCTTGGTGTTTGTGTTGCATACTATATAAAATATGGCATGAGCATGAACTAAGGTAGTTTATTGTATGGCACTTAAAGCAATCGGTATTGACACAGAAGACAAGAACATTAAAAAGACAATGAAAACAAAGTGACAAGAAAAACACGATGCCTCTTACAAATAAGGCACCATTAAGACAATGAAAATATAAGAAATTGTGATACCCCTTGTCGGCAAAGGGAACATGACATAAAAACAAACTACAAAAGAATAATGCAATCATAAGAAAAAAGATCAACAATGGACAAAATGACCAAGCAACATATGAACAAGCAAAATTTGAGGAAAAACAAATATCTTGTCAGATTTTTAATGTTATTATAATTTTTCAAATAAATACACAAAGAAGGAATTATAACCATAAGAAGTAAAACAACTTCAGTAGTATAAATAACGAAAATAGGAGTTTCTCTTATGTATGATTAAATATTGGTATAACACACCCATATTCCAAGATACAACTTTAAGTGTTTGAATCTTTTACAGTTTTTTTGTTTTCTTCATCTTTTTGGTTTTTTCACTTTTTTCTCCTTTGACGTATAATGATTTTTTAAATCTAAATAAGCCTAACAAGTGATTGTTAATATCTTCATCATTAGAAAGAGAAGCGATAAAGAGCATATTTTCTTGCCCTTAACCTTTCCACCAAGATAGGATTTAGAGTGCTTCTAAAAAGTATGAAAGATAGGATTATGTGAGTCAATATAGGGCTCTAATTGTTTAATAACTTTCACCAAATAAGTCACAACTATCCTAGCTAGACGAGTAGGATCTATTAACATTTTGTCATTGATCTGATTGAACATTTGAAGAGAAAAATATTTTAGAATAAAACAAAGGATACGAATTAACTAAAGAGATGTTTTGATCAAACCATGAATTATGTTGATTAGTGATTCCCAAGATTACCTCTTTAAAAATAATTGTTAGAATTTCTTATTTATTGGATTTAACATAATTGTGTAATGGAAAAATGTGATCAAGAGATTCAAATTTATCAAAATTAGACACAAAATAAACAATAGAATTATGATAAAAAAAATCGTGTAATGTATCTAATTTGATAGACAAGTTTGTAAACAAACAATTATCAATAGATAGACATAATAGGTCCAAAAAAAATTAATTTAGTTGTTCTTACCTCTTTTAGCGGCAATTTTAGCTTTTGAAGAAAATATGTTGAATTTTCTATTTTACGAGATTTACAAAAAAATTCTAAAAGCAAAAAAACATCACAAAACTCGGATTTAGTAAAATTAGACTTTGATTTAAAAGAAATAGGGTAAAAATTGTGATTTTAGCTATGATTCCTCTTTTAGTGGTGATTTTGATGCTTCAAAATTATCTTGAATTTTATGATCAAACAAATTCTAGAAGGAAACAATCATCAAGGACTTGATCAGTTTGAGAGGCATAGCCTAATTTGGCATAGCAACTATAAACATTTTTCTCACAACACTTTTGAAAGGACCGTCTTTCAAATTGGGTGAGAGGCATAGCCTAATTTGGCATAGCAACTAGAAACATTTTTCTCATAACACTTTTGAAAGGACCATCTTTCATATTGGGTCATATACTCTGGCAATTTAGTGATATTTATTTCCACAAACTAACTGTTAATATCTACACCCTTGGGAGTTTTAAGCAAAAAGGATCGATTATGATGCTCATAAGTTTTAACTTGATTAAACTGAGGCTCATAAAAATAACTAAAGTGAGAAAGACCCTGATTTTTATGATTATTTTTTTAATAAAAATTGGAGGAATTTTTAAAAAGATTTTTGTTTTTTCAAAAACGTCCCTCCTATGCAATTTTTGGGGACAAACTTCGGAAGGCCATAACTTTCACATACGAATGAGTTTGAAACCCTTTTTGTTTAAATAATGTAGTTTTCTGAGCTCTTGACAATGATGGATATGTTTTATCTTATAAAGTTAATCTTCATTGTCGCAAAAAAAAATTTACAAGATATTTTTTTAGATCAATAGCCTTCACCTCCAAGTTTTAAAATTGAGAATGTTCTATAGGAACCTTCCTAAATAGTAAAAATAATGTAGACCAGAAGAAATAAGAGGGAAAAAAGTCAAAGAGGGGATTTATTTTCATCAATTTTATTTAGAATTGATGGTCTCCTTTCTTTTCTTTGTCGAACTACATCAATGCCATGCAATAGTTGGATTATGGCTATGATTTATTGTAGGAATTGATATTAAATTGCACCTATGTATGGTTGTGGAAACATAGTCATAGGTTACATAGCATTCATAATGTTAATCTTCTCCTTGTAGGAGTAAATTTCAATTATTTTGTCTACGTAACAATGATTTCTTTCCAATTAAAAATATTTAATGATTATGGTTAAGTATTAATTTAGGATTAGCTAGAGAAGGTGGGGGTAGAGGTTCATCAAAATCCATAGGATGGGATGGAGGAACTAAGGTTTGAAAAACATGAGCCCTATTGAGAGCATTTATGGCAAGTTGCACCATACAAGGTGAAGGTAATCAAAGTCCCAAGGATGAGGAACAAAGGTTTACATAACTGGATCTCAATTATCAAGATGTAAAGGAAGTTGGAACTAGGTTAGGGCCTTGCATTCTTGTTGTGCAGGAACTTACTACTTTTGCATAATCCATAAACTTCAAAAGATATTTTGATAAAGCAGATAAAAATAGACATTATTCTATGGATTTTGTAGGGTCTTCCTCTTCATCTTCATCATCGATAAGATCTCCAAAATAGATTTCATTAGATTGAAAAGGTTCATCATAATCCTTTGTGGTATATGTATCATCATCTTCCTCATCCATAAGATCTCCAAAATAAATTTTATCAGATTGGTAAGATTCATCATAATTTTGTGGGATCACTATCGTCATCTTCCTCATTTGTAAGACCTCCAAAATAAATTTAATCTTGGATAGAAGTGTCCTCATAATGGAAGTAAACAATTTTAAATTCATCTTGATAGAAATTCGTCTAGGACCTAGTTGTTCTACCAACACCCATAGAAAAAAAGAAAAGGGGAGTCATAAGAGGAAGCAACTATAGTAACAATTATAGTAGCAGCTAAGACAACTACAACTACTATGATAGCCAACCTATCGAACCCTAAAGGATACAAATAGAAATACATTTTTTTTAAAGAAAAGAACCATAAGAGAAAAACTACAATAGCTAACAACATCTAAGACAGTCAGCCTACCAAGCCCTATTGGGTAAAGATTGAAAATTAAATGCTTTAGAAAGCAACATTCATGTCGGGTTCACCAAAAGTTGTGGAAAATTTTGGCGTAACTCGTACACGCACTAGAAATAATACAAGCAATGCTAAAAACATAAATCAAAACAACACAGCAACAAGAAGATAAGCAAAAATGCAATAACTGAGCTAACGTTATTCTAATTAGAACAAATAAGATAATGTAGATATAATATTGTTTTCTACACTAAAATCGTTAAAAAACGATGCTATCTAAATTCTAGAAAAAAACAATATTTGATGTCAAGGTATCAAGGATTAAATCACCAATGACAATGAAATCAACAATTACTCGGATCTTAATCTTGCTTATGGCATCACCACAATATTAAGGGCCACACCTAGATCAACACATGGAATTCAAGATACCTTCAAACCGGTCCCTGAGCAACAACTTTGATTTTTGACTGCGAATCCTAGTGGAGTGCTTTGTCCTCCTACATGGAAGGCAGCAAACCAGCAGTCAATGGCTTTGGTTGTACCTACAAGAACAATCAAGATGGACCAAGCAAAAAGTGTCGCATGTTGTGCCGACAACATAAACAGATTGATTTTAAGAATTGTGTTGGGAAGACAATGCAATGGTGAAAGATCATAAAATGAGGAATGGAAAGAGTACCTATAGTGAAAGAAAACTTTCCCTTTTTGAGACTACCAGTTCTCCTTTTTAATTAAGGTTTTAAACTTTAAGGTTAGACTTTTATTTAAATGTTTATTTAAAATATTTTAAAGAATTTTGACACAAGATACCAAAAGAGTGACACATGGCATCATGAGAAAGGGGTAAAAGGTCCATGTAAGGCAAATGGGTAGAAGAGTGATGGTGGAAAGCGACAAATGAGGACTTTAGAAGGAAACCAAAACCTTTGGCCAATATGGCTTGTTGCCATGCTACCCAAAGCCACAAAATTAGCACACCCCTGTCCCATATTGATGAAGCTCTCCACCACCTGCAAATCAATTGTTAGTGCTCTTTTTACAAATATAGAAGCTTAATCACAACTTATAGAAGCTTAATCACAACTTCACCAAAAATGTGAAGTAGTCTTTCAACTAATTCCAAACACAAGTGGGCCTAATGGTGGAGGTTTGGGTACTCGAAATAGGATGTTTATCTTGTAGGCAGATAGTACAACAAGAGTGTCTCCAGCCACACATAGTGTGCGGATAATATAATACGAGTGTCTCTAGCCATGCATAGTGAACCCAAGGAGTACAAGGTAGTCTAAGATGTTCAATGCTCTTGTACCTTAAAAGGTTACTTTACTTAAAAATCCTTAACAAGAAGAAATGGTTTATGTTCTTGGCCAAACAATGGTTCAATAGAAAGTTGTATTGGTGCTTTCTTTTGACTTTGGATATTTTTGTATGCTATATTGGTGCTTTCTTTTGACTTGGGTAATTTTTGGTTTACTCGTTCACAGCAAAACATGATTTTCTTAAGAGTTTTATCAGTTTACAATCACGTCATCTCCTCTCTATTTAGTATAGACCTTCAAACTTTGATCCCTAAAATTATGAACACTGATAACCAATAACCCCATTTCTATCTGATAGGGTGGAGATGGCTAGTTATCAACCCTACAGATTTGTAAACTTCTAAATTACTCTCAACTCTTACTACCTTTGCTCCAATGTCGATGTTAGTAGAAAGCACTGAAACTAATTAAACTATTATATGCCAATTAATATAATCTAAACGTTTTATTATAAACTGTGAATTGAATAGATAATCGGAATAATATTTTGAAAAACAATAAAAAATTACTGAATTTTCTAAAATGACGCAAGAAATTTGAGTAAAAATTGAGCATATAGCAGCCCCCATAGTACAGCATCCCTGCATCTTTCTTAAGAAACCTATTCTTGAATAATAGCATTTTAGCACTGCAGCCCCCCTGATACAAGATTTGTCAAGGCATAGTGGCTATCCCCATAATTGGGTCACAGTCTTCCAAATTATGGCATAAACTTCAAGAGCCCAAAATTAGTGAGCAAAGATGAATCTAAAGAGGTTTGCAAAGATTCAATGAACATTGAAAAGGAGAAAACCCTGTTGATGAGATCCTCCAAAATGTTTTCACAGTATCCTTAATATATTATATGTGATGTGGTCTACCGGCAAGGACGCCACTTGCATTATCGGTGATGTGACCCGGGTTCAATCCCCACGGCGGATGTGTATAAAAAGTATTACTCAAAAAAAAAAACATATTATATGTGTGGAGCTATCATGGACTTATTATATCTACCAGAAGAAATATCTCAAGACATGAAGGATAAAATGCATAGCCGTAAACCATATCTATTAAGTAAAACAACTGAGATGCTATACCTATGATATAATATAAGTAGATCATATCTTTATGCTATATGTTATTATTGAAGGAGCCACGATGAATTAACAAAGGTGTATCAGTGGTTTGCGGAGTTCAAAAAAGAACTTTAGTTATTGGCATTACCTCTTCATAAGCCTGTGATACTGGGGTTGTACATGTGAGGCTAGGTATTATCTTATGAGACTTATCAAACCTATCGTAAGCTGTTTTTGCATTCGTGCTGGCCTTTTTTCTTTTATCTGGAGGGTCTTTGGAGTCATTTGGGCATTGCCCACTCTTCAGCCCTCTATGGAGGTTCTGTAGACTAGTAGACGGAAACCACATATAAAGGTGCTATTTGTTTTTATTTTTGCTTTTCTGATGGTCCTTTTAGCCTCTTCATTTAAGTGTTTGCAAGGATGATTAGATTCTTTGTCTATGTTTTGTGATTTTTTCCGGAAAGGGTTGAACTTTAGCAAGGCCATGGTTTGGTCTTTACTACGAGATGCTCCACATATAGAGGGAATCCATTGAAAATTGCTTCAGTACATGTATAATTGATAGTGCAATTCATTGGTCCATTTTCAGCCAGAAGCTTACTTTTCAATAATGGCTATAATAGGCATGCTTTATAAAACATGCATTGAAGCATGTAAAATATAAAAAATTAGAAAGTTTACCCTAGGTAGGAAAGAAAGCGAAAACAAAAGCCAAAAAAAAAAGCCTTCCATAAAAAGGTGCTTGTTTTAAGAAAAAGATAAGGAAAAAATTAGATGTGTGGTAATGTTATTGGAATGAAGTCAAGGGAACAAGGAGACTTGCATGTCCATCAATGAAAATAATGTTTTTGAGTTTATGTGTAAGGATATTCAAAGCAACATATAAAAAGAGCCTTTCATAAGACATAACAATGCTAATCACAAGACAAATACAAGAAAATGAAACAACCTTAGGAAGGACCTACTGAGAAGCTTGCACAGATCCCTTGGACAAAATAATATTTAGGCCTCCTTTGCCCCCATCAACACTCTTAAAGAAAAATTCTCAACAAAGCAAAAGATATAATAGACTACAATTTATACAAGGGTTGTCTATTTCACTGATATTCCAACAATCCATACATCAAGGAAACATGAAGATCTATCAAAACCAGAATTAAACAGCATGGTGTCGACATATAGGATGATAGAATCACAAAATCTGCCTTAAACGAGCATTCTGACAACATGGGCCATCTCATCCACTTGGGAGCAAATAAAGATCTTAGCAAAGGAGCACCATCGTATAAACAACAAAATCTGGAAGGCAATTGAAATTGAAAAAAGTCATGCTAATCTAAATAAGATCTGTAGACAAGTGCTTGGTCTAGTGGTAAAGCAGAGACGTTTCATGCTCCCCCCACTTCCCCCAAGGTTCAAATCCCAGCAAGTACATGTTAGCCCCTCATGGGCTAGACAGGCCAAGTGCAAGCCCTGGGTGACTTTGGCAGAAAATGCAAACAATATGCACTTCAACTTCAATACATGCATTATATAATTTTTGAAGGCAAGGCAACTCAGTAGTTCTTTCTAACTTGGTTCTTATATAGAAAAATGCTTTAGAAAGGGTAAAGATAATAAGGCGTGGCTGTTAACTATTATGATGAAAATGCTTCAGAAAGGGTAATAAAGAAAGACATGGTTGTAACCTTTGGCACCAAATTTTTCAAATATGGTAATAAAATCTGCTTACCAAGAAACAAGAAAATGTCGCCTTAGGCTAGAAGAACTACACTCAGGTAGATCATACCACCGTTAACTTGTCATCAAAATTCATCCAAAGAAAGGCACAACTATTGAGAATTCAGTTCGTCAAAGTTCTTAAAGAATAAAAATTCAATAACAGATCCATTCCAATATTCTAACTGAAACTAAATTAAATAAGTTCAAAATTACAATTTCAGGAACCAGTTTACTTTGCATCATTATAAATCAGGATTACAAAACCTGATAGCCTTTCAAATGACTAGGTTGCTGTTATACACAGCTTTAACAGGAAAGAACTCAGATATTGCTTCAAAGTTTCAGGTTCAAATGAAATGCATGTCTTGGAACAGAACTGCAAGTTCAAGGTGCTACTAAATTTAAAGAGCGGATTGCTAATGGAACACGATCAACTAAAAATTCGTTCCACTTGAACTGTAGTATGGATAGCTTGCACCAGTGCCTGCTCCAGGAGCTGCTGTATGCAATCCAGATTGCACCAAGCGTGGTGTTTGCAAGGAAGTTGCATATTTTGCATACTGGCTTGAGCTATATGGTGTCACTGGACCTAGGCCTCCATATTGAGGAGTAGATGAAATTCCTGCATATGTGGTTTGTGTTGCATATGGAAGAGGCTGAGCTGCATATGCAGTTAGCCCTGATGGGTATGCTGAGAAACCAATCACCGGTGGAGCAGAAGCTGCTACTTGCGGCACTGGCCTCTGATATGATGTTATGTTTGCATAGTCTGTAGCATATCCCGCCTGTATCTGTGGAACTGGCTGCATTTTCGGAGATGCTGCAGATTGTGATGTTGGCTTCTCCTTCTGGCCCTCTGCTGCAAGTTTAACAGTAACACCTCTTCCCTACATAGCACATAAATAAGATGGGTTCCAATAATTTCATAGCAACAAATCTCATTAACATGTTTCTATTGCTAAAACTCCCAGCACTCACATCAATGTTTTTGTTTGGTTCCTTCAAAGCCCGCTTTGCAGCTTCTACTGTCTTGAATGTCACAAATGCAAATCCCCTGTCCACAACAAATACATTACAAAATGAACCATGCAATCCAGCTGAAGTAGACCTTCTAAAGACCAACACATGCACATCTGTCTTTAGTATAAAAGAAGTAGAACCTTAGGTTTCTGACCTCGATTTGTTTGTTTTCTTATCATATGCAACCGAACCTTCTTCTATTTCTCCATACTTCGAAAAAACTTCCAGGAGTTTCTCATTAGGTGTGTCATATGAAAGACCGCCAATGTACAGCTTCCTCTGTGCCAGATCAGCATTTTGACCGGGACTTGAACTTGATGCTGCCAAATTGCTTATAGTAATCCGCCCCTAAAGAGTTTAGATTAACACCACCACAGCATTCATGAGTTAAAATAACTAATCTATGTTTTAATAAGCAAGAAATGCAAAAGAGCCATAACACACTCATTTTGCTAAACCACAAAGGCAACTGTACAGCAAGGGTAACAAGCAGATCTTCATAAAATAGAATCACTAAACTTTATTAGAGCAAATTACTCCAAATTCTACCAGAAAAACAATTTTGAAAAAAAAAAGATATTTGTTTGATAAACTAGAAAGCTATTATTACAAATTTAAAAAGGCAAATATATCCTCATCCCCACATACAATTCTCAAATAAACTACAATTCAGTTGGCATTTTCCACAACTGCTGGAAATATCCAGAGAAACAAAACAAACACTGTCATTTATACCAGAACAAAAGATAAATATGTCTGAACAGAAGTTCTTAATTACTCTAGAATGTTGTTAAAATCTCCCACATCTACTAAAGATACGCAAAAGCTCACCATGCATAGCTCACCATGTCAAGTTGTTTACTAAATCAAATGCAAACGATCAAATTTTCTTCAATAAAAATCCCAGAAAACACTCAACCCCTAAGTTCCAAATATTCTCAGCAAGCAATAACACGAGGATTTTAAATGATCCATTAATTAATCAAAATTTCACCTGTTAACATCAACAAAGAACCTAATAACCATAATTGTAGGAAACTAGTGATAAATCAATGCAAATCCACTAAAAACGACAAACAACAATCATTATAACATAACCCAATAAAAACAACAATCAAAAAACGTTGTATTTTTTATCAATTTTTAAATTTTAATTACAACCTTAGCCTGTCTGTTTTATCACCATGTTCTGACTATTAATGCATTGATAACAATGAATATGTTTATTTAGCAATACAAGAATATCTTTCATCTCTAACAGAGAGAGTATTACTAATAACAACAAAAGGAAAATATTGATAAAGAAAGACATCATATACAGTTCATCAAAGTATTTTCATAGGAATGCATCCCAGAACCTCTATACCCTCAAGTATGCATCCTCACAGAGGCAGGGATGGGGACATCCCCGGACATACCCCATCTGCACATCCTGAGAGGGGACAGCTGGGGACATCCCAGCGCCTCCCCATCCACACATTGGGACCCTATTTCTCCACATTCACAGAGAAAACAGCAAAACATTTTTAATATAGATCATTTATAACCAAGGCTTCCAATGCATAAGTGAAATGGATGCTGAAAATAAAATGTGCAGGTGGGAAGATTAATGACAAGTTGTTGTTTTGGACACTTCTTTTGTTGTTAGAGTTTCCTTTAATATTCCTGATTAACTAATAAATTGCTCTAGTGTTAAGTTTCATTGACCTACATCGGTGATCCATAGACATTAATATAACTCCCTTCTTTCTTTCCAGTATGCTAGTGCTGGTTTCCAGGACTCAGCTTAAGTGTAATATCCATGCAGCTTTATGTGTGAATTCTATTTATAGTATTGCCTGTTCTCATTCATTTCTGAAGGCTGCTAAACTGGATTCCTAGAATGGATTGAGGCTGAAGACATTTCTTAAGCCATGAAGATAGGGTTATGACAAATAAGATTTGCAGAATGGTCACTATGTCATCTTGCTCATATTAGAAATTACCAAAATACAGTAACTGCAAAAGTAGTGAAAGTGATTATGTTTCTTATACAATAACCACAATTAATGTAAAATAAACCATAAAACTCATCCTCAAATGATTAATGACATGTAATTACAGAGCTATGTTAATATTTTCCCACTGCCACCTGATTCTAACTGCCCCCACTCTGGATGACAAAAATAAATTTTGCAAGCACACATATCACTTGCCCATATTTAGAATGCAATGTCTGTAGAGTCTACTGGTGGAATTGCAAAATCAGTTGAGTGCTTAGGAGATGGCCAATTTTGAAATATGTTTATGCTATGGAGACTTGGCACAATGGACCAAGTATATATGCCCTTCAGCATTGAGACTACAACAGTTGCATCAACAACATAAAACTTCTTTACACTCTTCACAAAAGTGTGTGAAATCTATACCATTGAAACTTGTTACTATCACTTCTAAAAAGGTTGGATGTGAGCCAAACATGTAAAACATCACTGAAGTCCACCCCCAAAAAAAAAATCCACCATTGCAATTATTTGCCTTCAAGAGCTTTGCTACATGAAAAACCAAGTATTACCCTATATATTCCATTTTGTCTATAATGAGAAATCAAAAATTACCTCCAATTTGTGCATTTTAAAATGTTTTTCTAATTCTACTTTTATATAGCCATCCCCTTTCTGGCAAATGATGAGGTATTTTCTAGCAATCCCCTCTTCACGTTCCAACATTTCCCTATCCCCACCCAAAAGGAACTAAGTGAAACATAGAAGTCGGCATATCTAAGACACCTAGGAAACCGTATTAAGATCATAAAGCTATATCTAAAACAGTTCTGAAATAGAAAAATATAAGCTATTTAGAAGGTACAATTAATAACTAATATTATATAATAGGTGGCCAACTGCACATATTAGTCAGGGCAAACAAGGTCTTGCTCAATGTAAGATAGCTATTGAGTAATTACAATGACAAAGATTGTCTCCACTACTCCAAGTGCTATTCCTGAAGCTCCTGCAAGCCTCAAGAACATAAAAGGTATAATAATAAGAAGAAGAAGAAGCTGCAGGAGTCACAGAAAGCATTTACTCTTAAAAATGCAAAGGAAGTCCTCTATATTCACCAATAGCTACTACACAATCAAAATGAAGAAAATTTTACCTGCCATTCATAAGCTTCTGGATCTTCTACCAGCCTCAGGGGGATCACATGGATGAATATGATAATGCAAAATTACTTAGTCTTCACTTCCAATGTCATCCCTTTATTGAAACAATATTCTTAATGGCCTTCATGTATGTGGCATAATTTCTGAAGCCTCTACTTTCGTGGCTTCCGAGGGACAGGAATATGACCAAGATTGTCAATCATCTGAATACATTACTCTTCCAGGTAGTAGACCTCTTGGCCAAAGGCAGATGCATTGTGCATTGTGACCAGATGCATTGGCCAATGGAACATGTTTTTAATTTCCTTGTCCCTAAAAGTTTTGTGGTTCTTTAAATTCATTTATGCATCTGACCAAAGAAGGAACAAATCCAAAAGCTTCAAGACCTAATCAAGTTTGATTATGTCCGTCTGACAACAGAAGAAAAAGTTTCAAATGCTTTAAGCCTTGTTCAAGTTTGATTATGTCCAAAGAAGCCATGGTAAATGTTGTTTTAAGCTTTAAGACAATAGAAGCCTTATATAAACAGACCATGACAGCCAGACTAAGACTCAACAAGACCGACATGCCAAGCAGACTAAAACTCAGTAAAAGACTCAACTTGTCCAAATGGAGTCTTTGACCTACAAATGATTAGTTTTTCCTGTCATTTTCAAGGTGGTCAAGTCTCATGCATAAACTCATGTCTTAATAAAACTACAGTGGATACTTGGGAAATAATCCATTTCAACTCTTTTTGGGTCAGCTTCCACTCAAAATCAAGAATTTTATGACCGACTCCCAAAGTCACAAGTATATTACACATCCCATTATTTCTTTGGACCCCCTGTGCAGCACACCTTACCACAAATGTTTTGTCAATGCTGGATGAGTAAAAATCAGTTGTGGGCGAGGACAGGTCCATAATCAGATGCATCTACAATCATGCATGGATCCTCAACTTAACGAAGTTATTATCTGCATTCAGTCTCATCTCAATCATTGTGCAAACATGATGCATTTGAAGAGAATATTAGTGTGTGCATTCCAAATATAGCCACAAAATAAATGACAATGGCATTGTGACCCTTGTAATTTGATGATCTTTTACAGAAAGTGGCTTAAGAACTCATTCCAATCTCAATACCTTTGGTACCTCTTGTGTGCTCAATCTAGGGGGCACCTACATCAGCCTTTCACAATGCCATGCGCCAGTATCTGCCTTCAATTGCCATCCCACAACTAGTGCCTCGCAAAAATGCCCTTGCCAGCAACCTCAACATCAATGTCAATTTCCACTAGGGCGTAAGAGCCAGGTGCAAGTTGTCAAAGGGGGCCCATCAAGATCAGCTGCCATTAGGGCACAAGCACAAACCACTGGCCACAAATGAAACAGCTCAGACTCAGTCACCATTGAGACCCAACAACCAACCACCAACAACAATTGGATACTCACTTCAGCATCACTCTTACTCAGGCCTATGTTCAGGGAGCATCCAAGTTTCAGCCTCAACCATTACCATTGGGGTGCAAGCCCCAGCAGCCAGCTACCAATGGAATGCATAGGTGCTGACCGGGGCTACCACTGTTGCATATATGCCAAACACCAACACGAACAGAGCACCAGACCATCCACACCAGTCTTCAGTTGTCACCAGGATACCAGAAACTAGCCCACAAGAGTAGCTTTTGTAATTGTCATTGGCACTGGCCGTTAGAGCATGTTGATGGTCTAAACAGAGCCCAACACCTGCGGCTAACATAACATCAGCAGGCACTGGCACCATCGTCTAGTGATAACACCAATGCCATCGGGTTTGTGCACTATCCAAGCAGGAGTACACACCACTGTGGCATGCTCAAACCCCAGTTGATTTGTATGCAGTTTTGGCAAGCCATGTGCACACCACAAGACCAAAAGTTGTCCTTTGGGCAACTATCATCAACATAATTGTCAGGATGCCCAGAATGATGCCAAGGAGAACTTAACTGAACAGCCACTTGCTGGCAACGATAGGAAGACAAACCAGTTCACCTTCGAAAACTCTCTTCCTATTTTGTTGCATTGGTCCACATAAGTAAACATTGTGTAGGGTACACTGATGGGCAAAATAATGCAAAAGAGGATCAACGCCAGTGGAATTAATGCATTTATCAAGCCATGCATCTCCCATAGAGATAAGAGGCTATATCAGCACACATCTCTCCACAAAGATAAGCAGCTAAGCCCACACACATTCCTATGCAATAATATGGGAAAGCGGCAATCCCTAAAGTTCACCAGTTCAGAGATCTGTACATCACATCCCACTACAAGGATTTAACCAATTCCACCTCACATCCCTTTACAGGTATCAGCCAACACCTTCACATTCCTCCATAGGGGTCCAGCCAGCTCCAACCTCCATCTCTCCACAAAAGTTCAGCCCAAACCACACTACATCTCTTTACAGAGATCTTTGTACAGCACCTCCATGTGAAAAAAGCTCTTGTATTTGTATCGTAATATTGTCTTTTCTTGTGTGAATTTGTAATCCCATGTGATGTCCATAGTATTGATATGCCTCACTGTCTCCCCCATATGCATTCATCCTAGTTCAATGAGACCTATAGTCCTACACCAAAGGGTAACTATCCTCAAGCTCCAATCCTTGGAATTATGGTCAATTCTCACAGCCTAAGTTGCCAACCTCAACCTTCCAAGCCACATATCATGACGCCTTCATTTCCTCAGCTTCTCAACCCATGTTATCAATATGCTCTATTCAGGTGTCAAGTCTTTTGCCCTTCTCTTGCTCACCTACCCAGTGACAATCTCAAGCATTTATGCTCCAAATTTTACATCTTCATTAGACATGGAGATGATCCAATGGCTAGAACAGGAAAACCAGCAACTATAAAAAAAGGTCAAACTTTTTGAAGAACCAAAACAAGTTGTTGTCACAAGACTGACAAAGTTGCTCACTAAATATTCTCATCTCATAGACTCAATTGTTGAAATCAAATTGAGAAGAGAGACACCTAGACTATACAAAAGCTGAAGCAAGAACTACAGGAGAAAAGAGTAATATGTGAAGAAATCCACCAAAACTTCTCAAAC
The DNA here is from genome assembly GCA_028583015.1 of Wollemia nobilis. Taxonomy (NCBI): domain Eukaryota; kingdom Viridiplantae; phylum Streptophyta; class Pinopsida; order Araucariales; family Araucariaceae; genus Wollemia; species Wollemia nobilis. Next base: position 2,540,368 of record JAQPPZ010016984.1, read on the forward strand.
TGCGCTAAGTTTGAGAAGTTGCAGAAAGAGCAACCACAAGAATCTCACACACAGCAAACACTAGTTTATTGAGTTCCCTCCTTAACAATCAAATCATTCTTAAAATTCATTTAACTGATTTAAGAAGTATGGGAAGGGCACAAACAAATGCTAGTTGGTGAGTTTCCCTCCGACCCATACACGTTTAACAGCAGCCTCAACATGCAAGTATCTGATACATGTGCAGTCATTGTGGAAGAGTGACATGAATCCATCAACTACTTTGATCTTCACTAGAGTAAGATTGTGCTGGATGCAACAACAACCGCTCAACCTGTTGGTTTGCCAACCTTCCGATCCAGAAGTCAACCAATCTGGCATAGATGCATTTCGAATGCATAAGTGAAAGAAGTTCACTTCAGCCATTTGAAACTCCTACATCTATCAAAATTCCATATTTTCCTTCTTGTTTCCCTCTCCTACACTCACCCACACTCAACACCAAAAGACAACCATCTCGGTCTCATGTCTATAAACCCTCTCCAACACCTGCTTCTAGGCAAAAATCTAATCATCAAGTCAAACAACAGGTTCTTCAACTTGAAATTGAAAAGGATCATCACTTCCTAAGGGGGGACAATTGATCTAAGCATAGAGGATGTACCCCTATAGCGCCATTGTCAAATCAATGTCATCTTCCACTAGGACACAAGCACCAGCCACTAGCCACCAATGGGGCATCAAACTCAATTACCATCAGGGCACAAGTGCCAATCACCAACACCAATGGAACACCACTTCAGCACTAGTTGATGCCTATGTCTATCGCCTCTACCTTCAACCCCATAGCCTCTTCCTTTAATATAAGGGAAGTTCTAATCTTGGAGCTTGGTCTGAAAATTAGTGAAACTACAATGTTAATCAAAAATAGAGTGTTCCTTGTGGTGATCCAAGAGAGTGGCCATGCCAAACATGAGACAGGTAGGGTGATTGAATCTCTTTTACAACTGCTGAAACCTTGGTGCTAGTTTTAGGAATTTAAAGAATTAAGGCCCACATGTAGTCAAGATCCAAGCTTCAACCTCAATCATTACCATTGGCCAGTTACCCATGGAATGCACATGTTCTAACCTTGGCTATTATTGTTGCACAAGCACCAACCACAACACTAACGAAGTGCCACACCAGTGTCACCAGTCTTCAACTGTCAACAAGATACCAGTCCCCTAGGCCAACAGCATAGGCAATATCATTGTCATTAGTACTAGCCCCTAGAGCATGTGAGTGTTCTTCACAAAGCCTAGCACCAAAGTCCACAGTATGGACAATCACCATTAGCATCTAGAACCGACACAAATGCCATCCAGCATGTGTACAACTCTAGTAGGAATATGTGCCCACTCCTACATGGCATGCTCAAACCCTAGTTGGTCTACATAGTTTCGACAAGCCATTTGCAGATTAGAAGACTAGACATTGCCTTAAACAACTATCATCACCAACTTTTAGCTTAATACTAGGGAGAATGTAACTAAACAACCAACTACCAACAATAATTGGAAGATGAGTTGATTCACCTTCCAACATTGTCTCCTCCTATTCAGTTGCATAGGCCTAAATAATGAAACATTATCCAGGATAGACTAATTGGATGGAAATATGTGGAGGAGGATCAACCAAGCATGGAGGCATTGCATCTACCAACGCATGGATCTCTCCAAAATGCTAAGGAATGTTAACAACCCACACATCTTTCAATAGAGATATGTGAGGGAGCCAACACACATCCATTTGCAGGAATCCACATAGCTCACCAATTTAGAAGTATACACATCACATCCCTTTATACGAATTCTGCCAATGCAACCTCACATCCTCCCAATAATTTGGCCCACACCTTTGCACATCCCTCCACAGGGATCCAGCCAACTGCAAATATCTCCACAGAGATTCTGCCTACACCACATTACATTTTCTACAAAGATCTTCATATACCATATCCATGTGAATAAAACTTGTATATTTGTATTGTAATATTTTCCTTTCTTATGTGAATGATTATTGATGCTTCTGTCCTTTGTAATCCCATGTGATGTTGATTGTATTTCACAAATGGTCCAACCCAATGGTATCCACATGCCTCACTCTCTCCCCTCGTACACACATCCCAGTTCAGTCATACCTGCAGTCCTACCACAAACGGTAACCATCTCGAAGATCCAACCCCTAACATTGAGGTCAGTTCCAAGTTCCAACAGCTTGAGTTGCTAGCCACAAAACTCTTCAATTTTGTTTCCATAGCTCCTCAGACCCTGCTATCAACGATCTATTCAGGCATCAAGTCCTTCCACCCTTCTCTCCTCACCTACATGGAGTGACAATCCCAAGTTGCCTCCCAAATTTTTGGATCAATGGTTGTCTTTAAGGCTATAGTTATCTAAGAAGGCCATTTGACTTGTATATGAGAAACGGGAGAAAAAGACAGTCTTCACCAGAAAATCCTGGGCATCAAATGACATAAGCACAACTAGTTAAATACCCCAACTTTCAAGAAGAAGACCAAGGTTCGAATCTTGTCAAGCAATGCATCCATAATTGCCAAAAAAATTGTTTTACTAACACTTTGTGATAATGATGTAATACTGGTGGAACCCGTTTCACTCCCATATAACCAATACAAAATTAAATAAAATTTAAAAAAAAAAAAAATTTAAAAAATTAGCTCCTTAAGAAACAAATAAGCTTCACATGATCACCACATGCGGTGGGGAAGTACATTAAACACATTAGTTGTATTTTGTATTTTTGATACAGGTGCAATGTGAGGTTTATTCTAGTAGTCCATTCGAAGACTGTACCTCGATTGTAAGTCCAAAATGAATCCATCAGCAAATGCTGGAGTATTAAGGGGTTGTTTCGATGTAATTTGCAACTCAGCAAGAAAACTTTACAAGGCACCTTTCTAGTTACCATACTCCTAGAGTTTACTCGTTGAACTTAAAAATGTCTTATGAACCTTCAACAAGAAACCAAATAGTTGCCATATTTTTAGATATGATTTTCAAAACTAGAAGAATCTCAAGGATATGCCTTCAATACGAAATCAACGTGTATCTCAAAAAAATATCATATTGCATTTTTTATCAGAATTACATGGGATACTACCTAGGTTAAAACCTAGGTTCCACGAGCCTGGGGGACAGGGGGACGCGTTTCGGGGACGGCGGGGGACGGCAGGCCGATTTTAGGGGATGGCTGGGGGACGGCTGGTATAATACTATAAATTTATTTAGAAATTTAGAATAATCTACAAATTCTATACACAACAAAAAATGAAATATACTAAAAACCTAAAAAGTATGCATGTTCTTAAAACTTGTTTCAATCTGAAATGAACTCAGCTATTAGCCTATTACTGAGTGCAGCCATTTCAACAAATGTAACTTGAAGGTTCAGCCAAGGATATCAAGTGCAACAGTCAACCAAATGTATTAAGTAAACAAGGATACCATGTTTCAATCAGAAATGAACAGTCAACCAAAATAGTTGTTATTGCTCAAGTAATGAATGCCACACTGTTCAGCTTTTAACATTAAACAATAATAATCGTCATTTTTAAAGCCACCAATGTTCAAGCAAAGACCATTTTTTAATTTTTTTTCAGTCACCAATGTTCAAACAGAGACAGTTCTCAGTTTTTACTTTTTGGCCATCAATGTTCAAGCAAGATAGTCATTGGTTTTCACTTTTCTCTGTACAGGCAAGATAGTTATCTATTTTTCAGCCATCAATGGTAAATCAAGACAGTCATCAGTTTACAGCCCTCAATAAAATTATAAAAGCAAGACAGCTTTACTGTTCAGTCTCTAGCAATTCTGCACTGCTGTCCAATCACTAAAGTAATATTTAAACATTGACAACCACCATTGTTCAGTTCCCACCATGTAAGCAATGACAGTTACTCCTAACTGTTCAAATATGACAGCCCTTTTTTTTAAATTTAAGTTTGTATCATTTTTTTTTTTTTGGGCATGAGACGCCCAACCATGGGGGACGGCTGGGCATCCCCGGGGATGCCCGGTGGACGGCTGGCCGTCCCTGGGAAAGTCCTGGACGTCCCCTAAAAAGGGACGTCCCGGGGACGGCCACCTGGGATGGCCAGCTGTCCCGGGGACGGCTGCCCTGCTGTCCCCCAAAAGGGGGACGGGAGGAAACGTCCCCCATGCCGTCCCCTGTCCCCAGGGACGCAGGGGACGGCAAGGGGGGGACGCATCCCCTTGGAACCCTGGTTAAAACGTGTGCAGCTAATGAAAAAATTGCAAATATAGGGATTTTGCCAACTGGCATAGGGTTTTAGGATGGCAGAAGGTACCAGAGCGAGGTAGCAGCAGGACAAATTGTTTGTTGACGGCAAAGAATCCCGTCCATATCAAATTGACGAATGATCCAATTAGGAAAAGAAAATCTCTTTTCGAATCAAAGACCCTTATTGGGCATTTAAATAGAATTTGGTTGGATTTTGAGGAACTAGACAAGTGGGCAAAGAAGAATTGGGGTTGAAAATTATTGTCAAGTCTCTCCTCTAGTCAAGGGCATTTTCTTGGCAATCTTCTCTTCCTTGGAAGCAAGCAAATAAATCACCAAACACCCACAATAACTGTTTTGCACAAGTTTGAGCCTAACGAAATGCTCATACACCATGCATGATTAGAATAAAAATGCAAAATTGAAAATTCTCATAGGCCATGCATGATTATAAAATCGAATGCAAATAATAAACAAACTCTTCACAACTATCACATGAGTATAGACCATGAAGTTAGGGAAAGCGGTGGAAAGCAAAGAGTTACACACCATAAACAATGGTTACAATCCCATGACTGAAGCTTAACATTTATCATATGGCATAAGCTCAACCGGTTAAATTCCTCAACTTTCAAGGAGACCCAGATTTGAACTTTGCCAAGCAATATAGATTGAAATACCACTATGTGGACACGATGTAATACGGGTGGGGACCGTTTCAATCTCATATAACCAGTTTAAAAAAACTATCTCGAGTATGAACATAGATTGTTTTAAAATAAACAAAATTCTTGGAACAAACAACTTTTGGAATGAAAGTAAACATTTCATACAATATAACTAGAGCACCAATATTAATTTTACTGCCATAGCAGATGTAACATTCCAAAATGTTCTCATAATATAGACAAATTTAAAAGATGTCAATGGATTCTAATGACAAATTAAATATAGCCTAATATTAATACATTTGGCCTTAATTTATTAGCATAGTAACTTTTGCACAAGTTTAGTCATGGGCACTTACGGCCATCATTTTGTTTTTTTAATTATATATTGTAAAGTGGCTATCTAGATTTTTCAATTATTAGCATACCATAAAGTGGCAAAACACTAGGGTATTTTAAATTTTATTCTACATGTGTAGTCATTTTCCTACTTAATGCGCATCTTATAATCTGCCTCTTATGAGAGAGAAATAAGGACGACTGTTGCCTTACATATAAAATTCAACAGAAGGATCTTGCTGTAATAAAATTGGGGCCTTATGTTTGTATAAGTAAGCCTAATGCTATTGTATAGTGGATGAGTTAAATGGGAGTTACTTCATTTGAGTTACAAACCTTATGAAATCTTTGTTCCAAAGGAATCTTTGGATATGTACCATCTACTAGTTTGATTGTGTAGATTGTATGAATCAGTTCTTAGTTTTACAATCATGATTTTCTTTTTAAAGATAGCAACCTCGTATAAGTGGATGTTCCAATTTAGGAGTGATTGTATTCTTGTCATGCCAAACAAAAACATTTCCATGTTGTTATTGTTTTTGCTTTGGATGTAAAATTCCAAGTCGTCCAATTCTTTCAAAAGTGTATCTTCAAGGATGTCGCAATTCTTTAACCATTTTTGAAGTCACTTTACCAAACTTTTCTTAGCTTGGATAATTTGTGTTTGCACAATATACTACATTATAAACATCCAAGGCATTGTGGAGCAACAGTAGATAGGATGCAATCATATGAGTGCAACCCCAGCTCCGATCCTGGCATTGTGATGGGCAGTTCCACAATAAGGCAGCCCATAATAATACGGTTTGTTGGAATGCTACGATGATGCACTAATGATATATACTAAAAGAATCTTTGGTTATGTAACATCTTCTAGTTTGAATATGTAGATTGTATAAATTGGTCCTTAGTCTTACAATCATGATTTTCTTTTTAAAGATAGCAAACTTGTATATAAGTGGATGTCCCAATTTAGGATTGATTAAATGCTTGTCATGCCAAAGAAAACCATTTTCATGTTGTTAATGTTTTTGCTTTGGATGTTAAATTCCAAATTGTCCAATTCTTTCAGAAGTGTATCTTCACAGATGTTCCAATTCTTTAAATATTTAGAGTGGTTTTACCAATCTTTACACAGCATGGATAATTTGTGTTTGCACATTTTACATCATCATAAACATCCAAGGCATTGTGGAGCAATAGTAAATGGGATGCAGTTGTATGAGTGCTTCCGAAGCTCAAATCCTCATGTTGTGATGGAGAGTTCCCATTGTAGGGTAACATCTCATGATGATAAATAACTTTTAGCAATGGATATTTTTATCTGTGAGCTCAATGTATGCACTGCATGTAAAAGGCTTCTGGTTTCTAGCAAGTAGATGAATAATGTTAAAGAATAATATCTTCAAGTTGGGTAAATAAGCTAACGAGAATAGACCCCCTTTTCTGTCATCTTTTATAATTTGTAACTCATTCACAACTATTATTAGAAGTGTCCAAGGCATTGTGGAGCAAAATGGTAAGTGGGATGCAACTGTATGAGCACAACATGAGTTCAAATCTCCTTATTGTGATGAACATTCCTGTGGTAAGGTACGTGATAATATGGTTTGTTGCAAACCACAATGTGGTTTATTGAAATACCACAATAATGTGGTGAAGACGTAATACAGCTGGAGCCCATTTCAACCTTATATAATCAATTTCAAAAATCGTTAGGAGGATTGCACAATCCACCCTACTCTCGCATACAAACATAGTTTTTGCTCTAAACATAGTAACTCACCTAGTTCAAAACCATGTTAATACACTTGCATCAACCTTTGTGATCTCCTCGAGGAAAGATTTCCAGAGGCTGTTCACAGCAATATCCCCATGAACCTGCTGCTCTTCCTTTTATCGACAAACAAACATTGAGATAAATTCCTTTTGTCTCTATATATTTAGATATTCTACCCTGTTTAAGTTATTCATTTTTTTGAAATGCACTTCTTTGTATTACATATTTCAGCTTTGCATGACAAAAAAACAGCAAAGAAGTGAGCATGATAGGGTCATTCCACTATGATTTATCCTTGAGAGTTGGTTTAAACTTCTATTAACTGACTGTTGTCTGCTTAGAATGTCCGGGGCATCCACGGCAGAAATCGGATGCATCAATCACTTGCTCCTTGCATTGAGCGACACAGTCGGGAAGCTCTACGGGTGAGGGACTCACTTGCATGGCAACCTCCAAGATTTTGTTGGAGGTCAGCTCCTCACTAGATGTGATCTTCAATGCACCTTCCTAAACTACTTGCTTTCAAAGGAAAAGGGAAGAGAAATGCAGAAAAGAAAATCCTAAGCTAACGGGGGTGATGCACCAAAAATCGAAGGTTCCCTCTATGCACAACCGAAATGGAATGAACACATTTATCATCTGTTAACAGCTAGAAAGTGAACATGGTCCTAATCTAACATGAGCATCCATGTGTGAAATGCACACACATAAGAAAAAGGGCAGAGTTAAATTAGCCACAATCTCATATGCATATATCACAGAATTTCTTTACAAATATGAAACATTAGAAGAGGCTCGATGCTATTAACAAAATGACTCAAGGTTCGAGCCAGACTATACAAAGAAGAGAGATGAAAGGAAATATACGCACAAGGCCAGGTAATAGGCACAAGCAGGCAACTTCCAATGCCTTACAATACTGCTAACACTACTACTTATACCTGAAACTAGGGCTTACTTGCCTCAAAAGTTGTACAATAATTCAAAATCCTCCCAGACTGAGCAAAGGATGGGCCTATTCAATGCTGATAGCTCGAGGTCTCTAGACAATGCCAAGGGACTTAGGGCCTTTGGATTTGCAGCTTCTACGATTGTCGCCAACTACCCTTGCTAGGAATTCCCCTTGAATCTGAGCACAGGATCCATCTGCCATCAATGTCACCGGACTCGATTAAATATGTTAAATATGTTAACAGATTTAAATATAGCCAATATTAGATATAGAAGCCTGGATTAAATAATTTAATGGATTTAATATTAGAGACTTTACCTTTTTAGTATTGATATTAATATATTGATTATGTTGTTAATTAATAAGTTTTATTAAATCATAGAGATGAAATTATTAATCAAACTTATATCTTAGTAATATTGATTTAATATGATTCAATATTAAATAATTAATAGTTTTATGGGGATGGCACTATTAATTATCAATGAAGACTTTTGTCTTTTGAATATTGATTAAATAATTTGTTGATTATTAATATTGATTAATAAGGAGTATATATTGATTTATTAGAGAAGCAATTTTCCTTGTTATAAGGATTGGCATAATTTGGAAATGTTTAAGAAATGAGATGTTATTATTGTAGGATTAAATAACATATTTTCTAAATATGGATGAGGCTTGTGTAGCAATAGATCCATAAATGAGTGAGAAGTATGGGATTCTCTCTATGTTCTTGCATGATTTGGATATGGCTTGTGTAGCAATAGATCCATAAATGAGTGAGAGAAGTATGGAATTCTCTCAATGTTCTTGCATGATTTTATTTGGGTATGGCTTTCTTCTTGACTGGAAGGGTGGCGGAACTTTTCCAGATCTCCTTCCTTTCAATTGATGCAAGCCGTTGGATCAGGCTTGAGAGGAGGGACCACACAGTTACCACACGTATGGTGCCTATGGCTCAATCAGATGTGGAAGATGTGGACGTTGACCTTGCCATACTTCGACCAAATGATGAAGAGCTCCTTAAGAAAGCGCAAGTCATCCAATGTCGGGATCAGACGGTTCACGAGCTCTTGTGAATTGGAAACTTCAACATCTGCTCCTATCCCCCCGTGGGCCATTAGATCGTTCCCACCGCAATCTCTTAACATCGATGCCTTTTGAGCACAACACAGCAAGGAGATGTGTGGCCGCCACGTGTGCAGCCATAGCAAGCTTAATGAAATGCAAAAGAATTAGGTTTGCAAGCTCATTCGGAAGGAGGGAAACAGATTTGCAACTGCAGCCTCTGCCACATCCCGTCCAATGGTGGGGCCATATTCTTAGTTATCACCAAAAGGGCTTTTGCATTCCAACCAATAACAGGGGCACATTTAGATATCGTCGAAAGGGCTAGAGGAGGTGACATGAGTCGTTGATCATTACGATCGGATGGCTTGCATAGCTTTTATGATACACAAGTCCTCTCCTCCTCTTGGAATTTCGCGGCATTTTGATCTGGCATTTGCCCAAGATTGACAACGAACCTTCTTTGGTGCACACCTTGATGGTACATCTTCCTCTTCCTTCCATGGATCGCCAACACACCTGCCAAGTGTCCAAGCCTTAACCAATGGTAGGAATCTCCTCTGACACCTTTTGGACAACCTCACAAGATGGTGTGGACCATTGTATTTACTTTAATCGACAGGCCGCATAGGCTTAGGAATTCTCATGGCCTACTTAACCTCTTGAAACGACACCCATTGTTGACCGATGATTGGACAGCCCACATGCCACCATAGCTTTGTCAAGTCCTCCCTACGCAAAAGAGCGTCCACCGTGGATCTTGGAGAATCAATGGTACACAGAGCTTCAAGACTTTGTTGTCTCCTTTGTTTGTAAGATTAGCGCCCACTATAGATTTTAGAATTGACGGCATGCGACTTTCGTCGTTTCTTCCTCCGCTTGCCTGCTTCCTGCCAAGGCCACTTGCCAAATTTGGCAAAGGAGAAACCTTTCCTAGGTGTAGTGAAACTCACTACACCGACAACAGTTATTCCTCTAGGCATGAGGTCTAGAAAATATTTTTATGACTAGCCAATGTTGTTTGAAGAAATAATTAATTGTCTCTGTGTGCTCCCAAAGGCTGCGAGTAAAGATTCCACCTACCCATGCACTCCCTATTCCTACTTGCAGACAATGTTTATACTCAATCAATCTCCACTAAAATCAAGATTTTAGGCATTATACTCATTTCTGTACATTTTCCCCCAAAATACAGACTGAGTAAGATATGGAATACTTACATTAACCCTATAAAAAAAATATATATATTATTGAGTAAATACTTCTTGTACATATACATATCCGTCGGGGATTGAACCCGGGTCACATCACCGATAATGCAAGTGGCGTCCTTGCCGGTAGACCACATCACGCGGATTAACCCTTTAATTTACTAAATTATGAAATTCAAGTCCATTGCTTTTGTTCCATAATTAGTGGGCTTTTAAGAAACCTTGAAAAGAACTAAAAAAAATACTCACTCACTATTTACAAGAGGTATATGTTCAGTACTGAATCATGGCACTAATGCCCAATGTCCAAATTTATGAAAACAGCCTAAGAATTACTTAAGACACACTATACCTCACATGGTCATGTAATGTAATGCCTTATGTTTTGAGCACTAGTGTAGTAATCCTTAATTGTTATCCACAGATATTAATGATTGCCAGATATTTTCAACAAACATCATTTCTAATAGTATTAATCATAGTTATGAATACAAAAGTCAGCAGGAATTTGAAAAACTCATCAAGTCCACTCCCAAGCCGGCCCCCTCCCAGGTTTTTTTGACTCGGCTCAACAAGTTTTTAAACTTGTGAGTCCAAGAAAAATAAACTCGACTGTGGCGGAAAAAAACAGAAAAATGGCATCAAATTTTTTTTCCTAAATTGGCCTCATTTTTTGCTATTTCCACTTGCAGAGATTGCTGAGAGAAGTTTAAATCAGACCCAAAAAAAAAACACTCAATTCGCATCCTAAACCCAAATTTTTCCTAGTTTTCAAGAATCCAACAGCCACCCAGCAGTTACATTTGAGGTGAAAAAACAAGAACCAAAAGGAAGGCTAATGCTACAAGGCCCACCTGATTACAAAGGACCAAAGACTAAAGGAAAAAGAAAATTTAGTCGGCAGAGTACAGGGATAAGGTCAAAGAAGATCAACAATGGAAGTTGAGACCAAAAGTGTAGACAACATTAAGAGGAATCTAAAACAATCTTGTATGACAATATGTCCCACCCCAAGCAAAGTGTAACACCTTCAATAATCAAGAGCAAAATTTCTTTGAACTTCCCTGTAACATGCATTCTCTAGAATATTCATCTAACCACTGGGCCTAGGAACAAACAGATGCCTCCAAAATCCTAACCAAAATAGGAAACATTCACCACGTTTGAGGCAACTCAAAGGCGTCGAGAATTAGAGACGAAAGATTGAAACAGTACAGTGCTTGGGCCCCCACACAATCCCAATGAGATTATAAGATGCACATAAAATAACAAGAGGCAATTTGAAGAAGCATAAAATGTCCTTGAGGTTTCTTTCTAAGGAAGAAAAGTTGACTAATAATTGTGAGATGTAGTTATACCTGTTGAAGGATAATATACTATCCATACTTTGCTAGAGAATAGCATCAACCATATTCATTGTTGGATTGAGCATTGCACCTGTGTATGGCCACAAAACCAGAATGGGAGATAACATGACTTTAAGGATTTTCCAACAGTAGCCATTAGCCCAGATATAACCATTTGTCTATGGGAGGCATCCCCTAGTACAGCCACAATCTGAGAACCATGGAAATTAGAAGGGATATGTACCAGCCTTATATAGTCTTTATGGACTCTGACTCAAGATGAAATATTAGCAACCCAGGTGTTGTAGGTGAGTTGGAGAGGAGAGGGAAATCCTCCAAGAGAGGTCCCAGGTTCAAATCTCCACCCTACCAAAAAGCTGAATTGGGTATCCAAAATCCAATTGATAATGTTGGTGTGGGCAGGGTCGGGTGCGACTCCCGGGTGACTTTGACGGTGTAGAACCCCCTGTTCGTGGTCTCTCAAACCAAGGCGGCCCCGCAAGGGGTTTTTCGCTTAAAAAAAAAAGATGAAATATTAGCAAACACTACATATTAATCAGACGGAACTAATTACAAACAAACAGGGCATTAAATGACAACAAAAGGACTTGTAGATGCTCCAAGACTGAATCTAACAACCACCCAGTAGTTACATTGATGTGGGTTTTGTCACTTTTATATGTAGTTTAAGGTTGTATTGCTTACATTAATTTTGGATCTGTATAATGTTAATTAATTGTGATATGCATGAAAAAGAAAAAAAGTTATTTTTCCAATGCAAGTTTGCATTTTCTTTGCATTTTTTTGCCAAGCTTTTTTGCCGGGTCCAAGTCAAACTTTGGTCTTGCCGAATCCAAGTTTCTCTACTATGGTATTAATTCAGATCAAAGTAGCATAAATTGATGTAATGCAAGCGATAAATGTAAGAAGCAAAGGTTGCACAGATTCAAGGCTAGCAGGTAATAGAATAACCCCATCACTTTATGGTATACTGTATATATCATCTTTCAATTAATATATGCTTCAAATTAACCTTTTGTTTTAAATTGCCTAGGCTGAGAACCTAAATTGCCTTTTACCTTTTGTCAGGTATAATTGTCCAAATTGACCTTATGTTCTCGTTATAGTATAAAGTAGTATGTGTTTGTGCTGTATTTATACTTGAAAAATTTATACCATGTGGTACAAGTTGGCCATATCCACACTACCCCAGCTAGTCCCCTTTACCCATAAGCTTAAAGAGGCACATGCTCTACATCAGTACAGAAATTCATGTCTTCAGAATTCTCGAGCAGTTGCATCCTTACATATAAAGCATTTTGTCAAAAAATGTGGTCAAATCACTTGGAAAGAAATTGTCAAATGGAGCATCTAGTCCTCAACATTAACATAAGAAAGTAAGTTTTCTACAAACACATTTGTACATGCTTCTTGAATAATTAATTCACAAAGGGAAAGCAAACGACATAATAAAAGCCACTGATTGGTAGTAATAAACCAAAGAAAAAAATACATACATCTATAGTCTTACTAGGTTCCTTTAATGCCCTTTGAGCAGAGTCCATATGCTTAAATGTGACAAAACCAAATCCTCTGGACTTTCCAGTGTTTTTATCCATAATAACAGCACCTTCCTCAATCTCCCCATACTGTTCAAATGCCTGAGAGAAACAAAAACACAAACTTCAATGATTTCTCCCAAACTTTCCTTGCTGCCCTTCCATGAGACTACCCGGATTTATTTTGATTAGTACATTGTGTAAATGAGGAAAACCAAGCCTAATACACTGACACTTGATGGAAGTCTTCTAATAGAAACCTTATAAAATATCATATGCATACACAGCATAACACCAGAAACCAGCAAGCAAGTGAATTTAAAATGTTCTTGTACAGAAAATTCAAAATCTATGACATAAATGTCAACGGAAAGCGTGCAACTGTTAATCAGTTAATAAACTATGAAACTTCATCCAATATGCACACCAACAACAAGTAACCATGCCATCATGCACTCACTGCACATAGAGTCTGTGAGGAAGTCTCCCAAGCCAATCCACGCACAAACAGCTTCCGATGAGCGGGGTCCTTGCTTGCAACATCTCTAATTTCTTCTGCAATTGCAGGGTTTAAGGAACCTCTGCAATGACAATCATTCACAGTCAATCCATTCACCAACAAGAAAAGCAGCCAACGACACTCCATAACACTCTACATGGACAGCCCTTAATGATCTGAACCTTGAACTTGGAAACTAGGCAACGTGAAATAAATTAGAAAGATTCAAAAACAATATCAAAGCGAAAGCTATTAGGTGCAATATAATTTTTTGTCCCAAGAAGATAAGATTTTTTGTCTTAAGAGGTCTGATGTTTTCCAGAAGGAAACAAAAAAAAAACTGCAATTATTAGTTCATAAAGGCAACCAAGACACTTGGCTTGATTTGTAGCTAAAAGAAAATGCATGGGTTACAAGTACCATTCATGCAAATTGCATACTCCAAATCTTTGACATCCTATTAAAAATGAATAACACTGTACATACACGGCATGACGCTCAAGATTCTTAGTGGGTCTGATATTTTGTTCTTTCGTCATTCTTTAGAACAAGGTATTAGCACCCAATGTGTTGGAAACACGTGATGGGGAGTTCTACATTGTCATCCAATAAAAGGTTCATCAACCATGGAGCAATGGTAAATGACCCCAGCTCAAATTTCTGCATAGTGATGAATACTTTAAAAATAAAACAGCTTCCCATGATAAAGTTTGTTGTCATACAACGATAATGTGATAATGTGATTTGCAATGCCGTTACAATTTTAACCCCATGTAACTTGGAAAAAGAAAACAGATACACACAAGAGGGTACGAAGAAAAACAAATGCTCTGGTAGCTAAGTAGAGCACGCCTTCCTTTCCACTTCTCTGTTCTGCTTGACGCGCAAAACAGAGGAAAATAAGAACAGATTTTCTGAAACTTTGCAACTAGAGACATTGTATATTAACTGTCACAAAAGCTTTAAGAAGCAAAATAAATTTGTGGACAAGCGGAACCGTCCACACATGCTCTTTCGAAAGCAGGGAAGGAAGGAATGAAGGGTTACTAACAAAGAAAGCATTACTTCCTTCACTGCAGTTGGAAAAGAACCGAAAAGACATAGACATGATCCCTTCCCCTTCCCCTTCCCCTGCCCTTTCCCCCACCCCTTAACAAGATTTGCGGTGGAGTTCAAACCCGGAATCTGCATAGTTCGCTTAAAAAGGAACCCAGCAAAAAATAAAAATACTTACATATTGAGCATGATAGAGATCAACTGTTCTTTGGTGAGAGGCTCCAACAGCCCTTGCAATTCATCCTTGGACATCGATCCTCCGTTGCCATTGCCATACTCAGCCTCCAACTCCTCTTCCTCGTTGAGCTTTCTCTTCTTCGCGTCGCCAACGTTCTCCATTCTGTTCTATTTTATTCTATTCTATGTGTTATGTGTGTGCCGTGTCGTCCCAGAGGAAGAAGATAAAGAATACGGGCGCTTCTTAAATCTGCTCCCCTTTCAATTCGGCGTTCCGTCGTTCTCTTCGCAATCCCGTCGTCCAACTGAATTGAAACGAAGAGGCCCTCATTTCTCTCGCCTTTATATCAATTTCGCCTCACGCTTTTACCATGCGATTTCAGTGTTAGGTAACCTTATCAGCGGATGGACCATCTATAGCTTTAATTAAACAATAATAATAATACAGCTCATATTGACTAATTTTTTTTTAAGTAATTGCACATTAAATATATATATAACGGGTTTAACTTCGTATGTGTATAAGAAGTATTAATAAATATATATAAAATACAATATGTATAGTTAATACAAGCATGTTGTATAAGCTTTTCAATTTTTTTTCCTTCAATAAATTACAACTTTCTTCTTTAAAACTTGAGTTTACAAATAAATTCAATTCTCATTTCAATTGAATTGTTATAGCTAGATACTTAAATTATATTTTATAAAATGTTTGAATTTTTTATTTTTATTTTTTGGATCTTCAATTTTCATATTAAAATTGTTAGTTTTTTTCATTATTTTTCATAAAATGTTTGAATTCTTGATTTTATGTTATGGATCTTCTTTAATTTTCAGATTTGCTACTTTCCTTTGAAGCATAAGAGCAACCACAAAATTTGTAATAGCCAGATATTTAAATCACAACTCTCCCCTTTAAAACTTGAGTTTACAAATAAATTCAATTCTCATTTCAATTGAATTGTTATAGCTAGATACTTAAATTATATTTTATAAAATGTTTGAATTTTTTATTTTCATTTTTTTGATCTTCAATTTTCATATTTAAATTTCTAGTTTTTTTTCATTATTTTTCATAAAATGTTTGAATTCTTGATTTTTATTTTTTGGATCTTCTTTAATTTTCAGATTTGCTACTTTCCTTCGTGAAGCATAAGAGCAACCACAAAATTTGTAATAGCTAGATACTTATAGCTAGATATTTAAATCACAACTCTCTCTTTTAAAACTTGAGTTTACAAATAAATTCAATTCTCATTTCAATTGAATTGTTTTTTTTTTTGTAAGTAAGAGGCTCTTTCATTAATATCGGGTTTTACAGGTTAACCCAAAACCTTTTACAAAAAATAGCCTTAAGCTGACGAATCGGATCCTTAACAACCTGAGGACTACCTGTCCTCTAATTTAACTGGCCTTCCTAGGCCCAAATGCAACAAAGCCTAAACATTAAAACTGACTTAAGACAACCCAGCAAAACAACATACCCCACAAGAGCAGTTGACCCTAGGGAAGCTTCCTAAAACCTCCAGGAACCTAACACATGTTCCACCCTCAAAAAGAAACCACATCCTTTGTACAAAACGTAAGATAAAATTGCCATGGATACAACAATTACAGTGTTTGCACAACAAAATTTGTACAGAGGCCTTACAAGATGGGCCTTAAGTCTCTTCTTCCTTGTCCTCGTCGAGCTCCTCATCCTTATCATCCTCATCATCGTCTGAGTCCTGGTTAACCACCATCGCCTTGTCGCTTTGGTATCCTTCGTTGAAAAACACCTTGGTGAGCGCATCATAAACCTCCTGCATTTGTTGCATGATGTTGGTCGACGTATTCAACACGAACCGCTTAAGGACCATGGTCGAAGGGTCAGGGCCTTCATCCTCCATTTCACTTACCTCGACTTTGGATCCCCCCTGTGTTTGTTTGTTCTTTAGTCACAGGGAAGTTCTCGTGGTCGGCTCCTCGATTCTCAGTCTCTTCCTCGTCGGACCACCTCTGATAGATATGTCCCCCACCCTTTTCTTCTTCGGTGAACCAGAGGGGGGTTTGGGTAAGCCCGGACTGGCCCTCGCCCTGGAACTCTCTACCTCATGGCCCATAGGGACCTCCTCAATGATAGGGGGTTGAGGTGCTTCTTGGGGAGTCGTGGCCAAAACCCATTTGTAAATCACTTTGAAAAGCCCTTGGTGCAGAGGCATGGCCGAACCCCTCTTGCTTCGACATGAATTAATTGTATAATTCATGGAATTCATTAAGAACTGGGGTATACTTATCGGGTTTACATCACGAAAGAAATTGACGAAGGCATAGTGAAAACTGAGCAGAGTTTTACCCGGGTCCTCCGTAGTTATGAACTCCATAACATTCTTCATGACTCCATTCCAGGGGGTGGGGAGGTCCATCCTCATCAATCCATTTTTTGCCTCCTTGAAATTTTTATGATTATCCTTGAATTCACGTAATTCGACCTCCCAATGGTGTTTTTGCCTGTGAATTGACCTTCCTCTCACCATTCGGCCAGTGATGGCAGTAAGCAAATTTACGTCGATGATGATCTCACGCCCTCATATTTCAACCTTTCCATCTTCCCAGGTTTCCATCACCGCCTGGGTAATGTCCTCCTCAACCCCAGAGAACAAGTCAAAAAATTGGGTAAACCTTCTCTCCATAAGGATAGCTTGGGCCACAGGCTCCATAACTACCATACAGGGCTCAAAATAAGTCATCTTAATTTTCCTCACCAAAGCCTTCTCCTTAAAATTTCTGATCTCACAGAATAGATAGCTCCAAGTCCTTGCCCCTATTTGAAAGCTGCGAATGTAGTCTAGCTTTTGCCTTTCCTTGATCATTGAGGAGACATCCTTGGAGTGGGTGCCACTGTTCAGCTTCATCCAACCAATGACCTCCACCTGGAATATCTACCACTTGGCCTCACTTTCTAGTTGGAATATCATGCCACCATCACCTTCTCCTCCAAATCGAGGATTCATTATCTTTGTAATCATAGAAGTTGTGAGATTCTACCATTGGTGGGAAAACAATGACTCAACTTCCCTTGAAAAAATCTTAGAGTGTGATCGGTAATCTTCATCCTATTACTTCGGGGTCACAACCTGCTTTGGGATCGCATCCTCTCATAAGTATTTATTTTTTGGGGTGTTATTACGCCAAAATGTCCCATTTTTCTTACATTTTATCTTGATAGACTGGCTCGTGCCTTGATTAGAGATTGGCTCGGTCGGAGCCCCACAACCCATCTTCTTTGGTTCATTTTCCAATAGAGAATGGAAACGCTATGATGGCACATGATAGGGTTTCCCCCACCCAAAGTCCCCGTCACCCTATTCATTGGTGTTCGTTTTGAATCATATCTTCCATGTCACATGGGACATCTTGCATCCACGTGATCAATCCATCAACGTCCACCCCAATATTGGCCAGCTTGTCCGTAGTTTTATTGGCTTCTCAAAAAATATGTTGCGCCACCCTGTCTAGCCTAGCTTCATAAAGGATCCTTGCCTCACACATGAGAGCCTCAATCCTCCATGGAGGTTTCTTCCCATTTTTAAGGAGGTTGACAATGTTTAAGGAATCTCCTTCAACCATTAATTTACCTTGAATCTGCTTTGTTAACTGCAGTCCTCTCCAGAGAGCCCTCGCTTCTGCCTCATTGTTGGTCTTAGTTCCGAGTTGTTCTACGAAGGCCAACACTAACTATCCTTGGTGATCCCTAACCACACCACCAGCACATGCCCTACCAAGATTATCCTTGGCTGCCCCATCAAAATTCAGTTTTAGCCAGTCTTTCGGGGGTGGGGTCCACTTGATTCCAATTCTAGGGTTTGGCTTTCTGACCAGAGACACATCCTCAAGAGGAATGTTTAAAGATTGGGCTAAAAGATTTTCTCGAGGAGGGATTACTTGGGCTTCTATTGGAATAATGCTAACATTTTCTTTGGCAAAGGCAAGGATTCTATTGGTAATAGATGAAGGGTCATTTTTGGACTCGTGGAAGGCTCTATGGTTCCTTTCTAGCCATATTTTCCACAAGGAATGGTGGAGGTAGATCTTCCACATAAACCTAAGTCTTGGGCTAACAAAGGGGCTGGGCCATTGTTGGAATAGTTCAACCACAGTAGGAGGTCTAACCCAGGAGACATTAAAATCTTGGATCACTCCATTAAGGATCACAGCAGAAACTGGACATTCAAGGAAGATATGTTGAGGGGATTCCCAGCTGGCCCTACACAGGTAACAATGGTTAGCAACAATCATGCCTTTTTTTAACATGTTATCAATGGTGAGTATTCTCCCTTGAATCGCCAGCCAAGAGAAGAAGGTAATCTTGGGGATCAACTTTTTAACCCATACCAACTGGGTCGGGACCTGAGGTTCCTCAGGGCTTAGCAATAGTCTGTAAGTTATTTTGACCATGAATTACCCACTCTCAGTCTCTACCCAAGTTAAATGATCTCCTTTATTACTTGAGGGAATGAATTGCTGGGAAAGGATGTATTGAAGCTCCTCAGACTCAGCTTCCAGACCTTGGATTCTGATTTGCTTCCACCATGCTCTACTCCTGTCCTGCCTTATGAAATTGGCCACTTTCCTCCCTATGGCATGGTCAGTATGAGCTTTGAGCTTGGCTAGGCGTGGATCCTATTCCAAGGCTTCCTCCCTGGCCCACCTATCTTCCCAAACTTTTATCTTTTGCCCATTTCCTAAGATCCATCTCATCCCTATTTTGATGATGTCTCTGCTAGATAGGATTGCTTTCCAAAAAGCTAAACCTCTGCTTTGAATTGTTTCATCTAAAAATTTTATGCCTTTGAGGTATTTTATTTTTATGATGGCAGTCCATTCATTATCTAGATTGGTTATTAGCCGCCATGCTTTTTTAGCTAACAAAGTTGTGTTTAAATGGGATACTCTTCTTAGGCCTAGACCTCCATTTTCTTTGGGTTTGCACACCTTGTTCCATCCCACCAAATGGATCTTTTGCTTTCCTTATGATCCTGATCATAGAAAACATTTTTGAAACTGTTCAATTTTTTGGTGCACCCTGGCTGGAGCTTTAAACACAGACATAAAATATATTTAAATGCTCTTAAGGGAGGCCATTGTCAGTGTAGCTTTGTCGTCCTGAGATAGAAAATTCCCTTTCCAACCTGCTAACTTTTTTTGGATCCTCTCTATCACATTATCCCGCCTAGACTCTGCTGGGGTGCCTGCAAATAAAGGGAGGCCTAAGTATGAAGTAGGAAGGTTGGCAATAGCACATTCAAGGATTCTAGAAATTCTGGTTCATCTCAGAATAGGGGTATTGAGGAAGTACAATTTGCTTTTATTGAAGTTCACCTTTTGCCCTGCAACATCCTCATATAACTTCATAATAAGCTTGATCCTTTTAGCCTCTACAATCGATGTCGAGGTCAACATTAAGGTATCATCAACGAATTACTGATGAGACACAGGGTTGGTGAGAGATGTGGCTTTTATCCCAGATATCAACCCTACATTACATGCAACTTTGATGGTCCTTCCCAATGCTTCTGCCACAATGATGAAGCATGGGGTTGATAGTATCCCCTTGTCTGAGGCCTCTATTACTTTGAAAGAACCCTATTGTTGATCCATTTACCAACACTGAGAACCATAGTTTGGAAATGCACCCTTTGATAAGCCTGACCCACAGAGGATGAAAACCAAATTTTAAAAGTATTGCACTCAAAAAATCCTAGTTGATGTGGTCATAGGCCTTATTCATGTCTAACTTTAGGGCAAAGGCCACCTTCTTGGTCTAATGAGCTGAGTGTAAGGCTTCATGGACAGAAATGACTCCATCTAGGATTGATCTTCCTTGCACCAAACTGCCTTGGCAGGGATCAATGATAAGGGGCAAGATTTCTTTCATTCTGTTGGCTATGGCTTTGGTTAGGATTTTATAAGATACATTGCACAAACTAACCGGCCTATAGTCAACCATGGATTTGGGGGCCACCCCTTTGGGAATTAGAGCTATGAATATGGAGTTGAAACCCTCGGGAATGTGCTTGGAGCTCTGGAATTCATGAATGGCGGAAGTGACATCATTCCCTACAATGTCCCAGAACACTTGGTAAAAGCGAGGTGGGAATCCATCTGGTCCAGGAGCCTTATCAGGTTCCATGCTGAATAGGGCAGTTCTAATTTCTTCATCAAAAAATGGAGTTAAGAGTCTATCGTTTGTTGCCCTATCTACAACTTGAGGTATGAATTGGAGGAGTGAGGCTTTGGCTTCCTCCTGGCATTGAGTTTCCTCCCCAAGGAGGGAGCTAAAATATGAAACTGCTTCCTCCCTGATTATATGGATGTCTTGGGTGGTGGACCCATCAACTTTGGTGAGCTCTCTGATCTTGTTATTACTTCTATTCCTTAAAGTAGTTACATGGAAAAACTTGGAATTGGAGTCCCCCTCCTTGAGCCAAAGAGCTCTCGATTTCTGCCTCCAATATATTTCTTCACAAGCCAAGATATTATGATAATATGACAACAAGCTTCGCTCCTCTGATCTGGTTGCCTCATCACAGGTTTCATTTTGGATTTTGTTCTCTAAAATCTTCAGCCTCTCTCCTATGATTTTTTTGTTTTCGAATAAATTTCCAAAGACCTCCTTATTCCAAATTCTTAGATTATCTTTCACTATCTTTAGTTTTTGGGCTAGTCTGAACGATGGGCTTCCCTGGAAGGATTTTTGCCACCAACTACTAATTTTTCCTTTTAAATTTGGGTGCTTCATCCACATCGATTGGAATCGAAAGGGTTTCTTGAAAGAGGTGGCTTGCGGGACTTCCAACATGATAGGACTATGATCGGATGCAATCCTGGGAAGGGATTGTAAAGTTGAATCCCCAAAGATTGTGATAACTTCTTTAGACAGAAGGAACCTATCTAATATTTCTTGAATCAACTAGCTTCCCACCCGATGATTACTCCATGTAAACTTTACCCCTTTTAACCTCACATCCATCAGCTCATTTGAGTTAACAAAAGCATTGAATTCCTCCATGCTCCTCGATGGTAAGCCTGACCCTCATTTTTTGTTTGAAGGGTACAATGGTGTATTAAAATCACCAGCTATCACCCAAGGAATATTGTGGAAGGTTGCATTTAAATGGCTTAGATATTCCCATAGGGCAGTTCTTCCTTGAACAGAATTGGGCGCATACACATTGGATAGGATCCAAGACCTACTGGTGTCCATTTCATGGAAGAGTACGCTTAGGACCCTGTCATCATCCTGGATGACTCTTCCTTCTACTGAATGGGGATCCCAAAGTACCATAAGTCCACCTGATGCTCCTCTTGCCTGTTTGAATACCATGTCTCCATGTTTCCAATTTTTTTTTGCTATAGTTTTTGACTGTATATCATCTATTTTTGTTTCTTGGAGTAGTAAAATTGTTGGATTGAATTCTCTCCTAATTGAATTAACCATTCTTTGCTTTGGTGGGCCGTTAAGGCCTCTCACATTCCATGAGAGTACCTTCATTTAGATTATTTGGAGTTTTTCCCTCTCCCCCTGCCTTGAGGCGAGGGGGTTTGTTAGATTTGTTATCATCCTGACTTGGGATAACTTGCTACAATAGTGTTCTTTGTTTTCCATTTGCAATATCATTGTCGATTCTCAGCCTATAGTGTTCGGCTATCGACATCCTCCCTCTCTTTTTTCATTGCCATAATCAATGGGAGACTTTGTTGTGCTTCTAGTCTATTTGGGACTGAACTGAGGAAGTATGATCTGCTAAAGAACAGGAGTAGAACATCCTTCTAAATTTTCCATATTAATTAAATCAACTCTTGACTCTTCTTCCTCTAAGATGATCCTGTATTCTCTAGGGTTTTGGGTTGCGCCACCAGGGCGATTGGAAGGGCTTGTAGAGGGGATATTGGAGGGTCCTGATTTTGATGGAGATTCCAAGGATTCTGGAAGGACGACCTGAAGGTTCTCTTCCTCAATTTTCTCACCTTCTATTTCTAGGTCAGCTAAAATTTCAAACTTATTGGAACTTGGTATTTTGGGGCTTACCTGAAGCTCCTGGTCTTTCCCACTCTGTTGCTTTCCTTTCTCTTATTGTTGGATCTGCACTGAGTGCTCCTGTTGATCATGATTGTTGTTGACTAGCCTATAAACACCTTTTCCTGCAGGACCCCGCATCCCTTGGTGCCTAGGGAAACCTCTGTCATTTGTCCTTCTGGCCTCGGTTTTCCTCTGGGCTTCTCGATCAGCTGCTAGGTTTGGGCATTGATTTCTTAGGTGGCCTTGAGTCTTGCACTCTAAATAGAAGGCCGACTTATTCTCATATTCCACCGGTTGTTTTCTCAAGTAATCACCATACCCTAGTTCAACGAACGTAGGGAGTTTGGAGTCCAAGTCTGCATTAACACAGATCCTTGCATGTATCATCCTTGATCTTGCTAGGGTTGAATGGTCTATGGCAATGAGCTCCCCTATGGCTTTAGCAATCCCTCAAAGCCAATACTCATGGAAGAACTGAGCTGGGAGGTTTGGCAACCGGACCCAAATGGGAGCTGTATTGATATTTTGCTTGTCAGGATCAAAATATTCCCCCCACTGCCTTAGGAAGAGACTACATTTTTTGAGGAACCACAGACCTCCAGTTAGAACTTGGTTTGCATCCTCCTTATTACTGAATATTATTATGAAGAATCCTCTGGACAGGGCAACAATTTCCATGCTTCCAATAGTTCTCCATTTGGACAGAGCCCACAACCTTATGGTTTCTAAGTCCGGCCTTCCTCCCAAGAACTTTCCCACTAACAAAAACGTTTCCAGTGCCAGGAAACCATCCATGATGTTCACAGGGGCCAATATCCTGTTGTTCACTAGAATGAGGGGTGGGAGTGATTCAAAGAAACCACTTCTTTTTCTTTTTAGGGTCTCCACAAAGGACATACCACCTTTGGGACCCACATCCTTTGACTGGGTCCCTTTTTCAAGGTCTTTGTCGGGAGGATCCGACCCTCACCCCTTACAAATTTTATCAAGGATGGAATCCTATCCATCCCCTTTCGCCAGAGTCTTGCCTGCCTCTGGATCCTTATCAGATTCAAGGTTCTTGCCCAGTGCCTTCAAAATTCCTTCGCTTCCTCCGCTGCTTCGTTGCTCCATCCTAAAACTATCACCGTGTAATAGCTCCTTATAAGATTCGAGGTTCCCGCTTGGTGCCTTCAAAATTCCTCCGTTGCTCCATCCGCTTCCATTTCAATTGAATTGTAATAGCTAGATACTTAAATTATATTTTATAAAATATTTAAATTTTTTATTTTCATTTTTTGGATCTTCAATTTTCATATTTAAATTGCTAGTTTCTTTCATTATTTTTCATAAAATGTTTGAATTCTTGATTTTTATTTTTTGGATCTTCTTTAATTTTTAGATTTTCCACTTTCCTTCCTGAAGAATAAGAGCAACCACAAAATTTGTAATTATTAGTTTATATGGGTATACATTAATGTTATTAAATAAAGAAAATATTACTAATAGAAAACATTAAAGTAAATTTTAATCATTATTTTTGTAATAAATATTATATATGAGAATACATTAATGTTATAAAATAAATCAAATATTACCAATGGATATTAATCATTATTTGATTTAGGCAATCAACATTTTCTTGTCAGCTTCAATTAAACTTACTACTTCCTCTAACCATGGAAAGGAGAATTTAACTTCATTATCCTCAATCAAAACCCCTCTATTGGCTAGCCTATTTGTATATTTGTTTTCTTCCTTTAATGTATGTGTATACCTAATATCTTCAAACTCTTTAGGAAGATCTTGAATTTCCACAATTATCTCTTGTATGCTCCATGGAGCCTTTTCTTTTCTCAAAATTGCATTTATTACTATGATAGAATCACCTTCCATCCATACTTTGTTCCATTTTATTTGTTTGCATATTTTTAACCCTTCCAAAGTTGCCTAAGCTTAAACTTCATTATTTGTCTTAAATCCACTATTGAAAGCATAATGAGATAAAATCTCTCCTCTATTATTTCTAAGTATTTGTCCTTCTCCTATTAGTCCTAGATTTCCTTTAGAAACTCCATCAAAATTCAATTTGTTCAACTCCGCATTTGGTGGTTTCCACTTTATATTTTTTGCATTCTCTTTGTTTCTCTTATACCCAACATAATAATTCCAATTGATGACTTGATTCCATCTATCAAGGCTCTTTGATTCCAAATAATGGATTGGGTGAGTTGATAGGGTTGGTTTAGACTTCTATAAGGCTAAACAAATCTTCATTTTTATTACCTCTAAACAACTTTTCTTTCCTTTAAATATTATTCTAGTATTTTCTAGTCATACAATCAAAAGTATTGTATATTTTGATATATCCTAAAGTATCTGTAAAGCCTCACTTTTAAAAGTACTTTCTCATTGCTTTAACCATTCTTCAATTCTTCCATTCATCACCATGCATTTACCAAACATATTAAAAATCCATTGCCATAGATTATAAACTATTAAGCAGTGTCCCAAGAGATGGTCTATACTATCCTCCTCCATTTTACAAAAAACACTTGTGAAGGGCCATGAAAACCCCTTTTCATAAGGTTATCCTAGAATAAAATTCTTCTATAACCTATTTTTCAATGAGTCAAATTCTTCTTCTATAACCTATTTTTTCAATGAGTCAAATTATTCTTCTATAACCTATTAGTCAAACAAACATTTTGACTTTAGGAGTGATCAAGCTATCCCAAATATCTCTCTGTATTCTTGCGATATTCCTATTTTGTTGGTACTTTACATTATATCCACTTCTTGTTGTGTATTCTCTTGAGCTATTCAAATCCCAAATTAGCTTATCCTTGGCTCCCCTCGGAATAATCATTGTTGTTATCTTTCTACTCAACTACCTCTTAGCATCAATGTCTTGTATATTTGTAAAAAAATATTCTTTCCATTTGTATCTTCCTTTTTAATCTTTGTACATAATGTTGGAAACCCTGTCATCATATTTATTTTTAAGTAATCTTATCCATGGTATCAAAAGTAGATATAGATTGAGTGGTTTTTTATCACACCAAGTATCCATCCAAATAGAAAATGTTGTCTGTGATTTTAATGTATATATTTATTAAAATCATATACAAAAAATATATAATAAGCTCACTTATACGCACACACTTTAATGGTTAAACTCATGTATTTTCATAATCTTTATATTTTTAAAAAAACTTAAGATTTAAAAAATTATAACGAAAATTTAGGTGGTTAAGAAGGAAATTTATTTATCTAAGTTTTAATTAGAAGTAAGGATTTTAAGTTAGAAAAAATAATATTTTTTGGATAATAAACAAAAGGAAGAATAAATGGATAATAATTCATATTCAGATGCTAAATGCTAAACAATATACTTAACGAGGATGAGATGATGAAACTTAGTATAAAAGCATAAGGTTAATATGTAATAAACAAAAGGAAGAATAAATGCATGATAATTCATATTCAAATGCTAAAGCTAAACAATACACTTAGAGTGATTAAAAAGGATGATATGACCAAACATAGCATAAAAGCATAGGGTTGATATGTAAATTCAAAAAAATTGCAAGTAGGAATTAATTTCAAATTATAAAACGAATTTCCTTTGGAATGATAATTTATCGGGTCATCTTCTCTAACCTAGAAGTCTAGGGAAAATAAGGGATGGTAATCTATGGTTTGGGGAGGAATATGGTATATATTTAAAACTGTGGAGTAAGATTTTTTAAGAGAAAACTCTTTAAAAACTTAAGATGTGGGTTACATGTCTTGAACTTGCATATTAACTTATCAATAAGGAGGTTTTGTAGAATATTGATAATAAAATAGGGAAGTTCGTTGAGGAGAAGCTAACTACAAAGGTGCAAAAGCATGTTATACATACTCAAAAGTGTTTAAAGTGAGTTTAGACCCATTAATCTTCAATTGTCATGAATATTTTAATTTTTTTGTCAAAATCCATTAATATTGAATTTAAAACAACAAAATAAGATCCATAAGTGATCAAATGGCATTAGCTCAATCAGTTAGATTCCTCAACATTCAAGGAGGAGACAAAGGTTAGAATATTGCCAATCGATAATCGATACATGGATAATATCTAAGCTTTGTTGTAATACCATTATGTGGTGATGATGTAATATGAGTTGGGCTCATTTAAATCCCATATAATCAACTCAAAAAAAGATCCATAAGTGGATTGTGAAAACATTACATTTTGATGTTGTAACTATTTTGAAACTAGACACATTGCAAAGTAAAAATAATCAAGATACAGATAAAAAGTTCTTGTGATGAGACAAACTCAAAGATAAAGAAAGGGAAGCATATTGTCATAAAGTTCGGATTAGATCAAGGACTTTCTCCTCCCAAAATAAATGGGAAAAAAAAAACTTGCCTTATTAGATAGTAAATACCTTTGCAGTTTATTTAGACCGACCATTAGAAAAAAATAAGAAGGATGCTCAGAATGAGGTGTAAGAAACTACAAGTGTAAAATAAGACATGGAGGCAAAATTCAAGACAAAGAAGGTAGAAGAGCTCCAATTTCATCTAAGTAAATCATCTTTGTTTCCCTCAAGTAGTAGAAAATTATCTCATTACAATAAAATAAACTTAGTATTAAATTTATCCTTTAAAATTTAGGGTTTAAAGGGCGATAATAAATAAAGTAGTGTGGAGGATATTTATTACAATTTAAGGTTTGTAAGGCATCATAAAAAGTAAATTCTATGGAGGATACCCTTGTACTTTAAGGTTTCTAGCAAACTATTAAAAGAGAAGTGTTTTTTAGGTTATCTCTTGCACTTTAAGTTCTCCATGATAGCATAAATCTATAGATAATAAGTCAAATTATGAAAAATTAAAAAAAAAAAAAGAGCAATGAGGATGAAAGCACTAGCAGGAATAAAAAAATGATAGTAACACCTTAAAAGTAGGAACAAAGAAAAAAGAAAACACAAAGGGATATAGATTTGGGAAAATAGAAACAACTATCATGATTGTTAACAAGAAGTGGAGTTAAGCCCATAAATAAAAATAAAAAGTGATGAAAAAGATGGTATGTTAGAAAACTTAAGGTACAAATAACACCAAAAAAGAAGTTAGCAATGAACTAATAAGTTGTTAAAGTCTTAAAATGTTTTTAATACAAGAAACAAAAAATGGTTACGAGGAATTTAACTATGAATTCTAAAGGATTTGGAAGATGGGAGATTGCTAGTGAATCTTATTGTAGGAGCTCCAAGAGGTATTTCAATAGTATGGGATAATTGTAAATGGGATGCACAATTACTAGAAGCAATAATCATTTTGGTAGTTTTTTTTTAAGAAAATAGAAAGTTTAAAAAAATGGAGTCTTAAATGTATATGCTCCAAATACAATTTGTTTTTTTGGGGTGGGGGGATTAGGTTAGTGGTTCCAAATACAATTGTTATCGATGATATATGTTTGAAAGGCCATAATTTAGTTATATCAAATTCAATGATGATTCACAATTAAAACCTTCAAATTATTTAAGGGTTTTAACACAATTATAAATACTTTATAAAAGGTCAATTTTCCTAAATGCTCTACATCAACATAGGAATTTGCTTTCTTTTTCAATTCATATGGTCTTTGGTATGCTATTCCTTCAAACTTTCAATACGCTTGATACAATAGACCTATTAGGCAATCTCATGTAGAAGAAAACCTAGGCAAGTTTTTCTTATATGATAGTGGTTACAAATACAATATACAATCTCTTCAAACATTTTGTTTAGAGTAGAATAGATGATAAATCCATTCTCTTGAGATGTGATCTACTTGATAATGATCATTTAATGTTATTTTATTTTTAGACAGTGGCTCCAAAACCTTGATTTCTTCTAAACGGTATTGCTTGATAGGATGAAGAAAGTTTTGAAGGACCACATGTATGTAAATTTGTTCAAAATATAAAACATATAAAGGGGTCTGTGAATATTTAGAAATTCAATCCTTTCATGACATATTAAAAGAAAGAGAAAATTAAATCCAAGTTCAATACTTTACAAGAGATATTAAAAATCAATTGAATGAACATACTTATGCGAGAAAATGATTTATTTTTTTATTATCATGATGTATTCTGAATTAAAGAGTATGTTGAACCAAAAAATCCATAAAAGATGGCTTAAGAAAAAGGATATAAATACCAAATATTTTTCATGTTATTGTCAAAACAATTTTATTTTTGTTGGATAAAAAATATTACTTCATATATAAAGAAGTATTTAGGAAGAAGAAAATATTAGGAAGGAGATAATCAATTATTTTAAAGATATTATATTAGAATTTGGCAAGATAAGGAGGCTTGGAATGAACTTTTCCATAGACTTCATTTATTATCATACAAAAATAGAATAAAATCTTGATGAAGAAGATCTTGATGGAGACATCATATGAGGTTGTTTACCCTTTCCACCCTAATAAGGCACCTAGCCTTGATGGATTTCCTAAAATTTTCTTTTTAAAAAAAGAGATATACTGAAGAGTAAAATGTTAATCATGGTTAAAAAACGATATTAGCTCAATTGGTTAAATGTTGAAAGATATGTTGGTTAAGCTTCACTTGAGGCCACAAATGACTTTTGTATTAGATTGTATGTAAAACTTATAAAGGTATTTTTACAATATGTTATTATTTTACCTAAAGGTTGGTCTCTTAACCTTGACATAAAGGTAACTTGTAATTTGGTATAAATACCCCCTCATACTAACCATTTGATTATTTATTAGAGTGATTTTTATTTTCCTTTAGTGAGTTAGCATGGTGTCTATGGGCATCCTTTTGTATTGTGTATATTGCTTTCTTTGTGTTAATTTTTACCAATAATGAGAAATGTCTTGATTATGTTCATTTCTAATAACTACTATGAAATCTAATATGTTATCATAACGGGTGTGAATCTTCATTACTCATTTGCTTGTCTTTAGTAGATCTACTTCTATGATATCTTCCAAGGGCAACAATGTTTAGAGCAACTAGAAGAAATTTTGTAAGTCACCAATTGTTTGTAAAAAGGGTTTTTTGATCAGACCCTATGTGAACTTGAATCACGAGGATCTCACCAACAAGTTTCGTTGTTCCTCTCTTGGAACTCAATCCATTCATACAATTTTTTATTTCTAATTAGATGGATGTCCTAGTTTCAAGATTCAAGATATTTTGAAACCTTGTTTGTCTTTATTAGATTAAAAAAATTATTTTCTTTTCTCGTTTGACATTTTGTGTTCAATAGTAATACAAATGAGACGACAATTTGCATGGACATTGTGAAAAAGGAAAATAAGAGACTAAATATTTATTGACAAAATCTAGATGTTAATGAAGTCATGGGTAAACTTTCAAGCATGGTAAAGACCTTCAAGCCACTTGACAAAGTTGCTACAATGGTCCAACAACTTTTTTGATGGATTGGCATGAGAGGATGTCCTGATTGATTACATTTGATAAAAAGGTTGTGTAAGGAAAACCATGATAGATATAAATGAATTGTCAGTGTTTGTATTCTTTATGAAATTTTAGGTGGTCCCAATTTAACACTTTTCTATGTTGTGCTCCCACGTACCTATTTTTCTACATTAAATAATTTGTTTATTTCCCTCCATTTTCATATTTTTATAACTCAAAATGGGAATATTTTATAGAATGGATAGGTCATTATGTCAACATGATGAAATCTCACATTATCATAAGGGGACATGTGTGAGAAGGTAAAAATAGGAGGTGAAAGCGAGGAATCCCTTTTATTTATTTTTTGGTGCTTATACTCTCAAGGGATGCCCAAACCATGGTGGCTAGTGGAGCCACTCTTAAGGTATTGGACCCAGGAGGTTATGATTTCAAACCCCACTAGCCCATCATAACATTACATGATGGAATAACAATTGATGATGTCACTCATTTTTGGCATGCTCATGATGACATAGCACTTGGTGATATGATACATGATTTGATGACATAACATGTAATGATATGGAAACTAGTGATGATGTGGTAGATGATGACATGATGAGTAATATGATGGATGATGTAGAACTTGCTGATATGGCATATAATAATGTGACATATGATGATGAAGTAAGTGATGACATGGTAGATGGCATGACACTTGTTGATGTACCATAATATGATATGGTAGGGGTCAACATGTTAGACACAAACAAAGCAGGTAAAATACCATACGATAAATATAAAAAAGGGTTTGACCAATCACATTCCACCATCTCATAAAACCTATCAACTGTATAGTCGCACAATGAACAATAGAGTTGGAAAAACATGAATTTTGAAGTGTTTCAAAGAGGGACAAGTGGTACATTTTGGTTCATATGTTATAGAGTGAATAAAAAATGTGACAAGTGGAATAATTCAATTTGTCAGTATATTGGCGAGTGGTCTACATAGTCAACACTTACTTGACAACCACTTATTTTAAATAGTGATAAGTGGCATCACCTCATTCATTGTTATATTGTCTAATCAACATCTAGTTGGAACCCCCTTAACCACTCACACAATGATACATGGCAACCTTTAATTTTTTGTAGGTATATATATTTTTCTTAGATTTAAAGGTTTTGGAGGCATTCTGTATGATTTTTGGGTCAAACTTCTAGGGACAATAACTTTGCATATGGAAGTGTGCTGATCTTTTTTTCAAATCACAAAATTTTCAAGATCTTTATATTGATGGTGTTGTTTTCAGTGTTTGCATATTCTTGCAAAAAAATCATGGATCAACATGTGCCCTTGCTAAACGGTCTAAACTATACCACTTTAAAAATCAAGATTGAATTTATGCTTTGAAGCTTCCAAGCAAGGGTTGCTCAAATATGTGCATGAGGAGCCTCGAGATACTGATTTGAAAGAAAGAAAATAGTTATACAAGGATAAGAAGGATGAGGCTCTTGGTGTGATAGCTATTCATGTTAACAAGATATATGACACTCATTTTTGCAAAACTATGGATTTCAAGAAATTAGTTGACCATTTTCAAGGGTTATGTGTTCGTATTGATTCCAAACAAATAAATAGATTGGAGGCAAAGCTTTCTACCTTGACCAAGATTTATTTAAAACCATTCATGAGTATATTAGTAAATTCAAGAAGTTACAATATGACATCCATACTGCTAGATGGATTCCTAAGGAGATATGAGAGGAATGATAAGTTGTGGATAATTAGGAGAAAAACATTGAGATTCTCAATATTTTTTTTGATTAGATGGAAATAGGGGGTTTTGAAAGGGTCCCTGAACCTTTTACATATATACAAAGATAACTACAAAGTAAGCCCTAATCAAAACTAGACAAAGAGGAACAGAATAAGGCAAAAAACCAAGCCTTAACCTAAAGAGGACAAGAAGAGGGAAAAGGACAAAATGCCAGCAAGGAATTAGTCCACAACCATTAGAGATAAAAACAACAAAGAAGGGCATCGAAGGAATTCCCAAGAAAAACTAAATTAGGTAAGAGTAGGCTACATCATATCTTCCTTTGACCTACCCTGGTTATTTTTAAAGTAGTTCATAACCCAAGATATTTCATCCACATAAATGGCTGACATCTTCATAGACCTACTCTTAGATAAACATAAGATTCTTGGCCAGTTCAAGGCAACAACATAAAGTTGTTGAGCTTCTCAACATTATTTTCAATAATGTCTTAGATTTGTGTTTAAGATTTTTTCTATCTACTTCCTAACCTCTCCTCCTCCTCCAATTGATGAAGTGTTCAAATACCTTCTTCACCATCACACTTAAAGACAATGACATAAGTGTCATCCTCTCATCAATCAAGCTCATGCAAAATAAGTGATCAAGACTAAAAATTGTAAGAAGCCAAAGTAAAATGAGAAGTCCAAGAAGCCTTTCAAAAATCCAAATTGTGAATTATAAAAGAAAGAAGGACACAAAACAAAGTTTTATCATATTTACATTAAGAAACTTAATGAAGAAGCCAAAAGGGGGGTGCTAATGTTGCTCTTTTCTATGCATATGGTGATGATAATCATGATAGTGAAACTACACAGGCTAATATAGTTTTTTATTTATAATAACGAACATCACTTATTCTGATGAGTGGATTGTAGATTCATGGGTAACAAGGCACATGACCAAGCATAAACATCTTCTACATGATTATAGCACACTCTATTTAAGAGAGCGTGTTGTCATTGGAGATGATTCTTCCTTATAGGTAGTAGTTTATGGAGAGGTTAGTATTGTATCTTCTTCATCTGATGGGGTTCTTCATGCTTCTCGTATTGACCCTAATCTTTTATCTATTTATTGCATCATCCATACAAACAAAAAGTTAAAGTTTTGGCTTAGTTATTGGATGATGGAGAACATTGATGATGGATTCAAAGCCATTGCATTTGAGTATTGTTGGTGAGTCAAACTATATGTATAAACTAGGGGATAGACCAACTTCTAATTTTTCCTCTTAAAAGAAAGATTTTGTGGATATGGTGGCACAAGCAAATGATAAGAGTCAACCATGACATCATAGACTTAGACATCTTAGCTATGGGTCATTGATGTACATGAGTCATCATCAAATGTCCATTGGAATTCCTCATATTTATCACCAAGTGGTGCATGCAAGAAATGTATTTTGGGAAAGCATCATAAATAGTCCTTTCCAAAAGGGACAACAATGCATGCTACATGACACTTAGAGCTCATTCAAAGTTATATATGTGGATCCATGGGTACACCTTTCATTTCTAGATATAGGTAGTTTCTTCTTTTCATTTATGATTTCTTTCAATATGCATTGTTGTTGTACCAAAGATGAGGCTTTTAAGAGGTTCAAGGAATTCAAAGCACTTGTAGAGAATTGACTAGAAAGAAAAATCAAGTGTCTCAATTTATATAAAGAAGGTGAACACATGAGTAGTGTTTTTCATGATTTTTTGACTCTTCATAGAATTGCCTTTCAAAGAACTATTCATTATACTCCATAGCAAAATGGGATAGTTGAGAGAAAAAGTATGGTAATTATGGAGATGGCTATTGTAAGATCCATGATAAGGATATGGAGCATAAATTTTAGAGTGAGTCATCATTTGTGCAACATATATTATTAATAGAGTCCCCATTATAGTAGTACATGATATGACATCCCTTGAGAGGTTGACAGGTTATAAGCTTCATATGTCTCAATTTTGTATCTTTGGGTCTTCAACATGGGCTCACATACCTAGAGAACTTTGGAAGAAGGCACAAAAGAGTCATATATTCATTTTTGTGGGGGTATTCAAAAACCTCTAAGGCATACCATCTTTATAATCCTCATAGGCATAAGATTCTAATTTAGAGAGATTTTCTTTTTGATGAGTTTCTTCTAGGGTTCCACAATCTCAAATTTTGGCCCAAGATCCACATATTTATCTAATTACTCAAGTAGATTCTTTAAAGATTCTTATTATCTCTATTCCTATTGGGTCTTCTCCTTCATATTTAAGTGAAGGCCCAATTCCTATAGATTTGACCCCTCCTTGGGTAGCACCACCTTCAACACCTTTAATATTAGATTTTGCAATGTTGAGCTTGATACATCAGTCCCTTATGCCATAGTATTGGATGATGAGATGGGTGGTCAGTATGATTTTGATACTTCAAGTTTAGATTTTAATGTTGCCTACAAGATATACCTAGATCTTCTATAAATTGTACAAAACCCAAGTGAGTTTAGACTCTTATACAAGGTGTTGAACCATTCTTTCTATGGAGTGACAACCAAATGCTTCTTCTTGGGCCTTCCTCTTGAAGGTTGATAATTTAGGATATCCTCTCACATATTTTTAGGCTAAGGGTTTACTAAAGTGGAAACATACCTCACTTAGTATGAATTTGATGAAGAATTAGATATGGGTGGGAGCATGTTCCTTTTCCAAAAGGGAAGAATGTTGTTGGGTGTAAATGGATATATAAGAAATTCTACTTTAGTGTTAGCTTTTGATGAGTATATGATATAGGAAATGCAACCACAAGATGTAAGATAAGCAATCTAAGATGGTTGTATGATAATGGCACTATAATATGTAGGAAAATAAAGAGATAAACTTCTGCAATAACTCAAAAATATGCCATTAATGAAAGCTCACAAAAATAGTACAATGCAGTATAATGGAGGACATGAACACTCCATAAACTGTTTTAAGGAACTACATTGTACTCCTCTACCAATCTATACTATGCACTCTCTATATTATCTACTACACTAAATTCACTCTCTATAAGGCCTATATATAGGAAGAAAGGTTCCTTGGCCCTTACTCTACCTATGACACATGTACATGTGGACTACATGCACATTTACATCATTGCACATTGACACTTGTGCATTTATTACAATACTTGAAGTAACTACCTAACTTTACTCTAAAGTAAACTCCTACTCTAGTTATGTACCCAAGGTGGTACATTAGCATGTACCCAATAATGTAATATACTCTAACACCCCCTTGTATTACATTATTTGGGTATTGAAGACTTTAGTCTTCAATATGGATCTTCGTCTTGGTTCTAGAATTTGAGCTCTTCTCTCTTGCTTCCTTCATTATCTTCTTTGTCTGAATTTGGATGAGTATCTTCATCTTGTTCAGGTTCTTCTTCTTCTTTAGGTTGTAGATGGCCAAGTAGTGCAAAGTTTTGTTGTCCTTTCATCCTTTTAATTTTGAACCTTCTATGTCCTTGTCTGTTTTTATGATGTATGGGTTCTTTGTTTTCTGCAATATGTTCCTCAGAAAATGTATTAGTATTGTTTTGAAATACAACAATCTCTTGTGAAGTCTCAATTGAGTCTAGAGCATATATATCTTTGTGAATTGATCTTGTAGCTTCTATCTCATTTTGATTTATGATGAGACACATATTGACTCCATTTATGTGTCTGAAATCAACCATCCTTTTATTTTATGCTAGCTTGGATACTAAAATGAGATTAGATGTTAATCCAAGAACATACATCACATTATGTAGCAAAAAGTTTAGAAATGATTTACTAGGTGTTACACACCCATATCCATGTATATGATAGTTTTTTGCCATCTGCAATTTTCAACCTATAATTATTAGTGATTTCAAGGCAATCAAACCATTGTAGGTTTCCTGTCATGTGATGACTAGCACCAAAATCAATATACCAAATGTTCTTTTCAATTTGACTTGTAGAACTATTTGTGTTAGAACTAATTTTGCATCTTTGATGTGGTATATTGTATGTATCTTGGTCTTGCATCCTTTTGTAGTGTGCCTTGTGATAATATGTCCCTCTTGCTAATTTATCCATTATTGTAGTGTATGATCAATCAATATATTTCTTTTTAGCACTTTAGTAGTCTTCCTTATGTCTCCCTAGTGATTAGAGTATGCTATAATATTGATAAAGTGCTTAGCTACTATTAGTTCACCTTTTGAGTTGATTTTGTAATGTTTTGGGAATGATAATAATCAACTCCTATTTCACCTTATTTCTCCTATTGAACTATGCACTTTTCAATTTGATGGAGTTCTCTATGGTTGGATTCCTTTTGTCCCTTTAATATGACTATGAGACAAGTATAAGCAATAAATTCCAACTCTTTTAAGCAAGTAATAATTTTGCTTCTCTATCCTTAAATTTCCAATGGTTCAATTTTCTAAATTCCAATTAACTAAGGTTTTGATGTAGTATACCTTATATCTCCCTAATTTGGAACTTTAGAAAATAATAATATTTGCAAAATAATATTTAATTATCTAAAGTAGAAACCCTTATTTCTCCTACTTAATTATTTGCAAATATTTGATATAATGCTCCTTGAGCTAATTCTTAAGGTTATGCACTCTTTGATTTAATTGCTTTCCTTTTCTAAGGTTTTAGATTCTCCAATGCAATATGACTTTAACCTTAGATATATAAGCTACCTTATACCTCCTTGTATACTTTAATGAAAGCAAATATTTAGTGCAAATATACCTTTGAATTCTGTATGTTGATTGGTGTTGGGCTTGACATTGATGTGTAAACTATGAGCACTAGAATTTCTACATCTTCTCCATGAGCATTCAATGCTCTTCCTCTGAACGATGCTCTTCTAGGATGTCTCTTGCTCCTCTTAATGCACTTTGACTACTATGCTCAAGTCTCACTGGAGATGTGCTTCTCTCTCTCTCTCTCTCTCTGTGCAGTCTTCCTATGGTGGCTATTAATATGCACTCCTTGAAACAAGTGCCAAGTGGCACTCAACATTGCTCAACACCTATCCTTAGGTGGTGGTGCCCTATTATTAACCCTACAAGATGTAACTCCATGTGGTGCAGGTCTGAAAGATGTTAGCTAAGGTATTGAGCATTGAAGATGCTCCTTTTATGAGCATTGAGGTAATAATGTGGGTGTTACTCCTCTTGAGCGCTCATTGATATCTCTTGCAAGCGTTAGAATAGTTGTTGCCTCTTCTTTCTTGTGTGCCAAGTGGCACAAGATGCCTTACTCCTTTAGGGCAAATGTAGGCTCTCTTTTGCATGCGCTCAAGCTACTAAAATATCTCTTATTCCCTTGATGCCCTTTCAATTCTATTGCAAGTTGTATCAAGCCTTTTCCAGCATGCATCCAACTCATTCTTGCTCTTCAACGTAAGGTGCTTCTTTTTCGATGGTGGCTCCTTCTTGGTGATGGTGGCGCTTGCTACATTGGATGGTAGTTGGCTTCAATGTGGATGATTCATCCAAGCTCTTCCTACGTATGCTTGGGTAACCTTCGATGGTAATCCTCTCCTTGCACTTTTATTTTTGGCCACGTATGTTAAGTAGTCTTTGTGTTGTCCTTGTTCTTACTTGCACTCATTGTAATGATGTTATCTTACATAGACTTTCTTGAACCAATGTAGGTTTGTTCCTTGTGCACTATGTAGGCGTTGAATCTGGTTGCGTTGGCACTGTGTTGGGTGTCTTTGGACACCTCCAATGGAAGGATATTGAGCCCTTGGATGGATCTATCTTTTGTTGTCAGAGCTCCTTCTTTAGACTATGTAAAACACCCACTTTAATGGCTGAAATATGGGCAATGTAGTCTCCTTTCTAGTGCACCTTTGTCTTGATGATGCGGCCCCTTGTAGACTGTAATAGGCTCATTGTAGTAGTGTCCTTAGACACTCTAGCTTCTACACTTGATTTGCTACATAGAGTAGGGTGCAATGATGTAGATAAATCTACCAAAGACTTGAGACTTTTATGGTCTCTTTTGAAGCTTTCTTGCTTCTTTGATAAGGTGGTTCTCTTCTCCAATCTATGGAGGTTCTATTGCTCTTTTGGTGGCTTCTCCTTGCCACAAAATTTTGTAGGTTTCATGTGCTCAATAGTATCTCTAGACACTTTACTCTTACCCTATTTTGTGCACTAAAACTTCCTTCTTTGATAAACTTCTTAATGCACTTTAAAACTTAAGGGTAACTAATATAATGCACTAATGATAACTCTCAAATGCACTATAATCTCTGCAACTCTCACTTAAGAGTAATGTCTTCTTTGCTTTAACTAGATAATAGGAAGATGATATTTTTCTTTCTTTCAAAATATATCTAACTCCTATTTTGATGTGCAAGTATTATCCTTATAAGAAACTACCTTCTGCACTCCCTTGAAGACTTTAATATGCAACCTTCTCTTTGCAACTTTTAAACCCTAATAAGGTGCCTAATGGAACTTGATAATGAACCAAATAATTAAAGTTCAACTAATGAACCTTCTTGCACCCAAGTTGCTTACCTTAATGATCTCTGTAGATGAAGGATTGCAAGGTGATTAGATTCACCTTATTGCTACCTTTTACTAGATGAACTTGCAACTCTTCTATGCTGTCCAAAATAGCTCTCTAGCTCACCTATTTGTAGCTTTGAACCTTCTCTAACTTGCTGCCCTAAAACTATAGTTTGGTGGCTTCAACTCTCCTTCAGAATGCACTCTGTAAATCTAAAGTTTTACAGCTAGTAATGCTGTCCTAATTGTTGCCCTTTCACAGTCAATATCTCCACTAAAATGTTATCCTTGAACCTCAAAAATTTGGTAGGGAACTCCTCCAAATCGTAGCTGAGATTTTCCTTCAAGAACCCTTCAGTTTTCTGCTGTAGAAACCAGCAGATCTCCTTTCTCCGAATGAGCCTTCTAGCCTTCAAAGGTAATCTTCAAACCTCTCAGGTTTGGTAGTAATGTCTGGCTCCTTTCTCCTTGTCAAACTCTAACTTCAATCTAGGCCTTCTTCTCAAGAATCTAAAAGTCTTGAGGTCTTCACCAATCTCCTCCAAAATTTGGCAAGCTTCTTGCCAAATCCTTCTCTCTTGGGCTTGTTGTCGGATGGCGATAATTGTCCCAAGTTCTTTACTATCAAGAACTTCTCCTTGGTAGTAAATTTCTCCAATGAGTTCTCCTAGGAACTCCTCCAATGGCCTTCTCTAAATCTCCTTCAATGAGGCTCTCCAAGCCTTCTCCTTGTTTCTCCTTGAGACCTCTTCTCTAGGGTCTTCACTCTCATAGCTTCTCTGGTCTTCCCAATGAGACCTTTCCTTCAACCTTCTACTGTGGAAGTGTTGCAATGAGATCTCCCTTATATCTCTAAAATCTACTACTTTTGGAATAGGACCTTTGCTAGTCCTTCTCTATCTTCTATCTTCCTAAACTAGAAGTTCTTCAATGGGACCTCTTGTAGGTCTCTTCAACTTCTCAGGCTGATTTCTTCTACTCCTTCAAGGTGAAGTCTTCAATCTTCAATGGAGATCACCAATCTCCTATCTTCACCGGGACTCTTCTC
Organism: Wollemia nobilis; assembly: GCA_028583015.1. Classification (NCBI taxonomy): domain Eukaryota; kingdom Viridiplantae; phylum Streptophyta; class Pinopsida; order Araucariales; family Araucariaceae; genus Wollemia; species Wollemia nobilis. Next base: position 2,580,197 of record JAQPPZ010016984.1, read on the forward strand.
TTGAGTCTCTTCTTCCTCAAATCTGCAACAAGGCTCCTATGGCCTTTTCTTTTCTTCTGCAATCTGCAGGTCTGCAATCTCTAGCAATGGGACCTTTTCTTCAGGCCTCCAAATATTTGATCTTTTGTTTGTTGCTTCTAGTTTTGGATTGATTCTAAAGAAGATATTCTTCCTAGATCTATGTAGGAAGCTTCCCAACTTTCTTTGAATCTCCTTTTCCTGCAACAAAGTATTAGGATTGTAATGGAAGAAATTCTAAATCTAGAGATGATCAATCTTCACTAGTTGATTTGTCAATCTAGTGGAATCAATGTTGAGTCCTAGTCTTCACGAGTTTTTCTGCAACTCTGTGGAAAGACTCTAGCCAACTGCAATCTCAAAAATTTTGGAAATGAGATTTGCTATCTACTCTCAATCTCACTTGTGGCTCTCCCTATTTCCTATCTGATCTACCGTGGCTCTGATACCACTGTTAGCTTTTGATGAGTATATGATATAGGAAATGCAACCACAAGATGTAAGATAAGCAATCTAAGATGATTGTATGATAATGGCACTATAATATGCAGGAAAATAAAGAGATAAAATTTTGCAATAACTCAAAAATATGCCATTAATGAAAGCTCACGAAAATAGTACAATGCAATATAATGGAGGACATGAACACTCCATAAACTATTTTAAGGAACTACATTGTACTCCTCTACCAATCTATACTATGCACTCTCTATATTCTCTACTACTATGAATTCACTCTCTATAAGGCCTATATATAGGAAGAAAGGTTCCTTGGCCCTTACTCTACCTATGACACATGTACATGTGGACTACATGCACATTTACATCATTGCACATTGACACTTGTGCATTTATTACAATACTTGAAGTAACTACCTAAATTTACTCTAAAGTAAACTCCTACTCTAGTTATGTACCCAAGGTGGTACATTAGCATGTACCCAATAATGTAATATACTCTAATATTTATATGATATGGTGGAGAAGCACAAGATATGCCTTGTTGCTAAGGGTTTCTCTCAAAAAGAAGGAATTGACTACTCAAAGACATTTGACCCAATTTCTAGGATGGATTATGTTTATATAATTGTATCTACAACAACCTCTTATGGTTAGAAGGCACATCAAATGGATGTTAAGAGTGCCTTTCTTCATGGCGATCTACAAGAGTATATTTGCATGCAATAGCCACTTGGATTTGATCTTAAGGGTTTTGTTGTGACACAATGGACTACAACCAAGAGCACAAGGTTTGGCTCAATTGGGGGCCTTTGAGAGTTTTTACAAGGCCATGTCCTTGTTAATATGTGATATTAAAGGCACTTGCTACTATACCAAAGGAAAATGGATGCGAGAAAGTAAAAGAACTCAATAAATAAAAGGAAAAAGGGGTGATGCACCAAGAGATACACTAAGATATTCCTACAAAAATAGATCTAAATACTATGTGCCAACGATAAACACTTCCTCTCCTCGACATAGTGAAGAGCAATCAAGGCCTACCAGTTATAAGCATGTATGAGCAAGCAGGTCCCATAGGGGATCCAAGCTAATAAGTGACTCAATCCAAAAATAGATGTAGACCCCTCACACACACATACACTTAGCAAACCTGATATTCATGCAAAATATCACAAACACATACACATACACATCCACATGTCTGCACGAAAAGGCCAAAAAATATACATAGCCTTTCGTGTATATATAAATGCAAGCAAACTCTTACATAAATTGTACCAAAAGTGGGGGTTCAAAATTTCCCATAAGTTGCTCAAGAACCACAACTATTTTTATAAAGAAAAATGAAAGGAAAGCCTACAAATACATGGAATTGCAAACTTTTCGATCCTTTACAAAGCTAATACTACTCCTATTTATAGATTTACAAGGGAGGGTTTTCCCTCCAAAACTCATGCAGATATCTCTAGGTGGTTGTCATTTTAGATATTGAGTCATGTCCTTTTCTAACTGTTTGTCCCTTTAAGATTCTCTAAATTTGAATATATGAATGTTAGTCGATCCTGGCCCTTGGATGAGTAACTATCGCTTTAATTGTCATCTACCCATTTTCTAGGGATTCCCATCACCTAGGTGTAGAAGATTGCTTTAATTTAATGTTTTGGATATTTGAGCTACTTTTGTTGTGGCTCCATGATTTTGTCCTTTATTTAGATATACAAGATATATTTTGTAGGAAGGACAATCTTCCTTGAAGAATGTGCACTTTATTGATTTAACTTTTAAGGTGTTAGCATTTTCTTCTTCAAGAGTTTATCTTCATCCTTCGGGACCGCTTGTCTTTAGATATTCGAGACTTTTCACCTTCAACTCCTTATCGAGACTTTTTGTAATTGCCTTTTTTCCACAACTCAGTAACTTTAGACCTTTAGAATTTTCTTGTTCATGAGATCTAACCTCCATTTGATAGGGTATTTATGATTAGGCCTTTCTTCATGTGCTTGTTTGAGACTCAAACTTCCACTTTTGAAAGGTATAGTGATTTATCACTATAGTTCTAGCGGCTCTTAGGGGATATTTAGCCTGCTAAAGTTAAGGAACCCAAAATTGGCACCTTATTCCATTGGACACAAAGCTAAGAAAATCTCTCCTAAAAGCAAAAGTTTCCAGTAGACAAGCCACAACTTTGAAACTCTACAAGTGGTTAGGACTTTTGCTATCTCATGAAACTGAGATCGCCTATGGTACATATGTATACAATTTTAAGTGATTGACCATCATCCATTGGGCATAGATTCAAGGGCCCCTCACTAGCTACTCAAGTCCTTTATTTCTTTTTTTCTTTAGTTTCTTGGGTGAAAAATGGTCACTTGAATGAAACTAGGACTTTTTTTTAGCCTTTTTACCTTAATCAACAAGGTGCTAAATATATTTCCATGGTTGGCACCATTGAGGTAAGTTCCCTACTTAGAGGTCATGCCTTTTGAGGTACCTTCATCCTTGTGGATGAAAAGGTCCTTTGCATGATCTTGCTTGGTCTCTTAAAAAAGGGGAGGGTCCAAGGTGGAATATTTTCGTCGTCCCACTTGCTCATTAGAAGGGTAGAGGAGGTATGAACCAAAATGTTCCTCCTTATCATGAGCCTTCTTAGCCTTTGGCTAATTTGTAGGCTCATGTCCTTCGTGATGCATATGGAAGGGCTGATCTGAAATCTACTCTTATTATTCATGGTAGTGGTATATCTAATTTTTATCCTTTACATGGCTGTTGTGTATCTCCCCTTTTGATGCATCATTGAGGGGAGTACCTGGATCAAGTTCTACTATGTCTGCTTCCTCTGTGAAGTTTCTCATGACTAGGGTAGCTAGTTGATCCTAGTTAGAGATTGAAAATGGAGACAAAGCATTATATTTCTAATGAGACTTACCTTTTAGAGAGGCCACCAATAGCCTGAGGGCCACATCCTACTTTGTGATGTTATGCACCTAAAAGAGAAAAACCATAACTTGCAGGTGCTCTAGTGGGGATGTTGGGCCTTTACTAGAGTATTCAGGTAAAATCTCCAACAAGGATACTAGAAATTTCTCCCAAACTATTGGTAGATATGGAGGACACAACGAGTTCTTTTCTCCCCATGTGGGGTGCCATTCCTGATATAGGACATACATCTTGGAATTATGGGTCCTTTGGCTTGTTGTGGAGTCGCTAGGTGAATACAACTTCTTGCTTCTAGAAAGTAGATAAATAGAGGTCTTCACCTGAATCTTGGTCTAATACCTTTAGTAGTGGCTTTTTTTGGTATTCATTTTGGAGTGGAGTCACTAGGTGAGAAAGAGGTACTTCATCAAGCAAGACCTCACCAAGTCTATGATGAGGCCTGGAAATGCCTCAATCATAACATGTTTTGTACACTAAAAATGCCTATAAACTCTTATGTTTTATCTGATATGTTATTTAAGTTGATTTAATATGCTGTATATTAACCATTTTGCATGATCAATGTATTTGAAATATTATATGCTGATTTTACAGCTTTTTGCATAGTTTTGTGTTCTTTTTGCTATGATTTGCTACAATGGGATATGCTTAGAATAATAGCAGCATTTCACTAATCATATTTTGATTTGTTTCAAGCATTTACTTCACCTAAATCTCAACAAGCAAGCAAACGTTGTCGTGCAAAGAAAATCGGTCTTTCCCATGTAAATTCCACCACTGTCCATAAATAGCAAGGCATGGAATTCACATGAGGAAAGGGATGAAGACCATTAGAATTTGATCTTAGGAGATAACCCACCCGAGAGATGCAGAAGAAATCAATGGAAAAGATACATTTGTTCATTCAAGTATCTTCGAAATGAACAGATATCTTCGAAATGAAGAAACACAATATCTTCGGAATGAACAGATCTTCGAAATGAAGAATGCAACGTCTTCGAAATGAGCGGATCTTCGGAATGAAGCATGCAGTATCTTCGAATGAGCGATCTTCGAAATGAGAATGCAAGATCTTCTAATGAGCGATCTTCGAAATGAAAACCGCACTGTCTTCTAATGAAGCCACTTATCTTCAGAATGAAGAACATAATGTGTTTTTGACCTTTTGACCGATTTTGAAGCCGGGAAAAGGGAAATAAAGGTTGGAAAAAGTAAAGAGAAATATCTTCCATCTGTCTTTGCCGTCATTGCCGACCAAAGCCATCATTAAGGGAAAGATCGGGTTTTAGTCCTCTTCTAGGATAAAACCAGAATTTGTTGCAGCATTGTAGGATTAGATCTTTTGAGATATTCTTTGTTTGTAATCAGATCATAGGATAGCTATAAATATTGCTCCCATTCAGGTTGAGCCTAGTAGTAATAGCAGATAGATAGAAAATAGAGTAAGGAAGCTAGCAGAAAATACAGAGTATAACTAGAAATTGACTTTATAGTCCTGTAATAGTTTTTCAACAGAATTCTTGTAATCATGTCTTTTGATCAATAAAGTGCACCAGTTCTATTTCAAATTACTTGTAAATGAGTGTGATTAAGATTTAGAAAAAGAGAGAGACTTACACCTTCTTCTGGACAAAGAGGCTGGCCACTTCCAGACCTAGGAGGAGGACTAACAAAGCAGGTTTTTATTCTGATTTTGTCACAGTAGAATGAGTTCTAGAACTTGTTATGTCAAATTGCTTGTAAATAGTTGACAATAATTGCAGTATTAGTTTATTTATGCTAAGTTTAATCTTGTGCTTAAAGCTTTTAGTTGCAATCTTACTTTCAAAAAAGTTTCCACTTTATTTTCAGGTTGTTATTTCCAGAATTTACTATTTTTCAGCAATTTCTTGCATTTTTATGTTTTGCTGTCAAAATCAATAGAAGATTGACAACCTTCATCCATGAATTTTGATAGTTTTTATTTCCACATTAGATCTAGACTTTCATTACCACAAAAGTAATTAGATTTCCTTTCGGCAATTAGGATCGACTTTCAATTCGTGCGAACCGTTAATTCGTAATATAATTAGGTCTCATTCTGCAATTGTAATTAGGACTTCATTTCTACAGTTAGTGATTAGTTTCCAATTCTGCAACTTAGATTAAGATTTAATTCATGCAATTTAGAGATAGGAATGTTCCAAAACCCCCACAAAACCGGTTCCACCAATAAAGACTTGTTGCCCTAGATTGACCTAAGTTATAGCTGTTTCACTTCTTCTCCCGTAGATAGCCTTGTACACTGCCCTGGATTGACAGATTCATTGAGAATTAATGATGGTATAACGACTACGCATCATTTTGGCACCGTTGCCGAGGATATAGTGTTGTCAGAAGAAAACAAATAGTCCAATAGCTGTAATCAGACTAAACCGTGAACATTCAAAGTTAAAATCAATATAACAAAGAGTAAGATAGCAACTATTGACTTAATTTATGTCATTTAGGAGTAAACATGAATGAGTAAGTCTAGGGAGACCCCAAAGGATCCCCGGCTTGTCCCATTAAGGAGATCTTCACGCCTAAGGGGTGAATCACCTGTGTTTGAACTACCCGAAAGATTGATAGAAAAATCACCAGTCTCACCATCAAGAGAAACATTTTGAGAAAGGGAAATCACCAATTGTATCAACAGAATATCTTAAGGAAGATAATTCATCAGACTCATCAACAGAAAAGCTTGGACCTCTTGAGAGAACAATTTGGGAAGCTTTAACTTCTCCTAGGAAACAAGAAACTATGGCAGAGGAGGCAATGTAGATGGCCAGCATGGCTATGTTCATAATGCAGGGGATGATCAGGATATACTCCAACCATCCAGAACATTTGAATATCCTATTCATCTGAATCCAACACAAAACTCTCCCATGAAGACCATTTCACCTTCAGCACTTCCAACCTTCCGAGGTGTTGTATCCAAGATCCCGACCAGTTTTTGTTTGAATTCAAGGTAGTGTGTCGGACCTATGATTATATAAATGACAATAAAAAACTTAAGGTTTTTCCCTCAACTCTCAAGGATTCAAGATTACGCCGGTTCATGAGCTTAGAGCCAAATTCCATAAGAACCCGGGATCAAATGGAGACTGTCTTTTTAGACAAATATCAGGAATACCGCCGTGTAAGGAATAGAAAAGATGAGTTATTTAGAATCAAGCAGAAGATGATGAGACCTTGGAAGATTACCTTGATAGGTTCTCCTTTGTTCAAAGGAGATGTGGACTAGTAGAACCAGAATTATGTAAAACCATCTTTTTGAGAGGATTGCAAGATGAATCCAGAGAAGTCCTGGATTTAATGGGAAAAGGGGATGTAACCACTCTCAATAATGAGGAAATTATGGATCTCTACAGGAATTACTCTCGCACTAAGCAGAGAAGAAGAAAAAGCCGCACAAATGGTACTGATGTAAAGGACCTGATAGAGGAACTTGCAAATTTCAAAACTGATATCCTAGTGCATCTAAACACTACTTTAGGGGAAATCTCTGGCAAAAGCTAAAAACATAGAACCTTTGGCAATTTATTGCCCAAGATGTAGAAGTAAACATGCTTTGCAGAATGTCCTTTGAATAAAACAACCATCTCAACCATTTGTAGTATCTGCTCAAAAAGGCATTCAACCGATCAATGCCACCGCTACCACAACTCAAAACCTGTTAGAAAACCAGACCGAGGAACTCAACTATATTGGACCAAAACAAGGGGGAAATTTCTCTCAATATCAAAATCCCCCTCGTTTTCCTACAAATTGGGGGCATAATCCCGGTACTATGCCTTGGGGACAATCGAAACCACCCCAACGTCCTTGGAATTATCCTCAATGGACAAATTCCCAAGAATGGCCACAATCAAATTGGAGTAACCCACCTGAATCGAATCAAAACAACCCCTCATGGAATCAAAACAATCCAACTTTGAATCAAAATTAGACTAATCCACATTGGGTGCAAAACCAACCACAATGGAATCAAGAATACCAACCCTATCCAAGGCAAGAAAGGAATCAAGGTCAAACTCAAAATTTGTTGCCTCGCACCTAATCAAAATTTTCAAGATAAACAACAACAAACACAACAAGTGAAGCAACCTCAATTGCCACTCACACTACTAATCCAAATAAGTAAGACAGACACCTCCCGTCTATGTGGTCAAGCCAAGAAAATATTGAAATTAATGTTCTTGATTGTAGTGATATTCAACTCCGTTCAGGAAAAGTTGTACCTGAACCATTTTTAATGGAAACCAAAGATAATGAAGAGCAAGAATCATCATAACCAGAGAGAATCCAACCAAAAAAAGAAAAAAAAAATTGGATCCAACAATAGAAAAAGAGACACAAGAAGAACAATTACCAAGGATAGTTCCATATCCTGAAAGACTTAATGTAATACCAAAAATTTCTGAGTCAGAATTGGTCAAAGAACTCAAAAAGCTGACTATCTCATTACCCTTATTGCAAGCCATTAAGGAAATACCAAAAATTAACAAGACTGTCCAAAATTTGTGCATTAAAAGAGCAGAAGAAAGAAGAAAGCATTCCCCAAGACCGTGCAAGTTGAAGGGAAGATAGCCGATCTCTTATCAGGGAAACTACTACCTCCAAAGTATAGTGATCCAGAAGCCCAGCTTATCACAAACACCATAGGTTCAAGACCAATATCAAATGTTTTAGTGGATCTAGGAGCCGCAATAAATGTCATGACTAAAGATACAATGGAACAATTACAACTCAAACATCTCAATACCACATTTACAGCTTTAGAAATGGCCGATAGGTCAGTTGCAAAACCCGAAGGAATCATTGAAGATGTCCCTATAGAAGTTTCTTCTTGGGAATTCCCTGCAGATTTTCTGGTTTTACAACCAAGAAATTCAGCACATGGATATCCCATTATTCTGGGAAGACCTTGGCTTGCAACTGCAGCAGCCTTCATAGATCGCAGATCCGGAAATATGACTATTTCAAATGGTATTGAGCTGAAACAAATTTCTTTATATCCTCCCCGCAAAACCATCTAGCAAATTTTTAGGTCGCTTATGGTTTTCTCGACTCGATGAGGAACCGAAGAGGTCATTTCTACACTAGCTACCTTAGTAGTAAGAGAACACACATAAGACCTCAGTGACATAGAAAATGAAACAATCCTGATGAATTTTTAGCATGAACAAGGTTTAGAAGGGGAAGCAACAAATATCCAACAATTGATAAGTAATGAGGAGAATAAAAAATCAAGATGAATCATCTGCTATCACAAGGAAACTCTGCTTCACTATCACATGGATGGCACCATCATCCGATTTTTCCTTCTCACTGCTCCATACAAGAAATGCTTCCCTCAAATAGCAATGAAACAGAAACCGCTTCGTTTCTCCCATCACAAAAATGTCCTCTTAATCCCTTAATCACCAAGTATGAAGGAGTGAATTCAGTCCTTCTAAATACAAAACAAATAGAAGTCCATCCAAGAAAATTTTTGAACATCTACAACCAACTTACTAGGGAAGAGGAAGAAAAATTGATAGTTGTTTTGAAGAAGCATGTTCATGCTTTTGCTTGGAACTACAAAGATATGTCAGAGTTCATCCCGATATATGTACCCATAGAATCTATACCAAGAAGTCAAGCCACTGACAATTTCAAAGAAGATTGAATCCCGCCTTAAGAGATATTGTGAAAGAAGAAATTGAAAACTCCTCGGAAGTAGGATTCATTTACCCAATTTCTCGATAGCCAATGGGTTTCTCCATTGGTAATAGTTCCTAAGAAAAATGGAAAAATGAGAGTATGTGTAGACTATAGAGAATTGAATAAGGTGACATACAAAGACCATTTTCCATTACCTTTCATAGATCAAGTGTTAGATACTCTTGCTCGAAAAAGATACTTTTGTTTTCTTGATGGATTTAGTGGATATAATCAAATTCAGATTGCACCCGAAGATCAAGAAAAGACAACTTTTACATGTCCATGGGGAACATTTGCCTATAGGGTTTTACCTTTTGGTTTGTGTAATGCCCCAAGAACTTTTCAACGAGCAGTCCTAGCAATTTTTGCTGATCTGACCACCAAAAGTGTTGAAATTTACATGGATGATTTCACAAGATGTGGACAAACTTTTGATTTTACATTGGAAAATCTTGATAAAGTCTTAACACGCCGTGAAACATACCACTTATCCTTAAATCCAGATAAATGCTTCATGATGATGAAGGAAGGGATAGTTCTTGGTCATCACATCTCTCCTAAAGGGATCCAAGTTGATCCAAAGAAAGTTGAAATTATCAAGAATCTCCTTCCTCCTAAAACTCGACTAATGTCGAAGTTTCCTAGGACACATTGGTTTTTACCGTAGGTTTATTCCCAACTTTAGTACAATAGCCATTCCTATGTTTGCCTTATTGACTAAAGATTCTGAATTCTCCTGGACTACGAAGTGTCAGGAAGCATTTGAAGCTCTGAAAGAGAAATTGATAACTCCACCTGTGCTCAGAGGACCTAATTGGACATTACCATTTCACATTCAGACTGATGCCTCCAATACAGCAATTGGAGCAACATTAGGACAAATTGATAATGGTGAACATTATACCATCTACAACATTAGCAAAAACTTGACAGAGCAGAGAAAAATTATACAACAACTGAGAAAGAATTCCTAGCAAGAATTTATGCCATCAATAAATTCAGCATTATATCATAGGTTATCAAATATTTATTCACACAGATCATACAGCCATTAAGTATTTGATGAATAAACCTATGGTAAGTGCAAGAATTATTCGTTGGTTGCTATTGCTGCAAGAATTTGATATCACCATAATCAACAAACCAGGAAAAGCTAATGTTGTGGCAGATTTCTTGTCCAGGTTGCAGAACACGGATGAAGGGGAATTAGTTGATGACACTTTTCCTGATGAAAAACTATTTGCTATATCAGTTCAATCACCTTGGTTTGTAGATATAGCCAATTATTTGGTCACAGGGAAAGTTCCTCCACATTTTACTTCAAAACAAAAAACAATTGATCAAACAGAGTTCTTCTTTTGAATGGATTAAGGGTATGCTTTTTAAGTGCAATCCCGACTCATGTGTTACGTAGGTGCATCCGAAAGGATGAATTATATGATGTCCTAAGAGCTTTTCATGATGAACCCTCAGTGGACACTATTCTGAAAAAGCACAGCTAGAAAAATCTTGGGGATAGGATATTATTGGCCATCTCTTCACAAGGATGTGAAAAAGTACATCAGCCATTGTGATGCATGCCAAAGAATGGGGAAACCCACTCATACAAATGAGATGCCACTGCAGCCTCAAATGGTTTTAGAACCATTTGAGAGGTGGGGGCTTGATTTTGTAGGACCTATTGATCCACCTTCTCAAGGAAAGGTGCATATTCTAGTATGCACCGATTACCCGACAAAGTGGGTAGAGGTGCGTGCTTTCAAACATGCTCGTGAAGAGAAGGTCGCTGATTTCTTGTATACTCAGATTTTTCAGAGATTTGGAGCTCCACGGTCTATCACCACGAACCAAGGACCCCAATTTGCATCCAAAGTCATAAAAGTATTTACAATTGTATGAAATCAAACATAGGAAATCATCACCTTACCACCCACAAGCAAATGGCCAAGTTGAAGTAACAAACAGGGAACTAGAACGCATCTTGACAAAAATAGTAGCTTTTCATAGGAAAAATTGGCTAGACAAACTACCTGAAGCAATTTGGGCCTACAATACTACTTGGAAGTCCACTACTGGATTCACACCTTATGAACTAGTCTTTGGTAAAAAGCCTCTCTTACCTATTGAATTTGAGCTACTAACATTACGCACAACACTGTAAATTGGAATTGACTTGTCGCAGAGTATAGCAGATTCTGCACTGAATGCATTGGATGAACTTAGATTGGATGCTCGCACCAAACCGAGGTAATTCAGAGCAGAGGAAGTTGTGGCATGACAGTCACATTCAAGAGGAAACTTCAACAAGGAGATTGGGCTTTACTGTTCGATTCTCAATATGAAGACTTCCCTGGAAAACTGAGAACTAGATGGTTGGGACCTTACTGGATTGAAGAGGTATTTAACAATGGAGCAGCTCGTTTATCCCCCATTGATGGGTCACGAAGAAAGTTGGTAGTGAATGGACATCGCCTCAGGGTATACCATACACCTCTGACTAAAGAAGAATTCTTGCAAGAACTTGATAGTTTGGATACACAAAGTGGAAGAGAATCCTTCTTCCACTTCAAAACAATCAACATGATCTGGATTTCAAGAAAAAAAGAAAATACAAAAAAATAGAAAAATAGAAAAAAAAAAGATGAATAAATTCGAGTATGAATTCCTTCATGGGCATGGTTTCAGGGAAATCATGAAATTCCTTCATGGGCATAGTCAGGATCAAGAAAAAAAAAAAAAAGAAAAGAGAAAAATGAATAACTCAAAGTGAAAACCTTTTCTTAAGGCACTACTGAGTTGGTGTGCATGAAAACCAGTTTTCTGGCATGCATAACCTTGAGAAATTTTTGAACCATCATTGTACAAATTCACCTAGTGCACTTGTTTTGAAATGTTGCAAAAATCTCAGAGAATATCAACAAAAGCATCATTCTTCAAAACTGCATTAACTATTTTTATCGTATATATTTCTTACATTTCTTCATTGTAAAATGATTGGTATATAGTATGTGACAATTAACCATTAGCATAAAAGGTATTCATAAGAGTTGGCATACTTAAAAACATGTTTTAAGAATGACAATATTGATTCCTAATCTTCAGAACAAGAATGCCAAAAACAATGCTCTCGTATTATCTTCGAATAAGATTGTCTTCGTAATGACAAAGAAATGGATGTTGCACTTTGTCTTCGAAAGAAACTTTATCTTCGAATGACAATTTGTCTTCAAATGAAACTTTGTCTTCGTAATAACGATTTGTCGCATCATCTTCGGAATGAAGATCTAAGTCTTCTAATGACGATTTACTTTCACAATACATTGATCTTCGGAATGAGGATTAATCTTCGAATGAGGATTGATCTTCGAATGAAGATCTATCTTCGGAATGAAAATTTTGCAAAGAGGATTTGTCTTCGAATGAAGACCTCTTCGAATGAGGTCATAATCTTCGAATGAGGATTTGTCTTCAAAATGAAGACTTGTCTTCGGAATGAAGTCATAATCTTCGAATGAAATTTTGTTTGCATTTTCGAAAGAGCATTTCCACGTGGCATCAAAAAATAAGGTCCGACAAAATCAAGATTTTTTCTTAATTGCATGCGAAGAAGGGACACGTGTCAATCAAGACATGGTCTATTTTTGCACTCATTGGAAATACGAGAATCTGCAACCATATGCCACCGGTTTTTAATGTCAATTAACATGCACGTGAGAATCCAAAACTAATGAGGTGGATCACGGCAAGGACATCCATGCAATTATTAACGAACAGGTCAGGATAGATATGTGTGCCATCCTTCTTTCTGAAGACGTGTTGTGAGGTACAGTGCATAGAATACGGCTCATTCCGAAGAAGAAGAAGAGAAACAGGGCAACGAGGGTTCTAACTTAAAACTCTACAAATTTGCAATAAAAATACCAAAATCCTGTAGAGAACAACAATAGGTACGATTTTTAAACAGAGAAAATGGGGCGAAAGATCGTACATGAGCTCAGACACCAATTACCTCCTAGAAAATCCGCATGATTTTTGAAGACGGAGGATTTATGACATTTCTGCATAAATTCAATGGGTCTTCTAAAGATTTAGTTGGCATGTTTGCCCATACGTTCAGAAACAACCGAGCACATGTCAACGACATGTCTATTGAGGTAAGCCCTGAAATTTTAAGTCAGATTACAGAGCCGCCATTAGAGGGAATTTCAATTACTAGATCCGGCAAGAACACATTGGCAAATGTAGTTAATCGCTCGTAGAAGAAAATGATAGAGAACTCGAATACTTAACCCATAACAACACATGCAAAGGGTTAAAAGGGCCAGCCATAGGAACCTTGGGATGAAGTAGCCACCGGGTGATTAAGTTTTTGACCTGTGAAGGGCGAGATGTGCCGTTGTCGTGGCATCATCTGCGAATTTTGAACCATCTCGGACATGGTAGACAACAACCGAAGTTAGGGTAAATCTTCCCCGTATTTGTATCAAGAATTAAAGAACATGGCAAAAAGATATCAGGAGGGTAAAGGAAGCCTTCGCCATCATGGCCTTATTAAATTAATTTTCCAACATCATTTTAGAGGAAACCCTAGGAGTTTTGACAGGTTTTACTCTAACCTAAATGATGTCATTTTTGGGGATGAAAGTGAGGAAGAAGAAGAGCCAAATATCACTGATGTTGCTGCAGAAGAGGAAACAGACGCAGAAAGTATTGCAAGTTGCTAAAAATGTTGCAGAGGATGCCGAAGAAGCCGCGAAGATGCCCCAAGTCGTTAAGAACTAAAAAACCTTGCTCCCGAACCATCAACTTCACAAGCTAAGAGACAAAAGAGAAGAGGATCTGGAACTAGCAGCAGAGCAAAAAACAAAAGAAAGTTCGGTTTGCTAAAGCCGCAACTGACTTATCAGAGCAGAGAAGTGAAACAAGGGAAACAGAGGCATCAAAAACTGACCCCATGACCCCTGCTGTCACCAAAAAAGCAAAAAGAAGAAATTTGCATCTGGAACTAGGAGGTCTACAAGAATCCATTTGAAAGAAACTCAGAATAGGTCATGGAGGAAGAAGATAGACCAAGTAGCCCAGATGTCACAAAAATACAACCAGCATCTGATAACTTTCCAGAATTCCCTGAATAGATAGCTGAGGCAGAAACTGAGCAAGTTGGTTTGGAAGAGGCTACAGTTCAACAAGCAATATATATGGTAGATGCCCTTATAGACAGTCTCACAGAGCCTCCGAACAAGAACAAACTATTGAAAGAAGAAGAAAATTTGGTTGAACAACCAACCGGAATCGATTTGTCCGCATCACTTCCAAGGAAATAGAAGTGGAAGACATCACCGAGCAACGAGGGCAGCAAGAAGTGTTGTCAAAACATAGACCAAATGGATCACAGAGAAAGAAAGCATCATTGAGATGCAAGAAAGAAAATTGCAGAACTTCAACAGGAAGTGGCAGAACTAAAAAAGTTGTCACAATCAAAACAACCACTATATCCCATGATGAAGATAATTTGGCTCAATTGCTTCTGGGTTTATCAAGAGCAGATGACTCTATTGAGGCAGACATAGAAGTTCATCCTGAAACAACACTCCTTCATTCTAAAGAAGTCGCCTGCTCATTCAGAAGGCCTTCTTGTTCAAGATGCTTCAGAAATGATGAGGAATATTACAGAGGATATTGAAAATGAACCACCAACACAGAAAATCCCAACAAAAGAAAATGCTCAAGTAAGTACTCCTACTGAGGTCCTCGCATTTCAACTTGTTACACTTCCAGCAGATAAGGGGGTACAAGTAGAAATACTATCTAATGACAACCCCATAGAAATAGCAAATAAGGGGGTGCAAGTAGAGATATTGATAGATGAACAACAAGAAGTGGCAGAAAAGGAGTTCAGATAAATCGTTGCCTAGGATCCCCCCGTAGTCAGACCACCTAATACCGTGTCCCTAGAGCAAGACAATGCGACATAGCTAGCGGATGATTAGATATGAACAACTTGCCAATAAAACTAAAAATTCAAACTGAAGCAAAACACTAGAAGCCAAGGACACAGAAATTCAGGCATTGAAAGAAAAGGTATCCGACTTGTGCCAAATTGCTGAGTTTTTAGTCCAATTTAGACGGCCACCAGATTTTACACCTTATTTTGAAGGAAAAATACCTTAGATGGCAGGTCATGAGGATTACTTCAAACCTTCCATACAAATTGGACACTATTGAAGATTTTCTAGAGGCATATTTTGACAGTCCTTTTGAGTAGAAAAATCTTTTGTGTGAACTATTTTTGCATAGTTTCTTCATTCCAGAGGAAGTTGACTCTCATCCTCAAATCTACATTGGAGATGTTCAGTTGAGAGCATTTATGTCTACTTTGCAAAATCAGCTTTATTGGGATCATGAGAAAAGGCATAATAAAGTGATTGAAACAAGGGCTGAGTTGTTAGTCAGAGCAATCCAACCAAATCACCTAAATATCACTCAGAAACACTTCTCAATGATGAACAGGGATGATATTAAGAGAATGTACTTGAACAATTTGAGGGACTGTGGTAACCAGATTTAACAATTTTCGTGATCACAATTTCTTCCCAAGATTGTCGGATGCAGAGACAGATGGAATGAACTTTCCATGTCTTTGAGGAAAAGAGAACCTATCTCCCCCATCAATCTAGAGTGGTCCAGAAGAAGAGCAGAAGGTGTAGTCCAACTGATCCAGATCATGCAACATAACTGGATAGGTCTCAGGTTCAGGCCTCCAACCATCATTACTCCAGTTCCATTTTACTTTGAAGAAGATGAACAACTTGATGAACAATTTGAAGATTGGCTCGTAAACATTCAGAAAATAGAGGGTATTACATAGGCAAGAAGTTATTCTACAGTTCATGGAATCTAAACATGGACATATGTGATTCCATAGCTCAACGTAATGCATGAGGGCATGCATTAATATAAGTTGGGGGAAAATGATGAGGCCTGGAAATGCCTCAATCATAACATGTTTTGTACACTAAAAATGCCTATAAACTCTTATGTTTTATCCGATATGTTAGTTAAGTTGATTTAATATGTCGGATATTAACCATTTTGCATGATCAATGTATTTGAAATATTATATGCCGATTTTATAGCTTTTTGCATAGTTTTGTGTTCTTTTTGCTATGATTTGCTACAATGGGATATGCTTAGAATAATAGCAAGATTTCACTAATCATATTTTGATTTGTTTCAAGCATTTACTTCACCTAAATCCTGCAACAAGTAAGCAAACGTTGTCTGAAGAAATCGGTCTTTCCCATGTAAATTCCACCACTGTCCATAAATAGCAAGGCATGGAATTCACATGAGGAAAGGGATGAAGACCATTAGAATTTGATCTTAGGAGATAACCCACCCGAGAGATGCAGAAGAAATCAATGGAAAAGATACATTTGTTCATTTCAAGTATCTTCGAAATGAACAGATATCTTCAGAATGAAGAAACACAAGATCTTTGAAATGAACAGATCTTCGGAATGAAGAATGCAGCGTCTTCGAAATGAGCGGATCTTCGAAAGAAGCATGCAAGATCTTCGAATGAGCGATCTTCGGAATGAGAATGCAGAATCTTCGGAATGAGCGATCTTCGGAATGAAAACCGCACTGTCTTCTGAATGAAGCCACTTATCTTCGAATGAAGAACATAATGTGTTTTTGACCTTTTGACCGATTTTTGAAGCCGAGAAAAGGGAAATAAAGGTTGGAAAAAGTAAAGAGAAATATCTTCCATCTGTCTTTGCCGTCATTGCCGACCAAAGCCATCATTAAGGGAAAGATCAGGTTTTAGTCCTCTTCTAGGATAAAACCAGAATTTGTTGCAAGATTGTAGGATTAGATCTTTTGAGATATTCTTTGTTTGTAATCAGATCATAGGATAGCTATAAATATTGCTCCCGTTCAGGTTGAGCCTAGTAGTAATAGGAGAAGATAGAAAATAGAGTAAGGAAGCTAGCAAAAATACAGAGTATAACTAGAAATTGACTCCATACCTCATAATAGCTTTTTCAAGAGAATTCTTGTAATCATGTCTTTTGATCAATAAAGTGCACCAGCTCTATTTCAAATTACTTGTAAATGAGTGTGATTAAGATTTAGAAAAAGAGAGAGACTTACACCTTCTTCTGGACAAAGAGGCTGGCCACTTCCAGACCTAGGAGGAGGACTAACAAAGCAGGTTTTTATTCTGATTTTGCTGCAGCAGAATGAGTCCTAGAACTTGTTATGTCAAATTGCTTGTAAATAGTTGACAATAATTGCAGTATTAGTTTATTTATGCTAAGTTTAATCTTGTGCTTAAAGCTTTTAGTTGCAATCTTACTTTCAAAAAGTTTCCACTTTATTTTCAAGTTGTTATTTCCAATTTACTATTTTTTCAAAGCAATTTCCTGCATTTTTATGTTTTGTCACAAAATCAATAAGATTGACAACCTTCTCTTACAAATTTTGATAGTTTTTATTTCCACATTAGATCTAGACTTTCATTACTGCAAAAGTAATTAGATTTCCTTTCGCAATTAGGATCGACTTTCAATTCTCGGAACTGTTAATTCTGCAATATAATTAGGTCTCATTCTGCAATTGTAATTAGGACTTCATTTCTGTAGTTAGTGATTAGTTTCCAATTCTGCAACTTAGATTAAGATTTAATTCATGCAATTTAGAGATAGGAATGTTCCAAAACCCCCACAAAACCGGTTCCACCAATAAAGACTTGTTGCCCTAGATTGACCTAAGTTATAGCTGTTTCACTTCTTCTCCCGCAGATAGCCTTGTACACTGCCCTGGATTGACAGATTCATTGAGAATTAATGATGGTATAACGACTACGCATCAGTCTACACCCTACTTGTTGTAATTCTAGAACCAATTATGTGTTATTGGGATCCCATTGAGCATGTCATTAAATTATTATCATCTCTGATTATCCTTGCCTAGGACAATCACAACTTGTGTCAGAGTGACACAATGGGCCATAGTCAAGAGCACAAGGTTTGGCTCAGTGTGGGGCCTCTAGGAGTTTTTACAAGGCTAGCTCCTTAGTAAGATGTGATCTTCAAGGCACTTTCTACTCTACCAAGAGAAAATGGATGCGAGAAAGCAAAAAAACTCAACAAATAAAATGAAAAGGGGGTGATGTGCTAAGAAATATGATAAGATCTTCCTACAAAAATAGGCTTGAATGCTATGTGCCAATGGTTAACACTTCCCCTCCTTGACACAGTGAAGAGCAATCAAGGCCTACCAATTATAAGTATGTATGAGCAAGTGGATCCTAGAGGAGAGCCAAGCTAATAAGTGACTCAATACAAAAATAAACATAGGCCCCTCACATACACAAACACTTAGCAAACTTGATATTCATGCAAAATATCACAAAAACATACACATCCATAGGTCTATAGGTAAAGGCCAAAAAATAGATACAAGCTTCTATGTATATATAAATTCAGGTAAACTCTTACATAATTGTACCAGAAGCAGGGGTTTGAAATCGCCCACAAGCCACTCAGGAACCACAACTATTTTTATAGAGAGAAATGAAGGGAAAGCCTACAAATACATGGAATTGCTAACTTGCCAATCATTTACAAGGCTAATGCTCCTCCTATTTATATATTTTCAAGGGAGGGTTTTCCACCAAAAACTCATGCAAAGAATTTTAGGTGGTTGTCATTTTATATATCGAATCATGTCCTTTTTTTACTATTTATCCTTTTAGAATTCTCAAGATTTGAAGATATGAATGTTAGTCGATCCCGGCCCTTGGATGAGTAGTGTAGACACCAAAATCCAGCCACTTGTAAGTCATCTATACCTTCCTGTTAGCCACGTGTCAGTCATCCACCTTCCCGCCATTATTTGGCCCAAATCCACACCTTCCCGCCATTATTTGGCCCAATTTCACCTTTCCCGCCATTTTTCATCCCCAAATTTATTTAAATTAATATTTATATATATATTTTAATATTTTAATATATTTTAATATATATATAAAGATAGTTTAAGTGATTTAATCTGAGCCGTCCATCCTTCATTTAATCTCATCCGTCCATCCATCTTAATCCGTTTCACAACCTAGATTTATTCTCTACCCTTGGATCCACTTTAATCTTAGCCACACGTTCAAAGTGTCGTTAAAACCCTAAAGTGTGCCCTAAGAGTAGATTATAAATTGAGTCACCTTGATGGCTCAAACCCTATCTCTTTTACTATCTCTTTTATGCTATCTTCTTCTCTTCATTTATCCATCGCCGTCCCTTTTCGTTGCATCCATCGCCGCATCCGTCGCCAACTTCGCCGCCATCCCTTCGCAGAATTCTCGTAATCCCCCATTCTTGTCGCAAGTGCCCGCGGGCAGTTTACCCGCAGCCACGTACGCGACCGACGTCCGAGAACCCCGATCCGTAAGCACGCGGGCGTTCAGCGAGTGCACCAGGGCGCCTTCGCAGCCGATTTGATAGCCACATTACTTCAAGGTGCCGCCTGGTCTAGCCGCGTTAACAAAAAAAGGTATAAATTTAAAGCAAGTAACTTATTTTTATTTATTAATCCGTGTTAAATTCCTGCATTCTATTTTTCTAGGGTTTTAAATTTTTGAGGGCTCACACAGTGGAGCCCTCTTATTAATTTCTAACCTCCTTGATAGTGTTAATGTGTGCAGGATTTTAATGGCATATCCGATTGTGATGATAGCAACTGCTTAAGCCGGAGTGGTCCGAGCCAAAGGATACAACGAAGCCCACTCACTCTGTTGGGGTTAAGGATACATTCTTCGGAGACGCCACCACATTGTGCCGCCTAGGGTTTCTGAGAACCCTAGCACAAATTGTAATTTTTGTATCACGAAAAGGGTTACAGGCCCCGTTGTACTCAAAAGGAGTTTCTAAACTCCATTGATTAATAAAAATCGTTTGTTTTGTACAACTATGTTCTGCATTACTTTTTATCGTGATTTCTTTATCTTTTGTTTGGCGTTGTATCTTTAATCTACAAATGGCGATCACCTTCATGTTTTTAATACTTGCTTTACTGATCTATTCCTGTTTTTGTTTTATTTTGCAGGTTCCAAAATCGTGAAATTCATTGTTCCAACGAACTAGGGTTTCTGAGTTTGCAGAAAACGCAGCAGACGCAGAGCGGCGTCTGGAAGTCCAATCCGAAACGCAGAGGTGCGTTTCAGCCTCCACAGACTCCCTTGGGCGTTTGAAGGCGCTTTACAGAAAAAGCGTAGGCTTCCAAGTAAGTGCGTTCTTTGTTAAACTTACTTTTTACGTTTTTGGTTTTTCTCATCGTATTCTGTTTCTTTTTTAAGATCATTGCTTTAAAATGAACAAAAACTAAGTAATCCGGAAAAGAATAGTTATTTTTAGTTACATTTTTTTTTGCATTGCATTATTGGTTGTTGCTTGCATAAAAAAAAAAATTGCATACCTAGTTGCATATTAGAATAGCTACGAATTGTCTGTTTTAGTTATCTAAGTAGGACTATTGATTGGATGTCAATAGTACTCCTACCATTGGGTGATTCCAGGCAGAGAAGTGGATGAACCTTCCGGTTGCTCCTTTGATATCTGATATCATTGGTAGGCAGGGGGTTTTAAACGGTGTACTCCACTTCTTCAGAGGAAATGGCATATTTTCAGTAGCCTCTTGCTTAGATCATTAGAACTTTTGATTTATAGCTTTGTATGTATACATTAGACAACTAAAACACTTAAAATAAAATTCACTGCATTTCATATTGCATTTAAAACAAGTAATATCCGGATTTCATCACTGGGTATTGCTTGAAGTTTAGTGACGGTGGAATTCATCTCCATCCATTAAACTTCTGCCTTAGACACCATAGGTCACCCCCGAGCAAACTTGCCGGATTTCATCACCAGGAAGAATCTCGTTGTCCTTTCCTAGCCATAGTTTTTACCTTTTTTGTGAATAATTCAAGATTAGATCACATGCAAAACTCATAAACCGGACACTTAAAATTTACTACAGATTAAGATCAGAAAATAATTAATTAACCGCAGGTAAGACATATTGGTTGAAACCTAGGTTGTGACTGTTTTCTGATAATTTCTTTAGTGTAAATTTATCATTCAAGTTTTGCATTCTTCTTTTCTGAATTTGTTTAGATTTATTGCGTTATGGTCTTAACAAGGAATCAATCTAAAATGTTAAATCTAAATAATCAAATGGGTAATTCACAAAACATCCCCACCACCAACATGACCACTTATCCTAGTGAATTTCAGGCAGGTTCGCCTGTAGGTCTTTCACGTCCTTCTACCGTCTATCGCATGGCCATGCCCATGGAGGAAGACAATTCCTCGTCATATTACCCACATTGATATGGCCCAAGTGCAAACTCACTTAAGAGATGGCACTGGTTATGTCCTTGAGCCAATCCAAGATTCCCCTATGCAAGATTCTATTTTTCAACAGGATATTGCATCAACCATACCCGCTGGTTTCACTCAGGTCTACACTAACCCTTTTTTTGAGGCTAATGTTGTATCTCCTCAGCCGGCTTCATCTCCAACATCTTCCTAGATGCTCAATTGTCCTCCTTTGGAGACAAATGTAGTGTCTTCCCGACCACTTTCTCCTCCATTTACCCGGTTGTACACCAATTCTCTCTATGAGGCCGGTGGAACCTCCTCTAGCCATGACCAATTTCAACCCTCTTCTTCCCAAACCATTTATGGTTTCACCCTACCCGGGGCACGCTCTACTGTTTCTTCCTGTGTACCGCCTACTTCAGCCACCTTCATTGCCCCTCGCTATGCAGCCTCTTGTGACTACCATGGCAACCTGCCCTCCACCTTCATCCAATCATCCCACCTCCCTTGGGTTAGAGATTAATAAGGTTAGGGAGTACCTCGACAAGTTGCTTCAGCAACAACAACAACAAAATGCCCAACCACCTGTCGTAGTAAATCCTACACCCCAACCAATTTCTACCCAGCCAACTTTTCTTAGCTCAGGCCCCACCTGGGTACCCCAATCTTCGGTGGTGTCCATTCCTACCCCACCTTTCTCCCAACCCAGTCCAATTCATCATTCACCCCAATCACCTTCTTTTCGGTATCATCCATACCAACAACCTGTCCATTCCACACCGCCTAATCCAGGCAATTTCATCCCATCTCATCATTTTTCCACTCCTCCATTGCATCATCATAATCATCAAACGAATCAAAATTTTCATGAAGATTCTCGACTCCATGCTATGCAACAACAGATTGACAACCTTATGCTCAACATGCCCGGCTCATCTAGTCGAAACCTACGCTAAGGTCGTTGATCAATCAACCAATTCATCCTTCGGTACCTTCACCGCCATATCCGATCGATTTCACATTACCGAAGTTTGACAAATTTCGAGGAACTGAGGATCCTCATGAACATGTGAGCTCATTCATGCATGCCTCGCTTTAGAATCCAAAATAATGACGCTCTTATGCTCATAACTTTTCCTCGGACATTAGGGGGAGATGTTGTACAATGGTACAATCATTTAGCTCACCATAGCATTTATGCTTACGAGCAATTGATTAATCTATTTTTAGAACGATTCTCCCTAAATGTACAAAGGAAAGTCTCATTGTCCGACTTATACAAGCTCAAGCAACATGACGATGAGACCGTTTATGACTTTGGAAACCGTTGGAGGGCTATCATTAATAAATTGCCATTCTCCCTACCAATGGAGGAGTTAACCAAAATGTTCACCCGGAGTTGTCTAAAACCTATCTCTTGGTTACTCCAATTACAACAATTGAAGAGGCTTTGGCCCAAGCAAGTATCATAGAAGACATTAAAGTCCAAGAGGGTGTTTTAAAATCCCGTAGAAAAGAATGGCAACAAAAGGGCCAACAACGAAATAATAATTATGGCCAAAACAAACAAGCACAAGCTAGTACAACCTCAAATGTTAACCAAGTTAATCAAGTGGTGGCGAGCCAGCCCGTAATGGCTCAACAACAACAAGTAATGCAAAGTCAACCGCAACCAATTGCTTATCATGCGGTACCCGCCCCTCCTCAACCAACTCACAATACTGGGCCAACCATGGAAACTCGACCTTGGCAAAACAATCGTCCCAAGCGACAATTCACACCTTTAGATGAACCATATGCGGTCATATTCAACAAGTTATATAGCACAAATCGGTTAACTTTACCTGAGTTTAAACCTTTAGAACCATCTAGAAGGGGGAAGTATTACAAGGAGTACCTATTTTGTCCTTATCATAGGCAAAATGGGCACGATATCAATAATTGTACAACTTTCAAACATGTGATCCAAGATCTTATTGAGATTGGAGCCATTAAATTGGATAGCCCCTTAGCCCAACAAAATCAAAATCTTGGTATATTTCAAACACCCCTTCCACATCGGGAGGAAGCTCCAACAACTTCAGGGGGAGTAACTCGGGTAACTCCTCCTAATCAAGTCAACCATGTACAACAATACCAAGGTTTTGTGGGTACTATTAACGTAGTAACCCGGGGTCAAAGGGCGAACCAACCAAATCAGGCCGAACCACAGCCACCTGTACAAACCCCCAGCCCACCTCAGGTAAAAGTGACCCAACGATGTGCTAGTACTTCTCAACAACCGCTAAATCATTCTACTCAACGCCAACGACCCATCATGTCATTGAGTAGCCGGTTAACTACCAGCTTTAAAAATGGCTTCGCCAAGTTATCGATCTATGACCTCATTCAACAATCTCCCCCGCATAGAGAGGCATTAATGGAAATATTAAAGTCAATCGAGCTTCAAACTCAAGATACTAATGCCTTCAACAACTTTGTGGGGAGTATTCAAACATGCATGGAGCCCTCCATCACTTTCTATGATTTTGAAATCAAACCTATGTCAACAGTAAAGTATAGATCCTCCACCGCATATCATGGCCAAGATCGATAACAAGCCATTCAAGAGAGTCTTAATTGACACCGGTTCCTCAATCAATATCATTACAACATCGGCGTTGAGTCATCTAAAGTCGTCGCCATCCCTTATCACAAAGTCGACTTTTACTCTTAAAGCATTCAATGATGCTTTATCTTCCACGGTTGGCACGGTTATCTTGCCCATTGAGGTAGGGGCCCGAACTTTGCATACCTTGTTTCACATCTTGGAAGGGTCCATGGCATACAATGTATTGCTTGGACGGCCTTGGCTTAGGGAGATGAGATGTGTCCCTTCTATACAGCATCAATGTCCGAAGTATGTATATGAGGGACAAGTTCATTGTGTACCTGCCGACATTGAACCCTTCAAACATTGCAACTATGTCTCAAATCCTTATGAGATTGTGTTGCCATCCACTCATCTTTTCTTGACCCCATCTACTTCTTCTATACCATCTTCTTCTAAAACTCCCATTCCAGAGGAGCTACCCATCATA
This sequence comes from Wollemia nobilis, assembly GCA_028583015.1. Taxonomy (NCBI): domain Eukaryota; kingdom Viridiplantae; phylum Streptophyta; class Pinopsida; order Araucariales; family Araucariaceae; genus Wollemia; species Wollemia nobilis. Next base: position 2,604,807 of record JAQPPZ010016984.1, read on the forward strand.
TCGCAACCATCTTCCTCTTCCGCTATTCCATCTCATTCACCACTTTCTTCATCTCCTAATCTTCCTTCTTCTTCATCGGTGACCACATGCACATGTGGCCATGACCAATCATCTCTTTCCACGTCATTACCCCATTCTTCTACACCTTCTTCAACATCACCTATTATTCCTCCATCTTCCCAACCATCACCAACCGATGTTTCACAAGTCAGTGAAGCATCAACCCAACCAAATCCTTCCAATTCTTCTATCCCACATTCTTCTATTCCATCATCTAGTCCATCTCCCTCCCAAGTCAAGGTCCATCTCACCGATGCAGGTATTGGTGAGTATGCCATCCAAGATGTCCACATCACACCGTTCAATGTGCAAACAGCTAAAGATTTTGGTTGTCCACATGACCAACATTTATCCATTGGATCGGTTTATAACATGGGTTCTATGCCAAATTCCATTAATTTTGTATATGGGGGAATAGAGTCATCTTCTAGTCCTACCACCATACTAGAACCTAAGCATCCAGATCCTCGCCAATATCGAAAGGATGGAGGGTTTTCCCTCTCGCTATTTCCACAGACATAATTGGCAGCAATTTGGCCTAGGTCGCTACGAGCAAGGAGTAACTGAACGCATCGATATGCCATATCAGAGACCCACTGAGCGTTTTGGTCTGGGCTACCAACCACTTCCATCCCTTTCTTCTTTTGAACGAGCTTTTCAAAGCATTAATCTTAATTCGAAAGAAGAAATCCTCCACCCCGACGAATCCGAAGATGAAGCCTATGAAGAATTTGACGTCATGTCAAATGGTGATGAATTTGAAGAAGAGTCGGCGCCAATTGTTACCCTCATTGAACAAGACGAGTTTTATCTCCAATTGTTCCCTCTCCAAGAAGCCATCTTTCGCTTGCTTCTTCCACAAGAACGAGGTGAACCACCCCCTCCGCCACATCCATAAGCCATAATCCAAACCTGTATTATATGTATATACTAAAATAGTGGTTTTCACCACTACAAAAAAAAAAAAAAAAAAAAAAACTCAAAAACTATGTTGTTTTGCATCTCGAGTCTTCCGAGGTCTTCACCGGTTTTCCCTTCCATTCCGCCCATCCTTTCTTCCATAAGTCGACAATGAATTTCGAAGACTTATTCACCCCGCTCCATAATCCATATGATCCGGATAAGCCTAAGAAATGTGTCTTTGGTGTTACCTCGTGCAAACTCCTAGGTTTTATTATCTCTAAACGAGGTATTGAGGTGGACCCAAACAAGGTCAAAGCCATTATGGAAATGTGTCCCCCAACTAATTTGAAGGAGTTGCGTAGTTTACAAGGAAAGATTAATTCAATCCGTCGCTTTATTGCACAACTTTCTCGATAAATGTAGGCCATTTTGCCACCTACTACAAAAGGGGGTACAATTTTCATGGACAGATGAGTGTCGGAAAGCCTTTGATGACATCAAGCAGATTTAGCATCTCCGCCGCCTTAGCTCCGCCTCGTCGAGATCCCTTCCTTGCGAATTTCTTTGCAGGAATTTATCGATGATGATACTGCTAGACAAGCACGTCTTGATCAACTCACACTCATAGATGAAAAACGAATCAATGCTTTAGAGCATTTGCGAGTTTATCAAGACCGATTGAAACGTGCTTACAATGCCAAAGTTCATCTAAGAGAATTTCAAGTAGGAGATCTTGTCCTTAAAGAGAATCAACAAAACACCAATGCATTGCCGCATCTTCGAGATAAATTCGCGGCTAATTGGTTAGGTCCATATATGGTCACCGAAAGAGTGGGCAATGGAACTTATAGACTTGCCACTTTAGAGGGAGAGGAAGAACCCGAACCACTTAATGTTATACACTTGAGGGCATTCTACGCATAGTTTGAATTTTATATGTACATATATACATGGCTTGTACAACAAAAAAAAAAAAAACAAATAAAATAAAAAGAATTTGCATTTCATTGTTAGTTGCATACATCTCATTCAAAAACATTGCATTTCATGTGCATACATCTCATTGAAAACCATAACATTTCATTTTCAGCCATAGTTGCATATCATGTTAGAGACCATTCTATCTTTTGGATATAAAATTTGGTCAAGCAAAAGTCATGTTGCCTTAATCAGGGGCACCTTCATAAAATCCATCAAACCGAATTGTCATTCGTACACCCATTTTCCATTTGCACATATTTACATTGCCAAAATGTTTTCAACTACTCAGCCATTCCTAGTGTTTTAAGCAAACTTTGAAATGCATGTCAAAGTTCTCTAGGGCCATATCACAAATTACACTAAATAAAATCTTGAGTATTGGGAAATGATTTCAAAAGCGGTCTTGAACCTATCACATTTTCACATCTTAAAAACATCTTGTGTCAAAGAGAGATAACACCATCCTTGGGTTGTGCCTTGAAGTGAAAAGGGTAATCCTCGTTTGTCCTATCATGCAAACATAGTCCATAAAACAGTGGTTCTTACCACTATCACAAGCAATCACAAAATATAAATATAAACAGAGTAGTAAGGATAGGGTAAAATTCTCATCATACTTCGGTTGAGAATCCGATTCCCCAAAGCTCTAAGGAAATGAACATTTTTCACACACCACTCATCCCAAATAAGTTGTAAGGATCGTACTACTTGTCCAATCGGACGGATAGGTAGTCATCCCCAAGGCTTACAAAGGTCAAAAACAACATGGACTATGGAGTTAACCTTCACCGGGGCTATAGACGCTTGACTCGGCAAAGGAGTATACTCATTGCGTGGCGACATGTCTCTCCTCAAAAAGAGACCTCCGAATGCTCATACGGACAAACTAGCTTCGGGGTCTTCTCCATAACAAGGGTTACCTAATTTATGCAAGATGAGGTTAATGAACACACTTGCACACACACAAGTTTTTGATTGCCTAGAGTCACTACCATGCTTCTGATTTGGTTAATGAACTCGCATGCACACACATTTGGTCCTAGTTGAATTAGGCAGTGTTAGTAAGTTTGTTTGATACCACTAGCATGTTTGAGTCTTTGTAAAACAGTCTTCCATATCAACCTCCATATCACCCTCCATATCTTCTTCCATATTCATGTCATTCCATACGTCATCCATTCACAAGCCACCAAGTTCGGTGCCCCTGATTAAACAATTATGATAACAATTGGCTAAATCTAACTATCTAAAAGTATGAGTGCTTCTTAGTGCATATTTCATCTACTTAGTCTCGCATTAATCATCTATAAGTTTGCATTCCATTCCATCACATATGCATCAAAAACATTAAAACATATAAAAACATGCATCACAAAAACATAGGCATTCACACAAAAGAGAGTAAAACACCAAATAAATAAAAGCCATGATATATATATATGTATAAAGGTCAAACCGTACAATGAATGCCAAAAGGCTACAATATACAATAGAGCACCAAGGCTCATAAAGAGTGCATCTAAGCACTAAGCTAACCATCAAAAGAGGACCCCAGACCTAGTAGGAGCCCTAGACCTAGTGGGCTAGACTCACTACCTCCAACCGGCGGCTCCGCTAGCCCCACCGCATCCAATATCTCCCTCTGCCTGGGACAACGACCTCCTCATCCCCGGAATGATAGGGGAGAATCGGTGTCGTGCCTCTAACACCCTAAGCTGCAAAACAACAAAACAAAAATTTGTTACAAATTTTTCCAAAAAAAAAAAAAACACATAATAAGTACTTGCTTAAATGAACAAATACCTCACTGGCTGCACCGGCGCGTCCGCTCCCATCTCCGCCATAGCTCCCGTGCTTCACTCTCCCACACAACCTTTCACTCCACTTCACTCCACTCCCTCGGACGCACTTCTCTCAAGCTCGAACGCACAAATGAGCGAAATTCTCGCTGAAACTGTTTAAATAGTTGGTTTTGGCGCCCTGAAACGTAGTGGGGCATTTCATGGCGGATTCAGACGTAGTGCTGCATTTGCAGAGCGCCTAAACACCGACGGGCGTCTCTGCCAACCACAAATGCAGACCGGCGTTTGGTGTCAGTATTGAATAAAGGAACAAAACTTGCAAAATTGAAGCTTACCTCCTCCAAATTTCATCAAATTGCATTCATCCATTCTTCTTATCATAATAAAACATTTTGTGAAGGTTACAACAGTTTTGGACACAAATTTTGTCATTTCGCTCAAAAAGCGCATCATTCATCATTGTTTTACAAATTGGGCTAAAAATATTCAAAACCTTCACAAAATTAACCACATTCATCAATTCTTCTGATCTATCGTCAATCTCATTCATTCTTCTTTCATCATGCATATTTTTGCCAAATCAAATTAAAGTAAACCTCGTATCTAGTGGTATATTCTATCACCTTGGCGATTGCAGCGATTTGAATCCATGCAATTCGGTAAGAGGATTAAACCACCATAAGGACACTTACCATTTATCATCATCAATTATTTCACTGTTTGAAAATTGGAAATCAATTTTGGGTATTCTACTTTTCAAGTGACCTCATACCAAGATTAATTTGCTCAACAGTTGTCATTGATGGCCTAGTTCATGGGGCCTTAAACATGGACAATCTTTAATATCATCATTATTTTGAGTCTTGCTAGAGATTGAGGCTACCTAGGTTGATTGGTTCCGACCCGAGGAATTATCCATACAAATCACTAGGAGCATCTCTCGAGTTCTGGACTCTTTTCATGCATCTTTCATCTCTCCATATCAATGGCGCCAACAAGGCAATTTCATTAATAGTATGGACTCACACACAGGAGTTGGGGCATCCGTTATCAATTTCTAATTTTCCTATAGTGGAATTCATCTTACATGATCATGGAACTTACAATTTGGCAAAAATCCCTTTATAACCGTTGAGGCAGAAAACGGTCCATCTTTCACATCACTCATATCGTCTTCAATCATATTCTTTTCTGGTTTGTACACCAACCCCTTTCTTGTTGGGACATAAACAGATGGTTCATACACCAACCCTTTTTTTCACCGTTGGGGCAAAAACGGTTCATTTTCTTCCAATTTCTTCCAATTGGCTTGTGAGAACCATTCTCGCTCGCCAATTGAGGGGGTAAGCCGATAAAATTTTAAATATTCTTTTATTCTTTGGTCTTCAAAGTTGTGCTTTAGTCTTGAGAGAGAGTTGCGTCTGATCCAACTTTTCAGTGTCTTAAGTTTTTGTGCCGCATTGTGTCTTCACACAAAGCAGCTCAAAAAGGGGCATCTATAGACACCAAAATCCAGCCACTTGTAAGTCATCTATACCTTCCTGTCAGCCACGTGTCAATCATCCATCCTTCCCGCCATTATTTGGCCCAAATCCACACCTTCCCGCCATTATTTGGCCCAATTTCACCTTTCCCGCCATTTTTCATCCCCAAATTTATTTAAATTAATATTTATATATATATTTTAATATTTTAATATATTTTAATATATATATAAATATACTTTAAGTGATTTAATCTAAGCCGTCCATCCTTCATTTAATCTCATCCGTCCATCCATCTTAATCCGTTTCACAACCTAGATTTATTCTCTACCCTTGGATCCACTTTAATCTTAGCCACACGTTCAAAGTGTCGTTAAAACCCTAAAGTGTGCCCTAAGAGTAGATTATAAATTGAGTCACCTTGATGGCTCAAACCCTATCTTCTTTTACTATCTCTCTTTTGCTATCTATCGCTATCTATCTCTTCTTCATCTAAATCTACCCATCCATCGCCGTCCCTTTCGTCGCATCCATCGCCGCATCCGTCGCCAACTTCGCCGCCATCCCTTCGCAAGATTCTCGTAATCCCCCATTCTTGTCGCAAGTGCCCTCGGACATTTACCCACAGCCACAGACGCACCGACGTCTGTAACCCAGATCCAGAAGCACGCGGGCGTTCAACGAGTGCACCAGGGCGCCTTCCGCAACCGATTTGATAGCCACATTACTTCCAGGTGCCGCCTGGTCTAGCCGCGTTAACAGAAGAAGAGGTATAAATCTCTAAAGCAAGTAACTTCTTTTTTTTTATTAATCCGTTGTTAGATTCTCGCATTCTATTTTTCTAGGGTTTTAAATTGTTTTCGAGGGCTCACACAAGTGGAGCCCTCTTATTAATTTCTAACCTCCTTGATAGTGTTAATGTGTGCAGGATTTTAATGGTAGATCTGGTGGGTTGATAGCAACTGCTTAAGCTGGAGTGGTCCGAGCCAAAGGATACAACAAAGCCCACTCACTCTGTTGGGATTAAGGATACATTCTTCGGAGACGCCACCCCATTGTGCCAGCTAGGGTTTCGGAGAACCCTAGCACAAACTGTAATTTTTGTATCACGAAAAGGGTTACAGGCCCTGTTGTACTCAAAAGGAGTTTTTAAACTCCACTGATTAATAAAAATCGTTTGTTTTGTACAACTGTGTTCTGCATTACTTTTTATCGTGATTTCTTTATCTTTTGTTTGGCGTTGTATCTTTAATCTACAAGTAGTTATTATTTTAATTGCCATCTACCCATTCTCTAGGAATTCCCATCACCTAGGTGTAGAAGATTGCTTTAATTTATTATTTTGGATCTTTGAGATACTTTTGCCGTGGCTCCATATAGTTGTTGTCCTTTCTTAAATATACAAGATATATTTTGTAGGAAGGACAATCATCCTTGAAGAATGTGCATTTTATTGATTTGATTTTTAAGGTGTTGGCATTTTCTTCTTCAAAAGTTTTTCTTCATCCTTCAAGATCACTTGTCTTCAGATCTTTGATACTTGTCACCTTTAGTTCGTTGTTGGGACTTTTTGTTATTACCTTTTGTCCATGACTCAAGAAATTTTGACCTTTAAATTTTTCTTTTTCATGAGATCTAACCTCCATTTGATCAGGCATTTGTAATTAGGCCTTTCTTCATGTGCTTGTCTGTGACTCAGACTTTCATTTTTGAAAGGTGTATTGATTTATCTCTACAAGTTCCACCCCCTTGGTATGTTAATTGACTAAGTCCTTGTACAAATTTAAAGAGTCACCATATGCTTAGGATGATAAAATATAATTTTTCTTTCTCAATTATGGGTTTCAAATATGCGAGGTTGAACATGATGTTTACATCAAATATTAGGATGAGGAGATTGTATCATATGTAGATAACATTATCACTATGGGAGACTCTCCTACCTTGATTCAATACATAAATTTAAAACTTCGTACTAGCTTTGAGATGATAAATTTTGGGCTTCTATACTATTTCTTAGGCATTCAAATTGATTAGACCTCATTTGTAATCACTATATCACAACCTAAGTATGCCTTAAATTTTCTTCAATGCTTTGGGATGGAAAATTGCAAGTCTACTTAGACTCCTTTTGCTTAAGGATTAAGACTTTGAGCAAATTACATAAAGCCTTTGGTGAATACTAATCTATAATAGTCTCTTGTGGGAGGCCTTCTTTACCTCACTTACAAATGACTTGATATTACATTTATTTCCAACTATTGTTCTAAGTCTATGCAAGCACCTCAAGAGAGTCACTAGACTATGGCCAAGAGGATTGTTAAATATATAGAAGGCACATATTATATGTGTAGTCATTATTTAGCATGTTCATCTCTAATTTTGATAGGATTTCTAGATGCAAAGTGGGTTGGTGATTTGGATGAGCAACATTCCACCATAGGTTTTATCTTCTATCTTGATTCCAGCCCAATTTCTTGGTGCTCTAGATGATAGTCCACTATTTCTTAATTTTCCACATAGGCTAAATATTATGTTGCTAATGAGACAACAAAGTACCTTCAAGAATGCTTTTTTATTTTGGAGAACATGGACATTCCTCGGTCCTACCATGTCACTCTTAGTTGTGATAATTAGAGCACCGATCAACTTGTTTGCAACCCAAAGTTTCATTATTGGACCAAACATATTAATATTTGGATGCACTATGTGTGATGAATTTATGCCCATGGGATACTTAATCCATATTTTGTGCCATTAGCAGAACATACAACACATATCCTAACTAAGGTCATGTTCGAAGTTCCTTTTATGCGTATATGGAGATACTTGGTGCAAGAAAGTGTACCTTAATGGGGTATAACTTGTAAGGGTCTCTCTCCATGTCCCTCATTCAAATTACTAGGGGATGTTGAAATATGTGGTGGTTAAGCTTCAGTTGAGGCCACAACCAAATTTGTATTGTATTGTATCAATAAGCCCTTTGGATCCCTATCAACCTTGTAAAGGTATTCTTTAATTTTATTGTTTAACATAAAGGTTGTTGAGATATTTATAATTTGAATTTATTAGGCCAAGGACAACAATTGATGAAGTGCCTACGAGTGCTATGTAACCCATGAGCAAATGTTATGTAAGCCTTAAAGCATTATCTATATAAGGCTAGGGGCATTCTATATATAAGCCTATGATCATATTTCTATGTAATCCTTTACACATTCTTCTATGTAAGATTATGGACATATATATTCAAGCGTAAAGCACTTTAGATGTATTCACCCTTAGTGATATTAGTTAATCCACCTCTATGGTTAACCTTGATATTCAATACATTTATTATAATGTAATTTAACCTCTATGTCATGCTATGTTGACTTGACACTAACATTTAATTGGGTATTTGGTGTCACTATAAATACCCCCTGATGATTGATACAGTATATCAATTTATGATATATGAGATTGTGTGGGTGCCAATGGGCACCTACCTTTTATTTCTTCTATTTATTTGTGTCGTTTATATATTTTCTCTATTTTCATCTATATGTTAATTTATTTTGCTCTTCTTCATTTTTTTTCTTATGATTGTGGTGAATGTATATTTTAGAATGTTTTTGAAAAAATTGTGAATTCCAACATGGTATCATATCCAAAATAAAGCAACTTTGCTCAATCTCACAAAAGGTTGTATAGGGAAAATTATGGTAGATACGAATGAACTGTTAGTTTCATTGGATTTCTTGCAAAATTTTAAGGGAGTCCTAATTTAAAATTTTTCAATATTTTGTCATTTCAACACTTATTTATACATTTAAAAATTTCCCTCCTTTTTTCACCAAAATTGAATTCAAATTCAGAATATTGCATTGAATATTCCATTATAGGATTGGAAATGACAGGGAGGCACAAGAAAGGTTGGAGGGTGTGTGTTGTTCTTTTTTAGTACTTTGAACAATGATGTTTTTGGAAAATTTATTTTGTATTATCCATGAATAATGTGGCATCACAATAAGACATGTAATTAAAGATAAGGTTGTGGTGTCAAATTATAGCATTTTTTTTTCTTTTGAAGCACACCCAAACTGTTTGTCATGTTGAAATTTGAGATATCTAGATCCCTATAGGGATCACATATTATTCTCTTCAACCAGTGGGTGGTTCCTTTGGTTCTAGTAGTACTGATCAACATATTAGTAGGGACATTTGATGGTCCTCCATAGGTCAAGGGAATAAAGCTTGATGTAGATGTAAATTTTGTTCATTTGACTATTTTATTCCCACTCAAATTATCCAAAATAGGTGACAAAAAACACTTCACTAATACATTCATAAGCCATAGTGCAATGGTAACACATACAAATTATCAAGAAGTCCCATGTTCAAACCACCTTGATAGCTTCCTTCAATTAGAACAAGTATTTTTTAATATGTACAATGTGTTACTTTCCACCATATAGTATATGGGGAGTTTTCATGTCCAACATGACAATTGGTATACCAATTAGAAATGTGTGTTGTGCATAGGAGGTATAGAGTTTGATTCTTATACTTTTTTATTATAATGGTGTAATGGTTGCTCAAATATTTTATTTACCTACATATAAAATCCACCAATCCTCTTATACCAAAGTCCTAGTTCGTAGTCTTATTAGTGAATGACATTAGCAAAGATGGAACCTAAAGGTGACAAGTTCTTATTTATGAATGGTCAAAAGTTTCTAAGGTCTATTATTTATTTTTTCTTCTTTTTAGCTCTAATATGCCCAAACTTCCATAGTCTATATCTTCAAGCATTTTGTGCCCTTTTTTCAAATTATATAGTTCTTTAAGATCTATAGATTGGTGGCATCAATTCAAGAAAATGTTACTATTTTATGGGATTTTTTTAATGTAAAATAGATCCAATTAACATTTTTATCTTTAACTCCAATATGATATTAACTCCAATAGTTCATTGATGTGATAATTGGAAAATTTGTGTGCATTAGCACATGTATGGTTTAAAATACTTCTTCACCAAGGAGGTCACAAGCTCAAAACTTATTTTCTTTCATTTCTTTTATCACAACATTCAAGGTTTGACGTCTTCATGGAGCACCAAACATCTAAATCCAATTAATCTCATTGGTGTAGAAGTTAGTTGTACTATATTTGAGATATTTCAATTCCTTGTGTTTATCTTTCTCTTCTCTCATAGTGGGTGTTCACTCTAACTCCAATAACTTGTTAGTGGGGTGATTCAAAATATTTTATGCCACAAGAGGAGTAAGTTTTGAATGGTTAATGCAAGCCATAAATTGTTCTTATGGACCCTTTCTAGCCATTGGGGTTGATTATTCAGAGACCTGCATAATGCTTTATAATTCAACCAATTTCTCTTGAGATTGAAGGATAAATTAAGGTCATCATATTACATGTTGAAGATCTCATAGAAAGATCAACATCTTAGTCCAGGAGGTGTAATTATGACTTCATATTTTGGGAGAGGTTGATCTAGTACATGTACCTTTCATAAGAGAAGATAACAAGATCTTGTTGAACTAAGGACTTGTCTTGACTTCTAATTAAGAATCACATACCAATTTTAGTTTTAACAAAGTTGGAAGGGAATTCCAATGGCTTTTTCCAGCCTATTAATATAGGCTAGTTCCTTGTTGTTCCTCATGGAATACTCCTATGCTAACCTACACTAACTTGCATTGAAAGTAAATTGCAAAAGGTAAAACAAGGAAAAATAAAATGCACAAATAAAAAACACATGAAAGTTTAACAATGTAAATGATTCAAAGCAAATAAGAGTTTAAAACTTAGTGAGAAAATTATGTGATAAATTAACACATAAGAAGTTTAATAACATAAATATTCACCCATTAATTAGATTATAAAATCGATAAGAAAATGACAATATGGGCTAAAAGGGCAATGCCATAATCATTGCACGCTTAACAAACCAGGTGGGTAGTGCCAATGATGGGATCCTAAGGACTTGTAAATTTCTTAGTCTCATGAGGTCAAGCACAATATGGGTTTCATAGAGCGTGTACTTGAATTCTCATGGCCAAAATATGAACATAAATAGGGTCTTATGCCCCTATTTATAGTAAAAATTTACCCTATAGTTATTTTGAGTGAGAAACAATTACTTCTAGTAAAAGTAAATATTTTGAGGTATTTTTAGCAAAATGATGCACTTACCAAATGTTACATACCTCTAATTATACCTCTAAAAGGATTCCAAAATGACTTAGTGCACCACTATTTAGAGTCAATCAATCACTTTTGGTAGTGGATCACTTCTTGAAGCCAATTGACCTCTTTTGCAAGTGAATTGGTAGCTAAGCTATACTTGCATTTTATGGAAGGTTTTATGGGGCGTCCATTGTCTGGTTTATTTGTTGCATGCTCCTTAAAATTTTGTAAATCTCAAAGTAGTACCAAGGTACTTTACTTCTAGTAAACCTTGGGTTACAAGCTCGATTGGCATGAGATACCAAATTCTACCTTTGTCCTTGGGCATTGAACCTTCATGGCAAAATTATCAAAATTTTGGTTCTCATCATTCAATCTTCTATGGTAGCAATCCCAATAATGCTTACCATTCTACATTTATTAACAACTCAATTGAGTTGAGGTCTTCTACTTCCCCTATCATACCTTCAAAAGAATTCTAATAGTTCTTCCTATTTTTCAACTAGTTCTTGTAGCTTGGCATGTATTGGCTCTAGCTTCTTGTTGGTTTCAACTTCATCCCCTTGATTGGATTGGATTTTATCCTCTTATGATAGTGTCCATGATGTTATCATCCAAGATAAGTTTTTGTTTATCAAATATATCATATGTCCCTACAACAACTAGTCCTTGAATCCCCTTGTCCATTTCTTGATCTTGGGTCCTCAATGTTGCCATATGATATTTTTAAGCTTGGAGGTTCCTCTAGACACCTAATATTTTTCTTATTTTCTTGATGAGGTCCTTATGATATATCTTGAGTTGTGCTTATGATATTATCATGTATGAGAGGAGTTTAAGGACCGCTTGGTATTCAATCCTTGTAGATAGTTATTTCTCTCTTTGTTCGAATATTTTTATAACTTTTCCTAGGATCTCTTTTGCAAAGGAGGTCAAATGAAAGTATTCATAAGCATATTCACCTCTCCCTTTATTTTTTCCTAAAGGGACTTGATTCTTTGGATGTCTTGGGCTGCCTTAGGGTCTATAGTTGTCTCTATTGGTCTCGAGGATGTCAATTCTATAATTTATTGATATTTTTACTTCAAGATCTATCAAAGTGAACTTTGCTCCTATGTTAGCTATTTTACAAGGTCTTTGAGTCCTTGTTGGTTCTTCTCAGATTTGGCAAATTAATATATAAGGTTATTGACTTGCTTTGTAGTTGGTATCTTTCTATAGTTTCTCCTCTAATAACCTTGTTCTCTCATTGGAGTTGACCCCTCTATTTTTTAGTTGAGCCACTCCTACCTTGAGGTCCTTGTTCCTTTTGTGAGTTGCTTCATCCTCAACTACCAAATGACCAAAATTCATGGTTGTACTAAGCATTAATTGATTTACTAGCTAGATCATTTGGTAAGGGTCCATCTTGTTCAAATATAGATTGGATACTTTAGTAGTTAATTCAATAGGATTGGTTGCTACTTTGTATGGGCCAAAATTGGTACCCTTATCAATATAGATTTTATCCCCATATTCTACCAATTGTGACTACATGAGGTCCTCTTGTTGATCCATTTGTACTCTTTCTTCCATCTATTCTCTTTAGAAGTAAGGACAGTAAATGCTTTGGTAATGTTTATCTCTTTCGGTCCACACACTAGTTTCCATGTAAAGGGCATGCTTGACCTATTAGTTGTGTTCGTTTGAAGGGTTGCTCATCTAGACTCACCTCCTCAAGTTAAAAAAATAGGGCATCACTACCTATATGAGAAGTCACCTTGATTGGCATGGTGGGCATGGTGGATGTGTGGAAGAGGAAGGTGGAGAAAATTGTGTGGTGATGACTTGGATGGTAGGAAATGGATATGATGTAATAGGTGTGGTCCCAACTATGAAATAGATTGTTGGAATGGTGTGCCCCTTAGAGAACCATGGGTAACACTAGTGGAAGGTGATATAAGTGCAACAAAAGAATGGAAAGGGATAGAAGAAGTGGGAATAGAAAAATAATAAATAAATAAATAAGGGGGAGTAGTAGATGGTGGAAGGGAAGTGAAAGTGGTGGCCATGAAGTTGGTCATTCCCAACTCAAAAGGGAGGCCTCTTTGAGGTATTTCTCCTCCTTGAGTTATTTTTATTATTACTACATTTGCTTGGCCATCACAACCTCACCAAACATCGACCTATGTTTTCAAAACCCTGTTGATCTTTGATAACCATCTACCTTATTACTAAACTGACCAATACTAGAGTCATTAGTGCAGTAAAGATAGTGATTTCATGCATAAAGTTTTTTGAGGTCTTTGAGGGTATGATGTGTTCACCATTGCTTCATTGATAAATTTGGTTCTTTGTATGCTCTTTGGGTACCTTTTGTCCCATACGAGAAATAATTTAGCATCAAATAGGACATATTTGGTAGTCTTTGTGATTTTGCCTATCTTATATCTCATCCTATGCTATGCTAGGATTTATATATCGATGTACCTCATGTTTCTAAGTGCCTCTAAATTCTGATGTTTCATGTTAATATCTAGGTCAAAATCATCCTTCATCTGTGTATAGAAGGTGTACCACTCTAGTGCGTTGGTGTACCAAATTAAGATATCATCTTCATTCTTATGGTTACTTTATAGAGTGGCAAGGGAAAACTATTTGCTTGGGTTAGCCTCTTGCTATACATTGTACCTCTTATCATGATCAAAGAAGGTGTCTAGATTTTTTTACCCTTTACATATTTTTGAAATCTCCATTTGGGTCATAGTATTAGGGATATCTCAATTGTTCTAAGTTTATCTCTCTTAATCGTGCATCTACCACTTGGTAGAATGCATGCAACTTTATGATAATCTTCATGATAAGCTATTTGAATGGGTAGAAGGTGGTTTCATTCTACCTCTTAAAATACTCTAGGTCCATGTAATTTATTTAATTCATGTATTATAGATTAAACATGTAGTTGGGCACGTGTACTAATACCTCAAAGAACATGTCTAAAAAGTCATAGATGAAATAAAGGATTGAGTTCTCCCCAAGTAGAAGTCTATGTTTGATCATTGTTTTTTAGAAGCTAGAATGTCTCATTAGATATATCCAGTGCCTTTCCCTTCAAATTCTCCATAATGCCATCATACACCTCATAATAGAAATGGTAGGAGGTTTTACCTACTTATCAATAGGATACATCTATGCAAATCACAACTAAAAGGGGTTGGCCATTGGCTCCTACTTTATCTAGCTATAGGATTAGGAACTAGTCCTTCTTATACAAGATGAGCCAAACCAAGTAGGTGTAGTTGAATTTTATTTCCTCCTTAAATGAATTTATTTGACTATCTATTTGATCTACAATGTACTTGGCATAACCAATCACATGTGAATGGTGGGGATATGTTTGTACAATTTAAAACAAAGTAATGTACTCATAAAGTTCCAAGTCATGCATCTCCCCTAACACTATGACTATGCCAAACAACACCATCCGTACACCTCTTTGAATAAGTCCAACTCTAGTGTGATACTGAAGTTGACTAGCAAGTTGGATTTTTTAGATATAAGAATAAGAAATTCCACCATTAGGTGTTGGTGTGCGTATAGTTAAAATCCTTTTGGATTTTTGGGTTGTAGGAAACCCACTTAGTTAGGTCATCAACCACCTTAAGCATTCTCCATATGACTCCATATTTTATATAGAATGCATCCTTAGTCCATTATTAGGGTCTAATATTTCTAATCATGGGGTCATATCTCTCTACTATGGTCTCTACTAACTTTGGGTAGCTCTAGACTTGAGGTACTAGTTTCATGGCTAACCTAGAGGTCCAAATATGACTTATGCTCCATGATTTAGTTTGTGGGCCTAGTTGAACTCATAAGCTCCTCCTTCCTTACTTGCTCAATGAAGTGTGTGTAGTTCCTTTCTTCTACCCTCTAGTAGGGAACATTGCTAAACTTCTTAGGTCTCTTTAAAGGAGGGGAGCCATGTCTCTTTCTCTTTCCCTTTTTTTTATGGTTGTTCCCTTGATGGTTTGGCCTCCTTTGTAAGTGTAGGAATTGTTGAAGGTAGAGTGGATGTGGGTGGGGCAACAAGATGTGTTGTAGGCATAGAAGGGCTAGCGGATGTGGAAGTGGTGTTCATGAATATTTGGGATAAACAATGGGAAAATAAGGGGTTGATAATGAAATATTAGAAAAAGGTAAAAATATCTAACTCTAGGAAACATAATGATTTGCTCGTAATTCAAAGTGATTCACTCACAAATTAGAGTAATTCACTTGCTTTTATGACCTTATGCAAATTTTGCAAAAAGGAAAAATTTGCTAGGATTAACAAGCAATTCACTTTTAAAAATTAAGCAACTCACTTGCTTGAGGAGATTGTGACTTTAGGAAGATGCAAGTGATTTTATCACTAACTTGAGTGATTTTCACATTATGGAGGACTTGAATTTATTTTTGCATTTTTTTCCTAGGAGGTACCAAGTGGTTTACATTGTATTTGAAGCGGTCTACTAGTGTGAGGCTTTGGTAGTTTATGCATTAGTTAGGGTGCAAGGTAGGTTTTACCAAGCAATTCATTTTTTTTAGTGATCAATTCAAGGAGGATATTAGATGGAGCTCAAATCCATCAATCGTTTTGCTATCGTGGGGGGTGATTCACTTAAATATTGGCTAGGCATAATTTTCTCAAAACTTTACTTAGCATAGTAGGAAAGAATGAGGGACATAGTGGGGTGAGGGGCTTTACAATCCCCACCCCTCATGAGCCCCAACTACCCATGCCTTTACCATGCCTTATGTGGGGGGTACCCAAGTGGGTTATTGGCCCACCCAGGGATGATTCACCTATTTGGGTAGTTGAATCACACAATGCAGGTTTGGCAAGCATATCAATTGCTCTTACCCCTTGGATATTTTTTACATCAAATACATGATGGAATGACAAAGAAGAAGAAGAAAGACAAGGAAATGAGATGAGATGATGAATAATTTATTAAAGGAAGGGGGAAGATTAAAATACAACTTTTTTTTGGTATTGATAAAAAAAGGGGGTTGAAGGACCTTGACCCTTTACAATGATCTCAAAAGATGTACAAAAAAATCAAGAGAATATTAGAAAAATGCAAGATAGCCTTATCTTAGTAAAACAAACAAACCTGGGCTAAAACTGCTTATGGAGAAGCTAAAAAAATATGCATCCTACTATACTCCTATTTCACAAGGCTTATGCAATGCTCAACGCTTCACATGACTGATAAAAAAATCATTGACAATTATGTAATTTAATGTGCTCAAATCCTCCATCGAGTGATCCCAATAAGTATTTTGCTTTGCTCTACTCTCTTTATCTGCTAACTTCATTATCAATTCTTATAATCTCTTTCAATTCCATGGGGACGTATGACTAGACCTTGAAATTCTTAGATCTAACCGCCATATTTACCATTTTTTTGACAACTTTAACCTTGAAATTATTAGATCTCTTTCAACACGTTTAACCTTGCTCGCATGGGCTCAACCTCGGTGTCCTCCAATTTTAGTTGTTGTAACATTTGGAGGGAAGGGAGTTCTAAATTAATTTATAGAATAACATTTTTTTTCATAAACCAAATTATAAGGGGATGATCTAGTGGATGCTTTAGGTTTCACTATATATGCCCATACTACTTATGTAGCTTGGTGTTCTAGTCCCTTTGTGACTAAAAAATGGTTCTCTTCAGGATTTTATGATATTATTATTAGTCAATTCAATCAACCTATTACCCTAGGGATAATAGTTAGAAGATGTTTTGAGTAGGAAATCATATTCCAAGGTGAAATTCATCACATTGGACCCATTGAAGTATGTGGAATTACCTGTGACTATGACTGTAGGTGCCTTAAATCTAGTGATGATGTATTCTAACAATTGTACCACTATTTCTTGATTGGCTACTTTGGCTAGGACCACTTCAACCCATTTAATGAAAAAATCTATAGTGATGAGGATCTTTCAATAATCTATGTTGGAATGGTTCAGTCACAATGATGGGATTTAGGGACATTGGGGTTTTTCTCTTTTTTTTTTTTAAACATGTAACAAGATTTATAATCTTTAACCTACTCATATCAATCAATGAAGATGGTAGGCCAATAATATCTAACTCTTAGGATCTTGTGAACTATTGTGGATGTAGAGTAATGCCTCCCTTCATCATTGTATTGCTTAATCAAGAATCTCATCCTTTCTTCTCAAATGTATCGTAGTAAGACATTATCATATCCTTTTATAACCAAGACACCATTAAGCCAATAACAGTGTGTTACTTTATGCTTGAATTGAGCCCTCTCTTTGACTATCAGTCCTTTTGGTACCTATCCTATGGCCATATATCTACATTTGTCACCCATACAACTAGTTCTATCATTCATATGTATTTCTTCTACCAGAGCAGTATGATATTTTGTGGTTTTCATTGCTAGGCTTTCACATAAATCCCTTGAGCTGAGTGGGTTTTATCTCAATATAAAATTATTGGATTTTATTAATCCATCTACTTGGTAGTGGGTTGATTTTACCTATGAAGTCTAGACCCCATTGTTGGAATGGTTCAGTTACAATGATGGGATTTAGGGGTATTGGGATTTTTCTCTTTCTTTTTTTTAAATATGTAACAAGATCTATAATCTTTGACCTACTCATAGCAATCAATGAATATGGTAGGTCAATAGTATCTAACCCTTAGGATCTTGTGAAATATTGTGGATGTAGAGTAATGTCTCCCTTCATCATAGTATTGCTTAATCAAGTACCTCATACTTTCTTCTCAAATGTACCATAGTAAGACACCATCTAATCCTTTTCTAAACAAGACACCATTAATCCAATAATAGTGTGTTACTTTATGCTTGAATTGAGCCCTCTCTTTGATTATCGGTCCTTTTGCTACCTATCCTATGGCCATATATCTACATTTGTCACCCATACAACTAGTTCTATCATTCATATATATATATATATCTTCTACCAAAGCAATATGATATTTGGTGGATGTCATTGTTAGGATTTCACATAAAAACCTTCCCTTAATGAGCTTAGTGGATTTCATCTCAATATCAAATTATTGGATTTTATTAATTCATCTAACCCTCTTTAATCCAAACTTGTGCAACATAGTAGATTAGATGTGATGGTGTACTACAAAGATAACGGTCTTACTCAATGATAAATAATACTTGAATTTCTTAAGAGTCATCATGATGGTAAATACTTATTTCATAGTAAGAGGGTATCTTTTATCATACTTATGGAGAGCTTGGCTCATGAATGAGATAGGATGTTCCTCATCTTCATTGTTATTTTATGTTGAGGATAGTAGTAATGCTTTCATCCGTACCAAACACATATAGCCTAATATAATTGGAGAAATTAAGGTTGATAAAGACAAAAAATCTAGTGATGGAACCTTTAACATCTTAGAAATATTTTTTCTTCTTGTTGGTCCATTATATGGAGGCATCCTTCTTTAACATTTTGGTTATAAAACTAACCATTTATGCAATTTTTTTGATAAATTTAATGATAAACTAGATTTAATCTAGGAATGACTTGATTCCTTTGATTGATGAGGGCAATGAGAGATCTTGGATGACTTTTATTCCATATATATCTATGGATAAACCTTCTTTTGATACCATATGGTATAGTAATTTTCATTCTTGAACCATCAAAATAGACTTCATAGGATTAAACGAGACACCAAATTCTCTACACCTTTGGAAGACTAACTCAAGATGCTCAATGTGCTTATTCTTGTCTTTGGAAAATAAAGTTAGATCATCAAGGTACATAAGAATTGTCTCACTTAAAAGTTTAGTAAATGCTATAGCCATAACTCTTTTTAGGGTTACCCCACATTTTATATACCAAAAGATATTCTTTGATACGAGAAGGTCCTCTACATGGTGGTGAATGCATTTTATGTTGATCTTCATCTTTCAACAAAATTTGATTATACCCTTAGAAACCATCAAAGAGAGACAACATTTGTGACTTGACTACCTTTTACAAAATCTGATCTCCAGAGGCAAAGGATAGTAGTCCTTTATTAAGGTTTGTCTTAGGTTCCAAAAATAGACACATAGTCTTATGCCACCATTTTTCTTGCATATCAAAACCAATTAACAACCTAGGTGGAGTCCTTTATTAAAAATATTATTTGCGATTGTTGGAGCTTCAATAGTTCTTCCTTTGTCACTCTCTCTATTATAAGGTTTATTGGTTGCTAATTTTTTTTGAAAGGTCTAGCACCAAGATTCATTTTGATGGTACATTTTATGATTTATTGGTTGTAGATCTTAATATCTTCATATGACCACACAATAATGTCTTTGTACTTACCATAGAGCTCTTCCTTTTTTAGCACTAGGTTATTCTCTTTAGCTATCTAAATAGTGATGACCTTATTTATTTGCATCACTTTAATCAAACATCAAATCTAGGGTGGTGTCCTTGGCTATATGCACTAGTAAGAGTTATGCAAGGTCAGGTCTTGGTTTTCCTACTCTAAGTGACTAAGGAACATGAAAGAAACACATTTTTGTAGGAAAATAAAATTGTTATGATAGGAAGATTTTAACTACTAAAATTAAATATGATTGCAAACATGAGCAAGAGAAAGAGCAACTTAAATATTTAATGTGATTCATTCTATTTTTGAATACTAAATGATAAAGGTAATTTCCACTATAAATCTAAATCATTATCTATTTCTCCTAGGAGATTATCTTAAAATCTACTTGATTCCTATAAATTTTGCTAAAATAGGAAAAATTTAATTCAATTCTAGCTACAACACAAAAATTGCATACCAAAAAAATACCTTCCACTTCATTGGAATGGGCCCTTGATTCATAGCATTATGGAAAGGGAAGAATTGACTCAGCTCACATAATCAATAACCACTCCAATAACTCCAATTCAATATTTCATTGTAGATTGCGAATCACAAAAGAAAGAATTTATAGTAGATATGGAGTTTGAATACAATGAAACATGAAAAAGGAAAAGAAAAAGTCCCATTGTTCATGATTACAAACTTATTTATAGGTAAGAAGGATAGAAACCATCCCTTTCCATACATAACCATTTGTTATAACAACATAATATCGACATGTTTAATCTAGTGAATGCAGATAAAAGTAGGTGTAATAGTGGCCAATTTAGTCCACCCAATTCTATTAAAACTAATTATCACAACTACTGGACTGGAAATAGTAGATTTTTTGGTTATGTAGTTATTCTCCATTATCAATTTATGGAGGGTAAATCACTATTTTTTTGCCACCATCTCAATAGAGTCGATGCCAACTATGTTGAGTCATTAGGTAGTTGACTTGTTTTTGACATCATCACCAAGGCATTGTTGAAGTGGCATCACATATTGACTACAATTGCAAAGATACCTTCTGAGAGTATCTAGTTGCACCTTTGAAGGGCATCTAGTTGCCATGTCCATTTTTCTCCAATTGCTATTATACCCAAAGCCAATTGTACACCCTTGTATCTAATGCTATCCATTAACCATTGTGTTTGACATAGGTTGACTATTGTCATGTTCAACATTGGCTGCCTATTATTCCATCTAATGCTCACTGATGCTCCCATATCCAACACCAAGCATGAACTCATTTTTAGTACTAGCTCACACACTCTTTTTGATTCTCCTACTATTATGTTCTAGACCTGTAGAATATTGGAAACCTTTTTTAAACCCATAAAACCTGGTATTAGTTACCAAATTCCATATTTTATTCTTCTCAACACACAATTTCATACTCCCTAACATAGCACCATATTAATCCTAATTACTATGCTTAATAAAAATACTAATGCAAATTATAGAGTAAATCATGGTTAAATGGTGCAATAAGGAAGTAAAAAGATTGTACCACATGAGGCTTTGATGAGACTCATCACTCCCCTTGACCTATTGTAAGGAATGCCCCTAAAGCTTCTCCCCTATTTTTATCTATTAACCAACCATTCTTACTACTTAAGTTAGGGCATGTAGTGGAGTATCCTTAGAGGATTCCCCAATCATTCTAGGTACACTTTCAGTCTCAAACACCAAAATTATTTTCCTTTAGACCCTTACCTCAGCCAACTGTTCTTAGAGTTGAGTTATTTGTTTTTTCTTCTATTGTATCAAACTTTCAACTATTGCAAGGCTTGTCTATAGATCCCAAATAAATAATATGGCCCCTTATAGATCCAAGTTTTTGAGGTCTACACTATACTCTGAGTGTCCATAATGACTTGTTTATGTGCTAGGTGTTGGGTAGTAATTTCAAAAGGCTCTTTCCCTAAGTCTAGATGCATTATTTCTTTAAGAAATGTAGGTTGTGGTTGCTCTCCAACAAGTCACACCTCCTGAGGTATGTCTGACTTCTTTTGTTGGTCCTCTTCTTGTTGTGAGATAATCAATAGTTCTTACCTACTACTATTATCGAGGACTTCAATTTTTGGTAGATACACCTTTTGTAGTTTATTGTGTCTTCAAAGAGGCATGTTGTTGTTCTCATTGCTTGGTTACCTCTATCCACATCCTCCTAAATATTTATTCAGTATCAAAGGAAAATAGCAGCCTAATAACCTCCAACTCCTTCAATTTTTTTTTTACTCATTTACAATTTCTCTTCCTTGATTTCAAAGCCTCTAGGGGTTCTATAGGCTCTTTTTCATCCAACGTTTTTGGTGCATCAATTTTTTTTTATTCATTTGACTCTGGTGATTCACAGTAGGCCTCTAGGAAGTACTGTTGTCGTTCTTCTATTTGAATGTGCTTTTGGGACTCTTTTTTCAATATTAGATGCTACCCTTTTCTTTTCCTTAGGAATAGGCTTAGAAGCCTTACCGTAATTTTGATTCCTTTGAAGAGGCTTAGAAGCCCTAGATGATTTCTACTTTTTTGAAGAGGCTTTGGGGATTCTAATATAAAGGAATCTAGTGCCTGAGAGACCCTAGGTGATGGCGGATGGGAAAATCACACGTACTCAAACCCAACTTTTCATTCAAAAATTTGAAAACATTTACAGAAACAGCCCGCAGGCTTTACAATAACCAGCGCTCGGCTTGGTTTTCTTACTCACACTCTGCGTGCGATCTTCCAATCCACCACCCGTTTCTCTTATAGTCTCTAAGTTTTTATCGAGGTCTCCACCCTCTAGGCCATTAATGACCCACCTGTCAGAATTCATTAAACAAAATCCCCAAAATCGGCTTCCTCGGCCGAGTTTTTGATTTTCTTTCCATAAATGGGCAACTGCCCCGATCCGCTATGAAAGCAAGCATTAAAGAGACCCTTGACCTGCAACCGCCATTTTGTTAGACTGTTCTTCTGAGCTGCTGTCTCTTTTTCCGTACGCGTGGCCGTCCGCGTGTTCATTTCTTATTTGCTTTCTTTTGGTCGCGATATCGCGACCATTCCGCCTTCGAGCCCTTTGATTTGTTTAACGTTGCAATATCGCGATCTCGCGATATCGTGACAAACTTCTGCCCCTACATTGGTTTCCTTTTGATGTCGTGATATCACGACAAAATTTTGACCTTGCCTTGGTTTCCTTTTGATGTTGCGATATCGCGACGTCATGATATCACGATGTCACGATATCGCGACAAACTTCTGCCCTTGCCTTGATTTCCTTTTGATGTCGCGATATCACGACAAACTTCTGCCCTTCGCCTTGGTCTCACTTTGACATCACGATTTCGCTACCACTTCCAACCTCCGCCTTGGGCTCACTTTGACATTGCGATTTTGCGACGTCATGAAATTACGACGTCGCGATTTCGCTACCACTTCCAACCTCCGCCTTGGTCTCACTTTGACATCATGATTTCACTACCACTTCCAACCTCCGCCTTGGTCTCACTTTGACATCACGATTTCGCGACGTCATGATTTCGCTACCACTTCCAACTTCTGCCTTGGTAAAAACAAAATACTTAGAAAAATTCTAGTTGATGCAAGATTGCGCTGTTGCCGCCGGATGCTCCTGCATCACTAGGCTTTAACAATGGATTGGAGGTACTAGAATACTCTAGTGCTTTGGTTGGATCAACAACACTCATAATTTTTGGCACCTCCTCATTAATGACTTGTTGTGCCTGGTATTTTGTTAAGATAAATATTTATCATCTTCCACTACTCCCCTCTTAAATTATAAATTTATGGCGATGAATTAATTTAATAAACCATGGTGCTGAAACATACGCTTCCCTTCTCAAAATCTCTTAGCCATATCATATAATGTCAAATTTAAATAATAGGGTAAATTAACATAAAAGGTTAGGGTTACACTTGTTGTACCTTAAATAAATAAGAAATTTTAGGTGTAGACTAGAGAGAGAGGTAGATTGTTCATCCCAAGTGAAGAATTTCATCACCTATAGGGAAATAAAATCCTAGAGAGAGTTATAGAGGAGCCAATTTTGTGCACACTACCTAAGTTGGTGTTGGCAGTTTTGAGTTACAGAGATGACAAAAGGGTTCATGAGGTTGTTATCATCCATGTATGCATGGGAAGGATATCTGTCCAAGCCTATCATTATTACCTTGATCTCTTGTGACTTGGAATGTTGTAGATTCCTCATTAGCGCCCTCCTCTAATAATGCTACTTATGTGGTGATTAACTATTGTCTGGACTAAGAAGCATGCTAGGATATCACTCTTGTGTGAGAGACATGTCATGGTTTAAGTGCCTATTGGGATGTCAATTCCCACATGAAAATCACACCCTTTATAGTTTCTAAGGCAACTATAAATAGGGGAACATCCTTCATTATAAAGGATCATATGTTTTAGTGTTTGTCTATGGCAAGTTGTATGTTTATGCTACTCTAGAATGCAATCAAGAGTTGTTTGACTTACCCCAATTAATGTTTGTAGATCTCTTTACGTAATATTTACACTTCCAATATTGCTTGTTTGCTTTAATAAAAGTCTTTATATTAGTTTTAATGATATTTGGTATTCCTTTGGTCTATCTTCTTGGCTTAAAATATTTAGAATTCTTTGGTTTAAGCACTCTCCGTGCTTTTTTATAGCGAAAAACCCCTTGTAGGGCCACCTTGGTATGAGATACCATGACCAAAGGGTGCTACACCATCAAAGTCACCTGAGAGTCATGCCCGACCTTGACCGCACCAACATTATCAATTGGATTTTGGGTAACCATTAAAATTTTTGGTAGGGTGGAGATTCGAACTTGGGACCTCCCTTGGAGGATTTCCCTCTCCTCTCCAACTCAACTACAACACCTAGGTACTTACCATGCTTGATGTTGTAACATTTAAGGATAATTTACTTTCTACACATCATTAATTGTATAGTCTATTTGGCTTTGTTTGTACTGGGTGGCCTACACATGCAAATTAAAGAAATGCTTTTAGTTGATCCTTGATCACATTTAATTTTTTTTCTCTTACCCTTTCCCTTCCCTTTTCCTTTTATATTTATTTAGTATTTTAGCAACAAATTTAAAAGGAACTAAACTTCTTTGGAGGTTGGATAAAAAAAAATTATGGGCCATTCAATCTCGACTCCAGTCTAGGGCACAAACTCATATCTAGGAAGATTGGAACATCAAGAGGACTCTAAGTAGGCCTACATTCCTCCTTCCTAAAACATTGAAGAAGATCCAAATAATACTTAGGCTAAGAAATGTGCTACCAAATTTTGTTTGATCAATCTAAATCTATAAAAATAATGCAAAGCCCTAAATATATCATTTCAAAGATGGAATAAATTCATGACTTTATGTCCTAGATCAAAGTAAAGGATCTACCAATGATGAGATGATATTTGACATGCTCACTAAAGTTAGCACATCCTAATGTTTAATGTAGATATTATGTTTAGCCTCACATCATTGAAACTTGTAATTGATAAAAAAGAAAGGGATATTATCATACCATGCATGAGGAGCTTATTTAACTCCGTACAACAATCTAGTTAGATAATAAACCAATGAAGTAGCTTATTTCCTCCAAAAGCTCCCTATGTATAAAGGTACTCTTCACATCCATCTAGTATACCTTCCCTTCATAGGAGGTAGTAATGGAGAGAATCATCATGTCTAAGTCCATCCAAGCCACTGACATAAAATTATCATAATAGTCCATTCCTTATTGTTGAAAAAATCCCTTAGCAACAAGGTGCACCTTGTGCTTATCTACTAAAACATATGATGTGTGTTTTATCTTGTAGGAAAATTTTTAGCCAACAACATTCTTCCCTACTAGAGGAGGTACAATATCCCAAGTTAAATTTGTCATTAGTGCTTCATCTTCTTCCAATATAACATCTTTCCATTCTAGCTGACCTTTAGCCTAAGAATATGTGAGAGGATCCTGACTATAGACTACCTTCAAATGCAATGCTAGGAAGGAGCCTTTTGATGTTTCTCAAGAGACATAATAGGTTGAGCATCCTTCAAAAGTGTCTTATCCCATTTAAGTTTTAGATGAATCAATATTCATGTGTATTTTAATGTAACTCAACATTAGAACCTCAAACTAAAGAATCCAACTCATCACCACTCACACCATCATGTAAGATTGGAGCAATCTAAATTGATGTCTCCTACTCATGTTGCCCTAATCCTAAAAATAGAGTGCTACCTATGAAGGGGTCAAACAAATTGAAAAAGAACAAATACTAGAGGAACATGAATAAGAAGACAAAGAAGATGCTTGAACAAAAATAGATAAACAAATCTTAGATGAAATAGCTAAATTAGAGATATTCAAAAGGTCAAAAGAATCGATGGATAAATATCAAGTGGTGGGGTGGAAGTACCTAGAAGAACCTCATCAAATATGAAATCTCTCCAAATCAAAATCTCATGCTTCTAAAAATCATAAATATGGTATGATTTTGAGGCATTAGAATACTGTAATAGCCCTCATCATATCTCTTTATTGATAATGAACTATGTATTGGTGTGAATGTTTAATTATATAGCTTCAATTTATGATGACTATTTAATGTAATGATTGTATTTTTTTGAGGTTGGAATATGGTACTACTAATTAACTTGTGGGTGCAGACCAGGTGCTCTCTCTCTCTCTAGTGGTAACATATGGATGAACCACTTAAAATAAGATATATTTTAGGAAATGAAGATTATGACTGGCTCATCAACAACTCAGGTAACAAAATACCCTTTATGTAGATGCATTTTAGTTTGCTTATTTTCATGTTCACACCATTGGGATAGGAATTTGCCTATGCAATGAGTCTCCTTAATAGGTTGGTGATAGCACTAGACTATCTTAAAGGAGACAACCTACTTAGGGATAAAAACAATGGTGTGAAAAATTGTTGGCAAGAGTCTATGTTTGTTCATGGTGTGCAAACTTTATTAAGTATTATTTGGCAACATTAATACTTTAGAATCATTAGTTGATAATATTATTGTTTCTGAATTATTAAGCTAATTAAATAATGGCTTTAATACTTTAGATTAGTAAAGCATTAATTAGCTTGGTGGCATTAATAAAAATAATGGTTAAGTTAATTCTTAGGAATACTTAAGTCATTATTTATCTTAATGATTGGAATGAGATTTATTTAACTTTCAAGTTTAGTTTAAAAGAAAACCTTTCTTCCTTGTCGTGTGTGGGTGGTGCTTTAATTAGCAAGAAATGGCAATAGTGAGTAACACTTCTTGAAATATGAATGTTTTTTTCACCATGTAAATATTGCTTAAACTTTTTAATTTAAGAAGAACGTTTTGGGAGGGTTTTGGGGGTTGTTTTTGGTTGGTTAAGGGAGCATTGCAAGTTTTGGAAAAGGAAGTAGCATGCCAGTCAAGTGGAGGATGTCAAAAAAGATTTTATCAAGTAGCTTCTAGATGTTTTTATGTTCGATTGATATATTTGTTTGGTTTAGTGATGTTTTTCTTGTGATTTTGCTTGGCACCTTGGTTGGATGTTTTGTTAAGACCTATGAAGCTTGCACCCCTTTGATTTGGTTACCTTTTAACCATATTGTATTCGTGGTTACTTATTTTTAGATTTGGTTCCTTAGTTGTTATTTTTTTGTGCATGTTTTATTAGATTTTGATGAGTATATGATATAGGAAATGCAACCACAAGATGTAAGATAACCAAGCTATGATAACAATATGATAATGACACTATAATATGCAGGAAAACTATAAGATAAAATTTTGTAATAACTAAAAAATATGCCATTAATGAAAGCTCACAAAAATAGTACAATGCAGTATGATGGAGGACATGAACACTCCATAAATTGTTCTTAAGGAGCTACATTGTACTCCACTACCAATCTATACTATGCACACTCTATATTCTCTACCACACACACTATATCCTCTACTCCTTAATTTCACTCACTATAAGGCCTATATATAGGAAGATATGTTCCTTGGCCCTTACTCTACCTATGACTCTTCATATACCTTTCCTATGACTCATGTACAAGTGGACTCCTTGTACATTTACATCATTGCATATTGACACTTGTGCATTTATTACATTCCTTGAAGTAACTACTTGACTTTACTCTAAAGTAAACTCCTACTCTAGTTATGTACCCAAGGTGGTACATAATATAATATAATATAATATACTCTAACACCCCTCTGTATTACATAATTTAGGTATTGAAGACTTTAGTCTTCAATATGGATCTTTGTCTTTAGTTTTAATCAGGTTCTTTAATTTACTTTGTATTGTATGCCTCCTTGATCTGGTTCTTCTTCTTCTTCTTTATCCTTATCTTTGAAGCTAGTTTGTGTGCTCTTATAAGTGGTTGTACTATTGCCTGATTCCTATAAAAGTATTTTCTCATTGCCTTTGTCCTTATTATCATTATTTTGGTTTTGTATAGAAGCTTTTGAACAAACACTTAAAGCATCATGATAAGATCTTGAGTTAGTATAACTTGAAGTATCAATACTGCATGAGGATTGAAATATTTTATCTAGGTATGATTCATCCATCTCTGTTTTCCTTTTAAGTGATTATATCAATCCTTTTTGTTCTATATTCTCATCCTTGTAACACTTGAATGTAAGTAATGCCATATACAATATGCTACCAAAATATAAAGGAATTTGAATGTCATTCTTTCCATTATCAATTGCTTCAGTGAGTCGACCATGTAGATAATGTTCCAGGGTTTCAAAAGTATATTTTAAGGCTTCACTATGAATTACTTTTGAAGTAAGGTCTAAGTCTCCTTTAGAATTTTTAAGTAAATTCTTGATTTCAATTTTTATGACACTTACCCTTTCCTTTCTAATAGTGTTGTTCATATCATTGTTCATTGTATTATTTGAGGTTGACATCTTTCTTTCTCCTTAGTTTTAATAGAATTTTTTTAGATTTTTAGTATTTTGAGAAAACTTTAGTTGGATTCTTTGAAGTAGTCTTCCTTATGACTCCCTAGTGTAGAGTATGTGAACTAGTTTGATAAAACCTTTCCAAGACTTAGGTTTTGTAGGATTCCTTATGTCTCCCTAGTGTTTAGAGTATGCTCTAATATTGAAAAAGTGCTTAGCAACTATTAGTTCACCTTTAATGTTTTAAGAATTATGGTAATATAATAATCAACTCCTATTTCACCTTATTTCTCCTATTGAACTTATGCACTTTTCAATTTGATGAAGTTATCTATGGTTGGATTCCTTTTGTCTCTTTAGTATGAGTATGAGACAAGTATAAGTAAATAATTCCAACTCTTTTAAACAAAATAATAATTTTGCTTCTCTATCCTTAAATTTTCAATAGTTCAATTTTCTAAATTCCAATAATTTAAAGTTTGATGTAGCACTCCTTATATCTCCCTATTTTGGAACTTTAGAAAATAATATTTGTAAAATAATATTAATTATCTAAGGTAGAAACCCTTATTTCTCCTACTTAATTATTTGTAAATATTTGATATAATGCTCCTTGAGCTAATTCTTAAGGTTATGCACTCTTTGATTTAATTGCTTTCCTTTCTAAGGTTATAGATACACCAATGCAATGACTTAAACTTTAGATATATATGCTACCTTATACCTACTTTTATACTTTAATGAAAGCAAATGTTTAGTGTAAATACACCTTCAAATTCTGCGTGCTAATTGGTGTTGGGCTTGATGTTTATGTGTAAACTATGAGTGCTAGAATTTTTGCATTCTCTTCATGAGCATTCAATGCTCTTCCTTCAAACTATGCTCTTATAGGATGTCTCTTACTCCTATTAATGCAATTTAACTGCTACACTCAAGTATCACTAGAGACGTGTTTCATCTCTATCTGTGCTCTTACTCCTAGTGGCTATAAGTATGCTTCTCTTTTCTTTGAAAAAGTACCAAGTGGCACTAGGTGTTGCTAAAGACTTTGGTATTCTCCTTATATGGAACAATGCTTATAATTATGTTATGTGGTGTAGGTCTGAGTATCTCTCTTGAGCATTAGCTATGGTTGGTGAGTGTTGAAGATACTCTTCTTGAGCATTGAAGTGATAATGAAGCCATTACTTTATTTGAGCGCTGAACAATGATTAAGGAATTAAACTTGAAATGCATCACCAACCTGGGCATTCTTCTTGAACTCAAATATTATAGAGGATTCCCTTGTGCCAAGTGGCACTCAATTTTTGGTAGTATTAATACAAATGGAAGCACCTTCTTTGCATGGAATCAAATAGCTCAACGTTCATTTTAACCCTGGAGCTTATCTTGGATTCTTTGTTTCCTTTAGAACCTATTCTATCTAACTTAATTTGTAGGTTAGCTTGTCTTCTTGGCAATGGATCTTCTCCAATGTATATGGATGGCATTTCTATTACTTGGGTAACTCACCTTGTCTTATCTTTACCTTGCCAACTATTATGTGTTGTTTCTAGTTTTCACTACTAACGCTTGGATTACCTTGTTATTCTCCTTTTTGCTATAGATTTTGCACCAATACAAATATCCTTTGCTATGGCACTATTTCCTTGTGAGTGTAGCATCGAACTATTGTGTCCATTAATACCTTAATTAGGTGAGTATTGATCCTTTCGAATGGCTCTACTTCCTTGTAATTTAGCCTGTACTTTCCTTGTACACTATGTAAGCACTGAATCTGGTTGTGTTGGTGCTGAGTTGGGTGTATTTTGACACCTCAAATTGAAAGATATTGAGCCCTTTTATGACTCTATATTTTATTTTCAGAGCTCCTTTACACTGTGTAAAACACCCACTTTAATGGCTTAAATATGGATAATGTAGTCTCGTTTCTAGTGCATCTTTGTCTTGATGATGCGGCCCCCTGTAGACTGTAATAGGTTCACTGTAGTAGTGTCCTTAGACACTCTAGATTTTGCACTTGATTTGCTACGTAGAGTAGTATTCTATGATGTATATGAATATACCTTGAAATGCACCAAAGACTTGATATTTTTATGGTCTCTTTTGAAGCTTTCTTGCTTCTTTGATAAGGTGGTTCTCTTCTCCAATCTATGGAGGTTCTATTGCTCTTTTGGTGGCTTCTCCTTACCACAAAATGCTATAGGTTTCATGTGCTCAACAATGTCTCTAGACACTTCACTCTTACCCTATTTTGTGCACTAAAACTTCCTTCTTGATAAACTCTTAATGCACTTTAAAACCTTAAGGGTAATTAGTATAATGCACTTAAGAATAGCTAGAATAGTGCAATAGTAATATTACCTTATTTCTCCTTCAAATTAACTCATAATATGTACTAATAATAACTCTCAAATACACTATAATCTCTGCAAATATCACTTAAGAGTAATGTCTTCTAGATAATAGGAAGATGATCTTTGTATTTCTATCAAAAATTATCAATGCCTATTTTAATGTGCAGGTATTAAACTTTATAAGAAACTATATTTTGCATTCCCTTGAAGACTCTAATATGCAACCTTCTCCTTGCAAATTTTAACTCTAATATGATGCTTAACGAATCTTAATAGTGAACCAAAAATCTAAAGTTCAACTAATGAAAATTTTACACCAAATTTGCTTACCTTAATGAACTTTGTAGATGAAGGATTGCAAGGTGATTAGATTCACCTTATTGTTACTTTTTACTAGACAAAATTGTAGCTCTTATTTGCTGTCCAAAATAGCTTCTTATCACACCAATTTGTAGGTTTGTACCTCCTCTAACTTGTTGCTTGAATTTGTAGTTTGGTGGCTTCAAATCTCCTTCAGGATGTATCCTAGAAATATGAAATTTAGCAGCCATTGATGTTGCCCAAGTTGCTACTTTCTTGCTGTCCTCAAATATGAAATTTTTAGATTGCAAAGCAGTCAGTATCTCCACTCAAATGTTGTCCTTGAGTCTCAAAAATTTGGTAGGAAACTCCTCGAAATCGTACCTGATATTTTACTTCAAGAACCCTTTAGTTTTCTACTATAGAAACCAGCAGATATCCTGTTAGCTTTTGATGTAGTATGTAATGGGAGATAGCAATCACAAGATGTAGAATAATATGAAATAAACTAAATATATGAGATGAATAAAAATATGCTATAAATAGAAATGATGGAAATGTATACAAAGTAGCTATGAAGGAAATGAACAGTACATGAATAAAGCTACTGCTCAAGAATGAGCTTTGAGCATATCACACTCCATCACATTACATCACACTCTACTACATCACACCACAATGTTCTACACTACTTCACACTACTTCCTACTACTCTATCTATTGTTGTGTCTATGGCCCTTTATATAGGAAAATAGGTTCCTTGGTCAACACTCTACCTAGTTGTGCAAGGGACAACTTACACATGTATAGCTTGCACATTGACACTTGTGTATTTATTACATTGCATGAAGTAACTAGATAACTTCCCCCTAAAGTAATTTAATGTCCTAAGTATATACCAAGAAAGGTACATTTACATGACCCAAATGATGTAATATAATCTATTTCTAACACCCCTCTGTATTACATTATTTGGGTATTGAAGACTTTAGTCTTCAATGTGGATCTTCTTCTTGTCCTTGAGATTATGATTCTTCTTCTTTATTTTATATAACCTGTTCAAGCAAGTGATTAGTGTCTTCATAATCTATCATTTTTGCTGAAAGAGCTTTGATTTCATAATCTTATGTTGATTATTTCAGTTCTTCAATTTCTTCTATCCTCTAAGCTAGATGTCATTTTTATTTCTTTTTCAATACTCCAATTGGGGATAATTGGTTGGATGTTGGAATTGTTGTTGATGAGGATTTTGATATTGTCGTGCCTGAAATTGGTTCCCATTGTTCATATGATTTCCTTGATTCTAATTTTTGGGATTGAACCTGCAATAGCTAGTGCTATGGCCTTTTCTCTTGCATATCTGACAATAACTGTTGTACCATGTTTTCCTTCATTTTGATGAAGAAACAATGTTTCCCTATGTATTTTCTTTAAATGCCAATGCAATGTTAGACATTTCATATTTAACTATATTTTCCACTTCATATTCCTATAGAATATTGACTAATTCATCAAAAGAAGTATCTTTACTTAGAACTTGTAAATATGTTACCAAATATTTATAGCTATATGGAAGTGCTCTCATAGTTACTTGAGTAAGAAGTTCATCCTTAACTATTTCTCCTAAGGTAAATAATTTCCTTTTAATATATGCTACCTTCCTTAGGAACAGTTCTATGCTTTCTCTATTATTCATCTTTAATTAATGAAGTTGAGTCTGAAGATGAAGAATGGTTGTCTTATTCTTTCCTTCAAATATTTTTTCTAGGCTTGTCCATGCATCTAAAGATGTTTTTGATGAACTGATATAGGGTTGTATTTCATTAGTAATATTAAAGGTTATTATCATTAGAGCCTTTGAATCATTTTCTATGAACTTTAAGATTTCAATATCATCTACAGTAGGTATTTGTGTTTTCCCTTTGACAATATCCCAAAGTTTTTCATATACCAAGATTGCTTTCACTTTATTCTTCGAGGAGAAATAATTAGGACCCTTGAGTAGTTGAGATTCTTCTATGAAGAATTTGTTTGAAGCCATTTAAATTCCCTAATATCAATCCTTAGATTTTGTAGAATGCCTTATGACTCCCTAGTATATTTTGGATAAGATATAGTTCTTTTGTAAATTATAGTTCAATATTTGGTTGATTTTATGAAGTTTTGTAAATACCAAAATCAACTTCTATTATCCCTTATTGCTCCTATTGAACTAATCACTTTCCCAAATTTTAAAGAGGTTTTAATGTTGGATCTTTTGTCTCTTTTTGATAAGTTTGAAACAATAATTTTATAATTTTCCAACCTTTGAAATGTTATGATAAACCTTTATTTTAATATCCCTTTGGAAATTAATTTAAGTGTATCTAATTTCTAATAAGTTAATTTGATGTAGTAACCTTATAACTCCCTAATTTTTGGAAAAATTAGACCTCAATAATATTTACAAGTATGATTTATTCCAGTAGAAACCCTTATTACTCCTAGGTTTTATATTGCAAATATTATATTGATTTGATAAAATATTCCCTTTGATGTATGGCTTTCAATATGATCAAATTCCTTAAATTTTAACCTTATAACTCCCAAGGAAAGAAAGCACATAAGAATGGGAATGAACCTTACCTTTTATCAAGCAATAATCGACGATGATTTTAGATGAGCTAGGGTGGCAATATTGGCATCGATGCTTTGAATTCTTTGATTGTACCCTCCAATGGAATCACTTGGATTTTATCCTTGTGTATAGTGTTCCAAATATGGCATCATTTAAACTCTACCTTTAACCTCGCTTGACTAGATCATTGAAGGCTCTGCTCCTTCTTTACATGCTGCAACTCAGCCCTATGCACATAGGCAACAAAGTGATAAATGCAGAGATGAAGATTGCTGCTTGTGCTTGATCGTTGACATCCTTAAAATGGAGAAGATTCTTGTCTAAAGTGCTAAGTGACACATCCATTTTTATTTGAGTGCTTTAGGAGTAGAAGATGCCAAAGAAATGCTTGTATCTCTTCAAGTCACGTATGGATGTTACATTATTTAGAAAAATATTTGGTCTTCCCAATGGACAAGTGTATCCCATACACTCAATGCACCAACCTATTTGTGCAACTCCTTTCTTGAATATGAGCACTCGCTTGATGAGCATTAGGGTTTACCTTCAGTGACATATATCACTTTCTTATCGTGCATGGACATTGTCTCTATCACTAGTTCAACAAGCCCTTTGGATATCCTTTTAACTCTAAAAATCCCCAACTCTTATTTCATTCACTTGTAGTGTTTTCTAGCTGGGATGTGGAGCAATGATTTGGAGGCTTGAGCATCGATTTTTAGCCAATGGATGTGGAGTAAGAAACACTCCAATGGTGCTTTAATATTTCTACCTTTCTTACTTGTTATACATCCTCCTTTTGTAGACAATGTTGCTCTTGAATGATGTTGTTTCTCCCTTTACTTTTGATCCTTATATTTTGTAGGTTCGGCCATCCAGGATGTGAGGAGAATGAGCCCTTTAAGTGGATCCTTGTGCTATGCTCGGATTGATGCTAGCATACGACTACTTTCGGTTGTTTTTTTACAGCGAGTATAGTGCCTTTGAGGCACCTTCAAATCCACCTTCTCTCCCTATATAAACCATATTAGAATAGTGCAACACAATGTAATGTATTTTTAAATAAAATATCCTTTATTGCACTCTTTTCAATTCTGAATTTCTGGTTTTGTGGTAGAATTTTGAATGCAATGTAGGAGTTTTGAGGTTGTCTCTTTGATTAGACACCTTCCCCTTTTTGCTTGGGTATTTTTCAAATGAACCCAAGATTGTAACCATTTGATAGAAGCTCTTTTTTTTTATTCCTACACAATATCTTTGTTTCAGAAACCTTATCATGCTTTGAATCTGAGACTCACCAAGTCTCGATTTGACGCTTCCTTTGCTGATATTCGGTGGCTACTTTTTCTCCAATGCTTGGAGGATTTGAGCTGATTTGGTGGCTTCTCTTGGCCACTGAACATTGCAAATTTTTGTGCACTAATAGTGTCTTTAGAAACTTTGAAAATTTCTATTTTTGTGCCCTTCTCACAAACACAAACAATAATTTTTTTGAGTGCAATATAATAATATTTTACTTTTAATGCACTAACAATTTCATATTATCATTCCAATCAACTCTCAAAAGTAATGCACTTAATCACTTTACTGCAGCTAATCAAGAATAATCTGAAATGAATCTTTAAGAATTATTTTGCAATTTCCTTATAAGCAAGGTAGTAGGGGCTAGTCTTCTTTTGCTTTCCAAATTAGATGATAGGTAGTTGATAGATAGTTTAAATTATTAAATCTAATCAAATTTTAAAGTGCAAATGAACCTTAAAGGAACCTTTCTTCTTTTTGCACTTTTGAAGACTGTAATTCAATTCTCCTTTTTGCAACTTTAATCAAAATTAAGGTGCTTAAACAAATCTAATAAGTAATCCAATTAATGAATCTACTTGCACCAATAGTTGCTTAAATTTTTCTAAAGTCTCTTTTTGTTGCTTCTATAGAGGATGTAGATCTTGGTGTCTAAGATCACCAAGTTACTGCCTTGAGTAATATCTTCCAGATCTTTGTAGGTTGCCATGAACAACTTCATCTTCACCAAAATATGGTCTCAAACTCTCTTTCACGAGCCTAGGATTTTGGTGGCTTGTTCTCCTCTTATAGTCTCCTTATTTTGTTGTAGATTTGAAGAGATATTTGTTTCTAAAGTGGTGCCTTCTTGCTATGAGAGGTAATCTCCAAATATCCTAGATTTGGTAGGCTTCTTCTTTTTGAATCTTCCTTCAAGCTTCTTGTTGAATTTTAACTTCAAACATGATATTCTTCTCAATATTATGAATGTCTTGAGGTCTTTTGAGATTTGGCACTCCTTGCCAAATTCTTCTTCTTGGGATTTTTGTTAGATGACGATAATTATCCCAAATATTTCACTATCTCCTGTAGTCAATTTCTCCAATGATTTATCCTTGGAACTCCTTTTATTATTTCTTCAGTAAGGCTCTCCAAGAATTTTACTGGATGCTCGTAGAGACCTCTCCAAGGCCTTTGATCTTGTAGCTTATTTTGGTCTTCCTTGAGACAATATCTTCAACTTCTACTTCTGAAAGTGTTGCTAGTGAGATCTTCTCTTGGATATATGATTCTGCTACTTCTGGATTCGAGCATCTCCTAGTCCTTATTATTCCAAGTATGGAAGTTATTAAATGAGATCTTCTCTTGATATTTTTTGCTTCAAGATTGATTCTAAAGAAGATACTCTTCCTATCTTTCTTGAAGGAAGCTTTCCCAATTCACTGAATCTCCTTTTCCTGCAACAAAGTATTAGTAATGGAATCTGCTTCTAAATTAGATACTCTCTTCTAGAGTCTTCTTCAAGATCAAGGCTTCTATGGCATTTTTGAGTATCAAGGCTTCTGTGGCCTTTTCCTCAATATTAAGGCTTATGTGGCCTTTTATTATGGATCAAGGCTTCTATGGCCTTTTCTTATGGATCACAGATTATATGGCCTTTTTTTTGGATTAAGGCTTATATGGCCTTTTTTACTTGTGAAGTTACCAATCTAGCAATGCATATCTCCTATCTCCCAACTTCACTATGATTCTTCTCCAAAAGTCTCTTCTGTAGTATTCTTCTCTTACAACAAATAATCTCTGCACTATGAAGGAACTCTGACCTTTGGGTAACGAAGTTGAAATCTCCTAGATTTCTATTGTAGGAGGTGTCCCAATCATCTAAGAATTAATTCCCTACAATAAAAGAAATTTTAGGTAATTTTTTCTAGATCTCTTAGATGAGCTTCACTAGTTGATTCATCAAACTAGTGGATCAAATGTTGAGTCCTAGTATTTACGAGTTTTTCCTTGTAACTCTATGGAAAGACTCTAGCCATATGCAATATTAGTATTTAAAAAACTGAGATTTCTTTTAGTCCTTACTTGTGGCTCTCCCTAATTCTACCACCTAGACTCTTTTGAGAATTTTTGATAGTGATTGGTCCAATGGTATCAGGTTCACAAAAACTCAGGGTCAATGATAATGGTGGTTTTCCTATTGATCTAGCATAGCTCTGATACCACTGTTAGCTTTTGATGCAATATATAATAGGAGATAACAATCACAAAATGCAGAATAATATGAAATAAAGTAAATCTATGAGATGACTGAAAATATGCTATAAATAGAAATTATGGAAATGTATACAAAGTAGCTATGGAGGAAATGAACACTCCATGAATAAAGCTACTACTCAAGAATGAGCTTTAAGCATATCACATTCCATAACATTACATCACACTCTGCTACATCACACCACACTATTCTATACTACTTCACACTACTTCCTACTGCTCTATCTATTGATGTGTCTATGGCCCTTTATATAGGAAAATAGATTTCTTGGCCAACACTCTACCTAGCCATGCAAGGGACAACTTGCACATATACAACTTGCACATTGACACTTGTGCATTTATTACATTGCATGAAGTAACTAGATAATTTCCCCCTAAAGTAATATAATGTCCTTATGTACCAAGAAAGGTACATTTACATGACCTAAATGATGTAATATAATCTATTTCTAACATCTCCTTTATCTGAATGAGCCTTAAAGCCTTCAATGATAATATTCAAACATCTCAAGTTTGGTAGTTTCTTCAATACCCTTTCTCCTTTTTCTTCCTTGTTGAATTCTGAATTCAATCTAGACCTTCTTCTCAAGAATAAGAAAGTCTTGAGGTCTTCACCAATCTCCTACAAAATTTGGCAAGTTTATTGCCAAATCTATCTCAATTTGGGCTTGTTGTCGGTTGGTGCAAATTATCCCAAAATATTCCTTTATCAGGAACTTTTCCTTGGTGGTAAATTTCTCCAATGAGTTCTCCTAGGAACTCCTTTAATGGCCTTCTTTGAATCTCCTTCAATGTGGATCACCAAGCCTTCTCCTTGTTTCTCCTTGAGACCTCTTCTCTAGGGTCTTCACTATCATAACTTCTTTGGTCTTTCCAATGAGACCTTTCCTTCAACCTTCTATTGTAGAAGTGTTGGCAATGAGATCTCCCTCTTAGATCTCTAAAATTTTCTACTACTGGTATTTGGAACTGGACCTTATCTTCAGTTTTCCAATACTAGAAGTTATTTAATGAGACCTTCTATGGGTCTTCTCTTCAACTTTTAATGGAGATATCCAATATTTTTTAGGACTCTTTTCCTTGAGTCTCTTTCTCATTCAATGGGATCTTCTTTCTAGGACCTCCTCCTTGATTTGGAGTCTTCAATATTCAATTGATAACATGATATGGGTTATTATTGTCATCAACCTTATGTTGATGATTATTAGACAACCTAGGAAATAATTGTTTGTGAGTTTGTGATGGCTCATGTTGACATTGTCTAGGTCTAGGTATATACATTTTTGTATATTAAGGGCTTTTCTTCTTATATTTTTTATCATTTATGCAATCCTTGGATCGATAATGGATTACCAATATTGGTTGTTTGTATTTTATGCTTATTTAAAGCACCTCATTTTGTAAATTTAAGCATCTTGGAATTAATTTCATATCTGGATAATTAGTTCCTTATCATTGGTATCAGAGTTGAAAGACTCCTGACCTATGAGGGGGGAATTTTCCTTGTGGAAATTCCCCTTCCCTTTTCCTTCTGCATTTTGAAGAACACAAGCTTATACTGAGAGGGGGGTGAACAATATAAGACCACTTTTTACTTTCTTTCCAAACCAATATCAATTAATGTCCTTAATTGCAATAACCAAATATAACAATGTGCATTAATAACTCATATAGAAATAGTAAGCAAGAGTACAAGTCACCATACACAATTGAGACACAAGATTTAACGTGGTTCCCCCAATGTGGGGTACTCCACAAGATAATATCCTTATAATATTTCACACAAAAATAAGGATACTTATCCAATACAATGATTTCTTTGATCTGCTAAAAGCTAGGCAATAACAAGCTCATACAAAACTTGTCCAAATATGCATAAAAATCTCACACAAAACTTGTCCAAAACTACTTAACAAGCTCACACAAAACTTGTCCAAATCTGCTCAACAAGCTCACACAGAACTTGTCCAAAACTACTCAACAAGCTCACACAGAACTTGTCCAAATATGCTCAAAAAGTTCACATAGAACTTGCTCAATTCTGCTCCAACAAGCTCACTAAGAACTTGTCCAAATCTACTCTAGCAAGCTCACCAAGAACTTGCTCAAATCTGCTCTAACAATCTCACACAAAACTTGTCCAAATTTGCTCTAACAAGCTCACACAGAACTTGTCCAAATATGCTCTAGCAAGCTCACCAAGAAGTTGATCAAATCTACTCTAACAATCTCACATAGAACCTCATCAAAATCTCTCCCAAATCTATCCACAAATCTGTCTAAAACTATCCACAAAGCTGTCCCAAAAACTGTCCACAAAGCCTTCTCAAAGGTTCAATCAATCATAGAAAAACTACCATAAATCTATCCAAAAATCTATCCCAAAGGCCTTCTCAAAGGCTCAATCAATCATGCTCAAGTAGTACTTAAATCTCATCCACAAAAATATGAAGGCAAGGCTCAAAGATGAACTCAACAATGAATGACAATGCACTCTACAATGGATGACAAAAATGATCCACTATGATCTCAACTCAACTCAACTCAAATCAATATCAACTCAAGTCAACTCATAGAAGCATAAAGAGAATTGTTAGAGACTCAATATGTTCTAAGCTCAATCTCAACTCAAATCAGAATTATAGAATAGTTTGTTTCATGGGACTTGAAAAATCACCTCACACAATCACTTGAATAGGCTCAATCAACTCAACTCAACCAATCACCACAAGGGATAACTCTTTCTCACAAAACCCTAGTCCAAGTATGTATCAACCAACTCAAATATTTCCAACAATGCTCAACCACAAATCTCACATAACAATGATACTCATGTTCTTTTCAAGTTCTTTACATAACCAATGGGCTTCAACAACTATGCTTATAAAAAAATTTTAAACACAACTCTCAAACCAGAAAACCTTGAAGCATTCAACCAACCACTTTAGAAAAGGAAACCACAATCAATCCTTTTCACTCCAATGATATTTCAAAAATCAACCACCATAAATAATCAATAGGAGAATGTACCCATACCTTTTTGATGCCAAGAAGTTGTCCATAAAATCTGCCACACTAAATACAACTTTACTTTCCAATCTCAATAAGGGTTAGTGGACTTCAAATAATAATCACAAGATAGAGCATAACTCAATTTACACCTTTTTACATCAACTTAATAAACACATCCACCAAAGTCTTTTTTTTTTAAATAAAAATCCTTATCAAATTAATAATCAATAAACCTCTAAGAAATTATTTTATAACAACTTCGTATTTCTCCTAAATCTTAATTCTCAATTTCATGAACATCAAATTAAATCAACAACTCATCCACCTTTGAAATAATAATCACAACCCTTATAAAAACAAAGTTTAATTAAAAACTTTAATTATTCCTAACCACCTTATAACTCCAACTTAGGGCTTAACAAAATTAATTAGAGCAAAAATGTATTTACTCCTCAAGGGGATTCGAACCTTGACTTGCCCACACCACAAGCGCCTTAGCCGTAGCTAAGGTTACCACACGAGCTAGCCACTCGTTCGAAAGGGAAAGACACAATGTGCCTTAAAACCTTTCCTCCCTTTTCGCAAATCAAAAGCGCTTCGAGCACTTTTCTTCCAACGCATTTCAAACGTAGTCAAGGGAATTTGTAACCTTGAGGTTTGTGCTACCACACGCCTTAGCCAAAAGCCAATTGCCAATGCGCCACTTTGCCCACGATGGCTTTGGACTTTGACCAACCTTCATTTATTCCCTGCTTCTGCTTTCTAAAAGATTTTCGCACGAGCTCAATTTGGATGCTTAGCGAACGATTATTAACCACAAGAAAAGATCAGTTTATGAACCTTAGGTATCCCCTTTATATAGCCTCCTTATTATTTTTGATGACGTCAACAAAAATCTTGCATATTTAATTTTAAATTTTAAATAATTAAAATTTAAACTAAATATTAAAAATTAAATATCTCCATCACCGGGGCACCTTTTTCGACGAAACGAAAGGCCAACTTGGGTTTTAAGAAAAACCCATTTCAAATCTGCCATCTATGGTTTTAAATAAAACCTTTTATT
The DNA here is from genome assembly GCA_028583015.1 of Wollemia nobilis. Classification (NCBI taxonomy): domain Eukaryota; kingdom Viridiplantae; phylum Streptophyta; class Pinopsida; order Araucariales; family Araucariaceae; genus Wollemia; species Wollemia nobilis. Next base: position 2,646,477 of record JAQPPZ010016984.1, read on the forward strand.
TTGCTTGCCTTGGTTTTCACAAAAACCCTGTATTTATCCATGAATTCCAAAATATCATTTGGCCATCAAAACTCAATGTGATCCATGTGACATCAATGATCCATGTGACATCAATGACAACATAAAATAACTCAAATTGCCAACACATTTTGCATCTCTATTTTGATTTCAAAGTGCAAATCATTTTTATGACATTTCTTGGTTTTGTTGCTATCTTGTTATCCAAATTTACTGCTGCCTCAAATTGGATTTGTTGTCTTTGCTATTATTATTGCTAAGAATAAAATTGTAGCAACAATACATTTTTACTACAATAATTTTTTTTTGCTTAATTATTCCTATCAAAATTCACTGCTTTTAGCGTAGCATAGGGGTCTCATTCTATTTTTGACCGCACATGCTCCTTCCAGCTTGCACACCGAGATCTACCTTGGTGCTCGTGCGACGTTTGGTTTTTGGTGCCAAGCACACGCTCGACCGATAGCTACCGATGATAAGCGCGTCGTCCTGACCGTCGGTGAGCGCAGGCCGCTTACTCGGCCCATAGCAACAACACATGGCCATAAATTGGTCTATGATAGGAGGTCACTAGCCCGACTCGACTGGGACTGACAGGAGGTCAGGCACTCCTCATGATTGTGCTCGCCACCATCTGAAAATGATATGCGCTATGGGGGAATTTTTGTAATTCTCAATTGATAAATTACATAATCCATTTTAGTGACAGTGGAAACAAAATACGGATCCATTTAGTTTTTTTAGACATAGAGATCCAGATGCATCGTCGATTCACTTCTTTATGTTATCATTGCAACCATGCACTCCCCACGGTGTTCTTTGGAGTGCTTCCCGATCGTCTTCCCCAACTGCAATTTGTCTCCATATTTGGCATTAATATGCGTATAAGACCTGCATGATCACTTGTTATTTCCACCATTTGTCCATCCGACTCCATATGCATTGATCTGAATCAAATCACAGTTACCAGTGAATTGTCTTCTCTCCAGCATGATTTTTGCATACTATAGCAGCGATGTCGTTAGTGGTCAATGCAGTTATAGCTACATGTCTTTGACAGCTATCGATGTAAGCCATGTCACACAGGAACATAGCTCCACACCTATCAACAATGGATCAAGATGCTTCAAGTTTCAATGATCATGCAACTTTATACCTATGAGTGATCGAATCCAATTATGGTCGATGATTTTTATCCTCAAATTTTTGGGTCGTCCCTCTGCAAGTGCCTTGCATCGCTACATATTGAAATTCCCTCATGATGTTGATCGTTTGGCTGGACTTCAACCAATTTCTATCGCCATACAGACCCTGCACTATAGTCCAAAACTAGATTTGAGAAGTGTTTCCCTTCAGTGGATACATCTACTCTCCCATTTGGTAGAATCAATCTATGGTGGATCTGATTGTCAAGATGGACAATACCACCAAAGGATATCCTTGCTATGAGATCACTGGATGGAGTCCCAATTGCTTATCGTGAGGAGATCCGTGATGACGACGATGTTAGAACCTTCACAGGAGGGACAAATTCGAGGTTCTTTCATAGTATGCAGATGACAAATCGGGTGTTTACGCAGTATGTTAACCACATTGGTTGTGACTATTTTAGATCAGGAAATTTTAGCTCAAATTACTGAATGGCCAATGCACAACCTAAGAAAATTAGATCTTGGACCTCCAAAATTCTCTTCTGAATAAAATTATACAGTGAGCGAAGCCTCCGATCGCTAGATTTGGCTATCGTTGTTAGTTGGAGGTTCAATTAGGTCCTCCTTTCACTTGGAAAATGACATTGAGGAGGCTTCAATGCAGCGGCTAAAGGCCATCATTGATCGTTTCGATCGTCTGCTCCGAACAAGTTCGCAGGTAGTGCACAAGCAGAGGAGGTCAAAATGCCTAAGCTATACGGTGTATTCGTTGTCTGTTATGCAGGCGAGCAAGGGCTTTATCCCACATTGTGTGCGAGAAGGTATTTTAAGACTTTATTTGGGCAAATCCATCCAAATGGACATAACCAGCATAGCGGGATATGTGTTGTTGTTTGTAGCCACTTTGCGCTATTGTGCGTGGATTAATTTCATTAACCTTGGACTAATATTTCTCTTGATCGGTTGCCTTTGGTGTGATGTTCGTTGTGCTTCTCAGCACCACTTTTTGCTACCAGCGGAAACGGGTCTTTTCTTTATACCACCACCAATTTTTTGCTGAACCATTGTTCCTGAAGAGACCTATTGTTTTTCGTTGTGCTCCCACACTTTGTTGTTGTGCTTCTCAGCACCACTTTTTGCTACCAGCGGAAACGGGTCTTTTCTTTATACCACCACCAATTTTTTGCTGAACCATTGTTCCTGAAGAGACCTATTGTTTTTCACATTTTTAGAGGCTCAATATTTTTGCGAGTATAGGCTTGCATATAGTCGTTGGAAAGCTCTTTTTGAGCCGGTTCCAATTGGACTACTATTTTGATATTTTGTATAGGTCTATTTTGCAATATGTTGCTTCAAAGTTTGGATTATTGAAACTTTCTTTAAAAACAAAGTTTTGTAAAATGGAGTGCAATTTGGGTAGAACCCGACACTCCTTAAATCCACTTTCATTCTTCGAGACTTTGAAGTAGAATTTTTCATGAGCATGACCCTCTTTATGTGATCTTGGAAATCACATGGGTACTCCACACACATTAGAGTTATCTTAACCTTTTATGGCTTATGTCTCTTAGTGGATTTTAGCTTTTCAACTTCGTTCATGTCTTCATCAGTAAGACTTGCAACACTTATTCGAGCAACATGACATCATCAAGCTTCCACAACAACTTCTACTTCAGCTACTTCAGGATTGTTTGAAGCATATGAGGAGATCCATTTTACTCCTCTTACTTGGTGCATTCATCATTTGGTGCATCATGTCCTATTATGGACTTTATTGGGCTACATGCCACTTGTTAGCTTTTCATAGCTATTATCCACTTGCAATTGTGGATCTTTGAGGAGTCACATTACTCCTCCCCCTTGGGATTTTACAAAATTTATGGATTTGTAATGAAGTGCATCTTGGTGGTACCCGACACTTCATCCTTTTGTTTACATCCATTGTATCCCACTTGGGCATTTTGTTTTACTCCCTCAGTAGGAGTTGAAGTCCCATTGTGACTTTTTAAAGGCATCACTCCATTTAATACCTTTTAGTATAAGCCGAAGACTACAAAGATTTGACACTTCAGAAAACAACAAACTACTGAAGACTACAAAGATTCGACACTTCGGACAACAATAAACTACCAAAGACTACAAATATTTGATACTTCAGACACAATTTTTTTTGAAGACTACAAAGATTCAACACTTCAGAACATGCCTACTTGTGCCTTTTTCCTCTCTTTATTGCACCTCTTCTCAGAGTGATTCGATTGCAGTTCGAGGTGCCTGTAGGACATGAATGAGAATCTACTATTGATTCGATGCGAGATGCTAGCAAAATTTTATGAATATTGAAAGACATTTTTCAAGACCCTTTTAGGCATAGACCTCGAGATCCCCTTTGGGATTCCTAAATGGACCCTTTTTGAGCATGTGAGCGGGTACTTGTGGAGGTTTTGGGTTATTTCCGACCTCGTGCTGGTTGATTTGGGTTATTTCCGATCAACATAATCCTACTTGACGCTCATTGTTGCTCCCTTTGATGGAGTTGTGGTGATATCTTTGGGGCTCTTATACATCGTCTATCTCTCTTCTTTTCTGGAGGATTATTGGGCACTTGTATATCTTCTCTCCCACTTTTTTGTACAAGCATTGGAGTCCAATGCTTCATTTGTTGGGAGGAATGATATGGGTTATTATTTTCATCAACCTTAGGTTGATGATTATTAGACTTAGTCTAGGAAATAATTGTCCGTGAGTTTGTGATGGCTCATGTTGACATTGTCTAGGTCTAGGTGTTTGCATTTTTGTAGATTAAGGGCTTTTCTTCTTAGCCTTGTTTATCATTTATGCAATCCTTGGATTGATAATGGATTACCAGGATTGATTGTTTGTATTTTGTGCTTATTTAAATCACCTCATTTTGTAAATTTAAGCATCTTGAAATTAATTTCATATATGGATAATTAGTTCCTTATCAGAACACCAACCTCCAATCTTCTGCTGGACTCTTATCTGGAGTCTCTTCTTCCTCAAATCTGCAATAAGGCTCCTATGGACTTTTCTTATTCTACACTTTGAAGGTCTGCAATCTCTAGCAATGGGATCTTTTCTACAAGCCTCCAAATATTTAATCTTTTATTTGTTGCTTTTAGTGCTAGATTGATTCTAAAGAATATATTCTTCCTAGCTTTTTGTAGGAAGCTTCTCAACTTTCTTTGAATCTCCTTTTATTGCAACAAAGTATTAGGGTTATAATGGAAAAAATCCTAAATCTAGAGATAATCAATATTCACTAGTTTATTTGTCAATCTAGTGGAATCAACACTGAGTCCTAGTCTTCACAAGTTTTTTTGCAACTCCATAGAAATACTCTAGCCAAATGCAATCTCAAAAATTCTAAAAATGAGATTTTTGGATTTCTTTCAATCTCACTTGTGGCTCTCCCTATTTCATATCGATCTACCGTGTGCTCTGATACCACTATTAGCTTTTTATGAGTATATGATATTGGAAATTCAATCACAAGATGTAAGATAAGCAAGCTATGATAACTATATTATAATGACACTATAATATGCAAGAAAACTATAAGATAAACTTTTGCAATAACTCTGAAATATACCATTAATGAAAGCTCACAAAAATAGTACAATGTAGTATGATGGAGGACATGAACACTCCATAAACTATTCTTAAGGAGCTACATTGTACTCCACTACCAATCTATACTATGCACACTCTATATTCTCTACCACACACACTATATCCTTTAATCGTCACACTTCACTCACTATAAGGCCTATATATAGGAAGATAGGTTCCTTGGCCCTTACTCTACCTATGAATCTTCATATACCTTTCCTATGACCTATGTACAAGTGGAATCCTTGTACATTTACATAATTGCACATTGACACTTGTGCATTTATTACATTCCTTGAAGTAACTACTTAAATAGTAAAATCCTACTCTAGTTATGTACCCAAGGTGGTACATTGATATTTACCCAATAATGTAATATACTCTAACATGTTTGGCCAAAGTGCTTGCTTTGTTTGTGCTATTACTTTAACTAACACTTTCTTAAATCAAGTCTGAGTATGTTTTGAGGCTTGTAAAAACTAGTCATTATCTTTTTTTTTCTTAGAAACATATTGTAGGTTTATTGCTTGATTCTTTAAGTTGTGATATTGTTCCCTATCTTTACCTTACGAGAAAGTTCCCTGTCTTCACCTTGTGAGAATATTTTTTGCCTTGAGAGACGTTCTCTACTATCACCTTAAGGAAGATACCTTGCTATTACCATCATAAGCATAGGTAATATTTTGGCATAGTATATCATTCGCTCTCTCAGGTTGAAGCCAAACCCTTAGCCCTTGAATTTATTTTATGTTTTAGTCTCAGTCGCATGTGTATTTGGTTGTTTTATAAGGAAAGTTTAATTTTAGTGTTATGCACTAGGTTTTGTGAAACCTTTGTATTACAAAAGTGGAGCATTTTTAATAATATATTTTATTAATAAAGCATTTTAAGAATATTGTCCTGTGCTTGAATTAAAGGAATGAACCTTGAAAGTAATATTGTTAGTAGTTATTTTGAAAGAATATTCATGTATATGATGATTGTTTATTTTGGTTTTGAAAGAGAAACTATTATAATGATTCTTGAGATCTATGTGGGTTAAGGGATCATTATAAAGAGAAGTATGAGATTCTCTTTTATATGATGATTATTTATTTTGGTTTTGAAAGAGAAACTATTATAATGATTCCTAAGATCTATGTGGTTAAGGGATCATTATAAAGAGAAGTATGAGATTCTCTTTTATATGATGATTGTTTGTTTTGGTTTTAAAAGAGACTATTATAATGATTCCTGAGATCTATGTGATTAAGGGATCATTATAAAGAGAAGTATGAGATTCTCTTTTATATATTGAATGTTTAATTTGGTTTTGAAAGAGAAACTATTTTTGGATAAAGGGACCATTGGATAGAGAAGTGGGGAAATTCTCTTCTTGTTGGTTTGTTGGTTTCTTAAGCATGGTTACTTGCATAGTATTTATGGCATATTTAGAAATTGCATTACATTTGGAGTTGTCCTGATCCCAAAATATTCCTCAAGAAAAGTGGGTAGAATTCCTTTTATGGAAAGGATTGAGAAATTATAGATGGCAAGGAGACTCTTGTAGGTGGCTTCACAGTACTTTGAAAGTATAGATATTATGGAAAAACAAAGACTATGTAAAAGAATGTTTTGTTCAATAAGTTTTGTAAACTTGATTATTGTATAAATTGAAAGATTATGTTGCTTGATGATACCATGGGGTTTGTACATTAAGGTGTTCTTAGCAATATTTTACTTGGATAGTTAGTAATGAGTTCTATCAATTGCAGGAATGCATATTTATGTTAAATATTGGGTTTATTATGTTGTAGCATTTATGTTAAAAGAATGCATATTTGAAAACTTATGTCAAGCATTTGAGTTAAGAAAAATATGGTTTTATTTAAGAAGCATCCTTGTTTATCTATTATAGATTTTTGAATTAAATGTTTTATGGTTTAAGTTAAAGTGCTTTTGATATGATGTTATGTATTTGCTTACTTTAGAATTATATTTTTAAATTACAAGGGTTATTTAAGTTAAGATGTTTTTAGGGATGGCTAGAATCTCTTATATACCTGAGTCACATAAATTAAAGCCCATTCCTAGGAGGAGTTGCGAGTATGCAATGCCTAGGTAGCCATGAGTTATAGAAGGAGTTATGAGAATTCAATAGATAGGGACTCAAGAACCTAGATGGAGTTGTGTGAATACAATAGTCAGGTTTTCTTGTGAATTAATGCACCTTGAATGAGTAGGCTCAGGTGTTCTTCAACTAAAAGTTATAAAAGTATTCACAAAAAAGTAGTGGTGATCCCTTGAATATGTAGGATCGAGTGATCATGTTCATTATTAGTGGAGTGTTAATGACCTTAGTTAACCCATGGAGGTGTGGTAACTAAGCACCAAGTTTCTACACATGAATAACCTACCTGGATGGGTCTAGAGTAAGGTTAGATAATAGGCATTCTTCTTTTAAGTGTTATGGGTCTTAAAGGTTAATCCCTATGTCATGGTAACAATATCCTATGTTGATGAGGGTATGGAAAAGGTGGGGGGACCACTTTTGGCATCCTTCTAAACATGTAGGTTTAGTAATGTGAACCCCAAAAAACATGGGACTTAGCCACTCATGTCACTAAGTGTCATCTATAGTGACTTGAAAACTCAAATTTGGTGAAGCCTTGTATGCTAGAAATATTAAAGAAGGGTTTTCCCCTTATGAACCTTTACTTGTAATTATTATTTAAAAAAAAATTGGGTTGGTAGTTTTGGGTTGTTATAAATACCTTACAGAAATATGTTGAAGTATATTACATTATTTAGTACATGCTAATGTACCCCCATGGTACCTTCATGGTATAATTATAAATAATAGATTAGGATTGAGTCCTAAATTAGAGTGTGGTAATATTTCCATTTATGTAAGTGTGAATGTGCAAGAAGTGCACAAGTGTCATGTGAGTTAGTTTGCAAGTGTAAGTTGAGTCTATGTGCACGTGTCTTATATGTAGGAGTGCAAATATGTAATGTAAAGATGTGCACAAATATTTTAGATTAGAATGTACAAGTTATGGAAGTGTAAGAGTCATGTTTAGGTATGCATACATTATAGAGTCAAGTGTTCATCAAGTATGCAAGTGTCAAGTAGAGAAGCCAAGAGTCATGAGACTTGGTATATGGAAATGAATAATCAAGTATCCAAAGAGTTATTCTACTATAGATATATACTCCATAAGGATGCATAAGATAATGTGTGAGATTACAGAAGAGTAAGTTCTTATCATATTTGTAAGAGAAAAAGGAGTAATAAAGATTGCATACATTTTGAGAAATTAATATTGTAAGTTGTTCTACATGTTTAGTACATGTATGATTTAGGCTATTTACATTCATATTATTTTTTATTATTGAATGTTATTTAATATATTATTAGCCTTGATATACATATTAATTTGATCATATTACTCTACTCATATCATTATATTTGACCTTATTGTATTGTGGCTACATTAAAATTGTTCCTTTGATATTTAACCTATGATATTTGTGGTAATATTAAGGCTTAAAAAACCATAAATGATATCATAGCTACCACTAGACTCTATCTAGATTGATAGATTTTATCTAGTTACAAAAATTAATTTTATCTAGTTTGATAAGATTGATTACGAGTTTGTCTACTTTGAAGGCAATAAGACTTATAATCTATTAGAAGGTCATAATGAGTATAAAGGCTAGAGTCTTTCCATAGTTGAAGAATAACTAGTGAAGATCAGGACTCACCTATATTGAAAGGCATATCAACTTTAAGATAGTTGATCATTCAGGGTCATAGCCAACCCTTGACATTGAAGATTGAAGACAAATCAACTTTAAGATAGTTTATCATTCAAGGACATAGCCAACCCTTGACATTGATTTTAGAAAGTAGATATTTTAGGGACATAGATATCCCTTGACATAGACGATCCAGGGACATTCAAAATCACCTTGATATTGATAGAAGAATCAGGGACATTCAAGTCACCTTGATATTTGATAGAATATTTAGGGACATTTAAGTCACCTTGACATAAGGAAAAGTTTTAGGTCATTGAGATAGACCTTGACATAAGGGAAAATTTTAGGCCTTAGAAATAGACCTTAACTTAAAGAAAGAATATTTAGGACATAACACAATTGATATTGATATTGAAGTTAGTATAGAGAAATATTTGTAGCGAGATTAAGCATTAGAAGTGTGATAAGCTTCCTAAAATGGATAGATAAGAATTTTAGCTTCTAAGAGGAGTAGAAAGTAGTAGCAGCAAAAAATAAAGGAAGAAAGATATATAAGGACTTGATAAATATACATCTATCTTGAGATAGATTTATAGTTCTTGAAGCAATATGAGGAAGAGCATATAGGTCATCTAGGCCTTGACATTGAAAGAAAGAGATAGAGCATTCATGTCATATTGACCTTGATAGTGATTCAAAAAGGACATTAAAAGAAAGAATTTTTTTAGGTCACATTGACCCAAGAAGCCAATATATAAGATGATAAGAAGAACATTGGAAGGTTTCAAGGTTCATTGAGAAAGCAAGTAGTCAAATATTAGAGAAAAGGTTCATCCAAGGTTCATGATACAAAGAAGAAGGCCAAGGACCAAGATGTAGAGAATACATCCAAGGTTATAGCTTAAAGTTTGAGATAAAGAAGAAAGGCCTGAGATAAGGTTTAGATAAAATTACCTATATCATACAAGAATACATTATATGAAATAGTGTAGAGATATAAAATTAAAGAGTGAGCCATTCAAATCAAACCGAAGAAAAAAAATGTGAGAGCTATCTAGCTCATATCAGATCAAATGAATATAGAGCAATTGCCATCAAACATAGATCTATATAACATACATAGAGCAATTGTAATCAAATATAGAACTAGTATAAAGATAAGAACCAAGTGCATGGACCTATAAAAGAGCAACCAATATATTAGGGACATCAGTGAAAAAGGTTGAAACAACAAGAGTCAAAATGTCAAGTTGGAACTAGTGTAGCATTGGAAGCAACAAGGTATAATACAGTGCAACATAGGAATAAACACATTGTAAATCAGTACAATGTTAGAATACCCATGTTGTAATAGAGTGCAACATTAGAAGAGAAGTCAAAATGAAATTAAGAAAGTGATTAGTCAAAGAATTTTATTAGAATGAAATTGAGTGCTTCATTGAAAGGAGGTGAAATATTAAGTGTTGAGCATTGAAAAGAAGAAAATAGCAATCAAGTGTTGAGCATTTGAAAAACAATCAAGTGTTGAGCATTGGAACGGAGAAAAATCTATTAAGTTTTGAGTGCTATACTACAAGGAAGAAAGCAATCAAACACTAAGTGTTTTGAAGAAGAGCAATTAAGTGCCAAGCAATTTGAAATTGCAACAACCAAGCATTATTGCAGAGGAAATAATGCAAATGTGTAATTTTAGTGAGTAACATCTTAACACCTAAGGCAATGCCAACTAGCAATAATAAAATGCAACTAAAACCATATACAAGTTTCACCCAAGAAGGAGGATAAGTTAGGCATTAAAGTGAATGTGAGAAGTGTTGAAGGGAGCAATCAGAATTACAACAAAGAATGTGTGCTTTGAGAAATTTAGTTGGAAAGGTTGATGGAATTTAGGATTTTATAAAATTAGTTTAATAAAGTCTTATTTAAAGTTATATTAGGAGTGATAAGTTAATGTTCCTTAAAGTATTTTAAAGTATTAAAAGTTGTTTAAATCATTTTGGAGTGATAATTTTTTTAGAGAATTAAACATTTTATTAAGTTTTAGGAGTGATAAGGTTTATTTGAAGGTATTGTTATTTAATTTAGGAGTAATGAGGTTTTATAAAATATTTGGAGTGATAACGAATAAAATTAGTTTATTTAGTTTTTAAAGTTTTTTAAAGTATATTTAATTTGGTTTTATATTTTTTTGAAAAATAATTTGAAAAAACTTGTATTAAAACAAAGACAATTTACAAGTTGGGATGAGACTTTTCCCAGACTTAGCCAAATAGAACACATGTTTACAACAGTAAAAGAAGATTTGCATTGGAGCCAAATCTCTTAAACCATATTTCTACAATGACTGTCCACCTGTTTACAACTATAAAAGAAGATCTACATTGAAGCACAAATCTCCTAAATAGTATTTCTAGAATGGTTATCCAAATTAGCTAAGCATTGGATTTGCTCACCAACCTGCCCAATCATCTCATCCTCAATAGCCATGTCACTGTACCACGAAACCCTGACCTCCTTCTCAGTACCCATCTTAGCCAGGAAGTCTGCCACTTTATTAAAATCTCTACTCACATAAATTGGAATCACATCATCTAATTCCCTCCATAATTCCTTAATATGAGTGACAAGAATCCTCAACCTCCATGTTTTCAAAGCAAAGTTCCTCATGCAATATGGAGCTCCAACCATTATTTGAGCATCTGAATAAAGGATTATCCTCCTGTAACATTGTTTTACTACCCAAATAGAAGCATATTTGATAGCTAAGGCTTCTGCTTCATTTTTTGTGGCTCTTCCCAAGCCTTGCAATTCCCAATAGAGCACTGTTCCAACATGATTCCAGCAAACCACTCCAATTCCAGCTCTACCCGGATTGCCTTTTGTAGCTCCATTAGTATTAATTTTAATCCAACCTTCTGGGGGTGGTTTCCAACTAGCTTTGTATTGCTCATCTTACACTTCAATTTCCTTCTCCATTGCCCCAATAACAACCCGAGTTTCCTCTTTAGCATAGACTGCCATAGTTTCTATGACTTTGCTCCAAATGACCTGCAAAACTCCATCTAAAGAAGAAAAAATTTCTCTAAAATTTTTGGCATTTCTCTCCAACCACACTTGCCACCAAATGAAGTTTAATCCATGATCCCAACCAATACAAAGAGCTTTAGATTTAAATCTACCCCTCTTCCATATTTCCCAAATATTAATCCGATTCAAATCACCATTAACTTGAATTTTATAATATAAAAACCATCTCTCCCAGATCTGGCGCATGAATGGGCACTCAAACATCAAGTGATCAGCTGTTTCCTCACTCTTGTAGCATAAAACACATTGATATGGACCAATGATTCCCCTACATTTGAGATTATCAAAAGTAAGAATTCCATTATGCATGAGCTGCCAGGCAAACAAGTTTACTTTCAGCCAACGCTTGGACTGCCAAATCTTTCTCCAATCCTCAACTTGATATGTATGAGGAGGAGGCTTTGGAAGGATCTTATCATATCCATACTTCACTGTGTAGACACCAAGGCTCCCATAGCCCCAAGATAATTCATCCTCCTCATATATACCTATGAGAAATATTTCTTCCAAGATTTTAGTCATGATGGGTGTCAAATTCGGAGGGATTGAAATTGGCCACTCATCCAACTTATTAAACTGATTAAACTTATAATCCCCCAGCTGACTAGTGTTGAAATAACTTTTAATTTGGACCCACCCCCTGGTTTCTATGGCTATTTTTATTAAATGTAGTTCAGGATATTCAACAATGATAGGTGGGTATTGATCCCATGAATCTGTCCAAGATTGTGCCTTCTCCCCTCTCCCAACTTTCCAAAATAATCTATCTTTTACTACCTGAGATCCTAACTTGAGAGCCTACCACACTAAGGATCCATTACCATCCAAAGGGAAACGACCCACCTCATTTGGGTTTACCTATCCCAAACATTTACTAGTTAATATTCTATTGAATAAAGTTGGTTGGGAAATCCACCTCCAATAAAGCTTTCCAGCCAAAGCTTTATTATTTAACTTTGATCTTCTTAGTCCCAAACCTCCTTTTACCTTGGGTTGGCTTACTTTCTCCCAACCTACTAAGGCCCATTTCCTCTCTTCTTTTACTCCTTCCCATAAATTTTTTTTAGCCATATTGTCCAACTCTTTCCATATGGTAGGTGGGGCAGCAAGGATAGAAAATTTATAAATTGGCTTGGCTTGAATGATTAACTGTAAAAAAGTTAATCTACCCCCATAGATTAACCATTTGTGAGACCAATGATTAATTTTATCCTTGATACAGTCCAAAATATTCCTCTAGATATCGATTTTTAGTTTTTTAAAATGCAAAGGGTCCCCAAGTAGACCACTGGGAGAGAAGTCCTTGTGAATCCCAAGATCTCTAAAATTCTATCTTGAAGCCTTTGATAAATATTGAAAAAGACCACTTTGGATTTTTTTATCATTGATGACTTGGTTTGTAGCCCTAAGGTAGACATTAAGTGTATCTCTAATCATTCTTGCTTCCCTAAAGCTGGCCACTCCCACCAATCCCGTGTCATCCACAAACTATAGGTGAGTCAAAACTTCCTCACCCACCTTGATACCTGTTAGCAAACGTTGTTGTCTTCTCCTCAAGATGAGTCTAACCAATACTTCAACCAATATGAGAAAAAGATAGGGAGAGCAAGGATCTCCTTGATGAAGGCCTCGAGTAGCTCCAAACGGTTGCGAGGGAAGACCCTTGATTAACACTGAGTATGTTAGAGTAGAAACACAACTCATGACCCATTCTATCCAATCCTGAGAGAAACCAAATGCTACCATCATCTTTGACAAGAAGCTCCACTCCACCCTATCATAAGCCTTTGACATATCTAATTTTATGAACACTCCTCTATTACCAGATGTTTACATTGAATGGATTTCCTCCTAAGCTAGAATTACACCATCCAAGATCTGCCTACCCTCTACAAAACCCCCTTGCTCTGAGGAGATAATGCTATGTATAAGATGCTTTAGCCGCTCAACCATTACCTTTGTGATTATTTTATATATGACATTACATAAGGCAATAGGTCTATAATCTAAAATATGTACCCCATCCTCCCCTTTTGGAATTAAGGTAATGAAAGTATGATTTAATGCTTTAATTATTCTTTTACTACCTTTGGAATCCTCTATAACAACCATTACATCCTCCTCCAAGTTATCACAGAAGGCCTGAAAAAACTCAATTGGAAAGCCATCTAGACCTGGTGCTTTTTCGATGCTCATTCCAAAGACTACATTCTTCAGTTCCTCTCTATTAATGGGTTTAAGTAAGATCTAATTTTCTTCTACAAAGATAATAGAGGGTATGCCAACAATTTCTTTTTGAGCCTCTTCATATTGCACCATACTTTCTTTAAATAGTTTAGAAAAATAATCCATTGAATGGAAATGCATACCTGGAATTGTATCAAAGGAGTGTCCATTCTCATATTGAAGAGCTTCCATGTTGTTCATTTGTCTCCTAGCATAAGCATTTCAATGGAAAATTTTGGTATTTTTATCACCTTCTAATAACCAAGTGCTTATTGATCTCTATTTCCAGTAGGTCTCCTCTTGGTTGTCAATGTCCTCAACTACTTTACGCAATGCATCATCCTCTTCTTTGAGCTACTCTGTAATTGTTCCTTCCCTAAAGTATTTTTGAACCTCATCCCATATGGCCACCAATGGAGCTCTTTGGACCTAGAAGTCTGTATTGTTAGCTCGCCTCCATTATTTCAGTTGATATTTGAAATAATGAAGCTGCTTGTGGAATCTAAATATTGTTGTCCCATATGTTGGGCGACCTTCTTCCCACCATTTTGGAATTTTCTTTTGAATTTCCTCTTTTTGTAACCAAAATTTTTCAAATTTAAATGGTTTGTGATGCTGCACTGTCTTGATCCCTCCTTCCAACAAAATGGAAAAGTGATATGAAACTGGACCCTCAAAAATCTAAAATTTTATATTCCATTTTACAAATGCCTCCTCTAAAACCAAAAAACGGTCTAACTTCACCTTCCTGCTATGTGGCTCCCTCCTCTTATTAGTCCAAGTATAATTGGTTCCAGGGCATTTAATATCCACCAAGTGTAATGCCTGGACTTGGGTAATCATAAGTCAATCCCCTGGGTCCAAAATTGGGGTTCCCCCTTCTTGATCTCTAGAGGATAATTTAGCATTAAAATCCCCAACAATAATCTAGTCTAACTCTTCCCTTGAGAATATCATGTTATGCACAACTTTCCATTGATGCATCTGATCATCTAGGTTTTGAGCCCCATAAAAATTTGTGATTAAAACATGTTCAGTTGTGAAATTATTTTTAAAATGTTATGTGAGAACACCCCTCCAAGCTATATGTTCTATTGCAGTCTATTCAAGAGAGTTCCAAAGAGTAACTATCCCCCTTGAGGCCCCTTGGGTAGCCACTTCCATATGAACAACACTCCTCCAAAGTTTGTTAACTATTTTACACATAAGATCCAACGACATTTTTGTCTACTGGATAAGCAAAAATTATGTTTAACATTTTTATAAGAGTCTTCGAACA
The DNA here is from genome assembly GCA_028583015.1 of Wollemia nobilis. Taxonomy (NCBI): domain Eukaryota; kingdom Viridiplantae; phylum Streptophyta; class Pinopsida; order Araucariales; family Araucariaceae; genus Wollemia; species Wollemia nobilis. Next base: position 2,661,618 of record JAQPPZ010016984.1, read on the forward strand.
ACAGATTGATGGGTTCTACTATTTAAAACCCTAAAATTCCATGATTGTATAATCATTGGTTACCTTGAGAGTAGTAAAAATCTATTGGCCTCACCGATCCTCCAGTGATCAATTTGTCTCCTTGAACTACTATTAATTCCTTATTTGATTTTCTACCCACTCCTTGAGAGCTACTATTTTTTTATCTCTTTTCCACCTGAGTTATCCCTAGAGTTGGACTTTCTCTATTATTTTCTGCTATGCCCATGTTGACATCCTTAATTATTGGTTGATATTGGTTATGCACTATCAATGCCCCTACACTCTCTGACTACGGTAACTCACTGTACTCAATTACCTGCTATATGATGGGGAGAGATGAAAGAGGAGCTTGAACATGGCTGTTATTATTTTTATTATTCCCATCCACTCCTTCCATGAATTGTTCTTCTTCTTGGTCCATTAGTGTCTTAAATATCTCATACCTATTGGAGGGCTTGAGTTGGGTTTGCTCTTTACCATATTTTTTCTTTTGCCTTCTCCTTATTTTGGGTTGTTCAAAACCATATCCCTGTGCTTCTTTACCCTGATAAATATTGGTTGGTTCTTTGTTGATTTTTGACTTACCCTCCTTAGGAAGATTTGAAATTCCTAGAAGAGCCTCCATTTTTATGTTCATATTATTTGGGCAAGATCGAGCCAAATGCCCATATTTGTGGTAAACTCTGCATCTGAAGGGCAATGCCTCATAATCTAGTTGTTTAATCCAAGATAGTCATGCAAGTTCAAGTTCCACATCTATCGACAGAGGCTGGCTAAGATCCATTTCCACACATAATATTGCATAAATAGTTGTGTTTCCTTCTCTTGTGTCTTTGGAAATACCCAAATGTCTTCTAAGAGAATTATCGATAATTTCCAATACCTGCTCACTCCAAAACTCCATTGGAAGTGCATACAAATAGATCCAAACCGAGACAGTAGTCATTTCAATTCGAGGATCAAATCCCACTCTCCAGGGTTGAACAAATAATCCTGTCGAACCATGATTCCTCTTTTTTGATTTGAAAGCCCTATTTCTATCGAAAAGTGAAGAAAAACTAACAATAAAATATCCATTGCTAATAAACCACAAATAATACTCACCAAGAGGCTCCCAGTTTTTTTGGACCTAGGAATGCAAAAAATTTAGGGTAGGGTGAATACCCATGAATTTATAGATCAAATCATGATTGGCTCTATATAAAACTATTTCTTCGACTATCCTTTACTCAATGACAATATTTGGCCTTGATTATGACTATGGCAAGCATCCATTAACTCATTGAGATGTTGATCTATTTCCAGCAACCGTAAAGAGTATTTTTAATGCACTTTTTTGTGCTTCTTCAGTCTTTTATGGATATTTATCATTTAAAAAATCTACAAAATAACTATGTATCTCTAGAAGAGGATCCAGGGGGCAGCAATCTTGTCTTCAAATCCACAGTAACCAGAAATCTCTTCGACTACCCAACTAATGCCCTAGTTTTCTCTTCCAGAGCTCTCTACTCTAGAAACCTAGATATTCTTCAAAATATCATTGGTTTTATATTTTGAAAAATAAAAAAGTTTTTTAATATTTGCAAATTTATTTATTTGGGAGAAAAAGGATTTCAACATCAAATATTATGAAAACATAAATTTGTAAACATTTATTCTTAGTTTCTAAACATTAGGAAGACATAAGGTTTACTACTTCATAGTTTTTTTTTTTAACTTTGAATTATTTTAAAAACCTAGGAGTTATAAGGTTGTCTACTTCAAAGAAAATAGATCATAACATTGTTTGCATATAATGGAAGAAATTATTAAAAATGCATTCAATGGGGATAGTGAAGAATTGGAGCACAAACTTAAGTTTTATTCTCAAAATTTGATAGATAAATTTGATGGAAAGAAACAAATGACTAATGATTTAAAGGGGAAATTATCTTTGTTTCTCAAGGATGCAAAAGAAGAAAAATTTACAACACTTATAAGTTATCTTCATGAAAAAAATTTAAAACATGGTGGAATTCACAAAACACCATTATACTTTCTATAGAAGAATTCTTAATGATGTTGTAGACATGGAAAATTGACCCATCAAGATGAGTCATTTTCCTTAGATCCTTAGTTTTCCCCTCAAATCTGCTAAGTGAAATATTGACCCCCTTTTTCCCTTTTTTTTTGATTTTTTTTTTCTTAGCCTTGCCAAATTCGCACCCACTCCTTATAGGGTGTAAATTTGGTATGCCAAATTCACACCCTATAAGGACTAGGTGTGAATTTGGCAATTTTAGATTTTTCCTCTCAAAAATCCTTCCTAGCATTGGATTAAATTTTATTTTTCCACCTTTTTACCACTCCAAACCTCTTATAAATAGAGGGATGGGACTTACTTTTTCATATAGTTCTACAAGTGGTAATTTTAAGTTCTTTTGCAAATGGTGCTCTCGATGAATCTTTGCTTTTGGATTTTTGTGCTGCTTTGCTTCCATGCTTCTTGTGATTGGATTCCCATGGTGAACAAGTGGAGGAGTCTTAACAATAGAAGAGGTCTATCATTTTTGTTACTACCTTCACTTTCTCATTGCTTCTTGCTTTCTCCATCAGCTAATCAGATTTTCATGCATTATTAGTTTGTTTTAAGCATTATTTTTTGTTTTGCATTGCATTTTTGTACTTTTGTAGACTAAAATAGGCTTTGAACAAAATTCACATCTGGTCCATACAGGGTTCGCACCTACCCCTTACAGGGTGAAAATTTGGTAATTAGGGCTTGGGGGTAAGTTTTTGCTCCCAAAATCCTAATCCATCTTCTTACATGCTTCATTTTTATCATAATATTTTTGTCTGTGCTCTTTTTTTGTTGTTTCATGTTTGCTATATCTTATTTTTCTTGTTCCAAAGGTCAATAATCTCTTTTATTTTTGAAATTTCAGCTAAAAGGACCAAGGGGACTTGATTGTTGCACCTCCAAGATTAGTCACATAGCGGCCTAAGCAACCCCCCAAATACTGATAAAATTTTCCAAGGGTTTTGAAGTTGTTTTGTAGGTTTTGAAGCTATTGAATATATCTGGATATAAGTTAAAAGCTAGGATCAACCACCAGATCAAGTAAGTGCTCTATATAGGCTTCTTAGGATGTTTTTTTACTTTTTTCTCATTCATGTTCTAGATTTAAATCACAAGTAAAGAAAAGCATCTAGTTCCATTTTTAGGCATTTGAAAGAGAAAAAGCGTATAGTTTGCATCTTAGGTTAAATTTGTTTGTGCATTCTCTTGAACCCTTTTTGAAAAGGAAAATATTTACTTATTTACAAAGTTAGTATTTTAGTTCTCATTGAAATAAAAAATCATTCTATAGATAGTATTTCTTTTCTTGTATTACTATTTGCATTATATTGTTCTTTTATTCTTCCTAGTTTAGATCTTAGTCAGGCCAAACATAGGTGCTTGTTCAAATAAACACATAAAATATTTACACTTCAAACTTGTAATGAGTCCTTAAACTATTCTTGGTGAACCCTTCGATCCCCTAAGCCCTCGAGTGTAGAGAATATAACATACCCCCCAATCATCTCAACTCCTAAAAATATCTAGCTAAGAATCATACGTTGTAGGGTAGTTTCCTCCCCTCTACATCTTTGGTGAACCTAATGTGAAATATGTCCTTAGTGGCCAACCTTAGGAGTAAGTGAAATATTTTAGGATTTGACGATAATCCTTAAGGGGATGATCATATTGATAGGGATAACCCCAACCTAGATGTGGAAGAGGACATAGAGACTGGTAATAACCTTGATCCTACTAAGGGGTTTACTGGACACCTCCCCTTTAAATTATTTGATTATATCTATAATTTATTTAAGCATCGTAGGGTTGTTTTGAATAAGGCTATGGATGAAGAATCCCAACTCAAAGAGGCTGGGACATATCATAATCAAACCATTTCTTCTTAAAATATTTATATCAACCCATTGTTTGAATCTTCTCATAATGTTAATCCATTTCAATACAACAACATGGTGGATATGATAGTAGCTACTACAAGACAACAAAATCAAGCTCAACCAACTCAATAATCCCAACAAGAGATAAGTTATACATCCAACCAACCCTCTAGATCACCCTTAGTTCTCAAAAGTACCCAAAAAAGGAGCACAAGTGTAGACAAACCAACCTTAGTGTTGAAGCCACAACCAAAAGTCTACTTCGACATTCAACAATAGTTAAGTAACACACCAGTCAATATATCCCTTTTAGAGCTTTTGTAAATTTCTCCTATTCATAAGGAAGCCTTGTTGAAGCTTCTAAGTCAACAATCTATCCTGTAATATCTTCCCCCTAGTAATATAGCTAATATTGTAGGTTCCCTTGGGATTAATCATATATATTTTTATGATGATGATCTTCCTTCCTCAATTTTACAAGGGAATTATCCCCTTTACATCACCACATACATTGGGGAAAAGTTCATCAAGATAATCTTGGTGTACAATGGTTCCTCCCTCAATCTATGAACTTATATTTTTTCCAAAATCTTGGATTAAAGTAGGAATATTTAACCAAATCTGATGTGATCATAAAAACCTTCAACACAAAATCTCAATAAGTGTGTAACGTTATCTCTTCCCCTTAAGGTAGAACCCAAGATCTTAGATACTTTGTTTTATGTGGTATCTTGCACAACATTTGTTAATCTTCTTCTTGGATGCCCTTGGATTCATGCAATGAGGGTTGTCTCTTCTACTCTATCAATGTTTAAAATATGAATTCAAAAATCAACTTGTCATCATTCAGGTTGATCCTCATCCATTTCAATATTGTTCAATGGTTGATCAAGCTCAATCAAATATCAAATTTTGTCCATCTGTTTCTCTCAATAAACTTTATTCTATTTCTTCATCTAACATCATCCAAGAGTTCAAAAATTTCAAAATAAATGAGGAACCATCAACCATAATTTCATCATGAGATCAAATCAACTTGCTTGATGAAAGTCCTCTTCTAGATCTAGCAAAGCTACCACCTTCACCTTGAACTATGGGTTTACCTCATAAAAGGGTGAAATTGTACACATCGATGTGTGTACCTTTATCTACATAGTTACATCCCTCAAAGAGAATATCCATGGTAGCAATCCCTTTCCCTTTAAGCGAGCCTTTACCCATTGTTATCTATTCAATGATTACCCACTTCTTAAGTAGATCCTATCTAGTATGGGATATGTAGGTAAGGTTTTGAGGCCACAAAAAAAAAGTATTAAAGAAACTTTGGAAGTTGATCTTTGGCCTAGGATATGTGGAATAGGCTACATTCCCAATAAAAACCATCCCTTATCAACTGATCATGATCAACTTATTACTTATGCTAAAATTTTGGATCATCATGGCTTAGAGTGGAATGATGAGGATGAGGGACTACCTTCTCCCTCTAATATTATATTTTGCAATGTGGTAACTTTGGTGTACCCTGAGTTAGTTATGACCCTAGGAGAGTATGGTAAAAGGGATACCCTTTGTGATATGAATCATTAAGATATTCTTCAATATAGCTTCTTCTTTGATGGGTTAGTCCCTTGTGTTGCCCATCTTGAGTATTCTAGTTCTCAAGAGGATTTTTTTCCTATGTCTTTTGAAGACCTTGAGCAACTAGGTGTTATCCCAACTCTTCCTCATTATGATGATGAATCCCATATCCTCATAGAGGAGACCATAGATGTAGATATAGGTTGTGAGAAAATCCCTAAAATACTTAAGTTATGCAAAGCCTTGTCCATGAATGAGCAAGAGCAGTTGATCAATTTGTTAAAATAATTTCAAGAGATTTTTACTTGGTCATATGTCGACATGACATTTGTCTTCTTTGTTTTTTTGTTTAGTTTTTTAAGGTGGGTGGGTTCTTTTGTTTTGTTTTGTTTTTGTGTTCTTTATGTTGTTTTTTGTTGTTCTTGTGTTTTTGTTGTTTTGTTTTTTTTTTAATGTTTTTTGTTATTGTTCTTGTGTTTTTTTCGTTCTTGTTCTTGGGTTTCTCTTTGTTTGTGTTATTTCATTTTTTTATGTGTGAGTGTTTTCTATGTTTTTTGTTTTTGTTTATTGTCTGTTGTTGGTTGTTTTTATTTTTATTTTATTTTTTAGGTTTTGGTTGTGTTTATTTTTCATGTTTTTTTGAGTTATGTCTTTGTAGTGTTCTGTTGTTTTTGTCTTGTTTGTGTTTTGTTATGTGGTTCTTGTGTTTTTCTATGTGGTTTGTATTGTGGTTTATTTTATCTTATTGTGCGTGTTTGGTTGTGCTTTTGGTTTTGACACACTCAAGGAGCATGTTTTTTATTTTATTTTATTATTTTTGTTGTTATTTACTTTTTTTAATTTGGTTTTGTGTTTGTTTGCTCCTTGAGTATGTCAAAGGTGGTAGGCCAAGTCCGAGTCCTAGGCGTTTTTGGCGGAATGGATACCCCTGCCTCCTTGGGTCTTACTCGAAAGTGGCATCCCTTTTGGGATGTTTTCCACATATATATATATATATATATATATATATATATATATATATATATATATATATATATATATATATATATATATATATATATATATATATATGTCGACATGACATGGCTTGATACCTCCCTTGTTATGCATCATTTGGTAGTTAGATCCAATTCCAAGCCTGTTAAGAAAAAAATTAGGAAGATGCATCCTAAGATTACCCTTTTAGTCAAGGAGAAGCTCCAAAAACTTCTTGATATCATATTTATCAAAGCCATCAACTATTCTGATTGGATTTCCAACATCATTCCTGTAGCTAAGAAGGAAGGAACAATCAAGATATGTACCAACTTTTGAGACATTAACTTAGCATATCCCAAGAATGATTTTACCCTCCCCAACATAGATATGATCATAGATTTTTTGCTTTATGTGGAATGCTTTCGCTCATGGATGTTTTTTTGAGATACAATCAAATCATGATTATCCCTAAGGACCAAGCCAAGACAGTTTTCATCACTTCATGGGGTACATTTTGTTATAAATTTATGCTTTTTGGCTTGAAGAAAATCGGTTCTACATATCAAAGGGCCATGACTTATATCTTTCATGATATGATGTAGGATAGTATTGAGGGCTATGTGGATGATCTTCTTGGTCATTCCATAAATAGATAAATTTGTGTTCATGATTTAAGATGGATCTTTGAAAGGCTTCAACAATACAAAGTTCATCTTAAACCCTCTAAGTGTGTGTTTAAAGTGAAATATGGCAAGATTTTAGGTTTCTTAGTGTCTAGACGAGGCATTGAAGTGAATATTGCTAAGATAGAAGATATCATTGGCATACCTCCTCCCTATAACCTAACCGAGTTGCATAGCTTGCAATGTAAACTTCAAGATATTTATTGGTTCAAAGCTCAGTTATCCAATAAGTGTTAGCCCATTATTAATCTTATTAAGAAAGATTCAGTGTTCAAGTGGGATAATGAGTATCAAATATCCTTTAATGAACTCAAGAAGTATCACACTTCCTCACCTATCTTAGTTTCCCCTAGACTGGATAAGCATATGATGCTTTACATAGTAGCCATAGATAATGCTTTGGAAACCATGTTAGCTCAACACGATGATCAGAACAAAGAGAGATATCTACAATATCAGTAGAACTTTGGTTAGATATGAAACTTGATACACCCATTAGAGAGGATTTACCTTGCTATAGTGTTTGCTTCTCAAAATTTAAGACACTACATGCTTAGCCATAAGATATTGGTAGTCACAAAGTTTGATCCTATCTACTATTAATGTCAAAGCCCCACATTTTAGCACAAGTTGCTAAGTGGGTTGTAGACCTTAGTGAGTTCAAATTAACCTTCATAGGTCAAAATACTATAAAATGTTAGGTGATTGCTGACCAACTAGCCATTGCTCCCCTAGAATCCACCCATCCCTTAGTCGTTGAGTTTCTTGATGAGTGTTTTAATGGAAGAGCAAAAGTCTTGGACTTTGTTTTTTGATGGATCATATTGCTTGAAGGGCACTGGTGTTGGAATTATTCTTGTTACCCCATAAAAATAGCTAATTTTCCTTTCCTTCAAGCTTTATTTCTCCTACACTAATAATACTGTAGAGTATGAAGCCTTGATCCTAGGTATTAGAGCCACCTTAGCCTTGAAGGTTAGAGTTCTTTTGTTCTTTGGTGACTCTCAACCTATGGTTAATTATATCAATGGAGTTTATCAAACTAGATATGATAAGTTGAAACCCTACAAGGAGATTGTCACCAAGATTTTATCCATGTTGATAGAGTAACCATAGAGTCTATCCCTAGATCCTCTAATTTCCATGGTCGTTATTACATCCTTGATCCCCATGGAGTTAGAAGATGATTAGGTGATGATTATCATATATCAAATCTAAGAGCCCACATCCCTTCATTCTTGTCTCATTCTATTATATGTCCTAAATATTAGAGTTTCTCAATTTGAGCCTTAATATACTAACATCATTAATTTCCTTAAGGATGGTTCAATGCCTAATGACTTAGACCACAATCACCAAAAATATTTTGCAAAAAAGAGCAACCAATTCATGATAATTAGCAATACTTTATATCAATATTCTTTTGAGGGCATTCTTTTGTGATGCCTTAACTCTAATGAAGCTCAACTAGCGCTTAGTGAAGCTCATGAAAGATAATGTGGAGGCCATTTTAGTGGTAATGCTATTTCTAAGAAGCTCCTTTGGATTTGCTACTATTGTCCTTCCATGGAGAAATATGCATGTGACTATGTTCAATGTTGCAACAAGTGTAAACTCCATGACAACCTTGTTCATTCTCCTCAAAACCTTCAGGTTATTTCTTCTCCTTAGTCATTCTCCATGTGGGGATTGGAAATTATCAAAAATATTAACCCAACATTTTCTAATGGTAACAAGTTCATAATTATGACTATAGAGTACTTCACCAAGTGGGTCGAAGCCATACCCTTAGCTACGATGATTGGAATTCAAGTCTCTAAGATCATCTTTAACCAGATCCTTTGTAGGTTTGGGATTCCTTTAGTTATTATTTCTAACAATGATACTCCTTTCAAGAACAAGGATGTCCATAAAATTTGTGCTAAGTACAATATTCAACACAAGTGGTCAACTCCATATTACCCTTAGGATAATGGTCAAGTTGAAGCATCCAATAAGTCTCTAGTTAAGATCCTCAAGAAGTTGGTTAGTAAGACTAGTTGAGACTGGCATATCCTACTGTATCTTGCCTTGTAGGCCTATCATACTAATGTACATACTCCTATAAGTTATTTCCCTTATATCTTGGTCTATGGCATTGAGGTAGTCTTCCCATTTGAGTTAGAAGTCTTGTCCTTGCATATCTTATTCCAAGATGTCTTGGTCAACGATGAGTATCATTTAGAGAATTTAAATCAATTAGGTTTACTGGATGAAAAGTGCATCCAAGTCTTAGAGCCTATTAGAATAGGCTCAAGTGATCTTACTCTAAGAAATTCTACAATCATTCTTTTGAGATTGGGGACCTTGTTCTCAAGGAAAACCAAAAGAACACTAATGCTCAATTATATCTAAAAGGTAAGTTTCATCTTAATTGGGTAGGCCCCTTTGTCAAAATTACCAATTTTGGCTCAAGAGCCTATCGTATAACATCGTTAGATGGTAAAAAAATTAAAGAACCAATGAACATAATACACCTAAAATGATATTATGCATGATTCTGCATCCTAATTTTCCATCCTGATTTTGTTTTGTATGCTCATACTACATGATTGCCTACCATATCTTACATGAACTACTTAACATTTTGTTCCATTTGTATATTTTCTTGTCATATAGTTACATTTCTATTTGATCATACTTGCATGACTGCTTGATCATATAGATTATTGGGGACTTTGTGATGAGGCAAGTGATGAAATCTAGTTAGATTATAGCTCACATGCATTACACTCATACTAGTACTCTAATGCCTAGTGAATCCCCAACATAGAGCACATATCTATACATTTTATTCATTATTGCATTTTTGCTCATTTATTTTCTTATTTTCTCTCCTCATATATTCTTTGACCTTGAAAGTTTTAATAATCATACATTTTTAACCCAGTTAAGGGATATTTTCCTTCATCTCTTGTATGCATTTTACCCTTTGAATGTTTTCCATCATTTATTTTTTTTCCAAGACAAAGGTTTTACATTCCTTCTTCTATTTGTGCATCTTATTTTTCTCACACTTCTCCTTATTTATCTTTCAATTGTTAAGGTATACTTGTGGGATAGGGTAGATACTGCATGAATATCATTTATGATGTTAATATGGCCACTGGCTATCTTATGCACATCTCTTAGCAATTGAAATTTCAAAGAGGACACATTCATAATATTGTTAATTTATTGCTTCTCTCATTCTTTTATCTTCTATCTAACACATGCACACATACACACACATATTTTTCTGCTATACTTTGATTTGCTCACTTATCTTTTGCACACACCACACCCTTATTGGATTACACTTCTTTTGGAAGATCAATCACATCACTACACCCCATATGAGATAACTTCATGGCCACCAATGAGGGGTAACCTCCATTCAACCATTTTCAAGCATACATCCTAGTGGGTATCTCTCTAGATACAACTGTTAGCAAGCACCACACCCATATTAGGTATCACTCCACACTTGATTAGTTTGGGAGTATTACACCCTTATGGGATAGCTTCATGGCCACTAGCAAGGGTAGCCTCCACATCTAGCCATTTGCAAGCATACATCCTTACATGGTTCTGCTTCCTTTTTCTTTTTCTTTGCTTTCTTTGTTTTCTTTTGACCTCTTTGAAACTTTGCTTCTCTCTTCTTTCTTCTTTCTTTATTTCTCTTCCTCTTATCATTATTTATTTCTCTCCTTTTATTCTTCTTTTTTGCTCATCTACTTGTTTTATTTACATTCATTTTAGCTAGATTTCATACATGCATTTCATTAGTTAGATTCATTTTCATTCTACATTCATTTAGTTAAGATCATTATGCATTGCATTCATTATGTTTGTGATCATCATGCATAACTAAAACAAATAACAAAGCACACACATAATGCACACACATTTTACACCATAAATAATAAAAGCAGCATGTATTACTCATAAAATATAGAGTGCATGTCAATTGATCGATATGACACTGACACAGTAGTAAGCTTGGCACACTTGACCATCCTTAGGGATACATACCATAATCAAAATCAACATGTCATCCTAATACTTTCCCTAACTATGTGAGTCTGTCTCCTCTGCTCTACCTATTGGAGATGGTCCTAGTGGGGGTATGTTCATTGATCATAAAATAAATTATGTCTATGATTGTGAATGACTCTATGATCATAGGGATGATGGTAGTAGGATCCTCTACTCTGCTAGAATTACCCAAAAGTACAATGCTTGGTAGAAGAATTTGTGTGCCTCCCTCACTCTCTACAACACTTCCTACAATAATCTGTTCACCTCACCCTATTACCTACCTATGATAATATCCATCCTCTTTGTCCAGGCCTACTACCACTCTCACTCTAGTCAACCCATCTCCCCTTTGAGGCACTCTATCTTAGACCTTATTACATATTGCTTTATCAAGGCTTGGTCTAGCCATGTGTGAATAGAGTCCATATCAACTTGCATAGCTACCATACTAGCCTACAGTGCCTTTGCCTCCCTCATTGAGTACTCCTAACCCATAGCCCTACTATATCCCACTTGTGTTTCCATGGGAGAATCTTTGAATGCTCTCCCTCCCTCTGAGCTAGAGAGGGTGATGGTCATCCTTATGTCTATCACCATCTATATACTAATATGCACTTATACCTACCTCAATGGATTTAGACCCCTCTGGTATTGCTCTATTATGTGTTAGTTAGCCTCTCAAAGTTCTAGCTACACTCATTGGTCCATGACTTGGAATCTCTACACTAACATTGGTGGGGAGATCCTTAGGGGTATAATGCCCCTATATCATATCCTATACTCGAGAGCTCCCACAACATTATCCACTCCTAGGTCAACATAGAGGGGATGATATAGGTCCTCCTCTACAAACCACCCTATATTAGGGCCCCCTCTAAATCCTTATGGATACCTCTAAACCTGCCTAAACCCATAGTCACCAAGATATAAAATCTCTTAGAGAATGCTGAATTATCGTTGTACTTGATCAAATCAATATAGCTCATGCTTACCCTTCTCCATGGTGACCCACCAGATCCTCTAAACCCAAGTGAGCTCCCCAACATCCTTATCCCATCCAAGGTGTAGATACCATGGTCACTCTATGATCTGGTGATCTTGTAGCTCATCTATTACCTACCTCTCTAATGTCATGATACTCGTATATGCTCTATATCCATGCTCATAGTGTCATCTCTATCTATATTTATTGGTCACTCTAAGTTGGGTAATGGACTTGGTAATGCATTTGACCTCTAGATAACTATGTGCTCCCAACACCACACCTAGAGCAATGTCATACAAACCAATCCTATAGCCACTTATACACAATACCATGCAAAGTCCTATATAAATGGGACAACACATATGGTCCCCATGTGAACCTAAATTTTTGGTATTGCATGTCTACCACTACTCCCTCTAGTTTCCATAACAAGTATCATCTACTTATATGGCACACTAGCATCCCTACCACTACCCCACAGAGTACGAAGGTTAGTGCCCCAACTCCATATCATCACAACATCTCATTGACATGAAATCCATTCTACTGAATCTCAAGTGTTAGGTTCCTCGACAACCTCTTTGATGCTACCTGTAACACCCATACCATGTAAATCATCCTCCCATGATGGGGATCCTCAAGATATGCCTCACATCCTTTAATGTGATGTTCATCTCCCCTATCGGTAGTTGAAATGTGGATGACTTTGAATACCACCTATCTGCCAGTGCCATTAGTAGTGCTCTATCTGCCTTAAATCAGGGTATCTCTACTAGATGCAGTAACCCCACATCCCGTAGGGTATCTTGGTTTACCATTGTGAGTCCTCTCATAGCCTCCTCTAACATGCTTAGTCGTCACTCTCTACTCAAGAGTACATCATTCTGCAACCATAAACATTACAAATTTATTTTTTGACCAAATTTACACCTAGTTTGTACAGGGTGTGAATTTGGCACTGCAATGCAACCAAATTTACACTCAGCTTCCAAATTCACACTTAAAAAAGCTAAAAATGCTAAAAAAAACTAAAAATATCATAAAAAAACAAAATTACATGAAACCCTAATCTAACCTAGTCTAAGGTTGGATTTAGGTTTGCACCCATGCTTGGTCTATTGCAATTCCAACTTCATCCCTCACAATGGTTGCATGATGTGTAAGACACACCATTCTTCTTTTCTTCCTCATAGCTATTTTCTTCTTCTAATAGTAAAAATGAATTCATTTTCACCTTTTTCTCCTCTTATTCATCTTTCTCTATTTTTTCTCTCTTCCTTTTTGACTTTTCTCTTGTTTTTTCCTATTATTTTTTGTTTGCTTTTTTCTTTTTTTTTGTGCATGTTTGTCATTTTGAGTTTCTTTAGGAATTTTACATTCCTTCTAAAACTCGAGGGGGTACCCAAACCATAGAGACATTATTTTTCATTAATGTCTCATTTTGCATGAAATTTTGCATTGTATGGAATGACATCATTTTTGCACCGTCCCTTCTCCTAAATTGGTTCTCTTTTTGTGTTTTCCATTCTTCACCCATAAGTGTATACACTTTTCTTTGATGCATCAAAGAAGTGGCAAAATGTAGACATGGAAAATTGACCCATCAAGATGAGTCATTTTCCTTAGATCCTTAGTTTTTCCCTCAATTCTGCTAAGTGCAAGTTTGACCCCCTTTTTACCCTTTATTTTGCTTGTTTTTCCATAGCCTTATCAAATTCACACCCACTTCTTATAGGATGCAAATTTGGCATACCAAATTCACACTTTGTAAGGACTAGGTGTGAATTTGGTAATTTTAGATTTTTCCTCTCAAAAACCCTTTCCAACATCAACTCTTTATGATATCGGCCCTTGCTTGGAGTTAAATTTCATTTTCCCACGTTTTTCCTGCTTTAAACCTCTAATAAATAGAGGTATTGGACTTTCTTTTCCATCCTAGTTCTACAAGTGGTGATTCTAAGATCTTTTATGAAAAGTGCTCTTGATGAATCTCTGCTTTTAAATTGTTGTGTTGCTTTGCTTTTGTGCTTATTGTGATTGGATACCCTTGGTGAATAAGTGGAGGAGCCTTGATGATAGGAGGGGTCTACCAACTTGGTTACTACCTTCACTTTCTCATTGCTCCTTGCTTTCTCCATCAACTAATCAAGTTTTTGTGTATTATTAGTCTATTTTAAGCATTAATTTTTATTTTGCATCGCATTTTTGTAATTGTATAGACTAAAGTAGGCTTTGAACCAAATTCACACTTAGTCCATACAAGGTGTAAAATTGGTAATTAGGGCTTGGGGGTAAATTTTTGCTTCCAAAACCCTAATCCATTTTCTTGCACATTTCATTTATATCATTGTCTATGCTCGTTTTCTATTGTTTTATGTTTGCTATATCTCGTTTTTCTCATTCCAAAGGTCAACAATCTCATTTATTTTTGAACAGTCAGCTAAAAGGACCAAGGGGACTTGACTATTGTGCATCCAGTCTTAGTCACATAGCATTTTAAATAAGCCCCCAAACACTAATCAAATTTTACCAAAGGGTTTGAAGCTACTTTATAGATTTTAAAGTTGTTGGGTATATGTGGATGCAATTTAAAAGCTAGGATCAACCATTGGATCAAGTAAGCACTCTAAAAAGACTTCTTAGGTAGTTTTTTGTTTGCTTTGTCCTCATTTCTATTCTAGATTTAAATCATAAGTAAATAAATACATCCAGTTTTGTTTTTAGACATTTTAAATGTTAGAGTATATTATTTGGTACATGCTAATGTACCACCTTGGGTACATATTTAGATTAGGAGTGTGTCTTAGATTAGAGTGTGAGTATTTACTTTATGCAATGTAATAAATGCACAAGTATTATTAGAATGTGCAAAGTATTCAATAATGTAAATGTGCATAATAGTCCATGTGCACATGAGTCCATAGAGTAGGAAAGTGAAGAGTCTCAAGAAGAGTGAAGGCCAAGAGTACTCCATATGAAGAGTCACATTCCATTATATATGTGTCTATGTGTGTGTGTGTGAGACACAATGTAGAGTGAGAGTGTGTGGAAGTATGGTGTATTTGAGATCTTTATTCTATATCAAGATACTATTTTCATGAGCATTTGTTAATGGCTATTTTATGAGTTTGTAGAAGTTATTTATGAGTTTTATATGATTTAGATATTGCCATTAACATATATTTCATATAGCAACTTTATTTTAGATCTTGTGGTTATTTGTTTTAAGTATTAAGCATCAAAAGCTAACAGTGGTATCAGAGCCACAAGGGAGATTGATAGGAGATAGGGAGATTTCTTTTACAAAATTTGAAAGTTGCTATTTGGCTAGAGTCTTTCCACAGGGTTGCAGAAAAACTCATGAAGACTAGGACTCAACATAGATTTCTTTCCACTAGATTGAAGAACAACTAGTGAAGATTATTGATTTCAGATTTTTGGAGATTTGAATGTATTTGATTGTTGTTGTCTAAGATTTTGTTGCAGAAAATTAGTTCTCAAAAGTTGAGAAGCTTCCTACAATAGATAGAGAAGAATTTCACCTTTGATTTCCTAAAAGTCTATGTGCTTTCCTCGTGCAGGGATTAGTTTTTGAGTTGCAGCAAAAGAGTAGACATTGAAGATTGAGGAGACCCAAGAAAGAGGTCCCCATAGAATATTGAAGAAAGGAGATTGAGGAGACCCAAGAAAGAGGTCCCCATTGCATATTTGAGAAAGAAGATAGGAGATTTGAGAAAGAGGCTAGAGAAGCCCTTGAGAGAGTAGATAGAAGATTGAAGAATTTGGAAACCCAAGAGAAGAGGTTTCAAGCAAATTTGGAAGGAGAAAGAAGAAGAATAGAGAAGCCCTATTGAGAAATTGAAGAAGTGGCCATTGGAGAAGATTTGAAGAAATTTTGAGGTAGAATATTGCAAGAAGAAGAAGCTCCTAAAAAGAGGTAATCACATAAAAATTGGGACAATTGTTGTCATTCAACAACAAGCCCAAAAGGATTTGTGAAACTGATTCAAGGAGAAGGATTTTGGCAAGAAGTTTTCCAAATTTGAGAAAGTATTTTTGAAGACTTCAAGACATTCAGATTCTTGAAGAAGAGGCCAGCAAAGAGGTCAAATTTGAAGATAGAATTCAGTGAAAGCTAAGGAGGAGAAAGAAGATTGAAAGAGGCCACAAATTGATATTTTTGGAGATAACCATTAAAGTTTTGAAGGCTGATTTTTGAAGAAGATTGCAGATTTTTGGGGTAGAATTTGAAGAGTTTCAGGGCAGCAAGATAGAGGAGGAGAAATCAAAATTTTGGAGTAGCATTTGAAGAGTTTTGGATTGCAAATTTGGGCAGAATTAGAAGAAGATAGAAGAGCTATGAATTGGAGAAAATTTGGGCAGATTTGGAAGCTTTTTGGATAGCTGATTGAAGAAGGAATTGATAGCCATTTAAGGCAGATAATTGAAGGAGATAGAGGTAGATTTTGGACATAAAAAAGGTAGCATATTGGCAGCATTTGGAGCTGAAAAAATACAGAGTTTGTGGATAACAAAAAGGTAGAAAATTGAAGGAGTTAGAGGCAGCATATTGGACTGCATTTGGTGCTGCAAATTTCAAAGAATTTGGACAGCGAGTTGAAGGAGATAGAGTTGTATTTTAGACAACATTTGAAGAAGAATTTGAGCTGCAAATTTCAGAGTTTCTTGGCAGCTTTTTGGAAGGAGAAAGGAGAAGTTTTGAGGCAGCAAATTAAAACTAAGAAAGCAGATTTTTGGGCAGCTTTAGGAGCTGCAAATTTTAGAAGATTTGGGCAGCATTTCGAGAAGCAAAAGAGCTGCAAATTTGATGGTATTTGGGCAGCAAGTTTGAATATTGAAAGGTGAGAAAATCTAGCTAGAAAGCAAGCTTGAAAGAAAGCACAAATAAATTTGGAGAATTAATATTTTATTATGGAGTTATAAGTTGATTATTATTAGATTTTTTGCAAGTATTACTCCTAGTTTAAAACAACAAGAAAAGTAGTTGTAAATGCAATACGAAGCACTAAAAGGTGTGCATAGTATATGTTTCTGAAAAGGAAATTTAAGTGCATGTTCTTGAAGGAACAATAGTCTCTTTGAACCTGCACAAGTTTCAGAAATAGAAGTCAGTAAAGTAAGTGGAAAAGGAGTAAAAGTATTGAAAAAGAAAGCTTTCAAGCTCACCCATTGAAGCTGAGTTGTGGAGAAGCCAAGCTACATCAAAATAGGTTAAAATTTGTAGAAGCAATGCAATAGAAGTGGCAGCCAAAGAAGCCATCGTACGTTGAAGGAGGAGCCACCATTTTAGAAAGGAAAAGCCACCCAAGTTGTGGTTGCACCACCATGAGAGGAGAAACCATTGGAAGAGCCACCACATTGCACAAAGGAGAACTTAGAAAGCCAAATGCCAAAGGAGAACGTAGAAGGCCAAGCGCTACTGTACGTTGGAATATGTTGGAAAGAAGAGCAAACATACTACAAAGAAGAAGTGGAGCATTATCAAAGGAAGAGTACTCATTTGAGGAATTGTAGAGTTCATTTACCACTTGGTATTGCAAGAAATGTAACACCCAAGATGTTATAGAATCGTTGAATGTAACCAACCAAAGTTTGAAAATATTTTCAACCAAGTGTTATGAGAAGGATAGTAACTTGGAGTGCCAAAGAAATATTATAGAAGAAGACAAGCATTTATGTGCCACTTGGCACTTGAAATAGTGAGCACCAAATATCTTAGAAGGGAGTCAAAGCATTTTGAAATCTTCATTTATTGCATGGGCCAAAATTAGCAAAGGAGAGATTCATTTTGGAAGAAGTTTGGGTTGCAAAATCAAGAGAGCACCTTGCAACAAGAAGACTATTGACTATTCAACAGTGAAGATCTAGCATTTCACCCAGAATAGCGTGCACCCAGATTATTGAGGTAAATCTCAAATTATTATTTGATTTATTCAAAGGTTGGAGTAATAAGGAGTATTTTATAATTGATTTATGAAAGTTTGAAGTTTGATTAATATATTTTCACATTGATTAATTAATGCTATTGGAGGTATAAGGTTTATAAGTGGTAAATCAAAACCATAGATATTTTATTATTGCTATTTGGAAAGTTTTATGAAGATTTGAAAAGTTGATTTGAAGATTTGAGAAATTAATTTGAAGTTTTGTAATTGGTTTATTGAAATATTTGCAAATTGATAATTTTGGAGAAATAAGGATTTCAACATCAAATTAGGAATACAAAACTTGCAAATATATTTTATAGAATTTCTAAATTTCTAATTGGGGAGTTATAAGGAATTCAACACCAACATAGGTTTGTGAAATTTAGAATTGAGAAATTATATTTTTGAAATTTGGGAGATAAAAGGTATTCCACCTAAATATTTGAAGAATTGAAACCTTTATCAAAATTATTGATTGTTCATTCATAAATAGGGAGAAATAAGGTATTTTCCTTGAATAATAGAATTTGAATATTATATTAAAATTGTCATCCAAACATTAGACAATACAAGGTATTCTACAAAATTTGAGAATTGAAAAGAGTTTATCAAATTTGATCATATACTCAAAACTAGGGAGATATAAGGTAGTCTACAAGTGTTATCATGACAACAAATAAATTCTTTCTTTCAGAATCCCAACTTCTTAAAGGTCCTAATTACACTTCATGGAAAAACAAAGTGAGATCAATATTGATAGTAGAAAAGCTTTGGGATATTGTTAAAGGAGCAAAATCTAAACCTACTAAAGATGCTAGGGAAATTCAAAAGTATGAGGAAGATGAAGCAAAAACACTCATGATAATAACATTTGCAATTACAGATGATATACAACCATACATTAGTTCAACAATAACTTCTACAAAAGCTTGGAATACTTTAGCCAAGATATTTGAAGAAAAGAATAAAGCCACTATCTTGAATCTTCAAACCCAATTGCATTCTCTAAAAGTTAATAGTGGTGAAAGTATAGAATTATTTCTAAGAAAAGTGGCAGATATAAAAGAAAAATTATTAACCTTAGGAGAAAAGGTAGAAGACAAGTTTCTTGTTCAAGTGATTCTAAGAGCACTTCCAGAAAGCTACAAGCATCTAGTCACATCTTTACAAATTCTAAGTAAAGATACATCATTTGATGAGTTAGTCAATATACTACAAGAGTATGAGGTAGAGAATTCAATCAAAGATGAAATGACTAACAATGCCTTAGTCTCAAAATATAATCCATAAGGAAATGTTACTTCATTCTTAAGGGACAAATCAAAATGGAATAATAGATATTGTCAAGTATGCAGAAAGAGAGGACATAGTACAAATTTTTGTAGATTCAATCCAAGAAATCAGTTCCAAGGAAATCAATTAAATCAAGGAGGTCAATCAAATAGGTCATTTCAACCAAGACAATATCAGAATCAATATAGACCACATCAACAACAATTTCAGCATCAGAATCAATACAATCAACCTCAACTACAATATAGAGAAGGAAATCAAAAGGGGCACTTAGCTCAAGAGATTCAAGAAATTCAAGAACTGGAAGAACCTATAGAAGAACATGAAGTTAAAGCTCTTTCAACAAATATAGTATTTTATGAAGATACTAATTATTTACTTGATCAGGATACAGACATGGAGCATAATGAAGAAAGCAAAAAAGAAGAGCACAAGTTCTAGAACTAGGATGAAGACCATATTGAAGACTAAAGTCTTCAATAACCAAATAATGTAATACAAGGGGTGTTAGAGTATATTAAATTATTTGGTACATGCTAATGTACCACCTTGGGTACATATTTATATTATGAGTGTGTCTTAGATTAGGGTGTGAGTATTTACTTTATGCAATGTAATAAATGCACAAGTATTATTAGAATGTGCAAAGTATTCAATAATGTAAATGTGCATAATAGTCCATGTGCACATGAGTCCATAGAGTAGGAAAGTGAAGAGTCTCAAGAAGAGTGAAGGCCAAGAGTACTCCATATGAAGAGTCACATTCCATTATATATGTGTCTATGTGTCTATGTGTGTGAGACATAATGTAGAGTGAGAGTGTGTGGAAGTATGGTGTATTTGAGATCTTTATTCTATATCAAGATACTATTTTCATGAGAATTTGTTAATGGCTATTTTATGAGTTGTTGTAGAAGTTATTTATGAGTTTTATATTAGATATTGTCATTAACATATATTTCATATAGCAACTTTATTTTAGATCTTGTGGTTATTTATTTTAAGTATTAAGCATCAAAAGCTAACATGAACGAGAAAAGCATATAGTTGCATCTTAGATTAAATATGTTTGTGCATTATCTTGAACCCTTATTGAAAAGGAAAATATTTACATATTTTCAAAGTTAGGATTTTAGTTCTCATTAAAATTAAAAATTATTCTAGAGATATTCTTTGCTTGCATTACTGTTTGTATTGCATTGTTCTTTTATTCTTCCTAGTTTAGATCTTAGTAAGGTCAAACATAGGTGTTTATTTAAATAAACACATCAAACAATTCCACCTTAGACTTGGAGCGAGTCCTTAAACCATTCTTAGTGAACCCTTCGCTCACATGAGCCCCCGAGTATAGAGGATAAAACATACCCCCGAAGTCACCTTGGCTCCCAGTGGATCTAATTGAGAAGTGTATGGAATAGGGCAATTTCCCCCCCTATAAAAATGTATTTATTATTAATTGTTTTTAAGATTTTTCAAAAAAAGAAACAAGAAAAATAAAAAGTCACATATAACTTAAATGAAGCCTATGTAAGCTTCAATGATAAATCATTGAAATCAAAGTTGTATTATTGTGATGATTTGCTAACTCAATTCTTAGAAGGTATATCATTAGGTATATCACAAATTAAAATGCAAAGATGAAGGAGAAAAAAAAAAACAAAAGAAAGTAAAAATGGAGAAAGAGATAAATAATTTTGGGCATGAGACAAAATTAAGTATGAAACAAGGAGATTATATCATTGTAGAAGTTGGGTTAAATCAAGGATTTTCCACTCCTAAGAAAGTGGCAAAGAAATCCCTCTACATCATCAAATGGCAAAGGCCATTACAATTCACTCAAGTCAACCATTAGAAGAAAAAATGATACAAGGGATGAGGAAGTACAATGTACAAGTTTAAATTCAAGAGGTAAAGGTGCAAAGGAATATGCGAAGACAAATTTTAAAGTAAGTTAGGTGAAGGAGATCAAGGGTAATCCAGGTAAAACATCTTCATTTTTCTCAAGTAGCATAAAATTCTCTCCTTGATATAAAAATGAAAGTAGTTCGAAGTGTATTTGTTATGCTTTAGTATTTTAAGAGCAACACAATAAATAAATGCATATGGAGGATATCAATGAAGATTTAGTATTTCCAAGAGATTATAATAAACTAATTACTATAGAGGTTCATCCTTGTACTTTAGGGTTTTGGAGGTAACATAAAGCAGAAAGTGTTTGAGAATATTTCTTGCATTTCATATTCTTTAGAGCAGCATAAATCTTTACAAGATAAGTCTCATTATCAACAATATGGAAAAATATAAGAGATTGATGAAGAAAGTGTTGGTAGAAAAGGAAAAAGGAGATAACGATCATCAAAGAAATAAAGAGAAAAAGAAACTCAATGGGATATCAAAATGGGAAGCCAAATAAAAATATCATAGGTGTTAACAAGAAGTGGGACTAATCCCACTAATAAAAATAAAAAGTGATGATGAAAATGGCATCATGGAATATTAGGGGTATGAATAAGACCCTTACAAAAGAGCTATTAAGTAATAAATAGATTGTTATAGTCCTAAGATTATTTTAAAACAAGAAATAAAATTAAGTAATGAGGGATATAATGGTGCTTTAAAAAATAGGAGCTTTCAACAATATTGCAACAACATAGGACAAACACATATGGGATGGATAATTATTAATAGCAAAGAGTAATTAGGTTGCTAGAATATCTTGTGGGAAAGAGAAAAACATCAAATTTGGAGTTCTAATGTATGTGCTCCAATTATAATTACTCCTTATGAAAGATGTAGGAAAGGCCTTAGGATATTTTTGTTAAACACAATGACTATTTATAATTATGATCTATGGATTCTTGGGGGTTACTTCAGCATAGTTCTATATCCTTTGGAAAAGAAGGGTGGTACTCTTGGATGGTCTAAATCAATGTAAGATTTTACTTCATTTGTCTATTCTAATGGCCTTTGGTATATTATCTCTTCAAGTTTTCAATATATATGGGATAATAGATGCATTGGGCAAAATAATATAGCAAAACTATTTGGTAGATTGTTGTCATCTAACACATGGTTACAAATAGAATATACGTTCTCTTCAAATATTTTATTTTGAGTAGGATCATATCGCAAACCCGTTCTTTTGACGTGTGATTTACTCAATAATGATCATCCAAAGTCATTTCACTTCTAGTTTATATGGATCTAAAAACTTAATTTATTCCATATGTTTATGTTATGGTGGGATAAAGCAAATTTTAAGGGATCATGTATATACAAGTTTGTTCAAAAGATTAAATATTTAAAGGGGCAAATGAAGATTTCGAATGCCAAATATTTTGGTAATACTTTTAAAGAAGGAAATTAAATCCAAGCTCAAAATTTTACAAGAGATAAATCAATGGAATAGACCAAGATTCTTATGTGCAAGAAAAAAATTAATTTCTAATTATTATAATGCATTGAAAATGAGTCACATTGGTTCCAAAAAAACTAGGAAAAATGACTCAATAAAGGAGATAGAGTACTAAATTTTCCCATGCTATAGTAAAAATAACTTTTTCTTTTTGTTGCCTCAAAAATATTTTAACTTCGTATGCAAGAAATATTGAAGAAGAAGATATCAAGAAGGAAGTAATTAATTATTTTTAAAATATTTTATCAGATATTGGGCAAGATAAGGAGACACAACGGAAATTTTTGCAAAATATTACATCAATTATTACACAAGAACAAAATGAAAGCTTGATGAAGAAGACATCTATGGAGGGGCTATATGAAGTAGATTTATCTTTCTATCCTAACAAGGCACTTGTCCCTCATGGAAGTCTTGCAATTTTCTTTCTAAAATGTTGGGATTTATTGAAGAGTGATATATTGGTCATTGTTGAAGAGGCCCAAAAAATGAAGGTTACAATAAGTAAGATCGATACCAATTTTATTAAATTCATTCCAAAGAAAGACGAGACAAAATATTTTGATACTTTTCATCCAATAAGTCTTTGTAATATTATTTATAAGATCATTTCAAAAATTATGGGAAACTAGGTGAAAAGCATTCCAAATTATACTATCTTAGAGGAATATGGTGGTTTTTTTATGGTAAACATTTTTTTGGTGTAATCATTGCACAAGAGGCCATAAATTCTCTTCATTCCATGAAAAAATGGGTATGCTTATGAAATTAGATATAAGCAAAGCATATGAAAGGGTTTGTTGGAGTTTTTACATGATATTCTCAAAAAGTTTAATTTTTTTTGGTTAATTATAGTGTTTGTATTTATAGCGGGTTTTAACAAGGATCCCAAAACCTGATTACATAAGAAATGGGCCTAGGGCATCAATCCCTTGAAACTGAACACCAAAACAGAAATCCCGTCCAGTGATAACGGTAAGCATGAAACAATCCCTCTCGGCGGGAAACAAACAAATAAGAAAGAAAGTAGTTTTGGAGATCCCGCCCGGCGGGGAGTAGCCAAAAACCACCATCGAGAAGATCCCACCGAGCGGGAAGCAAAGAAAAACCGTTACAATAAAATCCCGCCTCGCGAGAAGCGGTCAAAACCACCATAAACGGTCCCGCCTAGCGGGAAGCAACGAGGGAAATCCCGCCATCAGGAAACCGACGAGAAAGAAAGGATCCCGCCTCGCGGGAAAATCGGCAGATTTGGCGAATCCCGCCCTGTGGAGAAACCATCCCGCCCACCGGAAAACATTTCGTTCAGCGAGAGCCATCCTGCAGGAAGCCGACAGCCAGCACAGAGAGGATCTAGCCCATCAGGAAGTGACCAGAGAGTTGCACCACAAGGAACCCGCCCCGGGAAAATAGAAGAGGATCCCAGCAGTAGGGACCAAGAATCCCGTCCAAGCACAGAGCCCACCGAGGATTCGCAAGAAAAGGGGGAAGCTATCCAAACCCTAAACCGTCACCTCCACCGCACCGAGAAACGTAGGGGACCAGATCCACACGAATAACCTGCAAAAAACCCGAGGGGGAAGCCTGAGGGAAAAAGGGAAGGGATCCCCAACCAAATAGGGATCCCTGGGAAGCACCAGTCTAAAAAAACAACCAAGGAAACCCTAGCCGGCCGGGAGGGGCGCAGATAGTGAAGAAGGATCTCCCCCCAGGAGATCATCTGCAAACAACCACTCCCCGGGAGGGATGACCTGGATTGAGCCAGGGACTGGGCAGGAACCAGGAGCCATGGGAGGGGGAGCAGGGGAGGGACCAGAGCCCTCCCCTCTCTACTTTCTTCCCTCACAAAAAGTTTAATTTTAATCAAGGTTAGTGTGAATGGATTAAATATTGTTATAGCACTTTGAAATATTACATTTTTATCAATGGTTCTCCTACTAGTTACTTTAAGTTATCTCGTGGACTCCACCAAGGTGATCCACTATATCCTTATCTAATTATTTTTCGTGTGAAGGTATTAGGGAGAGCTTTCTCAAAGGTAAAGTTGAAAGGAAAAATCAAAGGTATTCAAGTTGCAAAAATTGGTCCTTTCAAATCTCGTCTCCAATTTGTTAATGATACTTTTTATTTTGGGCCATCCCTTAGTTAGTGAGACCATGAAGTTCAAATCGTTATTATCATGCTATAAGAAGGCTACTAGATGGTTAATAGTATAAAATTTGAGACTTTTTTAACACTACCTTAGATTTACAATGAATTATTATGAATATTTTAGGGCTTTAACTTTAAATTTTTCCATCAACCTACTTGGGTATTCCTTATCTCATAAAGGAAATAAAAAGGAGTTGTCGATCTCTTGTTTGGATAGAATGAAATCTTGTTTGGCAAGTTGGAAAGGTAAATTCTTAACCATGGCAAGAAGGCTATAACTCATAAAGACTACATTGCAATACATCCTTATTTATATGAACTTACTTCCAAGATTGCTAGGAGATATAGCATTAGATATTGATAAAATTCAAAGAGAGTTTTTTGTAAAGGATGTGAGGATAATTTTGGGTTTCCTCTTTATATGTGGGATAGGGTTTACAAAGAAAAGAATATTAAAGGAGTACGCTTGCAAAATTGAAGATTTATGAGGTTGGCCTCAGGGGTAAAATTGATTCAAATATGAAGGAAGAGTTGAGAAAAAATGTTACTTCAAAATATAGGTTCTCTTGATATAATGAAACTATTTAAGAAAATTCTTACACCTAAAGGATCGCCAACATAGAAATTTATATCAGATAGTTTACAATTGATCAAGAAACATATCAAATTTCCATTGATATCTTGAAGAGGGAGGAGAGCCTCGATCTTTGGAATCTTGAAAAGGATGTTTCCAATATACTATTGGGTTCCAAGGTTTGACACATTGAGACTGTTTTATTTTGGATCAGATCAAGATGGTGAGGAAATTTATCTCTTAGAGCTCTGAAAATTTTGAATTTACCAAAAGGAGGATTTCCCAATTACTTAGGTTTTCAACCTCAAGTGATTTTCTAGATTATATAGGATGTGGTTCTAGAACCTAGCACATTAGAGGTTGAGAAATATGTGAGAAGGATCCTTAAAAAATGAGGTATTCTGGAATGTCTTTTGAAATTCCATGGGTACAACAAAGACTTGTCAAAGCAAATGGTGTTTTCCTAGAAAAATAGGATGGTGAGAGGTGGTGGAATAGATTTTGATATCTCCATCACCCTTATTGTAAAGGTAACAAGATTACCCCTAGATAGTGATTGTCATAATAGGTAAAAACACTCATTGGAAAGGGATTTGGAGTTCTTTCTCGGGGAGGACGAATCTTTGCTAAAGCTTCAAAATAGGTACTAGAGGAAAGTGCTCTAGGACCCTTGGGATAAGGTTATGCTAGTTATCATGAACTATTTTACTTTGGATGCAAAGAAAGACATCATTCGCAACTAACATGTAATGTTCTTGAACCAAATTTAGTGTAACAAAATTATGAATATTCCTTCATTTTTGTTGACGTCAATGGATAAGTCCATAGGGGATGTTCGAAAATGGAAAGGCCTCAAATCCAATTCACCAAGGTCTGGATCTTCTAATTTTTGAATATGTGGCAAGAGAGAGGATTTTCGAGGGAGGTGGCCCGTAGCTCGAGGCTCCTTCAGAAGGAATTTACTGCAGCTAGGAAATATTTAAAATCTTCCCAAAAAAAAATCTAACTTTATTAAGGAGATTGAGATTTTAAATCCCCTTATTTCTAGTAATAAAGGACGAGTCCCCACTAAATACAGATGGAGCTACGAAAGTGATGGTTGGAGTATGTGGTGTAGTAGAGAAGACTAGATGCTCCAAAATGCTAGTGGAGAAAAGATAAAACTTGAGAAAGATCCAATTCCAGTGGTGGATTCAAATTTGGAAGATTACACCCCTGTGAAGAAGGAAACTAAGCTTACCCCAGGATCTTTGGGATGCAAGACCAAAACTTTCTCTAGTCCATCGGCTCTGCCTAATGTTCCAAAATCATTCTTAAAAATGATGCTTGACTGCCAAGTTTCGTTGATGGTTAAAATGAATGATGTAATTTCCTATGCAAATGATATTAAGAACATGATTCAGTGAATTCAAAATGAGATTGGAGGCTCAAATACGGGTTTGCTATATTCTAGAGATTGTTCCTCTGGGGACCGAGTCCCTGTTGATGGGCCTTATGCAAATTTTTCAACTAGATGCCCCCTTTGACCCTGGTTGATGGTCTCAATTTTGGATGGATGGATTGTGTTGTTTGATCTCCTCTTTGGATATTTGGAGCTAGTTTCTCCATAATCCTTTATTTTCTCTTGGAATTTGGTTGGACCGTTGTTGTTTGTAGGCAACAGTGTGTTTTTTTATTATTCCTTTATCTTTTGTAATCTAGGGCTGGTGTCCTAGGTTTGAAGTATCTCTTTTGTTGTAAAAGGTTAAGGGACCTTTCAAAATCCCTTCTTATATCTAATAAAAAAAGAAACATATCATATGGTCAATTAATGAAGGGAATTATGCAAATTTTTGGTTTGATGTTTGGTTGAAGCCTTATCCTCTTATCTCTAATTCAAAATGGTAACCATTGGCACAAGCTTATCTAGCTTGTAAGGGTCCAAAGATCAAAGATTGTATTAATATGAGCAGTAACTCCTGATCATGGATTTCTATTAGGTTGAAGGATACAAACTCAAATAAATTGCAAATGAACTTTAAAAGATGCTTCAAGAGTTTTAATTCTTTACTTTTACACAAAAAGGATGAATTGGTTTTAAATCTATCAAAACATGGTAGATACTTGGTCAAGTTGGAATATGAGGATTTAGAGCAAACAAATTTTCTTACTCCCAAAGATTTCCCTTAGAAGAATGTTTGGTCAATAGAAGCTCTCCCTAAGGCCTCAACATTCCTTTGGCTAGCAATTCAAAATAAGATTATTACAGGAGAGTCTTCAAAGAAGAGGATATCATGGACCTTTCAAATGTGCCTTGTGTGAGAAAGATTTAGAAACATCAAACAATTTACTTATTCATTGTCTCTTTGCTCACACCATTTGGGGTTACTTTTTTAAAATATGAGAATATATTGGGTAGCTCCATCAACATTTGAAGAGTTGATAAAATATTGGATTAATTATTTCAAAGCTAAAGCATTATATATGGAGGATTGATCCTACCATTATTTTTTGGAATTTATGACTTGAAAGGAATAATAGAATTTTTTTAATCTCTCAAAATCATGCCCAAGTTTCAAATTGCATTATTACCTATGTTGCAAAATATTTATAGACATAGTGGTCATCATGGAAGTCTCAAGTTTATAAAAAGAGGTGCTAGCCACTTGGTTAAATGATCTGAATATAATTGGAAGAGTCATTTGTGACAATGTCATTAAAACAAAGGATCTACTTCAACCTATGATAAAATAGAAATGTCTAAAAATTGGATTTATCAAAATAAATTTTGATAGTACTTCCAGGAAAGTCGATGAAGATGGTGTTTTTTTAACTAATGAAGGTAAAATTATTCTCACTCAAAATTACATGGTACTTCAAATAACAACTATGTAGAGGCTAAGGCACTTCTTACAAGGATTAAAATTGTAATTGAAAAATGATATAATATATTTTAATTGAGAGGGATTCACAAGTTAGCATTAATGCCATAAACAAAAATGGATGTGAGGATTAGATAAAAATATTATTTTTTATTAGGTAGGAGAACATAGGATTTTGAAAGAATCCTTAACATTTTACGATGAGAGACATAATAGAAATAAAAACAGTAAGCGAATCAAGAGGAGAACAACCCCAAGGTACAGGGGAATACAAAAAAAAAAACATAAATAGGCAGAAGGAAGAAAATGCCTTCAACAAAAAGTAAGAGGGAGAACCTTATCAACCAGGGACTAAAAGAGACCAAAATTCGAAACCAAAACACACTAAGTTAAAAAGGTAGGAAAATCCTTCATCCAAATTTGAAGAGCATTCTAATTGACCCCTTGGTTGGCCAACAGGTCAACTTCCTTATTTCCTTCTCTAAAGGTGTGCCTGAATTCAACACCTTCCAAATTCTCAATGCAACGATAAATATTTTCTACTAAATCTGTAATGGACTAGTGGGGGAATTATTTTTTTTAGCAATATTAATGATAGAAAGAGATTCGCCTTCGATCACCACCTTCTTTACATTCAATTTTTCAGGAGCATGACCCCTTGATAAAGCACCCAAGCTTCAACAAAAAAATTGGACTAAACACCTAAGAAGTCAGCAAAGGCCAAAAGAATAACCCCTTTGTCATTCCTAATGATTCCTCTAGCCCCTGCAATGCCTGGGTTGCCCTTAGCCGCCTTCAATTTTATCCAACCTTGAGGAGGAGGCTACCATTTGATAAGATCTCTAGGATTGGGGATGGGCAGACTGCAAATACCTTCCAGATTCAGGATACCTAGCTGGCTGGTAAGCTTACCTTCGCTATGGGACCATTTATCATCTTTGATAGGGATTATGGAAACATTTTCTTTCAAAAAATTAAAATTTTTAGCTTCCACATGCAAGGGATCCTTTTTATCATTCCTGAAGGCTTTTTTGTTTCTTTCATTCCAAATACCCCAAAGAAAATGAGGCAAACATAAATACCAACAATTTCTAAGAAAAATATTATGGAAGGGGGCAACCCACTACAAACACAAGTCCATAATGTTATTAGGCATGACCCAGGTAACATTGAATTTGATGAGAAGAATATGGATAACTTCTAAGGAGAAGGGACACTCAAGAAATAAATGATTAGCATTCTCCCAAGCAGCTTCACACAGATAACACCTATTCAAAATGGGCAAGCCTCTTTTGTGAAGATTTTCAATAGTAAGAACTTTGTTCTAGGCAGTAAACCAAAAGAAGAAATTAACTTTAGGTATGAGGTGTTTGAACCATATCTTACTGGCTAGAAACTAGTCCTCTTCCTCATTAAACTGAAGAAAGTAAACAAATTTAACCGTGAAGAGGCCCTTGTTATCTACTTTCCAAATAGGGGAATCAATTGATGGGTTAGGATTAAGGAGATGAATTCTAAGAATATTGGATAAAGAATTTAGAGCATGAATTTGCTTGGGGGAGGGGTTAACAAGAGATAAAGTCTTCCAAGTTCTTTTTCCATCCCTTACCTCAATAAATTCGGTGACTCTAGATCCACATGATTGCATAGTAAAGGGCTCTAAGCAGTTTAGAAGTTGATCTCTAATCAAGGGCTCATTACAAATCCAACTATCATCCCAAAAGTTAACTTTCCTACCATCACCAATTTTCCATATCAAGCCTTTTTGAATAATAAACCTAGAATCAAGAAGGTGTTTCTAAAAAACAACTCTTTGGATTGGCCTGAATATCAAGGAAATTACCATCTATGCCAAGATATTTAGTTGTTAAAATATTTACCCATCTAGCTTCATCCATTTTGAAAAACTTCCAACTTTGTTTTGCAATAAGGGCCAAATTCATTTATTTTAGTTTCTTGAGGCCTAATCCACCCTTGCTCTTCTTGGAATAAACCTACTTCTAATACACTAAGGGAAATCTATGTTTTTCTTCCATGCCTATCCAAAGAAAGGCCTTTTGAATACTATTAATCTTTTGGTAGATTTTTTGTGGCATCTTAAACAGTGACAAAAAGAAGACGAAGATGCTTTGGAGGGTGGATTTAATGAGTTGTGCCTTACCAACTTGGCTAAGAAGGGCACTTTTCCAGCTTGCCAACATTATCCTAACCCTCTCAACCATAAGAAGCCAAGAAGAATCATGTAACCTACCACTGAAAAGCAATAAACCCAGATAAATGGAAGGGAGCTTCCCAATGGAACATTCAAATATTTTTAAAATATTTACCTGCCTTTGAAGGGGGGTATTTAAAAAAAAACCTTGCTCTTGTTGAAATTTATCTTTTGTCCAGAGGCAACCTCATAAGAATATAGAATAAACTTAATATCTTTTGCTTCTGGAATAGAGGATCTTAAAGCAAGAAGAATATCATATGCAAATTGTTGGTGGGTTATGGGGTTGCAAGTGGAGGCAAGCTTTATTCCTGAAATTAACCCCTTTGACTAGGTTGTCTGAATAGATATGCCCAAGGCTTCAGCCATAATAAGAAATAGATAAGGAGATAGTGGGTCCCCTTATCTTAGGCCTTGGAGACTTCTGAAATAACCTGCTGAAGAACCATTAATTTGTTGAGCAAGGTGCAACGACAATATTGTCATTGTTGTCAACACAGTCAGATAGATCGGTTGATGCAGTGGACAGGAGTTCAGAGGTTATTCGGAGTATGTACAGTGATGTTAAATGCTTATGAGGATGTTTTTGATGTTTGGGTGAAGTTGTTACAGGTTGTTTGTGCAAATTTGCAAAAGTTGAAAAAATCGTCAGAAAGTTGTCAAAGCAGCAAAATAGTCAAAAAGTTGCAAAAGTCGCCACGGGCACAGTTGGACAAGATGGATCAGTTTGGAACATGCCAAAATGTCAAGAAATAGTCCAGAACAGCATTGGAGATGTCAGCACAGTGTTTGGAGTGATCGGTGGTGTTTCCGGTATCTTGGCGGATGATTTGGCAAGTGGTTGTACAGGCTGAAAAAGTGCAGGTTTTGTCAGAAGCACTGCGAACAAACCGTAAGGAGTTATGCAGCAAAATTTGAACTGGAGGTGGTCGTTATCTTCAAGAACATGTGTTCCAAATTTCAACGAAAACGGAGAAACGAGGCGAATTTTACAAGCGTTGCAAGACTGTCACAAAAACGCTCTTTTTGAAAAAGTGTGTCAGTAGTAGTTTTTGTGGAAGTGGTACAGGCGAACCGTAAGGAGTTAGGTAGTGAGTTTTGGTTTGGACATAGTCAGTGTTGCAAAGATTCTACGTTTCAAATTTCAGAGAAAACCGAGTTACGAGGTGAGAGTTATGATTTTTGCAAAAACGTTACAGGTCTCTTTTATGTCAATTTGTGCCACTTGGGCAAAATCCTTTAGTTGGCCGTTTCGACCTTGAAGAGTCGCCATAGTTTCAGTTTCAGTGTTGTTACACCTTCAAGGCATCAAATAGATCATATTTTGTTTTTGGTTTGAGTTGTCACGTGGCTCCGAAGTATGAGAACGAGTAAGGTGTCAATTCTTTGCATGTGACGTGTTTGACGAAATGCCTTCTCAATATAAAAAAAGGGAGTTATATTATTTTAAGCAGTTTCATTAAATAAAGATCTTTGGAGAAAGTGAAAAGTGAAAAGGAATGCAAGTGTGTGCATTTAAGTTAGAAGTGTTTTATTGAAGAGTGTGATTTTATTTTGTGCGGAGAGAAGAGTGTGTGGAGAAAAATAAAGAGTGAAAATCCGTGTTTTTGGGAAAAAGGTGAAAAATGTCACTTTAGTATTTTGGGCATAACTTTCTCATACGATATCAGTTTTGGCTGAAATTTTGAGAGGAGGTCATAGACAGAGTTTTGCACAATACCCGAAAGCGTTTAGCAATTGACAGAACGAGCTAAGAGAACGGTCAATTTTTTTGTGAGAAGAGAAGATTCATATATGTCATTTTATTATCAATATCAAAATCAAGTGGGTGCTTGGTAGAGGGGTTGGTGCTCCTTTCTTTTGGTGCAGATAAATCAGGGGTTGGTGCTCCTTTCTGTTGGTGCAGATAAATCAGGGGTTGGTGCTCCTTCCAGTGGGTGCTGTAAATTGATTGTAAAGTTGGTGCTTTGCAAAGGCTGGATTTGGATGGGAGTCCAAACAATCATTTTGAGGATGTAGCCAAATCGGTGAACCTCGGTACATCTTGTGTTGTGTGATGTTCTCTTGTTATACTTGCTTTATTTGGTTTCAAGTTTTCATTGTTTCGGCTTTAAGAGTTGAAGATTTAAGTTTTAAAAGAGCTACACCGATTCACCCCCTCTCAGTGTCATTGTGAGACTAACAATTGGTATCAGAGCGAGGTTCCTGAACAAGCTTAACCGGCTAGGGTGATCTTGGAAGTGACACAATGGCAGGTGGTGAAGGCTTCTCATCAAACAAAGCACCATTGTTTGACGGAACTAATTACGCATTTTGGAGACTCAGGATGCAGACATATCTTTGTGCTTTGGGATACGACATTTGGGATTCAGTAGATAGTGGATACACAATACCCACCACTTCTCCAACCGATGCTGCCGGTAAGAAACTGTTTGAGAATGACTCAAAAGCAAAGAATGCTATCATGTGCGGATTAGTGGACAGTGAACTGGTAAAGATTATGAGTTGTAAAACGGCAAAAGAAATATGGGACAAACTGAGGAGCATTCATGAAGGAGACGTTAAGATCAAGGAGGCCAAGTTACAAACACATCAAGCTCCTAGTATTAAAGATGAATGACGATGAGAACATAGAGGCATATATGCTGAGAGTTAATGAAGTCATTAATGCGATTAGAGGACTCGACGAGGAAATCAAAGATTCTGTCATCGTGAAAAGGTATTAAGATCTCTTCCCCAAAGATTTGATTCTAAAGTTTCAGCTATAGAAGAAGCTAAAGATCTAAATTCTTTTAGTATGGATGAGATGCATGGTTCTTTGACTGCATATGAGATGAGAATAGGAAAATCTAAACCCACAGACAGAGAAGTCACTTTTAAAGCCCATAAAAATATGAAAGCAAAACAAGAATCCGAGGAAGAAGAGACATCAGATGAAATGGAAGCAAACTTTGTTCGAAAACTAAAAAGGGGAAAAGGAAAATACAGAGGAAAGTTACCGTTTAAATGTTTCAATTGTGGAGGCGTTGGGCATTTTGTAGCTAAATGTCCACTTAATGAGAAGAACAAAAGTGATGAAGGATCGCACCAAGAAAGAAGTGACTGGAAGAAAAAACAAATTTCAGAAAAGGCAACTTCAAGAAGAAAAGTTTCATCTCCAAGAATGTCAGTTCATCGAAAGACAGCTCCGATGAGGATTCTGAAAAGGAACAGGTGAAGCTCTTTTCATGGCACTCAAAGAAGAAAAATAGAAAAAGAACAGGAATGTGATGAAGAAGAAATTGATGCAGAAATAAATTTGGAAGAGGAACTAATTGCAGCCTTGGATGAATTGAAGATAGAAAGAAAAAGAATAAGAAAATTTCAAGAAAGCTTGAGGATGCAAATGAAATCATAACCAGCTTGAAAGTACAGATAGAAGAATCCAAGAAAATATCTGAAGATCTCGAAGTGCAAATAACCATGAAAATAGATTATTGCAGCAAGCTAGAAGAAGAGACCGTTGGTTTAAGGATGCAGATAGAAGAGATGAATCGTAAAATTAGTTGTTATCACAAACGTGAAGAAAGTTCTATGAAGCTGGATAAGATCATAAATAACCAAAAGACTACAGGCATCAAATTTGGTTTGGGCTTTGACGAAGGAGAATCATCAAATGGATCAAAGGCCATAAATGAAGAATCCATAAAGAATGAAGATAAGAAACAAGTTGATCAAGAAAAATTGACTCATGCAAAAGAAAGCAATAATGCAAGGCACGAAAGGAGAATTGACAATGATGGATTCACCAATGTCACACATCAAAGAAGAAGAAGATTTATGGCTCCTACGACAACATGGCAAAGACCATCACCCAGGTTCAATCATCTCTTTTCTGGTTACTATTTTAAATGCAATGGTTATGGACATAAGATTTCAGATTGCAAGTATAATGTAGGACCAAGGAATTTTACCAGTAGAAATGTTTTTTCACCTTTGATGGATTATGCAATAGAATGTTATAACTGTCATAATTTTGGGCACATTGCAAGAAATTGTCGAAGTACATTTGCATCAAATCAATTTCAGGGAAGAAAATTTCAACCAAATGGAATGAGACAAAATAGAAAATTTCCCTAAAAACATGCACAAGCTACTGAAAAAGAAAAGTCAAAACAAGAGCCCAAAACTGTAATCAAACCAGAGTGGAAAGAAAAAGAGCGATCTAAGGAATAAAAGGAATCCCCGATCGTACAAACAACATTTAAAGCACAAAATAAATCTGCACCATGGATACTTGATAGTGGATGCTCCAGCCATATGACAGGTGACAAACAAAAATTTGAGAAGTTACAACAATATGAAGGTGGTTCAATGAAATTTGGAAATAATGATGGAGCTAAGATAGTTGGCAAAGGTTCAGTTAAGATCAATGATGGAAAAATCAAGTCAAAAGAAGTCTTGTTTGTGGTTGGTCTGAAGCATAACTTGTTGAGCGTAAGTCAGATTTGTGATAGAGGTCATGAAGTGATTTTTAAGAAGCAAGGTTGTGAAGTCGAAAAGCAAATAGTGGAAAGTTGATAGCAACTGGATCGAGGACATCTGGCAACCTCGTACACTCTCTCAGAGACTTCGAAGGAGCTTGCTTGATTGGACAGGAAGAAGAAAATTGGTTGTGGCACAAGAGGCTCGGTCATATCAGCTTTGACAATCTAGTAAAAATCAGCTCAAAAAAGGCAGTGAGAGATATTCCCACCATTGGAAAACCATCAAATAGCATTTGTGCTTCATGCCAAAAGGGGAAGCAAACTAGAGTCTCATTTAAAACAAAAGAGTACTACACAAGCAAACCTTTGGAACTAATACATACCGATTTATGTGGACCCATGAGAACGCAAAGCATAAATGGTGACAAATATTTTATGTTGTGTATAGATGACTATTCCAGGATGACATGGGTACTATTTTTGAAGCATAAATCGAAGCTTTTGAGATGTTCAAGGTTTTCAAAAACCAAGTTGAGAATCAAACAGAAAAAGGATTAAATGTTTAAGATCAGATAGAGGAGGAGAGTTCATTTCAGAGGATTTTACAGAGTACTGTGAAAAATATGGTATTAGGAGACAGTTTTCAGCAGCCAGGACACCTCAAGAATGGTGTGGTAGAAAGAAAGAACAGGACAGTGCAGAAATGGCACGGACTATGTTGATTGAGAGCAAAGTAGCAGACATATTTTGGAAAGAGGCAGTCCATACTGCGATATACATCCAAAATAGGTGCATGTTGAGGACGCATGAAAGCAAAACTCCTTATGAGTTGTGGTTCGGTAAAAAGGCAACAACAAGATACTTTAAAGTTTTTGGCAGCAAGTGTTACATCAAAAGAACCGAAGAAAACCTTGGTAAGTTTGAAGATAGAGCGGATGAAGGTATTTTTCTTGGCTATTCGTCAAAAAGCAAAGCTTACAAATGCTACAACAAGAGGCTAAGGAAAATTGTGGATAGTGTCGATGTTAAAGTTGATGAAGGTAGGGAACGAGTAATTAGCTATGAAGAGAACTACCCAATTTATGAAGAGGTTATTGAAGGAGATGAGGAAAAGGAAACGGAAAAGAAACAAAAAATTGACTCAGATGATTCAAACAGTGATTCAAAGTGGAAGAAAATAAGAAATTCAAAACAAGCAATGTAAAGATCATCCTAGAGAGCAAATAATTGGAGACCCCATAGTTGGTGTTCAGACAAGAAGAAGAGTAGTAAGTAACTACTCTCTATTATCCAAGATTGAGCCCAAAAATGTTGTTGACGCAAGCAAAGATGAAAGTTGGATGAAGGCAATAAATGAAGAATTAGATCAGATCGAGAAAAACAAAACTTGGGAGTTAGTACCAAGACCCGCAAATAAAAATATAATCGGTACTAAATGGGTCTTTCGAAACAAATTGAATGAAGACGGACAGGTAGTCAAGAATAAAGCAAGATTGGTATGTAAAGGCTATGCACAAGTTGAAGGTATTGACTTTGAGGAAACCTTTGCACCTGTGGCTAGACTAGAGGCAATTAGAATGTTTCTGGCTTTAGCAATTTACAAGAATTTCAAAGTTTATCAAATGGATGTGAAATCAGCATTTTTGAATGGGAAACTTGAAGAAGAGGTTTATATTGAGCAACCAGATGGTTTCCAACTTGGTGATGATCCCAACTTGGTTTGCAAGTTGAAGAAAGCATTATATGGCTTAAAACAGGCACCTCGAGCATGGTATGCAAGGCTAGACAACTATCTTACTCAACAAGGGTTCAAGAAAGGTATGGTGGATAGTAATTTGTATGTCAAAACAGAAAATGGCCATCTTATTGTTCTTGTTGTATACGTAGATGATATCATATTTGGCAGCAAGAAAGATGAGTCGTGTAAAGATTTAGCAAATAAGATGCAGAAAGAATTTGAAATGTCAATGATTGGTGAACTTTCGTATTTCCTCGGTTGCAAGTTAATCAAAATGAGAAGGGCATATTTATTTCTCAAATTAAATATGTGAAAGAGATGCTAAAAAAGTTCACAATGGAGGATTGTAAGCCAGTTAGCACTCCCATGACGACAAAGTGCAAGTTGAGCAAGGATGACAAATCTCCACATGTTGATCAAACCATGTACAGATCTATGATTGGGAGCTTATCGTACTTGACAACTACTGGACTAGATATTTTGTAGGCAAGTATGCATGGTAGCACGATTTCAAGCTAGTCCCAAGGAGACTCATGTGACAACAGTGAAGAGGATTCTTCGGTACCTCAAGGGTACTATGGAGTATGGGTTATGGTATCCGAAAGGTAAGGACTTCACCCTTATTGCGTATTCAGATGCAGATTGGGCAGGATGTGTAGATGACAGAAAGAGTACCAATGGAGGTGCATTCTATCTTGGAGACCAAGTTGGTCGCGTGGCACAACAAGAAACAAGAGTCGGCCTCCTTATCCACAAGCAGAGGCAGAATATATTGCAAGACAACGTGTTGTACGCAGGTATTATGGATGAAACAAACCCTGAAAGATCTTGGTATTAACTTCAGTGAGCCAATTTCAGTTAAGTGTGATAACACCAATGCCATTAACATCTCAAAGAATCCGGTTATGCATTCTCGCACAAAACATATTGCTATCCGATATCACTTTTTGAAGGAGAAAGTTGCGGAAGGTGAGGTTAAGTTGGATTTTGTTCCAACAACAGAGCAAGTAGCGGATATCTTCACAAAACCGTTGCCCAAGGAAGTCTTTGAGTACCTTCGCAATAAATTGGGAGTGGTCACGCTTCCCAAGAATTGACTAGCTATCGAGACCACATTCTCAGGGGGAGCATTTGTGTATTTGTTTATCTTTTTGCTCATGTTTGTGATTTTTGCTAAGTGTAATAATTTTTGCTTGAGAATGTTGTGCATGGACTCAGGGGGAGTTTGCAGCAGCCCTTTGGTATTGTTGTCAAAGGGGGAGAAGAGTTACAAGAAATTGCACGTGTGTTGCCAACAATTCCAAAGGGGGAGATTGTTGAGCAAGGTGCAGCGACAATATTGTCATTGTTGTCAACACAGTCAGATAGATCGGTTGATGTAGTGGACAAAATTTTAGAGGTTATTCAGAGTATGTACAGAGATGTTAAATGCTTATGAGGATGTTTTTGATGTTTGGGTGAAGTTGTTACAAGTTGTTTGTGCAAATTTGCAAAAGTTGAAAAAATCGTCAAAAAGTTGTCAAAGCAAGAAAATAGTCAAAAAGTTGCAAAAGTCGCCACGGGCACAGTTGGACAGGATGGATCAGTTTGGAACATGCCAAGCATGTCAGGAAATAGTCCAGAACAGCATTGGAGATGTCAGCACAGTGTTTGGAGTGATCGGTGGTGTTTCCGGTATCTTGGCGGATGATTTGGCAAGTGGTTGTACAGGCTGAAAAAGTGCAGGTTTTGTCAGAAGCACTGCGAACAAACCGTAAGGATTTATGCAGCAAAATTTGAACTGGAGGTGGTCATTATCTTCAAGAACATGTGTTCCAAATTTCAATGAAAACGGAGAAACGAGGCGAATTTTACAAGCGTTGCAAGACTGTCACAAAAACGCTCTTTTTTGAAAAAGTGTGTCAGTAGCAGTTTTTGTGGAAGTGGTACAGGTGAACCGTAAGGAGTTAGGTAGTGAGTTTTGGTTTGGACATATTCAATGTTGCAAAGATTCTACGTTTCAAATTTCAGAGAAAACCGAGTTACGAGGTGAGAGTTATGATTTTTGCAAAAACGTTACAGGTCTTTTTTATGTCAATTTGTGCCACTTGGGCAAAATCCTTTAGTTGGCCGTTTCGACCTTGAAGAGTCGCCAGAGTTTCAGTTTCAGTGTTGTTACACCTTCAAGGCATCAAATAGATCATATTTTGTTTTTGGTTTGAGTTGTCACGTGGCTCCGAAGTATGAGAACGAGTAAGGTGTCAATTCTTTGCATGTGACGTGTTTGACGAAATGCCTTCTCAATATAAAAAAGGGAGTTATATTATTTTAAGCAGTTTCATTAAATAAAGATCTTTGGAGAAAGTGAAAAGTGAAAAGGAATGCAAGTGTGTGCATTTAAGTGAGAAGTGTTTTATTGAAGAGTGTGATTTTATTTTGTGCGGAGAGAAGAGTGTGTGGAGAAAAATAAAGAGTGAAAATCCGTGTTTTTGGGAAAAAGGTGAAAAACGTCACTTTAGTATTTTGGGCATAACTTTCTCATACGATATCAGTTTTGGCTGAAATTTTGAGAGGAGGTCATAGACAGAGTTCTGCACAATACCCAGAAAGTGTTTAGCAATTGACAGAACGAGCTAAGAGAACGGTCAATTTTTTTGTGAGAAGAGAAGATTCATATATGTCATTTTATTATCAATATCAAAATCAAGTGGGTGCTTGGTAGAGGGGTTGGTGCTCCTTTCTATTGGTGCAGATAAATCAGGGGTTGGTGCTCCTTCCAGTGGGTGCTGGTAAATTGATTGTAAAGTTGGTGCTTTGCAAAGGCTGGATTTGGATGGGAGTCCAAAC
This sequence comes from Wollemia nobilis, assembly GCA_028583015.1. Classification (NCBI taxonomy): domain Eukaryota; kingdom Viridiplantae; phylum Streptophyta; class Pinopsida; order Araucariales; family Araucariaceae; genus Wollemia; species Wollemia nobilis. The sequence continues at coordinate 2,701,342 of JAQPPZ010016984.1, forward strand.
AATCATTTTGAGGATGTAGCCAAATCGGTGAACCTCGATACATCTTGTGTTGTGTGATGTTCTCTTGTTATACTTGCTTTATTTGGTTTCAAGTTTTCATTGTTTCGGCTTTAAGAGTTGAAGATTTAAGTTTTAAAAGAGCTACACTGATTCACCCCCCTCTCAGTGTCATTGTGAGACTAACATAATTAGGACAGAATTCATGACTGAGCACAAAAATCCTTTGATGAGGTCTATCCAAGCAGGGTGAAAGCCAAATTTACCCATAACTTTAAACAAAAATTCCTAGGATACTCTATCATATGCCTTGTTCATGTCTACTTTCAACAACCACTTTTATCTATGGAGTGAAGAACTTCATGAATAGTAATCACACCATCCAAGATTTGTCTCCCTTTAACAAAAGCACCTTGGCAAGAATCAATAATCTGAGGAAGAATGATCTTCATTTGATTGGCTATGACTTTAGCCAATATTTTATAAAGAGTATTACACAGATTTATGGGCCTAAAATTATTGAAGGAATTAGCTCCTGCCAATTTAGGAATCAAAACCAAAAAGGTGGAATTGATGTTGCTTGGAATATGAAAGGTATTTTGAATTTCACCCATAGCATTATATATATCCTTCCCCAAAATTCCCCCAAAATTTTGGTAAAAAACTGTAAGAAAACCATCAGGTCCAGGGGCCTTCTCACCGACCATGGAAAACACTACCTCTTTGATTTCAAACTCTTTGAACAGAGCGATAATACTGGATTTCATTTGTTCATAAAATAAAAGAGGAATAAAATTCAAAAAAGAATTGGAGACCTGCTCATTTATAGGTGTTGTCACTCTTAACAAAGTTTTAAAAAATTGTACAACATCCTCATAAATTTCCAAAATATTTCCAATTTTAGTACCACCTTCCTTAACAATTTCAATAATCTTATTGAAACTCTTGTGTCTCAAGGTTGTGGCATGAAAAAACCTGGTATTTCTATTCTCATATTTCAACCAGAGAGCCCTAGACTTCTGTCTCTAGTAGGATTCCTCGCAGGCCAATACATTATGGAAATCTACCAACAAACTCCTTTCAATATCTTTGTCAGCCTTTGATGGGGGAAAAGATTCCATAGCAACTTCAATGGATGAAAGTTGCATTTTCAAGGATTTCTTCTTTTGGAAAATGTTATCAAAAATATTTTTATTCCATTCTTTAAAATTGCTCTTCACAAATCTTAACTTATTGGCAACTTGAGATATTAGGAGACCTCGAAAGTCCTTCCACCAATCAACTACCAAGGCCTCAAGGGTATCATTTTCAGCCACATAACCTGAAAACGAAAGGGAAACTTAAAAATTATATTCCCAACTAAAACATCCAGTACCAAAGGATTATGATCTGACCCTATCCTTGGAAGAGAAGAGAGAACATAATCGCCAAAATGATGAAGCCCTTCTTTAGAAACAAAAAAAACCTATCCAGTTTTGATTGGATACGATGTTCCACTAGCTTTTTGTTGCTCCAAGTGAATTTACTTCCTTTTAGCTCGAAATCCATCAGCTCATTAGTATTGACAAAAAATTCAAAGTCCTCCATACCATTAGAGGGAGATTGACTTCCTTCTTTTATTTTGAGGGAAAAAAGGGGCAATTAAAATCCCCAACCAACATCCAAGCAAGGTCAAGGAAAGCATTTCTATTTATGCTCAACTCCTCCCATAGTCTTCCTCTTCCCATAATTGAGTTTGGAGCATACACATTAGTTAAAACCCAGGATATTTTAGAAACTCTGCAATAGAAAAACATATTAATGAATCTGTTAAAAGAATAGAGCACTCTGCCTTCAATTTTTGAATTATTCCAAAGACGCATTAAACCCACAAAAGCTCTCGAAGCATGGCTTGCAGAATAACAAGCTTCCTTCCATATGGTATTCTTAACCTTATCAAAATCATTCTCCTTAAATTTTAGTTTCTTGAATAAAAAAATATGAGGTTTCAAATCTTTCCTCATAGAAGCAACCAATCGTTGCTTTGAAGGGGCATTCAAACCCCTTATATTCCAAGATAATATTTTCATTTACGAGACTTGGTGGGGTGCTTCTTCCCCCCTCCCATAGAAAGTGCCATCTAGGTTCCATTAGCTATGTCTTTTAAAGTCTCCCTCATCCTTGAGTCTTGGTTCGAAAGTCGCCCTTGCTTAGATTCAACCATCTGGGTTCCATTAGCTATGTCTTTTAAAGTCTCCCTCGTCCTTGAGTCTTGGTTCGAAAGTCTTGGCCCTTGCTTAGATTCAGCTCCCACATCCATTGTCCCTTTTATGTTGCTCCTTGTGATGCTCTTGGAGCTAGATTTTGAAACTTTCCCATTTGGTAGTGAATTTGTAGCACTTGTCTGTTTTGTTGGCAAGCTTTGGATGGAAGAAATTAAAATATTATTATTGTTGATGCTCATTGTCTATTATTGGAGGTTATCTCTTGGAAATGTGAGCATTTCTATAGAGAAGAATATCAAACAGCAAATAATTTAGCCAATCGCAGTGTTGATCTTCATCTTGGTGAAATTCAAATTTTAGTAGGCAATTAACAATGTGAGACTTTATCTCTAAACAAAAATGATGTCAAAAGTTGATTGTTAAAAGATAGCACTTTGAGGAAGGTAAAGAATATATTTGATAAAAAAGGAAATGAAAATTTTAATAAAATAACAAGTTGGATATGGTTTAATTGATCTAAAAATAAATGAAATATTTTGGTATTTTGAAAAGAATGGCCTCCAATACATGCCACATATAGATCATATATATATACCTTAAATAATTTTTACTCAAATTGGATTTTTTCTACCACGATTATGTTTAAAATCAAATTTTTTTAAAGAATTTTTAATTTAGAGTTTATAATTTTTTTATAAATAATAACATGATACATTTTTCCTTGTTCTTTGGTATCTATCATATAATGGAATTTTTTGTTTAATATTTTGATATAGTGTGTCTTCGTCATCAAAAGTGAGAAGATCTTGTATGGGTGCATTTAAGTTTTAGTTTGCTATATTTTGATGAATATGACAAAAACCTAATCTTCAAATTATAATTTAACTTTATTTTTTAATTTTTAGCCTACTCAGATAATGAAGGCCAACTATTAACAAGTTACTCTAGATCTAAGTAGGTTTTGAAAAAATTATATTCATAAAGGATCAAACTAAACCTTAAACACAATCTTTACATGATTTTCTCTTATGCCTCGAAAGCAAAAATATCTTATTACACAATGGATCTCAAAGAATCAAAAACAAATAATGAAATTCCCCCACTTTAAATAAAAAGCTAATGGTCAAGATCAAACCAAACCTTTAACACAATCTTTCATGATTTTCTCTTTTATGCCTTGAAAGCAAAAAAAATCCTATTACACGATGGATCCCAAAGAATCAAAAACAAATAATAAGATTCTCCCTCTTTAAATGAAAAGCTAATGGCCAAAGAGTATAGTTTTACTGAATAAAATAAGCTTGATAAACTTATAAATAATATTTCATCCTCGAATATTTATTTTAAAAATAGATTGTTGTTATTGCAATTCCTCAGTCAAGTCGAAAAGGCTACCCTCGTCAAGTTTACTATTCAAAGCATTCCAACCTTCTTCTTATCTATATTCAAAATTCCTAACAAGATTTTATCAAAGATTGAACATATTCAAAAGTTGTTTCTTTGGTCCGATTCTGATGAGAAGAAAAAATTTCACTTAGTTGGTTGGGAGCAAGTTTGCAAACCTAAAAATGATGGTGGCTTAGGTCTCCGTAACATCAAGTAGATGAATAAGGCTCTAGTTGCAAAACATAGATTAAAGTTGGCAAATCAAATTGAAACTAGTTGGGTCAACATTGTATCGGCCAAATACTTGAGATAGGAGATTTTTTGGCTTGTTGATCCTCTATCGACTTTCGGTTCAACCTTCTGGTTGATTTTGCAAAATTCGAGGGCACTAGTCTCCAAAGGTTGTAGGTGGAGGTTGGGTGATGGACTCAAAATTGAATTTGGGGAAGATATTTGGTTGATGGACTAACCCCTTTTGTAGATTATAAATCTAGTGTATTTGGAGCCTATGATCGATTGGTATTTGGATCTAAGATGGCTGACTTATCGAGGTGGTTAATGGGTTGAAGGTTTGGAAATCATTAGACCAGTCTATTCTCAATTGAAGCTTGGATTCTAATTGCTAATAAGTTGTTTCAAGTCATTAAACAGACAAGTGAAGAGGATGAGATCTTTTGGGCAGGAAAAAATAATAGATCTTTTTTAGTCAAGTTTGCCTACAATCTACTGGCTATCAAGACTCCTCCACGGGTCCCACCTTTCAAAGTATGGCTTAAGGGTCTAACGCCAAAGGAATATCTTTTTCTGGTTGGCAACTAAGAAAAATATTTTGACCATTAAAAATCTTTAAAAAAGAAGTTGGTTGATGCCGAACAGATGTTGCCTCTGTGGTGCTAATGAGGAACAAACAAGCCATCTATTCTTTCAATGCTCGTTCTTTGTGGAAGTTCTTAACTCTATTTTAAATTTTTTGGGCCTGAGTTGAGCGGTGTCAAGTTTGCTTGTTAATGTTTGCACTCAATGGTCATCTCCATTTTACTCTCCAAAGCTGAAATATTTTTGGAACTTTTGTTTACCACATCTTTTTGGCGGGTGTGGAAGGAGAGGAATAGTAGAATTTTTAAAAACTTCAAAAGAGATCCTACCTCTATGCCAGAGCCTTGGCCTCCACCCTAGAGAATGTCTCCTCTATGGCTTTGGAGGAGGGCATATTTGAGGAGGTTGAGCTCGAAAGTAAAATTAGCTTTCAACAATAGGGTTGTTGGTCTGCCTGGTCCTAATCCTCGAGCCTTTGTGAGGTGGGAACCTCCTTCTCCGAGCTGGGTTAAACTGAACTTCGATGGAGCTTCAAAGGGTAATCCTAGTAATGCTAGTGTTGGTGGGGTGCTTAGGGATGACAAAGGTGGGCTTTTGTTGGCATATGTCGAATTCTTAGATATCCAAACTTGCCATGTTGTGGAGGCCAGGGCCCTTTACCAAGGTCTCCTGCTTGTGGCGAAGATAGGGTTCCAAAAAGTTTGCATTGAAGGAGACTCGCTTAATATTATAAACTTGATCAAAGGTGATTCAATCCCCGATTGAAATATCGAGGCTGTGATTATAAAATCTAGGCAAATTCTTCAGGCTAGAGAGGATTTCTTGTATCGAGTTGTAGTTGGTTCACTTGGTGATGGGTGGCTAGTTGTAGTGTTTTATAGTTGTTCTTGTCCCTGTATTGTTGGTCTTAGGCCAAGTTTTGCAAGGCTTCTCCTATTGTAAAAGGTTCAAGGACCCTTTCAAAACCCCTTCTATATCTAATATAAAATATATATATATATATATATATATATATATATATATATATATATATTTTTTTTTTTTTTTTAAATGTTAAAAGATTTATTCAAAATTCATCACTTAAAATATGAAAAAACATTCAAATAGATTTTAATTTAAAATTTATGAAAAATCCATCACTAAATATAATGAATATACATTTAAGTAGGTTTATATCTCTCACTAAAGATGTGAGAAAACATCTAAGTAGATTTATCTCTTATATTTACTTTGCAAGAGTGACATCCTCTCATAATTCTTGCCAACCAATGAATTTTTCTAAGTAATCATGAATTCATAGTATTCTTTTTTAACCAAATAAAAAAAACATAACTAATCATTTTTTCATGTATCCAATTTTTTTAAGTAATCATGAATTCATAGTATTCTTTTTTAACCAAATAAAAAAACCATAACTAATCATTTTTTCATGTATCCATTATATAAATTTAATGGGTCTATGAAGAATAAATTCAAAAATATACCAAATATTACAGCTTTAAATTTTTGTGTCAAATTATCATTTTTAAGTTTTTTTGTTTAATATAATTTGCAATCCCATGAAGGTTGAATTACAAAATGATAGTAACCAACTACCAATAAAAAACTTTTCAAAACAATTAAGATTGTAGAATATTTGATTGTGGGCATGCATTTTAAATGTAACATAATAACCTTTTCTTTAATTTTTAAATGTATCAAAATCATTGATAAAAAATCAAAATCAAAATCAATAATGCTACCAAAATTATTGAAAATGATCTCGACAAAATACACTAAATATTTTACTACTTAAAAATTCATGAGTTAAAAGACGTATAGAACTGAAGTCCAATACTTTTATGTTCGAAGAGTACAAGTCACTATAGATATCCATAATGTCCAAATTAAATAGGGCGACCTCTGATCATCTGTTAAACACACCAAAGAAGTATGTACCAATGGGACCTCTTTTAAATAAGCTTGTACTAATTGGATCACATTTTATTTCTTTGAAAGTTCCTTTTGCACAAAATATCAAATTGAAACAGTTAGTCACCCATTAAAATGTGCCAAAAACAGATGGAGGACCATCAGATTAGACAATTGAGAGCATTCTGTATAAAAATTTAGCATGTCCCTGAAAATGGCCAATACTGAACAGTTTCAACATTTTCCTGTCTTTAATTCAAAAAGACCAACTAGTTTTCACTCAAAGATTTTTGATCTTTATCTAAAAGTCTTGATCATATTCCAACATACAGCTTTTGAAAGTAAGTTTATTCCATGGAATGCAAGAGTTGGAAACTGCAACTTGGTCTCATCACAATGTGAAATCTTGATTCACGTTTCAAAGGGATAAAAGAAAATCAATAAATAAGTCTTACATTGAACATCTCAATGCAAAGAAGGGAGAAACTACTGCAATGGACCTGAACAGAAATAAAGAAACAATTAAAGTACTGACTAAAAGAAAACAAAAACCTTGATAAAAGGCCGCTGTGGAGAAGTATGCTAGAGTATTTTCTCAACATCCCCTGGAATTCCAAGATAAACCTCTTTACAAATCCTAAGTTCTTCTCAAACCACATAGAGATCAGTTTATAAGAGGCTGCAGTTCCCTTAGACAATTAACCAAATCGAGATTTGCAGGTAACATGTACAAGACCATTTACAATAAATAATATTCTCCAAGGCTCATAAAAGAGAAACCTCTAAGCACCAACAAAAGACATCAATCCATGAGAATCTCCACCTCAAACTAAAAAACAAAAATATCTTAGAATGTTTGTTAACAAGTGATATAACTTTTAAAAAGCTAGTCTCTCATTATAACCTAAGCTAATTCACAAAGAGAATCTCTGGATAAAGGTGATCTGGTGAATATAATACAAGTTTGTGGATAGAAATATGCATTGTAGAAGACCCTCACACTAATCTCTGAATCTTTTAGGCTACAGATGTAGTGTAAAATGACCAAAAATAAAGGGAAGAAACAATAAATAAATCAACAAAGAATATTTATTTCAATGTCCCATGGGGACTTGTCTTGAGATTTGGGGGTCATCTCAGAGATGCATACCGCCATCCCAAAATATTGTCCCACCATTCGTGTCCTGAGATTTTGTGGGACATAGATTTCCACAAATGGTCAAAGGAGGTCAGTGAGGCTTCGATAGCGAAACCAGTTAAAATAGTGAGGAGTCACATACAAACTCCAACATATAAAAGAAACTCAAGGCTATAAGCTACAAGCTAAAAGCACAAAAATAAAAGACTCTTAAGAGGATGAACCCAAAATGAGTAAACCCTAGTCAGAAAAGACAAGACAACACAAACATTTCAAAAAGCATTCCTTTAACCCAACACTAAAACTCAAGTACTCATGTAAAACGAAAAGACATGTTGATTTAGAGGAAAAGCAGTTCCCCATCCCCATTTACTGGGACGTTATTTCAAAGAACATTCCTGTAAACCAACACTGGAATATATAGAGAAACAAATACGAAGAGATAAACATCCTTCCACAACCAAACAATCATCTGCAAAATGAGCACAAACAATAAATCCTACATGAGTCGAACCAAACAATTATCCAGAATAAATGAACATACCAACAAATATATTGCAATATGAATAGATGGATGCATGTATTATGTAGTGAAAGAACAGTTGTGTCTCTAATTCATATGGAACACTCGTAGGTTTGTTGAATACTCTCTCCAGTAGTGGGGATGTAATATCTGGGAGAACAATCAAAACATCACATCTCTCAAAATTCCCATGGTGTGGAATTGTAATATGAAACCTAATCATCAAAGATAGTACCTAAAAGTTGACACTAAAGCAAACACTAAAGTTTATTGTCAGTTGATGAAACATGAGGTGAGCAATGAATAAAAATCAACATCATATGTGCATGAAGATTCTTGAGGCAACATTGTTAGAACACCAAAGTACCAACATGAATCGAACTAAATTTGAAAAAGATACATGAAAAATCATCTTCTATCCAGGGATCTGGAGATGCAGACAAATGGCATTCTAATTACAAGATAGCATGAACCCAATCACTACAAATAACACAAAGGATCATGAAATAAGACCCACAATAAGGAAGCTCTGAGCTGATGCTTCAGACATCCTCTGTATTACCTATACAACAAAAGTGACAATGCTAAAATCTATTGATCAAAGATTTTAGGGAAATGCTTGGAAAAAATAATCACTACTGATATATGCTTAGGGGCCACATGTAACACGTAACACAGAAGGCATCTAGAGATGCAGACAAATGGCATTCTAATTATGAGATGGCATGGACTCAATCATTACAAATAACACAAAATATCATGAAATAAGACCCAATATAAGGAAACTCCGACCTGATTTTTGAGGCATCCCCTCTATTACCTACACAACAATAGTAATCTGTTAAAAAAGATTTTAGAGCAATGTCTGGAAAAAAAAAGTTACTACTGATACATAATCTGGGGCCACCTGTAACACACAGTTCAAGACATACCAAGTGACAACATCAATAGATAAAGAAAACATTGAGACAGAAAAAGTAGAGGAATGTTACAGCAATTGCTTGCCAACAAAGTAAAGAGTGATGAAGGATCCTCTGGCACTCTCTCTTGTCCACTTCATAGGGTCTGTAAATGGCACTTACATTCTTCTGCCATTGTTAGATCCCACAAGAATGGAGAATTTTAACTAGGGATCCATACACTAAAACTAGACATGCTGGAGTACAGGGAAACTGCCATAACTGCTTGGCCATGATTGTAGAACTTATTTTATGACCATGAAAAATAGTTGCAGCAACCTCATGGCTCAATCACCTATTTGCAGGAAGTGAGAGATATAATATTATCAACTTCATGGAGCTTATGGTTTCTAACCAATACCATACATCAAGCTTTGTAAGAGAATACTTGAGGTCATACATGACTTGCCCATTACAATTTAGCAAAAACAATGGCAAAAAGCTAATGGCATCCAATGCCTCTCCATTGTTGGGTAGAAATAGTTAGATCTTGGATGCTTTCCATGGCATCCTGTGTATGTTTGTGTAAAAGGCCCATAAATTCCTTCGCAGTATCATTTTGTCACTATTGGAGAGCTGGTAAAAACTCTCTGATACAAATGAAAGTTGTAACTTCTTGAAACTATTTAAACCAGTAAGGTTACGTTGCACACACACTGAATCTTGGGTCCAGAATTAATATGTCCCTTGTGAAATCATCTACCTTCTGACCTCATTGTAAGTGGTGAAAATTGACATAGAGAACATTTTATGTGCCATCCACCTAGATTAAATTGGGTAACAGATTTTAATATTTTGTCAACCAGATGCTTCTCATTTGCCAGCCAAAGCTATATTTCTGCCAGCTTCTTTTGGACATGAGACAGTATTTCATATATTCACCACATAAAGAAGTAGAGCCCAATTCAAAAAACTTCTAAACCTTCTGAAGACCAAACTGTGGTCTCCTGTAGTGCTTGTTGAGTATGAACCTTCTGTTCCAAGGCCATGGCAATGCTTCAAGATGCTTGATGGTAAAAACTCTCTGATACAAATGAAAGTTGTAACTTCTTGAAACTATTTAAACCAGTAAGGTTACGTTGCACAGACACTGAATCTTGGGTCCAGAATTAATATGTCCATTGTGAAATCATCTACCTTCTGACCTCATTGTAAGGGGTGAAAACTGACATAGAGAACATTTTATGTGCCATCCACCTAGAGTAAATTGGGTGATAGATTTTAATATTTTGTCAACCAGATGCTTGTCATTTGTCAGCCAAAGCTATATTTCTGCGAGCTTCTTTTGGACATGAGACAGGATATCATATATTCACCACATAAAGAAGTAGAGCCCAATTCAAGAAACTTCTAAACCTTCTGAAGACCAAACTGTGGTCTCCTGTAGTGCTTGTTGAGTATGAACCTTCTGTTCCAAGGCCATGGCAATGCTTCATGATGCTTGATGGTAAAAACTCTGATACAAACGAAAGTTTTAACTTCTTGAAACTATTTAAACCAGTAAGGTTACGTTGCACAGCCACTGAATCTTGGGTCCAGAATTAATATGTCCCTTGTGAAATCATCTACCTTCTGACCTCATTGTAAGTGGTGAAAATTGACATAGAGAACATTTTATGTGCCATCCACCTAGATTAAATTGGGTAACAGATTTTAATATTTTGTCAACCAGATGCTTCTCATTTGCCAGCCAAAGCTATATTTCTGCCAGCTTCTTTTGGACATGAGACAGTATATCATGTTTTTGTACAGACTGCATGAGATGGAAATAACTGCATCATAATTGGTCTACATACCCTTAGTAATTTCCATTTGAATCCCAGACAGGTGCTTGCTAATAATCTGAGGATGTAAAAACGAGGCACATGTTTTGCCTTTTTGGCCTAGAACTAAACCAAAATTATTATATTTATACAAAAAAGAATACTTTCCTTAGTGACAAATCATGGATTCATATAACAAACTACACAATCACCATGTAAACTGTAACCCATAGACAAATCTCTTAAATGTCAAAATGGATAATCACTGCAATCTGATTAAGTTCTCATTACAAATTACAATGCTAGAACAGAAGGAAATACAATGGTACAATAAAGTTAAGAGGATAGCATGCAGTTACATGACACACTTCTCAGTGCTAATCTCTGTTATGAACCTCGATAGCCAATAACATAAATCATTCTTCAATAAATCACCATGCAACAAAATCCATATTAAATAAATTAGCGAAATACCCTTGGGGTAGGGCAACACCAATAGTACTCAAAGGCAGAAATAACTCCATAATATCTCCCAATATGAGAGTGACACTCCAAGGGGGATTACCTCTAAAGATGAGTATACTGCTCCAACACTTGACGCCTCAAAATTCCTGCTGCCCCCACACTGATATCCATGTCTTAATAGGGGAGGTTGATCTTAGTTGAAGGTCGGGTCAACATATGAAGCAGTTTGAAGACTTCTGATCTCATTACGTCTGAATGAATATTTTTGCTCAAACCATTTGATGATTATAAGATGCTAATCAGACCAATGGACGCATTTGCAACAACAGACCCCCTTTTGGAGGTGTTTCATGGCCAGGAATACCATTGTCAATGAGGCTGGCAATACAATCCATCGCAACCTTAAGATTGCCCTCAAGTCGAGAGGATCGCTTCATGTGGCCAAAGTATTATGGAATGTTCAAAAGGCTTGGGTTCAATGTGATGACTTTGAGTGTTGTTCAAAGGCCACCACAAAGCATTTGCAGAGCACAAAGTCACTGGAAGAGAAGTATTAGAGGCCTGGATTCTGGAATGCCCTTTCTCTTCCCCCAGTATGGGAAAAGTACTTGCACTTTCAACGTTGGGAAAACAAAAAATTGAAGGTACTTGTGTCCTGTGAAATTAAACTGAGCACCATTTCTCCAATGGGTTTTCCTCCTAAGAGGTTTTCACACAAAATCTCACATCCTTACTATGGATGTGGTGTCTATCTTGATTGTCAATGTCAACTTCTCTGTTGTTCTATTTATGAGCAATATTCTGCTGCATTTTCTATTGTTGTGAACATATGAACAAAGAATAGTGTTGTTTTGATTTAGAGTGTGAAAGATGTGTGTGAGTTAGCCATTTGAGGGCGTCCACAAATTAGATTGATATCAGAGCAATTTTTCCTGATCGTGTGTGTATGCCACTTACCCAAAAGATCATTAGATCAAGGACAAAGAAACTTGGTGCCTGCAGATCATGAAATTGAGAGAAAATCTTGGAGGCAATAGGTGAAGAGAATGGCAAATGCCAGAGGCTCTTGTTTTGGCTTGGGAGAAAGATCAATTGGAGTTGAAGAAATCAGGGAATGAGTTGTTGCATTGGAGAAGTTGGAAGCTGGAAAAGAACTAAAGAATATTTCGCAATAGGCCTTCCAAATGGAAGGTCAGTTCACGAAGAGGTCTTTTGAAGGCCAGCAGAATGTCAATGCAGAAGACTTGGGAGCATTGGTTTGAGCAATTGAGCTATCCTTTGATCTCTATGACTACAATGAAACACAAATAATTGTTTTAAGTGAGGTTGAAGGTGTCAATCAAAGCATTAGTTTGGTGGAAAAGCTACACAAAACTTTAGCAAATAATGGGAAGCCCACCCATCACCACAAGGTCTCCAATGAAAGAAGTCATGAAAGAACAATTCTATCCACTTCAATCGCTGCCAAGAAGTGGAGATAGCAATTCTTGTGGCAAAGGCCAAGTGTTGAAAAATGTATCAATAAGTATTCAGATCAAGCCACATTAATGAAAAACTTTCTTGTGGCAAAGGCCAAGTGTTGAAAAATGTATCAATAAGTATTCAGATCAAGCCACATTAATGGAAAAAGTCATTGAATGATGACGAGATGATCACAGTGGACTTCAACCCCACATACAGTAAATTTTGACACTCTTCTCCACCAAGAGTTCGGAAGAGGGCAGCATCAAAGCTCATGCCATTGATAAGAATTTCGATGAGGGAATTCATCTTACTCAAGCCAAGCAAGGAGAATGTCAAAGTAAGCCACCCAAGAGAAAGCAGAGAAAGAAATTCAAGAAGAAAGCTATTGCTACTGCAACCAATTACGAGAAACATTGTCACTTTTGCAATCAAGATGACTGTTGTCACATTTTGCACGGGGTGCAATGTCTTCAATATTGTTTTGTAACAGTGCTGCTCTTCTTTTCCTCCTTCCGTTTTTCTCCCTTCTCTCCCTTTCCTTTTCTTTCCCATTCTCTTTCTCTCCCCCCTTTTTCCTTGGAGTTCCCAGTTGATTTTCCATCTTTCCAGCAGGTCTATCTGAAATTGGCTAAGTCTGGGTGCGAAGTTCGCACTTCGCCCAGTTCTGGTGCGAAGTGCGTACTTCGCCCAGTTCTGGTGCAAGTACGTACTTCGCCCCACCTTCTGGGCGCACCTTGCACCGGCAGACTGGCAGGTCAATGCAGAAAAAAGGTAAAATGCTGGAGCAGGTCCATATGGCGGCAGACACCAGTGTTCGCCTGTGCGCAGTTCGGCTTCTCAACGGAGCGGGAATGCGCCCTTGACAGGTGTACAGTAGGGGAACAAACCCGGAATTTGACCAAGGCTTGAAGGCCTTCCCCGATTGCACTGATTTCTGCACGCATCCCAAGGAGCCCCGATCCCAAGCAAAGATGGATAGACTGCCCTCTAAGGCAGGCATGTGTCACACAGCATAACCCATCATCAAACAAGTGTCCAGCTTCGGGATTTGAACCAAGACTGCCGACCAAAAGGGATAAGCATGGGCTGCCCGCACCGCTGCGTTAATAGCCTCATTCAAAGCTGATCCGAGGTTTCACCTGCTCCAACTACTAGCAAGCCTCGCCGACTTGAAGAATTACCCAACACTCCGCCACGTAGCTGTCCGGCTTCCGGGAAGACCATGTCTGCGGTACAGCCCGATCCGACAAAAGGTCAGCATTTGCAGCTCTTTCGCCGCTTCGGTCAGCTCATGTTTGACTGGGACTCCGTGCCCATTAATGTAACGGGTGGGACTCGGGCTATAAAAGCCCATCCGAAATTCATTGTAAAGGGTGGAAGGGGAATGTTTGTTAGGGAACTACTGTGCTTACTGTAACCGTGCTTCCGCTTATGAATACAATCTGTATGCCCGGTTCTGTTCTACTATCTTTATTCTTTTATGCTGTCTTTCATTATATGCCTTAGGCCCACCTGTGTCGTTGCTCGTTAATTCACTTTGGCATTTGGCGATCAGGTTCCTCTAGCATTGCTTGCTTAAAGCACCTTCGGTACTTCATTATTTAAAGCATTCATTATAAATTTGGTAGCAGTTCCATCAGTTGTGTGTGACGTTGCTGGCCCGTATCTGGTGATTGATGCGATCCCCTGCTGTTAGTTCCTTGTAGGGAATGTTTGCTAGGGAGCCATTGAAGTCGTGCGGTTAAACTCTCTACCTAACACATATACACGGCTCCGACATCTCTAGGTTTACTTTCTACCCCTGTCAGTGTATGTATCTGGTGATTGATACGATCCCCTGCTCTTAGTTCCTTGTAGGGAATGTTTGCTAGGGAGCTATTGAAGCCGTGCATACGCTCGCCGGTGTATCGGAAGTACGCCTAGGTTTTGCGATTCCTTGTCATGCTCGTGTTTGTATGCGATAAGTAGCGGTGATTGGTGTGTTCCCGTACTCGTTAGTTCCCCCCCACCAACCTTTGGACATATTTGTATCTCTTTACGTACATTTGTCTCTTTCCGTTCATTTATTTCTTTCCCTGTTCCCTTTAGCTTAAATCAAGCCCCCTAAAAGGAGCCGGCCTTCTCCGGAGATTGGCCGGAAGGCATCTCTTCCTTCCGGCCTTTCATCGTCGGTGGGCGAATCTGGGCGCATTAACCAAAAATCCTTTCCTCATGGCAGATTCGTAACCAACAGTTTCTCGGGCACGCCCGGTGGGACGCTTGTCCCACGATTTAAAGAAAGAGTACCCATCTAGTTTCTCCACCTAGCGCAACAGTTCTTCTGACCCGCTCTGTGGAACGCGGGTCCTACATCTGACGAGAGATTTTCTGATCAGTCTCCACCTGGCGCTGACAGTTCCTGAGCTCTTGGTGAGACAAGGAAGTTTCTCACCCCCGACAGAATCGAAGCACCGGTGTTCGCTTCATTGCTGTTCCAAATACGAACACCGGCGACTCGCACGAACAAATCCTCTGAGTCTAGAAGACCGGTCCTGTCACCTTCATGCACACGAGAAGGTGGCGAACAAGAAATCCGAGAAGCCCGCCTGAGTTCTACGAACTAGACATCCACGCTCGAGGCGAGATACCCAGGCTGGCTGATCCGCGAGCTCGTTTCGACGAAGCCGAGGCCGAGATCCAAGAAGAGGCCGAAGCTGAGGTCGGAAGAGCCGAGTACGAAGTAGAAGAGGCCGAGGAAGAGGAAAATCCTGCATCCTCGGAAAGTACCGACACCGAGTACACAAGCGACGGCGGAGAAGAAGAAGAAATGGCCGATCAACAGCCGAATGACGATGATCTCTTCCCGGCGGTGGACTCTCACGAGGCCTTTGGCCCCGATCGGTCGGCAAGTCGTGCCCCCGTCGCTTTAAAGTCTATTCCCACATACGACGGCTACGGTAAGACGGCGTACGAGCACATCCGGGACATTCTTGCCCCGGCCGCACCGCATACCATCACCGATGAAAGTGTGAAGACCCGTCTCGCGGCCCTTTCCCGAGGGGAAAGCTTCTCTACTCGGTGGAGATCGCGCGCGGAGGGATCCATCACCTGGATGGCCCCGGCTTGCCGGGAGGCTCGTAAAAGGATGCAACGAGTCCGCTGATCCTACCTCTCATCTGCATCAGTTCCAAGCAATCCAGAGGCATCCTCAAGAGGAGGTGTCTGATTTTAACATTAGGTTTGCGAGATCCTGGAAACGGGTACCTCGCGAACTTCGACCTTTAGCCGGCATGGCTGCTCACTACTATCTGAGGTCTTTCAACTCAGACATATGCCTGCTACTGAAGATCGCCCGAATTGACGAGTTCCCTGCACTATACGAAGCCGCCGACAAGTCGAAGTCGACATTATCTCCATCGGCAGGCTTCCGTCCGAGTGCGGGAGCCGATTCATCCCGAATTTCCAAGATCGCGAGTATCCTTCGCTTCCGGTGGTGTGCCGTCTACTTCAGGGCAGCAGCCCCAGCCGCAGTGGAATCCGGCGCCGGTCGTAACTCAATACGGCCCGCCTCAGTTGCATTACCCTCATCCGCCTCCTCCTGCTCCGCATTTTCCAGCGCTTCCTGCTCCCCCGCAGTATGCGTCTTATTCTAACCCTCCTCCATTGGCCGTTTTGCCTCCACCGGCACAGTCGCCGCCTCCCGACAGCAGCATCCAGAACACGATTCTACAAGAAGTGCGGGCTTTGGCCTCCGGATATCATGCCATGTCCAATGACATGACAGCTATGAAAAAGAAGCAGGCCCAAATGGACTTTGCTCCTAGAAGGCCGTATGCGCCGCCGACACTGACAAAAGATAAAGCCCCAGAGAACCAACCGCAGAGGCGTCCGCCTCCGAGAAATGCTGCTATAGATGACCCACCTGGTCCTCCTGACCAGGTCAACTAGTGCACTACGTGCAATGACCCACATTCGGAGGAAGATTGCACTTTACACCAGCACTACATCCAGACCTTGGCCGGCAGCACTATAGAAGATGATGAGTTGTACATGATCTTGGACGGTGAGGCCAATTTTGCCCTGCCAGAAGAGAACCCAGTGACGCCCGCCAAGGAAGAAAAGAAAGCTGCGGACGCGGCTAAACCTTTGCAGGTATATGCGAGAAGAGAAAGACCGCAGCCCAATGGGCTGCCACCGTACAAGCGGTCGTGGCCTTACACGA
Source organism: Wollemia nobilis (assembly GCA_028583015.1). Classification (NCBI taxonomy): domain Eukaryota; kingdom Viridiplantae; phylum Streptophyta; class Pinopsida; order Araucariales; family Araucariaceae; genus Wollemia; species Wollemia nobilis. The sequence goes on from JAQPPZ010016984.1 coordinate 2,718,169, forward strand.
CCCAGGAGAAGGCATCCAAAGATAAAGCTCCCGCTAAACCTTCTTTAGCAAAGACCGCTGCTGTTCCAGCTAAGCCTCCAGCAAAGGCCCCAACTCCCGCTAAGCTTCCTGTACTTCAGCCCCCAGCCGAAACCAAAGAACAAGCCCAGGAGAAGCTGAAGTACCCGTCTCTGACCAAGAGACAGCGAGTTGAGGCCACCCAACAGTACCGGACCAAGTATGAACCGGCTAAACCAGCAGAAGGAGCTAGTACCTCGGGCTACGACATTGTAGACGAGTTAAAGAAGACTCTGCCAGAATCGGTATGTACGATGCCCTTCCGCTTCCGGGCCGGGTGGATCTCGTCGCAAGAATCACCGAAAAACATGAAGAACGGCAAGCGGATGCGACTGCTGTCTCGGTTCAACCTTTGACAGCTCTCCGCCACCGGGAAGAACAGACCGCCACCCTTTTATCTCTCTTTGCGGATGCAAGGGCACATAGTTCACAACTCGCATGGTGGATTCCGGTGCTTCCTCGACTCGTGATGCCGAAGGCCGTCTGCGATGAGATTGGGATGGAATACACACGGAGCAGCCAAGGTGTGCTACAATTAGACGGCACCCCTGTCAAGACAGTTGGTGTCATAAAGGACATCCCTATCCGGCTGCACAAAGCTCTCGACATTGTGGTCATCCAAGAGGTCGTGATTGTTGACTCGGAGCCTTACTTCGGCATGTGTCTCTCTCGGGAGTTCACTCCGAAGTTGGGCGGGTACCTGTCTCTAGACTACTCGCACATGGAAGTGCCCTTCAAAGGAAGGAGACTGAAAATTTTCAATGAGAAGCCTTCCCCTTTTCTAGTAGACAAGATACCCGGCGGAGAGATGGACTGCATGGTCCAATTGTCAGAAGAAGAACTGGTGACAGTAGAACTAACCGAGCAAGCTCTCGAAGTGCTACAGCTAGAAGACGAGTTCTCATTGCGGGATTTTAATGCCGTAATCGGGACAGAGCAGGGCTGTTATTTCATTAAGCAGCCCAAGGAGCTTGACGTGTCCGTTGCGAAGGAAGTAGGACCTGCACCCGAAGAGCTGTGGAAGCTTTTCTTTGACGGCGCCCGTTGCAAGAATGGCGCCGGTGCAGGGGTCCTCCTGGTTTCTCCAACCGAAGTCCAGAGGGACTATGCCTACAGGCTGGCCTGGAGCTGTACTAACAATTCGGCGGAATACGAAGCCCTGTGCTTGGGTCTGCGAAAGGCGGAAGGGCTAGGGATCAAGCATCTCCAAATTTTCGGAGATTCAGAGTTAGTGTGTCACCAAGTTACGAATAAATGCGCGTCTAAGCATCACTATCTTAGAGCGTACCGCAATCGGGTCTGGGACCTAATGGAATCGTTTGACTCATTGAACGTTAAGGCAATATCGCGTGAGAGAAACAAGCACGCGGATATTCTGGCGTCTGTTGGAGCCAGGTACGTTCCGGCTGAAGACGTCGTCCAAAAACTGAAGCCGGTCCGCACCATTTACAGGCCTTCTGTGCCTGATAGGGATACCTTCTGGCAGGTATTCAGCTGTGACGAGGAGATCGTCACATTCCTGGTTAACGAAGTGTGTGTAATCGAAGGTAGAGACCCTGATGACGAGCAATATGAGGGGTTGATACAGTTACGGAATAATCACGTCCCAAAAGGACTGATTACATTAGAAAGTCTCTTTGATCGGAATGACAGAGCAATATCCCACAGGATCAAAGTAGACCCGAGGCAGTATGCTGACCTGGAGCTCGAACCTGGTAAAACTATCAAGGTCGGAACAGACTGCACGTCGGAGGAGCTGGTGCAGATTAGATCACTGTGCCAGGAGTTCCCCGACATCGTGGCCCGGTGCTACGAAGATTTGAGGGGTATGACAGATCTGTCATCCAAGATACCATCGAGCTAGAGGATGGCGCCAAGCCGTTCCGACAAAAGCAAAGGGCCGTAAATCCGAAGGTTGAGGCCATGATGAAGACCGAGCTCTTGAAGATGTCGGAGGCCAAGATCATCTACCCCATCAAACATTCATCCTGGGTCGCGAATCGGGTGCCCGTGAGGAAAAAGAATGGCGACATACGTCTCTATGTCGACTTCGAAACCTAAATCGAGGCTTCCCTCCGGGACCACTATCCGCTTCCCCAAATTGACCAAATTTTGCATATCGTTGCTTGAGCCCAGAGATTTTCACTTTTAGATGGATTTTCCGGCTACAACCGATTTGGGTCAAAGACGAAGACCAGCATAAGACGGCGTTTACCACGAAGTGGGGGACGTTCGCCTATCAGCGCATGCCGTTTGGCTTATCCAATCGTCGGTGCCACGTTCCAAAGGGCCATGGACCTGGCCTTCCGAGAGCTGCTCAACAAGATTATTGTCATCTATCTCGATGACATGACTGTTTTCTCTCACCGACGAGAAGATCATGTTTCGCACTTACGGCAGATATTTGAAAGTTGTCGAGAATTCGGCATCTCTATAAACCCGAAGAAGTCTGTCTTCGCGGTAAAGGAAGGAAAGCTGCTGGGACATGTCATCTCCGAGGAAGGCCTCGCCATTGACCCTGACAGAGCAGAAGCCCTCGTTCGCTTGCCACCCCCCACTGATAAAAAAGGTCTGCAGTCCTTCTTCGGTCAGATTAACTTCGTGCGGAAGTTCATTCCGGACTTCGCACAGGTGATCAAGCCTATGGCCGAACTGTTGAAGAAAGACACACCTTACGAATGGACTGACGAGAGAGAGAAAGCTTTCGAGGAAATCAAGGCTCGAATTGTGCAAGCTCCGGTGTTGACAAACCCGGACTACTCCAAGGACTTCATCCTGTATGCAGTGGGAGAACCCGAAAGTTACGCTGCAGTCCTAACTCAGAAGGGAGACGACGGTGAGGAGCGCCCCATTGCGTTCCTAAGCCAAGTGATTCTGCCACACGAAGAGAAGTACAATTTTATAGAGCGGCAGGTCCATGCGGTCATGAAGTCCCTTCGAAAGCTCAGGCACTTTGTCTCCCAAAGTAAGACCACTGTCTTTGTGATTCACCCCGATGTTCGCAGTTTCATCTTGCAAGGGGAGCCGGGTCACAAGAGAGCGGGATGGATTGCCAAGATCCAGGAGTTTGACATCGAAGTACGGCCCACCAAGCTTATCAGAGGCCGAGCCTTGTGTCAGGAATTGGCCCGAAGCGCTGTAGCCGGCATCTCCGCCTCGTAAGTGGGAGGACACGGCGACACGCGTCTACCTAGCCAACTCCTTATCGGAGGGGAGTGATTGGACAGATGAACCGGTGAGATACTTCGCACCGGAAGATGTCCCGATCACTCGAACGCCTCACAACGAAGGAGATTTCGGTTAGGTGCATTAAGGTACACTCTTCGCCCCGAGGGGCTTTACTTCAAAAACATTGACGGCATCCTGTTGCGGTGCGTCATAAAATCCGACCAGCCTAGGATCCTCGGAGATTTTCATTCCGGGATGCCTGGGGGTCACCATTCTTCAAGGCCAACGGCCTTGAAAATAATAAGGGCTGGATACTATTGGCCCACTGCGTCGCAGACGCGTATGCGGTCCGCGCCAAGTGTGATCAATGCCGAGGTATGCCGGCCGAAACGTAAAAGCACCCCCGCCCCTTCAATCGATTCAAGCCGAAGCTCCGTTCCAAGCAATGGGGTCCGGACTTCATTGGGGTGATTTCTCCTAACTCCTCCGCCGGCCACAAGTTTATTCTCACGACCATCGACTATTTCACACGGTGGACGGAGGCGATCCCGACCAAGAACGCCGACCAAGAAACGGTCATCGAGTTCATTGAGAGCCCGATTACCCGCTCGGGGTTCCGAGTCGATTGTGACAGCACAACGGTCCGGGATTTGTAGGCGTTGTACTCACGGAGTACACCAGCGGCCTTGGCATCTATCACAAGATGTCTTCTAATTACTACCCGCGAGGGAATGGCCGTGCCGAGTCTACTAACAAGAACCTCCCGAAAATTCTCCGGAGGACCATTGAAAAAAATAAGCGGACTTGGCACTTGCTCTTGAACCGGGCGCTATGGGCGGACAGAGTTGCGTTCAAGAAATCCCTCAAGACGTCCCCCTATGCGCTCGTCTATGGCAAGCAAGCTCGTTATGCCATCACACATTGAAATCCCCGCCATGTGGATGATTGACGAAGACGAGAGCAGCGGAGACCCGGTAGACGACGAGGTTGTGCCAACTCCTGCAGTTGGAAGAAGACAGGGAAAGTGCATACCGGGCCTTCGCCGATCACATTGCAGCCACTAAAGGCTGGTTTGCCAAAGGCACCACTGCCCGAGTTTTCGAAGTCGGGGACCTGGTGCTGAAGTGGGACTCATACAAGGCAAAACCGGGTAATCACGGAAAATTTGACGCTCTCTGGGAGGGCCCTTATCAGATTGCCCGGGTGAATCAGTTCAATGCCTACATACTTTCGGATATGGAGGGTCAGCTCCTCCCCATCCCCGTCAACGGGTTCCACTTGAAGCTTTATCGTTGTTGAAGGCGCCCGAGTGGCCCTTCCTCGTAAAAATTTTGCCTTGTGTTTTTATTTTTCCCCGCATGTATAGTTTCCAGTTTTAGCATTCAGTTTATTTTTCCTTCTTTGAGCTTAAATGCGGCATGGGAGAGAAAGACAGACTTCGCAACGAAGTCTGTCGTTGCCCCGAGAGGGGCGAAGTTCGGCTATGCAAAAAAAGAAAGGAGAAAAAAGAGCAAAAATCGACTAAGTGTTGACCGAAGTCCGACTTCGCAGCGAAGCCTGACTTCGGCCCAGCCGAATTGCGAAGTTTGTCCGAGAAAAGCTGAAGCAGACTAAAGTCCGCACTGCGCAACCCTTCGTGCGAAGTACGCACTACGCGCAAAGTTCGTGCGAAGTACGAACTTCGCACCGAAGTCCGACTTCGGCCAGCGCCCGTGCGAAGTGCGCGCTGCGCTCAACGCTTGATGCGAAGTGCGAACTTCGCCGTGCGAAGTGCGCGCTGCGCTCAACGCTTGGGCGAAGTGCGAACTTCGCGCGAAGTTCGCACTTCGCATCAAGCTTCGGCCGAAGTCCGAACAAAGCGGCCAGCGCCCGTGCGAAGTCCATCTAAAGATGAAAGGCGGCAAAAACCCAGATCGCGCCCAAACCTTGGGCGCAGCTAAAAACAGAGGTAGAACAGTTCAAGCACGCGCTTCGCGCGAAGTTCGTACTTCGCCCAGTTTTGGTGCGAAGTGCGTACTTCGCCCAGTTTTGGTGCGAAGTTCGTACTTCGCCCGAAATTCGGGCGAAGTCCGACTTCGCCGGCGAGGTCGGGCCGTGCCCAACTTTGGGCGAAGCCCGGCTGCGCCTAGTTTTCCGGGCCAGTATTGGGACGCGGTTTAAAGAATAATAAAAAAAAAAAAAAAAAATTCAAAAACCCCAAGCTGGGCCCAAGGCGCGTTTGCACTTGTTTTAATGTGGGTTTCCGCACCGAAGGTTTTGTCTTGATCAGTGTGCCCAAGTGGTGGCAGCAACGTCAGCCATGGTGCAGTCCCCAACGCTGAGTTAATGATTGTGCGTTTTTCAATCGAAAACGCAACTAAAAAAGCAAGGCACGGCTGCCGGGGCGCGTCTTTTCCTAAACGTTCTCCTGCGCGGCCACCAAGGGTTTTAACTCAGCCGACCTACCCCTCCTGCGTTGCATTAATGGCGCTGTTTTTATCTAGAAAAGGGGGTCAGAATCATGCCAACATTCCAAATTGCAGAGATTATTCCTCGGACAGTGCTAATTATTCCTCTGATAGCGAAATTTGTTGCGAGACGGCTGAACTCTGTCATTATTGCCGACTCGGAGAGATGGACAAGGGAAAAATGCCGGTGTCGGCGCGATCCAACGGAAGCAACGAACCAGGCGATTTGCCGCGGCCAGGAGTTTTCAAAGGCGATCCTCCGCCAGAGAAAAGGTCAAAGGCCCGGACGAAGAAGGTACAGCGTGGGCAATCCCCACCATCTTCGGTGAATTACCTGGCAGGATATGTGGACGGCTCGTTTTCCATGAGCCTAACACAGCTGAGAGCGAATGTGGAGAGCTGGGCTGACAAGGTTTCGCCCTCCCATCATTTTGGAGCGGCGTACAAATCAAACCTCTTCGATTCATGTGCCCTCCTGTCCACCAATGCCCGGAGTCGATAGACTTAATTGTCAGACACTATAAACCAGCTTCCCGGCAAATTTGCAGTTCCAGCGGCAAACCCTTGTTCGCACTGCGCAGGGAGACTGTGCAGCCAGCTTTCGCCCCAGGGCTGGAGTATGACTCCGGCACCATCCTCAGAAAAATCAATTTGGGCGAACAAGCGGGACGTTTCACGCACACCAAGCGAATGAGGGATTTCCTCAATTCAGAGCTGAGCGCCCCGCTTCCAGCCGGACAATGGCCGACTGGCCCCATGCCTTTGGTAAAATTCCAGAGCAAGTATCTATATACCATCTTGGCATGGATCCTCGGCTGCGACTCCGATGAGTCGGTGCACCCGTACCAGTGGCGCTGGCAGAATGCCTCCTGTGTGGAGAATCCTACGAACCGGCGGCGCGGCGGAGCGGAAAACGCCCCATCTCTTTCGGCTGGCAGACCGGCTGGCTTACGCCATTCATTCCGATCTGCTGAAGATCCGAAGCGCCGGTCAACCAATTTTCGTTTCAGTTCCGTTCTGGTCTGGCTTTGTTTGTACCATCTGCACCCCCAAATGCCAATCCTGAACTTGAAGAAGGTTAACGAGAGGGGAGAACCCCAGCCCGTCTATAACTGGACGGATGACTTATACCGGAAAGGGTCCTACTACAAGTTCAACTTCAACTTTCTGGGATTCGTCATGTCAGTCTTCACCGAAAGTGAAATCCCCCGTCCCCAGAGAGAAATGACGAGTGCTTTGATAAATCAGAAGCTCGGGGACGTTTTCGAGCCGACGCGAGGGATTGTGATCGGAATCTACGGATTCAAGGGCAAACCCTATTTGCTGCCCTATTGGTGCTCAGAGCATCTGTTCGGGATAGAAGTTGCCCGACAGATGGACTATGTGGAAGAAGAGTTTGGCCTAGGGAAGAAAAGAGGACAGATTTTTCAATACCCTCTTTCCTGGGCCAATGTTGAGATTATCGAGGTAGGACAACATGTCTACCTAGAGCAAGCGCTGTCCCGGATTGGCCTGGTTTTGCTGCCGCAGCGCTGGAAGTATGACCCTCATGGGATAAGAGGAAAGTTTGCACATCTGTGCCCCCGGGACATAACCGAAGATAGATGCGACGTGGTCCATGTGGACCTTGACTGGGAGATTGAATTAATGGAAGTTTCTCCCCCTTGGCAGGATTTCTCCTGCGAGGAGGTGACATATGACCCCAAGAGAAACCGGGACCATCACTTCTCATCTCCGGGGTTCAAAAAATTTCTGTCAAAGATTGCAGGCCTTAAGCGGGTCTAAAGAAAAGATTACTGAATGCTGGAAGATGAGATGCCGCACGCAGCACGACAAGTCCACACGGAGAAACCTGGCCGTAGATGACGACTTTTCGGTTCTCTATGACCAGCATCATGACAGTTGGCGGCCGTTCGCATATCAAGGTTACGTTCCCGAGGCCCCTTTGAGGATTATAAAAATGGGTCTCCTCCCAAACAGTTGTACACTTCGGCAACTGCCAGCGCCGGCCCAGCAAGTACCCAGGCCGATCCAATGCAGTTCGTGGCTCCTAAGGCGGCGCCTGAAAAGGCGAAAAAGTTAGCCGAGGCAGCGCCGAGGCACTTCCTCGAGCAAGAAAAGCGCCGGCACCGCCGGAAGCGGACCGGTCGCGGCGGACCTTCTGCAAGTCAAACCCCGGTACAAGTTTACCGTGGGAGCATCGGCGCTCTGCCTGCCGTCTCCTTCCCCGATCCGACGGTTGTTCCGGAAGAAAAGAAGCGGAGGAGAGTTGAGAAAATCGGGCGACCTAGCTCGATAGTGCAGCCGACCGATCGCAGAGCCGCGGCCGCGTCCTGCCGCCGCGAGAGGCAATTCCTTTGGGCAGTCCCAAGCCAGCCGCCGAGACAATAAGCGAAGACATTCACCCGGCATCGGCTCAGGCGGAGCCCGCAAGTACGTTTGCTGTTCCTGTCTCTCTAGTCTCACCCAGTTCTACTTCCACTCAGTCCCCCGCTCAATCTGGGCGAGCCATGACCACATCCTCCTCCCCGTCTCCGCGTCCTTCTAGCGGTCCCCATTCTTTCGACCAGTTTGCTCAGAACCCTAACGTCTCTCTTTCTCTGAGCACAACTCCAAACCCTTCGCCCGAGGTTAGTGCTGAGGCTGTCCATTCACCATCACATCCTCCGCCTCAGCCGCTTCAAACCCTCACAGTGTCAGCCTCTCCCATTTCCATTTCCCGGTCGCCCCCACAAGCGACCGATTCTTCCAAGGTCTGTCCGGTTCCTCCTGATCCAATCCCCGCAGGAGAGACGTCTCAGCAGATCCCTAGGCTGGGGGAACCAGATTTTATGGACGACCTCCAGAACTCAGATGACTTGCCCCTCGCAACAAGAGCCGTAGAGTATTCTGTCTCTTTCCGCCAAGACCTGAAGCGGAGGAGACATGAAGAGATAGCCGCCCCGGCAAAACGCGCAAAGTATGATTTCGGAAGGAGAGTGATTACAACGGAGAAAATAATCCCAATAGTGAAGAAGCCTCTCCGAGAAATGACTAAGGCGGACTACGTGCTCCAGACAAAGGAGAAAAGCTTTGACGACATTGATAAACAGTATGAGATTCAGACGATCATGCGCAAAGCTGACAATCTCTTTGTCAAGAGTTTGGAGGAGCAGGAAGAACTTTTCGCGTTGCAGGACAAAGGCAACTTGAAGAGGACCTATCTAGGTCCATTGAGCAGCTGGAAGCAGCGCGGCGAGAAACAGATGAATTCAAAGCCCAGCTAGCCGCTTCTCAGCAACAGGCCGCAACCGAAAAGAAAGCAGCCTCGGAGCAGATTTCTCGGCTCCGGGAGTCTTTGAAGCGAGCACGATCGCGGCTTGCAGAAAAAACATCTCAAGCGGTTGTCTTTTCAAAGACAAAAGTTAAGGAAATGAGGGCTGGTTTGCTTAGGGAATGCAAGCCCCATACCTTTAAGGCGATGGCAGTCCTGGACTTCACATCCAGGATTCAAGAAGTTTCCGCCCGGTGGAAAGCCTGTGGTAGAGGAGGCCGAGCGCCAGGCAAAGCAATGGCTGGACCTGGCGATAAACCTTCAGGAGCGCGAGCGCGACGGCGTCCTTTTTTCCCCCGTGTCCTCATTCGCTGCAGAATGGGTAGGTGCAAGGGTGACCTTGCACAAATATTTTAGAAAAGTTGAAGAGGTGAGAGTGGCCAGACGAATGCTTGACGCATTCGGACATGAAAAAGATATCTGTCTGGCCCCCTTTCACGCTCTTTCAGAACTTGGGTGTCCAGGTTTTGTTGAGAATGACGAGCTCCTTACCCTAGATCGGGTAAAGAAGAATTGGCGAGTCCTTTGAAGCGGATACGACTGAAATTGATAGGCTGGACAGAGCCAATTCAAGACAGTCGAGTCACTCGGATGGTGTCCGGATATTCCGGGATCCGCTCCTATTTTCGGGAGTTAGAGAAAAGATACCTCACCATCGACCTGCACGCGGTCGCTGCTTTTCACGGAGCATTAGAAGACATAGCCGACCGCAAGCCATTCGAAGCGGAAGCTTGGCGCTCAGCCCAAGAGGCGTACACTCGCATGTGCGAGGCAGAAGCAGGAAATGGAGACCTTTCAGAAGGAGATACTGATGAGGCGAGCGACAAAGATGAATATGAAGAACAGTTGCCGCAAGGAGAACGATTAGAGCGAGAAAAAGGCGAGGGGAGGCAAGTTCCTCTGCACCCAAAGGATGAAGGCATGGATTCTTTGCGCCGAGGCGAGCTCGACACCCCGCGAGCCGCCAGAAATGTTGTCACATTTTGCACGGGGTGCAATGTCTTCAATATTGTTTTGTAACAGTGCTGCTCTTCTTTTCCTCCTTCCGTTTTTCTCCCTTCTCTCCCTTTCCTTTTCTTTCCCATTCTCTTTCTCTCCCCCCTTTTTCCTTGGAGTTCCCCGAGTTGATTTTCCGGCTTTCCGACGAGTCTATCTGAAATTGGCTAAGTTTGGGTGCGAAGTTCGCACTTCGCCCAGTTTTGGTGCGAAGTGCGTACTTCGCCCAGTTCTGGTGCGAAGTTCGTACTTCGCCCAGTTCTGGTGCGAAGTGCGTACTTCGCCCGGTTCTGGTGCGAAGTACGTACTTCGCCCCACCTTCCTGGTGCACCTTGCACCGCAGATCGGCGAGTCAATGCGAGAAAAAGGTAAAATGTCGGAGCAGGTCCATATGGCGGCGGACACCGGTGTTCGCACGTGCGCGATTCGGCTTCTCAACGGAGCGGGAATGCGCCCTTGACAGGTGTACAGTAGGGGAACAAACCCGGAATTTGACCAAGGCTTGAAGGCCTTCCCCGACTGCACTGATTTCTGCACGCATCCCAAGGAGCCCCGATCCCAAGCAAAGATGGATAGATCGCCCTCTAAGGCGGGCATGTGTCACTACGACATAACCCATCATCAAACAAGTGTCCAGCTTCGGGATTTGAACCAAGACTGCCGACCAAAAGGGATAAGCATGGGCTGCCTGCACCGCCTGCGTTAATAGCCTCATTCAAAGCTGATCTGAGGTTTCACCTGCTCCAACTACTAGCAAGCCTGCCGACTTGAAGAATTACCCAACACTCCGCCACGTAGCTGTCCAGCTTCCAGGAAGACCATGCTGCGGGTACGACCCGATCCGACAAAAGGTCAGCATTTGCGGCTCTTTCGCCGCTTACGTCGGCTCATGTTTGATCGGGACTCTGTGCCCATTAATGTAACGGGTGGGACTCGGGCTATAAAAGCCCATCCGAAATTCATTGTAAAGGGTGGAAGGGGAATGTTTGTTAGGGAACTACTGTGCTTATCGTAACCGTGCTTACGCTTATGAATACAATCTGTATGCCCGGTTCCGTTCTACTATCTTTATTCTTTTATCTTGTCTTTCATTATATGCCTTAGGCCCACCTGTGTCATTGCTCGTTAATTCACTTTGGCATTTGGCGATCAGGTTCCTCTAGCATTGCTTGCTTAAAGCACCTTCGGTACTTCATTATTTAAAGCATTCATTATAAATTTGGTAGCAGTTCCATCAGTTGTGTGTGACGTTGCTGGCCCGTATCAGGTGATTGATGCGATCCCCTGTTGTTAGTTCCTTGTAGGGAATGTTTTCTAGGGAGCCATTGAAGGCTGTGCTGTTAAACTCTCTACCTAACACATATACCGGCTCTCGACATCTCTAGGTTTACTTTCTACCCCTGTCGGTGTATGTATCCGGTGATTGATACGATCCCTAGCTTGTTAGTTCCTTGTAGGGAATGTTTGCTAGGGAGCTATTGAAGTCGTGCATACGCTCGCTGGTGTATCGGAAGTACGCCTAGGTTTTGCGGTTCCTTGTCATGCTCTGTGTTTGTATGCGGTAAGTAGCGGTGATTGGTGTGTTCCCGTACTGTTAGTTCCCCCCACCAACCTTTGGACATATTTGTATCTCTTTCTATACATTTGTCTCTTTCCGTTCATTTATTTCTTTCCTGTTCCCTTTAGCTTAAATCAAGCCCCCTAAAAGGAGCCGGCCTTCTCCGGAGATTGGCCCGGAAGGCATCTCTTCCTTCCGGCCTTTCATGCTGGTGGGCGAATCTGGGCGCATTAACCAAAAATCCTTTCCTCATGGCAGATTCGTAACCAACAATGACCATAACGATGCTGTGCTGAAAGTTGCAGCTGACAATTCATGAAGAATACCTTAGGAAGGGAGGCAAGAAGATAACGGTAGCTACTACCAAATCCAGGGAAGTAGAGTGTGATTCTAGCTGCTCCAAAGGAAGAAACGAGCAAGGAGAAGAAAAAGATGATGCCAATGAAGAAGAGATGAAGTAGTTGTTTCTTTTTAAAGCTCGTATTACAAAAGCATAAAGGTTAATGTGTGGAAAAATATGATCTCCTAGAGCACTTTCGTTACCCTAAAACTTTATCATCTTGGGTGGGTTATTATGACAAAATTTTAATTGAAATGTAGAATGAAGTTTGCAATTTCTATTTTGTTGATAAGGTATTATGTAACATCGTACCATTGGATGTTTGTGAGCTTGCACTAGGTAGTACCTAGTTATGGATGGGAAATGAAATCTTCATGGGAAAAGAAAAAAACTATCCCTTGCCCATGTAAATACAGAAATGCATCATCAAGGCTTGATTCATCCAAAAAAGAAAAGAAAAGGTCAATAAAAATAGAAAGTTTGTGCTTCTTTTCACAGAAGCAAACAAGGAAGCAGAAGATGTAGAAGTTGAGAACTCAAGTTTCAGCTGCACTCGTGAACAAAGGAAGCGAATGGAGCAGCTTCAATCCTTCAAATTCATGTTTGAGGAGCCCAAAGGACTATCATCAAGAGAGAAGCCAAGCAAGAGATCCAGCTGTATCTGGATGCCCCTTTCCCCAATTTGGGATTATATCGTAGACCCATCTTGACGAATAAAGAAGTGAAGAGGAAGATTTGGTTGTGAAGCAAGGATCTAATAGGCCAAGTTCTTCACCTTCTAGCTCAGCCATTTAAGAGGGTAATCATTGATATTTTTTGCATGACATTTTGGTCTTTAGTGAGACGTTGCATTGGCATACCGATAATTTGAGGAAGGTGTTAAGAGTTGTAGCAAAACCAGCTTAAAGCCAGTTTGAACTGGAGTACTGCTGAGAATACTGTTGAGAATATTACCAAAGGAAGGAGTTTTGTTGAAGCAGTATAATTTTTGAGGAAGTTCATACCTCACTTTTCAGCTAATGTTGCCCCCTTCATGTCGTGTCTTTCAAGAGCATAAGTTTGTGTGCAAGGAGAATGCCCAAGCATATGAAGAGTTGAAGCATGAAATCAGCAATGCACAGGTATTGACAGTGGGAAATTTGCAGCAAGCATTTAAGATGAAGACCAATGCATCTAATTATGCGATGGGTACTATGCTTTCCCAACAAGAGACCAATTTGTTACCACTTTGATAAAGGTGTTTCCAAGTAACTCACCTATGACAAGCAATTGTTTGCTTTGGTGCAAACCATCAAGAAAGGTAATTGCAGAGAATTTTAAACAAATGGGTTTTTCGCAGCGATTTCATCTTGTTATTAACAAGGTGCTAATAACAAATTGGTTGGTTTGTTATCTAAACCTCCATTGTGCAGTTAGTGTTGTAATGCAGAATAAGCCATTGGCTCATTAAAAGCTATTGAAGATATATGATCAACACAAAGATTTTGGAAGATATATTATCAGCAGTTTGAAGTCCTTTGAAGTCTGTGGGCAAGATGGTAAGACCGATCACCAACTTGATGGGTTACTCTACGGAATGGGTGAGCTTCTCTTGTTGCCGGTCATTTTAGTGTTAAATAGGACCATTGCTAATTTGCAACTATGTCTTTTGAACAAGAATAAGAAATGGCATTGTCGTATTTGTGAAAGGTTTTGTTTTGTTCATCAGTCAGCACTAGCAGGCCAACTAAATGTAAGTTGGGTTTGTACACACCATTGCCAATTTCATCTTAGACTTCATAAGAGTATCCCCATGGGCTTTCTATGTGGGTTGCCCACAATAAGGTAAAAGAATGACTATATTTGTCATAGTTGGCAAGATGTTTGTGCTAGTGCATTGAAAGAAAATTAATGCCAGTTGTGAGGCAGTCCACAGGTTCTTCACACAGGTTTGGGCTCGTTTTGGTTTGCCAAAATCCAATATTTTGGGTAGAAAATTCCCTACCGCCTTTTGGACTACTTTATGGGGCTATTTCATTTCATTTCTTCCTATAATGGACAGAAAGCGGTTATGCAAAGGACTTGAGCTCATCTTCTTTGGTGTTCTAATCATAAGAGCTTGCAGACTTGGGATGAATGCCCTTTTACATTTATGGCAATTCATGGTTCCACTCACATATCACCTGCTCGTTATGCTTACCTTCTTAATTCCATTTTTGATTTGGCATTTGGGTTTTCATAGAAAGATGCAAACAGCCATAAGAACGTGTGTCACAAGTTTTCATGTCAAATCACTATCTATATTTGTTACTAGAAGTTATTGTGTAAAAAATTATTATTATTTTTAATTCTAAAAAGAGTCAAATTTTAAATTTTATATTTTTTTTTTGAATGGCCACCTGTTCATTTTTTTAAAAAATAATTTTATATTTTTAATGAATTTGCACGCATGAAATTAACTTGACATATTTTTTAAAAATTATTTTAATTTGATAAATTTATTATTAATTAATTTTAGTATTTAAAAAAGTCAAACAACATAGTAATATAATTAAATAAGCCTATGGGGTTTGGGGCAAGTAGTGGGGAGATATGAATTTCACACCACAAACCAAGGTTCCAATCCCATGGATGAACCTTAACACTTCGTTGAAGGGATTCATACCATACACTAAGGTTTCAATCCTATTGGTGAACCTTAACTTATTAACAAATGGCAAAAGCTCAACTGGTTAAATATGTCAAATTCCAAATACATAATTGCCAAAATGTTGTTGCAATACCACTAGGTGGCCATGATGTACTATGGGTGGGACCCGTTTTAATCCAATATAACCAATTTAAAAATAACATAATTAAATTGGCAATGATGTGTAAAAGTGAATTTTGATGGAGCCTCTAAAGGCAATCCAAGGAAGGCTGGAGGGGGAGGGGTTCTGAGATCTAGCTCAAAGGTAGTGATCTCTTGTTATGCGGTGAACTTTGGCCAAGCATCAAACCATGTAGCAAAGGCAAGAGCCATGATTACAAGATTAAGGCTTGCAAAAAAGATGAATGTTAAGAAGCTTATAATGGAAGGGGATTCTCTGAATATCATTAACAGTTTGAATGCCAAGCAAACCGCTAGCTGGAGTATTGGAAGTATTATTTAGGATGCAGTGAATATACTATCAGGCATGGAGTCATTTGTGGTCCAGCACATCTACAGGGAAGGTAATGTTGTGGCTGATGTTATGGCAAACATGGGAGTTCAGATGGATGGATCCAAGGTATGGAATGATGTTTTCCTGAAGGCTTTGATGATTATAACTCTGAAAAAGGAAAACACTTTTGATGCTGCTGAGTTAGAAGTTTCAAATCCTTAGGGGAATTGATCACTGTAAAAGATCTATTAGCATGGGGCCAGTTTTCAAGGAAACTAAACTGAGATTCAGGAGCTGAATAAAGAAGGTTGTGGTTTGTATGAAGACTAGGCAGACGCTTCCGAAGATCTCAGGAAAGTGGAATTGAAGTAGGGCAGAATTGGAGATCTGATCTGAAGCCAATAGAGAATTGATTAAAGCTCTTGAAGATTCTAAAGAAACCAAATGGATTGAATTTAAGAAATACTGAATCCCCATTGTTGTATCTAAGTATGCAACATGCTCCTTTTTAGTCCAAATTTTGTAATATGTAGGTGCTGGAAATGATTTTTCTCCTCTACAAATGTAAAATGTTTGGGGCCCTTTCAAAACCCCTTCATTTACCATAATAAAAATAATAATAATATAATTAAATAATTAAAATCATTTTTATTAATAAAATTATATAAAAATAACAACGAATAAATAAATAATAATCATTCATAAATATACGGTTTAAAATATCATCATACACATTAATAATAATACAATATTTGAATGAGTGTATGTTTTAGAAAGCAAGCAAGTGTTGTGAGCACAAACAAGAAGCAAATCTAGATAGGAAGCAATAGCAAGAAAGGAACAGTCATCATATTTTCTTGTACCATATCTTTGGGGAAATTCAAAAACTAAAGGATTCATATGAGGAAAACCTAAGTAGCATGGCAGGAAAATCATTTTAGAAAGCCTTAACTAGAAGTAAGGATACCCTAGTTGGGGATAAGAGGAAGAGCAAATCTATGGCAAACCCTATCCAAGTAGCAGATATTACATTAGAAGTGACAAGCAAGGATAAGATGATCAAGCATAAAATAATAGTTCTTAAAACCTGTCAATACCATGGATATTGACCAAGTTTTACAGATATTAAAAATTGGATCAAATGAAAGTGGAGACTAAATTTAATTTACCCCATGACTTCTTTTCCAAAAGGATTTTTCCTCGTCATCTTCTCCAGTTCAAAAATCAAAGATAAAATAATGGGTGGTGGCTTATGGTTTAGGGAAAGAGATGCATTATATTTAAGACCATGGAGTGAGAATTTTTTTGTGGAACCGGAAACTATTAAAAGGCTTCCAGTGTGGATTAGGCTTTTTGGACTTCCATGTTAGCTTATCAACAAGGAGTTTTTGAAGAACATTGGGGACCAACTACTAAAGAGCGAAGGCATGTTGTATACACCTGGACATGTGTTACCATGGATATTTCAAAACGTTTGCCACAATTCATTAAGATTAAATCTAAATCAAGAGAATGGGATAAACAAGTGGATTACGAAAACATTGCATTCCAATGTTGCAATGTTATGAGGTTAGACACATGGCAAGAGATTGCAAAGTGAAACCCATGGAGAAAGAGAGAAAATTTGGGGCATGAGACAAACTTCATATGAAGCAAGGAGATCATACCATCATAAAAGCTGGATCAAATCAAGGATTTTCAAATCCCAAGAAAGTAGCAAAGAAAGCCCTTTTGCATCATCAAATGGCGAAGGCCATTACAATTTACTCAAATCAACCATTAGAAGAAACAAAGGACACAAGCTATGAGGAAGTACAATGTGCAAGTTAAAATTTAGAAGGAATTAAAGGTGCAAAGTAAGATGAGGCGGCAAATTTTTTTTTTTTTTTTTTTGTATTTACATGGTGGAATCGGTAGCCGCCACGAATCCGGGCAGGTTGTCCAGCTTTTATGGCCGCCATAGTATTCTGCGTATGTCCGCCCCAGAAGCCGTCACACAGATCTTCGCGCAGCCCGCCCCTATAACCACCATGCCACAATCATTTTAAACCTTTTACGCCGCTGAAAGAGGAGGCAAATTTTAAAGTAAATAATCTCTTCATTTTCCTCAAGTAGTATAAAATCCTCTCCATGCAATAAAAAATAAAGTAGTATAGAGTGTATCCCTTGCACTTTAGGATTTCAAAAGCGGTATAATAAAGAAATGAGTATGGAGGATATCCACGGATATTAGGGTTTATGGGGGAGCATAATAAAGTAATTACTATGCAGGGTCATTCTTGAACTTTAGGGTTTGCAAAGCAAAATCTAGAATTCCCTGAGCAGCGTAAGAAAGAAATTACGATGGAGGATCATCCTTGTACATTAAGGTTTCCAAGGCAACATAAAAAAAGAAGGTGTTTGTGAGGCTATTCCTTGCACTTTAGATTCTCTAGGGCAGCATAAACCTTTAGAAGATAAGTCTCATTATGAACAACATGGAAAAATATAAGAGATTGATAAAGATGAAAGTGTTTGTGGGAATGGAAAAATGAGAGGAAGACCCTCAAAGTGTAGTGTCCTACCCTTTTTGAAGACAAATAAATTTGCCACCAAAAGAGCCAGGTTTTGATCTTGGGTTCCAAACTGAAAACTTGAGTGTCTTGTTTGCTGATTTGGGTTATTCAGTGTTTTGTATGTTTGGAGATCATATGAACATTCAATGTACTAACTCCAATTTTCAAATATCATATTAACTCATGAATTTTCAACAAGACATTTTGACAAACATTTGTCATGCATACTCAGAAATAACAAGGTAGCTCTCAAGAATTGATCACAACTTGAAAACTATCAATCCAAATGCTACCAAATTCGAACACTAGCTTCTTCCAATATAGATAAACAAACCCAATAAAGGAAATTGCATTAAAAGGAGTATACCCGGAATTGTGAAGGTCTGATACAAATCTGGAAATGTTCATCAGCACACAAAAATCTTCATTTTTTTATCATAAAATCCAATTTACAAACTTCTCCAGCATTCAACTTATGTTTTTGAATACCCTTTTTGGAGATAATAACAAAGCATTAAGAAATCCTCCAAAGACTAGGCGTTTGGACCTAGGCAAGCAACTCGTCCCCCAAGAAATGTACGGCCATGCCAGGAGCAGGTATGGCTACTAATAAACACTACAAAAATCCAATGGAAGTCTCCACAACCTACAGAA
The DNA here is from genome assembly GCA_028583015.1 of Wollemia nobilis. Lineage (NCBI taxonomy): Eukaryota > Viridiplantae > Streptophyta > Pinopsida > Araucariales > Araucariaceae > Wollemia > Wollemia nobilis. The sequence continues at coordinate 2,736,379 of JAQPPZ010016984.1, forward strand.
AAGGTGGCGGCTAGGTCTGTAGTTGCAAGTAGATCTCAAACTTTGACAAACCATTGTTGAGTGTGCATCCAAATCGCTCTATTTTGGCCCTAGATGGTACGGCCAGCTGAAGGAGTGAAGTGCAAATGAAATGGAATTGTTGTTAACTTCAAACCCTCTCCAATCTGCTCAACAATATCTGAAAATATCACCTTTATCAGCTCAATTGCATCCACTGAGTATGAATGCTCATTAACCAATCTAAAGGTATCTTTCAACCTCAAGATATGGTGTCCTTGTATGTGGTTTTCGTCACAATACAAGCCTGGAATGACTGAAATCTTGCAACCTGCAAGTCTCACACAATAAGCTTCAAGAATAATAGCCAAAGATGTCTTCAAATGCTCTCACAACCTCTATTTATTCTTTCCTCGAGCTGGTCGATCCAATGTGGGTAGAATGTGGGATTAAACTTCTTTCTTTTTACTTGCTTTATGTCAATAATTCATTTACTAATGAACACATATAATGACTTAACTCCACAATATCACTTAATCATATTATAATCTCCCAAAGTGGCGTCCAAGCTAGGCATTAATAAAACCACATTAAAATAAATGAGTACTCATAAGCCCCCTAACAAATTATAAAGTCATACTTAGGAGAATAATATAATAATTTAATGACTTTATAATAATTATAACTTCGACGATTAAAAACTCCATGACCGCTCATCCAAACTCACATCCGAAGATAGAAATGAGTACCCATTTGGCCAAACTAGCCACTCGTAGGACTTCCGCTCCGCCAAAACCAACTTACTAAAAATAGTAAGTTCCTTGCACTAATAACCAAACGGGTCTAGTCAATCAACTGAAGATATATCTGGATACCCAATTCGACGAAGAACAACATTCTGCAGTCAATTCGGCCAGAAACCTGAATCACCGACTTACTATAAATAGTAAGTCCTCCCTCAAATCTCAGAATGTCCCCGAAAAACTGGCATCCAAAGGCATACAACCATCTGGCGAAACCCCAACATCCTCTGAGAGCATTCTCACAAAAGACAAGCCTAGAAAGGGACATTACACAAAGCAAGAACAAAGAGAAAAGGGAACTCAAGGGACATCGATTTGGAAAACCAAAAAACAATTATCATGAGTGTTAGAAAGAAGTGGGACTAATCCCACATATAAAAATAAAAAGTGATGATGAAAATTGTATCGTGTTATATGCGGGCCAAGGGTATGAACAAGACCCTTAAAAAAAGAGTTGTTAAGGAATTAATAGGTTTTTATAGTCTTGAGTTTATTTTAATATAAGAAACAAAATTAAGTAGTGAGGAATGTAAGGATGCATTCAAAAATATTTGGAAGATGACGATTGTCTCACAACTTCTTCTATAAGAGTTTCTGAAGATACAACATTGGACAAACGCAAATGGGATGGACAATTGCTAGAGGCAAAAAGTAATTGGGTTATTGGTCTATTTTGTAGGAGAGATAAAAACATCAAAGTTGAGGTTATAAATGTACATGCTCCAACTATAGTTACTCCTCATGAATGATGTTGGAAGGACCACACCATATTTTTGTCAAAGACAATGATCATTCATTATTGTGATCCTTGGATTCTTGGGGGGGACTTCGACATAGTTTTATCTCCTTCGAAAAAGAAGGGTGCTACTTCTGAATGGTCTAAATAAGTGTAGGATTTTGCTTCATTTGTCAATTCAAATGGCTTTTGGCATGCCATTCCTTCAAGCTTCTAATAAATATGGGATAACAAACACATTGGGAAACTCATATAGTAGAAATAATGGATAGATATTTGTGATCCAACACATGGTTGTAAACTGAGTATACAATTTATTGAAACATTTTATTGCGAGCAGGATCAGATCACAAATATATTCTCTTAAGATGTGATTTACTCAATAATGACCATCCAAAGCCATTTCACTTTCAATCTATGTGGCTCCAGGACACTGATTTCTTCCAAATGATAATACAACTGAGGGATGAAGCCAATTTTAAAGAATCATGTATGTACAAGTTTGTTCAAATGAGGAAATATCCAAAGGGGCAAATGAAGATTCCGAATAACATATTTAAAGAAAAGGAGGAAAGTGATCCAATCTAAAAAAATTACTAGAGTAGAAATCAATGGAGTGAACCAAGATACTTATGTGCAAGAAAAACAATTACTTTCTTATTATCATAATAAATTGAAAAATGAGGACTCATATTGGTCCTAAAAAATATTGGGAGAGATGGCTCAAGGAAGGAGATAGAAATACCAAATTCTTTCATTCTATAACCAAAACAGATTTGTCTTTTTGTCACATCAAACATATTTCAACTTTGCACGGAAAAAATATTGAGGAAGAAGAAGATATCAGAAAAGAAGGATAATAATTATTTGTAAGATATTATGTTAGATGTTGGGCAAAATAAGGAGGCTCAAGATAAGTTTTTACAAAATATTCCATCAATTATCACACACGGAGAAAATGGAAGCTTGACTAGGAAGATCTCTATGGAGGAGCTACATGAGGCAGTTTTCTCTTTCCACCCTTACAAGGCACCTGGCCCCAGTGGATTTCCTACCAATTTCTTTCAAAAAAATTGGGACTTCTTAAGCAAGAATGTAGCCCCATACATCATGGAGCCCATTTGGACTTCTTAAGCAAGAATGTAGCCCCATACTTCATGGCGGTTCCAACACTATGTCATCCCAACATTTCCAATGAAGCCAACACTGTGCCTCATACCAGAATTTTCAATGACGCAAATGCTAACCCAGGACATGGCACCAAGGTTTATGGTGTCAAGCCCAGCACACAGAGTAATGTCAAGCAACAACACAAGCAGCAACTCCAAACCCCAACACTCACCCTCTGAACTTAACATGTCCAACATCAATAATTGATCAAAAACTTACAAATTGGATTGCAAGTCATCAGAACACTTGGTGTTTTGTACCAGAATTTTCAATGACACAAATGCTAACTTAGGACGTAGCACCAAGGTTTATGGTGTCAAGACCAGCACACAGAGTAATGTCAAACAACAACACTAGCAGCAACTCCAAATCCTAACACTCACCCTTTCTGAACTTAACATGTCCAACGTCAATAATTGATCAACAAATTGCAAATTGGATTGCAAGTCATCAGACCACTTGGTCCCAAGCAAGAAGGCAAATGAACAGCTCAGCAACTTATTTTCTAAACAGTTTCTTGTACCATATGGGGAACTGTTTCAATTTCCCACTAGTTCTAGTATATTAAAGTAGTTTTAAAATCTACGAGGCTATAAAGCCATATTGGAAAATGTGGTTATCCAAGTGTTTATCCACCCATACAAGTATGGTGTACAATCCCGCCCTCTTTTGAATTTGAACCTTGGACATCCCATTCGAAGCTCCCAAGTCTTAATCTTTAGGCCCACTCATGTTGTACATGGTTGTACAGAAGCCACAATCTAGCATAGTTAGCTTCTTTTGGATCTGTTTCATTTGTTGTAGGCTTCTTAAATCAGGATTTAGCACTGCAATGCCTACATACACTATAGCTTAACACCCACAACCTGTAGTCTAAACTTTAATGTTGTTGCCTATTGTGCTACAGGAGTACCTTAGCATTCTATTTATTTACATTTATATTTTCAAGCATCTTTCCTAGTGAACATCCCCTTGTTATTTTTCACCATCTAACATGTGGATGCCTAAAGAATTACTTGGCCGTGCCCTATTCTACTATACAATTGCATAACTCATCCAGACTCACTAGATGAGCTAGGGAGTTGTGCTCCATGCAAACATCGTGGGGCCCCGTCAATGTGGCTTACAGCCAAGTCAGGTACAAAGCAAGACATAAGAAACGCAGAGTTGAGCATACTATTCAAGTTGAAGACTTGGTATGGTTGTATTGGAGTAAAAGAAGGATCCATAAAGTTGATAGAAAGTTGAAGCTCATTCAATATATAATTCACATTCTCAAGAAAGTAGGAAGTAATGCTTTTGAATTGTTTCTCCCACCTTATATGAAGTTGTTTGAGTCTCTAGACCTGGTGTAGAGCAAGAAGAGTAGTTTTTACCATCGTTTGAAGATATTATTCCAAGCAAAGTACAAAGCAAGACATAAGAAACGCAGAGTTGAGCATCCTATTCAAGTTGAAGACTTGGTATGGTTGTATTCGAGTAAAAGAAGGATCCATAAAATTGATAGAAAGTTGAAGCTCATTCAATATATAACTTTTCACATTCTCAAGAAAGTAGGTAGTAATGCTTTTGAATTATATCTCCCACCTTATATGAAGGTGTTTCAGTTTCTAGACCTGGTGTAGAGCAAGGAGAGTAGTTTTTACCATCGTTTGAAGATATTATTCCAAGCAAAGCAGGGCATTCAGATGAAGATAACCTTTTCCAGAAGTTTGTACATTCTTGCACCAAGGACAGAAAGAATACCAGCAAATAGAGGGTTAGTTGGCAAAGCAAAATGATATGGCTGGAATTAAGTGGAAGAACCGTTTCAAGACTTGGTTCAATTATTAAGCTTTAGAAGGATCAAAAGCTTTACACAAGAAGGTGTAATCTAGTTGAATACCATGTCAATCTAGGAAGCCATTTGAAAACTTCCAAATTCGATTTGTTTGTATGAAGACTGTTCCCCAACACTTTGATGTTAATAGAACTCTTGTTCAGACCAATGAATCTTGTTCAGACCAATGAACATATTTGCAACAATGGACCTTTCTTCTCCATATTCTATTTGAAGCCTTTTGATGGCATTTTATAGGAGGGAATAACATTGTCGGAAGGTTCCCAATACCACTGATTGCAGCAATGCAATACCCCTTGCTAAATGACAAGATTGCCCTACAACCAGTGGGGTCCCTTTACTCTCAACTAGCAAGGCTGCCTCACGTGTTCGAACAGAATAATATGGGAAGTCAAAAAGACTCAAGGAGTCAATTTGATAACTTGGCATGCCAATTGAAGGCCACCACAAAGCATTTGCAAAGTGGAAAGGAATTGGAGGAGTCAAACTATTAGAAGCATGGCTTTTATAGATCTAAAGTCTTTGTCTTCCCCAATTGCTAAAAAAGGCACAAATTGGAGTTGCAGCTACATTTTTCACAGTTGACAAAGCAATAGATTGAAAGCATTTGTGTTGTGTCAATTGATTGTGCTCCTATTCTATTGCAGAGACTTATTTCTAATTCATACTTTTTGTACTTTGTAGTTAAGCATTATAGGCTACGAGCATCATTTCTCCCCTAAAGTCTTCTTCTCGAAGAGGGTTACCCATGTGTTCCTACTATGAATTATAAGTCAATGAGTTGGTGTATGAATGAACATCGCATGTGCATGAATGTATGCACAAAGTCGATGATGAGTTATCATCTTCTAAATGGAATGCCATAGGTATTTGATTATAAGAGTTCTCATCACATGGTGTTGTTGTATGTGTGTATGTAGTTACATGTGTTTCTAATAAATAATGTAACGTGTTTAGGGGTAATTTTAGTGTTTCATGTATACGAGTGTTTCGATTGTAGTTAGGCAATTGCTTATGGCCCAACAGATCCCGTGATAACCATATGTATGCCCTCTATCCTAGTGGAGGTATGCTGGTAGAGAAGGAGATGTTTGTTGAGGTATATTGTCGATTGTAGGATGATGTTGATTGTCTATGTTTGTTGCTTGTATACTTTATGTTGTACACTCAACCAAACCATGATGTATTGCAATTGATTGTTATGTGAAGGATACACGTATGTTGCACATTTATATGTATATGTAAGTTCTTCCCATTCTACATCTTTACTTATATACAATGGAATTATATTACAATGTAATGCATTCGATTTCTTTGTTTGAGAGTTCTACATTCTGACATTTTTTCCTCTACAAAGTTAGGTAAAAGTTGTTGACATGGAGTTGCCTCAAGCATCTCACTTGAGAATATAAACGACAACAATGAAAAGATCAAAGCATGGAGGACAAACATAGTCATCCAAGCATGCCTTTGCCCCTACCAAAGGAGGAAAGATGGGAGCATGACACAAAAAGTAATGCATACTTCTTCCTTGATGTCGATGATGAGCCAACTAACAAAGGTCCAAGTGACAACGAATCTAACAATAAAAAAAACCTAGTCTAGCAAGAACGGTCGATAGTGACTCAAGCAAGTTGTGCGTAAGATGGTCTGCGAAAGTTTGACACCAAAGCAACTACAAATTGGCATGTTTAGTGTGTGTGACAAAAGTCCCAAGCAACCATGAGTTTACAATTTGACATCAAAGTAAATGTAGGTTGGTGTGTCCAATGGTGTGCATGACAATAGTCCAATATTAGAGCAACTACAAGTTGCCATGCTCGATGGTGAGCATAATGACAGTCCAGCATTGGAGCAATTGTAATTTTGCACATTCGACAATGTGTGGGATAAAAGCCTAACATACAAACAATTGCAATGTGGTGAGTTCGATAGAGCGCGCAACTAGGGTCTAACAAGGGAGCAACAATTGCCTTTGTTGAATCAACTGGTCATGAAGACTACCAATTTTGATGAGACACATAAGTGTCCCATGTTTCATGGTGGCGAAATAGAGCTTGTCAAAAATTGGAAAATCTGTAATATGATTTCAATAGCCAATGGGCAAATTAATGAAGTATATTCGAGATGGTTAATCCCTGTGATCTTAGATGGAACCTCACCAAACTAGTACATGGACTTTCCAAAGGGAAAGTAGGGAGGAATTGAGAGAAGCCTTCCAGAAGGAATTCAAAGTGTTCCACAATGACATTCAGCTCATTGTGAAAATCCACAGAACTAAGTAAAATTAGTTAGCTTGTTTGGTCCTACAACTAAAGATTGAACATGTTGGTCAATCATCAAGCAAAGCTTGCAAATATATTTGAGAAAAGGTGGCTCATGTTGGGCATTCTTCTTCCATCTAAGAAGAAGATTAAGGTGGTCCATTCAATGTCACATCAAAAGTCCTTTGAGAAGGCAACGAAATTAGAAAGTAATGCAAAGACATCATCTTGGTGTTGGATAGTTAGGAGATCAATGACGTAAAACAACTTCGAAAATAAAAGTGACTCTAAAGACAGAGTGAGGACTCGATAATAAGAGCAACTCAAACGGCGATTTGAGGATATCATATAAATAAGGTCAAGAAGTCAGTGATAAGAGCAAATTTGAAGATGAAAGAGACTTAGACGATGAGTACGAGCATGATGAGGCAAGAATGTTAATAAAGGCTCTCCATAAGGACGTGATGCACGTATTTGATTAACTCAAAAGAGAGCACAACTAACAATGTAATGAGTCCCAAAGGAGTACAACACATATTCTACAGTAATTGTCAAGAGATAGGACATTTGACAAAGAAATGCCCCTTCAATTACAAGAACATTCAATAGGTGCATGTGGCACAAAGGGAGATTCTTCCAATGAGAGGTGTTACTTGCAATAATTATCATAACCACCAAGGCAACAAAGGAAGTCAACTTGAGTATGACATTGAGGGTAGACCCATTATGTAGAGTCATAAGTATCATCTTTGCAAAAACTTTTCACAAGAATGCCAGATTGACACAAGTCAAAAAGTAGTTGACAATGTCAATACGGTTGCATAGAAGTTTCGGAGATAGAGCACATTGTGATGGACAAGGAACGAGTGAAAAATGACTTATGCATAATCCGACACAATCGAGGTGCAAAAGATTGCAAGGCAAGAGTTGAAAACATTGGAAAACCATAAAATTTTGTTTTGTTTTTTTTTGTAATTTTGGAATGTTCTTATCTAAAGATGGAGGAGAAAAACAAGGATGGAACCAATAACCTCTCTAATGGTGAATAAGAGTCAAGTGTATACTTTGAATGGAGGATGCCATTTCGACATGCAAGGCTATCAATATGAAGTTGTAGCCTACCTGACCAAGGGCAAAGGTCATCTAGTCAATAGAGGATGGTGTCCAGATAAGAAAGCAAGAAGCTCAGATGATAGAGGTCATCCAAATGAGGAAGCCTACTATCTAAATGATAGTATAGTAGTTTTTAACGTTTCACGTCCTTAGTGTCCTGCCATCTCGACAAAAGGTTGCATCCCTCAACCAAAGAGAGACCCAATTTTATAAGGATAAGCACTTGCTTATTAATTTTGAATGGAAAGACAGCTAAAAACACTAACAGACTCTCTCAAGGGAGCTCAACCTATTAAAACACTTGTCTCAGAAGTTATTTGTATACAGGCAATTTGCCCTATTATGTACCAACATGTCCACCATTCGGTCATCTTCCCTCTTGTTTGCTTGGTCATCTACCTTGCAGTCTACTGGTAGGTCATCTATCCTACTATCTTCCAAGCGGTTAATTGACGTGGATCCATTTACAGGGGATCATCTAATGGACAATCATTTGGAACAAAACTGTCTAGAATGAAGCCATCTAGAAGGAAATCATCTTGCAAGCAAATGCCTCAGACCAAGTCATCTGGGGAATAGTTGTCCTTAAACCAGTCATCTAGGCTGACAAATCCATCCGAGTTGTCCAAGCCATCTCAACTGAAGGCATGAACCTAGTCAGACAAAGAGGTGTGATCAAAGAGAATCATGCAGGTGTAGAAACTGTTTTGAGAATAATGTCATTGCCCATCGCCAAAAAGACATCCATGGCAAAATTCAAACCATATAGTAAAGGATTTAACAATTGGACCAATGGCATTTTGAGGAGGTTTTGTGGCATTGCCCTCGACCTCACAAGTGGCACTACCCCTTAACCTTACAAGGGGCTCTTGCCTCCTTGACTATTGATCCCCCGTTCTTATGCGCGAAGTTGCGCATATTGTTGAGAATAATATTTGAACTTGTTATTTTCTCCCCATCAATTTATGAACAAATCGATAAATACCTCCATATTGGTGGAGTTCTTCTCATAACCATTGGCGAGCTTCATCCTTTAGTGACTAAGCAAAAATTCCCATGTAAACATTTTCTTTTTCTACATAGTGAAAGGATACTAAATGCATGTTTAGAAATAATTGCATTATTTTCCTTGAACATAGGAAGATGGTTAGATAATCTTCAAGATTATATAAATTTGCAACTAGAACTAACAAGAAAAATTGGTGGTAACCCAAAGGTTTACTGTAGGCACAACCATGCTACTAGATAAAAGCATTACAAGTGGAAGGGAGGGGATATGTCACTAAGACTTGTAAAGCTTATGGGAGATGAGGTGATATCTACCAATGAATATGAAGAAAGTTTTGGATTTGACGATGGAAATATAAGCTACAATGGAGCCAAGAGATAAAGAAAAAGAAGATATATGGACCAGATCAAAATCAATGTCTTCAAAAATCAGATCCTCATTAAATGAAGATGAATTCACTTTCTTCGTTTGGGACCTAATATACCTTTTAATTTCAAACTTTTCTAAAACCAACCTTTACAGATTTAAACAAGTATTTCATTTCTAAAATTCAAGCTCGTCTTTTATCATCTATTTGCAATGTTACTTGATTCTATATTTGTTCTCCAAAAGAGTTGCTTATGAAATAATTTCAATGAATTCACCAATCATTGGATCTGGATGTTGTCATCAACAAAGGTGCCAAAAGTAATGATGAAAACAATTGTCAACACCATGAGATATTTTAACAATGCATATGAATGTTGCCTCCTATAACGACACCAAAAAAGATGTCACCTCAAGCCATGGGCAAGTGAGGCATTTATGGATGTAAAGACCTCCCCACTTTAGGCTCACATAAAAGGATCAGTCTCAATAACATGAAGTACAATTAGCTACTCTTTGGATGACGTCTTCACAACTAATTTGCTAGAATGATCGAGCTAAAAGAAACAACTTCTTATGGTCTAAAACATATATACTCAAGTGTAAATTCACCTTCATCACCTTCCAATGCAGCATCTAAAAATGCTTGGAGTGTCGATATGTTTTTTCTTTCCTCAATAATATTAGAAGGTTGCACTCTCTTAAAGTTGCATAATGCAATACATCAACTCCATTATATGCTTTCTAAAGCTCGACCTCTTTCTTGGTTGATGAGTGAAATGCAATTCTTTGGCATAGGAAGGTGAGAACCTCCTTTTCCTAATTAAGAGTTGATAAATCTCTATGCTTCAAGTGAAAATTGAAGTTTCTTTCACCAACAATTCACTCACATAACTATCAACAACTTGCATTATCCAAAATAACATATTTTTCCTATTTAAGAGATGATAAATCTCCATGCTTCAAGTCCACCAACAATTAACTCACATAACTATCAACAACTTGCATTATACAAAATAGTATACTTGTGTGGGGCACAATTGCTTGATGAATGGTTAACTCCCATTGATGAATGACAAACTTTCTCCTTGATGAATGGCAAAACCTCCTTCATGGATAGCAAACCTCCAACATGAAGGATGTACAAACGAAGTTCTAGAACCTGCAACTATTAGAATCCATTTGCTTGAGACTGACCTAACCACATATTCCAACCTTAAAGGATTGATAACTATGTATGCAAGCCCATTTTTCAGCTGTCAATGTTTCAATTTTAAACCCTAGCCTTTTGGTTTAGGGTTTAGGTTTTTTTTCCTTTTTTTCAAGTGATTGTAACTTTGTTGTTACTTGTTTCCATGTGCAGGCATATAAAAAATGAAACCATTGGATGCAGCATGGGCGTATGGAACGCCAGGGCCAAGAAAAGGGGATGTTAGATGCAATTTTTGTAGCAAAGATCTTACTAGAGGCGTTTATCGCCTCAAATTCCATTTGGCACAGATATCACACAAAGATGTCAGGATATACCCTAAGGTGGCAGACGAAATTAAAAATAAAGTAGAGGCCATGATCACTGAGGCAAAGGAAAAATCTAGTCCCAAAAGAAGTCATAGTGATGCCATTTCATCCCCCCTCCCGAATTCCTCATAGGTTTTAATCCCCCTTGGGTTTAACCCACCCAAATGTTTTTTTTTTTTTTTTTTTTAAAACTTAGCGCTCGTGTTATTTGTTTGATACTTTATCAATTCCTCTGTTTAATTTTTGCTGGAGTTCTTTCTATTGCCACATATTTTACTCTCAAGTCCCATTCACTTACTTTATTCATCTATGGACATTAATATATTTTTTTAGCCTATTCAATCTACACCAAGGAATATATTTTCAGCTATTCGATGTGAGTTAACTTATACATGTGTATAGCCAAATTCTTGTCAAGTCAAAATTATTCAAATATGTGCTGGATTAAACAGCCTTAGTTGTTAAGGCTTAATCTAGTCAGCAAATTAATCATAAATTAACCTTGTCATCTTATTGACCAAAGTTTCATTTGTGTCAGCAGCTAAGCAGTGGCATAGATCCGGCTTTGGAAGGTCTACTTATGTAATTTATTCATCATCACCCTACTTAACTTGGTTCTGTCTTCAAGGATATTTAAAGTCAAGTGACTTATGTTTTACTTCAAGTTCTTCGATACTTTTCGATGCTCGTTTTATACTTTTCCAAACATATTCCATTCCCTTGAAAAAAAAAATGAATTGATGTAATGAGCTCAAATAATGCATTTGGGATATGAATTACTTTATAATAATAAAGTAAAGAGTGTACAGCTAAGATAGAAACCTCCAACTAAGCTAAGAGAATATACCAGGTCAAGATGGAGAATAAAGCAAGTGCAACTGGAAAACGAAATAGCAAATGTAGATGGGAAATACAGAATCACTGCTGAGAGAATAGAGCAAGTACAGATGGAGGGAGTAAAATGAGAATAAATTAAAGGGCTTTCTCATTTATAAGTATGAAATACTTCATGAATACCTTTTGTTAAATTGAAAGGAGAGAAGATAAGGTGTCTTCTGAAATCAGGAGCCACTCACCTGCAAGTTTGGACTGTTTTGTTTATTGGGTAGAAGAATATTTTTCTGTTGCTTGTCCTGAAAAGAGTTTATTTTAGAAATTGTTTCATTGTATGTTTTGCTTCAGCATCTATAAGAAAAATTCTATGCTAAGATTGTATGATTTGGTCCAGAATTCAGATTTCAGGTTTTTCAGAATTTTTATCAGTTTAAGCAAGTTCTGATGTCAGATCTTCATAGGTTCATAACAGTGGTATCAGAGCCACTGAATCTGTCATCATGTCCAGTCAAAATGATGAAGAGCAAAGAGAGCAAGCTGATGCATGAAACAGTTTACTGAGTGTATGTGAGGACACATGGAGAATGATAGAAAGTACAAGGGAGATGTCTCAAGTGATTCAAGAACTGATGTAAACGCACAAACATTCTGCCTGAGGAGCTGAATCACATCATAGGATTTGACCACTTAGGCCAACCTATATTGCATCCCCTCCTCCACAATCGGAATCCTTGGCGGGAAGCCCAAGACTTCAATGATGATCCCATTAGAAGGCTTTGGAGGGCTTACATGGCCAACAATGCAAATTTTATGACTTCCATGACTAAATCAATAGCAATGAGGAGACACTGGTGTACAAGACCATACTAGGACGGGACCACAACTTTACATGTCAAAGGTCGAAGTTTCAAGGTAGATGGTATACTGAAAATTCTTGTAGACTTATGGTTGCATAAACTGGAAGTATATCCCTTGAAATAACATGGACAAAATTCAGTTTGTTTGTTTTATCTTGAGAGAGATGCCTATAAATGGTGGCATCATTATGACCTGGATGTGCAGGATGGTCAACATGTTAAGTTAATCACCTAGCAGGAATTTATTGAGCAGATTATTAATGTTTTACGCAATAAGAAATCTGATAAGAAGTTTTTGGAACTTCATAATCCACATTTGACTCAAACGAGTCAAAGAAGAAATATCGTACATGTTGAGAAATGTAGCTTAGACAAGAACTTCTTGCACAGGCTTCAGTATGAACGTGCTAGAAGTGGTTTGAGACATTTAGAGGATGATATGGCATAGTGGGACCCACAACAGAGAGTGGGAGAATCTACATGGCACTTGGTGTATCAGTTCAAGAGAAATACCTCATGTCAAAGTCAAGTTGTGTCTTAGGTTTAGATTTCCTATTATTTCATTTTTTCTCTCATTATTTGTAAAGTGACCACTTAGGAAAAGTGGGAACTAATTCTATTTTGTAATTCACTTTAGAAGAGGTGAAAGTCTTTTCTCTTGAAGTTGACTTAGTCTTAGGAGTCTAAAGGAAATGTTCTAGAACATTCATGACTTAGACTAGGATTTAATTTGGTCCGTACATCTCAAGATGAGATAGGATCTAATCTTGACCATACATCTGAAGATGAGATATGGGCAGCTAGAATTAAAGAGATTAGGGTTCTGTTCAAGCATAAAAGGCAGACAAGATGAAAAAAAAGATATATACTTTGAAGAGGAGCAAGAGAGCAGGAGAAGGGCAAGAGTGCTTAGAGGAGAAGAAGAGCAGATTGCTAAAGAGAACTGCAAGATAATCCGTACAGCAGGTCATGCACAGGCTGTACACCTTCAGATCTACAGGTCGTGCATCATCTTCTGTTGATGCTTGAGTGTGCTTCAGGGTTAAGAGGAGAGGAAGAGTGATTTACTGTCCAGAAAAGGCAGAAATAGAGCAGGCCGTCCTGCTGTAGCTGTACTCTTTTTTTACAGACAGTTCTTTTGCTTCTGCTGTTCATTTTCCAGCTATTGTGTAATTGTTGCATGTTCACAAATATATTTGTCTTTAAATAAATTTAAGATCTGATTTATTTAATAGAAGAAACATAGGACAGCAGTCATCTAGGCTTAGGAAATTTACAGTACAAAGTTCAAAAGACTATGTATGCAAGTTTGAGGGATTTCCAACACTTATCCGAAACTCGGAATTTTGACTGATCCAAAACTCAGAACTTCGCGTTAAGAAAGATAAAGAATGAGTGCAATTCAGAAATAACAGAGTTTAACAAACTAGAACACAAAAATAAATAAGCAGAATAGAATAATGATTTTATTGCTCAGAAAACAGAGTACAATACAAGCAATCTCTTGGAAGAGATGCGAGGCTATCACATTGCATCCATTACTCATGCTTTTTACAGTTAAGGATGCATCTCTCTTTATACAATAATTGGTGTGTTGGAAATCCACCATATTGAATATGGAAGGTCACCCATATGAAAATGTGGTGGTTCACCTTCCATGAGTTACAAAGTGCATATTAAATGAAAATTACATAAATATGACTTGTCCTTTTGTGTTTTGTCTTCTTCTAATGTGTTAACATGACTAGAGAAGCATCTTCGCTACTAAAATCTTAAAATAGAAAATTACTATTTTTAGTATATATTTTGTTTTGCATTTTTTGAGGACCGTTGGAGCATTTTTTCCATGCAATTGCTTGCAATAGTGTTGCCTGCTGAAGTTCCAACCAAAAAGTTCTGCCCCTAATGGTGTGGTTAAGATTAAAAAAGGGGTTTCGGGCATTTTTCGGCCATGAGGCCATGCCCCAAAAAGGTCGCATGCCTGGATCATTCCGCTCCCCTTGGAAAGCAACATTGCATCAACTTTTGACATCATGTGTGGAAATTGTTTCTTTATCTGACTTTTTGTGAGCCATTCCGCTTGGTGACAAAATTGTCCTGCCCTGACCACTATGTACATCTGAATGGACTGCCTTTTGGTGGTCTTGGTCCATGTAACAACAATCTAATCTTCCTCCACTAGTGCTAAACTGTCTAGGTTGATTTCTTCAATGTCCAATTGTTCTGCTACTACGGAGGTGTCCAAGAGAGGTAGATGATAGGGCTTGATAAGTTCAATATTGAATATTGAATGGAAACCAAGATAAGACAGAAGATTCAATTCATAGGCACTCTCCCACCTTCTTGGTGATGATGTTTGATACATAGCAAAAAGGTCTCCTACAAGTCTCTCTTTCTGAAGACATAACCATACCTTATCTCCAACATTGAATTGATGTGGGACCCAATGTTGGTCATCATGTTCCTTGTATTTCTAATTTGTCTTTTCCAAGAGGTCATCGACCTGTTGTTGGATATGATCCAAGCATGTGACCTTTTAGGGGCATGGCTTTATGCCCCAAACCCTATTTTTTTTAATACTAACCTCATTGTCATAAACATAACTTTGTGCTCAGGACTCCGTTTTGATCCATTCAAGAAGTGTTGAAAAGATATAGAAGGAGAACAACAATTTCAGCAAGCAACTCTTCACAGACAGAGTTGTCAATAACTGCATGGAAAAAATGCTCCAGAGACCCTTAAAAATGCAAAACAAAATATTTACTAAAAATAGTAATTTTCTATTTTTAGATTTTTGTAGCTAAAATGCATCTCTAGCCATGTTGACACATCAATAGAAGACAAAACACAAAAGGACAAGTCATATATATGTAATTTTCATTTAATATGCACTTTGTAACTCATGGAAGGTGAACCACCACATTTCCATATGGGTGACCTTCCATATTCAATATGGTGGATTTCCAACACACCAATTATTCAACAATGAAAGGTGCACCCCTAATTGTAAAAAAAATGAGTAGTGAATGTAATGTGATAGCCTCTCTCTTTTTGAAGATTGCTTGATTTTTTCTCTCTTTTCTAAGCAATAAGATCATTATGCTATTTTACTTATATAGTTTGTTATACTCAGTTATATCTGAATTGCACTCTTTCTTGATCTTCCTTAACTCGAAATTCTGAGTTTCGGATCAGTCGAAATTTTGAATTTTGGATCACCGAAATTTTGAATTTTGGATCACCCGTCTAGCATACTTGATAGTCGATGGACTCTCAAGGGTCACATGGAAGCTCTTCAACCACCAAGCCTTGACAAAGCCATATCAAAAGCATAGGATTACGAAAGAATGCTCAAAAACCAAAACTAAGGAAAGTTGTCTCTGTTGCTCCAAAAGTACAGAATAATCCTTTCAAGGCAGCCATATTAAATGATGAGAAACTTTCCCCAATGAGCAACCTTAATCAAAAAAAAGGTAGCTTCAGAAGAACTTTGAAAGCAAGAACATTATTTTTCATGTAAGGAGTTGAGATCTCAAGGCCATAGATGTGCTAATAAAAGCCAATTCAATTGATTGAGGTGGTTGATGAATCCCCACACTCCAAAGATGTAGAGACACAACAGATTTTAAAACATCACCATTTCAACATGTGCCTGAGCTGCTGTAGCAACGACGGGAGTCGCTCCCAAATGGAGCGACTCGTGGAGCTCCACCTTAGATATTTTCAACTCGTCCCCTACCACAGTTCGCCGGAATCTGAAGCGACGACAGGAGTCGTTGGGCGGTTGCGGCGATCCTGGAGTTCGCTCTGTGGGAGAGCGACTTTCGGGAGCCCTGTGCCTTAATTTTTCTATCTCTCGGATCTGTTGGCGGTCGTTGGAGAGTTGGGCGACGACGGGAGTCGCTAGTTGAAAAGAGCGACCACGAGGTTCACTCGCCGGAGGAGCGATATTTGGCAACGGCCCATGCCTTAGTAAACTTTTTGACTTTCCTCCTCCTGTCGTTGGTCGCTGATGACACTGCTGGTCGCCTGAGGAGAGAGCGACGCCGGGGATCGCCCAAGAAGAGGGGCGACTCCCGGAATCGCCCAAAAAAGGAGCGAACTCCTGGTAACCCTATCTTAGACGATTTTTCACCTTTCCCAACCATCGCTCGTCGCTTGCTGAAGCTGAGGACTTGATCCTGAAAAAACTGAGTTTACTAACACCTGGAAAATGCAAATCTGAAGATTGCCTGGACTGATCATTGAGAAAGGAGGAAGGGAGAGGATTTGGTCCTAAAGAGCAGCAGTTTTCAAATTTTCAAAATTTTTTACCCCTTAGCAAAATGTGGCAACAGTTGTATCTATTGACTGTACCTGTGTGGAAGGATTTGTAAAAAGCAAGAAGTTCGGCATTAAGTGATTCCGAAAGTACTCATAACTTCCTAGATTGAAAACAACATTCTTGTTTCAGTTTGTCAAGTACAAAATATCCTCCCTTTGACAATAGCATTATTGATGGGTCCCAAATCCAATGTAAGACATACGTTAAAGAACTCACCCCTTTCCATGGGAACCTGTGTTGTGAAATCTGTTTTTTATACTGTACCATTGGGTGGTACTGATGTAATTCTAAGAATCCAATGGTTGAGACTCCTTTATCATATTAATATGAATTTTCAGGAGTTGCGCATGCAAGATTCAAAACAACACCAAATGCAAGGGTTCAAAACCTTAAAAAAAAAACTGATTTCAGCACATAAAATGCAAAAAGAAATCAAAAGGGGAATCACGATTATATGGTCCAATGCAACAACCTTAAGGAATTAAATCAATCAAACAAATCAAGAACTTGTGCATGCACAGCCTATATGTGACATATTACATCAGTTTGCAGATGTGTTTGGAGAACTTTCTAAAGGATTGCCACCTGATAAAGGTCATGAAAAAATCAATGAGCTGGAGAAGGGAACCAAACCAATCATGATTCCCCCATACCAAGACCCTAAAGAATTCAAGGATGAAATCAAAAAGATGAATCAAGAGCTGTTAAAAATGGGCACATCATGTTCAGCAAAAGCCTATTTGCTACATCAGTCGTGCTAGAACTCAAAAGTGATGGATCCTTCCACATGTGCATAGACTATTGCTCTCTTAACAAGCACACAATTAAAAACCTGTTTCCAATTCCTCAAGTTGAAGTTGATTGATGAATTCCACAGTGCAGTTATCTTCTCCAAAATTGATCTAAGATCAGTGTACCATCAAATTCATATGCCGACAAAAGACATACACAAGACAGCCTTCCAAACACGTCATGGTCATTACAACTTCTCACCATTCAGCTTGATGAATGCTCACACCACCTTCCAATGCACCATGAATAAAGTATTCCAACCTTATTTACGCAAATTCATGCTTGTTTTCTTTCATGATATTCTAGTCTATAATAGAATTTGCAGGAAAACTTGAAACATTTGAACACCCTCTTGAAAAGCTTGCAAACTCAAAGGATTTTTGCCAAAGAAAGCAAATGCACCTTCACAGTTGATGGATCACTGTACTTTGGGCACATCATTAGCCATGAGAAGGTCAGCATCAATGAAGCAAAGATTCAAGCAATATGCAACTGGCCAGAACTCCACAGCTCAACACAACTATGTAGTTTCCTTGGATTGTGCAGACTGTCGCAGAATCTGACACAACTACGAAGTTTCCTTTGGATTATGCAACTAATATTGCAGGTTCATTAAAGGATTCTTGCATTTAGCTGCCCTACTCACAGATATGACAAAGAAAGATTGATTTGAATAGAATGATATGGCACGAACAGCCTTCAAGGACTTGAAAAGGATAATGTGCACCTGTCCAATTCTTGCCATACCTAACTTCTTACTTCCTTTCATCATTGACTATGACGCTTCAAGCCTGGGATTTGGTGAAGTCAATGCAGCAAGATAGGGAAATCACTTTTGAAAGTAGACAATTGAAGGATAAGGAAAGACTCCTCTCCATTTATGACAAAGAAACGTGTTTAATCATTCGCGCCCTTTCAAAATTCACATAATATTTAGTTTGTGGAAGATTCACTATTAGAACTGATCATAACA
This sequence comes from Wollemia nobilis, assembly GCA_028583015.1. Lineage (NCBI taxonomy): Eukaryota > Viridiplantae > Streptophyta > Pinopsida > Araucariales > Araucariaceae > Wollemia > Wollemia nobilis. The sequence continues at coordinate 2,754,975 of JAQPPZ010016984.1, forward strand.
GCCTTAAAGTATTTCCTCTCCCAAAACGTATCAACGAGCTTGAGACTTTTATTAGGGAGAACGCTCACCTAGAGGATGGTTGCCTTCTTCACTATGTGCTGATTTCTATTCTCCTCTTTGTTGATGATGATGTTCTTTTGGCCTCATCCCCTGAGGGGCTTCAGCGTCATCTGAACACTCTTGCCGCTTTTTGTGACTCGAGACAGTTGATGGTGAATCTTTCTAAGACCAAGGTTATGGTATTCAATACTACCAAAGACGCTCTATCCCATCTCCGTTTCCTTTTCCAGAGTCAAGAGGTCAAGATCACCACCTCTTATGTGTACTTGGGGGTTTTTTTCACTGGTCCCACTTTTGGTATGAAACCCACCGTCCAAGCCCAGGTGTGTAAGGGCTATGCAGCTCTGTCTTTGCTAGAGAGGAATTGTTTCAAATCACATTTTCAGGATATACCTGTGAAGATGAGGATCTTTGATGCCTTGGTCAAGCCAACCATTACTTATGGGTCAATGGTTTGGGGTCCTAGTCTTGGCCCGACTGAGTGGTCACGGGTTGAACGAGTCCAGACACTCTTTCTTCAATGATTCATTCATTGCAAGGGCACAGTCCCCCGCTCTATTATTTGGTAGAGGTTGGGGCTTCTCCTCTCCAGCTTGAGATTATCTTCTTGATTATCGGTTATCTTCACAAGATCCGTACTTTAGGAGATACCCCTACGGGTTGCAGGCGGTACCCTTACCTCGCCCTTCGCTCCTCGATGGAACTCTCTCCGAGTTCTCGGGGAGGCCGGAGGAGCTGGTATTTTCAGGTTTCTGTCCTCCTGGCCAACATTCAGATACGGATAGACAAGCTCCCCCTTATTCTTTGGGGGTTCTCCCCCCCTCTTGGCTTAGTAAGGAGAAGATGTTCCACGCGATCCGAAAGGATGTTAGTCTCCAGTACACCAGATGCACATGGATCTCTCCTGTTGCCCCTCTTTCCCCCAAGTTGTCTTTCTACCATGAGCACTTCTTACAGATACAAGAGGGAAGAATAGTTCCTCCACAATACCTTCAGCAACACACAATGCATAGTCTTCAGATCACTATTGAAAAGCTTAGGGTGTTTTCTCACCAACTCCGGATTGAGTCAGATCACCATCTTCCGACGAAGGAGCGGATTTGCTTGTTTTGCTCCTTGGGTGAAGTTGAAACCCTTCATCACTTTTTTTTTGTTGTCCCATTTATTATGAGATCCGGGGTAGATTCCATTGCCTTTACAAGGACAGCTCTCAATTTGTTTCTACCTTCTTCAGATACCTGGACCAGCAGTGTCTCGCACTCTTTCTTAGGGAGATAACTCAACTTCGACATAAAAGTTCTTCTCCAAATTGATCTCACCCTCGTCAACATCAGCTCAGCACCACATACTTCACCAGCTCCGACGGACTAGGTGACTCCGGTCGAAAACGCCCCACATCATCCAGTTAGACGGAAGCAGGGTCACTAGACAACGCACCCACAATTTGTCAGGGTTCCGAACTAGCAATGGACAGAGACATCATGGACTTCTTCAGCTCCAGTACTTCAGCCTCGACTGTTAGGAGAGATTAGTTTTTGGGAGGTTCTTGGAGCTTGCCCCTCCTGGGCTGCTCCCTCCCCCCTCATTCTCTCTCTTCGTTCTTCTTGGCGTGCACTCCTCTCTTCTGGACTGCAGTCATCCCCCCCTCTACTCTCCCTTTTCTTTTCCCTCTCTCTTTGGCTTGATTGTCGAGTTTCGTCTTGTATATATCTTAGTTCTTTTCTTTGTTGGGATTTTTAGCCTGCTAGCTGGCAATCATTATCGTCCTTCTTATAGTCCCTTGGCCCACCATGGACATTAATAATATTTCATTTCCTTTCATTTCTCCCAAAACGATCTTAATGAGCAGCAAGTGAAGTGGGTAAGCAAACTTTAAGAATATGATTTGACATCCAATATTGTAAGGGCAAGAAGAATGTAGTGGTTGATGCCTCTTTCCAGAATTATAGGTCTTAATGCTATCCCCATAGATCTACTTGATTGGCATTATGAGATTCAAGTAGAATATGCAAAGAATAATGAATTGGCAGCATTATTAGAAGATCCACAAGCCGCATACAACAAGGATAGCAGATATACTTTCAGAAATGGGTTTGTTTATCATGATAACAGAGTGGTCCTCAACTCTAAGTCAAAATTCAAATCTAAAGTTATGGCTGAAAACCATTCTTCACCATTAGCAAGACATGTGAGATTCTTCAAAACCTACACAGGTGTAAGAAAAATATACAAGTGGAAAGGTTTAAAAGGTGATGTATGACGCTTATTGGGTTTGGGCCAACAGGTCAGGAGCAAGCAGTTTCACACTGTCAACCAAGGTTCCAATCCCATAGGCGAATCCTAACCTTTCGATCAAATAGAAAATTGAAAGAGAAGGAAAGACTCCTCTTCATTTATGACAGAAATGCGTGTAATCATTCACGCCCTTTCAAAATTCACATAATATTTAGTTTATGGAAGATTCACTATCATAACAGCTTGAGATATTTGCTCTCCCAACACGATCTTAATGAGCAATAAGTGATGTGGGTAAGCAAACTTCAAGAATAAGATTTTGACATCCAATACTGCAAGGGCAAAAAGAATGTAGTTGTTGATGCCTCTTTCCAGAATTGTAGGTCTTAATGCTATCCCCATAGATCTACCTGATTGGCATTATGAGATTCAAGCAGAATATGCAAAGAACAATGAATTGGCAGCATTCTTAGAAGATCCACAAGCCGCATACAACAAGCATAGCAGATATACTTTCAGAAATGGGTTTGTTTATCATGATAACACAGTGGTCCTCAAATCTAAGTCAAAATTCAAATCTAAAGTTATGGCTGAAAACCATTCTTCACCATTAGCAGGAAATGTAGGATTCTTCTAACCCTACACAAGTGTAAGAAAAATACACAAGTGGAAGAGTTTAAAAGGTGATGTATTGATGTGGATATCAACATGAAGCTGCCGATTTCATTAACAAAGGGTGCTTAAATAGCACAATTACAACTATGATCTTCCAAATATGGAAGATGCTAACAAATTAGCTATGCATAAGCTAACAAATTACTAGCAAATATCTATGTTGACATCTTTATTTGCCGACTTACAATCATGAAGATTATTTGCAATTAAATCTAACTTAGACTTGGGAACTATTAACAACATAAGCGGTCCTCATCATCCCTCCCCACCATAGAAGCATTGGACTCCAATGCTCATAAAAGGAATGAAAGAATGCGGGACATCTGATGGTGTGATATCTAACGAGCCTAGTGTGCAAGCTGACCTTGACGAGCAACAAGGTATGAAGTGAAAGAACCTTGTCAAGTCTAACAAGTCTTCATATCGAACACTCGGTCCAAATCAAGCAGAAGCTGAAAGGTACCACATCTACAAGATGGTTGATGATAGGATCGGTCTCCAAAGTAGAATCACGATACGGCTTCAAAAGATCCACATTGACGACGTCATGAATGCCAAGATGAGTCAGAAGGTCAAGGCGAAAGGCATTCATGGATACCTACTAAAGAATGGTGTAAGGCCCATAGCGAAGTGGTTTGATCTTACTATGTGCCTTCTGTGAAAAACGTCATTTATCCAAATAGAACCAAACTTTGTCTCCAACCTGAAAAGGATAAGGAACACAATGTTTATCCATTGTTCGCTTTCGTTATTGTTGAGTCTTTTACAAGATCTGAACTACCTTGGATTGAAGACTCTGCAAGTGTTGGATGAATGATGTTGCCTTATCTTGCTCCTTCTAAATGTGAACAGTTGTTGGAGAGGGCAAGGATAGAGGCAACTCATATGGGGCCAAAGGCTGAAAACCAAGACAAACCTCAAAAGGAGAGTGTCTTGTGGAAGTGTGAACTGCTTTGTTGTATAGGTGCTTTATGTGAGTGAGGCTCAAATCCCACTTAGCTGAAGAAGTGTGATGTTAAATCCTCAAACTTTGAACACGTGTACGATTAACCACTTCAGTCTGTCCATCTGACTGTAGATGAAAAGTAATGGAGAAGTGAACAGAGACTCCTAAAATCTTTCACAGAGATCGCCAAAAGTGACCCACGAAACGAGAATCTTTGTTAGATACAATGTTGGTAGGGAGACCAAAGGAACACCATACTGTCTCAAAGAAAAGTTGTATAAAATCAGGTGCAAAACTGGTCATTTGGCATGGAATATACTTAGCCATCTTACTGAATCAATTTACAACCACAAACACACAATCATGTTGTCGAACTGTTATCGGAAAACCACTCAACAAGTCCATGGAAATGCTTTCCCAAGGACGAGAAGGAATGGGCAATGGAACATTGAGACCCAACTTCTTGTTTCCTAGCTTGGTGCAGCAACAAACAGCACATTGCCTTAAAAACCGCAAAACATCACGTCGCATGTGAGGCCAATAGAAAAACCACTGCAAGTGATGAAGAGTCTTGTGTTTCCCAAAGTGTCCACCATAGAGTGTAGAATGAGCCTCTTTGAGAAGAGACAACCGATGCTCCTACAGTACACAAAGTTTATCCAAATTATACAACAAACCATCCTTCGTATAAGAATCCTAAAAAGGACATAAATTAGAAGAAGGATGTAAAAGTTGTTGGTAAACTTTGCCAAAATCTTAATCAAGAGCATATTGTGCAGACCAAGTCTAGAAACCAATATGGAAAGTAGTCACAACTGTCAAAGTGGAAGCTGCTGGAAGGCGACTCAAACAATCTGCTACAATGTTACTAGTCCCTTTCTTGTACTTGATCACTACGTGAAACTGTGTAATGTCCCCTTTCTAGACAGTCAGTGTTCAGTGGTGATTTAGCCTATTCCTGGGTTCCCATAGGCTAAATAGGGATGTTTGGGAACCCTAAGTGGGTTGTTCCCTGGCGATCAGTGCTTCACCAGCTCTCCTCTGCCTCTTTCTAGAGGCGATTCGGAGCTTTCTTCCACCACTTACTATTTTTAGTAAGTCGGAGCTGAGACGTTCAGTGGTGATGAATTTTATGGGTTTTTGTTCAGAGTAGTGCTAAGGAGTTTTGAGTCCTTCCGAGGGCTCTGTTGGGTGATTCTTATGGAGTTACTATTTATAGTAACTGCTAATTTTGGCAATGTCAGCTTTGGTCTGCTTCATTCCACATTTGCAGTGTTCAGGTTGCCTTATTTGATGAATTTATTCAGTTGCTAAGGTTGGGCGAAATATTTGGAAGTTATTAAAGTTACTTTTTAATTAAAAAGGGCCAAATGATATAAAAAATAAAAATTAAAAAAAAAGTAACTTTATGTTTTTTTTTAAAACAACGTTGTCCTACTAGGCCAAGGGGGTGGATGCACATCCCAAGGGGGGACGTAGGAGTTCTTAAGGCAATAAAATAATATTATTTTGAAATGTGTTTGGAGCCCAAAAAACCTAAAAATGAGGCATGGGGTTTATATTGGAGTTTTGGAGCTCATTTGCATCATCTTCTTTCTGGCAACATAACAGAACTCTGTCAAATTTGCTTCAGCAATTGCAGACTTTGGCTTTTGGAGACGAAAACCTCCATTGGTATCACTGGTTTCGGGGGTTAAAGGTCCTCCCTAGTCAGTTCTGGGTGTTTCTACTTCAGGGGACACAGATTTGAGCTTGATTTGCAGCGGTAGGGTTTGTGATTTCGGCAACTTCAGTGGGTGTTTGAGGAGATCTTCCGGGTCTTCTAGTTTTTGGTCATTTTCATCTGGGTGTGCTTCAGTTTAGTGTTTTGTGGTGTGATTTGAGGGTTCTTGGAGCTGGCCATACCATTTAGGAGTGCATTGGAGAACGTGTAAAGCATTTATCTCTTAATCCGGGAAGTTTCTCATTTTGGGTTTCCTAGCATATGTTTTCCAAGTTTGGGCGATGAGAATGGAGGCATTTTGATGAGGGTTTGGAGCTGGAGTGAATTTATTTTGCTGGTCGTACCCTTTCCAACAGGCTATACCATTACCTTGGGAAGTATGCAATAAATTCAGTCAATTTTCGGGTGTGTTTGTTGTCCAGACATTGGCGCCTAGCTTGTACAAGATTGTTGCATTTTACGGCATGTCATTCGGAGCCCGTTTGATGAAGTTATGAGCATTTTGGTGTGTTCAGCTGTGTATGGTTTATTTCCAGAATTTTGTATCAGACCTGTACTTGCATTTCCAGGTCAGAAATTTGAATAAAATAATGTTGTTTGGTGTTGGGTTTCAGTTTGTTTCATTCCAGTTTATGTTTATGCAATTTAGAGTTTTTCTTTATGCATATGTTCACACATTATAAAGCACAAAAACCCCAAAACAATTGCATATAATACCTATCAGCAAAACATCAGAAAAAGCACAAAAAAAAATCAGACATTACAAAAACGGAAACAAAGAAAAAACCCTCAGTTATTTCAGAGCAGCAAACAGGGGTGTCTATTACAGTGGTATCAGAGCGCAGTCATTTCTTGCCAGCCTGTGGTTAAGTTTGAACTCATGATGGCATCGTCAATTGATTATAAGTTTTGGGGTGAAGTTCAGCATGATATGCAAAAGATCTTTGACATTATGAAGGATCCAGACTTCAAAAGGTATTTGTTTCCGAAGTTTGCAAGGGAAGAGTCTGAAAGGTTGAACGTAGTATCAGGACACCATGATAATGAAGCTGAAAAAACAAAGGTATTTGCAGAAGAAAAAATCAGATCAGAAATATGTGATGAAGGAAGTGACATTTCACATGAGGTATGTATGACCGAATGCCAAAATGAGTCCTTAGTCATGCATGCAACTTTTGATGATGAAATTGTGCACGAGGAAAAAGACCAAATAGCAGACATGGTTTCAGATTTGAACCTACCAAATGAAATTTCTAAGTCTGCCAGTTGCTTAGATGAGACCAAAGAAGCTGATGCATATGATGACAAATTAGTTGAGTTTACTAACGCCATTGCAGAGAAAGGACATGATGACAAAGTTACAGGTTTCATAGCAGCCCTTTCCGATGAGTACACTCATGATATTTCGGAGCATGACAAAGATTTGGACAGCCATGATGATTCAGTGTATGATGGGTTTATTGCTGATTATGATGCATTTTCAGATTTAGTGCATGTTGGCGGTTGTGGGTTTAGTTGCCAAACTGAACCTATTAAGGTGAATATGCCGAATAGTTTCATTTTCTTTGGTGACTTGCAGAGTGAATTACGTACAAAGACAGTCACGCATGAGGAGCCAAAAGAGCACGTTGGGACAAAATTAAGTGATCAGCTCTTAGTACCATGGGATCCGGGTGTGTTGACACCTGAATACAAAGAAGAACCTGTGCGGTATGAATTTCTTTTTGACTGCAATAATGTTCCAACTTCTTATCAGGATTCGTGCAAAAAGGATGGCAATGAGGTAGCTGATTTCGAGAAGGCGAATCTCGAAAATAAATCAGATTTATTTTTGCATGAGGTTGATTATGATTACAGGCATAGTGAGCTACACCATTTGCAGAGCCAGATGAGAGTCACTGAAGACCAAGTTGTGGCAGCCTTATCGCGTCTTGATAGCACGCACAGTTACATTGAGGATCTTTACTGGAAGGTTCAAAGGGAAGAGCGACAACAGGGAGTTCAGGGAGGTGTCACTCTTTCCGATCTGCACACCATCAGAGAGGCTCTACAGGTAATCAAATCAGATTTTTTACTCTTGCTTGCTGATAGAGATATGGCTGTTAAGTTTGCAGAAGACACCTTGAACACATACCAAGAGAAGGAGAAAGAAATTGATGAGCTATGCCTTGAGCTTAGCCTAACTCACCACTCTCTTTTGCAAGCTGAAAATCAATCAACTATGGCAGCCATGAATAAGAAACAAGAATCAGATGCAAGATACATGGAGATCAAGCAATTGATTGAAGGCATTGAGGAGCTCCATAAGGATTTTCATTTGGAGCCAAGTTGCCCACATCCGCATGAGCTTGAGGATGGATGTGTAGGCAGTGAGCTTCATAGCATGGATGCAGAGCTTTCATATCATAACATTCCTTTTGAGATGATTGATGACAACCCTTGTGTTGATTCACCTTCTATGTCAGTTTATGATCCTGCAGAGCTCTTTGGCATGGAGTTTGGTATTGGTGGTACACCTCAAGTAGAGGAGTTCTATGGTTCTATGGGAGTTGTTGAGGTGGAGGAACCTAGCGTTGGGTCTTTGGTTATCACTAGATCCGCTTTTGGTGAGGTCCCTTTGATGATTAGTACAAAGCTACCTCAGCATGATAGAGCCACATGGGAGTTGAGTTTCCACACCCGAGGATCGCATGTTTGTGTTTCTGGGCATCGAGGACGATGGTTGGTGCATGCCTTGGGAGTTGGTTGACCAAAAGAATGAAAGGTATGCTGCTGTTCACTCCTTGAGCAGCCATGTTATGAATCTATTTGTGTTCATACAAGTGGATTGGAGAGAGATCCTGAGCCAAGACTGGAGAATTGCAGATTTGTTGATTAATTGGGAGGTAATTTCAGCTTGGGATGTGTTTAGTATTTGTATTTTGGCTGTCATGCTTCAGATTTTTGGTAAATGTACTCTTTGTGGTATGCTGATTTATCAAAAATCAGTTTATGAGATGATGATTTCAGTCATGGACAGCGGTATATTACTTCATTTTCAGACCATTCAGCTTATTGGAGGGGTTAATTTTTGGTATAACATGAGGTCAACAAGAATTGCAACTAATATGATCCATTATTGGATGGATTTATGGGCATCCCGAGTAGGTGTTGGCTATCATTTCATGCTGATGATTGATGTATTTCTTGATGATACTCTCATGATTATTGCTGAGTGGGAGTACTGGTACTCTTGGGATGATCATTTTGACTCATGGAGATGGAGTATCAGTGTGGATTTTTCCGATTCTGATGGCAGATGCATTCCCAGGATGATTATTTACAGATCTACCTTTGTTGTCCACAACCTTGCCAGTTACTTGATAGAGATTGATCTGCATTTTGGTTGGGCCTCTATGGTGAGATTTACTGGGTATCCTGCTTCTTTGTTGAGTGTAATGCTTTCTCAGGTGCTCAGTTTCATTTTGATCAGTAGGAGTGCAGGAGTAGACCATGCTGAGTTACTTCTGCATGAGTTGTCTCATGACACAGAGCTTAGTTCTTATAGGCATACCAGTTCAGATTTTGAGGATGAGCTTATTACTGAGTTGCAGGAGCAGTATGTGCAGTCTGAGCACAGTGGATTTACTGTTGTGATCAGAGTGGCGCAACGTCAGCGTGATGGTTTCTTTCTGAGGCTGTTATGGGATCCAGGTATTTTATGTGACCTCAGCCAGGAGCAGACAGTTGACTGGGGTATATTTGAGTATTGCTTGAGGACAAGCAATCTTTGGGAAGGGCGGATTGTAATGTCCCCTTTCTAGACAGTCAGTGTTCAGTGGTGATTTAGCCTATTCCTGGGTTCCCATAGGCTAAATAGGGATGTTTGGGAACCCTAAGTGGGTTGTTCCCTGGCGATCAGTGCTTCACCAGCTCTCCTCTGCCTCTTTCTAGAGGCGATTCGGAGCTTTCTTCCACCACTTACTATTTTTAGTAAGTCGGAGCTGAGACGTTCAGTGGTGATGAATTTTATGGGTTTTTGTTCAGAGTAGTGCTAAGGAGTTCTGAGTCCTTCCGAGGGCTCTGTTGGGTGATTCTGATGGAGTTACTATTTATAGTAACTGCTAATTTTGGCAGTGTCAGCTTTGGTCTGCTTCATTCCACATTTGCAGTGTTCAGGTTGCCTTATTTGATGAATTTATTCAGTTGCTAAGGTTGGGCGAAATATTTGGAAGTTATTAAAGTTACTTTTTAATTAAAAAGGGCCAAATGATATAAAAAAAAAAAAAAAAAAAAAAAGTAACTTTATGTTTTTTTTAAAACAACGTTGTCCTACTAGGCCAAGGGGGTGGATGCACATCCCAAGGGGGGACGTAGGAGTTCTTAAGGCAATAAAATAATATTATTTTGAAATGTGTTTGGAGCCCAAAAAACCTAAAAATGAGGCATGGGGTTTATATTGGAGTTTTGGAGCTCATTTGCATCATCTTCTTTCTGGCAACATAACAGAACTTTGTCAAATTTGCTTCAGCAATTGCAGACTTTGGCTTTTGGAGACGAAAACCTCCATTGGTATCACTGGTTTCGGGGGTTAAAGGTCCTCCCTAGTCAGTTCTGGGTGTTTCTACTTCAGGGGACACAAATTTGAGCTTGATTTGCAGCGGTAGGGTTTGTGATTTCGGCAACTTCAGTGGGTGTTTGAGGAGATCTTCTGGGTCTTCTAGTTTTTGGTCATTTTCATCTGGGTGTGCTTCAGTTTAGTGTTTTGTGGTGTGATTTGAGGGTTCTTGGAGCTGGCCATACCATTTAGGAGTGCATTGGAGAACGTGTAAAGCATTCATATCTCTTAATCCGGGAAGTTTCTCATTTTGGGTTTCCTAGCATATGTTTTCCAAGTTTGGGCGATGAGAATGGAGGCATTTTGATGAGGGTTTGGAGCTGGAGTGAATTTATTTTGCTGGTCGTACCCTTTCCAGCAGGCTATACCATTACCTTGGGAAGTATGCAATAAATTCAGTCAATTTTCGGGTGTGTTTGCTGTCCAGACATTGGCGCCTAGCTTGTACAAGATTGTTGCATTTTACGGCATGTCATTCGGAGCCCGTTTGATGAAGTTATGAGCATTTTGGTGTGTTCAGCTGTGTATGGTTTATTTCCAGAATTTTGTATCAGACCTGTACTTGCATTTCCAGGTCAGAAATTTGAATAAAATAATGTTGTTTGGTGTTGGGTTTCAGCTTTGTTTCATTCCAGTTTATGTTTATGCAATTTAGAGTTTTTCTTTATGCATATGTTCACACATTATAAAGCACAAAAACCCCAAAACAATTGCATATAATACCTATCAGCAAAACATCAGAAAAAGCACAAAAAAAAATCAGACATTACAAAAACGGAAACAAAGAAAAAACCCTCAGTTATTTCAGAGCAGCAAACAGGGGTGTCTATTACAAACTGCTGCAAATAAGTTGCCCACTTCATATGATGAGTTTCTTCAATCTTGTTTTGTGATTGTAGAAACTTAAGGGGCATGTGATTTGTATGTACAATAGTTTCTTTACCAAGAAGGTAATATCTCCAATACTTCATGGCTTGCACCAAGGCATACAACTCTTTGTCGTAGGCAAAGTAGTTTTATTTAGCAGCTAAGAATGTCTCAAAATGGTAGGCCACTAGATGGCCATTTTGCTTCAATACTGCTCCAAGGGCAAATTGTGACGCATTTGTCTCTATCTCAAATGGGTGAGAAAGGTCAAAAAGGACTAGGACAGGAGCTGAACACAGTTTGTGTTTCAATGTATCAAAGGCACAAGCATGATCCTTTGTCCATTGAAACGTAACTTTGGCTTTAGTCAAATAATACAATGGGGTTGTAATAGTGGAAAATCTATGGATGAACTTACTATAGAGATTTGCAAGTCCAAGCAAACTCCTTAACTCGGTGATGGTAGAAGAAGTTGGCCAATGGAGGACTTCAACCTTGGCAGGATCTACTTGAATGCCTTGATCATTAATGACAAAGCCAAGATAGGAGATGGAGGATTGAGCAAAAGAACATTTTGGAAGGTTTGCATACAATTGGTTCTCTTGAAGGGTTTTGAGAACCTGTTCTAGATGCTCTAGATGGCCTTCCAAGTAGGAAAGTAAACAAGATTATCATCAAGATAAATAATCACAAATCGGTCCAGGTTGTTCCTAAACACCTCATTCATTAGCCTCATGAATATAGATGGAGCATTTGTAAGACCAAAGGGCATTACAAACCATTCAAATAGGCCCAGCTTAGTCTTAAATGTTGTTTTCCATGTGTCTTCTACCTGTACCCGGACCTAGTGATACCCACTTTTGAGATCAATCTTTGGAAAGAACTTAGCCCCTTGTAGTTGATCCAACAAATCATCAATTCTAGGAAGGGATACCTATTCTTGATGGTGATTTTATTTAAGGCCCTGAAATCAATGCATAGCCGCCAAGTACCATCTTTCTTGAGTACAAGCAAGATTGGTGAAGCACAAGGAGATGTACTTGGTTTAATAAATCCCTTAGACAATAAGTCATGAATTTACTTTTTAACTTCTTCTGTTTGAAGCATTGACTGTCGACACATGGGTGCACTAGGAAGGGAAGCACCAGGGATAAGTTCTATGCTATAATTGATATCTCTAACAGGAGGAAGTGTGGAAGGTTCCTTGAACACATGTGAAATATGATTGCAAAATCTTGTTAAGTGAAGCATGCCTTGTAGATTTGTGAAGTGGTGCTTGGATATCTTCATTCTGTGGCCTTATGAATATGAGTGCCAAATCTTGTGCTTGATTTATAGCTTTGCGTGCTTGTCTACAACTTAAAACCAAGTTGGTTGTTTATTGAGTGCACTTAATTAGATATGCCTTGTTATCTAAATTCAAAGTATAAGTGTTCTTGTATGCATCATAAGTAGTCATCCTATCATACTAATAGGGTTTACCAAGCAATAATCCATAGCAATCCATTGGAGTGACATCACATGTTACTTTGTCCACAAACTTAGGACCAAATGCAAATGAGACGGTGCAGGTGTGTGTGTGATGTTAGAAGTGGTCCCACTATCCTTCCATCCAAGAGAATAAGGACGAGGATGAGGGCTCAAAGGTAGCTCAACTTTTCAACAACAGACCTCGCAATTAGGTTTTTTTGCGAGTTGTTGTTGATTATACAATCAATGGAATATTCATGAGTCAGGTGAGCCCTTATGACAAACAATTTGTCATGGTCACCTATAGAAGAGTTATGATGCATGAGGGTGACATTATTCAATTTACCATTTAACTTCTTATATGTTCTATCTTCCCCTATAGTCTCAATGGGACCATCTTTTGGGTCCTCATTTGAAGACTTTACAACAAATGATTTCTTCTTCATGTTTTGCAACTAAAAACATGGAAACTAAAAACATGGAAACCAAAGACGCCCTTTCTTCTTACAAAAAGTACAAACCTTTTGGGAGTTAGAAAAAGAAGGCTTTTTGGATGAAGAAGAAGAGGGAGAAGGAGAAGAAAAGGAAGAAGTTTTCTTCACTTATTGTTGCTCTTGTTGCTGATTTGACACCTTGGTAGGACCTGAAGATTGAGCTCCTCTCAATTGACTAGCAAGTTTCTCCTCTGTCAATTGTGCATGGTTGAATGCAGTATCTAATGTGTGTGACTAAGAGAGTATATTTCAACTCCCTATACAAGGGCTCTTGTAAACCACTCGTAAATTTGATCATAAGCGCTTCAGCTGGATCTTTCACGCCAAGCAAAATCCTCAACCTATTGAACTGGAAGACATAATCGTGTACAAACATATAGTAACTTTGCCTTAATCTATACCCTTTTACATTGAGCTCCTGTTCATTGTTTGAAGGATAGAAGGTGTCCTTCAAAGCCTTGATTAAGCCATCCCAAGTGGTCATTGGATTTTGGCCTTCTTGCTATTCCATAACCACAATCTTGGCTAACCCAAAAAATTTAAGTCTTGCAAAGGGAACTTTTTCTTCAACGAGAATCTCAGTATAAGAGAACCAAGTTTCCATGTCCAATATCCAACTAGATAGGACATTAGGATTTCTAGACCCATCATAAGGTTGTACGACACATTTTGTCTTAGAACAAAGATTACTGACCTTCACATCAGGGGCGCTTTGGATTGCGATATCATTGACCTTATAGGCCAATATAACAACTACAGAGGCTAATGCGGTCATTTGCTCCGCTAAATCAAAAGCCATTTGTGATCGAGTATAAGCCAGATGGACTAATTTTTGACGCCTAAGGATCAAAAGGGTTTTTACAATAAGGGGTTACCAAACGTGTGCTATGTCCAAGTCTTTACAAGAGTAATACTCGGAATCAAAACTAAGAGACCAATTCACACCAAAAAAAATGAATGGTGAGTGAAAAGGTAGTTTTAATTGTAATGGCACAAAAAATAAATAATTGATTAATTGAAAAGAATAATTAATTAATGCTGAAAAATAAAAAGTTTACTCCCCTTTTTAAAAACAATGTTGGATGTAACGTGCACAATCACCCCAAAAAGCGTGCGCCCGCAGTCAAAGCGCACAATAGGACAAACAAAAGTCAACCAACAAACTGAACCAAATCCTACCACGCAGGTCAAGAGCCAACCTCAGTAGCTGGTTATTAACCTTATAAACTAAGAAAGGGCTTCCCACACCATAGATGTGGGATTAATGCTTCAACTAGCTGCAACCGAGCACAGCTCCACGCTTGCGCTCCAACTAGTGGTAGAAATTTAGGACACGTGGTTTTCCTATGTTCAACTTAGACTATCCGCATGGCAACTCCACGTTAGTCCATCTTCCCGACAAAAGGCGATCTGAAATTTCACTTAGGGGGCCATGAGACCTTCAAAATGCGATGTTGTTTTGGCGCTAACAGCCCTCTTTTCTGCTATTTCAACTAGGCTTTGCTCCAGAAAAGGGTAGCAAAGTCGAAGATTTACACTACGTCTCCAAAGATTATGCCCGAGTCACCAGAAAAATTTAATGAAACACCAATTACAACGTGATCTACCACATTGTCGAAGTTTATGCCTGCAACGTCTGAAGCTGGTGACCTCCTGTCACCAAGGGTTGTCAACTGTGACAACGATGAGTAACGTCGCTCGTTGGCAACGCTCCCAACGTCAACCATAAAGCCCGACATTATCGAGGGTGGAGAGTTGCGACCAGAAAGTGACTCGTCTGCTAAAAGCTTCGAAGGTATTCGACAAACCTGACATCACTTATAAGGCAACCCGCATCAATGGTTCATGGCGCCATAATATAGCGGCCAAAACAGGTCAAGTAACGTTGGCTTCAGTCGACAACCGTTAACGTATCGAAGCACCAATGTAAGTGACCAATTTTTTTCAAAATGCAATATGTGGAACGTAGTCCATGCTGCTCCTTAGCAAATCGAACCTTGGTAACAATCGACAAACTTCTTGTTTTGAACAACAAGGATTCGCCAACTCCTTGGTCGTAAACTAGAGTCTCCAACTGTGAACGGCATGAACCTCAATTTGCAAGCTCAAACCGATATGACGCTTCTTGTACTTGAAACAATATCGGGCAAATATAAGTAAAACAATAGGTAGAAATACAAAGTCGAGAAGCAAGAACTTCTCATTACAAACAAAGTGAAGTGCTCATGCACTTCCCTACACAAACCAAGATTTGCCAAGAGATTTTCTCAATGCTATTGCACCAGGCGATGGTTAGCAATCACCCAAACCATGCACAAATAGACAAAATAACACTAGCTGGAATCACCCAAGCTTGATCGACTACTCTGATACCACTGATGTGGATATCAACATGAAGTTGTCGATTTCATTAACAAAGGGTGCTTAAATAGCACAATTACAACTATGATCTTCCAAATATGGAAGATGCTAACAAATTAGCCTAATAGATCATCTATAAGCTAACAAATTACTAACAAATATCTATGCCAACCATATATGTCGACATCTTTATTTGCCAAACTTACAACCATGAAGATTATTTGCAATTAAATCTAACTTAGACTTAGGAACTATTAACAATAATAAAACTAAGTCCTAGTCTCTTACATCTTCATAAGTGGTCCTCATCATGCATGACGCTTATTGGGTTTGGGCCAGGAGGTGAGAAGCAAGCAGTTTCACATTGTCAACCAAGGTTCCTATCCCATAGGCAAATCCTAACCTTTTAATCAAATAGCAAAAACTCAAGTGGTCAAAAGCGTGGACCCTAAATATATAGACCCAACTTCAAATCTTGCAAGGAAATATAATACCACTATGTGGTATGTCGAAATAGCATGGTACATGGTCACAATGTAATACAAGTGGGGCCCGTTTCAATCCCATATAATCATTTTTTTTTAAATTAAAGTGATGTAGGACATTTTCTTTCATTATATGAACAATGCCAATGGAAGGAGAACGAAACTATATGTAGTCCTAAACTAATTCCGCTTCTTCCTATTCCAAGAGAAAAATGAGAATCCATCAATATGGATTTCATTATTGGCTTACCAAAAGTCAATGGAAATGATTGTATCTATCTTGAAGTTAACAGACTAACCAAATATTCCCATTTCATTGCCTTGATTTTTCTATCATGGCACATTGGCCAATAGGTAATAATAAGGAGAATATTTATAAGCTGCATGGGTTACCAAGAAACATAGCCAGTAATTGTGATTCAAAATTTCAAAGTATACTAGCAATTTTTGGAAGGAACTATTTAAACTTGCTTACACCTTTTTGTCCTTCAATGGCACTTACCATCCTCAAACCGATGGTCAGATTGAGATTGTCAATAAGACCCTTGAGGGCTATCTTCATAATTATGCTGATTTCCAAAGTGCCTTGCCCAGGTGGTTAAACTTTGTTGGGAATTAGTACAAAACCACCTACCAAATGTCTATAGGTATGACTCCATTCAAGGCACTATACAGTTATAACACACCTTCAATGGTTACTTGGGATCTACAAGAAACTAAAGTACTGGTAGTGTGAGATTTCATTCTAGAGAACCAACAGATTTGCAAGCTACAAGGATAATTTGATGACAGCATAGGATCAAATGAAGAGCCAAGCAGGGACTTGAATGGTTTATAAGCCCCACCACTTGCCAAACTCTTTGCCAATGAGGTAGCAGGCTTAGAGGTGCAAGCCCTCAATCTTACATATGTGGGATTCTCACCCCTATTAACATCGACTCGCAGCATGTGTGTGGAAGGTAGTTGGCCCTCTTGATTTCTAACAGCCCATTGCGATGCTCTTCTTTCTACAAGCTTTTATTTTCAGTGGCATATTCCTATGATGGAATTTCGTTCCACTTTAATACCTAGTTCTCCTTAATTAGTGTAGTGTGTGCTTGTCTTAATAATCCCAAGTTAATCCAGTTGTGAGACTTGAGTGGTTTATGAGCCCCACCATTTGTCAAACTTGCCAATTGGGTAGCAGGCTTAGAGCTGCAAGCCCTGAGTCCCGCTTATGTGGGATTCCTTACCCCTATTAACATCAAGTCACGACATGTGAGTGAGTAGTAGTTGGCCTTCTTGATTTCTAACCACTTATAGTTATGCATTTCTTTCTGCAAGCTATTGTTTCCAGTGGTATATTCGTATGATGGAAATCCGTTCCACTTTAATACCTGGTTCTAAAAGAGAAATTGAGGTGGAAGATCAAGTCCTTCTCAAGAGGCACCTCTCTATCCCCACCACATATAGTAGTTTAGAGACTCAAGTCTTTAGCTCTCACTCGGTGTCTTCAACCCTATAAAGAAACTTCTCTCAACAAAAAGAATTTTGAAAATTTGTCACCCAAATATTATGGACCCTTCATGGTTCTTTCGAAAATTGGGTCAGTTGCCTACAAAATCCAATGACTTCCATCAACCAAAATCCATAATACATTTCATGTCCCCCAATTGAAGAAGGCAATTGGACAACACTTACAGGCTTTCACCAACTCTACCCCATTGAATGATAAGGGCAAATTGATATTAATTCCAATTGGATCCTTGATGCCCAAGATAAGCGCTTGCAAAACAAAGTATTGCCCGCACACTAAAGTCAATGGAAAGATTTGACTGTTGAATATTCATCATGGGAAAGCCCCATATCTTGCAGCCCCAGCATTAAATGCATGATTGAGGGCCAATCAAATTTAGAAGGTGGAATTGTAATGAGCCCAAATACTACATAGGGGAGATAAGAATTGGTTTGTAAGAATAGAATAGAAAAAGTACAAACAAAGATAGAATATTCTAATAAAGCTAAGATAATAAACCAAGTTTAAGCGAGTTTCAATTTTCAATCTTCATATGTGCATGATAATTGATTACACAAATACGTGTGCGTGTACGCATGCCACCCTAAAATATCCTTCTGCGGCTTAATTTGGAGACTGACTATTACTGGTGGCTGGATGCAATGGCTTGGTGGTTAGTGCTTTCCCTTACTACTATATATTTTTATAGTGAATATAATTTGTGGCTTAATTTGGAGACTGACTATTTCTGACGCATATTTGAGATTTTTGAAATATAATTTTTTTCTTTCTTCAGTTGATCATTTTGCTTTGTTTAGATTGGTTGTTTTTATCTTACCTTTTGGACTAGATTATAAATGAAGATGGTAAAATGGTTCCTCTTCTCAATACTTACGAAATTTTCAGGCTGTCATTCGATGCATAAGGTTGAAGAAGTAGACATGCCCTTGCATCTACCAGTTCCATAACTCAGAACCCACCAATGTACTCTGAAATTTTTATATGAAGCAACTTTCCTAGCTTTCCTGTTTCTTTGTTTTCCAGACTTTAGTTCAGAGTATGCAAAGCCTACACATAATTTGCAATTTAAGGCTATGTCTTTGTTCTTATCAGAAGTTGCTCAACAAAAGTTTGGGCTTGGTTCAACCACTTGAAGATGAATTTCATGAAATAATGTTTCATAAAATGATTGTGCCTAACCAAGTCCTGCCTTATGCCTGCCTTGCAATTTTAAAATGTCTCTAGATGGTTGCAGTTTGTTACCAAAGTAGGAGGTTTTACAATGGCCACTGCCTTAACTAAATTGGATTTATTATCTATTGGGTATCCAAACCAAACTTAAGAGTCCCTTAACACAGGATCAATTTTCATATTGTTCTTAAGTTATTCAATTTTTCCTTGAACCATTCTACCAATGATAAATGCCTCGAAGAGTCCATATTGAATCTTCAGGAAGATTTAATTAAGCCATTCTCTAAACAAGCAACAATTAAGAGATAGCATTCTTGGTCCATTAGAAATAACGATTATAAATCTTCATAGTTTTTCAGTGACTTAAAAAATTAGAACCTTCAATTGCAACATTCTAATAGTATGATTCTAAAATTCTGATTCAAACTTCTCATAAATCTTGGTTCTCAATTTTCATATAATAAAAAAATTTCTAATCTGCCACTATTAGCCAAGCTAATTGTAAAACTTGCCTGCCTCATTTACAAGGGACCAAAAATTTGAGTCAGCAGTTCACAGAGGAATTCTTGGATGGACAGAAAATTTGATAACATGGAATTGTATTAAGTGAGATCCATAGTTCCTTGATAATAAAAAAATTGTCCTTGTATACATTTTAAAAATAAAAAAAAAATTCTATCCACCAAACTAAATCAATTGAAAACTCAAATTTGGAAATTTGCATATTTGAACACAATTAAACATCTTTGAAATTATCATGTAGGTTCAAGCTAGATTACTCAAACCTACCCTTTGTTATTTAAAAGTTGACTTCTTTGCTTTTAAATTTGGATCTTTGTATTGTCGTAGTAATTTGTAGGTACTAGCCTGGCCAGCATTATTGTTTTAAAGTTTGTTGTATGAAAGTGGCCAACTGAGACAATCTGTAATAAAGTGTTTTTTTCTCTCACCTAGTCACACCATGCCAAATAACAAAAATCAACAAATTTGGAAAAGGCACTATGAAAAATGTGATACAAGGCATACAAAAACAAACATGGCCATACAAATGTGCAACCTAAATCAATGGAGTATGAGAGAGAATCTGAATGAAGAAGTCAAAAGTAAAACAACCACAACTCTTTATATGGCAAAAAAGACTAACCCTCAGGTCTTTGATCCCAGGAGTGACGTTACTCATCAACTATGGCTCAATTCAGAAGAAACTGAAAGGGATAAGGGCCTTGAATGAAAAAATAGTTTCCAATCAAAAGCTGAAATCATGAAGCACATGAACTTGAGAGAAAGCAACCCCTATCCCGAACAGATGACCTTTTACTCACTTTGAGGAGACCCACGCTTTTTTCTCTGTAGACATGAAGAGTAGATAGCACCATAGTTGAGTAAATAGGAATTGGATCAGAATTGGCATGGAAAAAGAATCGAGAAAAATCGGGAATCGGCAAAAAAAAAGGGGGGGGAACAGCAATTTTTCATTGAAAAAACAGAAGAAAATGCAATTTTTCATTGAAAAAAATATTTTTTCATGCATATCACAATTTTTTAGAAAAAGATCGGCCAAGCTGTGAATCGAGAAAAATCAGCTCAAATTGGGATTTTTTGCAGATTTTCTCAACTATGGATAGCACCAAGTTAAAATGAAGGAAAGCCATATACCTAATAACCTTAACAGCAGTTAATAGGCAGGAATTCAGATAATGCCTTTCTGCCTCACAAAGACCCCAAACATCTTTCCCCAAAATGATGGACAATTTTTCATTCCAACAAAGAAAAATTCGCCACCATAATCTTAGATGACATACTAATTTTCAAAAGGGTGAAGAACATAAGAAACACCTAGAAATAAAACATGGGAACTCCTCATAGTACATGGGTTTTGCAACAGGCAAATCATAATATACAAGGATGAAATGAGAGAACATATATTTCTTGTACATGAGAAATGTACCACTAATACATAATGTTTATTTATAAATGAATTGATACAATCACATGTGCTATGCCTAATTAAACCTATATAACAATCACATGAATATTGATGCATATCCCCCTGCGTATGTGTGTGTGAGAGAGAGAGTGAGAGAGCTTAATTTGTTCCTCACACACAATCTTGACCTGCAGTAATGTTTGATATTGAGCAAAGACAATTGCACGCATCTATGCAGAATCAAGATTAGAACTTTTCTTTAAATACGAGCAGATGTGGGAAGACCATCCTCAATTTGTTGATATGATAGCTCAAACATGGAATTCTTTAGGTAATGGTGGGTTGTATGCTCTTCCAAACCAAATTAAATCTATGACATATAGATTAAAAGAATGGAACAAGAACACTTTTGGAAACATTTTTGAGAAAAAAGATGAACTAAAAGATAAACTTTCAAAATTCCAAAAAGGTGATGATAATAATCCAAGCTCAGAGGAAAGGGAGTTGCTTAGTGAATATCATAATATTTTGAATAAGGAAGAGAAATTCTGGAGATTAAAATCAAGACAGACTTGGTTAAAAGAAGGTGATAAAAATACAAAAAAAAATCGTAGGATGGCTATAGTACAGAGATCAACTTCCAGAATTAGTAGAATTAAATCAACAGAAGGGTTTTGGATTGAAGATCAGAGTGAAATTAGAAAAGAAGCAAACTCGTTTTATCATAATAATCTAGGTTCAGAGGAAACCATAGTTCTTAATGATAAACTTCTTCAAGATGTTCCTTCAGTTATAACGAATGAAGACAATAGGAAATTGATGGAGCCTATTACTCTAGAAGAAGTTTATTTAGCTCTTTTCTCTTTTAATAAGGATAAATACCCAGGTCCAAATGGGCTCTCTGCAGCTTTTTACCAACATAATTTGGATATAGTGAAGGATTCTTTATTAGTGGCAGTGGAACAGTCTAGGGTAAAACAATTCATACCTTATAAAATAAATGCAACATATCTTACCCTAATTCCAAAAAAGAAGGATACTGAATTGGTTGATTCTTTTAGACCCGTAAGCCTATGTAATATGGCATATAAGATTATTTCCAAAGCGATGGCGAATAGATTAAGGCCATTGTTAAAAAAAATCATTTCAGAAGAGCAAGGAGGATTTGTGAAAGGGAGACAAATTCTGGACGGGATCATAGTAGCTCATGAAGTTATACATTCAGCAGCTTCAAGAAAAGAGAAAGCAATGATCTTAAAACTTGATATGAGTAAAGCCTATGATAGGGTTAAATGGGATTTTCTTTTTGCAGTTTTAGATAAGTTTGGTTTCGGGAAGAAATGGGTTAGATGGATTAAAGCTTGTGTCTCTACAGTTTCTTATTCAGTGTTGGTCAATGGGTTAGTGACAGAATCTTTTAAAGCCAAGAGAGACCTTAGACAAGGAGATCCTCTATCTCCTTATTTGTTTATTATTATGGCAGAAGTTTTGAGTAGGAACTTAAATAAGGCTTACAAAGATGGGCTTATAAGTGGACTCACGGTTAGTAATAACATCGATTACATCACCCATCAACAGTTTGTAGATGATACAGCCCTTTTTGGAAGGGCAAGGATAAATGAGGTCAGAGCTTTGAATGACTTTTTAAAAGAGTTCGAAAGAGCTTCAGGTCAAAAAGTTAATAGAACTAAATTCAAAATTTACTTCCTTAAAACTCCTGCTAATATCAAAGCAAGCATTAGCTAATATCAAATGGAGGAGGCAAATTTGCCAACAACTTATCTTGCGATGCCTTTATTTGAGGGGAGAATGAGAATAGATTAGATTTATGGAATCCAGTTATTAGTAAAGTTCAGAATAAACTTCCAGTTTGGAAAGGTAGATGGTTATCATTAGCAGGAAGAGTGCAGTTAATTAAGTCAGTCTTATAAGCCATTCCAACATATTATATGTCATTATATTCTATGCCAAAATCTGTTGAAAAAAGTTTAATCTATATTATGCGATCCTTTTTATGGTCAGGTTTACATGATAAAAGGAAATTTCCTTTGGTGAAATGGAGCAAGTTGTGTGATGAAAAAACTAGGGGAGGTCTTGGTTTAAGAGTTCTCACAGATGCAAACGTAGCTCTAAGGGGAAAATTTATCTGGAGATTGTACAAAGAGAGTCAAAGACAATGGGCAAGAATTCTTCTAAGTAAGTATGTTGATCCCAATGACCCAAGTTTAATATTTATTGCATTCTCTCTACCAAATGGTTATGCTCTTTGGAATGGTTTAAAAACATCTATTGATCTTATGATTAAAGGTTTAAATGGGTGGTGGGAACTAGAGAAAAAAATTTATTTGTATGGATACTTGGTGTGATAAAAAACCACTCAATTTAGATCCAATTTTGAAACCTTGGATGAGATTGCTTGAAGACAAATATGGTGATAGGGTTTCAAACATTTTGTACAAAGATCGAGAAGGAAGATACAAATGGAAAGAAGATTTTTTACAATTATACAAGACATTGATGCTAGGAGGCAATTGAGTAGAAAGATAACAACTGTGATTATTCCGAGGGGAGCCAAGAATAAATTGATTTGGGAGTTGAGCTCAAGAGAATACACAACAAGAAGTGGATAATGTTCAAAACGAACAAAATAATAATATCAATAGAATATGGAGAGATATTTAGGATAGCCCAAGCATTCCTAAAGTCAAAATGTTTGTTTGGCTAGTAGGTCATAGAAGAATTTTATCCTGGGATAACCTTATGAAAAGGGGTTTTCATGGCTCCTCTCAATGTGTTTTCTATAATAAGGGGGAGGAGAGTATAGACTATCTCTTGGGACATTGCTCAATAGTCTAGAATCTATGACAATGGATTCTTAATATGTTTGGTAAATGCATGGTGATGAATAGTAGAATTGAAGATTGGTTAAAGCAATGGCAGAGCACTTATAAAAGTGAGGTTTTACAGACAATATAGGATATATCAAAAGATACAATACTTTGGACTATATGGTTAGAAAGGAATAGAAGATTATTTAAAGGAAAGGAAAGCAGTTTAGAAGTAATAAAAAAGAAGATATGTTTAACCATAGAGGAGCCTAAACCAACCCTATCAACTCACCTAGTCCCTAATTCGGAAGCAGAGAGGCTTGATAGATGGAGTCAAGTCATTAAATGGAATTATGATGTTGGGTACAAGAGAAGCAAAACAAAGGCAAAGAATATAAAGTGGAAACCACCAGATGTGGAGTGGGTTATATTAAATTTTGAGGGAGCGTCTAAAGGAAATCCAGGACCAACAAGAGGAGGAGGAATAATTAGAAATAATAGAGGAGAGATTTTATCTCATTAGACTTTGAATAGTGGATTTAAGACAAACAATTAAGAAGAAGCTTGGGCAGCTTTAGAAGGGTTAAAAATATGTAAACAAATGAAATGGAATAGAGTATGGATGGAAGGTGATTCTCTCATAGTAATAAATGAAATTTTGAGGAAAGCAAAGGCTTCATGGAACATACAAGAGATAATTGTGGAAATTCAAAATCTTGCTAAAGAATTTGAAGAAATCAGGTTTACACATATATTAAGGGAAGGAAATAAATGTGCAGATAAGCTAGCCAATAGAGGGGTTTTGATTGAGGATCGTGAAGTTAAATTCTCCTTTCCATGGTTAGAGGAAGTAGAAAGTTTAGTTGAAGCTGACAAAAAAATGTTGATTGCCTGAATCAATTTATGATTAAAATTTAATTTAATGTTTTCCATTGGTATTATATGCTTTATTTTGTAACAATAATGTGTTTTCTTTTAGACTATTTATTATAATTTTTGTGGTTGCACTTGTGTTTCAGGAAGAAAACTAGCAATCCAGATTTGGTAAAGCGGACTATGATAGTGCGATGTTTTGGAAATATTACTCTACTAAGATGCAAGGCATAGATAGTAGAGGTGAAGTTTTGGCATTGTGAAGGCTGCTATAGGAAAATGTCTAGAAAGTTGCTAAATTCTGGATTAATTGTATTCATACAAAAATTTGAAAAGATCCAGAAAATGGAAATCAAGAATTCAGACATTTTATGTAAAATGATGTAGGTTTCTAGCTATAGCATCTCAATTGAGATGAGAAGTGTATCTATTTGTACACTCTCAAGCTCTAAAGAAGAGAGATGTAATTTGTAAAGGGTGGGGAACCCGAGTACAACCCCTTATTATCTAGCCAAAAATAAGATTAGAACTCTTCTAAATCTAACACAGCTACAGGAGAAAGACTACGCTTCAGCCACATATGCTATCTCCTGCATGGGAAATAGAGACTACATCATGAAGTGCTGGGCAAGAGACATAAAAGGGGCTGGACACAAAGGAGAAGACACAATTCTATAGAAAAAAAGGCACTTACATAAATGTAAAACATACAAATTCTAAGACAGCCAATATGTTATACTATACACAAAAAGCTCAGGCCCACATTGCCTTTTCTTACACATTAGGATAAAAGAAAATAGAGATGTAATAGATTATTCACCTTTCCCATTTCTATAGTGTTGCTATATGACACATCATTTTTGGTTTGGATGTTTGCTGTGCCATTTCTGGGTACATTTCCTCTCTGCCTGATATAACAATGATATTAACTTTACCTTTGGTGTTTATAAGTAGGGGCCTCAAATTTGTTCGCGAAGGTTAATGTCTATTAGGATGGACATAAATTAACTTTTACATAAATGTGTCATCTCGTAAATTTGTTAAATAACTTTTAACAAGGAACTTCACACCTGAGTGGAGTATTAAGTGTTTTGTCTGAGAGTAAAAGTCTGCTATGTAATTCATTCATTTTCTTTTCCCCAGAAAAACAAATTTTGCCCCTTTTTCTCTTGCCCAATTCAAACTCAAATGCAAACCTGCTGAGTTTGTCTCAGGTAGACAAAGCAACATAGAACATTATCATTTTTATGTGAGGGTCAAAGTTCAAACCAATTGGACTGACAAATGCACGAAATGTCCAACAAATTTTGAAGAAAGCACAATTTCAGACACAATGTTTATTGTCTGTTTTTGCATTTGCCTAATGTAACACCTCAAGCTGTTGCCTAAAATATACTGTTTTGCTAAGAAAGGCTTGCAACTGTAAACAATAAATTTATAAACATGCAGGAAGATAACATTTTCCTCTAATTAACAGATCTATAAACTGTTGATGTCTTGCAGCACAAATAAATCAAAGCCAATTCCAAAAGTATGCAACAAACAGTAAATTGTCGATTGTAATAATAGAATTATATGTGGAAAGCTTAGAAGTTACTAACATAAACTTTAATGTGGGATGTACAGTTGCCTGAGTGATCCACAACCCTCCAAATGTAAAATACAGTAAAACTTTTATGCTATTACAGCTTTCGGCATTCAACCAAATCAAAAAACTGATTCTCAACCTCAGAGGAAAACAGCACAAAACAAAACCCATAATATAAGGTACAGACAAACCAGGATTAAACAATGTGTGCTCTGCCAAGCGTGTCAGGCACAGGTCTTGCCCAAAGCTCTGATCCATTGCAACCATAGAAATGAAGTAACAGCATTGATATTACATTTCCCTGTTAAGAAAAGAAAGAACAGGGTTCAATTCTTCGCTGCTGCTAAACGTATCTTTGAGATGTTATATCATGTTTGATGAAATCTAATATGGGAATTCCTAAAATACTGCATTCACAATATTTAACAACAAAAGCTCGTAAATTTACAACAATACGACTAGCCACTTCCATTCAGCACACCTGACCGTCATCTGCAGGGCTAAATAAAAGTCCAGTGGCACATTCTTGCAGCTGTTCAGGATGATCGATCCAGGACTTCCGAGATTGGATCAATTCCAAGATCCAATCAAAAACCTGCATCAGCCATCGATGGTTTATTTTTTTGGATTAAAAAGGGAAAAAAAAAATTCCAACAAGAATTCGCTGCCGTTGTGAGTGCCTGTTATATGTTCTTCAGAAAAGCATCATTTTAATTTGTTTAAAATTTATTTATGCATTTCCAAATGACTTTAACGTGCACGCATTAGGAAATTTAACCTAGTAACTGCACCTCTTAGTCCAGGCTTAAATATCCGAAGTCATGGAAAACAAACACATCTTTACAGAGGGGGAAAAACACAGAGAGGAATCACATGAGATTTAAAAGAGGAAAGGTATGGAAAATAAGAACAAATGCAAATACATATGTTTAGAATGAGAATATATATATAGGGAAACCGCCTGTATATATCTAGAAAAAATATCAGTTTTTTCCTATAATAGAACAGTCCCTTGTTTGGGTGGTGGGTGTCTATTGATTTAGAAAGAGAGAGAGAGATTCTTCCATGCATGATTGATATCTCTTTTGAAAGCTTTATGAACTAAAGTCCAAATGCAATTTGAAAATCAAATCAATACAGATTTTTTAAAAGGTTATTAATTACTCTATTTTTTTCATAACCAGCTGCAAATCGAAGAGGTTAACAACCGTGAGAGCAAAGAATAAATGAAGCATCAACTCGTTTTTGCAGTTGAATAATTAACTGTAAGAAAACCAACCTGTGCAAGCCTGTAACGTGGAACCTCCAACTGCCCACCTCTGGTCTTTAGCCCAGTGCCCTGGCATTCAGGACAGAATACTGAAGTACACTCACTGCTACTACTACCTCCTGCCGCACTACTATTGCCCCCACTCCCACTCACTTGCTGCTTCCTTCTTTGCTGATGCTCCGCCACTGACCATCTGCTTTTTCTACACCTTCCTCCTTTTCCACCATGCATGTGAGATAGCCAGATTTTCGACTCGCAAAGGAGAACCCAGTCTATCAGGCAAGAAGTATGAAACACATGAAACGACTGCAACAAACAAATAAGCAAGCAAGCAAAAGTTAATTTAAGCACTCATTCTAGCCCATGCTATTATGTAGGCCTAGACTTGTGTGTGTGTGTGGGCGTGTGTGAGAGAGAGAGGTTATTACCCCGCGCCTGTTCCTGCTGCTGCATGCAATAAGCCCTGACTTCCTATTAAGCAAAGCAGCTACATCTTTACCAGGAAGCATTTGTTGGTGACAAATGAAACATAGCCTTTCCAAGGCTTGTAGTCTTTGCCTTCTAAAAGCTCTTCTCAGGGCTCTATTGGACATATTCCTCTTCCTCGACAAGACCCTGCTCAGATGCAGATCATCCACTGCCTCTGTAGTAATAGAATTAGAATGAGAATGAGAGCCAGATGCCTTCTCTGCTACCTCAACCTTCAACTCTTTTGGACTACTCAAATGTTGAGCTGCTGCTGCTGCTGCCAACGAGGAGGAGGAGGAAGAGTTGGACGTTTCAACTTCAAACATAGGAGGATGGAAATTTGATATGGAAGCCCCCTTCTTTTTTCTCCTCTTCTTTTTCTTCCTCTTTTTCTTGTCAATGTTCATGTCCATGTCCATATCCATGTCCATTCCATTGAAATTATCACCGTTAGCTTTAGCTGCACATCTACCTCCAACTTCACCCCTCCCTAATGTATGAGTATATGGAAATGAAACGATGGCATATTCACATTCCGCTAGAAAAGTGCCACCACCATGCTGCTTCTGCTCCTGCTCCTGCTTTTCTCCCAACCAACAGCACCAGATTGCCTTGGCAACAGCCAGGCTAGGAATAGTGGATTGAAGAACCCTCATATAAACATGACCACACCCTATCCATTTCAGTTGGCAACGACGACTACTGGCACTAATACTGCGAGTGTGTTCATTGACATCTGAGGATGAGGACGAGAGGGAGAGGGATAGGGAGAGAGTAGTCATGGTTTTGGAGGACGGAAACAAGAAAACAAGACCGTCATTGAAAGGCCAGGGAGGTGAAGGGGAAGAGAGGAGTTGAGGAGCAGCGGTAGCAGCATACCTTCTCGCATGAAGGTTACCCTTGAGATGATCTGAGAGTGCACAATCGCTGTAACAGCGAGTGGAACACAGCGTACAGAAGAAAATTAAACGTTTTCCATCTTGTCTCAGCTCCACCGTCTCGTGCCCCTGTCTCCACACATCCCTTAACACTGCCCTCGCCGCCCCTTCTTTAACTCCTCCTCCTCCTCCTGTCATTCTACTTCTTTCACTTGTCCATCTGACAACTACAATTACCCTGCTCTCCTAGTTCTATGTCTATATTTATGCCTATGCCTATTCCTATTTCTGCATAGACCTACCGTCAAATTTACATCCTATACTACACTGCAACACAGTCGAGACACTCCCAACACCCTACATCAAAATTTAATATTGACAAAGAAATCGTCCACCTTGCTCTCGCCCATTCTGAATCCAATTTCAATTTCGCCTCTGATTATGCCTAACGCTAAGGCTAACGGAGACGAAATCGAAGCAGCGATGTTCCAAAACGTTCCCTGCCCAGGCTTCTTAAGTACGAAGAAGCGCTATTATCTTTCGATCAATGTTCCCGCGGATCTTACATACCATTCGTTTACTCTCCTTGCTCATCTGCCTTCTACACGCCTGCAAACAAGGGATTTTCGATCTTCTCTATCTCCATATTTTCTTTTAGCAAGAGAATATAAATTGGATTACCTGGCATATTCTTTAAAAAAATTCAGTTTGAAAATATATATATAATTGTTAAAGTGTTATAATTTATTATGTTCACATAATTAACATTTATAAATAAATATAAAATTTAATAAATGTTTGCTCAAACTTGGTTTTCAATACTTAATTATAATATAATACTAACAAAATTATTATATATTTAATTTAAAATATACGCAAAACCAAACAAAAACATTTACTTTTAATATATTGAAAAAATATCGTTTCCAACGTGAACAAAATAAAAAAGAGAAAACAGCGATCGAGTATCGTTTCCAACGAGAACAAAATAAAAAAGAGAAAACAGCCATCGAATGCCCACTCGAGCTTTGCTTTCCAATACCTCAGGGAGAGGGAGAGTGTCTGTCTCAACATAGAGGAGACAATAGTCGTGTGTTTGCCTCAACGTCTACCAATCCTAGTGTTTGCAATCAAGTGGGCCATACTTTCCTTTCTGAAGTAAGTGCAATCAAGAATAAATTGTAATAAATAATTTAGTAGTTTTTAAAAAGTTAAAAGTTTATGATTAAATTTTATCGAAAAAAAATATATATATATATATAATAATTGTTTCGTGAGGTTAGGTGGATTGGTAAGCTGGGTATTTACAGAGAGGAGACCTAGGTTCCAATCTCATGGGCCCACCCATGCATAGTCAGTAGTTTGATCTGAATCCTTTGCATGTTGCATCTGATTGACAATGACGGTATGTTCCCTGCATGTCTGACAACTTCCATCTTTTGTCGCGTGTTGAACTAGGCTGACGATGACGGTACTAACCCTATGCATCCAGTGGTCCCCATCTCATGTCGGATTACCATCAACGAGACAGATGTGTTTGTTGCGTGTTGAACTAGATTAACGATGGCGGTACTAACCCTATGCATCCAACGATCCCCATCTCATGTCGGATTACCATCAACGAGACGGATGGGTTTGTTGGATGCAGTTGTTGATGGTTGGAACCCTGCCTTGACAGTTACTACAAATTGTAATTGTACCCAATTCACCTATATACCCACAAATATATATATATATATATATATATATATATATATATATATATATATATATGAGTCATTATATAGTGGAATTTCTTTTAATTTCAAATAACCAATTAAAAAAGTTTATTATTTTGACGAGTTATAAAATGAATCTCATTTATATTAGAATGACATTTCAATAAATCATAATGGTATTATTTTAATAATTAGTTTAGCAGTCTTAAAAAGGTTGAAATTTCAATCTATACTCTCTTCCATAATCCAAACAACAACGGGGCTCTGGTCCCTCCCCTGCTCCCCCTCCCATGGCTCCTAGTTCCTGCCCAGTCCCTGGCTCAACCCAGGTCATCCCTCCCGGGGAGTGGTTGTTTGCAGATGATCTCCTGGAGGGAGATCCTTCTCCGCTATCTGCGCCCCTCCCAACCGGCTAGGGTTTCCTTGGTTGTTTTTTCTGACTGGTGCTTCCCAGGGATCCCTGTTTGGTTGGGGATCCCTTCCCTTTTTCCCTCAGGCTTCCCCCTGGGGTTTTTTGTAGGTTATTCGCGTGGATCTGGTCCCCTGTGTTTCTCGGTGCGGTGGAGGTGATGGTTTAGGGTTTGGACAGCTTCCCACTGTTTTGGTTCCTAAGGATCCCATCCCTGTGACTGGTTCCTCTTCCCGCTCAAGATTCCTAGTCCCTAGATCCCTGGTCCCTTAACCTGCTGTTTCTTTTTGTTTTGTCGAGACGGGATCCTCTTCTTTTTTCTCGGGGCGGGTTCATCGTGGTGCAGCTCTCTGGTCGCTTCCCGATGGGCTGGATTCTCTCTGTGCTGGCTGTCGACTTCCTGCAGGATGGCTCTCGCTAAACGATATGTTTTCCCGGTGGGCGGGATGGTTTCTCCACAGGGCGGGATCCGCCAAATCCGTCGGTTTTCCCGCGAGGCGGGATCCTTTCTTTTCTGCTGGTTTCCCGAATGGCGGGATTTCCCTGCTGCTTCTCGCTATGCGGGACTGTTTGTGGTGGTTTTGACTGCTTCCCGCGAGGCGGGATTTTATTGTAACGGTTTTTCTTTGCTTCCTCGTCGGGCGGGATCTTCTCGATGGTGGTTTTTGGCTACTCCCGCTGGGCGGGATCTCCAAAACTACTTTCTTTCTTATTTGTTTGTTTCCGCTGAGAGGGATTGTTTCATGCTTATCGTTATCGCTGGGCGGGATTTCTGTTTTGGTGTTCAGTTTCAAGGGATTGATGCCCTAGGCCCATTGCTTATGTAATCAGGTTTTGGGATCCTTGTTAAAACCCACTGTAAATACAAACACTACTTACCAAAAAAAATAATCCAAACAACAACAACTCAAATAATCCATTTACTCATGTATTTTATATGATGTTATCTTCTTTTGCTTTAAGTGTCTTACTAAAAATTGATTATTAGTTTCCTTTAATGCATTGAACTATAAATTTATATGATGTTATCTTCTTTTGCTTCAACATACAAAAGTTTTGCTCGCTTCACAAAATCACAGTTTGTCTTACTAAAAATTGATTGTTAGTTTCCTCTAATGCATTGATCTATAAATTGATCCACTAAAACATTTTGTGATCTTCTAAAATGTTATTTTGAATTTGCTTCTTTCAAATTTTTCTTGTCAACTTCTACTAAATTTACTACTTCCTTTAACAATGGAAAAAGGAATTTTACTTTACAATCTTCTATTAAACCCCTATTTTAGCTAACCTATTTGCACATTTCTTCCTTTCGCTTAACTTATGTGTAAACATAATTCCTTTAAACTTTGTAGCAAGGTCTTATATCTCCACAAGGATCTCTTGTATGTTTTATGGAGTCTTTGCTTTCCTCAAAATTGTATTTATTACTATTAGTTAATCACCTTCCATCCATGAGGGAGATATGACCCTATGAAATCAACCATCCAGAATAAGGGAAGTGATAATTTTTCAAGTCGTGAAAAAGAAAATTACAAATATTTGCTAGCCAAGGTTCGAATGATGGGAGGAGCAATGGAGGGCTAGGTCTTCAGTGAGGCAAGACATTTTGTCTAGGCATAGAATTTTTAAGCTAAGTTTTTTTTTTTCCCTTTTTTATCTTAGAAATTTTGCTTACAAATTTTTTTTATCAAATATTATATTTGCTATAGGATATTTTGGTAAATTTTAATAGATTTTGAGTTTTAGTTTCCTTCCCACGGATCGATTTATAGCCAAATCCTTAGAATCATCTCTAGTAGTAGAGGTTGGTGAGAAATCCATATAGGATCGATCCTTGTTGCTCAAAGATAGGGCAGTTTTTGGTAAATTTAATGAGTATTGATCAAGGGCTTCAGCCTTGAAAAATGGATTGATAGGAGTTGGAAGTCTTTATAAGTGATTATATCCTTTCTTTCCAAAGGTTTCTTCCTAGCCATTTTTTGTTCTAGGAAAGAAAGAGAGAATCCTAAAAGGGGTTCCTTGGTTTATGGGAAGAGCAAGACTCTTCCTTACCCGTTGATATGAAGGTTTTTCACCTAAAATGTAATTTTAACCTTAATACTAGTCTAGGTTAGGATGTATGGGTTGCCTTTTGAGTTTTAGAAAGTGGATACCTTCAATGCAATAGACAAAACTCTGAGAGAATTCCTTGAGATTTTAGAAACTACAAAAGATGGATTCTTGGCTATTTATGCTTGGATATTAGTTATGATTGATATAAGAAAATATTTACCATAATAAATCATTCTTAAGTATGGGGATAAGATGTGGATCCAAACCATATATTATGAAAACATATATTTTATATATAGAAGATGTCATGCAGTGGGGCACATTGAGAGATCATACCCTAAGATAAGTCCAACATAATCATATGTAGAATATCGCGAGAAACTTACAAATGGATATGAATGAGAATGGTTTTAGCTTCCAAAAAATAGAAATAGACAAATGAAAATAAATAAACAATGGAGACCAGTAAGGAAGGATATTGGAAGAAATACCAACTCTTTTGAGGCTTTAGCCTATGAAGAAAAAGTAGATCAAAGCTTAGAAGACACAGTACAATAGGTTCAACATATTAACAAGGAATTGTCTATTCAGTATGATCTTGATTTAGGGATAAACATTCTTGATGAACCTAAGGAATGTGTCAAATCAGATTTTGAAAACTCTCTTGAAGTACCATTTGGTTAAAAAAAACAATGTTAGATGTTAATACATCTATTATTAATAAAGAAATATCAAAAAATGAGCAGGTGAAGTCAAAAACTTCCACATTAGAGCCAAGAGAGGATAAATCTAAGGAAAAATAAAGTTGTGAAAGAACATTAAGGAATAGAATAATAAGACCTACTCTTGATACAGGAAATACAAAAAGAGGAAAACCCTCAAATTATCAAGTGAGATCCAGGGAAGCAAGAGCAAACATAGAGAAAGGAACACAAACTAAGTTGATTGAACTTTTCTTTACCAAACAACAAAATGATATTGTTAATTCGTAAGTGGGGACAGTAGCCCCTAATGAGACATGATTCCCATCTCATGGAGTATAAGGGGTATTAATGCCCCCTCAAAGCAGAGGTGTATCAAGGACCTCTATTTAAGTAATAAATTTGATATCCTTTGTATCCAAGAAACTAAAATGACAAAAGAAGATTTTTCCAAAACTATTAGAGCAGTATGGGCGAGATATAAATGGGATGCTATAGATTCTAAAGGAGTGGCAGGGACAATACTAACTTGTTGGAATTCTATTAGAACCTCCTATGTAACCATTCATAAAACTAGGCATTCGATAGCCTCTTTAGTCGCATGCTTCTTTGTAGATATTTGTTTCATCCTTATCAATGTCTATGGACCTACAACTCAGTCAGGTAGATCAGAAGTTTGGAGTGGGATTGAAGCCTTCATGAGAAGTAAAGATCAAGAAACCAAATTCATGATCTTAGGAGATTTTAATGCCATAACCAAGATGGATGGAAAATTTGGGGGAATTAGAAAATTAACCCAAAGTATGAGATATTTCTCAACTTTTATTCAAAATAATAATCTATGGGAGATTGAGTTTGAAAAATACAATTATACATAGACCAACAACAGGAGAGACCAAAACCTAATAGCAAAAAAAATAGATATATGCATTCTCTCAGATCATTGGCTATATGAAGGGACTTGTGCTAAAATTAATACCTTGACAAGGATTGGTTCATATCATTGACCAATAAAAATTAAAATGGTGGTAAGTGAATTTAAAAAATATCATATTTTAAATATGAGTAGATGTGGGAAGACCATCCTCAATTTGTTGATATGATAGCACGTACATGGAATTCTTTAGGAAATAGTGGGTTGTACACACTTCCAAAACAAATTAAATCACTGACATCTAGATTAATGGAATGGAATAAGAACACTTTTGGAAATATTTTTGAGAAGAAAGGAGAACAAAAAGATAAACTTTCATAATTCCAAAAAGGTGACCATAATAATCTAAGCTTGGAGGAAAGGGAGTTACTTAGTGAATATCATAATATTTTGAGTAAGAGAAATTTTGGAGATTAAAATCAAGACAGACTTGATTAAAATAAGGAGATAAAAACATAGTTTTTTCATAGGATGGTAATAGTACAGAGAACAACATCCAAAATTAGTATAATTAAATCAGTAGAAGGGGTTTGGATTGAAGACCAAAGTGAAATTAGAAAGGAGGCAAGGTCTTTTTATTAGAATATTCTAGGATCAAAGGAGTTTGAAGTTCTTAATGATAAATTTCTACAAGAAGTTTCTTCAATTATAACAAATGAAGACAATACAAAACTGATGGATCCTATTACTCTAGAAGAAGTTCATCTAGCTCTTTTCTCTTTTAATTAAGATAAATCCCTAGGTCTAGACGAACTCTCTACAACATTATATAAACATAATTGGGATATAGTGAAGGATTCTTATTTGGTGGTAGTGGAACAGTCTAGGGTAAGATAATACATACCTTATAATTACCTTGATTCTAAAATTGAAGGATGCAAAATTGTTTGATTCATTTTGACCCATAAGCCTATGTAATACGACATATAATATTACTTTCAAAAAATGATGAATTGGTTAAGACCATTGTTAGATAAAATTATTTATTGAGAGCAAGGAGGATTTGTGGAAGGGAGACAAATTATGGATGGGCTCATAGTAGCTCATGAAGTTATGCATTCAACAACTTCAAAAAAAGAGAAAGCATTGATCTTAAAACTTGATATGAGTAAGGCCTATGATAGGGTTAAATTGGATTTTATTTTTATAGTATTATAAAAGTTTAGATTTTGAAAGAAATGGGTCAGATGGATTAAATCTTGTGTCTTTATAGTTTCATATTCAGTGTTGGTCAATGGGTTAGTAACAAAATCATTTAAATCCAAGAGAGGCCTTAGACAGGGAGATCCTCTATCACCATATTTGTTCATTATTATGGCAGAGGTTTTGGGTAGGAACTTGAAGAATGCTTACAAATATGGGCTTATAAGTGGACTTAAGGCTAGGAATAACGTCGACAACATCATCCATCAACAATTTGTAGATGATACAACCCTTTTTGGGAGGGCAAAGAAAAACGAGGCCAGAGCTTTGAATAACTTATTAAAGGAATGTAAAAGAGCATCAAGGCAAAAATTTAATAAGAAAAAATCCAAAATTTACTTTCTAAACACCTTAACTAAAATCAAAGCAAGGATGTGCGGGTTACTTCAAATGGAGGAGGAAAATTTGCTAGAAAATTATCTATGGATGCCCTTATTTGAGGGGATAATGATGATAAAATTATGGAATCTAGTTATAAGTAAAGTTTAGAATAAACTACCAACATGGAAAGATAGATGGTTATTGTTAGCAGGAAGAGTGCAACTAATTAAATCAATCTTACAAGTCATTCCAACATATTATATGTCCTTGTATACTATGCCAAAATTGATAGGAAAAAGTTTAATCTTTATTATGCGATCATTTTTATGGTCAGGATTACATGATAAAAGGAAATTTCCTTTGGTGAAATGGAGTAAGGTGTGCCATGATAAAACTAAGGGAGGTATCGGTTTAAGATTTCTTATGGATGCAAACTTAGATCTTAGGGGAAAAATGATTTGGAGATTGTACAAAGAGAGTCAAGTACAATGGGCAGGAATTCTTCCAAGTATGTTGAGCCCAATGACCCAAGCTTAATATTTATTGCATTCTCTCTACCAAATGGTTTTGCACTACAAAACAGTTAAAAAAATCAATTGATATAGTGATTAAAGGTTTAAGATGGGTGGTGGGAACTAGAGAAAAATTTATATTTGGACGGATACTAGGTGTGATAAAAAAAATCATTCAATTTAGATCCATTTTTGAAACCATGGATGAGATTACTTCAATACAAATGCAGTGATAGGGTTTCAAATATTTTGTACAAGGATCAGAAAGGAGGATACAAATGGAAAGAATTTTTTTACAAGTATACAAGACATTAATGCTAGGAGGCAATTGAGTAGAAATATAACAACAATGATTATTCCGAGGGGAGCCAAGGATAAGTTTATTTGAGAGTTGAATAGCTTAGGAGAATACACAACAAGAAGTGGATATAGTATAAAGCACCATCAAAATAGGAATATCACAAGAATATGGAGAGATATTTGGGATAGTCCGAGCATTCCTAAAGTCAAAATGTTTGTTTGGCTAGTAGGTCATAGAAGAATTTTATCTTGGGATAACCTTATGAAAAGGGGTTTTCATGGACCCTCAAAATGTGTTATTTGTTAAATGGAGAGGATAGACCATCTCTTAGGACATTGCTCAATAGTCCGAAAAATATAGCAATGGATTCTTAATATGTTTGGTAAATGCATGGTGATGAATGGAAATTTTGAGAAATGGTTAAAGCAATGGTATAGCACTTTTAAAAGTGTTGCATTACAATTTGGGATATATAAAAGATACAATACTTTGGATTGTTTGGCTAGAAAAGAATAGAATAATATTTAAAGGAAAGGAAAGCAATTTAGAGGTAATGAAAAGGAATAGGAGTCTAAACCAACCCTATCAACTCACCCAATCCCTAACTTGAAAGCAAAGAGCCTTGATATATGGAGTGAAGTCATCAAATGGAATTGTGATGTTGGGGATAGGAGAAACCAATAGAAGATAAATAATATAAAGTGGAAACCACCAGATGTGGAGTTGGTCAAATTGAATTTTGATGGAGCATCTAAAGGAAATCTAAGACTAGAAGGAGGAGAAGGAATAAGTAGAAATAATAGAGGAGAGACTTTGTCTCATTACGCTTTCAATAGTGGAGTTAAGAAAAATAATGACGTTGAAGTTGGGGTGGCTTTTGGAAGGGTTAAAAATATACAAACAAATGAAATGGAACAAAGTATGGATAGAAGGTGATTCACTCATAGTAATAAATGCAATTTTAATGAAAGCTAAAGCTCCATGGAACATGCAAGAGATAATTGTGGAAATTCAAGACCTTGCTATAGAGTTTGAAGAAATCACATTTACACATACATAAAGGGAAGGAAACAAATGTGCAGACAGACTAGCCAATAGAGGGGTTTTAATTGAGGATCGTGAAGTTAAATTCTCTTTTCCTTGGTTAGAGGAAGTAGCAAGTTTAGTTGAAGCTGACAATAAAATGTTGATTGCTTGAATCAAATAATATTAAGATTTAATTTAATGTTTTCTATTGGTAATATTTGCTTTATTTTATAACATTCATGTGCTTACATATATACTATTTATTACAGTTTTTGTGGTTGCACTTATGCTTCAGGAAGGAAACTAGCAATCCAAATTTGGTAAAGTAGTCTATGATAGTATGATATTTTGGAAATATTACTCTACAAAGATGCAATGCATAGATAGTACAGGTGAAGTTTTGGTATTATGAAGGATGCTATAGAAAAATTTCAAGAAGGATTTTGAATTATGAAATATTTGTATTCATACATAAAATTGAAAAGATCTAGAAAATGAAAATCAAGACTTCAGACATTTTATGTAAAATGATCTAGGTTTCTAGCTATAACATCTCAATTGAGATTAGAAGTGCATCTATTTGTAAACTCTCAAGCTCTAAAGAAGAGAGTTGTAATTTGTCAAAGGATGGGGGACTTGAGTACATCCCCTTGTTCTCCAGCAAAAAAAAAATCGCCTTCCATCCATACTCTTTTCCATTTTATATGTTTGTATATTTTAATTCTTCCAAAGTC
Organism: Wollemia nobilis; assembly: GCA_028583015.1. NCBI lineage: Eukaryota > Viridiplantae > Streptophyta > Pinopsida > Araucariales > Araucariaceae > Wollemia > Wollemia nobilis. The sequence continues at coordinate 2,793,320 of JAQPPZ010016984.1, forward strand.
TCCCAAGCTTTAGCTTCATTATTTATCTTAAATTCACTACTAAAAGCGTATTGTGACAAAATATCATCCTTATTATTTTATATTATTCCGCCTCCTCCTATTAGTATTGTATTTCTTTTAGAAGCTCCATAAAATTTAAATTATACCAACTCTACTTCTAGTGGTTTCTACTCTATATTTTTTGTCTTCCTTTTGTTTCTTCTGTACCCACCATCCTAATTCCAAATAATGACTTGACTCCATTTATCAAGTCTCTTTTCTTCATGATTAAGAATTGGATGAGTTGATAGGTCTGGTTTAGACTCATTTCTAGCTAAAAAAATCTTCCTTTTCATTATCTCTAAATTGCTTTCCTTTACTTTAAATATTCTTTTGTTCCTTTCTAGCCATACAATCCAAAGTATTGTATCTTTCGATGTATCCTAGATTGTCTATAATGCCTTGCTTATAAAAGTATTATGTCATTGATTTAACCATTCTTCAATTCTACCATTCATCACTATGCATTTACCAAACATATTAATTATTTATTGCCATAGTTTCCAGACTATTGAGCAATGTCCCAAGAGATGGTTTATACTCTCCTCCTATTTTTTACATAGAACACATTATGAGGGGTCATGAAATCCCCTTTTCATTAGTATATCCTAGGATAAAATTCTTCTATGACCTATTAGCCATACAAACATTTTAACTTTTGGAGTGTTTGGGCTATTCCAAACATGTCTCCATATTCTTGTGATTTTCCTATTTTGTTGGTGCTTTACATTATATTCATTTATTAATGTGTATTATTTTGAGCTATTCAACTCCCATATCAACTTATCCTTGGATTCCCTCAAAATAATCATTATTGTTATCTTTCTACTCAACTACCTCCTAGCAAAAATATCTGGTCTACTTGTAAAAAAATCTTCTTTCAATTTGTATCTTCCTTTATGATCCTTGTACATAATGTTTGAAACCCTATCACCGTATTTATCTTCAAGTACTTTCATCCATGGTTTCAAAATTGGATCTAGATTGAGTGGTCTTTCATCACACCAATTATTCATCCAAACACAATTTTTTTCTCTAGTTCCACAACCCATATTAGACCTTTAACCACTAGAACAATTGATTTTTTAAAACCATTCCATAGTCCAAAACCATATGATAGTGTTAATGAAGTAAATATTAAGCTTAGATCATTGGGATCAATGTATTTACTTAGAAGAATTATTGTTCATTATCTTTGACTCTCTTTGCATGATCTTGAAATTACTTTTCCCCTTAGAGCTAAGTTTGCATCTTTAAAAAATCTTAAACCAAGATCTCCCCTACTTTTATCATCACACCTTGCTCCATTTCACTAAAGGAAATTCCCTTTTATCATGTAATATTGATCACAAAAATGACCACATAATATAGATTAAACTTAATTCTATCGATTTTGGCATAATAGACAATGACATATAATATGTTGAAATGGCCTATAAGATTGATTTAATTAGCTGCACTCTTTCTACTAACGATAATCATCTACTTTTCCACATTGGAAATTTAGTCTAAACTTTATTTATAACTAAATTCCATGATTCTATCCTCATTATCCCCTCAAATAAGGGCATCCCAAGGTAGCTGCTAGCAAATTTGCCTCCATTTGAAGTAACCTGCATATCCTTGCTCTGATTCTTGTTCGAGTGTTTAGGAAGTAATTTGTGAATTTTGTCTAATTAAATTTCTGCCTAGACGCTCTTTCATATTCCTTTAGTAAGTTATTCAAAGCTTTGGCCTTGTTTTTCCTTGCCCTTCTAAAAAGTATTGTATTATCTACAAACTATTGATGGGTGATGTTGTTGATGTTATTGATAGCCTTAAATATGCTTATCACCCCATCTTTGTATGCCTTCTTCAAGTTCCTTCATAATACCTATGCCATAATAATTGACATATATGGTGATAGAGGATCTCATTGTCTAAGACTTATCTTGGCTTTAAATGATTCTATTACTAGCCCATTGACCAACACTGAGTATGATATTGTAGAGACATAGGCTTTAATCCATATGATCCATTTCTTTCCAAATCCAAACTTTTCTAATATTGCAAAAAGAAAGTCCCATTTAATGTTATCATAGGCTTTAATCATATCAAGTTTTAAGATCATTGCTCTCTTTTCTAGAAGTTGTTGAAAGCATTATTTCATGAGCTACTATGATCCTATCCAAAATCCTTTCATAAATCCTCCTTCATCTTATAAAAAGAAATTGTCTAATAGTGGTTTTAACCAATTTGCCATCACTTTGGAGATTATATTATATTCCATATTACAAGGGTTATGGGCCTAAATGAAACAAACAATTTTGCATCCTTATTTTTTGAAATCAAGTTAAGATATGTTGCATTTATTTTATAAGGTATGTATTGTTTTACCCTAGACTATTGCACTACCACCAATAAAGAATCCTTCACTATTTTTTATTATTAAGTTTTAGCTTGTCCTATTGTTGATCCATGTATATGTTAGGATCCCATCCTAACCCTTAATGTAATAACTTCCATGATGTAATAATTCCTAGAGAACGTGGGTAGTACCCATGATTAATATTTTGTAATGTTCTAAGTTTTAGCTTATGTAGTGCCTATGACAAATGGCACCCTTTTTATGTAACACATGGTAGATAGGTTATGTAAGGTGGCCTTGTGCATGTAATTCGAGTGGCATTGTGCATGTAATTCGAGTGGCACTATGCATGTAATTCGGGTGGCATTATGCATGTAATCCAGGTGGCATTTTGCATGTAAGCCAACCATGGAAGGGAACTCTTTAAATACCCGAGAAGGCACCAATGTATTCATATTTTTGCAAGTTAATGAAGTGTTGAAGGAGGTTGCCCCCTCGAAGAGGCCTCGCGATTCTATCTTATTGTGAGATTGTTCCTTTATGCAAATTTTTGTTATAATGTGTATTTTGTTCCGAATATTAATGTGATGTTTATGTGAGTTTATTTCCAAGCAATTGTGTGAGAGTGTGTTTATTTGAGTTTAATTTATAGTAGGATCCTAACAAGTGGTATCAGAGCGCTTTCCAGGGCCAAGTTCTGCTGCAACAGTAATGATTCTTGCCTGTTAGGTATAATTCCCTATTATTTTCGTGTAAATTTTTTTTTACTATTATCAAAAAAAAAGACCAAAAAAAAAATAGTTTTTAGTTGAGTAGGTAGAAACCCTGTGTCGGGGGTTTTAAAATATCGTGAAGGATCTGTCATTATTGGCTAAGCTAGATAGCCCATACAATGTCTAGTGAAGTGAGGGGCGATCAAGCTCCAATACCCAGGCCTTAGACAGAACTCGCGCACGGACTTGAGCTCCCACGTATCTTCGGGTATATCGGGAGACCATCTAGGTTCAACAAAATTTTAGCCATTAGGAATATTTTTGGCCTTGTATTATCCATAGTCTATGGGACACAACATCCCGGATGATTACCCTCCCGTATTGTCAGAAAAGCAGGTAGTGTGCTCAAGGGTATGTGTGGAATCCTCCTTGGGTAGTGACCTGAAATATTGGTCCGAGCACTATTGTTCATCACTACGGTATAATAGAGGGCCTATGGGTGGTACATACTCCTTTGCCTAGCATTCCTTGGTTCTGTTAAAACTCCAACCTGCAACAAAATCACAAACCAAAACTCCCTGTTCGTAAACCTGCATTCCAAATCCCCAAAAGTGAGCATATGAGAAAGGAATCCTCTACCAAAAAAATAGCATAAATTGCATGAATTCGAGATAGAATATGAGGGTGACAGTTAAGTTGATAGTCTGGAGAATAACAATCAGATTTACAGTGGTAGTAACAGTCAGGTCAGATAGGTCAGCACAGTCAGGTCAGAAATTGTAGTTTTCAGTGTCAGAACAGAACTGTCATAACAGTAACCTACACAATACAGAGAATATTCAGACTAGTGAGGTAAGCAGTGTCAGAGAGACTGCATGGCTGAGCCAAACATTGAGCGAGTGACCAGAGACCAATTATAGATAGTGCTCCAGTACCCAACTTTTGCACTGTAGCTCAGAATCCAAAATCGTAAACACCGTTAGACTCGGTAAAACAGGAGTAAAAAAAAAGTATGGGGTGCCAAAAAGTAGTGTTGTGAGATATAGCTCATTGTGACCACCTCTTCGAGCTGATCATTTTGATATATAGCACCCAAGCACCTTTTTGGACACTTACTAAAAATAGTAAGCCCTGAAACCTAATTCTATTTTTAGTAACTGGTCACAAAAGGTTCCAAAATGGCCCAGGGTACCCGTGCACATCAAAAAGAGCTAGAACAGATGGACTCCTTAACAAAATCCATTGAGAACTTGAACTTGGCAATTCTCTCCATAAGGGAAGAGGTTCAAGGTCTTCGTCTAGATCATGAGGCCACTAGCGCTCGCTTAGAAGAAACATTGATAGAAGTGGGTAGCAAGCTACAGAAGGGACCACTCAAAATAGAACACCAGGCTGAAAGTTCTACAAGGCATGACCATGACCCATCCTTTAAAATGCCAAAATTGGACTTCCCTAAATTTAATGGGAAGGATGTTGATGGGTGGTTATGTAGGGTTGACCAATTCTTTAGACTTCATAATGTTCCCATATATCATAGAGTTCAGATGGCTTCCTTCAACTTGGAATCTGAGGCTCTACACTGGTTCCAGTGGTTACGTAATTCCAACCCAAATCTCTCTTGGGAGGACTTTGAGTCCCAACTACTCACCCGATTTGGGCCTAGTGAGTATGAGGACTTTACAGGGGCCTTGACCAAACTGCAACAAACATCCTCAGTCCGTGACTACCAAACTCAATTTGAAAAATTGGCCAATAAGACAAGAGGATTGAAGGAAGGGTTCTTCATGAGTTGTTTTATCAGTGGGTTAAAAGGGGATCTCCAAGCCGAAGTAAAGATGTTGAAACCACAGTCCATGATGGAAGCTATCAGTTTGGCCCGTTTGGCCGAATCTAAACTCTCAGCCCAAAGGTGCCCACCGAGGTTTCCTCAAAACCGACCTTCATTTCCTTCTCGAGCCCAAAATTTAGTTGATAGTAAACCTGCTACACCCAAGCGACTGACTACAGAGGAGATGGATGCACGTCGTGCCCAAGGATTATGTTATAATTGTGATGAAATTTTTTTTAAAGGACATAAGTGTGCAAACAAAAAATTGTTCTTGATAGATGTTGAGGAACCTGCTAACACTGACCAGAGTGATGAGGATGAGGACCCTCCTGAAACACCTTCTCCATAGGAAGAAGATACACAGGAGCCTGAGGCAGAGATTTTAGTCCATGCTCTTGCAGGAATTACTACTCCACAAACCATGAAAGTTGTGGGATTTTTCAAGGGCCAACGTCTTACCATCCTTATTGATTCAGGAAGCACACACAACTTCATTGATCCTCGAGTTGCTAAGCGGGAAAATTGCTATATCCACACTTGTAATTCATTCGAGGTCATGGTAGCCAATGGGGGAACATTACCTTGTAAAGGAAAATGCCGCAATGTCAAGATCAGGATAGGGGACTATGAACTCAAGCAGGACATGTTTACCCTCCAGTTGGGAGGATGTGATGTTGTTTTGGGATCTCAATGGTTGAGTACGTTGGGCACTATCAATTGGAACTTCGTAGAACTCTGGATGCAATTCTCCCAAAATGGATAGACACACTTACTCAAGGGCTCCCCTGCAGGAACACCTCACCTCATTAGTTCAAATCGTATGGAGAAAATGCTAAAGAAATCATCACGTGGGGTCATTGCACAACTCTTCTCCATCCAACCATCCACTTCTCTAATGGCTGAAACCCCATCAGACCTACAACTAGTTCTACACAAACATGATGTTGTCTTTGTGGAACCAACTACACTACCACCGCGTCGCTCTCACGACCATGCTATTCCATTGCTCCCGGGTAGCGCACCACCAAATATCAGACCATATAGGTACCCTCATGCCATGAAATCAGAACTAGAAAAATTGGTACAAGAATTACTCAAGGTTGGTGTCATCCGGCCTAGTACTAGCCCCTACTCCTCGCTAGTCTTACTTGTTCCCAAGAAAGATGGCTCATGGCGCCTATGTATTGACTATCGAGAACTCAACAAGACTACGATCAAGGATAAATTTCCTATTCTAGTGGTTGATGAATTACTCGATGAACTACATGGGACCATGTATTTCACCAAGCTTGATCTCCGCTCTAGGTACCATCAGATCCGGCTCAAGGATGAGGACATTCCCAAAACTGCCTTTCGCACTCATGAAGGTCATTATGAATTCTTGGTAATGCCATTTGGTCTCACAAATGCTCCTTCTACATTCCAAAGTCTTATGAACAACATCTTTTGACCCTTTCTACGAAAGTTCATCCTTGTGTTCTTCGATGACATCTTGATTTACAGCCGCACATGGGAAGAGCACCTCAATCATGTGGATCAAACTTTACAGTTGTTGGCAACCCATCAACTTTTTGCCAAAAAGTCCAAGTGTTCCTTTGGTCTGACTGAAGTAGAGTATCTGGGACACATTGTCTCATAGGATGGCATCAAGGTTGACCCTAAGAAGATTCAAGCAGTTCAAGAGTGGCCGAAACCTCGCACCCTCAAGGGACTTCGAGGATTTTTAGGGCTTACGGGCTATTATCACAAATTTATCTACAATTATGGGAAAATAGTTGCCCCCCTCACCTCCATGTTGAAGAAATATTCCTTCACTTGGACAGGGCCTGCTGACCAAGCCTTCATTGAACTCAAGCATGCTATGACCACCACTCCCATTTTAGCCATGCCAGATTTCTCTAAACCATTTGTCATTGAAAGTGATGCTTTTGGTCATGGTATTGGGGCAGTATTGATGCAAGAAGGATGACCTATGGCTTTTACTAGCAAGGCACTCTCTGATCGTAATCTGGGGAAATCCACATATGCTAAGGAAATGTTGGCCATATTGCATGCAGTCACGCATTGGTGACCTTACCTCATTGGGCGTCACTTCTCCATCAAAACCGACCACCAAAGTCTCAAATATTTTTTGGAACAAAGAGTTGCCACACCCGACCAACAAAAGTGGGTGTCTAAACTCATGGGCTATGATTATGATATCACCTACAAAAAGGGAAAGGAGAATATTGTGGCTGATGCTCTTTCTCGCCAAATTGAGACCATAAGTATGTTGTGTGCCATTTCAGCACCACTCCCCCAATGGATTGATTCCTTGCATCAAGAAGCACGTCAGGATGCAGATTTGCAAGCGTTGGTAGCCTCACTAATGGATGATCCAGATTCTGCACCAGGGTATAGTTGGAATGGCCATGATCTGTGCTACCATCAATGCCTAGTTCTACCTCATAAGTCCCCACTTCGAGAGCTCCTCATGAAGGAATTGCATGCCACTCCCTCTGTAGGCCATTCAGGGTTCCTTAAAACATATGAGCGACTCAAGCGCACCTTCTTTTGGAAAGGTATGAAACGTGACATCCGCTCTTTTGTTGCTGCCTATGACACATGTCAAAGGATGAAAGGTGAAACAGTGCGCTCTCCGGGCACTCTTCAACCACTGCCTATCCCAGATCAGGTTTGGACTGACATTTCCATGGACTTTATAGAAGGGCTACCTAAATCTGGAGGCAAGTCAGTTATTTTCGTGGTAGTGGACCGCCTTTCAAAGTATGCTCACTTTTGTGCCCTTGCCCATCCTTACACAACATCCACTATTGCACAAATTTTTCTTGACTCCATCTTTCACCTTCATGGCATGCCCACCTCCATTGTATCTGATCGTGATCCCACCTTTACTAGTCATTTCTGGCAAGAGTTGTTTAAGTTGCAAGGGACTCAACTCAAAATGAGTTCAGCCTACCATCCGCAAACGGATGGTCAAACAGAAGTTGTTAATAAATGCTTGGAAACCTACCTTCACTGCTTTGTCTCAGATCATCCTACTCAATGGGCAAAATGGCTTTCTTTGGCCGAATGGTGGTACAACACTTCCTATCATACCGCAACCAAACTCACACCATTTGAGGTAGTTTACGGGCGCCTTCCACCTACGCCTTCCTCCTACATTCCTGGCAGCTCCAAGGTCCAGGCCGTCGACAATACTCTGAGTCAACACACCGAGGTCCTTCGCCAACTTAAGCAGAATTTGAACATGGCCCAGAATCGGATGCGCCAACAAGCTGATCAACATCGTTCTGAGCGTAGTTTTGATGTAGGTGATATGGTCTTCCTTCGCTTGCAGCCGTACAAACAATCATCCCTACAACTCCGTAGGTGCCAGAAGCTTGCTGCAAAATACTATGGTCCTTACCAGGTTCTACAAAGGATTGGCCCCACAACTTACAAATTGGCTCTCCCACCTACTTCCAAGCTTCATCCTATTTTTCATGTTTCCTCTCTCAAAAAAGTTGTGGGCACACAGGTACAGGTTCAATCAACACTTCCTGAATTGGATGAAGAAGGCTCCATCTTACTTGAACTTGAGCAGTTGTTGGATCATCGGACTCGCACTCTTCGCAACCGTACAATTACAGAGGTCCTTGTTCAGTGGCAGGGGCTTCAACCTGAAGATGCTACATGGGAGTCTCTCCACCAACTCCAGCAACAGTTTCCTCATTTCAGCTTTGAGGACAAAGCTTCTTCAAGGGGAAGGACATGTTAGGATCCCATCCTAACCCTTAATGTAATAACTTCCATGATGTAATAATTCCTAGAGAACGTGGGTAGTACCCATGATTAATATTTTGTAATGTTCTAAGTTTTAGCTTATGTAGTGCCTATGACAAATGGCACCCTTTTTATGTAACACATGGTAGATAGGTTATGTAAGGTGGCCTTGTGCATGTAATTCGAGTGGCATTGTGCATGTAATTCGAGTGGCACTATGCATGTAATTCGGGTGGCATTATGCATGTAATCCAGGTGGCATTTTGCATGTAAGCCAACCATGGAAGGGAACTCTTTAAATACCCGAGAAGGCACCAATGTATTCATATTTTTGCAAGTTAATGAAGTGTTGAAGGAGGTTGCCCCCTCGAAGAGGCCTGCGATTCTATCTTATTGTGAGATTGTTCCTTTATGCAAATTTCTGTTATAATGTGTATTTTGTTCCGAATATTAATGTGATGTTTATGTGAGTTTATTTCCAAGCAATTGTGTGAGAGTGTGTTTATTTGAGTTTAATTTATAGTAGGATCCTAACAAGTATACTTATCCTATTGTTGGTCCATGTATACTTGTCCTATTCAAACCCATTCTCCCATAGATTATTATTTTGAATAAAAATCGAGAAATCTCTCATACTTTAAATTATTTTTGTAATTCCACCAAAATTTTTATCTAGCTTAGTTATGGTATTAACATATCCAATAATCACGAATCAACTTTCTTAGTCTTTACTTCTCATAAAGGCTTCAATTCTACTCCATAATTTTGATCTACCTTATTGATTTATGGGTCCATAGACATTGATAATGATGAAACAAATATTTACAAAGTATCATATGACTAATGAGGCCACCCAATGCCTAGTTTTATAAATGGTTTCACAGGAGGTTCTAATTGGTTTCCAACATGTTAGAATTTCCCCTAGAGATCCTTCTAAATCTATAACATCTCATTCATATCTTGTTCATACTACTTTCATAGTTTTGGAAACTTCTTCCTTTATCATTTTAGTTTCCTCGATACAAATAATATCAAGCTTATTACTTAAATAGAGATCCCTAATGCGCTTTTTATTTGAGGGGGCATTAGCACACTTTAAATTCTATGATATGGTAATCATATCTTATTAGGAGTTACTGGACCCTCCTATGAATTACCAATATTATTTTTTTGTTTGGTAAAGAGAAGTTCAACCAACTTAGATTATGTTCCTTTCTCTATGTTTACTCTTGCTTCCTTGGCTCTCATTTGATAAATTGATGCTTTTCCTCTTTTTGCCTTGGCAGTATCAGGGGTAGGTCTTATTATTCTATTCCTCAATATTATTTCACAACTTTCCCTTTCATTAGATATATCATCTCCTAGCTCTGCTAAGGAAGCTTTTAACTTATCTTTGCTCATTTTTTGGTATTTCCATGTTAATGGTAGAGGTCTTAACATATAACACTGAATTTTCTCTACCACTTTTCTTCTCATGAATGGTTCATGGTACTTTAAGAGAGTCTTCAAAATCTGATGAGGCACATTCCTTAGGTTCATTAAGAATGCTCATCCCTAAATTGGGTTCAGATTGAGTAGATGGTTCCTTGTTAATATTTTGATCCTATTGTACCATTTACTCTAAGATTTTATTTGATTTTTCTTCATAGGCTAAAGCCTCAAAAGAATTGGTGTTTCTTCCAATGTCCTTACTCACTGGTCTTCATTATTTATTTTCTTTTATCTTTTTGGACCTATTTTTTTAAATTGAAAACCATCCCCATCCATATCCATGTGTAAGTTTCTATTGTAGTTTTCTACATATGTTTTTGTTGGAATCTTCTTAGGGCATGATTTCTTAATATGTCCCACCTTGTGATATATTCTACATCTAAAATATATATTTTCATAATTCATGGTTTGGATCCACAACTTACCTCTATGCCTAAGAATGATTAGTTCTAGTATAGGTTAATCGATATCAACCACAAACAATATCTGAGCATAAATAGCCAAGACTTTGTCTTTTTAAAAATTTGAAATTACAAGGAATTATCCCAAAATATTGTCTATTGACTTGAAGTTATCCATTTCCTATTATTCAATGAGTAACCTATACATCCTAACCCAGACTAGTATTAGGAATAGACTTACGTTTTTAGGTGCAAAGCCTTAAAACCAATAAAGTAAAGAAGAGTCTTGCTCTTCCCATAAACCAAGGACCTACTTTCAAGATTCCATATATTTCCTCCCTATAAAAGAAGAAGAAACCTTGGGAAGGGAGGATAGACTCATTTATAGAGACTTCCATCTCCTAAAAATCCATTTTCTTAGAGATAAAGCCCTTGACCAAGGCCCATTAAATTTACCAATGACTGCCTTATCTTTGAGCAATGAGAATTGTTCTTCTATGAGGTCCTCCTTATCCTATACTACCAAGGATGATTCTAAGGATTTAGCTATAAATTGGTGCATGGAAATGACACTATAACTCAATTTATACTAAAATTTACTTGTATATCCTATAGCAATTATATATTTTTATGAGGTATTAAGAAGGGGTTTTGAAAGGGTCTCCAAAACTTTTACAAAGGGATTTTGGGAGGGTCCCCAAACCTTTACAAATCCACAAAAGTATTCGATCAGCACCAAAGCAAAACATAAATGGGACTAAACTCCCCAAAGGGAAACAATGCCAAACTCTAAGAGAAATCAGGATCCAAGTGATCCAAGAAAACTAAGAGATCCAAAGAATCGATCCCACCAAACATAAGGATGGACAAAATAAACAAAAGAAAATCAAATAAATATACGATAACATTCAATTCCCACCTAAAAAAAACCAAGAGCACTAAAAATTGATTCAAAATTCAAATTTAAGAATATCCCACCCAAACAAGAACCCTGCTTTTGGAACTATGGACTCCTATAGCGGGCAAAACCTGCAGTTGAAATTCAAATTTAATCCTTTTATACACAAAATAAAAAAACAATATTTTAGAACCAATAGCACTCAAATTTGAATAAAAATCAAATTAAAGATCTTCCTACCCAACAAGAACCCTGTTTGAAGAAACTCTGACCTCCTGCAGCCTGCATCCAACATGTAGTTGGAATTCAAAATCAAATATTTTCCACCTAAAATAGGAAGCAACATTATGGAACCAAGAGTGCTCGAGTTTTTATCAAAAGGTAAATTAAAGATATTTCCACCCAACAAGAACCTTGCATCTAAAAATGTTGACCTCTAACAACAAGCACATGTCCTACAACAAAGAATCTATCTTAAAACTTTTTTATCCAAAATGAAAAGCAGAGTTTTGGAACCAAGGGTGCTCAAATTTGAATAAAAAATTAGATTAAAGTTATTCCTAACCAAAACATGAATCCTGTATTTAGAATATTTGATCTCTAATAACAAGCACACATTAATCTTGTCGTTGAAACTATCAAGAAATAAGATTGAATCCCAAATCTCCAAATTGAAGAACAAAGAATTGGTACCGATTAGGAAATTGAAATCCTAAAAACTGGCTATTGTACACCAAAACTATATCAAGAATCCAATAGAAGCCATGGATTTGGGACTAAAATGAAACTGTCCAGAGAATCCTATACTGCACTGCACTAGAAGACTCTAGCAACCCAACGAAGAGATCTTGACCACCAACAAGATCACAAATGTTAATCTATGCTAACATGAACCACCAGAGACCAACATGTTGGATACTAAAAGTGTGGCCCTATGAACCACAAGCACTACCATAGAAATCGCAAGGGTAATCCTCACCTGGAAAATAACCAAGGCGAAAAACCTTGAGATCCCCCCAAAAAGGATGAGAACGCCCCCAATCCCTATGGGTTCTAACCCCATAGGCACATAAAATAAGAAAATAAAGCCATAAAATCTCTACAAATGATAAGTCGACCATATATAACAACTCTAACTACTGCTCCCTAACTACCAACCCCACCAAACCATCCAACTTCTCAGCCTACCAACCAGGAGAACTAGGGAGAGAGAATCCACCACTGAGAAGGTTTGGAAACCAAGAACAAACAATCTGAGGGATAAAACAACATCACACAGAGGAACTCGGGCCAAGTGAGCCAAACCCTATCTTGAAGAATGAAGGACCCAAATTTCTCGATAGCAACCCTGGACCTAGCAGCAGATCAAAGAAAAAAGCCCTTCAATTTCAATAGGAGAGAAACGTGATTCCAAGGAGAAATCTAGCAATTTTCTAGGAACCAATAGCGATTTAGCACAAAATTGAGCTTTAATATAAAAAGGAGAGAAATGAGAAGCTAAGGAAAAATCCATCCTCTTAATCCAATTACATATATTATTAACGAGAAAATTTGTGTTTTGGATTTGTTATTTACAATGAGAACCCCATGAAAATAATTATTTTTACTCCCTTTAAGAAATTTACTTTCCTTCCCTATAGCAATTATATTATTTGAAAAGAAGGCTACAATAATTTGCATGTACAAATTCAAAGAAAATGAAGGGATAAATAAAACTGGGCTAAAAAGTTCTACTCTAGACAAAATGTCTAGCCTTCTTGATGCCCTAACTCTTAATTGCTCCTCCTATCATTTGAACCCTGACTAACATATATCTTATTTTTTCCTCATAGGATTGTATCTCCTTCAATACTGCTTGGATTCCTTCATATGACCACTCATTTTAATGCTCTTCAAATTTGGCATAAATTGGTCTAAGAATCATCTGAATTGAACAATAGATATGGCTCCTAAAAAAATATATTTTTTTAGAAAATATTTGCCCTAACGTTGCCCTTGTTCTACAAAGTTATCTTCATATGGATGTATCTATATGTCTTGGATTATTTTGTATGACCACTTATTTCAAAGCTCTTCAATTTCGACACAAAATGGTGCAAGAATCATCCTAATATAACAACCCTACGCAAAGATATGGCTCTTGAAATATGTGATATTTTTCTAAAAAAATACCCTAATTATGATCAAGGGAGCTATTTAGGACAAAGATGAAGAATTCACATTTCTAACTATTAATTAGCTATTGTCTCGATAGGGACACCACAATGGAAAAAGGTATTGGCCTTTCCTAATAAAGAACCAAGTTCAATTCATGAGAAGGGTGGCCTCGATATACCCCCAACTCTTCAACTTATTAAAAAAAAAAACTATAAACTAGCTACTAACCTATGTATTAATTCAAAAAATATGATATTTTATTAGATTGTTATTATTAGTTTGGTTGAAGACTATAATAGTAATGTATGTATAATTAACAAGGGTGGTGCAAAACAAACATTAATTAAATTATTAATTTATTTCCAAGGCTAATAATTCTTAATTTTTTTTTTTTTTTTAACATACAACCATAATATAGTTTTGAGTTAAATTCTAAATGTTTAAGTACCACCAACAATAACAGTTAAGGTATGTTAGTAAACTTTATTTATTTATATTCAATGTTGTCTTGCATATATACTTTATCAACCATCACTACTTAAAAAAAAAATTGTTGGGATAAGTGGTTTCTATTGTCTAGACTTCTATGCCATCCACTTATGCTTGGTAACAAACTCAAATGCTTTAGTCATGTAATTTTAAATAATGTCATAGTACATGAACATAACCATTGGTTTTACATGGTCTTTGACTAATTGAATTATATATGTACCATATATTTTAGACATATACACAATTCTCAATTGACACGTGTCATTGGAGGTCTAACTATCTCTCTTGTGTTATAAAGTCAAATAATGTGTCATTCCAATGAGCTTAACCTTTTTCCATATAGCAAAAAGGTATGGATATCTAATGTCATACATTTTATAAATGACCTAAATTGGTACCTATAGTGAAAATTCACTATGCCTAGGAAGAGTTATGCCTTGACCAATTTTGCAAGTCAGCATTAGTAGGAACCAAATCGATGAGTTGAGGCATAAGGGAAAACATAAATGAAGTGTACTATTGATATTGCAAATCTATGATTGACGTTAATTTTGCATGGAAGCATTTCATTAAAAACTCCTAAAATAGTGTGGATTGTTGATTGGATTGATCTGTGGTGGGAATTGATTATAGGGGAGATTAGTAAAAGAAGACAACAAAGCAATGCAGGTCATCAATCTCATTTAATGGTGGGTGTTGATTTTAAAAAGCAATCAAAAGAAGTCCTTGAGGCATTGCAAACCATTGATGGTTAATCCAATGACCTATGTCATTTCATGAACCTGGTGATGAAATGGTTAGAAGAGATCCTCGTTATTGGTTGAAATTGAAGACATGTGGCCAACACATCAACAACCCATGAAGATTTAAGTAGCTATCCAGTCAAGGCATACATCAAAGGAAGGTTCACCGTTGATCTTAGATAGGTGGTAAATCTAACAGTCCATGGGGTTTTGAAGGAAATACTGAGACATTTTGATTGCAAAGCCTTGTGAATCATCCAATCTTAGCGATCTACATCTCATGTCATACTTGAAGGCTTTTTAGAGGTTCCAAAGTAGCCTTGCCATTGATCAAAGTGCAACACATTGGAAGATCACTCTGACCACATGGAAACTATATAATATTCTAAAGACTCATTATCAAAATCATTGTCAATAAATGATAACATAGAATAACATACAACTCATGAGAATTAGAAGAATACTCAGATGGTTTAGCATTAAAAAATATCACCAACCATCTGATCTTAGTGATCAATGGCCCAAGAAGGAAGATGCAAACAAGAAAAATATTAGGGGAAGCTTTGCCAACCTTATGATCAAAGGAGAAGCAGGCTAATTTGATAGGCCTATATTTTGAAACTAACAACAATATTTTTTCAAGTTTCACCACCAACCTTTCACCCACTCACAACAAAGGACTTCCATGGTAAATGCATGCCTTTACTACAAATACCATGAAGCATGATCTACCAAAAATGAGCATTTGGGATCATAAAGGCAACAATTGCAAAAAAAGCTCAAGTCCACTTGCCTAAACCACTTAGACACAACACCTTAGTGAAAGCAGTGGGTATCTTAAAAGTTGTAGTTGTAGAAAATCCAAATACAAAGACCTCAAACCACCAACATTGATTGCATATAGATCCCCTGCTCAAATTTAAGAAATTTTTTGAATCACTTGTACAATTTTAGAGGGAAAATCCCTGGTGTTCATAGATATTTTCTTATAAATAACAATTTCAAACTTATTGTAAAGGATTGGAAATTACATACTTGTGCTTAGTATCTAGCCCTGTTTGTAACTTCTTTCACTTTTTATTCTATATACCAAGTCTAGATTCGAATCTTGTTTTATCCTCCAAATCTATTTTAATCAGTTACCTCTGTAATGTGAATATTATAATATAAGAAGTTGTGTCTATCTTTTCTCTGCTCTATTTCTTTTATGCATCTTATGTGGGAACATTGTATGTGAGATTAAAACAATGTTTACTTAATTGGTTGGTAACTAGTGATACATGTATTTATTCTATTGTAGTGATACATAGAAGAATCTCTTGATCTTGGTGCATTGCCTTTGTTAGATTAGGAATTTACTTTCTATAATCTCTTTCTTTTCCTTTGATACATGCAAGTAGTTTAGAAGAGCACCGTGTTAAAGATCATATTTGATAAGAATCCAACCTTAGTAAAATCCTAGAGGTTGCTCTGTGAGTCAAATTCCCACACTCTTAGGCACATCTAGCAACTGCAATAGATGGTCATGAAATTTTGAATGATCAACAATTTCTTGCTATGCCTGATGGGATAAAATTTCCACCTTGATTGAGATTTTGATGAAGAGTTTGATATCCTTATTTGTTAAAGTATAAAACATTCACCCAAAGACTTCACTAAGACCAAACAACCTAGATATTTATGAGCATAAGACCTTCTACTAGGTCCACTTCAATAGCAAATATGCAACTACTAGTGTTACCCTTAATCTCAAGTTTAAAAAAAGATTCCAATATTGAAACATGGCTACACAACAAAATCAATCCCCAGGAGATACCCAATCTAGAATGATATAGTCTCATTTCAACCACTTGTTTCTCTTGTAATATGGGAGAAAATCCCAACCTTAGCATTGAAGTCACTACCTTAATTCATCGATGAGGATGCAACCATATCTATTGAGCAACTACATCACATGATCAACTTATGCACAATACATAATATTGGGGAGCAAAATATGGCTCTCAGACTATTAGAGACATCTCTCAAAGGGTAGGCATAAGAATGGTACATAAGCCTTGCCCCAATTCAATAAAATATTCAGACCAAGTTGTAGACTTGCTAATCAATAAATTCAAAGAAAAGGAAGATGGTGTGTCTCTCCTAGAGCAACTAACCACAATTAAGAGAGCACCCATGGAAATCATGGATTATTTCAACAATTAGTTTTAAAAAACCTGGTAAAGAATCCTAGATGAGATCTGCCCTCTTTCAGTTATGGTGTATATTTATTATTTGAAAGCTATCAATTTAGAAATCACCATGATGATCAAGTTTGAAGGAGGTAACTTTCTATCAATAGCTTATGGTATAGTTATCAAGCTAAAATTGACATGATTTAATTAGGAAGGCTAGCTCCTAAACCTCCTCTATCTCTATTCCCAAATTTCCAACAACTTTACCAGCCATCTCCAATTATCCAACCTACTCCTACCATAAATCTTGTAAAGTCTCAAATTTATCTCCTTGCTTTGAAGTATCACTCTATAAATCCTTACTCCTTCAATAAGCTTGATGAGATGAAGAAATTGATTAGAATTGTTTCTAATGAGGTTACAATCCTTAAGGGAAAATAAAATATATAGAGGTTTTCATATCAAAATAATCAAAGGCCTCCATTCTAGCAAAATAGTCAAGGTTATAGACCTCCTCAAATGGACAAGGATACTAGGGTTCTCATTTTTAACCCAATAGGAATGCAAACCAACACCAAAAATTAGATCAACAAATAGTGCTTGTGTAGCTCCCCTTGTAGCAAATTCCCACTGACACTATTAGGGATATAGTGCCTGTGCAAAATAATTATATGGAAGACCCAAATGCATGGTACTACCCCTACCTAGACACCCATCCTCCCAGTGCTTATCTTGAAGGTGTTCCTCAACAAACCATAGCAATATAAAATGGAGTTACACATGGTCGACCACATACTACTTGCATAGGGATGAATTCACAAATGTATAGCCAATCCCCTTATGTTCAATCACAAGACACTCTCTAGGGAACAAGTTCCACCATCCTGAGTAAACTTTGATAACTTGGGATGAGGAAGAAGTGTATGTTGTATCAAATGAAGCATGAAATTCATCACCTAGGAGGCCATACATCCAATATGATTACATGACAAGGGAAAAAAGGAAAGAAATAGAGGAGCAAAGAAAAATTAATCAAGTGGGTCTTAACATACAAAATAAGCTAGTTGATCCTAAATAAGGTATTTCTGCTATGACCACATCTGATTAGGATGTGCAAAACATCCTAGTGGTCAACAAGAGGGATGTCCATGAGACCTCTAAGCAATGGGAGATAACCCCTGGATCCAATCTATCAGACTGTTTAACATAGTAGATCATCTGAAGAAATCCATTGTAGCTATACCTCTATTGGAAGTCTTATCTATGCTTGAACAAATGAAGTTCTTAGAGAAAGCTCTAGAATGACAAAAGGTATTGGGTAAGTAGAAGTTACCTACGGTCCTTCAAGTATCTAACCCTAAGATAAGTTGAGCCAACCCTATGCCATTCTACCTCACTATAGTCTACAATGATAAATTAATTCATAATTACATGGTATATTTTGGATAAAGTACTTTAGTTATGCTTCGAAGCATGGCAAATGCATTACGGTTGGTATAAAAACTCATTAATAAAGGGGTAGTTCAGTTGGATATAAGTCTTGTTCAAATATTTGGAATGATAAAAAAACCTCCCTCTTACACTGTATGCTTACCCAAACCTCATAGTTTCTTAGGATATAGGAGTAATTGGACTCCTAAATTCTTTTTGTATCTATTTGTCAAGAGACTTCATTATTAAAATAAGAGGCTATTTATCTCTAGATTGGATGCACATGTTACTAAGAACCTAACATGGAACCAAAATGAAGATCCCATCAAAATCTCTCCATATCCATCATGTTGAACATGTGCCTTCAATTAATTTGGACACTAATCAAACTTTGTTGTAGAGGAAGGGCAATTCAGGTCAAATTTATCTGTTGATGAAGTCCTTTCTTCTATTCTCGATGATAAAATGTACCATTGGGTAGCTAAAATTTAGGATTTTGATCCCCATGAAGTCTTTGTGCAAATGGATATGGGTATTTATTTGCTTCAAGAGGATAACCCCTTTATCCTTGAGATCATGAGAGTAGAGGAAGACTTGACTAACACGTGGAGACTATTATTTGATGGTGCCAAAAGCAAAAGGGGAGTTGATGTTAGTGTCTATCTGATTTCATCAAAATAAGAAAAAATATTGCAGTCCTACTGATTGCAATTCATTTTTTGAACAATGTTGCTAAGTATGAAGCCTTGGTGCATGGCCTCTAGCTTGTAAGAAAGAAAGGTATCATCACAAATTTTGATGACACTGAGCTAATGATTAAATAGGTAAGATCTCAATGCTTGGATAAGAATAAACTAATGTGATCTTAAAAACACAGGGTCTGGGATTTGATTGAAGTTTTTGATGCAATAAACTTTAAAGTTATCTTGAGAGCCCAAAATATTGATGCAAACCAAATGATAGTCATAGGATCACAATTTGATCCTGTGAATGATCTAATGCAAAATAAAAAAAAATATGAGATTAGTGGTAAGATTGATAATTACAAACAATGAGATATATTGGCAGGTATTTGGTAGTGATGAACACATTGTTTATTTTATCCAAGAGGTAGCTAAATTTTTAAAATAACTAAACCCCAAGGTTGAAGATGCATATAAGGATAAAATCATATAGTTGAATTCTAACAAGCTTCCCAAATGGTTGGTTACATTGGAATCCTTGTTTAGTCTAGATGGTCAATTCAAATAAAAGAGAGGGATGGCTACTAAAAAATAAAATTATCAAGAGGTAGAGATCAGCCCAGGGAAAACTTTGAAGATAGGTAAGGTGACTACTTAAGAGAAAGGAGGATGCCCTAAAGGTGCAACCACAAGCCGTTACCCTTTCTTCCTTGATAAGTTCTCCAATTACTTCCACTCCCATTGTTTCCCCTCCATCACCCATCACCATGGTCACATTGACTACTATTCCTTCAATTTTTTGGTGTCCCCTTTCATTGTCCCCACTATAGTCACTTCCACTTCCTCTACTCCCACCACATCATCCAATAAGAAGTTAGCAACTATAGGAATCTAGGATAGAGATGCAGTGGCATAGAAGATGATGGATGTCTTGGACAAAGAATGGGATGCATAGCAATGCAAGGTCCAAATAAGTATTTAGGTTGATACTATTGCAAAACTAAAGAGTGCTACTAAATTATTGATTTTGAAATGCCTTTCATCCCCCTAGACTTCAAATAAGAAGTTCTTTTCAAAATAAGAGTACACATAGATATTCGAGTAGTAGAATAAGGATCAGATAAAATTTTATGTGTGGTCTAATCCACCCACTTTGAATGATGTAGCTCAAGTCATCAAACCACTGAAAAAGCTCAAGGTGTAGACTCATGAGGTCATGGATAAAGTGAAATATTTCTCTTGTGACAACTAGTTAGAGCTTCAAGGATGCTATCACTAGTTAAAAAAAAAACTACAATTTGGGTATTAGTGGAAGGATATCAAGACCGTAATGGATAAACTTCCATGATCCTTCATTCTTCTTTCATTATTTTCATTTTTTATTTAATTTTGTCTACGATTCTTCATTATTTTATTGACTTTGTGTCCAATAGTTGAGGTGGTGACTTTTATAAGATTCCTTATCTTCATCGAGCTAAAGATCCCTCATGAGTCACTATAACTATAATAAAAAATCGTTATGCCCAAGAAGAGTTATGCCTTGACCAATTTATCAAGTCAACATCAACAAGAACCATATTAGCGAGTTGAGACAAAAGGAAAAGTGGGAGTGAAGCATAACATCAATTTTGTAGATCTACGACGAATGCTAATTTTACATGAAAGTATTTGATTAAAACTCTAAATTTTAACATGAACCATTGATTAGATTAATGTAGAAGGGGTGTTAATTCTAGGGGATATTAGTAAATGGAGATAAAAAAGTAATGTGGTATGTTGATCTCATTAATTAACAATGGATGTCATTTCCAAAAAGAAATAAAAGAAAATCCTCAAGGCATAGTAAATCATTGATGGTTAGTCCAACAACCCATGCTATTTCATGAACCTAATGATGAAATGATCAAAAGAGATCCATACAATTAGTTGAAACTAAACACACATGGCCAATGCATTAATAGCCCATGAAGATCTAATTAGTTGTCTCATCAAGGCATACATCAAAGGAAGGTTCACCATTGATCCTGGATAGGTGGTAGATTTAGTAGTTTATGGTGTTTCAAAGAAAATATTAAGACATTTGGGTTGCAAAGCCCCATAAACTATCTGGTCTTAGTGATCAATGACCTACATCATACTTGAAGGCTTTTTAGAAGTTCCAAAGCCGCCCTACCATTGGTCAAAGCACAACGTGCTAGTAGATCACTACTAACCATGTGGTAATCATACAATATTCTTAGGGTTCATTATCAAAACCATTATTGATAAATGATGACATGGAATATAAAACGACCCATGAAAACTAGAAGACTCAAATGGTTTAGCAATAAAAAGTCTCACCAACTATCCAATCTTAGTGATCAATGGCCTAGGAAGAAAGATGCAGACAAGAAAAATACCAAGGGAAGCACTACTAGCTATATGATCAAAGGAGAAGTAGGCTAATATAATAGGTCACGATTTTGAAAATAGTGGTAATATAATTTTTTACACCAACCTTTCACCCACTCACAACAAAGGACTCCCATGGTAGGTAAACACTTTTACTATTAACACCATGAAGCACAATCTCTCAAAAGGAGTATATGTGTTCATAAGGGGGGCAACTACAAACAAACCTCAAGTCCACCTACTTGGACCACTTAGACATGGTATTCCAATGAAAGTGATGGGCATATTAAAAGTAGTAGCTATAGAAACTCCAAATCTAGAGACCTCGAGTTCACCAACATTGATTATAGATGGATCCCCTACTCAATTTTTGAGGGAAATTTTGAGTCACCTATACAATTTTAAAGGGAAAATCCCTAGTGTTCATAGATATTTTCTTATAAATAGTAGTTTGAAACTCATTGTAAAGGATTGAAAATTATGGACTTGTGCTTAGTATATATCAAGTCTAGATTCAAACCTTAAACTATTTTTCTTCAGCCTCCAAGCCTCTTTTAATATGATACCTTTATAACGTGAAGATTATAATTTAAGAAGTTATGGGTATCTTTGCTCTACTATGTTTCTTGTATGCATTTTATGTGGGAATGCTTTACATAATATTAAAACCATGTTTACTTAATTGGATGGTAACTAGTGATACATGTCTTTATTATGTTTCAATGATTCATAGAAGAATATCTTGATTTGGCATATTGTCTTTGTTAGATTATGATTTTACATTTTGTAATCTCTCTCTCTCTTCCTTTAATACATGCAAGTAGTTTATAAGAACACTGCATTAAAGACCATATTTGATAAGGAGCCAACCTTAAAAAATCCTAGAGGTTGTTTTGTGAGTCAAAGTCCCACACTCATACAACTTCCTATTGTTTCAATCTGTACAAGGCACGAATGTCAAGCGCATCTACCAACTACAACAAATAACCATGAGATTTTGAGCAACCAATAATACTCATTGTAACTTATAATTAAACACAATAACTCTTTAATGGATATTCTTGAAGTGACTTGAAATTGATAAGTAACCCTTTGTGCTGATGAATAAGTAAAACGAGTCTGGCTTGATAAAAAAGAATATTTCAACTTGTATAAACAATTAAAACACTCATGTTCAATTAAATTGATGTTTTTAGAATTTAGATGACATAATCATATGAATTTAAAAGATCTTTTTTAGTTCATCATTGAGTTTTAGTTGGTTATATATTTTTGTTTAAGGTGGAAATAATGACCTTATTGTGGACATCAACACCACATAGATACGTCTCTAGCATGGCACCTATGTGATGCTCCGTTACAAAATTCATAGAAAAGACCATCATTTTCTAAGTAAAGATGTCATGTTTTAACAAAGAACTACCTAGTTCTCATAAGTAGGCTTGAAAGTGGTAATATGGAAGGGGAGGAGATGGGGGGAGAGTTGAGTGAAGTGAAGATAGAGGAGGTAGATTTGGATAATATTTTTATCCAGTGACAAAGTGATCAGGATAGTGTTAGAGTATATTACATTATTTGGTACATGCTATTGTACCACCTTGGGTACATTTCTAGATAGAATTTATCTTAAATTAAGGTTTACGTAGTTACTTCATGTAATGTAATAAATGCACAAGTGTTAGAATGCGCAATGATGTAAATATGCATGTAGTCCATATGTACATGAGTTATAGGATAGGTAGATGGAGAGTCATGGGTAGAGTAAAGGCCAAGGAACATATCTTCCTATATATAGGTCTTTGAGAGTATGAAAGTGTATGAGTGAGGAACGATGTCAAGATAGAGAGTAGTGAGTAGGTACAATGTAGTTCTTCATTAAAAATTTTGGAGTGTACAAGTCCTCCATTATATTGCAATGTACTATTTTCATGAGCATTTATTAATGGTATATTACCGAGTTATTGTATAAGTTTATCATCTAGTTTTCTCGCATATTATAGTGCCATTATCATATAGTTATCATAGCTTATTCATTTTACATATTGTGGTTACATTTCCTTTAATATACATCCTCAAAAGCTAACAATGGTATCAGAGTCACAATAGATCAATAGGAAATAGAGAGAGCCATAAGAAATATTAAGAGAAGATAAAAAATCTCATTTCAATTTTTTGAAAATTGCATTTGGCTAGAGTCTTTCCATAGGGTTGCAGAAAAACTCGTGAAGAATAGGACTCAACATTGATTCCACTAGATTGATAAATCAACTAGTGAAGTGTAACAACCCAAATCTATCTCACCTGGTTGTCTATTCCAACCTTACTCTATGGAATCGCAAAATAATTTTTTTGACCAAATAATTGAATTTATCGTATAAAGTTTAAGCAACACCCAACATTAATTAGTACATAGGCATAAAGTTACTCATTTCAAGGAAACCGATCGCTGCAAACGATTCCTCAAATGATCAAGATTGGCCAAATCCCGTAATAGGTTCCATTTTATGAATACATTCATCTCCTTTACTAGAGGTCTATGTTCACAGTATGGGGTTGTCCTTCTAGGGTCCATAATACCTAGAAGGATGGACACATAATTTCTTACCCCATAGCATGGAGAACTTAGGTCTCCTTTGCCCATATATTATCCTTAGCATATCATCATCATATATTATTTAAGTCATACTAGGGTATAACTTAAGTATTCCTAGTGCTTAATTGAGCATCCAACATTCTAAGGAGTCAATTAGGGCCCACCATTACTCTAGCTCGAGATCAGATATCTCAGGTAATGTTGCGATGGACGAAGAGTTGTTCTATTCCAACTCATCGTTGAACCTTCTAGCACCAGTAACTAACTTCTCCTAGTTTCAGTAATATGATAGCAATTTCAAAATCGAACATAGGACATGAGACCCTTCACAGTACTACTTGCATATCATTATAGAGGGTGCATCCCATACCATCCCTCATTACTTGTTCATGGTAATAGGACCTCTTATACGAGGTAAGATTACTAGAAAACAACTGATATCGATTTGCAACAATTGCCCTTCTTGCAATTGTCGATGTTGGGTGGATGCTCATTCGAACTAACAAAGCTTCAAAATAATCATACCATCCTTATCGATGATCATAATGAGTTTAACTTGGTTCTTGGGTTTAGTATTTATAGTTTAATATTTTGTAAGTCTACTTTTAAAAGTATAAACCGTTAATAAAAATAAGAACTTTACAATATAATACATCTATATGTCTAAGATTTCTTTTAATATACAAAGCATATAATTAATCAAAACATATAAATACCAAATAAAAGTACCACTAACTTAATATTATTATTCTATTCAATAATGGAGATGATTATGTTATTTACCTTTAAAAGATATTATAATTTTCTCTATAAAATATATGCTATTTAATAATTCAACATTATCTGCACAATAAACATTTAAATAATTCTACATTGTCTATATTTTAAAGATAGATCTACATTAATTATTTTTTTCGAAATTTTGTTTTACTTTGACTACAAATTATAGAATCATTAGAGATTTCTTTATGACTCTTAAACTAAGACATGATAAGAGATTACTTATCACCACTAACTAATTGTGGTTAAAGAAATTCATATTGCATCTTTAAATGTCACTAATATCAAATTATTCAAATAAATAAATAAATAAATAAATAAATATATATATATATATATCATTATGAAGTATAGAAAGATATTAATAACCTTCATTGGGTACAACGGATGGTCGATTATTACATCCCTAATAAAAAATAAACTAATCATATCTACTTATACGATTTCACATGCATCCAATATCCATAAAGTAGAATAAAACATTAAAATCAAATATGTTAAAATAAAGAGTTAGGTTAATCTACTAGTTGTTCTATAAAACATGATACAAAAAAAAAACTCCTATATTATTATTATTTACTAACTTTGAAACACTATATTTAAACTAGTATAAGTTTAAAGTAACCTACATAAGTTTCATTATTAAGTCTAAATAAAGTTAATAAAACATTGTAAATCCCAAGCTTAGCTAAAGTGTTTATCATTTTTGAATACAGATACATCATAAGTCAAAGCTTATTAATCTACGTGATGCTTTTACAAGTCCTTAGATGATATAGTCATCGTTGATCCATCTTACATTCAAGACAATGTTGGCCTACCTCAAAAGTAAAGGTGGTTATGCTTCTTATAAAACATTGATTATTGCTATAACCAATGTTTTTAAAACCGTGCTATCTAACAAATGTCTAGTCTTCATTTGACGACCTAAGTTTAAGGCATAAGAAATACTTAAATCAAATTAAACACACCACTTTCCAATTACTCTACAATACATTATTCTAGAAGTACACACTAAAGAACTAAATTGTACAACAGTAAAACTTATGTGGGTTTTGTTACTTTCAGACCATTGTTTTATCTCTACTATAGCCTAAGATGCATAACACCAATTAAATTATTATATAACCAATATTTTCAAATTCACTACTCGAATTAGCTTAGCCTACAATGCTCCAATACCAGGTATTAACCATTACAATTATTTGATATAAAACTTCATTATATAATCTATTATCAACACATTATTATAACAATGATACAATTAAAATTAAACTTTGTTGTTATATAATAAATAACAAAATATTTTTATATCTTAATCCCATTTCAATTTTTTGTTATAAAGAGTTCTATTGATGTCGTTGCTGCACAGGTAAATAAAATTGATGCATGTGTCGATCAACCATAGCTCTCACTGATTGTTCTCCTTTAAACAAATTTTGTCAACATGCTTTTTAGTTTTTCTAAAGGACATTGCTATGTGATCTAGACATAAGATCGTGCTATGCCAATACAAAGCCAAACAATAACCACAACACACTATCGCAGGCCTACTCATCCAATCTTTCATTTGAGCGTATTTTGATAGATGGCAATGGTTGTGCATATTTGGGTTAGCATGAATCAATGAAATGCATCTATTGAATACAAATCTCACACATACTACTATGTATTCCTATCATTCTAACGACCATCAAAACTTAATCCAACAAAATAATAATTACACATCATAATACCTCTATGTTCAAGGAATGACCAACACCTTGGTTACGTATCTAATTTAAGACATCATAGCAAAGTTGTTTATCAAATGAGGCTATATCATTCATGGAGGTTGCCTACTGGTAATTTGGGTGTATGACAGTCCAGACCAAGTGGTTAATCCAGGGCAAAGGATAAGACTTCTAATAAAGAATACAAACACCTAAAGCTCATAAGAACACATCAAATATTTTATAGTACAAGTACAATTATGCAACACATCAATTAGCCATATTGCAAGCAACCAATTTTTAACTTTAAATATTCTACCAAAAAAGATCTAACTTGAATAATTTGATAACTATAAAATTCTTCTTCTAAGCCACTTGACACATACTTGCAGCTATACTCTTAGAACACAGAGAATAAATCTTATTCTAATTTTGAACCGGATGGATAAAACTAGTTTGGCCCTTCCTTATAAAGGAATTGAAAGCTTGAATTTGGGTGACACCTAAAGATGGTCATGCAACTTCGAATAGCTACCGAGTGTCATTACCCTTGACACACCGATGAAGAAAAAATCATACTCTTACTTTTTACAAATATAAAATGTTACCTTTATTTTATTTATTTATATATAAATTTATTTTTATTTTTATTTTTATTATTATTATTATTATTAAATATTATTCTCTCAAAAAAAATAAAAATAAAAACATAAGCTTGTTAAACCAACATGCACCTAGTGCAATGAATTATCAGTCAATCACAATGCAAACAGACCCATCAAGTGACCATAGCACAATGTAATTATCGGTAAAATACTTCTATATGCAATCATAGGCAGGATGCTCCTATATGCTTTTGTTTTAATAAGCTTCAATATACTCACGAGCCATGGTGCATTAAGCACTATACATCATATCCCACCTTACCTCATGCGGACAACTACTGTCTTTCCATTAGTAGGTGGGCACCAGGTGCTATTGATCTGCTTCCTTGAGGATGAAAACCTGTTCCTGCACTCACAAAGTTTATCGGTAGTATATCATTCTAAAAAAAAAATCAAACATATTAGTAGCAAACTTTGGAGGGATATTACATCCTACCCCACTAATAATAAACATAGTCCTATGTGTTTGTAATAAAAGTTATGCATTTCCACATCATTACTTAAACATTCATTCATCAACATGCTATAAATTTCAAATTTATATACATTCATAAGTAAAATTCAAAAATATACATAGATATATACATCAGTGTTCATTCAAAGAATATAAAAATTGTTTTCTCATTGTAGCCACATCTTCCCATGTGATATTTTTATCAGAATAATGGTCCCGCTAGACCCTGCACTGATCAATACTTCTTTTTCTAAGTTGTTTTGTTCTATATCCAAGTATCCTAATAGGACGAACTTCAATGTGGCGAGGGTTCGACATATGCAAATGGAAAACATTCCATACATGTGAGGGATCAACCACATATTTTTGAAGGAGAGACACATGGAAAGTATCATGGATTTTAGACAAATTGGGTGGCAAGACCAATCTATAGGTGACTAGACTAATTTTATCAATAATCTCAAATGGTCCCACAAATCTAGGGCTAAGTTTGGTAGATTTGATTGAAATTTTTGATGGTTTTATTATTAAGAATACTCTATCACCTATAGAATATTCTCTTGAAATTCTCTTGAGATCATCATAGCTCTTTTATCGATTTGAGACTTCCTTAAGTCTTTGACGTATTTCCTTCAATTGCTCCTCCATTTGTTTCAGTGTTTAGATCGATCACCACATGATTCTCTAGATTATTATATGACAAAGGTGTTCTACACCTACACCCATATAGGAATTCAAACAGAGCTATGCCCAATGTGGCATTAGCTATTATTATATGTAAACTCAACTAGACAGAGGTAATATTCCCATTTGCTTTGATGATCCATGCAATACATACACAACATATCTTCTAATACCTGATTAACTCTTTTAGTCTACCCATTAGTATTTGGATGATAAGCAATGCTAATGTTGAGCTTTGTACCCCATACCTAGTGCAAAGCTCACCATATTTTTGATGTAAATCTAGAATTCCTGTCGGATACGATCACTTTGGAAAAGCCATGTAAACGAACCACTTATTTGGTAAACTTTTGAGCTATCATCTTGCACATTTCCAAGTATAAAATGGACCACCTTGGTTAACTTATCTACTGCAAATAAAATAATATCATGCTTGAATTGAGTTTTTGGTAGACCAACTTTGAAATCCATAGATATAACTTGCCACTTTTGTGTAGGGATTTCATATGGATACAATAGACCTGCTGAATGTAGGTGCTCAACCTTGACATTTTGACACTCTAAACATATTTCCATAAAATTAGTTATGTATTTTTCATCCATGGAAAATAAAAATCCTTTCTCAAATTCCCTCGTATTTTTACCCCTCCTGGGTGTGAAGAGTATGGGGTACAATGTGCTTCCTGAAGAATAGTTCTTATCAATTCCTCATTATTGGAAATAACTACTGGGTCTCTAAAGTAGAATAGGTCCTCCTTGATCTTAAAATATTTGTTTTTTTCAGGTCCTTGCTCGACCTGAGCTCGGTGTTGAAGACACAATTCATCTACCTTTGTAGTTCTTTAATCTATATACTTAGCCCAAACTGACCTGCGTCATTATAAATATATGACTTCTTCTGCTTAAATTATTAGCTAGTTTGTTTTATTTCCCTTTAATGTATTTAATCCCAAAGTCATATTATGCTAGAAATTCCATCCAACACCGTTGCCTAACATTCAACAATGGTTGAGTAAAAATATATCTAAGACTTTCATGATTTGTTTTAAGCTCAAAGGACTTACCAAGCAAATAATGCCACCAAATCTTAAGGGCATGCACTACTACAACCAGTTCTAGGTCATGGATGGCATAGTTTACTTCATGCTTTTAAAGCTTTCTATATTCATAGGCAATAACTGCTTCTTGCAACAAAATTCCTCTTATCCCTTCCATGGAAGCATTAGTGCAAACTATGAATGGCTTAGTTGGATCTGGTATTCTAAGGACAGGTGTCATAGTTAACTTTTCCTTAAGCATTCTAAAAGCCTCTTCTTATTGAGCGGTCCACTTAAAAACTATTCCTTTTCTTTGAAGATTGGTTATAGGATAGGTAATTTTTGAAAATCTTTTAACAAATGGCCTATAATACCCTGCCATTCCCATAAAAATTCTCATTTTAGATACATTAGTAGGTGCAGACCAAATTATTATAGCCTCTATATTTTTAGGGTCTACTACAACTCCCTCAACAAAAATTATATGCCCCAAGTACTACACCTAAGGAGTATAGAACTCACATTTGGATAATTTTTTGTACAACTGATTCTTTCTAAAAATTTCTAGGATAATTCTTATATGTTGGTCATGCTCTTCTTGATTTTTGGAATAAATCAATATGTCATCAAGATATACCAAAACAAACTGATCCAGCTGCTCTCGAAATATGTTGCTCATCATATTCATAAATGCTGCAAGAACATTTATTAGGCCAAAGGATAACACTATAAATCTGTAATGACCATATTTACTTCTAAAGGTATTTTTGTGAGTATCTTCTTCCTTTATCCTCAATTGATGATACCCTGACCTAAGTTCAATATTGGATAATATTGTAGCCCCTTTTAACTAATCAAAGAGATCATCAATTCTAGGTAGTGAATACTTATTTTTATTGTCATTTTGTTAAGCATAACCTCAATACATAACCTCAATAATCTATCCTTATTTATGAAAATAGCTGGAGCACCCCATGGGGACACACTCGGCTTGATATACCCTTCTTCTAACAAATATTGAAGTTAAGTCTTCAATTCTTGCAGCACTATAGGAGTCATTCTATATGGAGCCCGAGCGATAGGTGCTACGTCAAGTAATAATTATATGGAGAAGTCAAATTCTCTTTGAGGTGGTAAACCTGGCAGATATTTCGCGAATACATCCCTGAATTCATTCAACACATGGTATTGCTGAAATAAGATTGTACTAGATTTAGTCTCTTCCTTTTATTCAACTTAACTATATAGAGCTTACCTCCTTTTCTTAAAGCCCTTTTTACTTGCATAGCATACAAAAAGTGTGATTTAAGTGAGTCTCGAACATAGTGGACTCGAATATGTTGCTTGGTGTCATTAGTAAAATCCAAGCACCTCTCTTCAAATTTTAAGAGAGATTTATGTGCCCTAAGCTAGTGTACATCCAAAACAATATCAAATGCATGTAAGGGAGCTACATATAAGTGCCATTTGGTTTTTCCTTGAGGTAAGGTAATTTGGGGATCAAATAGACACTAATTGACCATATAGGTTTATCTTGACCCATACTCGATATTCCACCCATTTGCCATAAATACAAGTCTTTTTGGTATTTCCTTTATCAAGCTAATAGAAATAAAGCTATCGATAGCTCCATTATTGAATAAAAATAGAATATCTTTATCTATATTCTTGCTTTTAAAAGGAAAGGTGTCACTTGGCCAGTGAGAGTAGAATTACCTGTTGTTGCATATATTTTATGTGTAGCCTCCTTAGTTGCTTTCTTCTTATTGACTCTATGTGGGCATTGATTAGCATAATGTGCTCTAGTGCATATGTAGCAACCATTAAGAGGAGCTTTGTTCTTTCTGCCCTCTTCATTCCTAACCTGCGGTGTAGACTCTTTTATTGAATTTTGTATCGAGGATTTTTTATCATTCCTAAAGTTTCTCTTATATTGTCTACCTTTGTAGTTCTAAAATCTACCCATCTATGTTCTTATTGCCACCTCTGTATCTGTCCCCATATTTAGATTTCTTGAACTGGTCCTTACTTCCTCTATTAAGACTAAAATTCTTTCTTCTTTGAGGGTCATATTTTTCTTTTTTTGTATCTCTTTAATAGTAAGCCTTCTTATTTTTCTGATTTACTTCCTCATGATGGGCTAAATCATATGCTTCTAAAAGATCCTTCAGTTTGAATAAATCATAGATCCTATTCTCGAATGCAACCCTAAAATAAACTTATGTACCTTAAGCTCTTTGCGATCATCATATTCAAGTACATACTTTAACAACCGCATAAAGTTTTGATAATAGTCAAGGAAAAGGATGTTTTCTTGATGCAAGTTGATAAATTCTACAAATTTCTCTACATAGAACTATCGAATCAAATATTTGTTTTTTGAATTCCTTGAAAAATATTTCAAGAAACATCAGATGGTTCAACATGATTGGCATTTTTGTAAGTCATCCACCAATCTAGAGTTGTTCCAATGAGGTGTACCACTGCCCAAGAAGTCTTTGATTCCAATGACATCCTTTTCATAGAGTAATAGGCCTTGATCTCATTTAGCTAGTTTTTAGCTGCCTCGTTGTCTCCACTACCATCAAACTTAGATATGTTTATCTTTCTCAAATCCTTTTTCAGTTCAACACTGACTTTATTTCAACTAGAAACCTCAGGTAAATCATATTGACTATCTTCTGGCCCCTTTCTTTTAGATAAATTTTCAATCAACTTATGTTGTTGAGCTATCAGTTCTTGTTGTTGAGCCAATTGTGCCTTCTATTGTTCCATATGCTCAGTCAACTGAACCCTCTATTGTTCCATATGATCTCTCTACTGGTTCAATTTTTTTTACGACTGAGCTCTTTGTTATTCCATATGTTCTCTTTGCTAGTTCATTTATTCTTGTAGTAATTGTACCATTTTGGTCAAGTTATCTTCCTTTTGAGGAGTTTTGCTGGCTAAGGGTTCCTTGTCCTTTCTAACGAGTCTACGGGGTGCTTTTACCCCAACTTCTCTTTTTGACTCTCTTAAGATCCTTCTTAGTCCCTTTCTCAAACTCTTAGCAAGCACCTCTTGCTAAGCTAATGCAGTTTTCTTGGAAGAACTCACATCATTTGCCTGGATGCATAAAGAGCTATGCTAATTTAAATTCACATAAAAATGGCCTAGGGCTTTGTAACCTAGGCTCTGATACCAACTATAACAACCTAGATCTATCTCAACTGGTTGTCCATTCCAGCCCTACTCTTTGGAATCATAAAATAAAATTTTTGACCAAATATTTGAATTTATCATAGAAATTTTAAGCAACACCCAAAATTAATTAGTACTTAGGCATAAAGTTACTCATTTCGAGGAAACTGACCACTGTAGATGATTCCTCAAATGATCGATATTGGCCAAATTCTGCAATAGGTTCCATTTTGTGAACATATTTGTCTCCTTTACTAGAGGTCTATGTTCACGGTATGGGGTTATCCTTCTAGGGCCCATAATACTTAAAATTATGGATGCATAATTCCCCACCCTATAGCATGGACGAATTAGGTCTCCTTGCCCCATATATTGTCCTTAGCATATCATCATCTTATATTATTTTAGCTATGCTAGGGTATAGCATAAGTATACCTAGTGCTTAATTGAGCATCCAACATTCTAAGAGTCAATTAGGGCCCACCATTACTCTCTACAGGGACCAAATATCTCAGATTATGTGATTGACGAAGAGTTATCCCATTCCAACTTGTTGCTGAAATTCTAGCACCGGTAACTAGCTTCTCCTGGTTTTGATAATATACTAGCAATTTACCAACTAAACATAGGATATGAGATCCTTCACGGTACTACTCGCATATCACCCTAGAGGGTGCATACCATACCATCCCTCATTACTTGTTCATGGTAATAGGACCTCTTGTCTAGGGTAGGATTACCAGAAAATAAATGATATTGATTCGTAGTAATTGCCCTTCCTACAATTGCTGGTGTTGGGTGGATGTTCATTCGAACTGAAGAAGCATCAAAATAAACATATCATCCTTCTCGATGGTCATAATGAGTTTAACTTGGTTCTTGGGTTTAGAATTTATAGTTTCATATTTTCTAAGTCTACTTTTAAAAGTATAAGCCATTAATAAAAGTAACAACTTTACAATATAATATATCTAGATGTCTAAATTTTTTTTAATACAAAGCATATAATTAATCAAAACATTTAAATACCAAATAAAAGTACCACTAACTTAATATTATTATTCTATTCAATAATGGAAACGATTATGTTATTTAATTTTAAAAGGCATTATATATTTCTCTATAAAACATATTCTATTTAATAATTCAACATTATCTACACCATAAACATTTAAATAATTCTACACTTCTATTAATACAAGATAGATCTACATTAATTAAAGTTTCTGATTTTTTTTTTACTTTGACTACAAATCATAGAATCATTAGAGATTTCTTTATGACTCTTAAACTAAGACATGATAAGAGATTACTTATCACCACTAACTAACTGTGATTAAAGAAATTCACATTACATCTTTAAATATCACTAATGTCACATTCTTTAAATAAATATATATCATTATGAAGTCTAAAAAGATATTAATAACCTTCAATAGGTACATCGGATGGTCGATTATTACATCCTTAATAACAAATAAACTAATCATATCTACTTAAATGATTTCGCATACATCCAATATCCATAAAGTAGAATAAAACTTTAAAGTCAAATATGTTAAAATAAAGAGTTAGGTTAATCTACTAGCTATTCTATAAAACATGGTTTCAGAAAAAAAAAACTCCTATATTATTATTATTTACTAACTTCGAGACAATATATTTAAACTAGTATAAGTTTAAAGTAACCTAAATAACCTTCATTAGCAAGTCTATAAAAAGTTAATAAAACATTGTAAAACCCAAGCTTAGCTAAAGTGTTTATTGTTTTCGAATGTAGATATATCATAAGTTAAAGCTTATTAATCTACGTGACACTTTTACAAGTCCTTGGATGATACAGTCATCACGGGTCTATATTACATTCAAGACAATGTTGGTCTACCTCAAAACTAAAGGTGGTTATGCTTCTTATAAAGAATTGATTATTGTTATAACCAATGTTTTTAAAACTATGCTATCTAAAAAACGTCTGGTCTTCATTTGATGGCCAGAGTTTAAGTCATAAGAAATAATTAAATCAGATTATACACACCACTTTCCAATTACTCTACAATACATCATTCCAAAAGTATGCATTAAAGAACTAAACTGTACAATATTAAAACTTATGTGGGTTTTGTTACTTTCAAACCACTGTTTTATCTCTACTACAACCTAAGATGCATAACACCAATTAAATTATTACACAACCAATATTTTCAAATTCACTACTCAGATTAGCTTAGTCGGTAATGCTTCAATACCAGGGATAAACCATTACAATTATTTGATATAAAGCTTCACTATATAATCTATTATTAACATGTTATTATAACAATGATACAATTAAAATTAATCTTTGTTGCTATATAATTAATAACAAAATGTTTTTATATCTTTATCGCATTTCAAATTTTTGTTATAAAAAGTTCTATTGACGTCATTGCTGCACAAGTAAATAAAATTGATACATGTGCTGGTTGGTCATAGCTCTCAATGATTGTTCTCCTTTAAACAAATTTTGTCAACATGCTTTTTAGTTTTCCTACAGGACATTGCTATACAGTGATCCAAACATAAGAGCTTGTTACACCAATGCAAATCCAGACAATAACCACGATACACTATCATAGTTCTACTCATCCAATCGTTCATTTGAGCATATTTCAATGGATGGCAATGGTTGTGCATATTTGGGTCAGCATGACTCAATGAAATGTATCTATTGAATATAAATCTCACACATACTACTATGTATTCCTATCATTCTGATGGCCAACAAAACTTAATCCAATAAAAAAATAATTACACATCATAATACCTCTATTTTCAAGGAATGACCAACACTTTGTTTATACGCCTAATTTAAGACGTCATAGCAAAGTTGTTTATCAAATATGGCTATATCATTGATGGAGGTTACCTACTGGTAATTTGGGTGTGTGATAGTCCAGACCAAGTGGTTAATCCAGGGCAAAGGGTAAGACTTCTTATACATAATACAAACACCCAAAGATCATAAGAACACATCAAATATTTTACAATATAAGTACAATTATGCAACACATCAATCAACCATATTGCAAGAAACCAATTTTTAACTTTAAATATTCTACCAAAAAATATCTGACCTGAATAATTTAATAACCATAAAATTCTTCTTCCAAGCCACTTGACACAGACTTGCAACTATACTCTCAAAATGCAGAGAACAAATCTTATTCTAATTTTGAACCAGATGGATAAAACTAGTTTGGCCTTTCCTTAAAATGAATTGAAAGCTTGAATTTGGGTGACACCTAAAGATGGTCATGCAACTTCGAATGGCTTCCGAGTGTCATTACCCTTGGCACTTCGATGAAGAAAACATCATACTCTTACTTATTACAAATATAAAATGTTACTTTTATTTTATTTATTTATATATAAATTTATTTTTATTTTTATTATTTTTAAATATTATTCTCTCAAAATTAAAAAAAACACAAACTTGTTAAACCAACATGTACCTAGTGCAATGAATTGTTAGTCAATCACAATGTAAATAGATCCATCAAGCGATCATAACACAATGTAATTACAAGTAAAATACTTCTATATGCAATCACAGGTAGGATGCTCCTATATGCTTTTATTTCGGTGAGCTTCCATGTACTCACGAGCCATGGTGCATTAAGCACTACACATCATATCCCACCTTACCTCATGTGGATAACCATTGTCTTTCTGTTAGAAGGTGGGCTCCAGATGCTATTGATCTACTTCCTTGAGGACAAAAACCTGTTCCTGCACTCATAAAGTTTATCAGCAGTATCTCATTCTAAAAATAAAAGCAAGCAAATTAGTAGTAAACTTTGGAGGGATATTACATGAAGATTGATTATCTCTATATTTAGAGTTTCATCCATTACAGTCCTAATACTTTGTTGTAGGAAAAGAAGATTCAAAGAAAGTCGATAAGCTTCCTACAAAGGTCTAGGAAGAATATCTTCTTTGGAATCAATATAGTACCTGAAGCAACAAATTAAAGATCAAATATTTAGAGGCCTAAGAAGAAGGTCTCATTAAAATATTGCAGACCTATAGATTGTAGAAGAGAGAAAAAATTCAGAGGAGCCTTATTACAGATTGAAGAAGAAGAGATTATAGAGAAGAGTCCAGGAGAAGATTAGAGGTTGGTGATCTCCATTGAATATTGAAAACTACTTATTGTAGATTGAAGGAAAAGGAAAAAACAACTCAAGAAGCTGAAGAGACCCATAATAGGTCCCATTGAAGAACTTTCAGTTTTGGAAGATTGAGATATAGAAGGACTGGCAAAATTCCTATTCCAAATTTTTAAACCATCAAATTTCAGAGATCCAAGAGGGAGATCTCATTGTAAGACTTCATAGTTGAAGATTGAAGGAAAGGTCTCATTGAGAAGACTAGAGAAGCTGTAGAAATTTGAAGATCCTAGAGAAGAGGTCTCAAGGAAGGAGAAGGCTAGGAAAGCCTCATTACAAAATTTGAAGAAGGCCATTGAAGGAGTTTTCAGGAGAACTCATTGGATAAATCTACTGGCAAGAAGGAGTTCTTGATAAAGGAGGTTTTGGGAAAATTATCGCTATTCGACAACAATCCCAATAGAAGAAGAATTTGGTAAGGAGTTTGTCAAATTTTGAAGGAGAATAGTGAAGACCTCAAGAAAATTAGAATCTTGAGAATAAGACCATTAGATAGGCCAATATTGAAGTCAAAATTCAACAAGGAGGTTAAAGGAGAAAGGAGTTAGAAAAGCCACCAAATCTGAGAGATTTTGGGATTGACATTGAAGGCTTGAAGGTTATCTTGGAGAAAGGACTTTGTTGATTTTACAACAGAAAATTGAAATTCTCTAGGATACAAGTCTCAGTTACAATTTGAAAGAATTTTCTACCAAATTTGGTAGATTCGAGAACAAAATTTCAAAGGAGAAATTGATTGCAAAAGTGCAGCAATAATAACAACATTACTAGTTGCTAAGTTTTAGATTTCAAGAGAGTATCCTGAAGGAGATTTAAAGCCATCAAACTACACTTTCAGGTAGAAAGTTAGAGAGTTTCAAAGCTGCAAATTGGTGGAATAAATAACTATTTTGGACAACAAGTAAGAGCTGCGATTTCATCTAATACAAGGCAACATTTAGGTGAATCTAATCACCAAGGTTTCCATCATCTACAAAGGTCATTAAGGTAAGAAAATTTGGTGCAAAAGGTTCATTACTTGAACATTAGTTACTTGGTTCATTATTAAGTTTCATTAAGCACAATATTAGAGTTTAATAGTTGCAAGGAGAAGGTTGTATATTAAAGTCTTCAAGGGAGTGCATAAGATAGTTTCTTATAAGGTTAAAATAAGAATATCAACTTCCTATTATATATTAGAAGCAAATAAGACATTACTCTTAAGTGAAGGTTGCATATATTAAGAGTTCATTAAAAGGAACAATAAGGAGAAATTACTATTACATCATACTAGTTATTAAAGATGCATTAAGTATTTAAGTTAAGGTGGAAAATTTGTGCAAAGTTAAGCCATCAAAAAGGGCATATTAGTTGCATGATTAAAGGTTTGGACTTATTATTGCAAAGTTAACCAAGCAAAGGAATTATAGAAGAAAGTTGTCTAGTAAGGAAGGCAACATCAAATCATCATTTTCTATCAAGGAGTAGAGTAAGAAGCCGCCTCATCAAGGAAGAGAGAAAGTTAAAAAAAAGGGAGATTTGATCTCAAAGTATAGGTGCAAGTTAAGGTATTTTTTTAACTATTGTAAAGTTATTTGCATTACATTATTGCATTATATTTCTCTTATCCTACATAGAAAAAGAGGACAAAATCTAGATTCTCTTAAGACATTACAATACCAAGCATATTATGTCTACAAAGTGGTCATATCACCAAGTTAAAGGAGTAAATAAAGACAGTGAATGAAGGGCTCAATATCTGAGTTTCAAGGTGTCTAAAGATACCAAATCCAATGCCTTTGGACTCATGAAAATAGTGCCTACAAGCAATATAAGAGAAGTAACCTATAGCATCAAAGAACCTATGTAAGGTAGCACTACATCCATTGCAAGCCCAATGCAAATCAATAAGAATAACACAAAGGATAATGAAGTGCAAGTTACAAGTTACAAGAGTACAATATACACAAGTTATGTAAAAGATCAAGGTACAAAAAAAGAGTGTATTACAGAAGCAATAGGTTGGACGAACTGCTAGCTAAGAGGATAATGTTGAAGCACCCTAATACCATAATTTTTGAAGTAGAACCACCTCCATTGGAGCTAATTTTGTTGGAGAGTGCCACCATTAGCTAGAAAAATTATGTTGGAATTGCAAGTAAGAACAACTAGCAATTATAGGCAAGAAGTGTTGAGGAATAGAGAATGTTGAAGGCTCAATTGCATGCATAGGAAAGGAGCACCACTTGCCACCTCAAGCTAAGGCATCTTGTACCACTTGGCACAACAAAATAAGGTGCCTAAAATATACTTTATAACGTCTGCATAGGAAGGAAATGCCCAGGACAGAAGTAATGCTCATCTTGAAGTATTGAAGGCATCATTCAAAGGTTAAAGGCACATAATTTATGCATCATTCAAAGAAAGAGCATTGAAGGCTCACCAAGTAATGCTTAAAAGTAATGTAACCTCTATTTACCACCAAAACACCTGAGCAATGTACGCACCACATAGCTAGAGCATCAAGAAGGGATAAAGGATATTAAAGTGCCTAAGTTGAGAAAAGCGCAATATTACAAGCACAAAAATACGCATTGAGAGTAAGGTCAAAGTGTATTTAAGAAGGAGAGAAAGACTCATAAGGTGCCCATGAGCAATAAATGCACTTTTTCATACATAGAAGACTAGCATTACAGTGCCAAATCTTGGATTGAAGAGTCAAACTATAAGTCAATCAACACACACATTTTACATTGCAAGGAAGGTAAAGATTTACAAGATTTAATATTTGCTTTCCTTAAGTATAAGGAGTTATAAGGTGCTTAATATAAGGTTGAAGTTTATTTATTACTGCATTGAAGAACTAAGAAAATACCAACCTTAGAGAGTTAGAAGGCAATTAAAGCAAAGGGAGTATATCTTAAAATATATTACAAATTGCATAAGATTCAAACATTAAAATATTTGCAAATAATTAATTAGGAGATATAAGGTTTTCAACATTGGAAAATTGAAATACTAGTTTGCAAATATTACTACTTTCTAAATTTTCAAATTAGGGTAATGAATAATACATCAAACTTTAGTTTCTTGAAATTTAGAAAATTGAACCATTAATAATTGAAGGATTATTGCTTGAAAGTTGAAAATTACATTTTACATTAGTCTCTTACACTAATTTATGAGATATTAATCCAACTAAAAGGTCTTGAGGGAAAAGAACCTTATTAAGACTTGAAGGTGCATCATCATTTATATTTAGCTTTCTACTTAATTATTATTAGGGAGAAATAAAGCAAGAAAGTGAAGTTGAACATTAGGGAGACAAAAGGAATTCAACTCAAATTAGGAAAACTAAGCATACTATCAAGACTCATAGTGCATTCAAACACTTGCAAGATAGAAGGTATTTTACAAAACTTTTAAAATTGAAAAGTTCTTAGCAAGGTCAAAACTAGGAAGGTATAAGGTAGTCTACAAAAGGAAGGTATAAGGTAGTCTACAAATATCATCATGAAAACAAATAAATTCATTCTCACTGAATATCAACTGCTTAGAGGTCTAAATTATTATTTATGGAAAATAAAGTAACGATAATTATGATAGTTGAAAAACTTTGGGATATAGTCAAAGGAACAAAAGATAAACCTACTTCAAGTGATAGTGAGATTCAAAATTTTGAAGAAAATGAAACAAAATCATTAATGATAATAACTTTTGCCATTATAGATGAAATACAACCCTACATTAGTTCAACAGGAACATCTACAGAAGCATGAAAAATCTTAGCCAAAATATTTGAAGGGAAGAATAAAGCTACTACTTAAATCTTCAAACTCAATTACATTCTCTAAAAGTGAATAGTGGTGAAAGTATATAACTATTCCTAAGAAAAGTAGCGGATATAAAAGGAAAATTATTAACCTTAGGAGAAAAGGTTGAAGATAAGTTTCTTGTTCAAGTAACCCTAAGAGCACTTCCATAAAACTACAAGCACTTAGTTACATCTTTACAAATCCTAAGTAAAGATACATCTTTGGATGAGTTAGTCAATATTCTTCAAGAAAATGAGGTGGAAAACATAATTAAAGATGAAATGACTAACAATGCATTATTTTCAAAAGATAATCCATAGGGAAATATTGCCTCATCCTCAAAAGGATGAAGACCATGAAATAATAGATATTGTCATGTATGTAGGAGGAAAGGACATAGTACTAATTACTATAGATTCAATCCTAGAAACTAGAATCAAGGAAATCAGATAAACTATGGAAGCCAATCAAATAGGCAATTCCAACCAAGACAATATCAAATTCAAAATAATCCTCGCTAGAAACAATTTCAGCATTCATATCCTTCTTAGAATCAATACAATTATCCTCAATTGCAATATCGATAAGAGAATAAAAAGGGCACTTAGTTCACGAGATCCAAGAAATTCAAGAATTGGAAGAACCTACAGAGGAACATGAAGTTAAAGCTCTCTCAACAAAGATAGCATTTTATGAAGACTCTAACTACTTGCTTGAACAAGATACAGACAAGGATAAGAATAAAGAAAGCAAAGAAGGAGAGTACAAATTCTATAACTAGATGAAGATCCATATTGAAGACTAAAATATTCAATACCCAAATAATGTAATACAAGGGGTGCTAGAGTATATTACATTATTTGGTACATGCCAATGTACCACCTTGAGTATATTTCTAGATTAGAAGTTTATCTTAGATTAAGGTTTAAGTAGTTACTTCATGCAATGTAATATTTGCACAAGTTTTAGAATGTGCAATAATGTAAATGTACATGTAGTCCATATGTACATGAGTCATATGATAGGTAGAAGAAGAGTCTTGGGTAGAGTAAAGGCCAAGGAATATATCTTCCTATATATAGGCCTTTGGGAGTATAAAAGTGTGTGAGTGAGGAATGATATTAAGATAGAGAGTAGTGAGTAGGTACAATGTAGTTCTTCATTAAAATTTTTGGAGTGTTCAAGTCTTTCATTACATTGTATTATACTATTTTCATGAGCATTAATTAATGGTAAATTATTGAGTAATTGTAAAAGTTTATCATCTAGTTTTCTTGCATATTATAGTGCCATCATCGTATAGTTATCATAGCTTGCTTATTTTACATCTTGTAGTTGCATTTCCTTTAATATACATCCTCAAAATCTAATAAATAGCAGTCGGGGTGTGGCATTTAGCAATGATGTGAGGGGAATTCACAAGGGTAGAAATGGATGGGGAGTAGATAGAAAGGAATTATTAGGGATATTGATACCAATGGGCACTACAAGCAATGTGATGGTGATAGTGTGAGGAATGGTAGTCATGGGAGGCACAACTCTCATGGTGGGAAGAGCAACAATGGTTATGCAGGCTAAAACTTTAGGTGTCAATGATGTCATAGGTGTCATTAGAAGTGCCTATCATGCCAATTAATAATTAGATTTATGAGGAGGAGGAACACTAGATTAGTTTTGTACTCACGACCTATAGATATTGATGTTAGGGTTGATAATGAGGATAACCTTATCATACTTACCTTCTAGTTGATCTCTCACAAAGGTTTCACCTCTCAATTTTTCATTGACATGTTCACTTTGCTTAGTCACCTTCATAAGGTGTGCTCTTATCACCTCCTTAATGATAACTCCCCCAATATTTTATTTTATGTCTACCTCCATCACCACTTTATAATTGCTTTTGTGTCTACATGTCTTTGTTACCTCTAACACTCTAATCCTCTCGACATCCATCTTGCTTGATTATCCAGGTGAGAGAGTCTGACACCAATTACCTCAATATTATCACTCTCGACATCATTACTCTTCTTTGGTTTTATGCGGTATATCTTTTACTTACTAAATGGTGAACATTAAAGTTACACCACAACATGTTGCACTCTACATGTCCAAGATGGGCTCTTTGATTTACCATGTTCATATATAATAGGTTTTGATGATAGATTCCCAAGTCTTAGGAATATAGGTCTTATCATTCAGAACATTAAAGACACCGCTTAAGATAGTCACTACCTTTGAATAATTTTTTTTATTTGCATTTTTTAATCATCTCTAACATAGAAGTTGTGGTCATGTCCCAACCATTACTTTTTTTGAGGGATATTAATTTTTCAATTGCATATGTGTTTTTTACTCCCAATGGGAACTAAGTCATCACAAGGCACTTGTTTGTAAAATTTTCATGTCTCAAGAATAGCTAAATAATATTCATTCATGCATGACCATTATCAAAATATGTAGAAGTAAATATCAAGGATACATATGAGTTGAGAGCAAGCCTCATATTTTCTTATTTTATAAAGCAAGCAAATGTTGTGAGTGTGAGCAATAAACAAGTGAGAGCAAGGAGTAAGCATCAAATTTTCTTGTTCTAGATATTTCAAAAAGTTAAAAAGTTAGAAAATTAAAGGACTTTTATGAAGAAAATATAGGTAGTGTGGTAGGAAAATTGTTTTTGAAAGTCCTGACTAGAAATGAGGATGCCTTAGTTGGGGATAAGAGTAAGAAAGAATCCATGATGAACCCTAT
Organism: Wollemia nobilis; assembly: GCA_028583015.1. Taxonomy (NCBI): domain Eukaryota; kingdom Viridiplantae; phylum Streptophyta; class Pinopsida; order Araucariales; family Araucariaceae; genus Wollemia; species Wollemia nobilis. Next base: position 2,836,728 of record JAQPPZ010016984.1, read on the forward strand.
ACATGTAGCACATATTACACCATAAGTGATTATCAAGGATGAGATGATTGAGCATGCCATAATGGTTCTTAAAATAAGAGGGTCAATATGTAAGTTCCACGGATACTGGCCAGGTTTTTCGGATATTCAAAACTGGATCAATTGCAAGTGGGGATTGAATTCATATTACTCCATGAATTTTATTGTAAAATTATTTTTGCTCATCATATATTTATATCTAAAATCAAGAATAATATGATGGTTGGTATACCACGATTTACGAGGAGAGATACATCATATTTAAGGCCAAAGAGGAAGAATTTATCTATAGATATAGAAACTATTAAAGAATTCTAGGATGGCTTAGGATTTTTAGATTTTAATTTATGCTTGTTAATAATTAGGTTTTGAAGATTATTGGCAATACTCTAAGGAATTTTATCTATAATAGACCAACTACTAAGGAGCAAAGACATGCTATATACACCCAAATATGTATTTGTTAGCATATATCTATTTCAACAAAATTTGATTATCAAATATCCCACACAAATATATATATATATATATATATATATATATTAAAATGAGATACAAGATTTCCTTTGGTGAAATAGAGCAAGGTGTGCAATGATAAAACTAGTGGAGGTCTTGGTTTAAGAGCTCTTACAGATGCTAACTTAGCTCTTAGGTGAAAAGTAATATGGAGATTGTACAAAGAGAGTCAAAGGTAGTGGGAAATAATTCTTCGAAGTATATTGGGCCCAATGAACCAAGTTTAATATTTATTGCATTCTCTCTATAAAATGGTTTTACTCTTTGGAATGGTTTAAAAAAATCTATTGATATAATGATTAAACATTTAAGATGGGTGGTGGGAATTGGAGAAAAAATTTCTATTTGGATCGATACTTGGTGTGATAAAAAAATCACTCAATTTAGATCTAATTTTGAAACCTTGGATGAGATTACTTCAAGAAAAATATGGTTATAGGGTTTCAAATATTTTGTACAAGGATCAGGAAGGAAGATACAAATGGAAAGAATTTTTTTTACAAGCATACAAGACATTGATGCTAGGAGGCAATTGAGTAGAAAGATAACAATTGTGATTATTTTGAGGGGAGCCAAGGATAAATTTATTTGGGAGTTGAATAGCTTAGGATAATACACAACAAGAAGTGGATATAATGTACAACACCAACAAAATAATAACATCACTAGAATATGGAGAGATATTTGGGATAGACCAAGCACTCCTAAAGTCAAAATGTTTGTCTGGCTAGTAGATCATAGAAGAATTTTATCCTGGGATAACCTTATGAAAAGGGGTTTTCATGGCCTCTCTCAATGTGTTCTTTATAAAATAGAGGAGAGTATAGACCATATCTTGGGACATTGCTCAATAGTCTAGAAACTATGGCAATGGATTCTTAACATGTTTGGTAAATGCATGGTGATGAATAGCAAAATGAAAGATTGGTTAAAGCAATGGCATAGCACTTATAAAAGTGAGGCTTTACAAACAATATGGGATATATCAAAATATACAATACTTTGGCCTATATAGCTAGAAAGGAATACAAGAATATTTAAAGGAAAGGAAATCAACTTAGAGGTAATGAAAATGAAGATATATTTAGCCATAGTGGAGTCTAAACCAACCCTATCAACTCACACAGTCCCTAATCTAGAAGCAGAGAGCATTGATAGATGGAGTTAAATAATTAAATGGAATTATGATATTGGGTACAAGAGAAGCAAAAAGAAGGAAAATAATATAAAATAGAAACCACCAAATGTGGAGTGGGTTAAATTAAATTTTTATGGAGCATCTAAAGGAAATATAGGACTAACAGGAGGAGGAGGAATAATTAGAAATAATAGAGGAGAGATTTTGTCTCATTACACTTTCAATAGTGGATTTATGACAAATAATAAAGTTGAAGCCTGGGAGGATTTAGAAGGGTTAAAAATATGTAAAAAAATAAAATGGAACAGAGTATGGATGGAAAGTAATTCTCTCTTAATAATAAATTTTAATTTTGAGGAAAGCAAAGGCTCCGTAGAACATACAAGAGATACTTATGGAAATTCAATATCTTGCTAAAGATTTTGAAGAAATTAGGTTTACACATACTTTAAGGGAAGGTAACAAATGTGCAGATAGGCTAGCCAATAGAGGGGTTTTGATTGATGATTGTGAAGTTAAATTCTCCTTTCCATGGTTAGAGGAAGTAGTAAGATCAGCTGAAGCTGACAAGAAAATGTTGATTGCCTAAATCAAATAATGATTAAGATTTACTTTAATATTTTCCAAAATATTTTCCATTGGTAATATCTACTTTATTTTATAACAATAATGTGTTTTCATATAAATTATTTATTATAATTTTTATGGTTGCACTTGTGTTTCAAGAAGGAAACTAGCAATCCAAATTTTGTAAAGCAGACTATGATAGTGCAATATTATGGAAATATTACTCTACTAAGATGCAATGCATAGACAATAGAGGTGAAGTTTTGGTATTGTGAAGGTTGCTATAGAAAATATCAAGAAGGATGCTGAATTCTAGAATATTTGCATTCATACAAAAAATTGAAAAGATCCAAAAAATAAAAATCAAGAATTCAAACATTTTATATAAAATGATGTAGGTTTCTAGCTATAGCATCTCAATTGATATGAGAAGTGTATCTATTTGTAAACTCTCAAGCTCTAAAGAAGAGAGTTGTAATTTTTCAAGGGTGGAGGACATGAGTACAACCCCTTATTATTTAGCCAAAAAGAAGAGATACAAGTATTCAAACCAATAAACAAACTCAATATATTTCCACAAATGATAAACAAGATATTCTATTACAAATGAATTACTGCAATATCTCACATTGTTACACTTCACACTTAGATGATATCTTTACAAAAAAGCCTTTACAAAGACTCTTGACATTTCAACTTCAACTAACTCTTCATCTCCTCAAACTCATAAGAGATATGACTCTTCATATTTCTCATAGGAGAAATATATTTATTGACTCCCTAATAATAACAAACCTCTAATGATTACTAAATGATAAATATTTACAAGACTCCTTCACACCACATATTTACAAAGTATTTACATAATATTTACAAAGTTCTTACAATGTATTAGCAAGGTACCAAATAATGTAATAAAATCTAACAATATTGCCATGGATATTTTAAAAAATTCATTATAGTCCATTAGGATTAAATTCTGAATCAAGAGAGTGAGATCAACAAGTCAATTATGAGAACATACAATTTAATGTCAAAAATATAGTGAGACTAGACACATGGTAATATATTTCAAAGTGAAAACAATGGAAAAGGGGATAGAAAATTTTGTGCAAGAGGCAATTTTCAAAGTGAAGAGATCATACCATCATAGAATTTGGGTCAAGTCAAGTATTTTTCACTCCCAATAAAGTATTACAGAAAGTCCCTCTACATTGTCAATTATGAAGGCCATTAAGTTTTAGTTGAGTAAACCATTAGAAGAAAAAAAGGACACAGGGGATGAGGAAGCACAATGTGCAAGTTCAAATTTATATGGAGTTATAGGTGTAAATATGGGAAGCAAAAATTAAAGCAAAGGAGGCAAAAGTGGTCAAGGTTGATACAGGTAAGTCATATTTAAAAGTTCACTTGGAAAAATTCAAGAAGATACAAATTTCACCTAGGCAAATATATCCAATGATATATCTTAGCCTTAGATAAAATATAAGCATATTAATAAATTATAGGAGAAAGGGAAAATTCAAGAAAATTCTTTAAAAAAATCCAAACCCGTTCTTCTACCAATCCACTTGATTAACACTAATTTGCTTGATTTTTATGTAATTGGCTTGACTAGTCTAGTGCATCTTAAATGCCAGTCCACTATAAGAGAGGTTAATCACCAACTTGCTAGATGAGTATCCAAAAATTAGTATAGAGGATCAAGCATCACCATGATACCTTAAGAACCATGCGTCCCCACTACATGAATAAACTGGCACTCAATAAGGGAAAGGGAGGCAAAAATTCCCAAGGAAACGAATTTACTCAATGCTTGGAAAATGATGTTGCCATCAAAATATTTGATTAGAATTGATAAATAGAAGGATAAAGAATACTCCCCAAGGAATTTAGTTTTTCCTCCCTAAGTTTCCATCTACCTAAGATGAAATCATCCAAGTGTAGAAGGGGAAGTAGGTACATAGTAGATAATTTACTAAGAATGAAGAATATAAGACAAAAAATGAGATCCACATCATCTTGGAATCATCAAGGATGAGTACCCTTAATATATGCATCGATTGATATTGAAATAAAAATGGGTGAAGAAAGTTCTATATAGAGTTGATTGGTTATATCCAAGAATTATATGCCTTGACCCAATGATAACAAAGTGTCAATGTGAAGAGGGAAGGATAAGTCTTGCGAAGAAGAGCGTAGTTCACCAATTAATTGAAGGGAATCCCCATGTATTCACAAATAACATGATAAAGGAAGGTAAAAAATATATTTTATGGTAATGTGATGTAAATAGATGCATGCATTCCCTTTAATATAGCTAGCAATGTCAAGAGGAACAAAGGAGAAAGTTGAGTCCTTGAATGGCCAATTTTCTACCTCAAATTCACATGTGCGTGAGTGACATAAGTTTGAAACCATATCTAATTTGTTGATATATCAAGTTGATCCTCAAAATCGTTGACAAGATATGATGTGACAATGGCATGAAATAGTGACATCATTAAAATTAGGATCCACAAATCAAATTCAAAGTATAGGATATATGTATACAATCCAAGGATGGAAAATGTTGAAAAAATATTTAAGATCTATGCATGCAAATACTGATAAAGTATTTAAGATCTATGAATGCAAATACTGATAAAGTATTTAAGATCTATGCATGCAAATGTTGTTGAGAAAGGTTGAGGATCCAAATTTAAATAAGGTATAAAAGGTGTTTAATTAATTAACATGCATGAATTGATGATAATAGGTGACTAGATGAGCATATTCATTAGGAGACTAATTTTTTTGATAAAAACTTGTTAAAGGTAGCAAAAACAATAGACTATGAGAGTAATTATAAGTGATCATGTAAATATTGGAGAATATTACATTATTTGGTACATATGTAAATATATAATAGATTAGGATTGATTTTATAGTTTAGATGAGTGATTTATATTTAATGTAAGAGTGCAATGTGCAGGAAATGCACAAGTGTCATGTAAGTAAGAGTGCAAGTTTTATGTGTTGAGAGAATGTGCACGAGTGTCATGTATGTAAGTGTGCAAATATGTAAGAGAGGATGTGTATAAGTGTCTTGAATTATGAGTGCATGTAGGAGAGTAAGAGTCATGTAGAATTGTGCAAGTGTCATAGAGTCAAGTATACATGTAAGAAGAGAGTGGAGAGTCTAGTATACAAGTGGTAAGATGAGAAGCCAAAGGTCAAGAAAAAAAAGTTCACATCTCCCAAATATGTGAGGAGTATAATAGACAATTATCTAAGAGTCACATTACTATGTCTATATTATGGAGACAAAGCTCCATACAATGTAACACGAGAAAAAGGAAAAACAATTTGTAACGATTATCACATAGCAAGCATTAATAAATATTCTTCATGCATGTACATGAATGTTTTTGGATATTTTACATTCATATTTGATATTATAAGTGAATGTTATTTTATTATTATATTGGCCTTGATATATATTTGATTGCTCATATATTATTCTACTCTTGATTATTGATATTTCAACCTATAATATTGTTGGCTTATTTATATTGGGACCTATGATATTTTGAGATAATTAAGCTTAAAATCCAATAGTAGAGATTGTAACTATCAACATCACTCAAAATACCAAGGAACTAATCTTGTGATCAACAAAGTAAAAATTAGAGACAAACCCATCAAATCTAGAAGAGAAAGTTCCTATTGAGTCTAGTCTTGAGTATTTAGGGTTGAGTCTCTATCCTTAAGAATTTCAAAACATGAAAATCAAGGGAAGATAACTCAACATTGATTTATCATTGGAAATAATGAACAAAGAATCAAATAATGGACTCTAAGTCATAGGCGATTTCAATAAACTAGCATTGAATTGTAAAGTATTTCATTAACCCACCATAATATTCCTCCCATACATAGTTTATCAAAAGGAAAAGTGATTTATTAAGAGAACACAACATAAAGAGGAATAGAGAGATGATGTTTCTTATAGAACCAATAAACTACAATCCTAATTGATCACTAATCCCATAATCCATTTTTCAAAATGAGAAAAAGGAAAGAAATTCCACAAGTCTTGAAGCCTCCTGATTGGTTAGTGCCAATCTACTATGCAAGTACTAGTCCATTGAACGCATATCAAGAAAACCAACCCACATGAGTAAAATATTAGGTACCACCTCAATTGAAGATGAGAGGAATAAAGAATAATAGGTCAATATTTGCCAAGTTTGGGAATCCCTTGATTTGTTCAAGTTGATCAAACCAAAACATAGTGAATTGACATGATTGCTAACATTATCTGATGTCATTACCAATTTTCATAGCATCCCAAATGATTCATTATCAATATATTGATTCGTTCCTTTGACCACTATTCACACAATTTCTAATTAATTCACTCTCTAAAAGGAAGGAGGAACAATTAGTCATTCACAAGGTAAATTTACATAGACAACATACAAGTTTAAACTAACACTGGATTTATAGGCAATAATTAATACATCCTTAGACTATGGTAGGGCCTTTTGGAACTAGTTTTGGAGTAACTACAATAACTCAATAAGGGCCAACATAGGTAGGAGTTGGCACATCCAAGGCAAGGCCTTCTATGACCATGTATAAGATGAAGAATAAGAAAGTTAATATAAACAACGTCAATGTACTTTATAGGGACTTTTATGAGAAAATAATTGAGGAAAAATATACCCACTCCCCACATATAATAAGGACAAAGAACAAGAATAGATTTGATTTTTTATAGATTCCTTAGCATAAATTTGGATTTGGACATTTGGTTAAGGATAAATAATGGTGTTGTACATGTGGGACTACCCAAAATTGGCACATGATTGAACTTATACCTAGGAAAAATATAAATGAACAATAAACATACTATGATAAGGGTAAATCCCATAGAATTTATAGCCAAGGAAATCTAAGAAATGATGATGATATATGATTCTATTGTATAATGGATTACATGTAGACCCCATGCATATAATATATTCTAAAAAGGCATAAGAAGCTAAAATGAGAAAAGTTTCTATAATAATACAAGCACTAGAGATGCCTAAGATTTCAAGCTACCCTTGTATATAATCTTATTAAAGCAATATGCCCAAGAGACTATTTTAGGATTTGAATTTATCTCAAGAGAGTTAGGCAATAAGGAAATACATTAATACCACCTAACAATGCTTTATTTAGTGCAAAAACCTGATAGCTACTTCCCAAACAAGATGATCTATGCAAAATACATTACCTCTTGAATAAGGTACCAATTGAAGAATTATAAAATAGAAGGGGTCTTAAATTATATCTCCTACTTTATTTGGCTAATAATCCATAAATATATATGCTAATTACACATAGTGATAGTGGATCAAATTAGGCCAACTATGGAAATACCTCAAGTCATGAATTTGATAGATACCCCTTGCAAAGAGAAGAACTAGACAAACTATGAATTCTACTAACATATTTTTGAGACAATAATAAAAATTATAGTTTATGTGCAATTTAGACTATCATATAAAAACCTCTTGATGCTAAGGATGCCTTGTTGATACATGGATTCTTAGTGCACCCATTTATCGTGCTATTCAATATGATTGATCACCTCTTTGCTTTTAAATTTATAAGGTATATTGACCACATAGACCAAAATTACTTCATAGGAGAAAATAAGAGGGTGTTTGACAAGGTTGAAGATAAATATTATTCTATGATCTTATTGAGAAAAATGTGTGCTAAGAATATTAGGATGAGGTTAAAGGATCATGGCTAAGTTATCCAACTATTGGTCCTATGATTCAAAGGGTAATTTTCTTTATTTACATTAGAATAATATACATTTGTGATGATAAACCTACTTTCGTACAAAAGAGAAACTTAGAGGAGGATGTAGTCAAGTTGAGGATAAACTCATAACCAACATGGTAAGACAAATTTAAGAGGATGTAAGTGAAACCCTTCATATAGTTTATCTTTTACACAAGGTAGAGAGTTTATGACCTATAAGAAAACAATATAAACCACCTTAAAATTATAGTGTTGAGATACAAGCACCAAAGAGATCATGATAAATATTTACCTAGCTTTGCAAAAGGTTAAAAATAACAAAAAGAATATGAGGATTATATAAGGTGAGCTAGATAGGACATTATCCCATACTTGGTATGATTTTAACTGAGTAGGATCATATGGGTCATCCAATCAATGGCACAATTAATCATCATTACTTCCATTCAATTTCATAAGCGATTATGATACTCATAGGAGTTAAATCAATTGGATATTAAATAATGATAATATCATATAGAGAACCATATTTGGCTATAGAGGAGGTGCATATCTAAAGTTTAAGATCAAAGTACCCTCAAGGTAAATAAGTGTGCTTCTTCATGTCCTAGTAGATCTACCAATTGAGACAAGAAAAGCCTCACAACCAATAGACATATTAATGCTTAAGGGTATAATGGGTGAACAATTTAAATCTATTACCAAAACAAGGTTTTATTATGAGGGCTATGGCATACACGATTATGAGCAAGATATTCCCATAGGGGAGAAAAGAAAAACTAAATATGAATTAGGTAAGAAAACTTAGAGAACAAAAATAAAATCTGTAATAGTCCCATTAGTGCCCTACATACACGAAGAAGAAGAAATATCTAAAGAAGTATAATTCAAAGCAATGGTATAAATGAAATATATCACTAAGAAAGTGTAGCTTCTAGGTGAAGGGTCCAAAGATAAACAAAAAAAGAGTGAGGTAGTTAAAAAGCAACAAACACAAGGAGCTACCACTGAGGAAGACCTAGAAGTTATTACATTGGGTTCCTCCATTGATAAAGGGATTATGACCAGGGAAGTCATCATATTTGAGGCCACAACTTCTTCTAAATTTTCCCACTTTAGTATTCACTTCATCATTCACCATCACTTCTTCTATTAACACTTCTTTAGCTTTAATTTCTTCCACTATCACTTCTATTCACTCTTCTACAATCATATCTTATTCCATCACTATGGCCAATCATCTTCCACCAACCATAATGACCTCCATAGATTCATTCACCATTATATCCTCTATAATACTAATTGTTTGACCCACCTCATTACCATTATCATCCACTACATTTGCATCCATCCTCACTTCTATAACTACTTCATTGAATTCCACTACTTCTATTCTCACTTCTTCCACTTTTATTTCTTTCGTTGTCATTTCTTCTAAGATCCTTCCATATTCCACCATTGTTCACACCTCACCTTCCACCCGTGTAGCAATCACCATAATGACCTCCATAAATTCATTCACCATTCCACCCTTTGTGATGTTGACTAATCCACCCACCTCGACATCATTATTTCCATTCCATTTTTTACCACTTCCATTATGCCAAGAACAACCATTAACACTCACCCAATCACTAAAATAATAATGATGCACTTCATAATCATTCATGCCATCCTATCATCTACCCCACCTAAATCAACTTAGATTGCTTCATATATAATTATATTTATAGTGTCATTGGATATGTCCTCATTCATGTTGTCTTTATTTGTCAGTTTTGATTTTTTGGCCAAATGAATATAGATACCAACAATAACCATTATATTCTTAGTGCATACAACACAAGATAGGTAAAAATCCTACAATGAAAATAATAATGATGAACATTCTCACCAAAGTGGACCAAGTGATAAAGTTACTTATTTATTTTATATGGTTCTTATTAAATTTGATCAATCACTCAAGGGACTATGCATGCTGGAAGTGGTATTGATAGAGGTTGAATATGGAAGTTGAAGAGGTAAAGTCATAGTGGTGGTATTTCGATTAGCTAGTAATCAAGATTGTGTTAGATTCCATATGAGACTAGATTCATTTTCAAGTGAAGAGGATGAAAATATTCCTATTCTACACAAAGGAATGTGAAGATATCATCAAAGAGATCGAGGTAACAATCAATAGTATAAAGGAGAAATTAGGCAATTCCATGATAAAATAAATGCCAATATTCTACATATTAATATTACTAATAAAAATAATGATAATAAGACAACATAGGACCTTATTGAAAAAATAGAAGAAACTAAAGGAGAGTGTAAAATCCTAGAAGAGACTAAGAAAGTGAATGGATGATATGAAATGTGAAGTAGTCTAGTAGGTGAACTATAGCTTGTAAATTCCACTATCCAAGTAAGGAGAACACATAACTTGTGAAGAATATGTGAAAATCATCAAGGAAAGGAAATAATAAACTAGAATAAATATCATGGAATCAGGCAACTTTTATAATTTCAAGGTAGATTATGTATTTGGATATGTTGTTGGTAGTTATGAAACAAATGACAAGTAGTAAAGAAAGGTTCCCTTGAGGAGAGTATAATAATGTGGATATATATTTCTAAGCATTAAATAAAGTACAACCTCTTTTGGATGTTGATTGGGCTTTTTAAATGATATCATTGTCAATATAAGCAATGTTGTACTCTTTTTTAAAAAGTGTTTATATGGGATTGAAATGGGCCCCACCCATATTACATCATGACCACATAGCAATATTACAATAGTTTGATAATTATGCATCTATTACTTGGAAATATTTGAACTTGGGTCTTCGGAATCCTCCTTGAAGTTGAGGAATATAACCAATTGAGCTAATATCATTTGATAAGGAGTGTTATACTCTTGAATAAATGGTCATTATTTTTTTCAGATTCTGTCATTCTTTTAGTTTCCCAAATTCTTTATAGAATTCATTCCCAATGAATAAGGCATACTAGGATATAGCACCAAGTAAGCATGATGACCCCAAAAGTCTCCAGAAATTTAATGACTTTACCATTCTTATTACACAATGATTACAAATTAATTGTACAATTTAATTGAAATATGAATTGGTACAATATACTCTCAAAAAATACTGGATGAATAAATTAGAATGGGCTAGAGTAGACCTCAAGATGATTTGGTTCCAAAGGAGAAATTTAAAAGTTGGTAAAAATGTGCCCAACTCAAGGACCGCCCGATCCACTCGTGATAATCTACTCATCTATATCAATTTTTTGCTATTATTACCAATTCACTTACATGAGGGAAAATCATAAATAAGTCTAACACACGAGATATAATTTGATCAATTCAAATTCACATGCAAACAAAGAGACTTACATCATACTGATGTCAATAAATCAATCAAATTAACCACTTGGCATAGGAGAGAAGAGTTGATAACTTGAACTTGATCAACTGATTCACTAAAATATGAGATGTTGATAATGTCATCACATTTATTAACAAACCAAATAATGGAAAGAGATATCTAAGGAATAAATTAACTAAACATAAGGTTAAAATAACCAACTAGGAGGTGCCATGAAGAACAATTACCACAATAGTAAAAAAGAAGGCTAAAAGCACAAATTTTCTAAGTCTCAAGCCTCCTAATATGTTCCATGCCAATCCATTATCTTTATACTAATTCACTATGTTGTGGACCAATTCAATATTGTAGGGATAAATTTGATCAATTAGAGATAGAAAAGGAGAAACAACTTAGTAGAATAGTCCAATTTATTCACATGAGGCTTGTTATGAGTGTAGGATACGGCTAGACAATATGGGAGGTTACATGGGAATGATTGCAACTATCCACTAAAGACAAAAATGACTACTAAATTGATATTGAAGAGGAAAATAATTTCCATAGTCTATGAAGTAGAGGAGTTAGATCTAAATCATGCCAAAGAAGGATTTATTTGCTATCAAAATTTAGAATATGATGTAATATGTTATTTTCATGCTAGATTTTATGAGTTGGGGTTTCTTTTGATGTAATTAATTAAGGCATTTTATCTATAAATAGGAGCTTATGTTTATTTGTAAGGGATCCTTTGGATAATATGAAGACTATAACTACTATTTTGATCATAATACAAATTGGATAAACATCTACAATGGATGCTTATATGTTGTGTATGATCATTTGCTCTTAGATTGTGTATTTCTCTTTCTCATCTCTTTGATTACATATGAATAAATAATTATAGATACACCTTTTTGTTTCTATTAGGCATTTTAATGAATGTTATTGCAAATTTGTTTAGTTTAATAATGGATTATAGCTACAAGTTTTTTATGAAACACCAAATTGATCATTATCTCAATGTTATAGCCTCACAACTATATTTAATTTTTGCATTTTAATATTTATGTTTCACTAAACATTTTACCTCAAATTTAGTATAGATTACATACATTAGAAAATAGACATAGTGGATCATTAATAAATTCAAAAAGGAAACATTAATTGGAGATGATATTTGAGATGATTATACATGTATTTTTTAAACCTTTAGTTGATGTCATATTTTAAAAGTCTATAATTCTTTTTATCTAGGCTTCTACTTTATCAAACCTTTATGAAGGTTTGAGTGATGTCAGTGATTGAAAATATTGATATTTTATTTTTTTAGAATTTTGCTTTACTGGACCCTTTTGGAACTTTGGTTGACGTCATTTCTTAAAAATAGTGGGTTCATGCTTTCTCGGGTTGGGATTTTAGAAGAATTTAGGTGACATCATATTTTAAAATTTTTGGTATTTTTCTTCTTTGGGTTTTTGCTCTATCAAAACTTTTTTTGACTTAGCCAATTTTTGGACCTGGTCAAGTGCATCTGGCTTTCCAACTCATTATGTAATCCTAACCATTCTAAGAAGACTTTTTTGCTTTGAAAATTGGTCTTAGATCGATGCATCTAGAACTCCAACAACTTAAAATTATCAAAAATGATACTCCCATTGGCATTCCCAAACTATTGCCTTAGCAAAATTTTAGCAAAAAAATAAAGTCCAACATAGTCTGGTATGGTTTGCAAGGACTTATGTATGTGGGCAATTACATTGACCCACATTGATTAAGTACATAAGGGGATAGTTTTGTACATGGATTTAATTTAAATAGACAAATATAAGTGGGGATTGCTTTGTTGGAGTTTATTACATTATTTGGCACCTTGCAAGAACCTTGTAAATATTTTATAGATACTTTGTAAACATGTGGTGTGAAAGAGTCTTGTAAATAGTAGTCATTTATTATTTATCATCATTATAGATTTGTCATTAATAGAGTCAATAAAATATATTTCTCTTATGAGAAATATAAAGAGTCATATCTCTTGTGAGTTTGAAGAGATGAATAGTTAGTTGAAGTTGAAATGTCAAGAGTCTTTGTAAAATCTATGTGTAGAGCAAGCATATGAGATGTATGTAATGAAAGTATTAGTACTTCATTGGCACTAGAATACTAAGTTTTTGATCAATGGAAATATAATAATTCTATCTATTTTCCTAAATACTTGTGTATATCATTGTATGAGATCTTTACTATTGATTTCATATGAGAAAATACCATATAACAATGGTATTAGAGACACACCAGAAGTAAATGTTTATGTGTTTTAGAGAAGTACAAACTGTAAACATATGAGTTGTGAGAGTGAAAGCTTCTAGGTGAGTAGAAGGAAAGAGGAGTTTATAGTTCTTGAAAAATAATGTTGGAAGATAAGCTAGAGATACGAGAATATTGAAATAAAAATGTGCAATTTTAGAGACAACAATGAAGACAACCAAAAGGAGTAGACACCTTCAAAGAGAGCATTGTGAAGAAGATGTTCAAGGAGATCCAAAGTGGAGAAGAATAGGACATGCATATAACTTAGGTGGTGAAGATAGAAAAGTGTCCAACAAAAGTGATAAACAAGTTGTAGTACTAATAAGAAAGCCTAGAGAACTTGCATGAATTAGAAATTTGAAGAATAGAAGTCAAGAGAAAAGTGCATTGTTAGGCATAAGAAATAGGAGGATGTCTAAAGAATTGAATATGTTGAAGAAAGGAGAAAGCTTGAGGGGTCAAGGATTCCAAAGGAGTTAAAGAAGTCATTGAGATATAGTACACCTAAGTAGTCAAAGGAGAACATTGTAGAGGAGTATAAAGAAGGAGAATAATTCATTAAGACATTAAAGATTGGAGTAGAGACAATGGTAGTAAAAGTCTAAGACAAAGGAGAGACATCAAGTTTGGAGCGAAAGCCTATAAAATAAAATGCTCGAATCATTAATGTGCTTCTATAAAAATAATGTCTAAGGTGAATTATTGCTTGAGTTGACATATTTAGGGAAATTCAAAGCGATTTATAAGGAATTGAAGCAAAGGCATTAAACACTAGTAAAGGATAAATATTTGAAAGCTAGTTCTATACGGTATAAAATTTATCATTTCTAAAAGTGACTTGGAAAAATTCATAATTCAAGTTTTTAAAAAGAAGGAAAGAAAAGTGAAAAACAAAGAAATATTTGAAGAAACATTTTAAGAATAAATTTAAAGTGGAAATTAAAAAGAAAATAAGGAATATTTATAATTTGAGAAATGAAAGTTTAAAAGGAAAGAATATCATTACCAATTTTTTTTTTAAGGTTTGAACAAGAAGATGATTTTAAATAAGACTAAGGTTGAAAGAAAAATTTAAGCATATTTGAAAGGATACATTATTTTAAAGGGAAAACACAGATTGTGAATAAATTTATTTAGAAGGAAATTAATGTGAACAAAATTATTAAAGGAAAGGAAATATATTGAAATAAGAGGAATTGTATTACATATTGAAAAATTCATTCAAAGATTGAAGTGCAAAGGATATTGTGAAAGAAATATTAATTAGGAAGATAAAAGGTTTTCTACTTGATAATTAGGAGAGTTTTCTTAAAATTCCTCCTATCCAAGCAAATTACAAAAGAATCGAGAATTGACATTTATTTGAAGAATTAGAAAAACAATTAAAAGGAAATTCCTTACAAAAATTGGCTTCATAAAAAATACCTCTTACAAAGTCTCAATTTTTTGAAGAACCAAATTTTATTAAGAGAGGAACTCAAAAACATAGAAAATTTTGTCTCAAAGAAGAACATGGTCAAATGGGTCAAACCGCCACATTCTTTCAACAAAAAAATGGAAAATCAAATTTGGAACAAAAGTTTGAAAGGACACATGACATAAGAAAATTAGAGGATAAGGGTTGATACATTGATTTAAGGGCAAGCAACCACATGATTGGTAACTTGCATTGGTTTGATTCTATCCAAGTAAAACAAAGCATACCTATTAAAATTGTAGATGATAAAATCTACCAGGTTCAAGGAATAGATAATGTTTCATTCAATCTTCCATTTTTTGAATGCATGTTTGAAAATATATTATATGTACTTATATTGGACAACAATATGATATCAGTATAATAATTGTTTGATAAAGGTAGAATAGTTGAATTTAGAGTAATCAATGAAAATAAAAAATATTTTATTAAGAGACAAAGAGAAATTGAAGCCATGGGTTCTATAAAAAATAGGATATTTGCATTAGATATGACATAACCTTATAATATACTCTTGAACCATATATTTACCACAAAGGAAATGTAAATCACAAATGCAATGTCAAAGAAGAAATATATTTCACCTTAGAGAAAACATAGTATACATGGTTTTCATGATGAAAGATATGAATCAAGTAAAATAAGAAGTGTTAAATAATGTTTCCATTTTAGCAAGTAACACATGAAATTATTTTACCTTATAGAATCAACCAAAATGGATAAGAAAAAATCTTCTTATAACAAAAGAAAAGCAAGAAACATTGAATAGTACAAATCAAATAATAAATTGTAATATGAGTACTATACTAGTAGATGCATGGTGTGAAACCAAGAATCCTATAGAAAAAGATAGATCAAAACAATAGAAAACATATCCTAAATGGATCTTAGCGACCTACAAAGAACAATGTCAAGAAGGTGCAAAGAAATTGAAAAATGTGAATTGTGATTGTGATGATCTGCTATATATAAATAGTATTAGAATAGAGAATGCCATGACAAGAAACAACAAATTCAAATCAGTGATAGGGGATTCTAATTTTGAAGATAAAACTATGATAGAGACAAGTTATAGCCACTACTAGAGTCATAGTAGGAAGATCAAAACCATAATGAAAGATTGAAAGCATGCCAAACAACGTAATATGGGGGTGTTGGAGTTTATTACATTATTTGGTACCTTGCAAGTACATTGCAAGAACCTTGTAAATACTTTGTAAATATGTGGTGTGAAAGAGTCTTGTAAATATTAGTCATTTAGTGTTTGTCATCATTAGAGGTTTATCATTATTAGAGAGTCAATAAAATATATTTCTCTTATGAAAAATATGAAGAGTTATATCTCCCATGAGTTTGAGGAGATGGATAGTTAGCTGAAGTTGAAATTTCAAGAGTCTTTGAAAAGGATATATGTAGAGCAAGCATATGATTTGTATGCAATGAAAGTTTTAGCACTTCATTAGTATTGGAATACTAAGCTTGTGATCCACGGGAATATAGTAAGTTTATCTATTTGCTTGAAAACTTTTGTATATCATTATGTGAGATATTTAATATTGTTTTATTGTGAGAAAATAACTTATATTATAACATGATTAACCCCATATACCCAACCAAAATTTGTCAAAGACATAGTGAAGCTATAGTAAATGGGATGCAATTGTGTGAGAGCAACCCTTGCTCAAATCCACATGTTGTAAGGGACTCTTCCTTGATAAGGTACATCTCAATAATACAAATTGTTGAAGTATAACTATAACATTATTCATTAAAATAAATGTAAAAAGGTTCTAATGGAGAGGGATTGAAGGCCTTGATAGAAATATAGAAGACAATAGTAGAGGAAAGTTTGGTCCAACAAAGCCTAGCTAAAAGCCAAGGTCTTCACATGGTCATCCTCACATGGGAAAATATTTACATGGAGTCAACACAAAAAAAATCACTAGCCATCTTGATGTAATATTTTTAAAGAGTAAAAAGAGATACCCTAACACCTCATCTTCACTATCATTTTATGAGTCAAGTATGTAGTCACTTTTTAAAAATTCAACTTCCTACACGATATCAATAGAAATTCTAGATTTGATCAATGCTTAGGCCCTATACTTATAAACATGTAAATATCCTTTGAAATTTTTGTGCAACTATAGGTGCATGAATCTTATCCAAAATAAATCAAAACAACAATGATAAATATAATAGAAGAATCATTTAAATCCTTGTGTCTAAAAATTGATAGCAAGCAATCAAATAAAAGTACATGGCAAAAATGGTCAAGTTTGAATAACTTCTAGACTCCCTCATCAACTAGAACTTGGTCTAAAAAAGTTCCACCCCATAGGAAAAACCACCAAAGGGTTTATATAAACTTAACTTTGATGGTGCATAAAAATGTGATCCAAGGACAATAGGCATAGGATGAATAATTAGATATGATCATGGCCTAGTTTTAGGAATGGAGACTATTGGAAAAGGTTTAAAATCTAATAAATGGTAAAGGTAAAAGCCATTTACAAAGATATTAAATCATACAAAGCATCACACACCTTATGATCAAGGAAGATTCAACATTAATAATAATGCAATAAATGTTGAATAATGTTCATATTAGTGGATAAAGGATGTAGATATTTGATAAAGAACCTCAAGGTTTTCAAGAAAGTAGAATTGATATACATTCGTAAGTCCAACAACAAGGTTGTAGATTAGCTTTGCAATTTGAGATGTATAAGGAATCCAATAATGAGCACATGGTTTAGATAGATTTAGAACCTGTATGAAGAACTAAACTCACTATTAATTGAATATTCCATTTAAAAATATTCACTTACCATCTTGATGTGATCTTTCAAAAGAGGTAAAAGAGACACTAAAACATACATCTTCACTATCTTTTTTTGGATAAATTATGAAGTAAATTCCTAGAACATTCAATGTTCTGCACAATGTCAATGGGAATTCTAAATTTAAACAAAGCTTAAGTTCCTATATATAAAAACATTTAATATAATTTTAAATAATTCCCAAGTATGATCATGTTGAGAATATAGTTAGAAATAAACAAGGGTTATTTCATATGCACAAAACTTCTCTAAAATAAATTAAAGCAATTGTGATAAAAAGAATAGAAGAAACCTTCAAATACTTTAGTTTAAAAATTGATAGCAAGCCAAAACCATCAAATAAAACTATATGAAAAAATGGTCAAAGTTGTATAGGTTCAAAATTCCCTCATCAACCAAAACTTAGAATTTTTAGAAAGAACGGTGGAATAAATAGAGTCTCAAAATTTGTTGGATATGGTTCAACTAGCTTGGGGATAGCTAAAGATTTTTTCTTCTTTTTAGGAGCAATTTGAGTCAACTAATTTGTGCTTCACTTGATCCATCAAAGAATTTGAATATGATTGATGTTTGCCAAGAAGAAGTTGAACATCCACTTTATCTTGATCTTTATGAATTAAAAAAGATACTACAATAGATTTGTACATACCTCCCAATAATATCCAAAAATGGGTTGTCTTGAGTTTGAAATGAACTTTATTATCATATTCACATGATACATATGGGTACTCTAACACATTTCTCCCTTCATATCAAAATATATATGCTTATAAACTATTTTTTTAAGGGAGATATTCTAGCATGAACCTTGACAATAACTTGTTTTGATTCTACATAATGATCATTTCGAACCAAAAAATAAATTTTATGATGGAATGGTTAAATTTTGTACTTTATCTTGACTATAAAAAATAGTCATGGATAAGTTATTATGACATATATAAGTGGGATGCCAATGACGTGTACATGTAGGATAAGTCAAATTTTTATTGAAAGGGGTTTGTTCCTATTTTGTAATATCACATGTAATTATCCCATCAATATAAAAAGTACTTAATGTTAGTTGAGTTCCTGGTTTTCCGATTGATTGACCAACAATAATATCAATTACTTCTCCTAATTCAATTAAGTTATAGTGAGTAGTACTCTGATCATAACATAATTGACAAACCCAAGATATACTCTTGCAAGTAAAAGAGGTTTGTATATATATTGGTTGTGTTTGGAGGTTTTATAATTGATGAACAAGTCTAGTCCCAATACCTTGATTATTTGTAGCAATGCATATCCTATTTATATATACATTACCTATTAACACAAAACTAATTAGTGTTTTTGTTTGTAGAAAAAATTGATTTTTGATCTTCTCTCAACCTCAAATGAGACTAACAAAAAGACCTTGGATAGTGCCACATTTTGCTCTGCATACAACAATGTGTTAAAATTCTTCTACAAGTCTACACATAGGTATCTAGCATCTGTTGTTCATAAGACAATATCCAAAATTCCTTTATGTGCACCATAACAAGAAAAAATATATTCTATTAAAGAAAGTCTTTCATAAAAATTCCTTTGAATGGGTAAATCAATTATTTTTCCTTGAGGATATGACACTAATCCTCTCATACCTACTAATTAGTAAACATGAGATGTAATTCCTCTAGCTCCTAAGGACATCATATAAACTAGATTAAGGATTAGTCCTAAAATATTCACTTGTAGTGTACCATATCTCGATAGATTAACATAATTTTCCACTACATGTACATTCCCATAATAATGATCTTTTTCCAAAATAAATTCTTGTTGTTCTACATCTTGGACAAACCATCATTTCAATGATGCTATTAAAATATCATCAATACCTAATGAAATAGGTGCATCGATAAATTATTGGAAACCTAAAGTCTTAAGTTGATCCAATATATATGATTTATATGTCATTCCAAAGAGATTTAAGAATCTTCTAATAAGTTGTTTCATGTCAGTTCTATTCATCACTTTATTATAAAAGATAACTTCAAATAAAGATGTTTCCATAAGAAAAAAATCTCTATTTTTGCAAGCAAAATTCAACAATGGGTTCAAGCCAGAAGGCTTTCTCAATATCTATATTTACATGAATGAAAGGATCATAAAACTAACCACATTATATTTTGATATCTTGTAGTGACATTTCTCATTGAACATAAGCCATCAAGCCTCTCATGGCTTCTTCTATTTCTCAATTAAAACGAGTATGACCAAATTTTTTTCGTATGTATCTATTAAGGATTTCTACCATTTTATTTTTCTTATTCTATAGTCTTCATAGATTTTGTAGAGCATATCCAAAGGTTTATATTGAATCTCAATAGGAGCTTCTTGGTTGAATGAATTAATAATAGGGAGACCTATCCTAGATCTAGGAATCCCCCACCATCGCAACCATAAAGAATTGTTTAAGTCAATTTATTTTTGTTGATAAGTTGTAAGTACATCAACATAACTCAAAAATAAAGAGGAAATGATTTTATTTTTTGATTTATATGGTTGGTATCTATTTCCATAAATACATTGATTATTTTCAAGGGTGGATCTATAAATTCCAAGAAGCATATATTGAGTTGGTATGCAAATGGGATCCCCAATAGCTAGATACAAGAGATTTATATGAGAGAACACAAGTAAATGAGCTTTTGATTGAGCTTCCAGAGATAGAGGTACATGGAAATCCAAACGATTCCCATCAAAGTCTACTTTAAATCATGCAAAAGCCAATGGATGTAAATGAATGACATGTCCTTCTATTAAAATAGGTTGATAAAATGATAAAATGATAAAATTACCTAAATAATCAACTCATTTCCCAAGTAAATTTTCATGAAATCTTCCTTATTTACATAGTATCAAATCTGAGAATGATTTATAAGGCCTATCATGACTATCTTTCACTAGTTTTCCACCAATATTGTTATTGAAAAGTATATCTATGACTTCTGGACCAATTTATTTTGATCATTCACATAGTCTGGCAGTGGCATAAATATATCATCTAATTTGGTAAGAGCATGATCTCAAAGAATCATTTTTTAATAATTTTCATTGATATCTAAAGTAATCACTCCACATTCATCTAATTGAAACATTGGCCTTGATTCAAGAGGAAGAACTAGTAATAGGAATAAAACCATCAATTTTGATTCTATATTTGTTTGAATAAAATTTTTAGCTAATTTCATGCATGTAAGTAAAAAATACTTTCTTCTTTGAATAATTTACTCTTCCCAATCCTCTTCAAAAATATATTCCTAAAAAGATCCTCCTCTTCAGTCTCTTCGTTTTCCCATATGTTTAGAAGAGATTCTAGGTTCTCATTTTTAGGAACCTCCTCTTCAAAGAAAAGATCCTCCTCTTTCCATATATCTGGAAAATATTATAGATTATCCTCTTTAGAAACCTCCTCTTTAGGAATCTCCTTTTCCCAAGGAGCCTCCCCTTTAGAAAAAAAATCTTTCTTTTTAGGAAGCCTATCAACAATATTTTAAGTTTGAATTGCAATATTATCCCTTTATGTTAAGTCATCCAATTCCATCCATTCCATTAATGAATGAAGTAGAAGAACTTGTAGATCTAGACTAACTAGTTTTTCTTTGATAATGTTTCCCCTAGTATTTCTCTCTCTATTAATTCCCCAAGGTTCCACTAGGAGATATACTTATAAATAATATCAGTTGAGAATTATTCATCATATTTGAATGGACCACTCCAAACTCACAATGAAGTTAGATTGTTAGCTATGGCTCTAGTAATACAAGAATCTTGATAGGTTGCTCTAGGATTTCCTTCTTCAAAATTAGACATGAAAGTTTCCTCTCACTTGACTGAAGTAGTTATATTGAAACAAAAAATGATCTTGTATAAACATGATTTTTGCTCTATAGAAAGACTAAATAAATAACTACTCTTTACTCAAGTTCCAAGTGAATTTGAGTATTCGTTTATGATTCGTATTTTGACATAAATATAAAATTATCGAATAGTCTCTTCCCTTTTGAATAATACTTTTCTTTGTTGAAGACCTTCAATTCATTTGAAACTCATAAGGTATGTACTTGTTTGTTCTCATTCTATTTGATACTATAGATTTTTTCTTTACTTCGAAAAATACAATACTATATGAAGCATATGTATGATGAATAAAATCCTGTAGCCATATCTTCTTTTTGGTCTAGAATACTTCATGGATTATCAATAAAAATAAAAAATAATGATTTAAAAATATTCATTCTATATATATATGTATGTGTGTGTGTGTGTGTGTGTATTAAAGAAGAAAAGAAGTGTTTTCACGAAGTCCAATTAGCAATTAAATATACAATATATCAACCCTAGACTAATTCCTCTTTCTCAACATCTTTAAAAGATGCTTCTTCTAATTGTTGGAGTTTATTATATTATTTGGTACCTTGAAAGTACTTTGCAAGCATTTGATATAAAGGAGTCTTGTAAATATTTGTAATTTAGTAATCATTAGATTTTTATCATTATTAAATATCTCCCATGAGTTTGAGGAGATGAAGAGTTAGTTGAAGTTGAAATGTCAAGAGTATTTATAAAGGCTATTAATAAGGGTAGCTTGTGAAGAAAATGTAACAAGAAAGATATTGCAATACATCATTTGTATTGGAATACTTTGTTTGTAATCCATAAGAATATAGTGAGTTTTTTTATTTGCTTGAATACTTATGTATCTCATTTTTTATATATTGTGTGAGAACTTTGATAATTTAATATTGTTAAAACTAGCTTATATACTATGAGCTTCATGCTACTCCTTCCGAGGGGCGTGTCAGAGCTAAGGGCATCCCAATAAAATTGAATAGGATGACAGTTCCTTATTATGGATCTGTATAATCGGAGCTTGTGATCAAGTCACACATCGCAATATACTGGGCCTTCTAAATCTTTACGAGTTAGATCTAATAGACTTGTGGTGTGGCTAGGGCATCATTTAAAATACCAGATATGAACCTTAGGACATGCCAAATTAGTGTTTCCTATTCAATATATTTGAATTCAAGAATCCAAAAGTTCAACTCTACATTGTTTACAAAATTTAGAGCCTTCCTTCTCATTCTCGATCACTTGAGGCTTTCCACAAGCACAAACTCCACTTTTTATAGGTCCAAAAATTCTTTCACAGAACGATCC
Source organism: Wollemia nobilis (assembly GCA_028583015.1). Classification (NCBI taxonomy): domain Eukaryota; kingdom Viridiplantae; phylum Streptophyta; class Pinopsida; order Araucariales; family Araucariaceae; genus Wollemia; species Wollemia nobilis. The sequence continues at coordinate 2,859,951 of JAQPPZ010016984.1, forward strand.
ATCTCTTTCTGGTTGATTAGTTTCAAAATCTAAAGTATCGGGGTTTGTCACCTCTCCGACTCTTTCCCCATTAGGTAAAATTTTTTCAGACCAAGCACGAATCTGTTCGGGAGAAGCTAATCCAATTCGAAGTTGATGTTTATCTTGATCAATCATAAAAGAATTATTTTATTAATCTTTATTAATTCTAGAGCTAAAGATCATAGTTCTAGAATAAGCAATTGAAAAGATTCTGGAGTAGTATCAGGTTTAGGTATTGGTTCTCCAGTAAGAATGGCACCAAGTATTTTTTTACGACCGTCAATATGGTCAGATTTAAGAGTAAGCATCTCGTGTAAAATATAAGCAACACCAAAACCTTCTAGAGCCCAAACTTCCATTTCTCCTACTCGTTGCCCTCCTCGTCTGGATTTTCCTTTCAGAGGTTGTTGTGTAACCCGTGCATAAGGCCCACTGGAACGTGCATGGATTTTGTCATCAACTTGATGACATAATTTCGACATATAAGCTATTCCTATTGTAACATGTTCAAAAATCTCTCCTGTTCTTCCATCAATTAATCTATGTTTTCCAGGATGATCAGGTTCAAATACCCATGGATTAGCTGTTCGCTCACTAGCTTTATAAAGTTCAGAAAACACTAGTTTTCTCGAAGCTTCTCGCTCATACCTTTCATCAAAAGGTACTACTCTATAATTTTTGTTCATCAGTTTTCCTGCTAAACCGAGCAAACATTCAAAGATTTGCCCTACATTCATTCGTGAAGGTACCCCTAATGGATTTAATACCATATCCACCGGTGTTCCATTTTGCAATATCTTGTTTGGGAAAAACTATTGAAATGATACCTTTATTATCATGCATTCTAGCTACTTTATCACCCACTTTTATTTTACGTTTTTGTGAAATATATACATGGACTTCTTCCGTATAATAACCGTGGTTATCTTTTTTACGGATCCATCTCGCATCGATAACTCGACCTCTTACACCTATTGGTACTTTAAGACAATTTTCTCTTGCATTAGATACTTGAATACCAAATATGGCTTGTAATAATCTTTCTTCTGGGGTATATAATGATTCTTTTGCTGTTTGAGGCGTTAATTTACCCACTAAAACATCACCGGTTTCTATCCAAGATCCTAGCATTACAAGGCCATTTTCGTCCAAATGACGGAGTGAATGAGCATCCAAATGGGGTATTTCTTTAGTGATTATCTCAGGGTCCATGCTCATCCTATAGATTCCAATTTATTATCTTATGATTTGTAAAGACATATAAATATCCTCATATACCAAACATTCACTAATAAGTACTGCGTCTTCAAAATTATATCCTTCCCATGGCATATAAGCCACTAATATGTTTTTTCCCAAAGAGAGTTCTCCCCCTACTGTAGCCGCACTGTCCGCCAGAATTTGCCCCTTCTTTACATATTGCCCCTGACGAATTCGGGGTTTTTGATGTATACAAGTATTGCTATTAAAATAATCATATAAAACCAAAATTTGTCTTTTTTTATAGTGTCTTGATAAATGGATGAAGTAATATTTCTAGCATCAATATACTTAATGCTTCCCTCTTGTGTGGCTATAGCTACACTTCTTGAATCTAAAATTGCTTGTTGACTTTTTAAGCCTTACTACCACAAAATATCACATGTCCCAATATAAAATAGCCATAATATTAAAGGTCAAAATAATAATATAAGAGTAGAATAATATATGAGCAAATTAATATGTATATCAAGGCCTATATAATAAAGTAAATAAAATTAATTTATATAATTAAATATGAATGTAAATGGCATGAATCATTCATGAACTATGCATGAAGAAAACTTACAATATTAATTGCTCAAAAATTTGTATACAAGCTTTATTCCAAACTAGATCTCTTTTACTATCAATAATCAGATTATCAAATTGATTTCTCATGAAGCATTATCTTTATAATATATCCATAGTAATGTGACTCTTCAATTACTTGACTATTGCTCTCCATATGACAAGTCCCATGACCTTTGGCTTATCATATTACCACTTGCATACTAGACTCTTCAAGTTCTTCTTACATGGACACTTGAATCTAAGACACTTGCACACATCTACATGAATCTTACACTTCTACATGCACATCTAATCTAAGATACTTGTGCACATCCTTATATTACATATTTGCACTCTTACATACATGACACTTGTGCATTTCCCTACACATTAACAATTGTTCATTTCATGCACATTGACACTTACATAAAAGGGAAAATATAAATCACACTCCTAAACTATAGACTCAACCCTAATCTATTATATATTTACAATTGTACCATGAAGGTACCATGGGAATTGTAACACTCAAAAACCCAACTAGTTGTGGGATGTCCATATTTACTACAATATATATTTTAAAAGTAATTAACAACATTAAACACCATCACATATAAACAAACACATAGCTTCTATAATTTAGAACAACAAAGAACAATGTCTATTAAAATATCCATTCAAATCAAACATAGGAATCAACCATCAAAATATACATTAAAAGCAAATATGAAAAACTACAATAAAGAGATACATTAAAGCAAATAAAAAGAGAGACTCAATACCCATAACACATTATATATCCTGGGAAAAACCCTTTCGGGAAAACCCAACCTCAAATGTTTCCTTTATTGCATAAGTTTGGTCTTTTACAAATACAAGGATCCCATAATCCCTTTCTCCCAAACATATGCTAATACAATGCATAGGAACTCATAGTTCCCATGACTTTACCATGAATTGCTCCTTTAATCCACATCATTCCTTGATTAACTAAAGTCCCATACCTTAGTTAATCCAATTCTATTACCAAAATAACTAAAGTTCCATACCTTTAGCTAATTCAATAATCCATATTTCATTACCAAACTAACTAAAGTCCTATACCTTTAGCTAATTCAATAATCCAAATTTCATTACCAAACTAACCAAAGTCTCATATCTTAGTTAATCGAATAATCCAATTCATTACCAAACTAACTAAAGTCCCATACCTTTAGCTAAGTCAATAATCCATATTTCATTACCAAACTAACTAAAGTCCCATACCTTTAGCTAATTCAATAATCCATATTTCATTACCAAACTAACTAAATTCTCATACCTTTAGCTAATTCAATCATCTATATTTCATTATCAAACTAACTAAAGTCCCATACTTTAGTTAATCCAATAATCCAATTCCATTACCAAACTAACTAAAGTCCCATACCTTTAGCTAATTCAATAATCCATATTTCATTACCAAACTAACTAAAGTCTCATACCTTTAGCTAATTCAATAATCCATATTTCATTACCAAACTAACTAAAGTCTCATACCTTTAGCTAATTTGATAATCCATATTTCATTACCAAACTAACTAAAGTCCCATACTTTAGTTAATCCAATAATCCAATTCCATTACCAAACTAACTAAAGTCCCATACCTTTAGCTAATTCAATAATTCGTATTTCATTACCAAACTAACTAAAGTCCCATACCTTTAGCTAATTCAATAGTCCATATTTCATTTACCAAAATAACTAAAGTCCTATACCTTTAGCTAATTCAATAATCCATATTTTATATTAATTTCACTTATAATATAATAAACTCTATGTTTATAACATATTCAACTCTATGTTATTCCATTTATAACATAATTAACTCTATGTTAATAACATATTCAACTCTATGTTATTCCATTTATAACATAATCAACTTTATGTTCTTTTCATTTATAACATAATCAACTTTATGTTTATAACATATTCAACTCTATGTTATTCCATTTATAACATAATCAACTCTATGTTAATAACATATTCAACTCTATGTTATTCCATTTATAACATAATCAACTCTATGTTATTTTCATTTATAACATAATCAACTCTATGTTATTTTCATTTATAACATAATCAACTCTATGTTATTTTCATTTATAACATAATCAACTATGTTTATAACATATTCAACTCTATGTTATTCCATTTATAACATAATCAACTCTATGTTATTTTCATTTATAACATAATCTACAACTATGTTTAGCTAGTTTATAACATAAAATTCCTCTTTGCACTATAAGGCATGTTAATCTCCTTTATAACATAAGATATCTCTTTGCAATATAAAGCATGTTAATCTCCTTTATAACGTAAACTATATCTTTGCAATCTAAAGCATGTTAATCTATTTTATAACATAATCTATCTCTTTGCAATCTAAAACATGTTAAACTCTTTTATAACATAATCTATCTCTATGCAATATAAATAATGTTACTCTCCTTTATAACATAAGCTATCTCTTTGCAATATAAAACATGTTAATATCTTTTATAACATAAGCTATCTCTTTGCAATATAAAGCATGTTAATCTCCTTTATAACATAAGCTATCTCTTTGCAATATAAAGCATGTTAATCTCCTTTATAACATAAGCTATCTCTTTGCAATATAAAGCATGTTAATATCCTTTATAACATAAGCTATCTCTTTGCAATATAAAGCATGTTAATCTCTTTTATAACATAAACTATCTCTTTGCAATATAAAGCATGTTAATCTCCTTTATAACATAAGCTATCTCTTTGCAATATAAAGCATGTTAATCTCCTTTATAACATAAGCTATCTCTTTGCAATATAAAGCATGTTAATCTCCTTTATAACATAATCTATCTCTTTGAAATATAAAGCATGTTAATCTCCTTTATAACATAAGCTATCTCTTTGCAATATAAAGCATGTTAATCTCTTTTATAACATAAACTATATATTTGCAATATGAAAAATGTTAATCTCATTTATAACATTAACTATATTTTTGCAATATAAAGCATGTTAATCTCTTTTATAACATAAACTATATCTTTGCAATATAAAGCATGTTAATATATTTTATAACATAAACTATATCTTTGCAATATAAAGCATGTTAATCTCTTTTATAACATAAACTATATCTTTGCAATATAAAGCATGTTAATCTCTTTTATAACATAAACTATATCTTTGCAATATAAAGCATGTTAATCTCTTTTATAACATAAACTATATCTTTGCAATATAAAGCATGTTAATCTCCTTTATAACATAAGCTATCTCTTTAAATACAAACTAAGTTATCCTTTTATAACATGATGCATTCTTCTATATACATACTATGTAATCATTTCTATAACATGATGCATTCTTCTATATGCATACTATATTATCATTTCTATAACATGATGCATTCTTCTATATACATACTATGTTATAATTTCTATAACATGATGCATTCTTCTATATACATACTATGTTATCATTTCTATAACATGATGCATTCTTCTATATACATACTATGTTATAATTTCTATAACATGATGCATTATTCTATATACATACTATGTTATAATTTCTATAACATGATGTATTCTTCTATATACATACTATGTTTTTTTTTTAAAGTGAAAAACCCATTGCGGGGCTGCCTTGGTCTGAGAGACCATGACCAGGGGGTTATACACCGTCAAAGTCACCCGGGAGTCGCGCTCGACCCTGCCCGCACCAATATTATCAATTGGATTTTGGGTATCCAATTCAAATTTTTGGTAGAGTGGAGATTTGAACCTGGGACCTACCTTGGAGAATTTTCCTCTCCTCTTCAACTCACATACAACACCTGGGTTATATACATACTATGTTATCATTTCTATAACATGATGCATTAGTTTATATACATACTATGTTATCATTTCTATAACATGATGCCTTCTCTAAATACATACTATGTTATCATTTCTATAACATGATGTAAAGAATCTATATTTCCTTCCTATGTTAATCCATTATAACATGTTTTAATAGAATCTCTAATTCAGTCTTATGTTAAAATCCTATTAGAAAAATCTACCATTTTATAATATAAAACTATGTTAAAACCTTATTAACATAATCTGCCATTTTATAATATAAAACTATGTTAAAACCCTATTAACATAATCTACCATTTTATAATATAAAACTATGTTAAAACCTTATTAACATAATCTGCTATTTTATAATATAAAACTATATTAAAACTTTATTAACATAATCTTGCATGAACACTTCAGAGAATACCTTGGGTGATCGCTTCAGAGATAACAATATTTGAGCAAAGAGCAATTGTCTACATTCGAGTATGCTTCGAAGGTAATTTGATAAAGAATGGGGATTTTCATGAGGGACCGCTGGTGTTCAAGAACTCCTAGAGTGGTGTGTTGCTACCTTCCAATGTGGATGATGACAATTCCCCACTGCCAAGATGGATCCTTAAGTCTCTCAAGGCCACTGGATACATGGACGCATTACATTGTATGGTGCCATAGGAGAGAAGGGTAGTGGAGATTCTGGTTGGCAAATAGATCTTCATCTCCTAGATCGTGATAATGGAGGTGGGAAAGTTCCATTTCCTCACATTCATCATGGGCGATGGGAGCAATACCTAAAGAAACTCTATGATTATCGAAGCCTTCGTTGATCGAGAGACCATCAAGGTGATGTATGAATCCAAGGGCATCGATGGCTTTAGGACCGCCCAACTAGAATTCACCACCATATCTATGAGAAATTGCATGGTATTCTTAGCACGTATTACCATAGTGATAACTATGTATCCCTATGCGATCCTGTCATAGCTAAGGAGGAAAACTAGTGGTTGCAAAGGGGGGGAATTTTTTTAAAACTCATGATAATATTCTACGACTGTGAGCACATCTACAACAATGAACCAGGTAGTCAAAAACTGCCCTCCTCCTCCTCATCCACCTCTCAAGTGTCCTCCTTTATTCGACTATCGAGTTCCAGCAACTTGGCCTTCCAAGTCCTCCTTCAACTAATGCACCTTGATAGCTTGAAGGCTCACCTCCCCTTCTATCAGAAAGCCATACTTTATAAATGCAAACCCTATCCACACCTTATAACCAAGACGACAGAGGTAGGGTAAAAATATCTAAAATATTATATTCTATCGATTCAAAATTTTAAACGATATGAATTCCATGTTGATTTGAAAGGAGCAAATATTTTAACTAAAAGTCTTTAAAATATCCTTTTAAATATAATATTATAATAAAACCTTTTTATTTATAATACTATATTCCCCTATTAATTATATATAATAGTCTACATTATAAATAAACCATTTTATTTATAATATATAATTCTACTATTATAGTTATCTATATTTTAAATAATTTCTTTTATTTATAATATACAATTCTCTTATTAAGATTATAATTATAATAGTCTATATATATTACAAATAAACCCTTTTATTTATAATATATAGATCTACTATTATAATTATCTATATTATAAATAAAATTCTACTATTATACATATAATAGTCCTTAGGGTTGATTCTACATATTGCATAGCTGCAAAACTATGTACAAGCTATCTTTAAACAATACACAGTTTCTATGCCCTAAGGCCCACCAAGGAGGGTCATGACATGAATAATTTTTTTTTGCTTGATAAAAGGGGTTGTACTCGGGTCCCCCACCCTTAAAAAATTACATCTCTCTTCTTTAGAGCTTGAGATTTTACAAATAGATACACTTCTCATCTCAATTGAGATGCTATAGTTAGAAACCTACATCATTTTACATAAAATTTCTGAATTCTTGATTTTCATTTTCTGGATCTTTTCAAATCTCTGTATGAATACAATTACTCCAGAATTTAGCATCTTTCTTGACATTTTCCTATAGCAACCTTCACAATGCCAAAACTTCACCTCTACTATCTATGCCTTACATCTTAGTAGAGTAATATTTCCAAAACATCGCACTAACATAGTCCGCTTTACCAAATCTGGATTGCTAGTTTCCTTCCTGAAACACAAGTGCAACCACAAAAATTATAATAAATAGTCTAAATGAACACACATTATTGTTACAAAATAAAATAGATATTACCAATGGAAAACATTAAAGTAAATCTTAATCATTAATTGATTTAGGCAATCAACAATTTTTGTCAGCTTCAACTAAACTTTCTACTTCCTCTAACCATGGAAAGGAGATGTTAACTTCATGATCCTCAACCAAAACCCCTCTATTGGCTAGCTTATTTGCACATTTGTTTCATTCCCTTAATATATGTGTAAACCTAATTTCTTCAAAATCTTTAGAAAGATCTTGAATTTCCACAATTATCTCTTGTATGTTCCATGGAGCCTTTGCTTTCCTCAAAATTACATTTATTACTATGAGAGAATCACCTTCCATCCAAACTCTATTCCATTTCATTTTTTTACATATTTTTAACCCTTCTAAAGCTACCCAAGCTTCAGCTTCATTATTTGTCTTAAATCCACAATTGAAAGCATAATGAGACAAAATATCTCCTCTATTATTTCTAATTATTCCTCCTCCTCCTGTTGGTCCTGGGTTTCCTTTAGATGCTCCATCAAAATTCAACTTAACCCACTCCACATCTGGTGGTTTCCACTTTATATTCTTTACCTTATTTTTTCTTCTCTTGTACCCAACATCATAATTCCATTTAATGACTTGACTCCATCTATCAAGACTCTCTGCTTCCAAATTAGGGATTGGGTGAGTTGATAGGGTTGGTTTAGACTCCTCTATGGCTAAACATATCTTATTTTTCATTACCTCTAAATTGCTTTCCTTTCCTTTAAATATTCTTCTATTCCTTTCTAGCCATATAGTCCAAAGTATTGTATCTTTTGATATATCCCATATTATCTGTAAAGCCTCACTTTTATAAGTGCTTTGCCATTGCTTTAACCAATATTCAATTTTACTATTCATCACCATGCATTTACCAAACATATTAAGAATCCATTGCCATAGATTCCAGATAATTGAGCAATGTCCCAAGAGATGGTTAATACTCTCCTCCTTATTATAGAAAACACATTTAGAGGGGCCATGAAAACCCCTTTTCATAAGGTTATCCCAGGATAAAATTCTTCTATGACCTACTAGCCAAACAATTTTTTTGACTTTAGGAATGCTTGGGCTATCCCAAATATCTCTCCAAATTCTAGTGAAATTATTAATATGTTGGTGTTGAAAATTATATCCACTTATTTTTGTGTATTCTCCTGAGCTATTCAACTCCCAAATAAATTTATCCTTGGCACCCCTAGAAATAATTACAGTTGTTATCTTTCTACTCAATTGCCTCCTAGCATCAATATCTTGTATACTTGTAAAAAATCTTCTTTCTATTTGTATATTCCTTCTTGATCCTTGTACAAAATGTTTGAAACCCTATCACTATATTTGTCTTGAAGCAATCTCATCCAAGGTTTCAAAACTAGATCTAAATTGAGTGGTTTTTTATCACACCAAGTATCCATCCAAATAGAAAATTTTTCTCTAGTTCCCACCACCCATATTAAACCTTTAATCATAAGATCAATAGATTTTTTAAAACCATTTCAAAGAGCAAAACCATTTGGAAGAGAGAATGTAATAAATATTAAACTTGGGTCATTGGGATCAACATACTTAGAAGAATTCTTGCCCATTGTCTTTGACCCTCTTTGTACAATCTCCAGATAGCTTTTCCCCTAAGAGCTAAGTTTACATCTGTAAGAGATCTTAAACCAAGACCTCTCTAGTTTTATCATCACACAACTTGCTCCAATTCACCAAAGAAAATTTTCTTTTATCATGTAAACATGACCATAAAAAGTATCACATAATAAAGATTAAACTTTTTTCAACTGATTTTGGCATAGAATACAAAGACATATAATATGTTGGAATGGCTTGTAAGACTGACTTAATTAACTACACTCTTTCTACTAATGATAACCATCTACATTTCCAAGTTGGGAGTTTATTTTGAACTTTACTAATAATTGGATTCCATAAATCTATCCTCATTCTCCCCTCAAATAAAGGCATCCCTAGATAAGTTGTTGGTAAATTTACCTCCTCCATTTGAAGAAACCTACAAATTCTTTCTTTGATATTAGCAGGAGTGTTAATTTTTTTTTTGGATTTAGTCCTATTAATTTTTTTCCCTGAAGCTCTTTCGTGCTCTTTTAAAAATTTATTCAAAGCTCTAGTCTCATTTATCCTTGCCTTTCCAAAAAGGGTTTTATCATCTACAAACTATTTATGGGTGATGTTATCGATGTTATTACTAACCTTAAGTCCACTTATAAACCCATATTTGTAAGCCTTATTTAAGTTCCTACTCAAAACTTCTGCCATAATAATGAACAAATAAGGAGATAGAGGATCTCCTCGTCTAAGGCCTCTCTTTGCTTTAAAATATTATGTCACTAACCCATTGACCAAAACTAAATAAGAAACTATAGAGACACAAGCTTTAATCCATCTAACCCATTTCTTTCCAAAACTAAACTTTTCTAAAACAACAAAAACAAAATTTCATTTAACCCTATCATAGGCTTTACTCATATCAAGTTTTAAGATCATAGCTTTCTCTTTTCTTAAAGTTGTTGAATGTATAACTTCATGAGCTACTATGATCCCATCCAAAATTTGTCTCCCTTTCACAAAACCTTCTTGCTCTTCTGAAATAATTTTGTCTAACAATGGCCTTAATCTATTCATCATCACTTTAGAAATAATATTATAAGCCATATTACAAAGGTTTATGGGTCTAAAAGAATCAAACAATTAAGCATATTTCTTTTTTGGTATTAGGGTAAGATAAGTTGCATTTATTTTATAAGGAATGTATTGTTTTACCCTATACTGTTCCACTGCCACCAATAAATATTCCTTCACTATATCCCAATTATGTTGATAAAAAGATATAGAGAGCCCATCTGGACCAGGGGATTTATCCTTATTAAAATAGAAAAGAGCCAAATGAACTTCTTCTAGAGTAAACATGACCATACACATTGATAAGGATGAAGTTAATATCAACAAAGTAGCAAGTGGCTAAAGAGGCTATCCAAAGCCTAGTTTTATGAATGGTTACACAAGATGTTCTAGAAGGATTCCAACTAGTTAGTGTTGATATTTTTGTCACATTGCTTTGAGGGGCAGTAAATTTGAGATATAAGTTAATTTTTATAAATTATTTTATTGTTTTTCATGAATTTGATCCCTTGCTTTCCTTGTATTTTATAGCACTACAACAATATCGAGTCCCTATTTTGTCCTCCCTTGTATATAAAAAGCTTCGCCAGCAAAGAACAGAGAAGAATAGGAAGCTTCACTGAAAGCAAAAGAATGGAAGACGCTTCGTAGAAAAAGGAATTAGAAAAGTCCTATTTTGGCCTGAAAATCTCTAAGGCATGGAAGGCACTTCGCATGTGAAGCTCTTGAAGCAACCACTTCGGGCAAGAGAAACACAAAGCTATCGTTGTAGGTTAAGGAATGATGCACCAAGTCTGAGGGCCACTTTGCAAAACTATTTGCCAAAGTGCCGCTTCGGCCCATCCTCCTCACGAACCATTTGGTAGGCAAGCGCCACTTCGGGCTCCATCATGGCGAAGCAGCCACTTCGGTTGACCCTTCAGCGAACCGCCCACTCCGACCATAGTTTTGCCGAAGCACTGAAAGAAAGTTGAGAAAATATTTAAGGCATGTTATCAACTTCGGGCGATGCTTCTCCCGAACCCATACCTTGCAAGTAGACCGATGCGAAGCGCCAACTAGGACAAAAGGAAGAAGATTTTGCAACATGTCGTCAACCACTTCATAAAACTTCCTTGCCGAAGCAGTATTTTGACTTCTCCCTCAGTGAAGTAGCGTAGCTAGAAACTAACCATACCTTTCATAAATAAACTAGCTATTTTGGGTTATTCGAGCTACGAAGATATCTTCGAGACAATATTTCGGTGAACCACCAATACCCGACTCCCACCATGACCTTGGGTTCGGTGCAATTTCATTGTGAAGCTACACTTTAGCCAAAAATCCAACGAAGCTTCACCTAGGGTAAGTCTAATGACAGTGCTTCTCTCGGGGGACACACATCCCAAGGCTAGGTATTTTTTCAAAGTATTCGAGTGTCACATAAATGCAGTCTTTCTCACTCGAAAGACCCGATGTCTAGTTATAGCAATAGGAGAGGAAGTATCAGTTGCAGAAGATGAACGTCACAACTTGCGAAGTCACTCGAGCATCCCCCAAAGTAATCTAGGATAGGCTTGTAGCTCATAAATGCAAATTTCCCCGCTTAATGCGGCCTTGCATCTAGTAATAGAAATTGGATAAGAAGGCTCAATTGTAAAAAGTAGGCTAGTATCATTATCAAATCTGTCCTAACATTTTTGTAAATCAAGTTCATTAATGGCATAGAGGGATGGGTCCTCTATAAAAACCCATGCATTGTAATAAAAAAAGAGGGGGGAACATATTGCTAAAGAAGCTGCTGTAGCTAGACATTCTGCATCAATACAAGGAGATTTTTGGCTCTAAATCTATGCTTTCTTTTATGCTGCCTTTGGAAAATATTTCTTCTTTCATTTAGTTTTCTTGTTGCTATAATTCTGAAATTTGGATTCTAGCATTGGAAGATAAATGTGTCTAGAATTCTATTAGAGGATACATAGGGAAGCATATGCAGTTTCAATTTTTGTTACATATTTTGTATTATTTGCTGCTGGTTTAGGTATAAGTTAGTTATTGTACTACTTGTTCTTTCCCAACTGCTATGATAAGTTATTTACATATATTTCTTGTACTCTTGCTATTTATCTCTTTCCTGCAGTCTTAGCTTAAAAACCTGAGTAGTTTAGTAAAGGAGTTGGTATTCTTCGAAAATTGGAATGAAGGGCATATATTTCCTCTGGCATTTCAATGTTGGTCCAGGTCTAGGGTGCGTATACATACAAAATCCTTTCATGTGGTAGATTTGAGACCAACAATTTTTGGCACGCCCGATGGGACTTGGTCAGTCTCACCTTATGAGTGGTATTGAGAGTTTATACTCATCTCATTACTGTAAGACTCGAGCATCTGGTGACTCTGTTCAACCTAAAAATATCAAAGCCATAGAGACTGGTACTAATCATTTGTGACTTCATGTGAATGAGATGGAGAGTTAGGAATAGTGGAGAAGAGACTAATTTTTTTGAGCTCGATATTAACACCTTTGGGGAACATCCTAGGCTAGTCACACCCGAATCACTCCTACGTGAAGGGTCCTCGTAAGAGGCTATATTTGACGAACAAGGTTTGACCTCAAACAACATAGTGACCAGTCTTCCCCCTAATCCCCTTAACTCCCCAGATCACCAAGGCACCTTCGTTCCACCTATCAACCAACCAGGAACTTCAGGAGCTTTGGTTTTGTCGAACCAACCAAATCAAAGTGTAAATATGACACACCAGCAATATCAACAACAAATGTAGTAGCAACAACAACAACCATCGTAGTAGCCACCACCTAGACTGTTCCCATCATGGAATTTTACCAGACCATTAAATCTAGTAGGTCATGGGTAAGTTCATCTTGCTTCTATGAAGAAGATACCCACATTTGATGGCACGAGGAAGACTATACTTGAGCACATCCAAGATAGTGCTTCCCTAGCCACGATCCATAATATCATAGAAGAGGAGGTCATGGTGCATTTATTAATTTTATCCCTCCGAGGGAAACTCCTCTACTGGTATAGAGCTCTACCACTTGGTACAATAACAGGATGGGACCAATTAGCCGGACAACCGATCGAGAGGATTTAATGAGTCCGCTGACCCTTCCTCCCTCCTGCATCAATTCACAATGATCCAAAGGCACCCTCAAGAGGAGATAGCCAATTTCAATGTGAGGTTCACTCTAACCTGGAAGAGGGTACCTACTGGACTACGATCGACTAGCGAAGCTACAAACTACTACTACCTTAGGGCCTTCAACGTTGACATTAGCATGATGGTAAGGTTTTTATATGAGTTGATCAAGAAGGTAGAAATAGATTTGATCACTATTGGTAAGCTCCCTCCGAGGATGTCGATGCCCATATTTATAGAATTTCCTCAATCATAGTACCCCAGTGCAGCTACTTCGTAGACTTCCACATCTTCGGTGTGCGCAATCCCACCATGGAATCCAAATCCCACTGTGTCCTAGCTCGCTACCCCAAAAATACATTTTCCTACATTTTGGGTACCTTAGCCCACTATTCCTTCACCATTTTTGGCATTACAAATGCCACCCCAATACCTTGCCTTGCCATCGATACCAACGATGGCCCCTCTACCACCTCTAGTAGCATCAGCCCCTACAACCATGGACATACAGGCAAAGATATTATAGGAGGTCTCATCTTTGAATTCTACTATGTGAACTTTGTCCAATGACATGGCAGTCATGAAGAAAAAGCAAGTGCAACAATAATTCTTACCCAGAAGGTTGTATCCTCCCCCAACACTTACCAAGGACCAGGAGACACAGCCAAGCAGACCTCCAGCGAGGAATGCTGCTATCAATGAGGAGCCAAGAACTTTTGATTGCATGCATTGGTGCTCCACCTACAATGACCCACATGAAGAGGACACTTACATGTTGCATTAGCATTATGTCCAAACATTATCGAGTAGTGCTTCCAATGGTCAAGTCAACATAATCAAGGAAGTGGGGCATAATATAGTAATCACAAAGGAAGAGCAAGTTTAAGTTCTTACTAGAAGCGAAAAAAAATCAATTGAAGTAGACACAACTCAGATGGGTCCCTTAAAGGTGCATGCTCGCCACAAGAAAGAACAACCTGTTAAGTCTCCCAAAAAAATTCCTGAGTCTCCCTTAGTGAAGGAAAAGCCTCTACCAATAACTTTAGCTTCGTCGCAGGTCAAAACCAAGGAACAGACTTGAGAAAAGCTAAAGTATCCTTCACTTACAAAATGGCAAAGGGTTGAGGCCACACAATAATATTGCACTAAGTACAAGACAATGAAGGAGTCAAAGATACCTGCTACCATAGCATACAACATCGTGGATGAGCTACAGAAGACTCCCACTAAGATCAGTCTCTATGATGCTCTACAACTCCCTGGCCAAGTGGACCTACTACAAGAATCCTTGAAATGAGTGAAGGTTGGGAAATCGATATTGTCAATTATGGCATAGCCTTTATCCAATTCAATTACTGGGAAAAATAGGCCTCCTCCATTCTATCTGTCCCTACATATGGAGGGGTATATTGTTTATAATTGTATGATAGACTTTCGATGTTGCAACCACCATCATGTCGAAGGTTGTCTATGAGGAGATAGGAATGGAGTATACATGAAGCAATCAAGGTGTGCTTCAGCTAGATGGTACCCCTATGAATATAGTTGGTGTAATTAAAGATATACCTATCCGGCTATACAAGGTACCTCAAATTGTGGTAATACAAGAGGTGGTAGTTGTTGATCTCGAGCCATACTTCAACATGTGCCTCTTGAGAGAGTTCACGACCAAGCTTGGTGGCTATCTTTCCCTGGACTATTCACACTTAGAAGTACCATTCAAGGGGAGAAAAATCAAAGTCTGTAATGAGAAACCTTCTATCTTCCTCATAGAAAATATAGTCAAATAAGGAGAACACAATGAATCAGTTCGATTGGTGATCGAAGAAATAGAACAAGTGGATCTCGCAGAGGAACCCTTAGGGGAGCTCTATGCCAAGGATGAATTTTTATTAACATACTTCAACGCCATGATCAAAATATAAATGGGATGTTACTCATTGCCAAACATGAAAATCCCACAGGGCTAATGCAGGGGAGTAAGGAAGTTGCCCATGATGAAATATGGAAATTATTTTTTGACGGTGCCCGATGTAAGAATGGTGTTAGGGTAGGAGTGCTCCTAGTGTCACCATCTAGCGAACAAAAGGACTATTGTTACCGGCTTGCATGGAGTTGCACTAACAATGCATCATAGTATGAAGCCTTATGATTGGGGCTGAAGAAGGCCAATAAATTAGGTATCAAGCAGCTATAGATATTCGATGACTTAGAGCTGGTATGTAATCAAGTCACCAATAAATGCACTTCCAAAAAGCATTATCTTAAGGCATATCACAACAGGGTATGGGACTTGCTGGAGCAATTTGAATTGCTCCACATTCAAACCATTCCATGGGAAAAGAATAGACATGCTGATATTTTGGCCTCTATTGGGGCCAGGTACTCCCCGACTAATGAAATGGTGCATAAGCCCAAAGCGGTGAGGACTATTTATAGGCACTCTATGCCAGATAGAATGATAGAGCGATTTCCCACAAGATCAAGGTGGACACGAAGCAATACCAAGACCTTGAGCTCAAACAAGGGAAAGCGATAAAGGTTAGAACATACTGCACTTCAATAGAGCTGGAACAAATCTGATCATTATGCAAAAGGTATCCAGATATCGTGGCATGGTGTTACCAAGATCTGAAAGGTTACAATTGGAACATAATTCAACATACAATAGAATTGCAAGGAGTTAGGCTTTACAGACAAAAATAGATGCCGATGAATCTAAAAATAGAAATCTCGATGAAGGTTGAGCTATTGAAAATGCTTGAGGCCAAAATTATCTATCCTATCAAGCACTCTTCGTGGATCGCGAACCTCATCCCTGTGAAAAAAAATAATGGAGATGTTCACCTGTGCGCTGACTTTCATAATCTGAATAAGGATTCCTTAAAAGATCGTTATCCGATCCCATAGATTGACTAGATACTCTACGTTATGGTAGGAGCACAATGCTTTTCCCTTTTGGATGGATTTTTGGGGTATAATAAGATCTAGGTCAGGGATGAGGACCAACACAAAACAATGTTTACCACCAAATGGGGAACGTTCGCTTATCAACACATGTTGTTTGGTCTATAAAATGCAGGGGCTACATTATAGAGAGCTATGGACTTAGCATTCGATGAGTTGTTGAACAAGATCATTGCTATCTATTTAGATGACATGACTGTATTTTCCCACAGAAGAGAAGATCACACTCTACACTTGGAACATATTTTTGAAATATGCAAAGAATTTAGCATCTCAATTAACCCAAAGAAATTTGTCTTTGTAGTGAGGGAAGGGAAGCTGCTAGGCCATATTATATCTAAAAAGAGGGCTCTCCATTGATCCTGAAAGAGTCGAAGCACTCCTCAAACTTCCACTCTTGATGAATAAGAAAGGGTTGCAATCATTCTTTGGCCAAATCAACTTCATGAGGAAGTTCATCCCAGACTTCACGCAAGTCATTAAGCCAATGTTCGAACTCCTAAAGAAAGATGTTGAGTTTGTCTAGACAGAAGAGAGGAGAAAATCATTCAAAGAAATCAAAGCTCGGATCGCTCAGGCTCTCGTGCTGATCAACCCAGATTACAACAAGAAATTCATTCTTTATGTAGTTGGAGAGCCCAAAAGTTATGCAGCGATCCTGACTCAAAAGGGAGATGATGGCGAAGAGCACCCAATTGCCTTCCTAAGTCCAAGTGATACAACCTCATGAAGAAAAATATAACTTCATAGAGTGCCAGGTACATGCGATCATGAGATCCCTAAGGAAGTTCAAACACTTCATCTCTTAGAGCCGGGTCACGGTGTTCGTCGTCCACCCAGACGTGCGAAGCTTTATCATTCAGGGAGAAATGGGCAACAAAAGGGCCGACTGGGTCAATAAAATACAAGAGTTTGACATCGAGATCTAACCCACTAAACTGGTTTGTGGTCGTGCACTATTCCAAGAGCTTGCGAGGAGTATCGTTGTCGAAGTGACAACATGCCAATGGGACGACCCAATAGCAAAAGATAACTTCAGAAATTAAGCTACCAGGAAGGAGTACTGGGCCGATGAAATCATCAGATATTTCAACATCAAGAGATGTCCCAAACATTTGAATGCTTTGCAACAAAGATGGTTTAGGTTACAGTCCATCCGTTACATTTTATGCCTCGAAGGATTATTTTTTAGAAATATTGATGGTGTCCTCCTGAAATGCATCAGGGGAAGTGAAAAGGAGAAATTCCTCAATGAATTTCATTCAGGGAAATTAGGATACCACTTCTCGATAAAGCCAACAACCTTAAAATAATCAAGGTAGGGTATTACTGGCCCATAGTATTTGTTGACGCCTTCAGAGTTTGTTGAAAGTGTGAACAATGTCAAAGGTTCACCGGCAAAAATAAAAATGCCCCGATACCCCTACAACCGATTCAAGTCAAAGCACCATTCCAACAATGGGGGTTGGAATTTTTGGGAGTAATATCCCTTAATTCATTAGTGGGACACAAGTTTATCTTGACCACAATAGACTATTTCACCAGATGGGCTGAAGCAGTACCCACGAAGCATGCTGATCAAGAAATAATCATCGCATTTTTAGAGAGTTTAATCACCCGCTTTGGAGTTCCCGAAGCGATAGTGACAGATAATGCCAGGATTCATAGGGACCAAAATCAATGAATTTCCTATAAGTATGGAATATATCTCAAGGCTACTTCAAACTACTACCCACAGGGTAATGGATTGGCAGAATCAACAAACAAAAACCTGCTAAAAATCTTGAGAAAGCTTCTAGAAAGGAACAAAAGGACTTGGCACCTCCTCATAGACCAAGCGCTATGGGCCAATTGTATTTCCTTTAATAAATCAATCAAGACCTCCCCTTATGCCCTGGTTTATGACAAAGAAGTTGTTCTACCCACCCACATGGAAATCCTTGCATTATGGATGTTAGACGACGAGAGAGAGGAATTGGATCCCATGGAAACTAGGCTAGTTTAGTTGCTACAGCTAGAGGAAGACCGAGAAAAGGCTTATGAAGCTTTCATGAAGCACATAGAGACCACCCGAAGTTGGTTTAAGAAGAAATCTACTACCCGAAATTTCCAAGTTGGCGACCTGGTATGGAAGTGGAATTCATGGAAAGCCAAGCCAGGTAACCATGACAAATTTGATTCTTTCTAGGAAGGTCCATTTGAAATTTTGCAGGTGAACCAAGCCAACTCCTTTATCCTAAAGGACATGACCGGCCAAACTCTGTCCATCCCGGTCAACGGTCTTCATATGAAGACCTTTCACTACTAAGGTACCCAAGAGGATTTTGCCCCTGTACATAATTTCTTTGTTTTTATTTAGTTTTGTTGCTCTCACATGTATATAAATTTCATTTCAAAAACCTTCACTAGTAAGAAGATTTAAGATAAGGTCGCAACCTTCACTGCAAAATAAATTGATCCCAGTCCAAAAATAGCTAAGGATCGCCAAATGCCTAAGCGTGATAAGGTACTTCGGAAAATTCTCGAGCAAAGCAGTCATCACTAGAAGATAAATGGTGAAGCACCTCAATGCCGATGAAGCGAACAAAGAGAATTAGTGCTACAACAGGTTTCAAGTCACAAAGTCAGCATTTCGCTAGTTTTGAATGACATAAGACGATTCACTTGAGTCAAAACCAAAGGAAAAGGGTGATTTCAACAAAGGGTAAATCAATAGGCAACCTCACCGAAAAGAGTTAACTCAAAGGTCACTTTGGCCGAAATCTCCAAGTTTAGCTGCTTCGGACCTCAAAGGATGCGAACCACAACTTCGACCTTAGCTTCTGCGAACCTTCCCACGCTAATAATGGAAAAAGGGACTAAGGCTACTAAGTCACTTCGCTCCTAAGGGTTGCTGAAATTATACTTCGGCCAAAGTCCCAAGCGAACCACCTCCAGGGAAACACAAAGTTCGGGTTGGACTCTGGTGAAGCTCCTACTTTGGCCATAAATTAGTGAATCACTTTTCCTTGCAACAAGCCTTAGAATGTGTGGGGCAGACACTTCACACACAAGGCAACCAAACCTCTAGTTTAGGGCCCATTACCGATGAAGGAGTCATCCAAAAACTATATGAAGTGCCGAAGTCAAACTAAAAAGGAGCATGCACATTTAAAACGTGCCTTGTGGTGCGTGCCAATTGATGGCTTAGTTGAGCAATCAAAGCATGCGGAGTTAATGCAAAAAGTGGTGGCATACACCCCTAGGGAATTTAGTTAGGCTAGAGAATCATGCCTAGGTATGAGGTAGTAGAAAAATTAAGATTTTGAGGCAAGTTCATATCTTCAAAGTACATTGGACCTCGTGAATGACATCATAAAACTAATCGAGGTACATCACAATCTCCTCAAGCCTTATTTGTACATTTATTTTTATCAGGTGCCCTTAATGGAAGCAACCTCAATGTCTATCTATAAAATTTGAGCTCCTTCGACAAAATTCATTTACCTACTGGATAATTTTGAGTGAGAGCCAAAGATCCATAGAAGACCTAGTCAAAAATTTGTTGTGTTTTTGTTACCCTACCCTTCCCAAGCTCTGTGACTCCACCATATTCTAAAAAACACTATGGGAAAGAAAATCTCAAAGGAAAAGAAGAAGGCACCCAAAGAGGCAAGCACAAAAAAGGCCAAGAGGCCAAAGGAGGAAAAGAAGCACAAAACGAAGAAGGTCGACCTCAATGTCCACCTGGAGAAGTAGGTCATGGAGGAAGAAGAGGATTCTAAAGATGAAATACCAGTGGAACCACCTATTGATGGGTGGGAGAACATAAAAGACATCGTGCTCACTAAAAGCATTGCCGAGCTTAGGCATACAATTGATTTTATGAAGAGCCGGGTTTCTCCAGAGCACAAACGAGTTGTCATCTATTATTCACACCTATACTAGTACATGTGCCCTTAGGTGCATCATTTTCTCGAGCTGGTCCATGCCATTGCTCAGAATTACCAGCCTCTGACTAGACAAGTCCAGGACACTACAGGGAACAATTTGTTCTCAATTTTCAAAGAAGATATACTGGAAGCATTCGCCCCTCGCCAAGAGCCGCCTAAGGGGTATATAGTCAAGAACGTTAATCTGAGTGAGCAGACTAATAGATTTATCCCCTCTTCAAATATTGTAAAATTTTTAGGGGAACAGTTGAATGCAGGGCTCCCTTTTGGCAAATTGCTAAAAATGCCTCTGCCCCTCAGTGAATTCAAACACCCAGACATTTTTTCTATTCTTGCATGGGTGGCTGGCCTGTCTTCAGATGCGGTTGTGTATCCCTGGTAGGTGACACTTGCAAAGTGTATATCCCATGGAGAGTTTTATGCCCCTGATCCATCTAGGCCAAGTGTCAACCCAGTGTTTTTTGACTGGGCAGAATGGGTGGCCCGAACCCCGCACACCAAATTGGCCAAATTGAAGAATTCAGGGCCAAACCAATACTTTGGACCATGTTCCTTTTTAATTTGGCTATTATTTTATCACACCTAGAGTCATTTCCCACACATTGCTATCAACTCTATTGACAAGGATGGAACCCCCTTGCTGGTCTACCAACAGACTTATCTTCTGATGAAGACAGAGTCTTATTATATTTTCAATCAACAATTTTTAGGGTACGCTTTGCAGATGATGTGTGGCTCCTGCCCTCGGGTACCGATGATACTTCGAGATTGAGTTATCCATAGAAGGTTGGGTGACGTCTTCCAACTAACCCAGGGGCTCGTAGTATGTATCTTTGGGTTTACAGGAAACCCATTCCTGCTGCCCTTTTATGTTTCGGAGTATCAGTTCTCACTAGAAGTCGCTCGCTAGAGTGACTTCATGAATACAGTCTATGGCCACAATCGAAAGTGGGGCCCTACTTGTGACTTCCCTTTCAATATGGGAGTCATCGAGGTGTTTGCTACAAAACAACATGTTCATATTGAGGTGAAGCTCACCGATTTTGGCCTGCTAGAGATCCCTCAATGGTGGTTCTATGATCCCCTAGGAGTGATGAGAGATCACCTTAGAATCAAGAACTTCCACATATACCCTCACCCAAAAATAGTAGAGCAGCGTAAAAACTCGAGTGGGAGGGATCTAGAGTGGCACGTTGAGCGGATGCAAGTGTTGCCCCCATGGCATGATTTTTATGCTATGGAGGCCGAATACGACCCTGCCCGACACCCGTTCCTAGAACCTGACTCGACATTCTGGAGAAAAATGAAAGATGATTTAAAAGAAGGACTGAAGGGTTGGTGCGAGGACAAGCTGAGGGAATGGTGGGTCATGAGGGTCCACCACAAGAAGCATAAATTGGATGGTTTTCTCCAGATAGATAGAGATTTTGACATATTATACGAGGCTAACATGAAATCCTGACGACCTATCTCATTTGTGGATTTTGTGCCCCCAAGTGTTCCTGGCTCAGGTGAGAGCCCTAGAAGGATTGAAGAGATGCCCAAATAGGATGAGGAGGAAGAACAAACAAAGGCACAACCAGGTGGACCTACAGAAGGTTCCAACCAAGCAGTCGAGAAGGATACGCAACAGAGAAGAATAAGAAGAAAAAGAGGAAAAAGGTTGATGAAGCTCAAATGCCTCCTCTGCATCCAAAGCGGTCTCGCACAAAACCTTCTAGCACCTCTAGTGAACAAATTTTGGAAATCCTAGTTGAGATGAGGATTGGTGAAGAGGTGCTCGAACCTCCCCCGCAAGGGGAAAAATAAATTATTAATATTGATGTCATTGATGTGGAGGAGCACCTCTAAGAAAAGGAATATGTAGGAGAAAAGGAAGTGGATAATGTTAAGGGGGCAGAGGAGGAAAGTGGACGTGAGTCCAACACACAGGACTTTGCCATGACTGCTCTCTCATCAGAGCACGTAGGTACACACTCTATTTTCCCTTCTCTTGTATCCCAAGTTGCATCTATGATAGCCCCAATCGAAAGGCCTTCAGAATATTCTACCTCTCTGAGAAATCCCCCCAAATTACCATCCCCACGGATGTTATTCAATCACTAGTTCATATGGTCTCATTCATTGCTATCGCCTCGTTTGCCCAAACCGTGTCCCACACTCTTGTCGGTTCCCCCAATGTTTCCACATCATCTGAGTCACTTGGCCAGGGCACGTTCACTAGTGAGCCACCACTCACCCACACCAATCCCATGCCATCCGAACAACCCGGGGGTAACACTCCACTCCCAAACCCCAACATTCCCACTACGGTAGCACCACCTGTTGCTTCGCCCATTGGATCCCCCACCACGCCCATTGCTAACCCATCGGGCAAAGCATTGTCACAACAATAATTGTATTTGTTTACTCCCTTGGCTGGTAACCCAACTTCATTTGATAAATAATTGGCCTTGATTGAGGAGTGCCCCCTGGTGGAAATATTGCTCCAGGCCCATCAAAATACAAACAAGTTGCTGAAGGAGGCCAAGAAGAAGAGAGTACGGTCCTTGGAAAAAGTGGAGAAGTGCACTATTTTTTATTTCAAAAATGGAAAAATCCACACAGTAAAGAAAGTACCCAAAGTCCAGAAGCCCATTGATGAGATGACACCATCAGACTACGCATATGAAGAAAAAATCAAGGACCTAGAGCATTTGGATGTTGATGATGAGTTAGAATCTATGCATGTGCGGATTGACTCAGTTCGTGTTCACGCTAAGATAGAAAATGAGTGTCGCTATGAGGTGGAGAATGTAAACATGAAGCTAGAAGAAGACCTCACCAAAACCCGTGCCTAGCTGGAGGAAGCTCAGAAGTGATGCAAACTGATGAATCAGGAGGTAAACACCCTAAAATAGTAGGTAGCCAAACTCCAAGATGTTGCAAGGAGGCCATGATGAAACGAAAGCCAAGGTAGAAGAGAGAGCTAATAAGTTTGAGGTCCAAATCTTGGAAATGTAGTAGTAGTTGCATGAAAAGGAGAACATGGAGTTGTTTTATAGGGAGAGGATTAAGAACATCCATGCACATTTGCTCAAAAACTTTAGATCTCGGGCCTCTAGTGCCCTGTCCATTCTATCTTATATTATTGAAGCACAAAGCACAACTTCAAAAGGTGGACCAATTGTTGATGAAGTGATGCAGGAGATCCAACACCGACTAAATCTGGCTTTCGAGGTGCAGAGTGTGAAGTATCAAGATTTACAGGTGCCCGCCATGAGTTGAACAACCAGGGACTGGTCCACTGTTCAGTCCACAGTCAAAGCCTTCTTCTCCAAGTTGAGGAAATCCTAGAAAGCTAAGTGACTGATGGACATATTTGAGCAAGAGCAATGCACATCATTGGTATATTTCTAGGATCTAGCACATTTGGGTTTCCCAAGTTTTATCGACGATGACAGGAACCTTCTGTCCAAAGAAGAGCTTAAGCCCGTGTGGCTTCACTTTGAGGGGGACACCTCAGAAATTGATAATTGGATAGAGCCCATCATGGAAAAGTAGGTCACAAACTTCATTTTAAGATATTTCAAGATCACAACCAGTATAAATGACCTGAGTAAAAGAGCCAAGCATGCTGACATCGGCAAAATTGACCAGTTTCATGTTTTGGTCAAGTCTCTCCAAGATCGTAAACCATTTGGGAAGGGAGCTTGGGATCACATCCATCGAATGATGGAGCACATCCATGACTATCTTCCCTCGCCATAAAAATAGTTACAATCACCTGATGATGATGATGGAGAAAGAAACGAAGAAGAGAAAGCTGCAGGGATACCCCAAGAAGAAGAAGGATAGATTAAAGAAGGGACCAGAGGTAACTCTAGCCCAATGGATCAAGGCTGAGGGTCCATGCATCGAGGCGAGCTCGTTACCCCATGAGCCACTAGGAATGTTGAAATTTTTGTCACATTGCTTTGAGGGGCAAAAAATTTTGAGATATAAGTTAATTTTTGTAAAGTATTTTCTTGTTTTTCATGAATTTGTTCCCTTGCTTTCCTTGTATTTTATAGCACTACAACAATTTTGGGTCCCTATTTTTACCCCCCTTGTATATTAAAAGCTTCACCAAAAAAGAACGGATAAGAATAGGAAGCTTCACTGAAAGCAAAAGAATGGAAGAAGCTTCGCAAAAAAGGAAATAAAAAAAGTCCAGTTTTGGCTTGAAAATCTCTAAGGCATGGAAGGCACTTCGCATGCGAAGCTCCTGAAGTAGCCACTTCGGGAAAGAGAATCGTGAAGCTACCATTGTGGGTTAAGGAATAATGCACCAATTCTGAGAGCCACTTTGCAAAAATCTTTGCCGAAGTGTCACTTCGGCCCATCCTCCCCATGAACCATTTGGTAGGCAAGCACCACTTCGGGCTCCATCATGGCGAAGCAGCCACTTCGGCTGATCCTTCAACGAACCGCCCACTTCGACCATAGTTTTGTTGAAGCACTAAAAGAAAGTTGAGAAAATATTTAAGGCATGTTACCAACTTCGGGTGATGCTTCTCCCGAACCCATACCTTGCAAGTAGACCGCTGTGAAGCACCAACCAAGACAAAAGGAAGAAGATTCTGCAACGTGTCGTCAGCCACTTCGGGCAATTTCCTTGTCAAAGTAGTATTTTGACTTCTCCCTTGATGAAGTAATGTAGCTAGAAACTAACCATACCTTTCATAAGTAAATTAGCTACTTCGGGTCATTCGAGTTGCGAAGCTATCTTTGGGGTAATCTTCTGGTGAACCACCAATACCTGACTCCCACCATGACCTCGGCTTCGATGCAATTTCATTGTGAAGCTATGCTTCAGCCAAAAATCCAATGAAGCTTCACCTAGGGTAAGTTTTACGATGGTGTTTCCCCCAAGGGGCACACATCCCAAGTCTAGGTATTTGTTCAAAGCATTCGAGTGCCATATAAATGTAGTCTTTCTCACCTGAAAGACCCGACATCCAGTTATAGCAATAGGAGAGGAAGTATCAATTGTAGAAGATGAACGATGCAACTTGCAGAGTCACTCGAGCATCCCCCATAGTAATCTAGGATAGGCCTATGACTCATAAATGTAAATTTCCTTGCTTAATGCGGCCTTGCATCTAGTAATAGAAATTGGATAAGAAGGCTCAATTGTAAAAAGTAGGCTAGTATCATTATCAAATTCATCCTAGCATTTTTGTAAATCGGGTTCATTAATGGCACAAAGGGTTGGGTCCTCTATAAAAACCCACACATTATAATGAAAAAGGGGGGGGAACATATTGCTAAAGAAGTTGCTCTAGCTAGACATTCTGCATCAATACAAGGAGATATTTGGCTCTAAATCTGTGCTTTCTTTTATGCTGTCTCTGGCAAGTATTTCTGCTTTCATTTAGTTTTCTTGTTGCTATAATTCTAAAATTTGAATTCTAGCATTGGAAGATAAATGTGTCTTGAATTCTTTTAGAGGATACATAGGGAAGCATATGCAGTTTTAGTTTCTATTACATCTTCTGTATTATTTGTTGTTGGTTTAGGTATAAGTTAGTTATTGTGTTGCTTGTTCTTTCCCAACTGCTATGATAAGTTATTTACATCTCTTTCCTACACTCTTGCTCTTTATCTCTTTCTTGCACTCTTAGCTTAAAATCCCTAGTATTTTAGTAATGGAGTCGACCTTCTCCGGAGATTGGCACGGAGGGCATCTCTTCCCTCTGGCCTTTCAATGTTGGTCTAGGTCTAGGGTGCGTATACATACAAAATCCTTTCCTGTGGTAGATTTGTGACCAACAATTAGAATTCTCCCTGCTGCTCCTTCAAAATCTATAGCATCCCATTCACATATTGCCCAAATTGCTTTCATAGTTTTTGAAACTTCTTTTGTCATTTTAGTTTCTTGGATACAGAGAATATCAGGTTTATTACTTAAACATAGGTCCCTAATACACCTATGCTTTGAGGGGGTATTAGCACCCCTTATATTCCATGAGATGATAATCATGTCTCACCTCTTGCATATTACCAATATCATTTTGTTGTTTTGTAAAGAGAAGTTCAACCAACTTAGTTTGTGTTCCTTTCTCTATGTTAGATATTGCTTCCTTGGATCTTGCTTGATAATTTGAGGGTTTTCCTCTTTTTTCCTTGCCTATATCAAGAGTAGGTCTTATTATTCTATTCCTCAATATTATTTCGTCATTTTGTTTTTCAACATATTTATCCTCTCTTGGCTCTATTATAGAAGCTTTTGACTTATCCTACTCATTTTTTGGTATTTACTTATTAATTGCAGAGGTATTACCTTCTAAAATTGCATTTTCTTTACCAATTATTTCCTTCTAAATGGTGCATGGTACTTCAAGAGAGTCTTCAAAATATGATGAAACATATTCCTTGGGTTCATCAAGAATGTTCTTCCTTAAATTAAGGTCTTAAGAACACAAGCTTATACTTAGAGGGGGGTGAACAATATAAGACCAAATTTCACTTTTCTTTCCCAAACAATATTATCCAATATTATCAATGGAAATATCAATAGTAGTAATTAAATCAATGCATAAATCATCACACATAATAGAGACACCAATTTAACATGGTTCACCCAATGTGGGCTACTCCACGGAGAAAATATTTCTACTAAAAATTTTCTCAATAAATCTCTTGGGTATCAATTCCCTATTACAATGTTTATGGACCTCTATCCAAAGGAGACACCAATCCCCTATACTTTAATTTGTGTATCTCTCTCCATGAGATAAATCTTTCCCCTTTTATCTGGTTCATGGAACTTGATCTAGGAGACCTCTATCTCCTCAACTGGTTCGTGGATCTCTCTCCACAGAAGAACTCTATCTTCCTAGCTGGTTCATGGATCACACTCCACAAGAGAACTCTTTCCCCTCTACTCTAGTTCATGGAACTCTATCCATAGGAGAATTATTTCTTCTTGCTTTGGTTCATGGATCTCTATCCATAGGAGAACTCTTTCTCCTTGCTCTGGTTTGATGATCTTCTAGAAGACTTTTGCCCCCACTGCTTTGGCTTGTGGATCTCTCTCCACAAAAGACCTTTGAATTCACTTCCCTGGCTAATGGATCTCTATCCACTAGAGACTGCTATCCTCTGCTATATCACCTCCAAATATTGCTCTCAGCTCTATCTCAAGTTTACACCAAAATTTGTCCCAAGTCTAGTACAAAATTTACTCTATCTCTGCTCACAAATATGCTCTCAAATATGCACTAACTTTTGTCTCAAATCTGTCCTCAAGCCTTAACACAAATATTGATCAAATCACCAATAAAATTAGCTCAGATATGCCCCAATACTTAACACAAATCTTGAACAAATTAATAAATCAATTCTGCTTAGATATGCCTCAGGACTTAACATAAAGCTTGAACAAATCAATCAATCAACTCTGCTCTTAATTCTATTTCAAGTCTTCAAAAGACTTGCTCAAATTTACCTTCAAGTCCTCTCAAGAACTTTCTCAATATGCTCTCAAATAATCACAAATACTTGCTCAAATATGCCTTCAAGTCCTCTAAAGAACTTGCTCAATCTGTTATCAAGTCTTCACCAAGACTTGCTCAAATATACCTTTGAGTCCTCTCAAGAACTTGCTCAATTCTGCTCTCAAGCCTTCACCAAGACTTGCTCAAATATGCCTTCAAGTCCTCTCAAGAACTTGCTCAATATGCTATTAAATCTTCACAAATACTTGCTTAAATATGCTTTAGCATATTCTCAAAACTTCTCTAACACATGCTCAAAACAACTCACAAAATATGCTCAATAAATCTTAAATATTGCACACAATATCAAATGCTTTGTCTAATCTTCAAAATAATTCCTTTAACTTGAAGCATTTTAGACTATTCTATTCAAAATTCATTTAACCTCTAGAACATATAGAGAATTATGTACTCTATTAAAAAATCAATATGTTCTACTCAATCGTTAAGTCTGTTGCTTTCACAATTTGATTTCTAATGTTTGCACATTCACTTTCAATATCACTCAAAACCAATGCTCAAGAATTTTACTCAATCATTCAACCAATGAAACACAAATTTCTCACAAATCCTAAACAAGTGTTTTCATACTTCTTCAAACAATGAGCACAATGTGGGTGTCAAACCCTAACTCAAATAATTCTCAATATCTATCTCAAATGTTCTCTAAACATTCAACACTGAAGCATATAGAACTCACTCAAATATTTCCAACAATGCTTATCAAACAATCCTTTTCACTCCACCTTATATTTCACAATATTCATTCCAACAAACACTTCAAACAAAATATGATGTGCCCATACCTCTTTGTTTTGATGGAGATATATCTTCAAAACCTATCTTATAACTAACCACCTTTCTATGTGCCACTTTTCAAGGTTAGTTATCAAAATGCTTTCTCAATGAACTCTCTTCTCAAAAGATATTTTATCATACAGAATAATGAAATATCAAATCACTTTTACACCTTATTTCTTCTAACTTTGCAAACCCAATTCCATCAACAAAGTTGACCAATTACATAAGCAAAATAAATCACATACACCTTATATCTCCTAACTTTGTATTAATGCATTTCCAAAATAAAATCTCCACTTTTAATTTTTGTCTTAATGCATTAACAAAGCAATCAACCTTAATTTCTAACTAAAAAATAAATCACCTTATACCTCCTTTTAATGCAAAAATAAAATTATTTTAAACCACCTTATAATTCCCTAGCACATACCTTATCCACCATAGACCCTTAAGGTAAATTAAATTTTAACCAAAAATTAATCCCCTTGTCGTCTACCACCTGCCGTCGGGATTTGAACCCATGGTGCCTGTTGGCCCCGTGCCTTAGCCTTGGCAAGGCTACCACATGGGCTAGCCAAGCCACACAATTATAAAGTGCACGATCTCCCTCTTAATATCTATCTTCGACGATAAAATGAAACACGTGCTGCTTCCAAAAATATTCCTCCACACGAATCGAACACAGGACCTTTCCCTTGCCACACACTACGCAAGATCTGCTTGCCAGCTTGGCTTCCATGGTGGATGAGTGGGGACTATTCCCCTCTTCCCTTTGACCACCGAATTCCATGCACAAAGCACCATGTGCTTGTCTTCTCCCTTCTGTGTCGCACGAGCTATTTGATTATTCGGAGGCTCTTCAAATTTCAACACAAAACTTAGGCTAAACTTTAGCCTTATATATATATTTTCCCCTCCTTTATTTTAGATGTTGGCCCTCTTTTTGTAATTTGAATTTTGGTATTTCAAATTATTATATTTAATTATAATAATTTAAATCCTAAAGGATTTAAATATTATAATTTAAATATTTAAAACCTTTTAGGCTTTTTATTTTTAGGTATAACCTTGCCATCATTTATGAATATTTTAACCTTTGCCAAATTACCACCAAGGTAATTTATTGCCACCATTAATAAATATTTTAACCTTCACCAAGGTAATTTATAAATCCTTTTTCAAATATTATGGAGAGGTATTCCTTTCTTCTTGCTGCCTTATACCTCATGTGCCATCAAGAGAAATATTCTCACAAATATTTCCATCAATTTAGGACCTCTAACCTCTTAACATTAATCAACCTTTTTGACATTAATTCCATCAAATTGGGACATCAAACCTCTTGACATCAATGAAAACAAAACATGCTCAAATTTCCAACAAGATCATATTGAATAGACAATTCCTTGCTAATATGTTGAAATTGTTGTCCTGTGTCCTCTAAGTTTTGATCTAATTTTTCTTCATAGGCTAAAGCCTTAAAAGAATTAGAATTTCTTCTAGTATCCTTTCTTATTGGTCTCCACTATTTAGTTTCTTTTATTTTTCTAGATCTATTTTTTGGAAGTTAAAAACCATCTTTATCCATAACCATTTGTAAATTTCTCTTACGATTTTCTACAAATGATTATACTAGGCTACTCTTAGGGCATGATCTCTCAATATGCCCCACCTCATGACATCTTCTACATCTAAAAGATATGTTTTCATAATCTATAGTTTAGGTCCACATTTTATCTCCATACTTAAGAATGATTGATTCTGGTAAAGCTTTACTTATATCAATCATGACCAATATTCGAGCATAAATAGCCAAAAATCCATCTTTTTTTGTATCTAAAATCTCAAGTAATTATCCTAGAGTGTTACCTATTGCCTTGAAGGTATCTATTTCCAAAAATTCAATGGGGAATCCAAACATCCTAACCCAGACTGGTACTAGGGATAGATTTACATTTTCATGTGAAAATCCTTCATACCAACGGGTAAGGAAGAGCCCTGATCTTCCCATAAACCAAGGACCCCCTTTTAGGATTCTTTCTCTTTCTTCCCTAGAACAAAAAATGGCTAGGAATAAACCTTTGGGAAGAAATGATAGAATCACTCTTGGAGACTTCCAACTTCTATTAATCCATTTTCTCAAGGTCAAGCCCCTAGCCAATACCCATTAAATTTACCAAAAACTGCCCTATCTTGGAGCAATGAGGATCTAACTGAGGTGTACTCACTAACCTCTACCATTCAGGATGATTATAAGGAATTAACTATAAATATATCCATGGAAAGGAAACTAAAAATCAAAATCTAATGAAATTTATTTGAAAGTTCTATAACAAAAATAATATTTGATAAAAACTTTATAAAATTTTCATGCACAATTTCTAAGATAAAGAAAGGGAAAAAATAATTTAGCTGAAAAATTCTTTGTCCAAATTTCCTCTCTGAAGTTCTATCCTTTCATTGCTCTTCCCATCATTCAAACCCTAGTTGTCAAATAATTGTAATTTCTTTTTTCGCGACTTGAAAAATTATCACTACCCTTGTTCCGAATGGTTGACTTCACAGGGTTGTATCTCCCTCCAACAGGAATACATTTACATGTACCAAAAAATGTAATATTTCTAAATACCTCTTGTATTACATTATTTGGTTATTGAAGACTTTAGACTTCAATATTGGTCTTCATATTTGTCTTCAAACTTCAAGTGACCTTGCAAAATTTATGAACCTCCACTTCTCTAAAATCTTCTTCATCATCTTGAATCTTGGGTTCATCCTCTTGCTTGAATTTTGCTCTGAGTTCTCCTTCATATTCATTCTTTAGGTTCTCAGACTTTGTATATTCAAGATCTGCTTGATCTTTGACTTCATATTCATGTGCATGAATAACTTTGTCTTTATTCTCTAGACTATGTGCTTCATTCAATCTAGTGTTCATACAATCTTGATACTATCATGTCTCTTATGAACATTCATTTAGAGCATCATAATAATTTTATGAACTTGGAATGTCAATATTACAAAAATAATGAAACATTATTTTTAGATATGATTCACTTGTATCAATTTCTACTTTTCTTTTTAGAGTTTCAATCAACTCTTTTTGTTTCAGATTTTCATCTTTATGAAGTTCAAGTGAGAGCAATGCCATATACATTATGCTACCTATATCAAGAGGTATCATAATATCATCCTTTGAATTATCAATTACTTCAACAAGTTTTGAATGTAAATAGTATTCAAATGTCTCAAAACTTTCATCCATAGCTTCTCTATAGATGAATTGTAATGCCATATCTAGCTTACCCTTATATTTTTCAATCAAGTTTTTAATACTAGATTTTATAACTTCTAATATTTTCTTTCTAATTATGGACTCCATATTTCTTTCCATAATGATCAAAGTTTACAATTTGATTCCTTTGAAGTAGTAATCCTTATATCTCCCGATTAAAAAAAAATACTCAAATATGAAATTTGTAAATAATAAGTTTTCTAATTCTTTGATGTTGAAAACCTTCTAACTCCCTAATTGGATTTGTAAAATTTCAAAATTAAAAAAACTTCAAATTTTTTAAAAACTCCAAATTTAAAAAGCTTAAAGTTTTTAAAGTTTTCCAAATTTTCTAAAAAATTTAAAACTTTAAAATAACTATAAACCTTTAAAACTTCAAAAATCACTAAAAAAAAAAAAAAAACTATTAACTCCTTATATCTCCTACTTTTACAATTTCTAATATTTTAAACATTGAAAGCTCAAATAATAAAAAAACTTAAATTAACCCTTATACATCCTTATCTTATAACCTTAGTGCTCAAATATTATTCAAAACTTATTTATTCCCTCCAAAATATTTTAAGCACTTAATATAACATAACGTTTGTTACTTGAGGATGCTCGACGATTTTATAGCTGAGTTGATTTTGCTTTCAGTGTTGATGTAACTTCTAATGCTCATCTACCCTAATTCATTCTACTATCTTTTTCATGGATGTCACTTTGCTCCTCCTTTCTCTTGCTTGTCTGACCGTTGGTTTCTTAAGTGATTTAAAGACTAGTTCACCTTACCTCATACCTTCATCTTGGCTTCTTGTTTCTCCAGCTCATTTATTGGCTTCATAGGTGGTTTGAATATTGGTTTACCTCACCTCATACCTTTATCTTGAATCCTTTATTTTGTCCAGCTATTCACTTTGTAGGTGTATCGAAGATGGGTTTGCTATCCTTTTCTAATGAACTGTTGCTTGATGCCTCATTTGTTTTCTTTGCTTCAATCTGGATTTCCTTTCTTCACTAGCAAACCTAAAAAACTGGTTTACCTCTCTTCACTAATAAACCTAGCTATCTGATTCGTCTTTCTTCTAGATAACCTAGTGATATGATTTGCTACTAATTTTCTATCTTGGTTTAGAGATTCGATTCTCCAACAACTTCAAGCATTATTTCCTTTAACTTAGAATGCTTTCTTTAATGTGTGCTTGCTTAGAATACCTTATTATACTCTTTATGCTTTCTTTGGATTTGTCTTCTTCCTCTTTCTCCGTATGCTTCCTCTAACTTTGTGTGTGCCTTTTTCTTGCTTCGTATATGCTTACTCTAAATTTGTAAGCCTTCTCTAGCTACACTATATGTCTTCTCTAACTCTGTGAAATAGTTCTACAAATACATTACGTATACATGTATGCAGGCTATTTATGAATCTTCCTTTATATAGGCTTCTTGAGCCTCTTAAATAGTGCAAGCCTTTTTTGCCTTCTTCAATAATGTAGATCTCTCTTAGATCTTCTTCAATATAGTTATCTCTTGGACCTTCTTCAATAAAGGCTTATTTAATCTTCTTCAATAATGCAAAATTCTTCTCTATCTCTATAGGAAGCTTCTCAACCTTTGTAGCTATGTTGCTCCTCTATCAATATGATATTTTCAATGTATTAGGTCACACATAAGAACTCAATATGATTCTCCTCCTTACTAGAGAACCCAATATCAATGTCAGGGTGGCTTTGAATGTCCCTAAATGATCAAATTTCTCCTGATTTGGTTTTATCTCAATGTTCAATCTCCAATATTAAATTTATAATCTTCAATCCTTAATCTTCAATATCCAACTTTTCTTTTGAGTTGGCTTCTTATCTATCAAATGTCCAAATTTTCTTCTAAGTTGGCCCTTTATATCAATATAGTTAAGTCCTAGTATTCATTGGTTTTCCTTCAACCAAGTGGAAATACCCTAGCCTTCAAATTAGGGTGACTAAATCTTTGTCCCCTCAATATTCTACTCAATAAGACCTTTAAAAATTAGAGTCCAAGTATGCACTGCCTTCAAAGTGGACAAAATATAAATTAACTTTATCAAAAGTAGATAAAGTTAATTAATAATGGTGGCTCAATAAACTATATCAAAATGGACAATGTTAGGTGGTAGCTCTGATACCATTGTTGGATTTTTAAGCCCGACTACCACAAAATATCATAGACCCTAATATAAAATAGCCACAATATTAAAGATCAAAATAATAATATAAGAGTAGAATAATATATGAACAAATTAATATGTATATCAAGGCCTATATAATAAATCAAATACAATTTATTTATATAATAAAATATGAATGTAAATAGCCTGAATCATTCATGAAATATGCATGAAGAAAAATTACAATATTAATTGCTCAAAAATTTGTATACAAGCTTTATTCCAAATTGGATCTCTTTTACAATTAGATAATCAAATTGCTTTCTCATGGAGCATTGTCTCCATAATATAGCCATAGTAATATGAATATTCAAGTAATTGACTATTGCTCTCCATATGACAAGTCCCATGACCTTTGGTTTATCATATTACCACTTGCACACTAGACTCTTCAAGTTATTCTTACATGGACACTTAACTCTAAGACACTTGCACACATCTACGAGACTCTTACACTTCTACATGTACACCTAATCTAAGACACTTGTGCACATCCTCACATTATATATTTTAACTCTTATATACATGACACTTGTGTACATTCTCTCTATATACACTTGCACTCTAACTTACATGACACTTGTGCATTTCCTGCACATTACACTTATACATGACACTTGTACATTTCTTACACATTGCATTCTTGCATAACATGTGCATTTCTTGCATATTCGCACTTACATAAAAGGGGAAATATAAATTACACTTATAAACTATAGACTCAACCCTAATCTATTACATATTTACAATTGTACCATGAAGGTCTCATGGGAGTACATTTGCATGTACCAACAAATATAAAATTCCTCAACGTTGCTTACCCTTCCAATCCAGTACCAATAATGCACTTCTTAGTTTGAAAGGATAGAAATGATTTATGCTACATATTAGAACCCATTAAAGCACAATTTATGTCATCATGTTCAAAAAAAGAAACAAGGTAAACTCTAACAAAAAAATATGGGAAGGAAAAATACTTTTGAAATGGATTTACCCCCTTTTAAAAACTAAAAATTCTTGTCAATATTGAGCTAGAGTAAATTGTTCCTCTTGAATCCCATGATTTAACACCAAATAATTTCCCATAGCTATCTTATAGTATTCATATTATCTTGGCAATGGAGAAACCATATGTTCTTCCTTCGATCTCTTAGATATATTATAGAAAGGGCTTTGTAAAAGAGTCATATTGACCAACTGCTACTTAAACAGATAATAACACAACAAGTCCAACATTTATTCCTTAAAATGTCATAAGAAAATAAATACGCCCATAATGACTAGGATGAATATCCCGTATCCGAAAAGTAGCAGTTCGAGGTGTCAATCCTCCAGGGCCCAAATAGCTCAATTTTCGGCTATGAACTATTTCTGCCAATGGATTAGTTTGATCCAAAAATTGTGATAAGGGATGTAAACCAAAAAAATCTTGAAAAGTTTTTGTTAATGGTTTTGAAGTTACCGAGTTCTTAGGAGTTGGTTTAGTTAATGAACCTATTATCATTATAGTTCTTTTCACTGATTTTTCCAAAAGAACTAGAGCTAATCCAAATTGATTTTGTAATAAATCTGCTACAGAACGCATACGTTTATTTTGAAGATGATCTATATCATCGAGTATACCCGTTCCAAATTTTACTCTGATAAGATAATCCACAGCAGCCAATACATCTTGTGGTAATAAGAAAATCTCGTTCTCGGGTATCTTAAGATTCAGTTTTTTGTTCAGATTTCGTCGACCAATCTTTCCTAATTCACATCTTTGTTGGAAAAACTTCTCTTGTAATTATTTACATAAAGATTCAAAAACTACTAAATCATAATTATATGCTTCTTCTTCATTGTCACTATCCTCTTCCTCATAATCCACTAAAGTAGAGTTTCTTATAAAACTTCAAAATAACATATTCCCTCCTGAGAGATTTCAACTTGAGATACACCTTGTACTTGTTGCTTCCATCCTAAGAAAAAAAGTATTTGTTGAGATACAAAGATTTTTTCAAAATTTCATTGAAATTTAAACCATGGCCAATAATAGAAGTATAACAATTTTTTTTCTTACATAAATCCATATCCTTCCTATTTTATCAATATTTAATTGATGGCTTTTTAAGTCTTAATACTAACATAAAAATCATAGGATAAATATCATAGGATCAAATATAATATAGCCACAATATAGTAAGATGAAGATGATAAGAATGAAACTTACAAACTTAACAAGAGAGAACATAATATGTAGAATTCTATTATGTAAAAAACTTGTACATCAAGTTATGGAGCTTTGTGTCCATAATATAGCTTTACAAAAATGACCTTTGAGTTTCTTATCTTGCCACCTATCTAAGAGAATTGATATTTTTACATATTAAATAAGGATTATATTCAAGTTTTTGAATGTTATTGTTAAGAAAATTGTCAGGTTGAGGTATCTCTTCCTTGGAAACATATTCAAGTGGAGGCATGTTAGGATTAGTTGGGTATTCTGCATACAAAGGGGTTCTACATCATTTTTTAAAATTACATAAAAAAAAATTACTCTTTGTATAGAAGATAGATATGCATCTTGAAGATGTATAGATGTTCATCCCTCCTTGGATTTGGATATTTGGCTAAACTATTTTAGGATACTTTTTATTTCAGAATATTTGCCTTGCTTACTTAGATTTGGTGTAGGTGCCATTGTATCTATATAGGAAAATGTGTTTCATGTTAGAAAATGAATTCCCAAGAACTTTAAGCTTTTGGTATTGTACACAACTCTTATAATTGATAATCATTGAACAATTACAACATGTTATTATTCACAACATGAAATATCACATGAACTAAGATGCATCTATATGCTACTTAATTACAAAAATCAAGAGAGATGAGGACTTGTACAACCTTCCATTACATTCTACACATTATATTCCAAAAATCTATTGTTTAATGCTACTTCATAGTATCAATGAATGTGTTAAGAGAATGGAATAATCCATTTATACATTGGTAGTCCCAATAGGCTATCGACTTAACATGAAACCAATAGTACTCGCAGGTTATCAATGTATTGTGGTGCTAGTAGCCTATAGAGTATTAGTGCCACAATCATGTGATGGTAGCTTCTAGAGGCTATCAATGCTAGGATAAGATGATAGCCTACAAGGACTACTAATGCCATTATACGATGGTAGCCTAAAAATACTATTGATGGTTCCTAGCGTTGGTAGTCCCTATAAGCTACTAGTGTATCATGGCACTAGTAGCCATAAAAAGATATCGATATAGAATAATGACATCGGTAGTCATCAGAGGCTAATTTTGCCATAATATGCTGATAGCTTGCATAGAATATCGGTATATGATGGTGGCATTGGTAGTCTTTGCAAGCTATCAACTTATCATGGAGTCGATATCCTGAGAGGCCATTGACACCTTCAATGTTGCTTGGAAACTATAAGTTGTCAATTCAAGCACTATAAGAATTGCTATGGAACATGGATGTTAACTACCTAAATTTTCTCTATTGCAGGTAGGTACTAGTTGCTACAGGTAGGTACCATAGGTCATTTTTTGATGTTTTAGATGGTTTTTCATTGCTTTAGATATATTTTTTTCATTGTAGATTTTTTGGTGCTATGGGTCATTTTTTGGGTATATGAGTATCATTATCATGTTAGGTATATATATTGGTGGTATAAATAGTGAATTTGATGAGAAAAATAAAATTATTTATAATTTGAAGGTGAAAAGGTTTGTGGATTTGGTTGAAAGTGGTTGGCGAATTAAAATAAAAACAAAAAAATTATTATCATAGTTGGGTGAGCCAACCCCAAAAAAATTTGTACCTCAAAAGTTTCAAGTGATTGGACCCCAGTGAAAGGTCTCGAGAATAGCCAATTTCAAATTTTGAAAATCCTAATTTTCATGAATTAACGATGATTCATTGCTATGCATAACCCTGGGTGCATTCTAGAGCCTTGAATTTATCTTCTGCCAATTTAGCCAATTACATTGCTTGTTGTCTTTCTTCTTTTCTTGAATACTTATTTTATGGTATCAGAGAGAAATTTTGAAGTCCCTCTCCTTTTCCAAAATACTTGTTTTATGGTATCAAAGCCCTGTTCTGTGATTCTGGTTTGAGAAAGTATGCTCTTCACCTACAACATAGTCTGATATGGTGAATCATAAATCTTGACTAGAATTTTCTATTAACTAAAGATTCAATCTTGCTTATTAGAAAAATAATGCCGATGTTGATTGTAACCTTACTAATAACTGCAATCATTTGGAGCATCGTCAAGCATAGTTGAAGAGGAGGAGCAAAATAATTCATAAGCATGTATTCCTTTGACCCTTTTACTTCTATAGATGAAAGTATTGTAAATTATGCATGTTAAATTGATGATACTATTGAAGAACAATCAAAAGTAGGCAAATATGATTTATATCTATTAATTCTTAAACTGGATGAAAAGGAAGTATATAAGTTACCAAAATAGAAAATAATTTTATAGAAAATAGAGAAGAATGTTGTTAAAAGGAATTTGCCATTAAGTGTTTATAAGCCTAAAATAAAACAAGTATTCAAGATAACAAAAATAAATGTTAAAGTTAGTTCTAATAAGGCCTGTAGAAGACTTAATTTGTTTACATCTATAGAATTAACTGCTCTAAAATATTTGAAACAAGAAGGCTATAATTATATTCACTTTGGAGCAGTACAAATAATTATAACATCTTTATTGAGAAAAGGTTTACTTGGTAGTTCTTATGTGGCCTTGCTAGATTCAAGGTTTACAACTTTTCATCAAGCCATTGTAGGGAAAATAGTGTGTACTTTGGTAAATGGTACATAATATGTTACATTTTACCCTAATTTTTCTTATCCCTTGGAAAATGATGACTTTAGAAAGATATGAAGCCAAATTATTCAGACCAATGGTCTAGATCTAAA
This sequence comes from Wollemia nobilis, assembly GCA_028583015.1. Taxonomy (NCBI): domain Eukaryota; kingdom Viridiplantae; phylum Streptophyta; class Pinopsida; order Araucariales; family Araucariaceae; genus Wollemia; species Wollemia nobilis. The sequence goes on from JAQPPZ010016984.1 coordinate 2,899,360, forward strand.
TCCAAGAAGTTTTGAACTGTCAATTGCAGTAAAATTTTTATGCCAGGTCTATAATACATTGGTCTCTATAAAGTTCCCAGTGGGTAAAAGTCAAGTGGTAGTTCTATTAGGACCACTATCTGAAGGAGCAATATTTATGCCAATCATTTTCTTAGATTTTGATATTCTCAAAGAATGAAAAATATCTATGCAATTGGCAAATGTTCCTAATTTAATAAAAATTTTCCATATTGAATATTTTGATGATGGATAGTCAGCAAAAGTAATTATAAATCATCTGTCACAAAGGTCACATATTTCACAAAGCCAGTCATTAAGAATTCCAAGGCCCTTGCTAAGAGTCACCAGTAGTCCATCACTCAGGAGTCCTGCACCTACTCCTATAAATAATGTTGTATAGAAAAATGTAGAAAATAAGAATGTGAAAGAATTATCATTGCCTCAAAGTGTGTATAGCATAGTAATACAAACAAAAGATCCCCAATCATATGTTGAAGTACAACCTACATCAGTGCAAATAAATTTTTTTATGGTATCTCCTCCAAGCTCTCCTAATCCTATCAAGTCGGGATCATCCCCTTCTATTACATGGAAAAAAGGAGAAAAAATATTTCATAGAGGAAGTAGATGGTCATTGAAATAAAAATATTGTGTCACAATGTTTTTATTCCATAAAAATTGATACCAGAGTAGATGTATCATGTATATTAGAGCATTCATTGGATGATAATGTAGATCAAAAGGAGGAAATCAGACAATTAATTTATGTGAATAATTGGACAAGATATACAGAAGCGCATATAGATGGAATGGATGAATCATTAGCTAAAATAGTTGCTAAGATTAAAATAGTTAATGAAAATTTGGAAGCTGTAAAAAAAATCATGGAACAACAAACAATGAAAAAGAAACATGAAGCTAGGAAAGAAAAGAGAGAACAAAAATCAATTTAGCTTAAAAAGGCTTCCAATCCATTAATAGTTATTCCAATAGTGTATCATGCTTTACAAAAGAAAGTAGAAAAAAAGCCAACCAAAGAAGAAGGTACATCTCAAGCTAAAATGACTAGAGTGTCAGAAAATGTAGGTGTATCTAGAAAAAAATAGTTTTTGTTTCCTTTTAATCTCAGGGAAAGTGCAATAATCCTAAATATTGATGATAATCCTAATTCAAAATATACCATTTATATATGGATTAATCATTATAGGTCACTACAAGGAATACACAATCTTCCTAATAGTGAAATAGTAGAAATTGCTACAAGGCATATGGCTGGTATGGTTTTGAATTGGTGGATACATGCATCAGATAATTGAAAAATCCTTGTATATACAAATGGATTAGATGAGTTACATCTGGATTTTCTTATAGAATTCACACCAAATAATGTAAATAAGGAAAATGATGATAAAATAGCTCTTGCATTAAAAAAACTAGGTGATTTGACAAGGTTTGAAGAATATGTGGCAGATTATATAAAAAAGGTATATGATTTGAATATGCACAGAGATCAATTTGTAAAAATTTAGTTCTTATCTTCATTGCGTAAAGGGATTGGTCAATTAGTGTTAGATAAAATTGCACAACAAGGTATAGATGTAGATGCTTTATATTTTGTGGATATAATAGAAGCAATAAAACAGGAGATCATATGAATACGTCTTCATGAAAAAATACTTAGAAAGCATCCAAAACTACCCACAAAAGAATGTGCTAGTATTGAAGGTGCAAATACATTTTGTAAACAAAATCAAAAGAAAAAGTTTAGAAAATATAAGGCTAGAAAATTCAAGCCTTTTAGGTATATTCGAAGAAGGACTAGAAAAACTAAGCCTACAAAAGAAGTATGTTGTTATGCATGCAAAAAGAAGGGGCACTATGCTCATTCTTGTCCTGCAAAATCTTCAAAGAATGTGAAAGCCTTATTCTTAAATCTACATATTAAAAATGAATGGTAAATGTGCGAAACACCTTCCCAATTGGATGAATGGAGAATGGTAGGCATATCAATTTACAAAATAGATGAGATTTTTAAAAAGGAAGATAAGAAAATCTTTGATGAATCAGATAAAACTTATGCAAATGTAGTAAATAAAATTTAATCATTTATTCATTATGTCACAATGTGATTTAGAGATGCCTCCTTTACAAGATATTACAGGTGAAGAAGAGCCATCAAATAGAGAAATTGAAGAAGCCAAATATTATTCTCAAAAAAATAAACAAATCATGTATACAAGCTCTTTAGAGGAAGATGAAGAAGGATTAAAAGAATCATCAAAATCCTCTTCTAATTTTTCCATTGAATCAGACATACAATATTATAGCTCCCAATATAATTAGTCTTTACCATACAATCCTGCAAAGGATCCACGAGCTTTAAATCCTATAAAGAAACATGTTAACATTCCAAAACTTGTGAAATTCCAGTATCATAAATTTCCCTTGGACAAATCTTCTTAGTTATAAGATTATTTATCAAGTTCGAATTCGTATTCGACACTCTTGAAGTTCAAAAAAAATTTGACATAATTAAAAATTTGAAATAAAATTCGATTATTATAAATGCATGGCGGATCACACAAAGAATCAATTTTTTTTTAATTTTCATTACACCAACGGAGTCCCCAACAAGCAGTACAATGAAAATTATTAATTTTTCAAGATGAGACAACACTCATTCACCTATGGCGGCATATGTAAGACATGAGTGTAGGAACCTATAGTAACAGTTCATCTTCAAGCTTAGCCAGTCCAAATTTTTTTTCGTGCAGATTGGCAATCACCTGTTTTTAGTCCCAAGATACCCAGATCGTAGATCCTTGCATGAGAAGGAGAATTTTTTTTAGAAGATGCCAACAACAGAATGTAAATGTTTTAGGCTGATTCATTGCGATTACATCTTTCAATCATATCGTGGATGAGTTCCCTACTAGTTCCATTCACCAAAAAAAAAAAATCATGGTTATCTAGTAATAGCATTCACCGTCTAGATTTTTCTTTTCATGGTTATCTGGTGATTCTTAAACAATTTTAAACATCCTTAGCTGACGAACATATACGACGGAAGAAATTTGATTCGATGCAAACCAATACAACAATTATTATATTATTAGGATATTTTAAACATCCTTAGTTGACAGACAGATATGGCGAAAGAAATTTCATTCGACGCAGACCAATACAACGATTTTTATATTATTAGGATGGTTTTTTTCCATCGAATTTAGGGTTTATTCATCGAATTAATTTGTCAGGGTTTTCAATTCGACGAATTTCAAATATAATCTAAAAAATTCGACGAATTTGATAACTATGGTTATAAATTAATAAGATGGTACATGAATATAATTCTATTCTTATCCCAATAAAAATAGCAATAGATGGGCACATACAATTTAAGAAAGCATTTGCATTTATTTATACTAGATGTAATATTAATTTTTGCCATAATAAAATGATTATTGGATGGGTTAAATCTAAAAATGAATATCAAGTGTCTACAATGAATGGGTCCAAAGGACTTAAATATTTTGCATTTGATATTCCAATTCAGATTGGAGAAAAAATTGTGCATACATATTTTTCAACTAAATGATGCAGGTTATGATGTGGGATTAGGTAGTCCATTTCTTGATCAGTTTGGACCATATATAGAAGCACAACATTGTATGATTCTAAACATTGATGGGCAAAAAATTATAGTTCCTAGGATCTCGATAGTGTTTCAAGCTCACAAAATGAAAACTCAATGGACATATACTTCCATTGAATAGATAGTATTGCATGAGGCACAAATGGTTAAGAAAAATACCCAAAAGAAAATATTGGAACAATATTCAACCATTCAATTAGAAATTAGTTCAACACTAATTGAAAACCTTTCTAAAGGAATGTTGTAGTGTTGTGTTGAGCATCCATTAGAAAAATGGAGTACAAATTCTCCCATGGTCAAAATTCCCACAATCCATTACTTACCCATAACAGGTAAGAAAATTATTTTGAACAAACAAGATGACCAAGAAATCAGAAATTTAGTTAATGAACTGTTACAGAAAGGATTAATCCCTCCTTCAGAATCTGTTTATTCATGTTCAAATTTTATTGTTAGAAAATATTCAAAACATAAAAGAGGTAAAGCCAAAAAGAGTTTTTGGAAACTTCGGAGGAGGGAGCGATGGTGACCAAAATGCAGGCATAGACGAGAGAATATGTGGTGATCGAGCCTTCGACGGGTGGGAGATAGAAGGTCGAAAGTAAAAATTATCACTCGGGGAGCGAAGCACTAGTGACTGAGAAATAGAAAGGTGAAAATGGAAATCATGGGACCAGCTCATGACAAAGTGACGATTCCAACTCCCAAAAGGTTGAGGATGAACCAAAAAGTGAAGCCAACCCAGGTGCGAGAGGAGACAGGAAAGAAGGCCACAGAGGCAAAGAACCACCTAACAAACATGAAATAACCAACAAGAAGACTAATCGATCTTCTTTCTTAGAAGTGCTGCAGAGAAAACCTAAACCTAGGTCCTCAAAAATGAACGCCTTCATAACCCAAGGCTGTAATATCCCTTATCTTGAGTAAGTCATGACAGAATACGTCAATAGAGACACATTTTCCCTGGTAGGGAAATTTGTTGGAGGGAGGCTGAACATGGACTCACTTAGGCGATGGGCGGAGATCAAGTGGAAAACCAGAGGGTGCCTAGAGCTGTCAGCCATGTCCCAAGGGTTTTTCATGGTCCACCTCAACACACAAGAAGATGCGGACCGTATCTTATCAAGAGGTCCATGGTTTTTTGGGAGGTGAAGTCTCTTCCTATGAAATTTGGGAGAGGACTTTGATCCTGAGTCATAGAGCATAAACTACACCCCCATATGGGTGTGGCTCCTAAACTTACCACCACACTTATTCTATGAAGACACACTCCAAGCGATAGCCCAAGCAATAGGAGAACTGGTAGCCATCGCTCTAGAAACCCGTGCTAAAAAATTATTGATGCAAGCACACATTTGTGTCAATGTCAATCTTGAATCACAGCTTCTTAGCCAGGTTAACCTAATTTATGGGAATTGCAAGTGAAGCTAGCCACTGGAGTTTGAAAAAAACTAGATTTTTGCTCAGAGTGCCAGTTATAAGGACACCTATCATCTCAGTGTATAAATAACAAAAACTCGTAAATAGAATCATAGACAGTGGCCCACCCATTTTAGGGGGAAAATCCAAAGACAAAGGGTATGACAGGACTAAACCAAAATCATAAAGGCAAGAAGCATGCCTTTCCCCATCCAATCAGTGACAACCAAAAAGCAAGTAACTTATTATCCTCTTCCAATAAATTTGATTTACTTGGAAACTCTGGTCGCAATGCTAAATTCTAATATACAGAAATCCTCTGTGAGGAAGCTCCTATTTAAAACCTTATCTTCCAATCAGATGCCATTGAGACCATCCCGTAAAACCCCCCCATCCCCACCCTTATACTCTTCCCCCACACTTGAAAACAATCAGGTGTCTTTGAATCCCCTCCCCAAACCATCCCAACCCCCCATCCCCCCACCATCATTCTCCCCACCTGGTAAAATTGAGTCACCCTGTTCCCCATCCACATCCCTTGTAGCCAAAAGTGACAACGAAGATTCTGGCCAAGAGTCCCCAAAACCTTGGAGCCCAAAATAGACTTGAAGTTACAAAAAGATCCATATTGATGTGGGTGGTGACAAAAATAAGGGAAGACCCTCCGGGGTATATATGAGGAAAAGATATGTAGCCGAGGATATAGCCAACAACACCCAAAAAATTTACTCCAGGACCTAGGGATAATAAGCAAACAAGAAACTAAAACATCCAAAATTTCCGCACAACAAGGCAAAGGGGGAAAAAAATCCTCCAAGAGTTCCAAATGAAAGTGCTCTTTTGGAATGCGAGAGGACTAAATGGGGCAGTCAAATAGAGATTGGCTGCTACCATGTGGAAGAAAATGAAACCTACAATTTTTCTCATACAAGAAATCAAATTAAATGAACACTAGTCACCAAGAATTGCCAAAACCATATGGAAAAAGTGCGAGTTTGCCTACACTCTAGCACAAGGTACCTCAAGCGGACTCTTGTGCCTCTGGAATCCAACTAAGATTGAAGGGTGAGTTATTTTAGGTTATGGGCATTTGGACAACATTATTTTTCATGATTCAAACACCCAACTCTCTTGGGTCCTAACCGATTTGTATTCTCCCAACACCTCACAGGATAAAATAATTTCGTGGAACAGTATTTCCTAGATGAGACAAGCATTTAGTGAAATCCCATGGATCTTAGCAGGGGACTTCAATACTCCCCTACATCCATATGAGAAGAGAGGTGGGCATGCAATTACCTCTAGAACCATAGAGGACTTTGCCCACTTTTTTGACTCAAACAAACTTATGGACGTCCAACTGAAAGGGGCCCAGTTCACCTGGAGCAATAGGAGGGTTGGTGTAAATCTTATCAAGAGAGACTAGATCATTTCCTTCTTTCCCAAGAAGCGCTCCCTCTATTTGGGGATGCCAGTTTGTAGGCCCTCCCAAAAATTGGATCAGATCATAGCCCCTTGATGTTTGAAACAACCAACAGACCAAAGTTTAAAACCCCTTTTTCATTTTGAATCAATGTGGACACAACATCAAGACCTCAAAAATTAGATTGCTGAATGGTGGGGGGAAAAGATCTCAAGGACAATCATAAAATAGGTTATGTAGAAACTCTGATAAATCAAGAGCAAGTTGAGGGTTTGGAACAAAGAGACTTTCAAAAACATCTTTGAAAACAAAAATATTATCAAAAATAGACTGAATCAGATTAAGGAAAGTTTCCAACAAGGGCAGGGGACAACAATCTAAGAATAGAGGAGATACTACTGCTATTAGAATACCATAATACTATGCAAAAGGAATAAATGTTCTAGTGCTAGAAATCTCATCAATTGTGGCATAAGGAAGGAGATTCCAACTCCAATTTTTTCCACATCTCTTCCCTTAAGCATAGAGGAGCCAACATGATAAAATCCCTCATCAAGCAAGATGGTTCTTGCACCACTGATATTCACCAAATTCGAGAAGAAGTTAATAATTACAATACCCTTCTCGATGTTCCTTCCTCCCCCTCGACCAAGCTATGGAATCCCTCCTTGAAATCATTCCCAATTCTATCCCTAAGGCCACCAATACCTATCTTCTCAGCCCCTTACCCCTAAAGAGATTCATCAGGCCCTCTTCTCAATGCAACTAGATAAATCTCCCAGTCCTAATGGTGTCTCTTCTAGGTTCTTCCAGACCTATTGGGACATCATAGGACATTATGTATGCTTAGCCATTTCAAAAATGCAAGCATACAGATTCATTCCTAGGGATTTCAACTCCACTTTCCTAGCTCTCATTCCCAAGGGGGTGAATTCCCAATCCTTGTTTGATTACCACCCCATAAGTATTTGCAATATCATTTACAAAATCTTGTACAAAGCTATGGCTAACAGATTGACTAGCATCCTCCCATCCATCATTGAACCTTACCAAGGTAGTACTGTCAAAGGCCAAAACATTATCAATGGAGTCATCACTATCCATGAGCTCATCCATTCAGCTTGACTGTCCAACAAGTCAGAATTCTTACTAAAGCTTGATATGAACAAGGATTTTGATAGAGTGGATCAAGATTTTATAGCCAGAATCTTCCTCAAGTTTGGGTTTCATGATAATTGGGTCAAGTTGATCTATAACTGTATCTCCTCCCCTTAGTTTTCTGTCATGGTCAATGGTTTAGATGCAGGGTACTTCCCTAGTTCTAGAATATTAAGACAATGGGACCTCCTATCCACCATTCTCTTTATCATCTTAGCAGAAAGCCTGAGAGGAGCTGTCAAATTTTCCTACTCAAAAAGACTGATTTCTAGTATCAAGGTTGCTTCCAATATTCAACCCTCGACACAACAGTTCATGGATGATACCTTGCTGGTCAATTTAGCCTCTATCTTGGAAGCCAAGGTCATCAAGTCTATCCTCAATATATATGAGGAAGTTGTTTTCTAGAAGGTCAATTTTAGCAAAAGTAAGCTTTACTTCATCAATACCCCAACAAAGAGGCAAGTTAAAATTACAAGCATTTTGGGTTGCATGATCTCTGATATCCCAACCACCTATCTTGGGCTCCCAATATTTCAAGGAAGGACAATCAAGACCATGTGGAATAGTGTCACTGAGAGAATCCACAAGAAGCTAACAAGATGGAAAGGGGTGCTCCTTTCACAAGTAGGTACAGTCACTTTAGTTAAGTTTGGTCTCCAAAGTATCTCGATATTTTTCCTATCTGTCTTAAAAATTCCAAATGTTGTGGGAGAAAGCATAAAAAATATCCATAAGCACTTTATTTGGGTAGGGATGGATAATCAGCAAAAGTTTCATTTGATGGCCTGGGATAAAATATGCACCCCTAAAGACAAAGGCAGGCTAGGCCTGCATAGAATAAGCCTCATGAACTAGGCCCTTCTGGCCAAGTAGGCATGGAAGGTGGCTATCAAAGCCAATTTTGACTGGGTCTCCATAATTCAAAGGAAATACCTCCAACAAGAATCTTTCAAGGATGAAGGGATTCCTAGTAACAGGTCTCACTTCTGGTGATCCATATCCCAAATAAAGCACCTCATCCAATAGGGAACAATATGGAAACTTGGGAACATAATGAACATCAACTTTTGGCATGATACATGGGCCAGGGATGAGCCTCTCATCAAAGACCCTAATATCATAGCAATTAAACACATCAATGATAATAAATTTCATTATAGAGTCACTGATTTCATAACAACCACTAAATATATCCATAGGTGGAAGACACTCTAGCTCAGGGTCAGGAATGCTATTTTAGACAGAGCCAAGACTGCCCTTTAGTCCATTCTTAGGGTGAACTTCATCCTCTAGACTCATATGGATGACAAACTTTGTTGGAAAGGCACAAATAACAAGTAGTTCTCTGTGAAGTCAGCCTACTAGTTGGCTGTCACCCTCCCCAAGCGATTGAGCTCCATCAACAATCCCATCATTTCCAGGTCTATTTGGCTTAAAATTTTGATTCCAAAAATTGCTCACTTCTGTTGGCTTGCAGTCCACAATAGATTTCTGACCATAGACAAAATTATTAAGAGGGGGTCATAGTATCCAATAGATGTTATCTTGACACCCAGTCCTAGGAGTCCACTTAGCACATCCTCATCGACTATCCCTTCACCATTGAGGTCTTTTCCTCCTTGACAAGCAAGTTCCAAGTTAGTTGGGCTTGGCCCAAGTCCATCCCTAACTTGATCACTCAGTGGCCCAATGTCTTCAGATACCCAAGACTCAGGTTTCTCTAGAAAACCTTGTTGCATCATATTTTTTGGCAAATTTGGATGGAGCAAAATAACCATATCTTCAACGACAAGCTTAAGACCCCTAAAGTTGTTGCCATCAGAGCCTTGTCTTTTGTCTTGGAAAATGCTAGCATCATCCTGTGCATAGATCCCCCCTCTTGTGAAAGGGAGTTTGCAGTGATCAAGATCTTGGGGATATTTACTAAGTGTTCCAGACCTCATAATCCTCTCAATTCCAAGGCTAATGCCAAATGGATTCCCCCCCACTAAGTTGGCTCTAGGCCAACTTTTATGGGTCCTCCAAAGGTAATCCGGGAGAGGTGGGGGCCGAAGGAGTTATTAGGGACCAGGAGGGCAATATAATTTTGTATTTCATAGAAAATATGGGGATTCAAAACAAAAACTACGTGAAATATCAGGCTCTTTGGAGATGTATTCAGTTCAACAAAAACATGGTCAATCCAATCATTTTCAAGGTTGACTCTCTCATTGTGATTAACCATGTCAAACGCAAGAGCAACGAAGGTTGGAACATCCACAAAATTATTCAAGACTGCCAAATTTCTCTTTGGTAGCACCCCCAAAATGTGACCACCCATGTTTTTTGAGAAGCTAAAAAAGTTGTTCATCTCCTAGCCAACATAGCGACCAATCAAGACAACCTAATCATTTGGGAAGTTGTCTTCCCCTAGTAAGTTAGCATAGTAGCAAATCATGATTCAAGGTTAATTCGTAAGAAGCATCACTAGCTGCCTCAATGGTGTTTCATCAACATCTACAATATTTTTTCTCAACACTAAAATAAATCTAAGAATTGTCTCAAGCGATAGCTCTTGCAGCCACAAAGATATTTTTCAATTCCAGAAAGATGTTTCCTCAACACCATGCACATCAGTAACTCATTACTATTCTTCACTAGTCCTGAGCCCTCATCCACATCCCTTCAAAAGGAGAAGGCCAGCCCTCCCACTCCCCAGACTCTACAAATTCTCCTTAGTAGTCAGCCTCCCCTATCGATTCCCCCCATCCTCGCTCACCCTTGCTCACTCCAGTGGCAAGAAGCCCTTTCCTTCGACTCCCTCTCCCAAGCCCAGTACCCTGTCTGAGTGTCGTCCTCCTAGAAAGCCCCTGAGAAGTAAGCAAAAATCGGTCCACCCCTCCTAGAAGAGTAGGAAATCCCATCGACTTTAGTCCAAGAAAGTGAGCAATCAAGATCAGATCCCCAATGTCATTATCGATGATGATGATGAGGAATCCATAAATGCTGAAGATGTGCTACGAGTGGCCACCCTCACCCGCATCAATAGAACTATGGACCTCCTGAAGTCAGTAGCCAACATCATCAGGGAGGTTGTATCTAGCCTGTCCAACATCATCAATGAAGTTCAAGAGCTTCTTGATGCCCTTGAGGCCCTCCTTGGCCCTATCAAGAATGAGATGGATAACCAAAATGGGAAGGAGGCATCCCAGTAGCCATGGGAAGTTAGTTTTTGGTAGATGGAGTGCTGGTTTTTGTATTAGAGTATGTTTAGTTTTGTGTTGGATGTACACTCTTTTCTTTATCTTGATTGGAAGGGTTGGACCCTCAAACTTTATGTTCATAACTGTTTTATCTTTGTAATATCAGCAGTGTTTATACCCTATGTAACAGGGACGGGCCCTTCAATCCGATTAGTAAATAATATTTTATTTTACCTACAAAAAAAAGAAGGTAAAGCCAGAATGGTAATAAATTACATTCCTTTGAATGCTATCACACAAAATATTAAATGACCTTTACCAGACAAGCAACATTTAATACAAAGAGTTGAACAAGGAAAAATCTTTTCTAAGTTTGATTGTATTTCTGGTTATCATCAAATAAAGATAAATCCTAAGGATGTGCATAAAATAACCTTTTTAACTCCTTTAGGATTATATGAATGGTTAGTGATGCCTTTTGGATTAAAGAATGCACCTACTAAATTTCAAATGTGTGAGAAGCGGAACGACAATTCAATTATTTGATGAAGTATAAATAATACATTAGGGCCAGGATTAGTCCGGAGGTTGTGGAACCACCCGAGACCAATATAGGCGCAGTTGTAACAAAATAACAACTAGCCTAAATTAATCAATTCTAACAATATAAGATCGTTAGGATTGAATTAACTAATGAAAGAAATATTGAAATATATTCTAACATCCCCCCATATTACAATATTTTAGGAAACATATAACTACTAGCTATACTATCATCCCCCCATTATTTTGAAATACATAGAGAGCTGCGAAACAATTCAAATTTGACACGTGCAAGTGCCTTAGTGAATATGTCTGCAACTTGAGCATTGGTGGAGATGTACTGAAGTTGGATTCGGTGCTTTGGTACTTCGTCTCGAATGAAGTGGCATTGTGTATCAATGTGCTTCATTTTCTCATGATGCACTGGATTCTTAACAAGATTCAAAACACCCATGTTGTCGTAGAACAAGTGTATTGGAGATTTTGATGGAAGACCCATACTTGTCAGGATGCGACGCAACCATATCACTTCGCACACAGCTTCACGTGCAGCATGATATTCTGCCTCTGTTGATGAGATAGCAACCACCTGTTGCTTCTTGTTGTGCCAAGAGACAGGACCAGATCCAAGATGAAACAAATATCCTGAAGTTGATTTACGATCATCATATGATCCGGCATAGTCGGAGTCCATGTATCCCTGTAAGAAGAATTTGTTGTTCTTCTTGTATTCTAGGCCATATTCCATTGTGCCACGGACATAGTGAAGAACTCGCTTTGCTGCTTTCCAGTGTGTAGTCTTAGGTTCCTGCATGAACCTCGAAAGATAGTTGACAACAAATACGATATCTGGCCTAGTGTTGGTCAGATATATGAGACTCCCAATCAGTTGACGATAGAGAGTAGCATCTACCTGAGGTGATTTGTCATATCATGATAACTGAAGTCCTGTTTCCATTGGTGTTGCCATCGGCTTGCAATCAGTCATGCGATATTTTTCTAGTAGTGTCTTGGCATATTTTTTCTGGGACACTTTGATGTAGTGCTCCTTCTGGTTCACTTCCAGACCAAGACAGTAATGGAGAAGTCCGAGATCTATCATTTCAAAAGATTCGCTCAAATCCTGTTTGACAGAAGAGATCATTGTTTCTGAACTCCTTGTTATGAGCAGATCATCAACATAGAGTACAAGCAACACTATTTTAGAGCCTTGCTTCTTGAAATAGAGGTTTGCATCCGACGGACATCTCTTAAATCCATGCTGTAGTAGGTGATTATCCATTTTTATGTACCAAGCCCGAGGGGCCTGTTTCAAACCATATAAGGATTTGACCAATTTGCAAACTTTCTGTTGTTGGCCTTCCACTTCAAATCCTTCTGGTTGAGTCATGTAGACTTCCTCTTGGAGATCACCATTTAGAAAGGCACTCTTGACATCCATTTGGTGCACTTTCCACCCATACTGTGCTGCCATAGCACAAAGAACTCGAATGGTTGTCATCCGAGCAGTAGGTGCAAAAGTTTCCTCGTAGTCAATGCCTTCTCTTTGAGCATAGCCCTTTGCCACAAGTCGGGCCTTATGCTTATCTATTGTCCCATATGCCTTGTACTTGAATTTATACACCCATTTGTAGCCTATGGGCTTCTTTTCGTATGGCAGATCGACAAGCTTCCAAGTTTTGTTTTTCATCAGAGACTTATACTCTGCATCCATAGCGGCCTTCCACTGAGGCTCACCAAGAGCATCTTGCACTGATGCAGGTTCAAGTTCATCTATTGAGGACATAAACACCCTATCATCATCAATATCCATATCTTCTGTATCTCTCTCTGGATCTACAGAAAGTTCCTCAAAATATTGACACAGATCATCAACCCCAGTAATCTCTGTTGCAGCTTTCTCCTGTCGAGCCATGCTACGAGTACGAGGCCTATCCAATGTCAAGTCTGGTGGAGTGGATAGCTTAGAGTCTCTAATTGTACTTGTATACCACTTTGGATTCTTCTTCTATGGTGATGAAGAAGATGAAGAAGGACCTCCAACCTTGGATGAAGGAGACTTCTCAACCTTAGTTTCCACAAGGTCTAGGTATACATCTGATGTGTTTTCTGATGTGAAAGCCTCATCAAAAACTACATCTCTACTGATGTGTATCTTCTTGGTTAAAGGATCAATCAATCGATAACCCTTGGAGTGCTCATCATACCCAAGAAGAATGCACTTCAATGTTTTCTCATCTAGCTTCTTCCTCTTTTCTTTCGGTATGTGCATGAATGCTTTACAACCAAAAATGCGTAGATGAGAGATGGAGGGTTTCCTGCCACTCCATGCTTCCTGTGGAGTCATTCCTTGTAGGGCCTTAGTGGGTGCCCTATTCAATAGATATACTACTATGGTGACAGCTTCTGCCCAATATTGTTGCCCAATTCTAGCTCCTGTGAGCATGCAACGAACCATTTCCATGATGGAACGGTTTCTCCTTTCAACAACTCCATTTTGCTGAGGAGTATAAGCAGTAGTCAACTATCGTGTGATCCCATTTTTAGTTAAGAACTCAAAAAATTCTTTAGAGGTGAACTCCCCCCTCGATCTGAGCGGAGGGTCTTTATAGAAGTCCCTGACTCCTTTTCAACAGATTTCTTGAATTGCTGAAAGAAGCCAAATGCTTCAGATTTTAGTTGAAGAAAGAATACCCACATCTTTCATGAGTAATCATCCATGAATAACTAAAAATACCTCTTACCCCCACAACTATTGGGAGTTAAAGGACCGCATAGATCGGTGTGAACCAACTCCAGAGGTTTCTTTGCTCTTGTAGAGCTCCTTTCAAAAGGCACTCTATGTTGCTTTCTTGCCAAGCAGTCAGAGCAAACTGGCAATGTGGTAGAAAGGGAAGGAAGACCCTTTACCATTTCATACTTACTTAACTCAAGTAAGTAACCAGAACTCATATGTCCATATCTCTTGTGCCATAGGGAAGTTGCCTCCTTTGTAGAGACAATCATGGCTACATCTGGAGAAGAGATAGTATCTAGGGCAAATAAGCCATGCTTATATGAAGTGGTTGCAATGTTCTTACCCCTCCTGGTGATAGAACAACACTTCTTGCCCCCCTCAACACTAAAGTTTACAACCATATTTTTGTCCAGAATTTGTGTGATTGACAACAAGTTGTTCGCCAATCTTGGAACATAGAGAACCTTCTCAATCTGGCACTTGCCATCAGGAAGAGTAACAAAAACTGTTCCTTCTCCCTGAACCTTGTAGGTTTTATCATCGACAATAGTGACAGGTTTGCCCTCTTTGGCCTCAAAAGACTCAAACCATGATTTGTCACCAGTCATGTGTTTACTGGCTCTAGAATCGACATACCAAATAGGATCCATCTGCTTGGATACTATGGTAGTCATGAGCACTTTGTGTGCTCTTTCAGAATCCATGTCAGATTCCTCAACAACAACATTCACTTGTTGTTGTTTGTTCTTTTGTGGTTTGTTCTGGCCTTTCTATTTTGATTGTTTATTCTTATGCCAACATCTGTTTGTATCATGACCTTCTTTGTCATAGATCTTGCAATATCTCTTTTTCTATTGAGGTTGAGTTTGTTTCCCTTTTGAATCCTTTTGAGAACTACCTCCCTTCTAAAAATTACCCTTCTTCTTGTTTTGCCCCTTCCTGTTGGTGTATAGGGCAGTGTTAGAAGAATCATCTCGTTGTAGTTGGCGTGCCTCCTCTTCTTGAAGCATATTTACCAACTCAACATAGGTAACTTGTCTCTGTGATACATGAAGTGAGGTAATCAACACTCTAAAAGAATCTAGAAGAGCTCTCATTACCACTGAGGTAAGGAGCTTATCATCAACTGGTGCTGCTAAGGAATTCAATTTTCCTTTCAACTCAGACACTCTGCAAAGAAAGTTTTCAACCGTCTCTCCTTGTTTCATGCTTAGACTATGTAATTGAGACTGAAGAAATAGAATGGTGGAGTCATTCTTCCCTTCATATATAGTTTTAAGGGCATCCCATGCCGCTTTACTATTTGGACAGTCAACAATATGAGGTTGAACTTCATCAGAAACAACAAGCAAAATGAGCACCTTTGCTTTGCTATCTTTCTTGTCAAAGTCTTTCTGATCAGCAGATGGAGTTGTGGCTCCAGCTGAAGATGAAGGTCTTACTGTTGTTCCAGACACAATTTCCCAAAGATCATCCATCTCTAGGATTGCCTTCATTTTGTTTTTCCATGGTGTATAATTTGGACCTTTCAATAACTGATGAGCATCAGTCATTAGTTTTGCAGACATTGTGAAGGTTCCTTATAACACCAAATGGTCGCCCCTTCGATATACCTTAATGCTAGGTCGTTATACCGTACAAAATACCCACCCTTACGTGAGGGAGACTATAGGTATTTTGAAAAACCAAAAAAATTACCCGCCCTTACGTGAGGGAGACTGTAGGTAATTTTAATGATTATACGATACGTGGTACTTAGGCGGTACTGAAAGGGAATCACCTCATTGATGGCACCGACCTTAGAAAGCCTTCAATCCTCATGCGTGGGGCGTAACTTCCCCTAAACACTTTGGATATCCGAACTTTCATCTGGATTTAAGCCTAAACACGAGAGTGATTGGGGTAGTGGATGGAGTAAAAAATAGCAAAATGGTAAACTTATCTCTCCCCGATGATTAATAGAGAACAAGCTCAGACGTCATTGTGGCAGCTATATTAGGTGGTGGATACAGTAGCGCAATCATGATAGCTTTACCTGTAAGTGCTGGCCAGAGGTATCACAAATACCGAACGCTGCAGTGCAATAAATTGCATGG
This sequence comes from Wollemia nobilis, assembly GCA_028583015.1. Classification (NCBI taxonomy): domain Eukaryota; kingdom Viridiplantae; phylum Streptophyta; class Pinopsida; order Araucariales; family Araucariaceae; genus Wollemia; species Wollemia nobilis. The sequence continues at coordinate 2,915,576 of JAQPPZ010016984.1, forward strand.
ATGGGTTTTAATTATTTCGAGGACTTAGGGAGTGTTTGATTTTAACTTAAATGATGTAGTGCAAAAGAAGGAAAAAATGCAACATACAACATAAAAGTGCCCACAGAAATAACCCACTAGGTGTCGGGCGTAGCCGAAAATGCACCTTTACAATAATGCCAAACTTTGCTTTTTCAAAAAATTACTCTCAATCCCCCCTTGATTTTTCGAAAAAAAAATCACTCCCCCCTTTAAAATTTTCCTTTATAAAGCATTTTAAAACATTCTTTTATAATCAAAGTTAAAAAAAATAACTTTATTCTACATAGTAAAAAAAATTATTTTAAAAAAAAATAACCTTTAAACTATGATAAAATAAATTAAAATTATATTTAATTTAACTTTGATTAGAGAATATTAAAAAAAAACTTTAATAAATAAAAAAATTATACCTTTGAGCGGGGGGGGGTCGACGGGACTCGAACCCGCGACCTGAGGGCTCCCGGAGCCCTTACCACTCGGCTCACAACCGGTGAGCCAGTGGGCTGATCCGAGAACTATTCTCGGTGCCCTCCTCCTTAAACAGCTTCGACGCACCTTTTGAAGAACGCGCGGCTGCTCTGCCACCTCGAGTGGAGCTCGGGCGGTGAAGAGGAGCGGCAGCCGGTGTAGCTCGGGAGCGGAGCACCGGTGGCAGCAGGGTGGCGCTCGGGTGGCGGGTGAACAAAATCATTTTTTTCAACCAAAAACTTGCCACAGATGTATCAAAATGATGCACAGAGATCACAGAGGAAGAATAGAACAGTTTGCAACCAAACCAAGTGGAGAAAACTGCTCAAAAATGTCTGTCTAATTTTTCCATTGACGTCGTCCGGGAGGAAAAAAATGCTTTGAGGAAAGATCCGAGAGCTAAAATGAAATTTCAATCCAGCGAAATGACTCGAATTTTACCTCATTCTCCAAGAAAATTTGTAGATGTTTGATCTACCGGCCTCAAAAGTAAGGAAAAATACGTCTTGGTTTATGCAGTTGACGCAGGTGACGAGGTGACGGCGTATTCACAGATCCGAGCATTTGTATTTTAGGACTCAATGTCCCACATCGAGGGCGCAGTGACTCCGTTAGGAGTTTAAGAGGGTTTCTCCTCCGTAGAGGAGTATCTCCTCTCGGGGATTCCCACCCGAGAGGTCGCGAGCTCTCCTCTCGCGCTTGGCTAAGCGGCCTTGGTGTTGGCCGCCGAGCTTCGTCGCGAGCCTTCGAACTCCGCTTCGATCTTCGACCCTTCTTTGCCTCGTTTGACCTTCGACCGTGCTTCTTTGATCCGTCGACCGTGCTTCTTTGAATTCCAAAAATTGAAATAATTGCCTCGAAAAATAAAACCAAGTTTTCTCAGCTTCGCTACCAAAAAGCTCAGCCTCAAAAAATCGCCTCCAATAAAAAAAAAACTCTTCCTCAGCTGCTTCTTTCTCACGCTACTACAAGATCATTTAAAAAATGAGAGTGGCGGAGAGAGAGTGGTGGTAAGCTCTGATACCATGTGAGAAGCGGAACGACAATTCAATTATTTGATGAAGTATAAATAATACATTAGGGCCAGGATTAGTCCGGAGGTTGTGGAACCACCCGAGACCAATATAGGCGCAGTTGTAACAAAATAACAACTAGCCTAAATTAATCAATTCTAACAATATAAGATCGTTAGGATTGAATTAACTAATGAAAGAAATATTGAAATATATTCTAACAAAATGCACATGTCAGATAAAATTTTCCAAAATTTTTATGGCTTTATTGCCAACTATATTGATGATTTTCTTGTATTTAGCCAAACAATTTAGGACCATGAATAACACCTGCAATAGTTCAAACAAATTGTATTCAAACATGGAATTGTGCTATCAACAGATAAAAATAAATTTTAGATAGTTGTATCAGAGGTTGAATTTTTAGGAGTTATTCTACGAGATGGGAAAATTGTAATGCAACCACATGTTATGGAAAAAATCAAGAATTTTTTAGATAAATTAGAAAATAAAGAACAATGCCAAAGATTTCTAGGTTGTCTTAAATATTCACATGATTACATTCCACACCTATCCAAAGTTATAAAACCTATCAGGTACTGCATGAAGAAATATCCCTACAAATGGGATAAAAATACCTTTGATGTAATTAAAGAATTGAAAATATATTGCCAAGATCTTCCTCCCCTTGAACTAGCATTTTTCGGTCCCTATGTACTTCAAACATATGCTTCTAAAAAATTTTGGGGTTGTATATTATTAGTAAAAAAAGGAAAGGAAGAAAAATTAGCAGGTTATAAATTGGGACAATTTAAGAAACATTAGTTAAATTATTGGCCTGCTAAAAAATAAATATTAGCAAAATGAAGAACATTATTATTGCCTCAAGAATTTACAATCTGAATTGATAGAAAAAATTTCAAATGGTTCACGTCCAAAAAGATATCAGCTCAACTTTGCAGAGGAAGATATGCATGGTGGCAGAGCATTCTATCACAACATCAGTTTTTGTTGAATATATTCTAGGGAAAAAAATATTGTTACCAAATACATTAACTAGAAAATTGACAAAAATGAAAATGTTTAGTGGATAATATTATCCATGGTAGAAGTGGGCGCTTAACAAATCAGAATATTTCACATATTTTGTCAACAAATCAAATAATATTTTCCCCTTACATCTCACATTACTTTTAATTATATGCCATACATAGATTTTGTATCTAATTCTATAAGAAGAATAAATGTACTGGTTAATTCTGCTCAATGGAGTTTTGCGACATCAACAATGATACAATATGTGCTCAACAATGCCAAGCTGGATGATATCATTATCCTTAGAAATGTAGCTCAACATATATCCACAGTTTTCTTGGATTTCTTTAATACTTTTATTGCTAACACCACTTGGCAGGATATGTTAAATTCTCATATTATCATAATCAATTTTATGGAGGTTCCAGAAGTCTTTGTGTATGCAAATGAACAACCATTAGTTCCACCAAATCCTATGCCAAGTTCATCCCAACAAGATAATTTCCAAGATGCACAAGGAGAAAATGATGATATTAATTCAGCAATGGACTATATGATTCAACATTGTACAGATTGCCAATGGGATCCAAATGGTGTTTGTAAATAACAAAAATATTTCTTACATGTCATATAATATCATGTTCATGTAATCATGATGTAATCTCATATCATGGTAGACACTGAAACATGGAAGTGTTAAGACCCTATGGCCATGAGAAAATTTACAATTTTCTATACAAGTATATTTTTCAACACTTCAAAAAATAAGAGCTATCTTCTAGAAAGATGCTTTTAGAATAGTTGTCTATCTTCTTCGAGGCACTTTACAAGTATCTTCTTAGAAGATGCTTTTAAAATAGGTGTCTACTATCCTGATTCCACTGTATATATGTCCACATTTTCAATGTACATTCTACAACTGTCTATTCTCTCGAAGCCACCCTACCACCTTAGAAATTGTATAAATATGAGGACTCCATACCTCTTTTGTCATGAAGAATTGCTTTCACCTTATGTTGTTCTAGTGTCAAGGATAGAAGTACCTTGTACATGAGTGGATTGCTTTCTTTAAATTTGTGTGTTAGTTAAGTACTTTGAGGACACCCTCCTGCTAGGTTGTGTCTTGCTAACTCGGAGAAAAGACTAGCCTATAGTCTATAGGAAATCATGTGAAGACGTCCCTCGCTAGCATCAAAAGGCTAACTTGTAAAAAGTCTACAGTCCATCTCCTTTTCTTGGATACTTGATGTTTGGGGTCTCAATAGTTTAACCTCAACCCTAATGTCATCCTTCAAACCACTCACAAACAACTTTGAAAGAAGTCAACATTTAGACTAGTGGTATGATTGACAAGTTTTTCAAATTAGGTTTGATACTCTCGAATGATTGATGTTTGTCTAAGTTTAGAAAGAGTTCACATAAAATCTTCAAATTCACTAGGACCAAAGTGAATGAGTAGACACTGCTCAAATTCTCACAAAGAAAGGTCAGGTTTGGCCTTCCTAAGCCACTGAAACCAATGTAGTGCATATGATTTAAAATTGAAAAAGGAAATTGTCAAACACATGTAGCATGGAACATTATAAAGACTAAAATATTGTTCTACCTTACAAATCCACCCCTTACGATCCCTTCCATCAATATTTGGGGTCTAGTTTTTGTAATTTAAATCCATTGTTATTTGGTACATTTTTTTTGTAGTGACTCGTACCTATATCTTGTTGATCCTGATGACCCAAGGAATCAATAGAGATATAACTATTCAAATCTACCTTCATTTGCCTTTGTGTCTTGGTGACCACACTCATAGATTCCTGGAAGTTTTTGAGTTGTATCTTTATCTTGTCTAAGTTGTTGATGAATGAGGACCATATGTGTTTGCTTATACTATCCACTTGTTGAGAAATATGAGACTTTAATTCTTGTTGTTGAGTACTTGAAGCTATGTTCTCAGAGTTATGACCTATTGTGAATTCTTACTAAAAATAGAAATTTGATTTTAGGGGTTACTATTTTTAGTAAGGAGCCCAAAAAGTGGTTTGGGTGCTATATATAAAAATGATCAACTCAAAAAGATAGTTGCAATGAGTTATATACCACAACACTAGTTTTGGACACCCCAAACTTTATATATATATATATATATATATATATATATATATATATATATATATATATATATATATATATATAATATATATATTAAATTTTAACCAAGGTTGTTGGTGTTGTCGGTTTTCCTCCTAGAGGTTTGATTCAAAAATTAGGTTTTGGGTCAACCAACCTCTTATGATACTTTGTACTATTTGTTATGAATACTAATCAATCCTAACATTTTGCTATCACCTATTGGGTCTAACTTTGTCATAGATATTCCTTATCTATTTTAAATTCTAATTATCACAACTATTATTGACACCGACAATTGATGCCTTGTATCGACTATTAATGACTGAATATCTTGATTTTTGTTGACACTGTCTACCCTATTCCTCTATTTTTTAATTTGGTGGTATCTATCTTGGTTTATATGTTCTTGTGTAAATTATTTTTACTATTTTTCATGTAAGAATTTTGGAATAGGGATGTCTTCTCCATGTGCTCAATTCTATGGTAAGGTTATGGTAACAAGCTTGATATTCATAGAATAAGATTTTTTTGTCGTAGGTTTGATAATCAACACAACAGGGTATTCTAAGCTAGGGTGTATGTACTACCCATAGGCCCTCTATTATACTGTAGTGATGAACGATAGTACTCGGACCAATATTTTAGGCCACTACTCAAGGAGAATTCCACGCATACCCTTGAGCATACTACTCGCCTCTCTATTAGTATGGGAGGGTGATATTCTTGGATGTTGTGTATGGTGTACTATGGAGAATACAAGGCCAAAAATATTCCTAAGGGTTAAATATTTCTTCTATTCCTAGGGTATATTTTGATATACCCAAAGATATATAGGAGCTCAATTCTATAGACGTGTGTTGTCTGAGGCCTAGGTATTGGAGCTTGATTTCCCCTCACTTCACTAGACATTTTATGGGTAATCTAGCTTAGCCAATAGTGAAAAATCCTCCATGATATTTTAAAACCCCCAACATAGGGTTTCTAACCTTATAAACTAATGCAAAAAACCAAGGCTAGACCTATATTTAAAGAAAAAAAGAAACGAGAAAAAAACAAAACATGAAATCTTATACCTAATAGTTGAAATGGTAGAAATTGTCACAGTCATAGTAGAACACAATCTTAGAAAAGATGATACCACTTTTTATGAAATTTCTTATTAATAACAACATATTCACACAAACATTGCAAATAAACATAAATGCTTTAATTGCAATACAAAATATAAGTGCAAAAATGAAGCAATCTCACAAAGTAACACAAAAGCATAGGCCACTTTGAGGGGAAACCTCCTTCAATACTTTAATTCAATTATGTAAAAATACACATTCATTCCTACCTTTCACAGTTTTAAATACTTCATCTACCACCTAACTCTCAAGGTTGGCAATGCAAATTGCCACCCAAGCTAGAATCTCCTACCTAGAAAATAGTTACATTTTTAATAACAGTTACATTTAATGGCACCACTTGTCTAGGTGCTTCTCGAGCCAAAAATATCATAAAATATCACAAAATGTTATCATGGGTGTCCCCCATGTTTAACAAAATTATTACAACATAGTGTTAGGATGGGGTCCTAACACTATGGATGAGATTGCTTCAAGAAAAATATGGTGATATATTTTTAAAAATTATGTGCAAGGACAGAAAGGAAGATACACATGGAAATAATATATTTTTACAAGTGTACCAGATATTATTACTAGGAGGCAGTTGAGCAGAAAGATAATAATGATTATTTCAAGAGGAGTTGATGATAAAATGATTTAGAGGAGTTGAGGATAAAATGATTTAGAAGTTCAATAGCTCATGACAATACATAGCAAGAAGCATATATAATATAAAGCAACAACAATATATGTAACAACCCAAAACTACCAACCCCTCAAAAAAAATATTTGAGGAAATATTACAAGCAAAATTTCATGGAACTATATTTTATACAAGTCATGAATAACATTTATTGTACATATAATTCAAGTACAAGTAATACAAAGTCATATGGACTCAAAAGATCAAAAAGTATTTAGTCATAAATCATTTGCCCGTGTTATAAAAAAATACAACATATATGTATAAAGACATTCATTCAAGAGGTTTTATAAATTAATTCTTGCATTCATGATGATTAATCACTCTAAATAGCCCAATTTTCAAAAAAATAAGACATCCAGTTAGGTAAATTTTATTCTTTGATCTCACACGTAGATAACCACACCCATTGTGCATTTATATATCTACGACTATCAAAAATAGATATACCCATCTATTGGAAATTTGAGAAGGGGGAGCATCAATGGGGTGATTTACTAACTAACCATGGAATTCATGTGATAAATCATGATAATTAAATTATCATTAATACATCCTATTTACATGAAGTAAATGATAAACCATATAAATTCTTTGAACATGATGATTACTTAAACCATTTTTAAGCCAATATTTTAATCAAACAACATATCAAATCTATTTTGTGGAGCATAATTTCTTTAAATTTGTAATAGGTATATATCAACACTCATAGTGAAGCATCCACATATGAATTGAATTGAAATTCCTTATCTGATTCATCTATGTCCTCCCATTTTTATTCTTCTTATCCACTCTCTTACATAGTTCTATGTTTTTTGACAATTGTTCAACTTGGTAAGCTACAACCACCTAGATTGATATTACAATATGGGCACAAGTTTAGTCCTAAAATACTTTGGTTATAAATACATTCGATAAGACAAAATAGTAGCCTATTTCTAAAATCCATTTTCAACTCTCTTGTGACAAACTAGACATAACTCTATTATACCAACATAACAATTTGCAACACTTGCAATTAATAATAGGTCTATAACAAGTTGTACATACTTCTACAATGAAATTATGGCAACTTATTAATTTACATCTTATGTCAAGTTGTACATACCTCTACCATGCATTTATGACAACTTTAAATTTTATAATAGGTCTTTGTTGAAGAATATTACATTATTTGGTACATGCTAATGTACCCCCATGGTACCTTTATGGTATAATTGTAAATATGTAATAGATTAGGGTGTGTGTCTATAGTTTAGGAGTGTGATTTATATTTTCTATTTATGTAAGTTTTCATGTGTAGGATTTGCACAAGTGTCATATAATTATATGTGCAAGTGTGAAGAGTGAGAATGTGCACAAGTATCATGTAATAGAGTGTGTAGGATTGTGCAATGTGTCATATAGTAAAGTGTGCAAATGTGTAAATAGGATTGTGAAAGTGTCATAGAATAAAGTGTTTAAATAGAGAGTCAAGAGTCATGTATACAAGTGGCAAGATAAGAAGCCAAAAGGACATGAGAGGATTTGTATTATGCATTATATAGGAAAGGATGCATATCCTAGATGTGTGAGGAGAGGAATAGTCAAGTATTGAAGAGTCATCTATGAAGACTATATTATGGAGACAAAGCTTCATGTAATTGTAGACACGAAAAATTGACCCACCCAAATGAGTCATTTTTCCTTAGGTTCCTTTGGGAGGCTCTCAAACTTGCTAGGAGCAAGTTTGACCCCTTTTTCTTGTGTTTTGCCTTGCTTTTCTTAACCTTGACCGAATCCATGCTTGGTAAATTATAGGGCATAGATTCGATAAATTTAGGGTTTTTTTAAAAAACCTAAATTTTAAGTTGATCCTTTTTGGGGCATCGACTTAATCAAGGTTAATTTTCATTTTCCTACATTTTAGCCCTCCAAACCCTCTATAAATAAAGGGATTGGATCCCTTTTTTAAACAATAATTCTCGTGAGTGATCTAACTATCAATCTATCAAAGTTCATGCGAAATAAGAATTCTTTTGGTCTCTTGTGCAATATTCTAGTGCTCTTGGTGCTTTTGTGTTCTATTGTTGGTGTGTTCCTTGTGATCTGCAAGTGGAGAAAGCCTTGATGACAACTTATCTTCTTGAAGGAGGAGAGGTCTTCCACCTTTGCTCTTGCTTCTTCCACAAGATCACTAGGTTGTTTCTTTGCATTCATTAGTTCATTTAATTTCTTTATTTTATGTTTTGTCATATTTTGGTCTCTATTTTAGGGTTTTAAACCCTCTTGTGTGAATTCGCACCTCATATGCTATAGGGCATAGATTCAATGAAAGCTCTAATTTCACCCATCGGGCATTCTGTATCTACTTCTTCTCTGTTACCAAATCCATGCTCGATAATTTATAGGGTACAGATTCGGTCTAGGTAGACTTTGGGGTGATTGTTCATCCCAAAACCCTAGGGTTTTGATTTGCGTACCTATTGTGAATTGTTTCATATCTATTTGCATTATGTTCTATCTATTATCATTCTATTTTACTTGCATTTCATATCACATTAGCTTGGGGGCAATCACTTGTTCCCAAACCCTAGGTTTCAAAGTTGCATTCTTGTTCATTTCATTGTGTCCATTCTATTTGCATTTCATTTACTATTCCATGCTATCATATTTCATTGTGTTTGTTCCAAAGGTCAAAGCTCATTTTATTTTGAATGATCAACTAAAAGGACCTAGGGGGCTTGACTGTTGCACCTCCAAGCTTAGTCTTATAATGGCCTAAGCAGGCCCCCAAACGTTGACCATATTTTCTAGAGTTTTTGTGAAGCTATTTTGTAGATTTGAAGTTATGGGATATTTTGGATGCAAGATAAAGCTTGGATCAAACACTAGATCAGATAAGTGCCCTAAGTAAAAATTTTAGGTTGTGTGTTGTTTGTTTTTTGTTATTTTTGTTCATAACCTAGGTTATAAGTAAAAAGGAAAAAATATTTGATTGCTTTCTAGGCATTTAAAAGAAAAGGGTATATAGTTTTGCATCTAGGGTTTAGTCTTGTTTGTGCATTCCCTTGGTCCCTTGCTCAAAGAAAAATATTTCATTTCTTGCAACCTAGGGTTAGATATCATTGAATCAAAGAATCATATTAGGGTTAGTCATTGTCTTCTTGCATCTTGTGTGTTTTGCATTGTTCTTTCATTTCCATAGTTTAGTTTAGAAAGGCCAAACATAGGTGTTTGCTTAAATCACACATTAAACATTTCCACCCTAGACTTGGAGCGAGTCCTAAAACCATTCTTGGTGAACCTGTTTCTTTGTTTCGAGTGTAGAGAATATAACACACCCCCATGGTCACCTCAGCTCCCAATGGATCCAGTCGAGAATCGTATACGATAGGGCAGTTTTCCCCTCTACATATTTGGTGAACCCAACGTGAACACACGTCTTAGTGGCCAAGATAGGAAGCCTCTTCCTTTGCTTTTCTCTTGAAAATTTAAATAAGACCACTAATTTTATTTGTTTAGAATAGAAAACATTTAAAAACATCTTAAGAATATTCTTGTGTGTCTTTCCTTAGTTTTCTCCTCTATCCTTTCATTTCTCCTAATGGCTTCATTCCTTAGGAGTCAGTGAAGGTGCTTAGAATCTGATCAGATTCCTCAAGAAGATGATCAGATTGATAGGGAGAATCCTAATATTGATGCAGAAGAGCAAGAACATGTGGAAACTGATACTAACTATGATCCCTATGAGGGGCCTAATGGTGGCTTCACTTTTACATCATTTGATCATCTATGGGGTTTTATGAAGCTCCACAAGGAGGCTTTGATTAAGGCTATGGAAGAGGAAGCCCAACTCAAAAGAGGTGGGATGCCTCCTCCTACCATATCTCCTAGGAATGTTCATAACAACCCCTTGTTTGAATCTTCACATCATGTTAATCCTTCTCATCAACCAACATATGCTACTACTATGACCACCAATGTTGGAAGAATTTTACAAGTTCTTCCAACTAGTAGTGCCACTCAAGATTATGTTCAATTTCCTCCTCATTCTACTCATCTCAACATTCATGCTTCTATTCCACCAAATGTTAATTATCCTCCATAGCAAGATACCACATATCACAACCCATATCATAACAATATCAATACCTCCAACATTGGCCAAGTTCCCTTTCAACAACCTACCTATACCCCTCCCTTAGGGAACCTAGGGGTATTGCACAACAACAATCCTAAAATGCAAAGTTTAACAAATATGGTGAAACAATTGGTTTCAAGAGTGGATATGATTCAGCCTCCTAGTTTCACCTACAACTATAGAGAAATGTGCAATCAGCCCTTAGACCCTATTGTTGCCTCTAGGCCCTACCCTAAGCATTTTCTAATGTCGGTTTTGCCTCTCTATAAGGGAATGAAAGATCCAATTGAGCATTTAAGAATGTTTAGGACAACATGCCATGATATCATATATGATGACATGTTGTTACTAAAGATATTCCCTAAGAGCCTTGGTGGTATGGCATTAGAGTGGTATTATCAATTGCCTAATCATTCTTTGAGGAATTTTGAAGAGACAACTGAATTGTTTGTTCAACAGTTTGGAGCTTATGTTGAAAATAATGTGACTATGAAAGATGTTTATATGTTAAAACAAGGTAAGGATGAAAGTTTTTAGAATTTTTGTCTCGTTGGAGGAGTCTAGTTGGATGCTTGAGATATACCTTACCTCCTCGAGACATGCTTGAGATATTTATTGGAAATTTACAAGAGCAAATATCTTATGAATTGGAAACAACTATCACATCTTTTGACCAAGCAATAGATCTAGCAAGAAGGGTAGAGCAAGCCCTTATTCGAAGAGGTCAACTTAAGATAAAAGAAGATAGGACCATGAAAGCATAGTATAAGAACAAGCATGTAGTTGGTGATGGGGTAATAGATAGTAGGCCTATTAATAGTGTTGTTAACACCCTACAAAATATGGTGCTTTGCCAGCCTCAAAAACCCCACCAAGAAATTTCACAAGACTCAACACACCTATGAATGTGGTCCTACAATAGCTTTTGGAAGCTAATATGATTGAGTTACCTCCCATAAGGCAACCTGATACCATGACTGATTGGTATAAGCCTGGTCAACATTGTGAATATCATAGAGTGGAGGGGCACATGACAAACTCATGTAAGAGGTTGAAACATGTGGTTCAAGACCTAATTGATGAAGGATGCCTTGTTATAGAAGGTTCTCAACCCAATCCTCCAACAAAAAATCAACCTCCTACTCAACAAGCACCCATAACTAATCAAGACATGGGGATATTCCAAGACCCCCTACCTAAGCATGGTCAATAGGTAGCTAATCAAGTGTCATATCATAATGTGCCACCTCCCTATGATAATATGGTTGGTATGATAGCAATAACTACAAGGCAACAGGCTCAAGCTCAACCGACTCAACATTCTCAATAGGAGATGAGTTCTTCATCCAACCCACCTTCAAAACCCACCTTAGTTTTGAAGAATACCCAAAAAAGGAGCACAAGGTTAGAAAACCCACCTTTAGTGTTGAAGCCACAACATAAAGTCTCCTTTGACATTCAACAATAGTTAGCTAGTACCCCAACTAAGATCTCTCTCTTAGAACTTTTGCAAACTTCTCCTATTCATAGGGAAGCTTTGTTGAAGCTTCTAAGACAACAATCTATTCCTCAAGATATTTCCCCTAGTGCTATAGCTAATGTTGTAAGTTCTCTTGGGATACATCATATCACATTTTTGGATGATGATATTCCTTCCTCAGACCTACGAGGGGATTCTTCCCTCTATATTACTGCATTTATTGGGGAAACATTTATCAAGTGGATTTTGATAGACAATGGTTCTTCCCTCAATTTATGCACTTATCAATTTTTCCAAAAATTTGGATTAAAAGAGGAAGATTTAACTAAATCTGATATCATCATCAAAGCTTTCAACAATGAGTCCCAAGAGGCTTGTGGTGTTATATCCCTCCCCCTTAGGGTTGGACCCAAGATCATAGATACCTTGTTCTATGTGGTGTCTTGCCCTACATATTTTAATCTTCTTCTTGGATGCCCTTGGATTCATGCGATGAAGGTTGTCCCTTCTACTTTTCATCAATGTCTAAAATTCAAATTCAAGAATCAACTTGTCACCATTTTGGGTGACCCTCATCCATTCCAATATTGTTCAATGGTTGAGCAAGCTCAATATGATCTCAATGTATGTCCATCAGTTTCCTCATCTCACATAACTAAGCAACTTGAAAATCTAAAGGTGAGTGAGGAACCACTCATCAATGTCTCATCACGGGATCAAGTTAATCATTTTCTTTTAGAGCCTCTTCTGGATCTTGCCAAGCTACCACCTTCACCAAGGACTATGGGTTTACCCTATAAGAAGGGTGAAGTTGTACACATTGGCACGTGTACCTTTATCTTCGTAGGTATGGCCCTCAAAGAAAAGATTCGTGGTAGAAATGAAGAACACAAGCTTATACTAAGAGGGGGGGGTGAACAGTATAAGACCTCTTTTTACTTTTTCCTTTATATTACAAAATAGTAAAGCAATATACCCAAAGCAATATCAAAACAATGCACAATATCATCCACAAAGTGACACCAATTTTTACGTGGTTCACCCATAATGGCTGGGCTACGTCCACAAAACTTTTCTCTAAAAGTTATCTCAAAGTTCTTTGGGAATCCTTCCCAATTACAATGTTTATGAGCCTCGGCCCAAAGGAGATACCTTCCCCAAAATAGAATTTATGAGCCTCAGCTCAAAGGAGATACCTTCCCCCAATCTGAATTTATGAGCCTCCGCTCAAAGGAGATACCTTCCCCTCTCGCTCTGGAAATGATCCCTCAGAAGATCAACTGTCTCTACCTCTTGCCAGCATGTGGAACTCCTTTCCACCGAAGACCTCCTGTCCTCAATGCTTAGCCTAAGAGACCTCTGCCTTCTATGATCACGTCCACAGTAGCTCAACAACCTATACCAAAACTGTCTAGCACAAGTCTTCCTCTTCTCATCTTCACCACTTGAATAGCTCACCTCGCACACAAGCCTTCTCAAAGACTTGCCAAATCTGTCCTCAGGTTCTTCTCAAAGAACCAATGCACCTCTGTCCTTAAGCAGACTCCACATTCGTCTTTGCCCTTGTGCTCTCTACGCCTTCTGCTCTCTTTGCGCAATCACAGCCGCACTTGATCGAACTTCAACCTTTGCACCTCTACGCAATCACAGCGGCACCGTCTTCGCACACTCTGCTTCCTTTGCGATCTTTCACACTTAGAATGATTCGACGAAATGCACTCTGCACACTACGATCGAATTTTGCACTCTGCTCTCGACGATCGAACTTCTTGCTCTGCGCACTATCTGTGAACGTCGCACTAACAACACATTCATCACCTTCAACTCTCCAAACAACCCTCCTTTTATAACAGAATTTTCATGATGAAAACTTTAATCTTAGTCGACTGTTATACCAAAAACAAACCCTAATCTACGTCGATTGCAAGCCCTAATTTTCGTCGGCTAAAATTTAACTTTGTCGGCTTCACTGCCTCTGTAACTCTTCTGTAGCTTCTACCGCGAAACTACAACATGTCGCGATATCGTGACACCTTTGCAACCGTACACTTTCTTTTGGCTTTTGTCACGATATCGCGACACTTCAGCCTTTGACGACTTCAACTAAGCTCTTGTCGCGATATCGTGACACTTCTGTCTTTGTCAGCATCAACTTTGCTTTTGTCGTGATATCGTGACACTTCTCCCTTCGTCGACCTCCTTTCTGCTTTTGTCATGAAATCGTGACACTTCGCCTCTGCAGACTTCGTCTTCACTTCGTCGTGAAATCGTGACACTTTGTCTTCATAGCCTTCCTCTCTCTTTTGTCATGAAATCGTGACACTTTCTCCTAGACTTCCTTTTTTTGTCACGAAATCATGACACTTTCTCCAACCGAACGCTGTCATCTCGATCTGTCACGAAATCATGACACTTTCGCATTCGTTTGCTTTCTCTTCAACCTCACAAATCGTGATGCTTTCAGCTTTCGTACATCTTCTTTGCAACCTATCACGAAATCGTGACGCTTCTCATTTTAGACTCTTCCCTTTGTTGCATGTCACGAAATCGTGATAGTTCTCACTTCGAGTTCTGTAGCATGTCGCGAAATCGTGACACTTTATCTTGCTTCCACTTTGTCTTCTGACTTGTCGCAAAATCGTGACACTTTTTCTCCTTAGCGCTTTTCTTTTCTTTGGGTCACGAAAACCCGACATGTCACGATATCGTGACACTTTTTCTCCCGGACTCTCTCTCCTGCATTATGTCACGAAATCGTGACACTTTTTCTTTCGGACTCTCTCTCCTGCAACATGTCACGAAATCGTGACACTTTTTCGTCCGTTCAACCTTCCTTGCAATATGTCACGAAATCGTGACATTTCTGACTCCGAACATTCTCTCTCCTCTTTGAGTCGCGAAACTGCGACATGTCGCGATATCGCGACACTTTTCTAACTTGCTTTCTCTCTCCTGCTTAAGTCGCGAAAATGCGACATGTCACGATATCGCGACACTTTTCTAACTTGCTTTCTTTCGAACCTGTCATGCCGTAACCTTCATCAAAACAAATTATTTTACATCAAATCAAATTCCTTCAAAAGCTTCTTGACATCAATGACAACTTATACACTTGAGCAAAGGCAATGTACCCAAAGTACCCAAAATTGCCAACAATCTCCCCCTTTGTCATTGATGGCAAACCTTTATCGAAAACACGTCTCAAGAGCCAAAACTGAAACCAACTGTGCTAACAACCGAGAAACTGTGCCCACAACCGAGAATCTTCCTTTGAAGTTTTGCTCCCCCCGACTTGAAGCTTTCCTCTTCACTTGAAGCTCTCCCCCTTACTCATATCTCTCCCCCTTTGTCATCAATGGCAAAGGGTCACCTTTGGGGCTCGGGACTAAGAATGAGCCTCTTAGCTTAGTCCCTCCCCCACCTCCCGATGAGGTGATTAATTCTGGGGTGGGAGTAAAACTCCCATTAGGCACTGATCATCATCAGCGTCTATAACTTCCTTGTCGGGCCTTCTCTTGAACTCTTTGTCCATATTCCTGTTCCTGTTCCTGTTATCATTCCTGTTCTTATCCATGCCTTGATCCTTGGACCTGTTCATACCACTGTTCCTGTTCCTGTACCTTGGAAGTTCAGCTCTACACTGTCTAGCTGTGTGACCTTCATTGTTGCACTTATAACAAGTAACAATGTTATTTCTTTTAGGCATACCCGTTCTTTGAATCCGCCTATTCTGACTAACCCTGTTCTTGTTATTAGCCTTGCAAAAAATTGCCTTATGCCCAAACTGTTTACAAGAGTAGCAATACCCTTGAAAGAAATTACCACCTCTGAAACTGTCATTTACCTTCCTTACTTGAGTCATGCAATGCGAAGCCATGTGACCAAACCTGTGACACGCAAAACATCTGTCGTGAAATTTTCCTTTATTCGACCTCTTGGGTCCTGAAAACTTCTTCTTCTCATTCTGAATTCTGTTTTCTATTTTTGCGCATCTATCATTCAAGGACTCATGATCTGAAATACTTTCCTCATCAGAACTCTCTTCCTTTTGGAATCTCTTACTAGATTCCCCAACCTGTTCCTTGCGTTTCTTACCAAAACCAAGACCTGTTTTATCTGTTGTCTTTCTTTGACCTTTGATGAGAGATTTAACCCTTTTGGAGCTATCTTGAAACCTGTAAAGCTTATCCTTGTACTCTTTAGTTTCTTCTTTCAAAGAAGCCATTTTCTGTTCTAACTCACTATACTCAAGAACCTTAGACTCTAACTCATCCTTGAGTTCTTGCGTCTTAGCTATAGAGAAATCAAGATTTTCTATAAGATCATCTCTCTCCATACAACATTCATCTAACTTATCCTTGAGTCTAGCATTCTTCTTTCTTTCCTTTTTCAAAGCACTAAGAGCACTACTAAGTTCACTTTCATGATCCTTTATTTGTTTGCTTTCTGAATCATCAAAGCCTTTTTCAGATTTCTTATCACTAGAGGTGCTACCTTTTTCAAAAACCATACATGCATCTTCCTTATAGTTTTCTGAAGCATCCTCATACATACTAGAAACCAAATCATTATTTGTACAATCATCCTCAAGGTGACCAAAATTTCCACATCTAAGACATTTCATGATAATGAATCTATGTTTCGGTTCTTCCTCTTTTTTTGATATGAACAACATCTCATTTTCATTATCACTTGAAGAACTTTCACTATCACTACTAGAACACTTACTTGCTTTGTCTAGGTAGAAACTCTTCTTGTGCTTGTGAGAATACCTCTTTCCTTGATTGTTGTGCTCATCTTTGTTCTTCCTGTGATGCTTGTGCTTTTCAGAATCCTTGCTCTTAGAATCCTGTTTATCTTCATCACTTTCATTCTTGGGAACAAGATAGTCTATAGCATAATGACCAAACTTTCCACAATTGAAACATCTTATATTTTTCACGCTTTTGTGCTTTCTAGAGAACTTGCCTTTCTTGTTGTAATATGCCTCTTCATCACTAGAAGACTCATCACTCTCTTGAAGCTGTTTACCCTTGGATTTCTTGGTAGCCTTGAAAGTTGCCTCTTTCTTGACGTCAACCTTCACTTGAGTTCTCAACTCAAATGCCGCAAGTATACTATGGAGCTCATCCTTTTTCAACTTATCCAAATCTTTAGCTTCCTCAATAGCAAAAATATTTTCACTAAATCTATTAGGAAGAGATCTTAAAATCTTATCACAAACATCATTTTCAGCAAGCTCAAGACCTAAGTCTTTCATGGAGTTAACAACCTCATCCATACGAAGCATGTAGTCACTAATATTTTCATCATCATTCATCTTGAGTTGTTCAAACATACCTTTGAAGTGTCTCAACTTGGCCTTTCTGACATTTGTATCACCTGTATGAACCACCTGCAACTGTTTCCACATTTCACTAGCTGTCTTGCAGTGAATCACTTTGGTGAGATCTGCTTTTTGTAAGCCTTTCAGAATTGCATTCATTGCTTTTGAATTGTTGTGATGTAGGAGCCTTTCTTCTTTAGTATTTGGACCATGTACAGGAATAGTGTACTCATCTTCAATTACTTCCCATACCTCATTACCAAGTGCCATTAGATGAACCTTCATCCTTGCACTCCAAAGACCAAAATCTGACCCATCAAGAATAGGTGCTGCATTGCCACTTGAATAATCCATTGTGTTCTTTACTAGCTTTTCCTTCAAGCTGTTAAACTTTTCGAAGGCACCCGCTCTGATACCAATTGAAGAACACAAGCTTATACTGAGAGGGGGGGTGAACAGTATAAGACCTCTTTTTACTTTTTCCTTTATATTACAAAATAGTAAAGCAATATACCCACAAGCAATATCAAAAAAATGCACAATATCATCCACAAAGTGACACCAATTTTTATGTGGTTCACCCGGAATGGTCGGGCTACGTCCACAAAACTTTTCTCTAAAAGTTATCTCAAAGTTCTTTGGGAATCCTTCCCAATTACAATGTTTATGAGCCTCGGCCCAAAGGAGATACCTTCCCCCAAATAAAATTTATGAGCCTCTGCTCAAAGGAGATACCTTCCCCCAATCTGAATTTATGAGCCTCTTGCTCAAAGGAGATACCTTCCCCTCTGCTCTGGAAATGATCCCTCAGAAGATCAACTGTCTCTACCTCTTGCCAAGCATGTGGAACTCCTTTCCACCGAAGACCTCCTATCCTCAATGCTTAGCCTAAGAGACCTCTGCCTTCTATGATCATGTCCACGAGGCTCCAACAACCCCTACCAAACACTAGTCTCGGTCTAGCACAAGTCTTCCTCTTATCGTCCAACACTTGAACAAATCAACCCTCTACCCCAAGCCTTCTCAAAGACTTGCCAAATTTGTCCTCGGTTCTTCTCAAAGAACCAATGCACCTCTGTCCTCAAAAACTTCCATTCTCTTTGCCCTTGTGCTCTCTACGTCCTCTGCTCTCTTTGTGCAATCACAGCCGCACTTGATCGAACTTCAACCTTTGCACCTCTACGCAATCACAGCGACACCGTCTTCGCACACTCTGCTTCCTTTGCGATCTTTCACACTTAGAATGATTCGATGAAATGCACTCTGCACACTACGATCAAATTTTGCACTCTGCTCTCGACGATCGAACTTCTTGCTCTACGCACTATCTACGAACGTCGCACTACAACACACATTCATCTCAACTCTCCAAATAACCCTCCTTTTATAACAAAATTTTCATGATGAAAACTTTAATCTTAGTCGACTGTTATACCAAAAACAAACCCTAATCTACGTCGGCTGCAAGCCCTAATTTTTGTTGGCTAAAATTTAACTTTGTCGGCTTCACTACCTCTATAACTCTTCTGTAGCTTCTACCGTGAAACTACAACATGTCACGATATCGTGACACCTTTGCAACCGTACACTTTCTTTTGGCTTTTGTCGTGATATCGTGACACTTTAGCCTTTGTCGACTTCAACTAAGCTCTTGTCGCGATATCATGACACTTTTGTCTTTGTCAACATCAACTTTGCTTTTGTCGTGATATCGCGACACTTCTCCCTTCGTCGACCTCCTTTCTACTTTTGTCATGAAATCGTGACACTTCCTCTGACTTTCTTCACTTGATATGACACTTCGTCTTCATAGCCTTCCTCTCTTTGTCACAAATGACACTTTTCATCTTTTTTTTGTCATGAAATCGTGACACTTTCTCCAACCGAACGCTGCCATCTCGATCTGTCACGAAATCGTGACACTTTCGCATCGTTTGCTTTCTCTTCAACCTTCACGAAATCGTGATGCTTCAACTTTCGTATCTTTCTTTGCAACCTGTCGTGAACTCACGACGCTTCTCATTTCAGACTCTTCCCTTTGCACTATGTCACGAAATCGTGACAGTTCTCACTTCGACTTCTATAGCATGTCGCGAAATCGTGACACTTTATCTTGCTTCCACTTTGTCTTCTGACTTGTCGCGAAATCGTGACACTTTTTCTCCTTAGCGCTTTTCTTTTCTTTGGGTCACGAAAACCCGACATGTCGCGATATCGTGACACTTTTTCTCCTGGACTCTCTCTCCTACATTATGTCACGAAATCGTGACACTTTTTCTTTCGGACTCTCTCTCCTGCAACATGTCACGAAATCGTGACACTTTTTCGTCCGTTCAACCTTCCTTGCAATATGTCACGAAATCATGACATTTTTGACTCCGAACATTCTCTCTCCTCTTTGAGTCACGAAACTGCGACATGTCGCGATATCGTGACACTTTTCTAACTTGCTTTCTCTCTCCTACTTAAGTCGCGAAAATGCGACATGTCGCGATATCGCGACACTTTTCTAACTTGCTTTCTTTCGAACCTCGTCATGTCGTAACCTTCATCAAAACAAATTATTTTACATCAAATCAAATTCCTTCAAAAGCTTCTTGACATCAATGACAACTTATACACTTGAGCAAAGGCAATGTACCCAAAGTACCCAAAATTGCCAACAAGAAACCCTCTTTCTATAGAGTGTTCTTTTGCCCATTGTTACCTATCCAATGATTACCCACTTCCAAAAAAGATCCTATCTAGCATGGGATATGTAGGCAAATGTTTGGGGCCATGAAAAAAAGGTATTCAAGAGCCTTTGGAAGTTGAGATTTGTCCTAGGAGATGTGGTGTAGGCTACATCCCTAATAAAAACTAACATTTACCCTTTGATAATGATGATCACCTTGTTACTTATGCTGAATATTTAGATCATCAAGGCTTGGAGTGGAGTGATGAGGATGAGGAACTGCCTTATTCCTTAGATATTATTTTTTTCAATATGGTAACTTTGGTGCACCTTGAGATATTTGTGGCCCCAGAGGAGTATGCTAAAATAAATACCCCTTGTGAACATAGCTCATGAGGATATCCTTCGAAATATCTTCTCCTTTTATGATTTTTTCCCTTATGTTGCACATGTCATTTATCCTCATTCTCAAGGGGACCTTGTTCCACTATCTCATAGAGATATTACAAAGTTGGGAATCTCTCCCTCCTTCATCAAAAAGGATGGCACAGTCAGAGTTTGCAATGAATTTCATGCAACAACTCCTAGAGAATATGCTATGGATGATCCTCTTTGTGATAAGAATCATGAAGGTATCCTCCATAATAGCCCTTTATTTGATGGGTTAGTTCCTTGCACTACCATCTTTTTTGTTAAGATAGGTGGCACAATCAGAGTTTGTGTCGACTTTAAGAACTTAAAGCACTAATCAATTAAAAATAAATAATAATAAAAAACTACCATGCATGACTTTGCATTTTCATCTAATTAGTTCACATATAGCATCTAGTTCTTGATTCATACTGCATGACTGCCTGTCATATTTTGCATGTTTTACCTGACATTTTGTTCCACTTTGCATTTTGCTTATCATACAATTGCATTGTTGCTTGTTCATACTTGCATGACTACTTGATCATATAGATTCTTGGGGATTTCATGATAATGGCAAGTGATGACACCTAGTTAGGTCATAGCTCACATGCATTGCACTCACACTAGGGATTTGATGCCTAGCAAATCCCCAACCTAGGGCCCATTTCTATGTATTTTCATCATTTCATTCACCCATCCTCTTCTATCTTCTTCTTCTCTTTTCTATCTTATATTCCTTGACCTTGAAAGTTTTCATTGCTTCTATCTCTCCAAGTCAAGGGATATAGTTCTTTTGTATATCCTTGTCCTTTGCATATTTTTCATTTCTTCCTTTTGTCAAGACAAGGATATACATTCTTCTTCTATCTGCTCATTCTTGCTTTCACACTTCTTCCTTATTGATTTTTGATGGTTAAGTGGCCCTCATGGGATAGGGTAGATACTGCATGAATATCACTCATGGTGTTCATAATACCACTTACTATCTCATGCACACCTCTTAACCATTAAAATTTTAAGACAAAGAAAAACACTCAATATTCTTTTTTCCTTGTTCCTCACTTTCTTTCTTTACTTTTCTTTCTTCTTCTAGCACATGCACACACTCACCTCTTGTTTTGCTCCATTTGCTTTTTCCATACACCTTCTTGCACACACCACACCCCTATCGGATATAGTACTTATTTTGGCAAATCAATCACAAAATTTCATCCTATATAGGATAGCTTCATGGTCATGAGCGAGGGGTAACCTCCATCTTGGTCATTTATGAGCATACATCTTGGAGGGAATATCCTTTCTCTCTAGCCATCTTAGCGAGCACTACACCCATAGCGGGTAATCGCTCCACACTTGTCCATATTTTTGTGAGCATAGCACCCTTATAGGATAGCTTCATGGCCACACGTGAGGGGTAGCCTCCATCTCGATCATTTGTGAGAATACATCCCTACAGGGTTCTGCTTCCTTTTCTCTTCTTTTGCAGTCTTTGGAGCTTTTTTTTCGTCTCTTTCTTCTTCTTCGTCATTTGTTTCTTCTCTTCTTCTTATTTCCTTCCTTTCTTATTTCCATCCGTTCATCCATGCATTTCATGTTGCATTTCATTTAGGTTTACATTTAGTTAGATTCATTCATTCATTTAGTTGCATCCATCCATTCATTGCATTCATTATGTTTGTCATTACCACATAACAAATCACTTAACAAAAATTAACATAATGCACACACATTTTCACACCATAACATAATAAAAATTATAGCATGATATTAGTTTCTAGTAGGGAATACATGTTAGCTGGGTCGGTGTACCACAATCCAAGCCTGATGCACTTGACCCTCCCTAGGGATGCATACCACAATCTAAAATTGGCATATCACCCCGATCCCAACCCTAGCTCTATGAGCCTACCTCCTTCGCTCTACCTATTGGTGGTGGTCCTGGTGGGGGTATGTTCACAGACCACATAGCTATCCATGATCAAGATCATGATCGACTCTATGACTAAAGGGAGGCTGGTGGAAACACCCTCTGATCCATCAACACCTCTTGGAAGTATAGATCCTAGTAGAAGGTCTCCCTCTATACCACTACATCTTGCCTCTCCTCTTCCCTCTACAACTGCTCTTGTAGAAGGTAAATCCCCTCTCCTACCTGGCTACTCATCGCAATATCCATCCCCTTAGCCTAGGCTCACCGATGCTCCTACTCTAGTCATACCATATCACCTTTGAGGTAACTTGCCTCAACTCGCGTTGCATCATGCTCTATCGTGACCTAACCTAGATATGCACGAAGAGTGTCTATCTATCCCTGCACAATGACTTCCTTGTTTGGAGGCCCCTCCATCACCCTTATTGGACCTCCTTGACCTATGGTCTCACTCAATCCTGCTTATGCTATTTTGGGACACCTTTGATTATCCTCCTTACCTCTAACCCAAAGAGAGTGATGGTGGTCCT
Source organism: Wollemia nobilis (assembly GCA_028583015.1). Lineage (NCBI taxonomy): Eukaryota > Viridiplantae > Streptophyta > Pinopsida > Araucariales > Araucariaceae > Wollemia > Wollemia nobilis. The sequence goes on from JAQPPZ010016984.1 coordinate 2,938,538, forward strand.
CATGGTTGTCACCACCTCTACCCTGACCTATATCCTAGCCTACCTAGGAGGCTGTGGCATCTACTCTCATTGCTTCACTATGCATCGATTAGCCTCTCGAAGCACTAGCTGCACTCATCAACCCATGACTTGGTGCCTCTACACTGGCATCGATGGGGAGATCCTTGGGGGCATAATACCCCAATACTATATCCTATATCTGAGGGCTACCACAATATCATCTACTCTATGATCGATGTAGAGGGGATCATCCAAGTCATCCTATATGAACCTAACCACATCAGAGTCCCCTTTGACTTCTTATGGATATCACCTCACCCTCCTATACCAGTAATCCCCTAGGTATGATATCTCTTGGAGAATCTTAAACTACCATTGTACTTAGTCAAACCGGTAGAGCTCCAACTCATCCTTCTCTGTGGTGACCCATCGGACCCTCCTAACTTGAGCCAGCTCCTCCACATCCTCATCCCACCCAAGGTGTAGATACCATGGCTACCATACGATTTGATGGTCCTATAGCTCATCTATGACCTATCTCCCTAGTGGTAGAATACCTGCGTATGACCTCTATGTACGCTCAAGGTCTTAGGACCACCTGTATCCTATTGGCCACTCTAGGTTAGGTAGTGGCCCTGGTAGTGCATCTGGCCTCCTGATGGCTATGTGCTCCCAACACCACACCTAGAGAAAATTCATGCATACCAAACCTATATATCATTTGTACATGATATTGTATAACATCCTATAAAAATAGGCCAACACATATGGCCCCCATGCAAACCACACCTACTAGTCTCACATATTTCAACTACTCCTACCAACGCCCATGGTAGGTGTTGTCGACTCATGTGGCACACTAGCAATCCTACCACCACTCCACAGAGCATGGTCATCAGTGCCCCAATCCTGTGTCATCATGGCATGTCATCGACATGGAATCTACTCTTATGGATCTCATGTGACAGGTCACCCATCAATCTCTACACTATCATTTGAGGCACTTGTACCCTATAAACCATCCTCCCCCTAATGGGGATCCTCAAGATGTACCACACATCCTCTAGTGTGATGATCATCTCTCCCATCGATAACCAAAATGTGGATGATTTTAGGTACCACCTCTCTGCTAGTGCTATTAGTAGCGCTCTGTCAACCTCCACCCGAGGTATTTCTACCAAGTACAGAAGCCCCACTACCCCCAATGTGCATCTCTCTATTGGTGTGAGCTCCTGTAGTGCCTCCTCAAGGGTACTCGATCGCCATTCCCTACTCTCAAGGACATCATGCTGCAATAAAAATAAAAAAATAAAAAACATATTTTTTTATTAATTTCATCACATAATCATAAAAACATCAACATAAGCATGCTAATACAATTTTCACACTAAGAGCACCTAATATCTTTTTTCCTTCTTCTTCCTTTTTCTTTTTTTATTTTCTCTCTCTTCTTCGAATTCGTCCCTTGTATCCTCTAGGGCATAGATTCACGAATTCATGCCTTGTACGACATGGGGCATGAATTTGGTCATTGCCAAAGCTAGCCAGATCCATGGGCGACCACCAAATTTGTGCTCGGGTCCCGTGCATGATTTTCACTAAAAAACATAAAAAATTAATAAAAAAATTCTAAAAATAAACTAAAATCTACATCCTGACTGGGATTTTTGCTCTTACCCATGCCTAGTTTGCTGCTATATCGACTTCGCCCCTTGTAATTGATGCTCAATTTGTGGGAAGTGCCATTCTCTCATTTTCTCTAGAGCTCTCTTCTATTTTCTTACGCAATGAAAATGAATTAGGGTTTTCACCCCTTTTGCCTTTTATTCCTCCTTTTTCCTTTTCTCTCTCCTCTTTCTCTCCTTTTTGCATATTTTTCATCATTTGCTGCTCTCTTTTCTTCTGAGTCCACCATTTCGAGTTTCCTTAGGAATTTTACATTCCTTTCAAAACTCGAGGGGGCACCCTAGCTTGAGAGGCATTAATGTCCCTAATGCCTTGATTTACATGCAAAATATTCAAAGTGTCTAAAATGACACCATTTTTTGCACCACCCCTTTCTTCTAAACTAGCCACCCCTTTTTCCTTGTGTTTGCCATATTTTTCTCCCATAGGTGTCTACATATTTCTTTGATGCATTTATTAGGCCATAAATGCATCAAAGAGGGGGTAAAATGTAGACACGAAAAATTGACCCACCCAAATGAGTCATTTTTCCTTAGGTTCCTTTGGGAGGCTCTCAAACTTGCTAGGAGCAAGTTTGGCCCCTTTTTCTTGTGTTTTGCCTTGCTTTTCTTAACCTTGACCGAATCCACACCCGATAAATTATGGGGCACAAATTTAGCAAATTTAGGGTTTTTCTTGAAAAACCTAAATTTTAAGTTGATCCTTTTGGGGCATCGACTTAATCAAGGTTAATTTTTATTTTCCCACCTTTTAGCCCTCCAAACCCTCTATAAATAAAGGGATTGGATTCTCCTTTTTAAAGGAGTTATTCTCTTGAGTGATCTAACTATCAATCTATGAAAGTTCATGTGAAATAAGAATTCTTTTGGTCTCTTGTGCAATCTTCTGGTGCTCTTGGTGCTTTTGTGTTCTGTTGTTGGTGTGTTCCTTGTGATTTGCAAGTGGAGAAAGCCTTGATGACAACTTGTCTTCTTGAAGGAGGAGAGGTCTTCCACCTTTGCTCTTGCTTCTTCCACAAGATCACCAGGTTGTTCCTTTGCATTCATTAGTTCATTTAATTTATATTATTCCATATTTTGTCACATTTTGATCTTTGTTTTAGGGTTTTAAACCCTCTTGTGTGAATTTGTGTCCCATCTGCTATAGGGCACAAATTCGATGAAAACCTTACTTTTTCCCATCGAGCATTCTACATCTACTTCTTCTCTATTATCGAATCTATGCTCGGTAATTTACAGGGTGTAAATTTGGTCTAGGTAGACTTTGGGGTGATTATTCATCCCAAAACCCTAGGGTTTTGATTTGCATACCTATTGTGAACTATTTCATCTTTGTTTACATTTTGTTCTATCTATTATCATTTTTTTTGCATTTCATATTACATTAGCTTGGGGGAAATCACTTGTTCCCAAACCCTAGGTTTTAAAGTTGCATTCTTGTTCATTTCATTGTGTCCATTCTATTTGCATTTCATTTACTATTCCATGCTATCATATTTTGTTGTGTTTGTTCCAAAGGTCAAAGCTCATTTTATTACGAATGGTCAACTAAAAGGACCTAGGGGGCTTGACTATTGTGCCTCCAAGCTCAGTCTTACAGTAGCCTAAGCAGACCCCCAAACATTGACCATATTTTCTAGAGTTTTTGTGAAGTTGTTTTGTAGATTTGAAGCTATTGGATATTCTGGACATAAGATAAATCTTGGATCAAACACTGAATTAGATAAGTGCCCTAAGTAAAATTGTTAGGTTGTGTGTTGTTTGTTTTTGTTATTTCTATTCAAAACCTAGGTTATAAGTAAAAAGAAAAAATATTTGATTGCTTTCTAGGCATTTAAAAGAAAAGGACATATAGTTTTGCATCTAGGGTTTAGTCTTGTTTGTGCATTCCCTTGGTCCCTTGCTCAAAGAAAAATATTTTATTTCTTGCAACCTAGGGTTAGATATCATTGAATCAAAGAATCATATTAGGGTTAGTCATTATCTTCTTGCATCTTGTGTGCTTTGCATTGTTCTTTTATTTCCATAGTTTAGTTTAGAAAGGCCAAACATAGGTGTTTGCTTAAATCACACATTAAACATTTCCACCTTGGACTTGGAGTGAGTCCTAAAACCATTCTTGGTGAACCCTTTTCTTGTTTTGAGTGTAGAGATATAACACACCCCTCGATGTCACCTTGGCTCCCAATGGATCCAACCGAGAATCATACATGAAAGGGCAGTTTTCCCCCTCTATAGTAATGTAGATGGATCTAATATTATCAAATTATCTCAAATCACATTCAAGCATTAAAAATATTGAATCTTGTATGCATATTTTGAGAAATTATACTGTAAATTTTCTTCATGTTATTACATGAATGAATTTGGCCATTTTATTCATATTATTGGTGTTGTTATGAATGTTATGTTCTTTATTTTGGCCATTTAATATAATTATTTCTCTAATATTTGAGACCACTCAATATCCTAGATATTAGGATTTGTGATAATCTGGCTAAGAAGCCAACGGTATTATAGTAGGTTGTGCATAATTCTATTATGTAATCATGGCAATTAACAACATTAAAAATCAAGTCTATGACAAGTTGTATATACTTCTATAATGCAAATATGGAAAGTGTGTATCACTCACAATTTACATTAGCTCTACATCAAGTTTTACACAATTCCACTATTCAAATATGATTGTCCTAAAGACAATATATCATCCATTAATTATTCCTTTTTTTTCCTTATTTTAATTAAAACAAGTTAAATACAACATTTAGTGTCATAAACCATAATAGCGCCAAGGGAATAATTATAACTTTAAAATTCATTATGATTTCAAGTACAAGTTATAACAAATTATAATACAATGATAAAAGGATATTTACAATCTAGAACAACATAGTTATTACAAGAATTCATGTCAAAAAGTTGAGGATCTAATTGCTCTAGTTAGCAATCATTGATTTAATATCATCAAGATATAATGGATGTAAATCATAGTGAAATATTATCAATATATCCTATATATAATAAAATGTTCCACTAGTGGTCTCAAGGTATTTACAACTAATTATATTATCCAATCCATGAGACCTATTTCTCAATCATATACACATACTAAGCTAGTTTTACTATCAATAAAATTTATGGTATTCATATCCACACTTGAAATCCCAATTGACTTGACCAACAATAAGTTTTTAACTTAGGAAGGTATCTAAAGATATGAGTTTAGCTCCATCCATCAAGGTATTTTCATCCCTACTCAAGGAGTATACTTCATGACAGAAAAAATCATATTTAAAGTTGCAAGTATTATGATTTTTAAATATATGTATCTTTATTTAATATCCTTGTTTAAGAAGCGCATTAATAGCATGTACAAAGTGATTTATTGCCTCTACAAAATTTACATATGACCTATCAAATATTATATCCAAAATACCTTATCATATATTTAAGAGCGTCTAGGTTTATTGGCATAGAGGATTCTTATTGACCTATTTTGATATAGCAAAATAAGGTTTCAAAAGGGGTTAGTTGGTATATTCTCAATTCTCATAGCGTTTAACCAAATCCTCTAATATAGATAGATATATTCCTTTTTTTTTTTTAATTATTAGCAAGGATTTCTCTTTATTTTAATAGTGGTTTTTCCAATTTTGACTCTCAAACAAGTAAACCAACAAGAATTTAACATTCATAAAAGGAAACTCATTGGTTACCCCATATCTAACTATGGTTTACCCTTCTATCATGTGAAATTTCCCAAAAAAAATTATATAAATGACATGAAGATAATCTTGTAGACAATATAAAGTAATGAGCAAACTAGCATTATCTTCAAAAAAGTCTCTAAATAAGAGAAAAACAATTTTCCTTGTTGACCATATATGTATAACCTATGAATTAGAAAGCAAGAAACTCAATTTCTCCATCATATTCAAAATTTTTGAAAACAAAGAATGAGAGAGATGAAACCCAATTTCATAGGGTTGGGGACATGTGAGAAATTTTATAGTATCTACTTGTGTAGTTGAATATTATGTGAACTATATAGAAGATACCCACAAAATTCAATATAAAAGTATCTTTCCCAAAAAACTTTGTCCAACTAAGGTTCTTCGTTTTGGTTTCTAAGCTCGATTTTCTCGATTACAATGTGTTTTTCCTTCCCCTTTCCTCTCACTCTATGGAAAGGTATTTTTAAATTATTTAAACTCATTGTCAATCTAAAAATGGAAAAACCTTAAATTGGTAAGACCATCTCAAAAAATGAAATATTTCTAAATTTGATGAGATTAGTGTTTGTAATAAATTCATGTGGTTATCCTCTCAAATTGTTTCTATGGAGTAACTCCAATTTCTTCCCCAATATCCATGTTGTATGTTTCAAATGAGATCATCCAAAAATATAAGGTTTGTATATTTGAGGATTATGGTTTGGTGCTCAATCACAATTTCCCACCAAGGTCGAGTTGAAAAAAATTCATTTCCATGGGGTCCTCCAATATATGCCCCTTTTTCCTTTTTTCAATTTAGCAAGATGGTGTAAGCTATTTGAACAATAGATGCCATGTATGGTGTCTAAATCAAGGATTGTTACCTATGGTTCCATAAGTAAGGAATGCTATATAGTGTCCCAAGCAAGGAATGCTACCTAAGGTGTCCCACGCAAGGAATTCCATCTTTGGTGTTCCAAACCAAAAAATTCAACCTTATTTTTCATGTCCCTCCTTTATTTTATGATTACTTAAACTAAAAATAATTCTTCATGGTTTTGGAAGACAAATGCAAATATATATTTATATAACATACACCATCCACATGATTTCACTTTATAGACAACTAGATTAGTGACTATATGTAATCATATAATGCTTCAAAATAAAAATAAAATTATGTATGCCTAATATAATTTAATAGTAATGTATGCAAGAATCCATATTCGACTACTAAAAGAAAGGAGACTGCCTCAGGAGCCTCACAAATTAGCAGATAAATGCAAGTAAATCTATGCCTTATCCCCCCTTCTGGCTAGCAAGGACGAAGTATGTTCCACTTTTAATATCCCATCTAAATTTCACATTCTCTTTGATTCATCTCTATTTGAGATAGAAAATGAACAAATCGTTAAATGCCCAGAACCTAAAATTAAACTACCTCATTGCCTTGACTCTCCAGCAAGATCTGGGCCATCCAAAATTCCTGAATCATTCAAAAACTAAAATATTTTAGATAACCTACCTCACAGCCTAGAATCCCCTACTCATCCTAGGCCTTCTCATATTGTTCTTGAATCTTTTAGCCTGATAAAGAATCAGGCTAATGTAGAAAGCTCAAGCCCTGTGACTATGCAAGTTGTTCCTCACAAATTTAGTCCCAAATAGACTAGAAGCTCCATGAAGTCACCCTTAGACTGTGGAAGTGACAAGAAAAGAGGTAGAATTTCAACTAATGAGTAGTGGAGAAGAGGCATCCAGGAAGACATAGCCAATGACATTCAAAAAATATTATTTTCCTCAGTTACGTGTCAATCCAAAGATGAAGGGAAAAGCTCCAAACCTCCCCAACCTTCAGGAAATAGGGGCAAAAAATTAGTCAAAATATCCAAATGAAGATCCTCTCACTTAATGTGAGGTGACTCAATGGGCTAACCAAACAAAGGATAGTTAGCTCACTAAGAAGAGAATTAAAACCAACAATTTTCTTAATATAAGAAACCAAATTAGATGATCATAACTCAATCAATGCTGATAGAAAAATGTGGAAGAATGTTGAATCCTTATTCAACCCAACCAGAGGTTCTTTCGGTGGTCTTATATGTTTATGGGACTCAAGAAAATTAGAAGGGAGACCGATTCAGTCAAGTGACAGAATGTTAAATGTTATGTTTTATGATAAAGATAATAACCGCTCTTGTATTTTATCTATCATCTACGCTCCAAATATTGTATTTGGAAGGGCTCAATTTTGGGATACTCAAAGCAGCCTTAAAAATTCCTTCAACAACCTTCCATGGATTTTAGTGGGATATTTCAATTCTCCTCTATACCCATCTGACAAAAAAAGAGGAGAAGGATACCCCTGAAAGAGTATGGAAGACTTCCTTGAATTTGTTAACTCAAATAACCTCATGGATGTCAAATTCAAAGACACCAATTTCACCTAGAGTAATAGAAGGGTGGGAAATCAGCTTATTCAAGTCAAGTTGAACAAGGTTTTTCTTTCCCAGGAGGCAATCCATTTGTTTTGTGATGCAAACCTCTATTATTTACCTAAAGTTGGATCTGATCATTGTCCCCTTTTACTGGAGGTAGAGAAAAACAATCCTTTTAACAAGTCTTTTAGATTCGAAGCAATATGGATTTAGCATCCTGATTTCAAAAACATAATAGCTCAGTGGTGGTATTAGGATGAACAAGGATGCCCTTCTTTATGTCTTGCTCAAAAACTGAGAAATGTTAAGGCTAATCTCAAAATATGGAATAAAGAGGTGTTTGGAAACCTCTTTGAAAACAAATAGTCCATTTGGAAAGATTAATCTCAATTTAAAATAAGATTCAGAATGGTCAATGTGATGAGAAAATTGAAGAGCAGATAATCCTTGCTAAATATCATAACATCCTTGCATGTGAAGAATCAGACCTGACTAAGGATCAGACCTGACTAAGGATTCCATGCTCTATCACATTTCCAGATCCATATCTGATGAGGCCAATGCTAAACTCATTGCTCCTTTCCATGGATCTGTATAAAGCTCCCAACCCTTATGGTTTCCCTTCGCAGTTCTTCTAAACCTTTTGGGATATTATCAGTTGTGATGTGTACTTTATTGTTAAAGAATTCCAATCATCCAATTCTATCCCTTAAAATTTTAATTACACCTTCATTACCTTAATTCCTAAAATTCCTAATGCCAAGTATATGACCAACTTCAGGCCCATTAGTTTGTGCAATGTAGTGTACAATATCCTCACCAAAGCTATTGCCAATAGGATGAAGGATGTTCTACCCACCCTCATTGACTCTTGTTAAGGAATTTTAGTTTAGGGTAGATCCATTTTGGATGGGGCCATCACTATTCATGAAGCCTTGCATTCTGTATCTATAACCAAGAAACCCACGTTTCTCCTCAAGTTGGATATGCACAAATATTTTGACAAGATTAACTGGGATTTCCTCATTGTCATCTTTCTTAAATTTGGGTTTCATTTTGAGTGGGTTGATCTAATCAGATGGTGCATTTCTAATTCTTGGTTTTCTATTCTTGTTAATGGATCTGTAGCTATTTATTTCAAAAGTAATAGATGTTTGAGGCAGGGAGATCCTATCTCCCCCGTGTTATTTATAATTGTTGTTGAAGCTCTTGAGAAAACTATCAAAGTTGTTTGTAGACATAACCTAATTTTAGGAATTAAAGTCGTATCTCAAACCAATCCTGTTACCCACCAATGATTTGTGTATGACACAATAATTTCCACTTCTGCTTCTATTTTTGAGGCCAAGGTATTCAAGTATATTTTGCTATTATATGAAGAAGCAGTTGGTCAAAAAATTAACTTCAATAAAAGCAAAATATATTTTTCAATACTCCTATTCAGAGGTAAACCAAAATTTCCATAATCCTTGAGTGCTCTGTATCTTCCCTTCCCTCCACCTATCTAGGCCTCCCTCTTTTTGTTGGCAAACCTTCTGTTTCAATGTGGAACAATGTGATAGAAAGGTTTCAAAGAAAGTTGTCAAGGTGGAAAGGAAATTTATTGTCACAAGCTGCTAAAGCCACCCTTACATTGGCCTCCCTTCAAAGCATCCCAATTTATTTTATGTCTATTTTCAAGGTCCCCGTAGCTATTTGTTCTAGAATCGAGCAAATTCAAAAAATAAATTTGTGGTTTGGGATTGATTCCAAACACCATTTTCATTTAGTGGTCTGGGAAAAAGTTTGCAAGCCAAAGCTTAAGGGAGGCATAGGCCTCAGAATATTCCACCTTCTAAATCTTACCCTCATGGCCAAAAGAGCTTGGCATTTAATTACTATTGTGGAAAATTATTGGGTTCTCATTGTTAAAAGAAAATATTTGCAAGCAATAGACTTCCTTAGTGATGCGGCACCATGCTTAGGATCGGTATTTTAGAAGTCAATTCTAAACACTAGAGATCTTGTCAAAAAAGGATTACGATGGAGATTAGGTTATGGTATTAGGATTGACTTCTGGAATGACAAATGGATTAGAAGTGACCCTCTTATCAATGATCCTAATCTAGTTGGCCTAAAAGTGGTCACTGATAGCACTTTTGGCCCAAAAGTGTTAGAATTTTTGTGTTCATTCAATGGTAGGAAAATATGGAAGGTTATCAATAGTGTCATTCAACCTGATGAGTCCTAAAAGTTGCAAATCCTCCTAAATTCCACTATTATCCCTTCAGGTAATGCTAAAGATCAGGTCTTCTGGGAAATTTCACAAAGTGGAGAGTTTTCTGTTAAGTTAGCCTACAGTTTGCTTCTCCCACTTGAGTATCCTCCTTCCCCTTGCCACATTGCTTAGCCCAAGTCTCTCATTCCCAAAATTGTTTTTTTTTCTTGGACAACCATTCAAGAGAAAATTCTCACTACTGATAACTTGCTTAAAAAGGTTGTGTCTTCCCCAATAGATGATACCTTTGCCTTGCTTCTTGGGAATCCCCTCACCACCTTTTCCTTTCCTATCCTTTTTCCTCCACCATCCTTAACAAGATACTTCAAAATTTCCATATTCTTTGGGCTAAATCATTCTCTATTCTAGAGCTTTGTATCCAATGGCCCAACCCTTTCCATAATTCCCACCTCAAATTTCTTTGGCAAGTTTGTCTTCATCATTTTTTGTGGTAAATATGGCTCGAAAGAAACTGCAGAATATTTTCTGACAAATTATCGAATCATGACCATATTGCCCTCAAAACCCTCAGCTTTGCCATTGAAAATGTTGCTCTTATTCCTCTCTCAGACCATCCTACTTCTAATTTTGAATCTTCCCTAAGCAGATCCTTGAATTTACCTATTGTGGAAAACCTCTACCAGCCTACCCCTAACTTAAGATCCTAGTCCTCTTGGAAACCCCCACCTCAAGGATGGCTTAAGCTGAACTTTGATGGGGCTACTAAGGGCAACCTTGGCAAAGCAAGCATTGGTGGAGTTCTAAGATACCACAGAGGAACTGTAATCCTTGATTTTGTAGAACCCCTGGGAATCTAGTCTAATCAAGTAGTGGAAGCCAAAGCCATGTGGAGAGGTATACTTCTTGCTAAATCCTACCCTGGAAGGCTCATGGTTGAAGGATATTCTCTCAACACCATTAACTACATGAAGAAAAATTAAAATCCTACTTGGAGGATCAAGGACTATATAGAGGAAGCAAGAATTCTAAGACAGAGCCATCAAGAGATTTTATTCCAACATGCTTTCAGGGAAAGCAATAAGGTCGCTGATAAACTGGCCAATTTTTGGTATCAATGTTGTAAGCCTGAAGCTGTGGACAAGAGGCTTACTGTAAGAAATTCTTGATATCATGGACCAAGATATTTTAACTTTTAACCAGTGAGCAGTCAAATTTTCTAAATTTTTTTTTATCTCCTCCTCGGTTGGTCCTTAATGGTTCTCGTGCCCTCTTTTTTTTTAGGACCTTCAAAATCTGTGAGATTCTTTTAATCTCTATATTTTTCAATTCTTTGATCCCTGGGCCTTTCCCCTCATGTTTCAAATACCTCATCCCTTGTGCATCCCTCTGCATTTGCACTCTTTTCTCCTTTTTTTAAGGCTTTAATCATTGTTCATTCAATTACCCTCACTCGTTCCCTCTGTCCTCCAATAGTTTACACCCTCACCCTTACATCATTATTTGGCACCTTCGTATTCATGCCATTTTTTCCTCAATGTCTTTCCCATTTCATTCTCTTTGTCATCCCCTCAACCTCCTTTTCCTTTGGCCCAATGAGGTAGCCTTAGCCTCTATTTTTACCTATTTTTTTGCTACTTTTTCTTGCCAGTCCACGAATCATCTTTTCATAATCTCTAGTCCTGCTTGACTTTTTTGGCTATGCATCCTAGGAAATTCTTTCCCTCTTCCTATGAATAACCTTTGCGAGTCCAATTTTTTCCCATCCTAGACTCCTGTTGTCTCTGCGCTCCCTTGGTCGATCCTTTCTCATCTTTCAGTAGGTTGTTCATCATGATTTTTGTTGAGCCTCATTCGGTTGATATCGACCCCATTGCAAAATCTATGCTTTCTAAAATAGGATTCATGCCCTTTTTTAGGAAATTTTTAGGGGTTGATTATGAAATCACTTTGACCTTCCTTGATTCTTGGGATAATGGCAAGGTCCTTATAATGGGATTATCTTTTGAAGTTGATTCCAAAGTGCTCATGGAATTAACTGGCCATTTGGCAAGAGGAAGGTCCATCAGGCATGAAAAACATGACTGGAAAGTTGAATTGAAGGAAATCAAGGATAAAGAGCTTTGTAAGCATGTGAGGATGGGGATTAAGAGGTTTGAGCTTCCCATTTCATGGAATAGCATGATGAAACCAATTATGGAGTTTGTCACTATTGACGACCCTGAAAAGGTATTATGTAGTTTCCATTTTGCTTTTTATAACCATTTTAGGAATGTCAACCTGGTTAATATTCCTCTGTTCATCCTTAATTCCATCTCCTATTCCATTGATAATATACGCAAGAATAAATCCGATGATTTACCCTCCCACCAAGGTTTGTTTAAGGTCATATACAATAATTGGCTTATCCATTGCCCTCAAGGCATCCCAATTCCTACTGCTCACCCTAGCAAAGGTAAGCCTAGTTCCATCCCTGTCAAGCCAAGTCAGTCCCAGACTAGTCCCTCTGCTTCCTACTTCCTAGAAATGTTGGCTAAGAAAAGAGCTACAATAGAGGCTTTTAAAATACTGAGAAACCAGGACTCCAAGAAAATTAATATGAAGTCACCTGAAAAACCAAAGGGATTCATATCGTCACTTGGGCTGAAAAACCTTATGCATCAGAAGAAAACTTTGGTCATTGACTCTAAGGAGGAAGACAATGATGCTCCTAACCTGTGTCTCAAGCAGTACATCATCAATTCCATTACCAATTGCATCTCTCAATTCATAGACCTCCACAATGCCTTAAAACTGTTATTCTTAAACAAGAAGTTTTCTAAAGATGGTGGTAAGGATACTACCACGGATGAGGCTAATGACAGTGGTGGGATCCCTATTTCTTTGGTCATTGATGAGGATGATCCGAAGGATGAGCTCAAGGATGCAGATTTTTAAGATAGAGATCAGGCCTAATGATCTCTTTATTGTTTTCAGTTGGTTTTAAGGCTTCCTCCCTTTTGCCCCTCTTTCCTATTTTGTAAAGGCTTTTTGGTCTCTCTGTTGCAGGTTTGTGTCTCCATTTTTCTATTGCTCACTGAGTATGTGTGCTTTGTTTTGTTGCTTATGTTATATTCAGGTTTTGGGATCTTGTTAAAACCTGTTTTTAATAAAATTTTAATCTTATTAAAAAAATAATTTCTTTTATTGTGTGTTATTTCTTAGTATTTACAATTCCTCCCCAATAATGCCCTCCCTCTCAAACTCAATTGAGGACAGCTCCTAACAATCACTCTAACCGAATCAATATAGCTAGTCGTATTATTTTAATAATAAAATTTAGTTAGCATATTAATTTAAATGCATATATATCACGTGATCTAAAAATCATCAAACGCAAAGTCACCATGACCATATGCCATCATAATTCAATAAAATATAAAAATTAATTTGTTATAAAACAAATTCAATCTATGACATCCTACCCACACTAGAAAGAGTCATCATATCGATGATTAAAAAATCACCAATTTTCTAGACTAAAATATCATTAACAGAGAACAACACCAATTTTCATAAGAGAGGATGGAATATAGAATTCATTAAAATTTAGAAATTTGAAGGGATATTTGTAATATTAGAGGGCATGACTAAAAACTCATAATGACCCTCATGAGTACAAAAAGAAATTTTAGGAATATCCTCTTCTCTAACCCTAATTTGATGAAACTCAAAATGCAAGTCTGGCTTTGTAAAGAACTAAGCACAATGTAATTCATCTAATAAATCATCGATAGCAAGAATTAAAAACTTATAAGTGATAGTAATATTATTGAGTGGTCAAAAATCTAGATATATTCTTCAAGAATCATCCTCGCACTTCACCATGACTATTCGAAAAGAAGTTGGACTAATATTGGGTCAAACAATCCCTAGTTGCAACATATTTTAAACCAACTTTTCATTTTATCTTTTTTTATGGTTGGAAATAGTAATAAGGGCTGATATTAGTGGTCTAATTCCTCAAATCATATGGATAGCATGATCATGTGTATGCTTGAGGTAAAGACCTTTGGGTTCCTCAAGGACCTTAAAATATTTTTTGATGAGGAATTTCATCTCAAAATATATAACATGAGAAGTTTGCTTGGTGGTCTATATTTTCATAAAAACAATATGTGCAAATATACCCTTGTAACTATCCAACATTTTTATATCTAGCGCTAATTGACAACCTTATAAAGTGGGAGTTTCAACCTATAGAGATGAATAACACTTATGTTGTTTTTCCATTGTACATATAACATTATAGATTTAAATTAACCTCCCCCATTAAGATAATTATTAAGCCCTAAGAATATGATCTGCATTATCCAAATCCATTACATAAAGGATTTTGGTCCAAAAATAGCTATCCATCCTAAGTATGATGTTAAAAACTCATCCTACACATGTATTATTATCACCATTGGAAATCAAAATATTGAATTTGTTAGATTGGTTGACATATAGACATATGCCTAGGGATTTTATTATATCACGGTTTATAAAATTGTGAGTACTACTAAAATCAATCAAAATAGTAATCTAGTTTTTAATAAGTTATATACCTTGATGGTGCCATGGCATACACTTCCATGAGGAAAAACTATTGTGAGGCCCACCTAATTTACACCTTATTAATCCTTCTCAAGTTTAGTTGGTTCCTCTTTATGTGGTGATGTTAGTACCTCCTCGTATTTAGAACTATCTTCCTCAATTTCCATGTGAAGGTTTGACTTCTTTTCATATTCTTAATCCCTTGTGCATTGAGAAATACATCTAAAATGGAAAAATTCTTGAGGGAAATCATAATTGTAGCTATTAATGTAAATCCTATAGGGATAGAAGTCCTATTATGGATGGAATATAGACACCTAGAACTTATTTTTTATTTCCCTAGCTTAATGATCAATATCATGGATAGTATATAGATCATGCATATTGAATTTCCATTGAATTTATTCCTTGAACCTAGACCCAAATGCTAAGACTATTAGAATTCATACCTATTTCTAAAAATTAAGAGAATCAATCCATCCACTCAAATCTTATACAAAAAGCATAAAAATTTATGAAAGAGAAAAGATACAGTAGGTACTTGTAGGCACCATAAATAATCACTATATTATCCATAGATAAGAATCACAACACTCTAATACAATAGATGGAGTGGTGGAGGGTATTTATACCAATATCAAAACCCTAATTACATAAATGAGTTTAACCTAAGATAACATAACAAGAGAGCTTAAGGTTAATTACAAGTTATAAAGTGGCTAAACAATAACAAGGTTAACCATTGCCTAGAGGTATTACATAATAAAATATTATAATAAATTAAATACAAATGTACAATGATTGCTTGTAGACCCATACAAGATTACATGATATATGTTGGCCTTGGCCATGAGCCAAAGTACACTTTCAAAAAAATAGTCATCAAGGGGTCCAAGTGATATTTATAGGTGAGGAGGCTCATGAATTCAGTGTAGTACTTGTCCATTGTCCATGTTTGCTTCATCTATATTAGCTTAACCATAAAATAGTTTAAAGGATCCCTAATCGAACTTCTTCAAAAACATATTCTTAAATTTTGGTCAAGTGAGAGGATAGCCTCTATTCCTTAATTTCCATAAAATTCATTGATAAGCATGGGGATAAAGCTATTATATAGTGACTATGATCCTAATTTTTTCAATAGAAAACACACTTAGCTTATTGATAAAAGAAAAAACTGTAAAACCAAAACTTTATCAACTTTTCAAAAGTAAAAATTTATCTAACTAGTCATCCTTTAATATTTCTATCAAGTTCTCTCCAAATAGCTCCTATTCCACTTCTCCTATTTAATCAAGTTAGTTTGGTCTTAAGTTTAACATCCAATAGCAAATTTATACTTTTTATAATACATTCCCATCCCTACTTCCTATTGTTTCTGGAATTCCTATTATGACATTGAAATCTCTCTTGTGAATTAATCTTTAGATTGATCTTTTCTAAATATAGAGATAACACTATATAGGTTTTCATTCTTATATACTGAAATAAACGCATATATTTAGAATATAAAAATATATTTTAGAATTTACATGTCTAAACACATTATTTTGGTATAAATTATAGTCCATTATTATTCCACAAAATTGCCAAAATCTTCTCGAAACTTCTCTAATGACAATATCAAGCTTCCATCTTTGATTTTTTGGCCTCCATATCTTTGCCTATAAGAGGCTTGGAAATAATTAAGGGTTAAATCAATCCTAAGGTTGTAAACATTTTATTTTTCATCTACAAGCCTTTCTTTTGAAGGACATCCACCCCCATTTGTGGTATTATTTTAGTTCATATTTTTATGAGGCATAAAAAAATAAAGGTTTTGGGCCTTGATGTTTAGCAACACGACCTACTTTACAACATGCCATTCAAGTTTAAAATCTATCCATAGATGATTAGTTTTAATTTTTCACATTCAAGCCACATTTACGATGTTCAAATGCATAAATGTTGTGAATGGCATTTTTATAAGTTCTAAAACCTGGAATAGTTTGAATAACATCAAGAAATTTATAAAAAAGTTTAAAGGTTTAGAATAAAATTTAAATAGTTATTTAAATATTAGAGAGTTAACCTAAAAAATGACAATAGATTAATTTAATTTTTATATAAGAGAGTTAACCTATCAAATGGCATTAGCTCAACCAATTATAGTCTTCAAATTTTAAGGAGGAAACCCAATTTTGAATCTTGCCAAGAGATACATACATAATTGCAAGTTATTGTAATACCATCATGTGCTCATTATGTAATAAAGGTAGGACTCATTTCAATCCCACATAACCGATTATATATATGTGTGTGTGTGTTTATTTACATGAGTGAATAATATAATAAATCAAAAGTTATATTTAGGGTGAATTAATTATAATTTATCTTTGTCTTTGCCTTAGTGTTTTCTACAATATTAAATATTATTACTTTAAATTATTTTTTACTAAAATAATTTAAAAATAAAATATTAAAAATATTTCATATATATATATATTATTGAGGTTAATGTGAGAAACCCCTATGATTTATGCTTGGGGCTGAGCATCCCCATCCCAACCATGACCTCTGATAAGGGTGAGAGTTGAGCTTATCAATAGGGGCCAAACACACAACCATACACACCCCCACCCCCTCACACACTTGCCTACACCACAATTTGAACCTTGGACCTCTTGAATAAGATCCAAAGCTTGAACCATTGTGTTGTCCCCCCTAGGACAAAATATATCATTTTTTTATTAGATATACAAGGGTTTTGAAAGGGTCCTTGAACCTTTTACAATAGGAGAAGCCCTACAAAAATTGGCCTAATACTAGTAATATAGGGATAAGAATAACTATAAATCACTACAACTGGCCGCTCATCACCAAGTGAACCAACTACAAATTGATAGAAGAAACAAAACTAGAAAAATTTTGGTGAGCCCCCTAGCCAACCAACAGTCCCACACGGTTATGCAAAAAACCTTTCTTCATAAATAGTAAAAGCTTACAGAGCATTAAGAAACATGTATCGCTAAATCCAATTGAATAATACCTTCAAGAGAATTATCTCTCCAAATAGATAAACCATTGAGACTTGTACCCAGGTTTACCATAAAGTCAGCATGGCAGTTTCCTTCTCTGAAGATATGCTTTATCTTCCTATCATCTCTAGCCTAAATAATTTGCCTAGATTCCATAATCACAACCTCAAGATTCCAACCAAGGACTGAATCACCTTTGACTAAGTTTATAATATTAAGCGAGTCTCCACAAACAGGAGACCTTGGTAAAGGGCTCTGGCCTCCACAACATGACAAGTTTGGATATCTAAGAATTCAATTTACACCAACAAAAGCCCACATTTTTCATCCCTAAGCACCCCACCAACACCAACATTATCGATATTAATATATTATCCTTTGAAGCTCAATCGAATTTCAGTTTAACCCAACCTAGAGAAGGAGGTTTCCACCTCACAAGGGTAGGGTATTAGGACCAAGAAGACCAACAACCCTATTACTCTATTGAAAGTCAATTTTTTTTTTGAGCTCAACCTCCTTAAATCTACCCTTCTCCAAAGCTAGAGAGGATACATTATATAGGTTGGAGGTCAAGGCTCTAGCACAAATAGAGGTAATATCTATTTTAAAGTTTTTAAAAATTCTACTATTCCTTTTCTTCCACACCCGCCAGAAAAGATGCGGCAAACAGAAGTTCCAAAAATATTTCAGCCTTGGAGAGTAAAAATAAGATGACCATTTAATGTAAACATCAACAAGCGAACTTGGCACCACCCAACTCAGTCCCAAAAAAATAAAAAATAAAGTTAAGAACTTCACAGAGAACGAGCATTGAAAGAATATATGGCTTGTTTGTTCCTCTTTAGCACCACAAAGGCAACATATATTTGGCATCAACCAACCTCTTTTTTTAATATTTTCAATGGCCAAAAAAGTATTCTAAGTTGCCAAGAAAAAAAATATATTTACCTTTGGCATTAGACCCTTAATCCATACTTTAAAATGTGGGATCCATGGAGGGGTATTGACAACAAAAAAATTGTAGGTGAACTTAATTGAAAAGGATCCACTATTTTTCCCTACCCAGAAGATCTCATCCTCTTCATTTCTCGATTTAATGACCTGAAACTTCAACTTATTAACAATTAGAATCTAAGCTTCAAGTTTAGCATTATTAAGAATAGACTGTTCTAATGATTTCCAAACCTTCAATCCATTAACCAACTCGATAAAGTCATCCACCTTAGACCCAAATACCAATTTGGTCCTAGGCTTCAAACACGCCAAATTTGGAATTTGTGCAAGGGGTTTGTCCATCAGCCAAATATATTTCCAAAAATAAATCTTGAGTCCATCACCCAACCTCCACCTACAACTTTTGGAGACTAGCACCCTTGAATTTTTCAAACCCAAATAAAAGGCTCAACCAAAAGACGGTAGAGGATCAGCAAGCAAAAATTTACCTTATCTCAAGTATTTGGCTGACACAATGTTGACCTGGCTAGTTTTAGTTTGATTTGCCAAATTCCATACTTGTTTTACAACCAGAGCCTTATTCATATATATGATGTTACAAAGACCTAAGCCACCATCCTTTTTAGATCTATAGACTTGCTCCCAACCAACTGAGTGAATTTTTTTCTTCTCATCATAACCAGACCAAAGAAATAACTTTTGAATATGTTCAATATTTGATTAAATCTTGTTAGGAATTCTAAATATGGATAATAAAAATATTGGAATGCTTTTAAGAGTAGAATTTACCAGGGTAGCCTTTCTGGATTGACAGAAGAGGGATCCTTTCCACCTGACCACCTTCCTGTACAATCTTTCCACCATAGGTTCCCAAAGTGAATCCTAGATTCTACCTTTAAACAAAGGTATTCCAAGGTAAAGAGACTAACTTTGGTAACCATTAAAATTCACTTTCCCCTATGGATGGTAATGGGTCCCTAGTGTGGTAGGCAGTAAATATAGGATCTCTAGGGAGTGAAAATGGATTATTTTAGAAAGTGGGGAGACGGGAGAAGGCACGATTTTGGACATATTCATGGGATCAATACCCACCTATCATTGTTGAATTCCTAGAACTACAACTAGTAAAAACAACCATGGAAAGCAAGGGTTGGATCAATATTAAAAGTTATTTCAACACTAGATAGCTAGAGGATTATACATTTAAGCAACTTAAGAAATTATATAAGTGGTCAATTTCAATCCCTCCAAAATTTACACCTATCATTACTAAAATCTTGGCATAAATGTTTCTCACAAGTAGGGATGAGGAAGATGAATTAGCTTGGGGTTATAGGAGTCATGGAGTGTACCTAGTGATGGATGGATACAAAAATATCCTTACAGAACCTCCTCCTCATGCATATTAGGTTGAGGATTATAGAAATATTTGGCAATCCAAGGGTTGGCCAAAAGTAAACTTCCTTGGCAAGCAGTTCATGCACAATGGAATTCTTACTTTTGATAATTTGAGATGTAGGGGAATTTTTGGCCCATCCAAGTGTGTTTTATGCTACAAAAGTGAGGAAATATTTGAACACCTGATTTTTGAGTGCTCATTCATGCACCAAATTTAGAAGAGATGGTTTTTAGCTTATAAAATATGAGTCAATGATGATCTGAATCAGATAAATATTTGGGAAATATGGAAGAGGGATAGATTTAAATCTAAATATCTTTGTATTGAGTGGAATCTTGGATTAAATTTATTTGGTGGTAATTGTGGATTAAAAAAAAGGTAAAAATCTTAGAGAAACCATTTCATCCCTAGATGGTGTTTGGTAGGTTATTTGGAGCAAAGTCATAGAAACTATGGGAGAGTATGCTAAAGAGGAAACTCAGGCTGATATAGGGATGATGGAGAAGGAAGATAAAGAATTGGAGGGGTAGGATAGAGCTAGTTGGAAAACACCCACAAAATGCTAGATTGAAATTAATATTGATGGAGAGAAAAAAGGCAATCTAGGTAGAGCTAGAATTGGAGTGGTCTATAGGGATCATGTTGGGAAAAATCACTCCTCTAAGCCAATCGGTAATTTTTGCAAGTGAATTGCTACTTCACCAAAAATTTGAGCAAAATATTTTGTTTTAGGGGAATTTTTCTACCATTTTGCATCTTGTTATTTTTACCCCCAAAATGAGCCAAATTTGGTAAAGGTAGTGTCGAGGTACTCCCTTTATAGAAAATACATGGGACACCAAGCTCAATTGAAATAGAATGATAGATCCTTCCTTTATCCTCAGGCATGAAGTCTATAAAATTATTATCCTTGCTACAAAATTAGCAAAGTTAATGTATCTCCTTGGTGTTTTGACCCATTAGTCTATCTTAGGTGATAGTAGTCCCTACAAATTTTACCACTCACTATCATCAAGAAATTACACTGTTTTGAGGTCTTCAACTTCCCCTACTAAGTATTGAAAAGAATTTCTAGATAGCTCTTCTTTCTTGGTCACTAACTCCTCTAGCTTAGCATGGATTGGATTCAAAACTCAATTTAGAGGTATTTTATCATTAAAATATCTAGCATTCTAGCAATAATTAACCCCTAAATCTCTTTTGGTTTGCTTATTTTGTGTATATTATAATGTTTGATTTTGAATCTATTGGAATCATTGTAGTACACTGAGAGTAGAAGGAGGTGCGTGTGAGCTTGTCAATTTCTCTTGCATCAGTAAAATTATGGGTAATGTTTTAAATAATGGGATGGATAGGGAGGATGAATCGATGATTAGAAAGGGAAATTTTTCTTCTGGTAGAATGGGTTGAGGACCAACAATTGGGATGGAAAGATCAAAGAAAATAGATGTGATGGTGACAATGGTTGTGAATGGGGGTGTCACATGAATGGATATGGCTACCAAAATAATGGGAGTATCGATCAATGCAATCAATATGCTAGGAAAATGAATGGAGTCCAATGGGTCCAAAATAATTGAATAAATTGGAGGCCAATGGCCATTTTCCAATATAAAATTCAAAAAAGGGAGGAATTTTTATGGGAAATAAGATGGAAGTGGCTTGCAATTGTGTTCTTGAGGCTTCCTCCCTTTTCATCTTCAATGGTGGAGGACTCAATTTACGACTATTAAAATAGCTTGTCCTTAATATTTGATCCTTCATTTTATCCAATACACCATTGAGATAAGGGTGAATATATTTCATCTTAAAGCCCAAGTCATCCTACAGATTGAATAAACTATTTGAAGTTATAGTACCAAAAATGGATCTATTTAGCCCCTACAAATTACAATGCTCAAATATAACATTTCCACTTGGTACTATTGAAGCCAGATGAGGCTTTCCTCCACTTCTAGGTGTAATTCTTCA
This sequence comes from Wollemia nobilis, assembly GCA_028583015.1. Lineage (NCBI taxonomy): Eukaryota > Viridiplantae > Streptophyta > Pinopsida > Araucariales > Araucariaceae > Wollemia > Wollemia nobilis. Next base: position 2,960,511 of record JAQPPZ010016984.1, read on the forward strand.
TTCTATGATCATTTTAGTTATGAGTTTTAGGTGTTGCTCTTTAGATCCTAAATAAGATAAAACTATCAGTGGTGAGTTCTTGAAAATCCTTGATTATGCCCTTGGTCTAGTTTGGGCACGTGCTATATCCACAACTAGTGAGTAGTCATGTATTTTTAACATAACCATTGAACCATGAGGACACCTTGCCATTCTCAGATATTTTAACTTTTGTATTTTATATAGTAAATAGATGCGTAATTAACTTGCATGCTATAAGCATTACAAAGCTCACCTAGGTGTGTTATTCCTTTGCCAAATCATTGGTACATGTTCTTATTTCTTTTGTGTTAATAGTTTCTAACTTACATAAGTCTTCATGTCAACATGCAAGACTTCTTCTCCTATTTCATGCATTTGCACTCTTTGTTGAATATCTCAAATATTTGCTTACCATAATGTTGGAACGTCTTAACTCTTCATACGTCTATGCTCTCAGACTTTAATCGTTCAACATTGAATGAAAATAGCCAAGTATGTTGTAAGTATGATAGGCATTCCAATTGTCTTGTCCTCACCTTTCAACAACTACTTCAAGCACTGCAAGCTTATATCTTCTCCTTTGGTTTTCGCACTCTCTTCCTGCAATTTTCTTCTACCTATCTTTAAAATATTCTCAATAGTGTGTTTGATTTTTTTTAAATTTCCTTCTTCCTTCAAATTTCAATTTTTTTCTTCAATCTTCTTCAAAAAAATTCTTCAATTATTTTTCAATCTTAATCTTCTTCAAATTTTTATTCTTATTTTCAATATTTAATTTTCTTCTTATTTCTTCCTCTTTCTTTTCAATATTCTTATTTTTCAAGTTAATTATTTTCTTCTTTCTTATTTTTATTTACCTATTAAAAAATGATAGCAACACCTCAAAGAAAATAACCAAAATGGTTTAAAGGTACACCTAAAGACTCAAAACTAGAACAAATGCTAGATCTTACAACTGCGAGATCTCAAACTCATAGCCTAACAAGAATAAATATGGGATTAATAATTTCAGTAGCAAAACCTACAACTACTCAAACTACTTTAAAGCTTCCAAAATTGGAGGAAGCTATGGATTTAGAATATGCAACATTAATAAAAAATAAAACATGGAATCTAATTTATTTACCACAAGGAAATAAAGTGGTCAGGTGTAATGGATCTACAAGACAAAATAGAAATCATATGATTCTCTTGATAAATACAAGGCTTGATTAGTTGCAAAAGGGTATACTCAAACTAAAGGAATAAATTATGAAGAAACATTTACACTAACAAGAAGAATGATAACTATTAGAATAATTTGTGCATTAACAACACAACTTGGATGGAAACTTCATTAGATGGATGTAAAAAGTGCATTTCTCAATGGTGATCTTGAAGAAGAGGTATATGTCTTAGCTAGAGGGATTTGTGATCAAAGGATAGGAACAAAAGGTTTGTGAGTTGAGGAAATATTTATATGGTCTAAAGTGAGCATCGAGAGCATGGTATATAAAGATTAATAATCATTTTTTGCAACATGATTTTAGAATAAATACATCAGATCCAAATCTATATATAAAAATGTTGGATTAGAAATAATAATACTTATAGTATATTTTGATGATATCGTAATCACAGGAAGCTCAAAAATTCTAATAGATGAAGTTAAAAGGGACTTAGAAAAGGATTTTGAAATGAGAGATTTGGAACTACTTCATTATTGTCATAGTTTAGAAATTTGTCAAAATAAAAATAATATAACAATAACACAAACCAAGTATGCAAAATTATTACTTGAAAAGTACATAATGGAAAATTATAAATCTAAGGATACACATATAGAACAAGGATTACAATTATCTAGATATGATGAAACATTTGTAGTTCCAGCTACTATCTATCGATAATTAATTGGAAGTCTTTAATAAATACTAGACCAGATATTGTTTTTGTTGTGAATTCTTTCAAGATTTATGCAAGAACCTAGATAAATATATATAGAAGAATAATTGTAACTAAATAAACCATTCACTTAGTTTTAACAAAAATGCTAAATAAGGTCTGAGGTGTAGACCAATTGGTTTGACCAAACCTCGTAAGGGGGCAAATATCCAAGGTTCAAATCTCGGGCCTCATCGGACTGAACACTTGTCCCTTTCCTGGTGCTTTCAGCGATGTAAAAGATTTAAAATGATTGTGACATGGTGGTTATAGGGGCAGACTGCGAGAAGAACTATGTGGCAGCTTCGAGGGCATACAATGCAAAATACTATGGTGGCTATAAAAATATGGATAATCTACCCGAATTTGTGGCGGCTACCGATTCCACCATGTAAATTCAAAAAAAATGCTAAATAATTGAATCAATATACATACATGATTTGTAATAATTTTAGAGAGAGGCCAAACAACAATCTAATCTTTATTCAAAGGTGCATAGTACATTCATCATACATCATGCAATTGTAAATGCTAAAGAGCCGACTATTTAAATGGGTTACATTCAAGTATTTATAGATTTACATTTACATTCAGTTAGCTTAAAATAATTATGGAGATATTTTTTGCATATTTTTCCAAACAAGTGCAAGAGATGGCTATCACTTTTTGGTCTACTTGTGATTAATAACTTCATGTATGTCTTGTTGATGTGTGTGAACCAAATTTATTTTTTAAAATTGGCTTGCATAATGTGTCATCGAATTGTAACCATTTTCTAGAAATCCACTCCTTTCTATTATGTTGATCCAGTTGAGCAAGGATAGATGTATGATCGTAAGAGCCCTTAGTCATTGAGACCTTATGACAATGGTGATATTGTGTAGTTGACTAGGACACAAGAATTTTTGCTGAATATGATAGATCCAAAAAAAATTGCATGATGTGGCAGCGGAAAGCAATTCTTGTCACACCATGACTATATTTTGATCTAATGGCTATTTCTTCAGGATAATTTAGCTTTGTTAATAATAAACTAAGAAATATATATTGGAAGAAGAATTTTTTAAATATCATATGTACATTTCAAGATAACATAGGGAGTCAAGGAAAATTTGTTATAAAAAATTCAGAAGTTTTTTTTGAAAATAAACTTTTGAAACTTCAAGATTACATTATGAACTATAAGAAAACAAATTATTTTTTTATAAAGATTCTATATAGGGAGTCATAAGGATATTGAAATCGAGGTCTTCTATAATAAAATTAAAGTGTGATATCAATTAAGTATAATCTCATGAGATCATTTATAAAATCAAACCCAAATATCATCAAAGTAATGGTTAGCTATTAGGAAGTACACTTGTTAAGTTTATTCCTCTATAGTGGAGTAAATAAATATAAACTCTTTTGAGTTCCCTTTTATTTAAGAATTAGAGATTAAAAGTTTTATTGTAAGATTATTTGTTATTGGCATTGATTTAAGAGGGCTTCGCAAATACCTTTTTGTGTTACTTTCATTGTTCTAAGAATCAATTCAAAAGGACATCGAGTTATGGTTTCATCAAGTTGGCCTACTAAGAAGATAACTATTGAGACCATGAGAAAATATCGTAGTGTGTTTTATTTTAGTTGAAAATGGTCTTATTATAGTTGCATAGTTTATTGTAGGAGATATAAAATTGGCACTATAAAGCAGAAGTAAACAAAATATTCTATAAGCTAAAATACCTATTTCCTAAATCTTGAATAGAAGCACTAAATTTTGCAGAAGCACTGCCAACACTTTTGCTAAACCTACAAAACTAAGGGGAAAAAATAGATGTAGTCTGGTTTAGGGGGTTTGTTTGATCATAGGCAAATAGTAAGCTATGTAGTTAGACATATTAGACCTCCTTTTATAAAACAAAATCAAAATATGCTCTATAGTTGGAAGGATAATTGACTCATGCAAAAGTGTTGCAATCATAAGTGCTACCAAAGCTTTTGCTAGTGGTGCTTTTGCTTTGTGTAAAATAGAGAGTTAGAAGCACTGATTTTCTAGACTTAGCAACACTGATATCCCTAAAAAAGGCTATTTGAGGATTTTGGAAATAATTCAAAGGTTAATCTAACCCAAATATGACCAAAGGGTGAACCTTTGTTTGAGATTCATCTTTAGTTTCATTTTTTTTACTTCTCCTTCATGTTCATTCTTTGGCTCTTCAGTCTTTGTTTCTTCTTTGTCCTTGGCCTTTGGTTCATGTACTTTTTATTCTTGCTCATGAATAGATTGAACTTTTTCTTTGTCTTTGGTCTTTGGTTCATGTGCTTCTTCCTTTCTAATTTTCTACAATCTTGATATTGTCTTGTAACTTCTAAACATTCACTTTGAGAATCATAATAATTTGTTAAATTAGAAGTGCTTGGAATATTAGTATTGCATGAAGAATTATTTTAGAGATGATTCACTTGATTCACTTGTATCAATCTCTACTTTCCTTTTTAGAGTTTCAATCAACTCTTTTTGCTTTTGATTTTCATATTTATGAAGTTCAAGTGAAAGCAATGTCATATACATTATACTACCTATATCAATAGGTATCATAATACTTTCCTTTGGATCATCAATTACTTCAGCATGCTATGAATGTAAATAGTATTCAAATATCTCAAAAATTGCATTCATTGCTTCTTTGTAGATAAATTGTATGACCATATCTAACTTTTCATTAGATTTTTCAATCAATTTGCCTATGCCAGATTTTATAACTTCCAATATTTTCTTTATGATTATTGACTTCATATTTTCTTCCATAACAATCAAATTTTGCTTGAGGACACTCATATGCTCTATGTTTTTCTTCCAAGCACCAATAACACTTGTCAAAAAAACCACATCCTCTACCTCTACCAAACCCACCTCATTCTCTTGAAATTTTATCCTTTTCTTGAGTACTTTAATTTCAAATCACTTTGAGAAGTACTAACTTATCCTTCTTGCATATGTTACTCTCTACCACAATTTGATTGTCTCTTCCTTTAAAGAATCATCCTCTTCCTCTAGAATTATTTTGTTACTTACAAATTAGCTTCTCTTATGCCTTGAATGCATATTTATATACCTCTTCAACTATCCTAATTAAAGCATGCCAATTATCTTGTATGGACAACCTTAGTCAATGTTGGAATATATTACATTATTTGGTTCTTTCTAATGTACCATCTATAACATCCCAATTTTTACCCTACTTTGTGTTTGCATTATATAGCTTCAGATTTTGATTTTGTAGAGGTAATTATGAAATAAAATAGATAAAGTATGCTTGGCTAAACTAGGAGAATTTGTTTCTAAATATAAATTGTTAGTGGAATTTAATGCATTTACTTGAATTTTTCTTTGTCTCCTTAGTTAGTTGAGAAATTAATTACTAAGATTGGTTTACTTGGTTAATTAAGATCTTTAATTTGTGTTAATATATATTAGTGGACATAATTAAAGAAGCATTAAATTTAGTGTTATTTTGTCCCTAGATTAGTTACAGGTTAATTGTGATTAATTAAGTTAATTAACTATTTACTTAACAATGAAGAAAATATTAGTTGAAGAATTGGTATGTGTTGGGTTGTGATTGGACCACCTTGTTTTCAAAGTCAAACTAACTCCAATTTCTAGACAACATTTATGATGGGCTCATCTTCAACAATTTTTAATAATAAAATAATGGTTATGGGGGGAGGGTGAGTTCCATTATAAATAGAGGCATTTTGGAATGCATGGACATAACGATATTTGTAGAGTGAGATCAGGGAGTATGCTCTCTAATAGAAATTGGATCGAAAACCAAAAGTCTCACATTTTTTGCAAATTGGTTTTAGAAATCTAGAGGTTCCTAGGGAGTATGCTCTCCGAGTTATACTCAAATCAAAAACTAGAAGGACCTCATGATTTACCTTAGTTTTCCTCACCTCGTTACTTTGTTTTAAAAAAAAAGAAGTCATGTGAGACAAAGAACTAGGGGTCTTCCCAGATCTTGGGATAAAGGAATTTAGTGAAATATCCAGGTCAGGATTATGAATTCCAGATACCCTATAGATAATAAGTATGCTTGATTAAGGAATGAAGAGATAATATAGAAGTAGCCATACTATTGTAAGGGATAAAGGGTTTAATGGAATATACATAAAATCTTAGATAATATAGAAGTAGCCTTACTATTGTAAGGGATAAAGGGTTTAATGGAGTATACAAAAAAGCTTTGAGTATAATATTGTTGTTGTTCTACAATTTGTGAGGATTCTTGTCTGAAAACATGGTTTGCATTAGCTTTATGTAAAAATGTTCTAAATAAATTTAGAGGTTTCAAGTTTAATGGACCATTTTATAAAGAAACTTACAAAATTGAATATGACTTGATGTGAGCTTGTATGGGTAAGGTGGAAGCTTACGTATAGTAGGCATATGGGCTAAGTCTAGGTTTTATTCTAAAAAAAAACAAAGAAGAGTGACTCTTGAATGTGTTAGAAATAGAGTGGTCTCAAGTTTTATATATAAGAAGCCTTATTCCATGATCTTGAGTGTAGGTTTACCTTCAATAAGAACGCTCAAACCCTATTATAGAACTCTCATGCCCTGTGTAGTACATTTTGGACAGCCATGTCATAAACTAAGTGATTTGGTTGCAAGATGAGGGACAAGAATCACTCTATTTGTAGATATGAAGGTCATTGGTAATGTTTAATAAACATGTATAGTTATTACTAAAAGTTTAATAAACTTGGATTTATTATTAAATATGTGGAAAATTACTAGAAGTTTAATAACTTGGATTTCAGTTTAATAACAACTGTAACATGTGGTAAATTACAACTTTAATTTAATGGACAACTTTAATGTTTGATAAACATGTACAACTTTAATTTAAAGGACAACTTTAATGTTTAATAAACATGTACAACTTTAATTTAATGGACAACTTTAATGTTTAATAAGCATGTACAACTATTACTAGAAGTTTAATAAACTTGGATTTGTTATTAAATAAATAAATAAAAGTTTAAGTTTACCCAAGGAAAATTTATATGGGTAGCTTGTCCATTTAGGGTATAAAGTTTTGAAATGTTCGTGAGTCTATGAATATCTCTAGTCATGAACAATATTATTATGACACAAAACTGTTTGATGAAATCCAATGCTACATATATGTATATGTCACAATATAAGAAGTTATTTCTAGGTTGAAACTTGGAGTGACTTACATTAAATGGAATAATCCTTTTTGAAAATATGTGGTATACATAGTTTGGTCTACTCTTAGAGAGTTTGATTGATTATGGTGGATGTTTTTGGCTAAATCTAGCAAAGATGCTAGTAGGGGATTCTTTGGACATTGTGATTTTATGTTATGAACAAGATTTTTTAAATGTTATTTTTGGGTGCTCATGTCTCTTGAGTCTTGGTAGCAAAATTGTATAATGGCACATTTTACCATACTGTGATTCCAATGCATTGTACAAATAGAATCATATTTACATAATAATGCATGCTAAATTAAGAAATGGAATATTGTGATGGCATAGTCTAATATGGGAGAAAGGGTAACCGAGTTGCATTTCTCGGGAACATATGGGGGTTCTCCATAGCCATGTAAATGAATGCAGTTAGTATAGATTTAAGAGCATATTTTCTGTGTGAGGAAATATGGGATGAAAGGAATGGGAAAAGTTTATTCTTAGGAAAGTATGGGATTTCCTACTCTTGAATTGTGTTGGATGCTTGGTTGCTAAAAAACTGTATGCATTCTATGGATTACTATTGCATGGAATTTTGTAGTTAGATATGCATGTTCATAATTTGGATTGTCCTGATCTCGAGTAACCTATCACCTAGTACTGGTTGGACTACAATAACTATTCCTAAAGAACCTGATGAACCTGAAAGAGAGTTGAAGACCCAAAGTTGTTATTGTATTCAACTCAATAAGGCTATTGTTGTGACATTAAAAAGATATTTGAAAAAAAAATGATGTAATAGCTTTTAGGAATTTATGACTCATTGAAAAAGGTTTCATAATGTAACTTATGAATATTTTATTGTATAGGCTATAATCAGTGTAAACCTCTTTGAAGTATTATGTTTTGAAAACAAATTGTTTACCTTATTTAATATATATTACTTGAATTCTCAAGTGGTTGCTTTGAGTATGAATGGTTAAATTGGATCTTTATAATTCTATAAGTATAAATGTGGAAACACAAGATGAACATAAACATATCAAAGATTATACAAATAAGAGATCTAAATAGTTAATAGTCAATGAGATAAAGTGGTAGACAACATATGCCTACGAGAATCGGTTGGATGATTCCCTTAACAAACCATATGGGGTATGGTTGGTTGGTTAAGCAGTGCACCTAATAATATTATATCATTGGAAAAAAATGAATAGTCATCAAGGCATACGCTTAAAGTTAGGTTGAAAGATACCTATGGTTAGGTTGAAAGATACCTATGGTTAGGTTGAAAGATACCTATGGATAAGTTGAATGATACCTATGGTTAGAAATATACCTGTGGTTAGAACTAGTTTAACTTGGGGTTAAACTTAAAAAGGGAAATGAGTGTTCTAGTTGAAACATACTGGAAAATTCTCGCTAATCATTATGGGACACTGGCCACTCTCATACACATGGATAAACTCTGATCAAGTTGATTCCTGTGTGGTGCATAGCCTTGGAAACTCATGTGACTACTTATTCAATGGAAAACTATATAAAAGACTCTCATATGTATGTAAGTTTAAAAAAAATAATGATGGTTAGTTTTGGCTGGGTAATTTGGGGTTATTGCACCATCATGGGTGCATATTTATATTAGGAGTTTATTAGGATTTAATTTGATTAAAGCAATTTAATAAATGCACAAGTGTTAGAATGTGCAATGATATAAATGTGCATGTAGTCCACATGTACATAAGTCCTTAGAATAGAATAGTGAGGTGTCATAGGAATATTGAAAGCAAAGAGTTGCATCTCATTATAAATAGGCCTTCATAGAGTAGAAGAGAGAGAGGATTTTGGAGTGTATAGGTAGAGTAGTAGTAGATACAATGTAGATCCATTTTGTAAAAATGGAGAGGTTGTGACCTCCATTGAATAGCATTGTATATTTTTGTGAGCTTTCATTAATGGCTATTTCTTGAGTTATTTCTGAAGTTTCTTATCATATTTTCATGCATATTAGTTAGCCATTATAATAGTTATAACATTGCATGCTTATTTCCATACTTGTGGTTGCATTGCCTTTAAGTTTATAGCTTCAAAAGCTAACAGTGGTATTAGAGCACTAGGTACATCAATAGGAAATAGAGAGCGCCACAAGAGAGATTGAAAGAAGATTGTAAATCTCATTTTCAAAAATTTTGAAATTATCTTTGGCTCGGGTTTTTCCACAAAGTTACCAAAAAACTTGTGAAGACTAGAACTCAGCATTGAATCCACTAGATTATCAAATCAACTAGTGAAGATTATTTTCTATAGATTTATAGAAATTTCTATTATCATTTCCTAATACTTTGTTGCATAAAAAAGGAGATTCAAATAAAGTTGGGGAGCTTCTTACAAGGGCTAGGAAGAATATCTTATTTGGAATCAATCCAATACCTAAAATAAAAAGTTGGAGATTGAATATTTGGATGCCTAAGGAGAAAGGTCCCATTACAAGATTTTTTAATTGAAGACTCCAAGTTAGATATTGAGGAGAGATCTAGTGGCCAAGGAAGCCACATTGCAAATCAAGGAGGAGGTCCCAAAAAGAAGACCCCATTGAAGGAAGAAGAGACTCTAGGAGAAGAGTCCTATTGAATATTAGAGATTGGTGATCTCCATTGAATATTGAAAACTTCACATTGAAGGAGAGACCCATAGGAGGTCCCATTGAAGAAATTCCACATTTGGAATATTGAATATTGAGAAGGACTAGCAAAAGTCCCATTGCAAATTTTAGAAGCAATAGATTTCAAAGATCCTAGAGGGAGATCTCATTGCCAAACTTCCATAGTAGAAGGTTGAATAAAAGGTCTCATTGGAAAGACCAGAAAAGTTGCAAGAGTGAAGACCCTAGAGAAGAGGTCTCAAGAAGAAACAAGGAGAAGGCTTGGAGAGCCTCATTGAAGGATAAAACCATTGAAGGAGTTCCTAGGAGAACTCATTGGAGAAGATTTGAAGAGAACTCAAGGAGAAGTTTCTGATAAAGAACTTGGGATAATTATCTCCATCCGGCAACAAGCCCAAGAGAGAAGGATTTGGAAAGAAGCTTGCCAAATTTTGAAGGAGAATAGTGAAGACCTCAAGATAGTTAGAATCTTGAGAAGAAGGCCATTAGATAGGCCAATATTGAAGTCAGAATTTGACAAGGAAGTTGAAGGAGAAAGGAGATAGAGAAGCCACCAAATCTAAGTGATTTGGGGATTGTCATTGAAGGCTTAAAGGTTATTTCAAAGATAGGAGATTTGTTGGTTTCTATAGTAGATTACTAAAGAGTTCTTGAAGAAAAACTTAGCTACAATTTAGAGGAGTTCCCTACCAAATTTTTGAGGTTCAAGGACAACATTTCAGTGAAGATATTGATTGTGAAAGGAAAGCAATTAGGACAACATTACTAGTTGTAAAAATTCAGACTTACAAAGTGCATTCTGAAGAAGAATTAAAGCCACTAAACTACAATATTGGGCAGCAAGTTAGAGGAGTCTCTAAGCTGCAAATAGGTGAGCTAAAGAGTTGTTTTAGACAGCCTAGAAGAGCTACAATTTCATCTACTAAAAGGCAACATTTAGGTGATTCAAATCACTAATATCATCATCATATACAAAGGTAGAAATGTATGCAACAAAGGTGCAAAAGGTTCATTAGTTGAACTTTTATATTTGGTTCTTTATTAAGTTTATCAAGCACTAGTTTCAAGGTTTAAAGGTTGCATAAATAGGTTTCAATTTAAAGTCTTCAAGGTGGTGCAGAAGTTATAATCTTCAAGGTTCAACCTACACATAAAAATAGAAGTTAGATATATTTTGAGAGAAATAAAAATATCAACTATCTATTGTCTATTCAAGAAAAAGAAGACTCTACGGATTTGCATATACTATAGTGCAAAAATATTATTGAAAAGCTTGGAATTAACAAAGTAAAAGTAGCCAAGCAAGGAAAGTATTACCAAGGGTTAGAAGGTAACATTGACTTTGGTTTTATCTCATCCTATAAAGGAAGTTGGAGCCAACATTTCAAGAAGCCAAGAGAGTCAGTTTAAGAGTACAGGGGGTAAATGTCTACACATATTATTCTACGTTTGCATAGCATCTCATTAGAGCCACTCAATAGAGCTCTAAAAGTGAAGTATCTCCAAGGAAAAGGGAGATAACTCAGATAGCATTAACCTGCATTCATCACCCAAGCAATAACATATATTGCTTACAAGTAGAAGACAACAAAGAAGGTGAAAGCATAAGTAGGAGATATAGCTATGCTAAGGACATCAAGTCAAGTACGTTCAGCATCTAGGAAGCCTTTGGTGAAGGCAAAATAAGGTACGTCGTGAAGTAGGGAAAAGTGGTGCACCTAATTATGAGCAACAATATATGTATCTATCCTATCTCGCTTATGAGCATCAAACGGAAGCATGCATATGAAAATGAAGCAAAACCAAACAATAAGGAATGAAATGAAACGAGTCTCTTCTTTATTAATTTGGTGGATCAGATCCAAGGTTACACAAGTAGTCCCCTTGAGGGCTCAAAGGTGATACAATTGTTACAAATTTTGGGGTGCCCAAGGATCAAATCCTCCAAGAAATTCGGGTGCACATCCAGTGCCTTTCCTCGTACCCACAATCGAGGTGGGTGGGCCAATGCCGCCGCTGCTTGTATCTTCAATATATGATGTCTGATATTCCTTCCCAATGCCTCTCAAGAACCTGCACCTGCACACAAGGAAGAAAAAGGGGTCAAATAGCAAGGGTGTGTGGAGGGAAACATGCAATCCCCACAGGCACAAAATGGCACATATATTAAAACTAAATCAAATCAGCTCAGAATGCTATGAAAATTTATGGGGATGTTGAATAAGAGGTTTTTAGGGGATATCACTAAAAATAGATCAGAAATTGCATCCGTGGACCCCTCGATTTTGCGTCGCCCGCCTACAACCTACGAAGACCAAGATAAGCAAATACCGCACCTAGACATGTCCAAAACATATGAAATTTGGATAGAATGCATAAATAATAATTTTAAGACAACCCATATGGTTAGATTTCCAAAATGAGGCGCAGATCCACCTGCATGCAACTGGGGTGCCCGGATGGGCCCTACGAACCTGCAAAACCTTAAAAATGCAATATCTCGGCCAATTTAACTCCAAATTGCATGAAATTTAAACCACAACATCATATGATAGTCTAGAATAATATAATTAAAAAATAGTAATAAAATTGTGCAAGGATTTGTCCTCATCCCGGGGGGCGGTGGTGATTGCAACTAATTGGGGGGCACCCTGGGAGGGGATACCCACCAATTCTGCCCACCTTTTGCTACCAATCCCACTAGGGAATGATCCTAAATAGTCTAAGGGGTGTTTTCATCAAATTTTGTGAAGAAATTCACCCGGATGGAAAAGTTATGCTCAAAGGACCCTCTTGAAGTCACCCGGTAACCTCCTTCGCAAAAGAGAGATTCTGAGGGCAAGAAGGCACAATAAAGTGAGGGGAAATCTCGGCAGCACTCCATTGCATATCCTAGAACTCCTCTCTATATTTTTGTGTGGATATTGAATCCATTTTATAGCCCAAAGGGGCTCATGTGCAAAAAGGCATGCGAGGGCATGCATGGCAGGAGGTGCCACTTGTCAAACAGGAGGCATGCAATGGATGTGGAAGAGAATCTCCAATTTGGGCCTCCATTAAGAAGTGTGTCATAAGGATTCAGTGCCCTCTAACCTGCATGCTTCATTTGGTGGGGTAAATGGCAGTTTTTGGGTGCCATTTGTCCCAGATTTGACTTTTTCTGGGTCAAACTTGCTCACCGTCCCACCCTGGGATGATGGCTCACCACCGTCCCAGGGTGGGATGATGGGAATCTGCCACCATCCTAGGGTGGGATGGTGGTGAATTTTGGGCCAAAACCTCCAAAAATTAGGCCAAAAGCCTCCAAAACCTCTTTCGGAGTGGCTAGAACCACTGTGAGCCTTCTAAGGGCTGCCCAAGGGGCCATATGATGTCAATTTGATCATTGTTTGTGGATGCTTAATCGGGTTTACCATATTTTAGTGTCTACAGATGCCCCTTTTTGAGATGCATTGTGTGCAGCACAATGCTGAGCAAAAATAGATAACTAAAATGTTGAATGATTAAGGTTACTCGCTAACCTAACCAACTTTAGATGCCCCAATCATGGAAAGGGCGTGCGTTCTTGAGTCCTTGTTTTTGACTCACTAAATGAGCGTGCCTAGGCTTAAACATTGTTCGTCATGAAGGGACAGGGCCCATGACTTCATGATGCCAGTAATTTCAAGCGTTATGATGTGATATTGTGTGCTTGTTTGCTGCCCCAAGTAGGGGCGTGATTGTCTTGCTCAAAGATTCATTGAACGAACGCAATTTGCATAATTGAGTGTGTGCTTGCTGATTTGGACTGAGTATGACTACCCCCTCAAGTGACGAGTCGATGAGGGAATGAACAGTGAGAAAAGTGATGAGTCACTTGACCCAATTGACTTGTGTTATGCTTACCTTCAGTTTTACCTCTTGAAAAATAGGGCAATTTGGAAAGGATTTTGGTGACTTTGTTGAGTTTTCATGGAGGAAAGGAGCTGAAAACTACATGCCCGAGGGGAATTCTAGCCAAAATGGCCTTCTTAGGGCATTAATGAACAAATTTTCCATCCCTCCTAGGATCCTCAAGGTTGCATTTTGATCCATGTGAAATTTGGACCCAATTTGAGCTATTTTGGTGCAGTTTTGGACCTATTTTGGGTCATTTTGGGTTGTTTTGGCCTATTTTTGCTACCACCATCCCAGGGTGGGATGAGGGCATGTTCTACCACCATCCTAGGGTGGGGGGGGGGGGTGGGGGGGGGGGGGGGGGGGGGGGGGGGGGGCCCCGCCCCGCGGGGGGGGGGGGGGGGGGGGGGGGGGGGGGGGGGGGGGGGGGGGGGGGTTTTTTTTTTTTTTTTTTTTGGGGGGGGGGGGGGGGGGATAGTGTGGGCTGATCATAGGCCATCCCTTGATGGGCTGGCCATAGGGTTGGGGGCCGTTCCTAGGGGGAATGGCCACAAACCGGCCTCAAAGAGGGGCCATTTTGAGTCTTTTCTTGTGAATGTTTTTGGGGCCATTTGAGGCCATTTTGGAGTTGTATTATTAAGTTGCTTATCCCTGTTAGGTGGTGAGGAGTCGGTATCGAGTACCAAATCTATTTGATTCCATGAGGGATGCCTTGACCATAGAGGACTGGGAATGGCTGGATGCCATCGGCCTCAAGCAGGTGACACGGTTAGAGCCTATGATAGGAGACCATGCATATTTGACTGCCCTGATAGATCTGTGGGATCCATGCACCAATACCTTCCACCTACCCATGGGGGAGATGACGGTGATGCTTGAGGATGTCTATCGAATATTTAAGATTCTGATAGAAGGGTGGTCGATTCGTACAATGCCATGAGACCAGAGGCATGTAGTGCTCGAGAGGTACTTCAGTTATGATCTAGAGATGGCAGAGTTGGACTACTTGAAGGGGGTATGCTGGTAGGATTCTGGCATGAGGTGAAGGTATTGGGGGTGAGGCATACACTACTCATGATGCTCATATCCAATATGCTATTACCTGACTCTTCTGGAGTGAGGTTCCCATGGAACCTGGTGGAGATAGTGTTTGCGTTGGTGAGGTGCACTGTGGCGGAGCCACTGGTGATGGCATGGGGTACTACACTACTAGCACAACTCTACGATGAGTTGTACGAGATCCACTACAATAGGAGGAAGGGTGTGGGGTGTAGCTTTTTCTCATATTGTTAGGGATGGTAGCACATAGCTATGGGGCGACCACAGGGGCTACCCTGGATGACTCGGGCACAATTGGCAGACAAGGAGATAGGATATGGCATCCTATGGTAGAGGGCTCAGGAGAGGGGATAGAGTCGATGATTCATAGGTGATGTGGGTCACTATGTAGATTTATTTTCATGACTCGGAGGTAGGCCAGGTGTTCTAGAGGCCATACAGAGATTGCCCAGAGTGGGAAGATGCTACTGTATAGCTCCGTAGGGTGCGATGAGGTAGGTGGCTGGTTGGATGACATGGCACGAAGTGGGAGTACTTCCATTTTGCTTGGGTGATGTGATAGTTTAGGCTATGCTAGGGGGTGCCTAGTGAGCCGGTGCCTTATCGACATCATGAGGATGAGAGGACATTGGCATGGCCAGTAGTAGAGGTAGTGGCATGGGATATGGATCCTGTAGTAGACATTCTAGATGTGGATGATGTCGGGACTACAGTGGAGTATGATGCTTGGTGGGTGATAGGCCAGTGGCATGGAGAGAGGCCACTAGGGAGGGGTGCAGCTAGGGAGGCACATCAAGAGGTTTTTGATGAGGACCAGGGTGAGGCAGGTGATTGGTAGGGACACATGGTAGGGGAGCATGCGGATCTCCTAGACTTAGGAGATCGAGGTGACTCTGGGGATGATGCTATTGGGGATGAGGAGGTGCAGGCACCACCGATGGCACATGGTGAGACAGAGGTAGAGCTACGAGATGAGCTACTCAGGGTTAGGTAGGAGAGAGATCTCCTATGGACATAGGTGCATGATGTACAGGGGGAGCTAGCAACACAGTGAGCCGAGGTATAGGTGGCTCAGGTTGAGATAGCATCTCTTTAGGCACAGTTGTGATCTCGGAGCCCTACACAGGAGGATTCCAATAGTGGGGAGGTGACTAGGCTATAGGTAGAGGTGACATGACTCCATTCTATGGTGGAGACTTACCAAGCATGGTGTCGATGGGGGTAGGCCTATGCGGATGAGTTGGAGATGGAGGTAGTGCACCTTGGAGGGCATCTATGGGATGATGCAGCTATCGATGGGTCATACCAGAGTCACCATAGTAGGACAGGGTAGTCCTCCTCTAGGCTGGAGGTACCAGGGTCTAGGCGGAGAGCTGACAGGGTAGGTGGTAGCAGGTATGGGAGTTCACAGAGGACTTCGACTGTAGGTGGGAGTGCGAGTCATAGTACCGGTCCTGCGTGACCATGGTAGTGGCTCGCATGACTCTTTTTGTGTTTTTGGATGTTTTAGCAGTGTGAAGTCTGAGGACTCCTTTTATTGTAGCCTACGGGAAACATGATGTATATTTTTGTCCCATACATACACACACACACACACACACAAAAAAAACAACAAAAAAAAAAATATATATATATATGAGCTTTTTATGTGGTTTATCATCATGTGTTTATTGTTTTATGAAATGTATGCAATTTGATTTATGAGATGATGATGGATGTCTACCTTGTATGCATATTTTGTAATGTGATTTGATTTGATTTTGTACATGCATGGATGTATGGTGAGATGGATGATTTATTTGATTTAGAGGATGCAATGTGTAGACTATATGACATATCATGCTAGCACCATAGATGATGTATATTGCACCAACTCATATGTAATGTTGTCATGAGACTTATATAATGGATTTGTGAATAATGTAACTGAAATGGATGAGGTGAAGTAATATGAATGACATGATGTTTAGAGAATGCCCATTAGGTTTTCATGAGACTCAAACACTCTAGTCAACTGATCAAAAGTTGTATACTAACCATGCAGGACTTTTTGACAAGGTATGAATCTGCTAGGATGACCAAGGTACTTCATATCCCTGTGTGTGCAAGTGAGTTCATTCTTATGAGATGCATAAGGATACCGCCAATGCCAAGCAGGCTCTCAACCAAACCTGTACTGAGGATCACCCAATGAATGCCACCATCCTAGGTTTTGTACTAAGTATGACTAGACCACTAGGCAATCTAGGTTACCAAAGCTAGCTCATCCACATGCAAACATTGGTCTACACATACGCCCAAAAGCTAATATGGTAGACATATCATCATGCGGGAGGCTACCGCCATTGACGGATAGGCTATCCACCAAACCCGTAATGAGGATCACCTGATGGTTTTCCAAATGTTGAGAGTTCCAAGGATTCAAGTTCGACTCCCTACTTTCTTGAATTTGATTGGGATACTTGCTCTCATATAGAGTGATAAGAATCATTGTTTATTTTTCTCTTTTTAGTGATAATAATCACTATTTATTTTGAGTTTTTTCTTTTTCTCTTGAGCAAGGGATTTGAATTTTGAGTGATGGGGATCACTGTTTCTTGTGCTTTTTGATGTGTGCACTTTTTGATTTTTGTATTTTTGTACTTGGAATTTTTGCTTTGTGGGGGTTTGCAAATTTAGACTATTGCAAACATGTGACAATGTGGGATTTTGATGACAAAAAAGGGGAAAAACCACTTATTGTTGTGGGGGGAATTGGGTAGGGGAAAACTTGTCCTTTTGCCAACTCTCAGCATTCTTGAACCATTCGCATAGGGGGATGAGTAGGATGACCTTTTCGCTTAAGGTAACCTAGACCACTTCATGGATTTCATCTATCTTTGTGCAAAACTTGGATTGTTAATGATTAATTGTGTTTGGGATATGATGTACACAAGGCATAATCTAAGCAAGATTCTACCTCCTAAAAATCATGCTAGCCTTCTACAAAATCTGAGTAGAGACTAGATATGGCTGAGTGACCAAAAACCCTACTGACATTCTAAAACAAATGGCTAAGTGAAGGGAATAGACACGACTATGGAAACATGAAAAATGTGGGTGAAAATGATAATTGCGGCATTGAACTATGAGTACTTTCACAACATTGATTTTGAGTGGTAAGTAGTGTACCATCATGGTGCTAGACATGTATGAGCAACTCTAAAATGTAAAGTGCTAATGATGAATATGCCTAAATGCAAGCGACGATAAAATGCAATGGGATGCAATGTGATGTGATGCAATATTTTTGAATTTTTGAAATTTTGATAATGTTTTTTTTTGAATTTTTGATTGATATGTATATACATGTGACCAACGGGCTTATTTGGGGGCCATTGGGGCATTTTGGGGGACCAAAGGGCTTATGGATGCCTTTGGGGCTTTTAGGGTTGACCTAGATGATCGTAGATAGTCTAGGAGCATTTTTATTTGACCTAGACGTGAAAACCCCTAGGAGCCTTTTGGGTGACCTAGATCGACACTTTAAAAAGTGTCTACGACTACCTAGGGGATTTGGCTGTGACCAAAGGGCTTATGGATGCCTTTGGGGCTTTTAGGGTTGACCTAGATGATCATAGATAGTCTAGGAGCATTTTTATTTGACCTAGATGGTGAAACCTGCTAGGAGCCTTTTGGGTGACCTAGATGAACGACGACACTTAAAAAGTGTCTACGACTACCTAGGGGAATTTGGTTATGACCAAAGGGCTTATGGATGCCTTTGGGGATTTTAGGGTTGACCTAGATGATCATAGATAGTCTAGGAGCATTTTTATTTGACCTAGATGGTGAAAACTCCCTAGGAGCCTTTTGGGTGACCTAGATGGGACCACTTAAAAAGTGTCTATCGACTACCTAGGGGTATTTGGCTATGACCAAAGGGCTTATGGATGCCTTTGGGGCTTTTAGGGTTGACCTAGATGATCGTAGATAGTCTAGGAGCATTTTTATTTGACCTAGATGGTGAAAACCCGCTAGGAGCCTTTTGGGTGACCTAGACGGCAACGACACTTAAAAAGTGTCTACGACTACCTAGGGTCATTTGGTTATGACCAAAGGGCTTATGGATGCCTTTGGGGATTTTAGGGTTGACCTAGATGATCGTAGATAGTCTAGGAGCATTTTTATTTGACCTAGATGGTGAAACCCGCTAGGAGCCTTTTGGGTGACCTAGATGGTGACACTTAAAAAGTGTCTACGACTACCTAGGGATTTGGCTATGACCAAAGGGCTTATGGATGCCTTTGGGGATTTTAGGGTTGACCTAGATGATCATAGATAGTCTAGGAGCATTTTTATTTGACCTAGATGATGAAAACCCACTAGGAGCCTTTTGGGTGACCTAGACGGGAAGGACACTTAAAAAGTGTCTATCGACTACCTAGGGGCATTTGGTTATGACCAAAGGGCTTATGGATGCCTTTGGGGCTTTTAGGGTTGACCTAGATGATCATAGATAGTCTAGGAGCATTTTTATTTGACCTAGATGGTGAAAACCCGCTAGGAGCCTTTTGGGTGACCTAGACGGGTAGCGACACTTAAAAAGTGTCTACGACTACCTAGGGGTATTTGGCTATGACCAAAGGGCTTATGGATGCCTTTGGGGCTTTTAGGGTTGACCTAGATGATCGTAGATAGTCTAGGAGCATTTTTATTTGACCTAGATGGTGAAAACCGCTAGGAGCCTTTTGGGTGACCTAGACGGGCAACGACACTTAAAAAGTGTCTACGACTACCTAGGGGCATTTGGTTGTGACCAAAGGGCTTATGGATGCCTTTGGGGATTTTAGGGTTGACCTAGATGATCGTAGATAGTCTAGGAGCATTTTTATTTGACCTAGATGGTGAAAACCCTTTAGGAGCCTTTTGGGTGACCTAGACGGGCAACAACACTTAAAAAGTGTCTACGACTACCTAGGGGCATTTGGTTATGACCAAAGGGCTTATGGATGCCTTTAGGGATTTTAGGGTTGACCTAGATGATCGTAGATAGTCTAGGAGCATTTTTATTTGACCTAGATGATGAAAACCCGCTAGGAGCCTTTTTGGTGCTCTCTAAGCATGAAACGACCACAAGTGAAGGATGTTCAAGGGTTCAAGATCCTCGACACCTTCAAGGGAGGCCAGGTGATAAGTTTTGGGCCCAATTTGACTAGTGATGACAAAGGGACCTAACCAATTTACCATAAATTTATCCCATAGGTGGGGCGACAAGCTAGAGTTCTATTGGTTCTCTTTTAGGATGAGATCACCAACCTAAAAGTCTCTAAGATGGACTTTCATATTGTAGGCTCTTTTGAGCCACTCTTGATACACACGTAGATGCTCAAGAGCATTAATGCGATGTTCATCCAACAACGTAAGTTGATCTAGGTGAGCTTGTCACGTAGTATCATCATCGATAAACTCCTGCATGGATATGCGTAGTGATGGGATTTCTAGCTCTAGAGGCATGACTGCCTCAATACCATACACTAGTGAAAATGGGGTTGCCCTAGTGGGCGTCCGAATGCTAGTGTGGTAAGCCCATAGGGCAAGCGGCATTTGCATGTGCCAATCGGTATGATTCTCTTTGACTATTTTCTTCAATATGGCAATTAATGTCTTGTTTGATGCTTCTGCTTGCCCATTTGCTTGGGGATAATAGGGTGTTGAAAAGTTATGTTGGATATTATATTTTGCTGTCAAAGCATGCACATATTTATTCTTGAATGATGTCCCATTATCCGAAATGATCTTGGATGGAATACCAAAATGACAAATGATATTATGCAATATGAACTCCGCTATGCGGGGTCCTATCGTAGTGGTAAGGGGGATTGCTTCCACCCACTTTGTGAAATACTCGGTAGCCATAATGATAAATGTGTGATGGCCCGAGGATGCAGGGAGATTTTCCTAATTAAATCCAATCCCCATTGTGAAAATGGCCAAGTCGATTGGATCGGTTGTAAGGCCTGAGAAGGTACATGT
Organism: Wollemia nobilis; assembly: GCA_028583015.1. Lineage (NCBI taxonomy): Eukaryota > Viridiplantae > Streptophyta > Pinopsida > Araucariales > Araucariaceae > Wollemia > Wollemia nobilis. The sequence continues at coordinate 2,981,275 of JAQPPZ010016984.1, forward strand.
GTCAAGTTAGCATGGTGTTGACATTTCATGCACTTCCTCACATATGCGCAACAATCTCGCTCTAAAGTTGGCCAATAATAGCCCATGCGAAGAATGCACTTTGCGATGGCCATGCCACTAAAATGGCCACCACAAGTACCATCGTGTGCTTGGGCCATTGCCCAAGTCGATTCTTGATACTCTAAGCAACGAAGGAGGATTCCTTCATAGCTCCGATGGTATAAGATGTCTCCTAACAAGACAAACTTTGTTGCCTTCCATTTAAATGTCCTTTTGGTAGCGTGCGATAATCCAGGGGGAGATTACCAAGCTTTAGGTACTCTCTAATTTGTGTGGACCAGTCCTGCTATGTGGAAGCCTCGATTGCATGAATTGCCTATCCCTCATGAAGTTCATCCCGAGAAAATGCTGATTGGGAAAGAACTTGTAAGAATAGCACTATGCTGCTATCAAAAGGGGTTTGGGGGAACAAAGTCCCCCAAGCGGCATGATTCAAGTGCTCATGAATGTGCGAGAATCTCTCTTGATGAGGTTCTATTTGAATCAAGTGGACTTCTGGCATGGCTTGAGTGCTCTCACGCTCAACCGTTGATTGCGATAGCATCTTGACTTGAATGGTTGTCATCTCGTCTATGGGGTCTTGCGGGATCAAGGACCCTAAGGAGGCCATTGTATCCACAAAATGATTAGACGATCGAGGGAGTGCCTCGATGTCATACCATTCAAACTTTTCCAGGAGTTTATCCACAAGGGCTTTGTAGGCTTGCAGAACTGGGCACTTGCACTGGTAAATTCCCTTGACCTGGTTCACTATAAGCAAGGAGTCGCCAAAGATATTGAGTTTGTTTATTTTCATGGTGATAGTCGTTTGAAGACCTATGAGCAAGGCTTCATACTCGACATTGTTATTGGTACATGAGAAATCAAGTTTAAATGATAGGGGTATGGGAGCCCCATGCGGTGTGAAAAACATGATCCCTGCGCCACCCCCTTGCTCGCATTTGGAGCCATCGAAGAAAAGAGTCATATCTGCCTGTGACTCAAGCTCATCAGAATCAGGCGATTCTGATATTTGGAAGACTCCATCATCGGGAAGCTCCATGCTAAGAGGTTGATCATCCTAGAGAGGAGCCTCTGCAAGTTGATCAACAATGACCTAGCCCTTGATCGACTTTTGTCCTATGAATTCTAGGTCAAATTCTATCAACAACATGATCCATTTCATCATGCGACTACTATGATAAGTATGACTCATCATGTATCACAATGGATTCTCTTTAGATACAACATACGTAGTGTGGCTGAGCATATAGTGTCATAGCTTCTTGGTAGCAAAAACCACCGCTAGACATAACTTTTCAACGTATGCGTACTTGATCTCATAGCTCACCAGGGTGCGACTGAGATAGTATGTGGCATATTCCTTGTGAAATTCATTATTTTGGGCTAACATGGCACCCAATGCAGTCTCAGTAGCTGAGATATATAATCGGAATGACACCCCTGGTCTAGGTGGAGCTAACACTGGTGACGAAGCTAGGTATTGTTTAATTGCATCAAAGGCATCCTCGACACTCATCATCCTAGTGGAATGTGACCCCCTTGTGCAAGAGTTTGTTCATGGGTCGACACTTGTCCGACAATTGTGCTATGAAGCATTTGATGGATGCAATCCTCCCCTACAAGCTACGAAGTTGCTTGATGGTAGTCGGGGGAGGCATTTCAAGGATTGCCTTGACCTTGTTAGGGTCCACTTCGATGCCTCATTTGGAAACTATAAATCCCAAGAGCTTTCCAGATGTGATGCCAAAGATGCACTTCTTGGGGTTCAGTCTCACATTATGTTCAATAAGGTGATCGAGGACTTTGCACAAGACATCTAGGTGCTCATGACGTAATAAATATTTAGCCAGTAAGTCATCCATGTAATCTTCCAAAATTTTGTGCATGTAGTCATGGAATATATATGTCATGGCACGCTGGTAGGTGGCACCGATATTTTTAAGGCCAAAGGGCATGACCTTGTAACAAAATGTTCCCCAAGGCATTGTGAATGCCATTTTGAGTTGGTCTTCAAGGTTGATACGAATCTGATTATACCCAGAGAAGCCATCCATAAGGGAGAGCATTTCATGTCCTACGGTGGCATCTACCAGGGCATCGATGCTTGGCAAAGGAAAATCATCCTTAGGACTCGCTTTGTTTAGGTCTCAAAAATCGGTGCAAATGTGAATCCTCCCATCAGGCTTCTTGATGGGGACCATGTTGGACAACCATGGTGGATAGTCTACAGAAATGACAAACTTGGCATCCAACAGTTTTTGTAGCTCATCTTTGACCATCAAGGCCACTATTGGGTGCATCTTTCTCAACTTTTGCTTGACAGGCTTGGCTTTGGGGTCAAGTGTTAGATTGTGGGTGACCAGATTGGGATCTAGTCCCGGCATGTCTTTGTAAGACCATGCAAAAGTTGCCTTCTTCTTCATGAGAAGGGCTATGTAATCGGCTTGCTCTTTGGGGGATAGGCTTTCCCCTAGCTTGATACATTATGGGTTTTCAGGATCTGAGCTGATATCTTTGTCAACCGTAGGCTCGATTGACATATGCGACCCCTCTTCCAACTGGTGGGGAGTGGGGATCAAATGGATGTCATCAACTGGATTTAAATCCTTGATGGGAACCTTGGGTTCCTCCTCAGCATGGAAGACATCATGAGTTGGGCCAGTGGAGAAATGGAACAATCCACCGCAAGCCCAATACTCAGAGGGTGATGGGGGTGAATCAACGTGATCCCAATCAATAGCATCTAGATCTAGATGGCATGGCTTGGAAGGATCGATTGGGTTGTGAAGTGGTGTGGTCAAATCAATGGAGATCATATTGATGGAATGTGTCTACTCTCTAGGACCATGGGCATGTGACTATATATTGATATCATCTCCCACCCCCAGATGTGGTTCTGGGGGAATGGGGATCATCGGATCCTATCTAGGGATAGACTGTAGGATGGGATCAGTAGGCTCAAGGAGCTCCATGTGTGTGGGTGGGTCAGGGAAGACCTCATGGTGAATCTAGCCTAAATTGATAGGCCTTGCCCTCAAGCATGGGCCAACGTGCAACTGATGATAGACTTCTTCTATGTCGATGGGCTCGTGATGATGATGCAAGTAATGAGGACCAAGGTATGCCCTCTCTGTTTCATCCTCATAGTCACTATCATATATGGGAATCTCATTGTTGCCTCTTGGGATCGGGTGATCAGGCAAGTGTGGTCCCATATATGCTCGTTCCTCATAATTATTGTCATGGATGAGGACTTCTTCATTCTCACCTCGCAGCACCTCAGGCTCATGAGGATCCAGCTGCTCAAGTAAATTAATTGCTCCCTCGCCAGGAGGTCTAGCTTCCTATGGGTGAACCGACTCTTCAGGAGGAAGGAGCTACCACCAGACAGGATCAGGGAAAGGGAATAGATGTATGAGGCCTTCCTGTTGGTCATTAATGGGAACAATTTGTGAATGATCACTATCCGACTCAAAAGGGTCATATGGTGCCACCTCGTAACCCGACTCATCATCTGAGGTCCATTCATATGAGGTGCCTTGATCTGATTCATCACAAACATGGGGACAACCTCGTGAACCTTCCCCTCTCTCAAAATGTGGAAGAATGTCACTAGGGATCATGGGGTTCCCATATAGCAGTGGGAAGTAGTCCCCTAGGGAGTAGACTGTATTGGGATTGGCATAAGGGTCTTGGGCCAACCCGTCCTCATAGCCTATATTCAAGCGATTTAGGCCATCCATGAGGACATCTAGAGGCAAGGGATTGTTGCATCCCACTCCCGACTTGTCATAGGGCATTTGATACTATGGTTGATAAGGGATTCTTGTGCCCTGCTCATACCGGCCTAACCCATAACCATGCCAGTTGCATAGGTCAAGATACTTCAGGGTGAAGTTAGGGTTAGACAAGTAGTTAATGTCTTCTCCAAAAGGCTCCTCATCCTCCTCCTATTGTTGGTAAGGTTCGATGCCATAGTCAAGGCCCCCATAGACAAAATTCATTTGATTAGGGGGAATACCAAGAGGCACGATAGTGCCTATGGGAAGACGAGGTCTACCCATGTCTCGCACCGACTCTATAGCAGGAGTAGTGGTGATATTCCTAACCATGTATTCTCCCAATCTGGTAGAAGCTAGGTGCACTATAACCTAGGGCTACGGATAGAAGAGGGATGAGAGTGAGACTTGATCTGGCTCATCATTTGCCTCGTGTGGTGTCTCTTCATCATCCGGGCTAGGTATCTCCTCTATAGAGATAGTGGATATGGTCGGTTGGACCTCATCAATGGGCCGCTTCTCTAGGTTCCTAGGCAAAGGATCCACTGGTGTACTAGGCATCCGAGGTGGAGCCGATGATGAGGATGGCATGGTATTCGGTAGCGGTGGGGTCGAACCTCGGCTGGATTTATTCAGCTAAAAATCTAGATGTGTCGATGGCAAGGTCGACTCGGGTAACTGCTGCACCATGTTGCAGTACTTGAAGGGCTCTAGGTCCATGGGGATGACATGAACTTGCCCTTCATGAGTGTACTTGAGGCACTGGTGAGCGATGGAAGGGACACACTTCATGTCCCTGATCCATGGTCTTCCTAACAAGATATTGTATGCCATCTCACCCTCCAGGATGTGGCACATTGTAGGGATGATATTTTCTCCTACCTGAATAGGTAGGATAATTGTACCAACCATTGAGCATATGGCATCATTGAATGCTCGAAGGGTGTAGGTAGATGTAACAATGTGGGATGTTGGGAGCTTCAGGTGCTTGAGAGCTGTTGTAGTTATGATGTTGCTTGAAGACCCAGTGTCTATCAACACTCTCTTATAAGGTGTTCCATTCACACATGCGACGATGTGCAAAGGGGGATCCACCATATCATGTGGAACCAGTTTAAGTTCATCTTCTCAAAAGGTAATCACCGGTTCCATGCATTGCCGCACATGCCCCACAAAGTTGTTGAAGGAGTTAGACTCCTAGGGCTGAAGCTCAATTGCCTTAAGGATATCCATCAAGGCTTCTCTATGAGGTTGTGATTGTTGGATGAGCTCATAGATGGAGAGTCAGGTAGATGTTGTTCTTAAGCTCTGAGCGAGCTTACTCTTAATGGTAACTACAGGCCTAGGTGGGAGGCTCGGCCCGAGAGGTGGTATAGGCTATGATGTCGAAGGGACATCACTATGAGCCATAGGTGGTGTGGTTGGACTTGGATACCACCTATTTCTTATCACAATATTGACCATGCCAACATACCCTTGCTTAGGAGGGGCATGGTGAACCTCATTCACCTAGGGCACTGGTTTGGCCTGCTCCACGTGGGCAGGCAAGGGGTCCTTGAAGACCTCCATCTATTGGTTGTTTGGTGTGATAGGGTTATCTACCTAGAGGGCATTCCTATCAATTAGGTCTTGCACCAAGTGTTTGAATTTATAGCACATTTGCACATCATGCCCATTTTGCCTATGAAACTTGCAATATAGGTCTTCTCTGTATCCTTTGGGCTTCGATGCATTTGGGTCGATAGGTCGACTATCAGGTAGATGGATCGCATTGGCCGCCAAGAGGTGATCAAACAATGAGTCCATAGATTCTGCAATGGGCATGAATTGTCGCTTGGGGTGACGATGTTGATTTTTCCCTTGACCATTCTGGTTATCCTTGGCATAGTTCCTAGGGGTGGCCTGATAATTAGGCTTTTGAGGTGGCACGGCTTGCATTGGCCCCGGGACACTAATTGCAACCTGATTTACTATTGCTGACTTTGGTTGAGTTGGGGTGTTTTTAGCATTCTTGTTCCATTCCTTCTTGCGAGGCTTTGCAATCTCGCCCTCTTGAATCTTGATTTCTTCAATGATCCTAGCCTGTGCTAAGGCATCTTCAAGAGTAGGGTATTGTTGCAACTACAACAACAAGGAGATTGGCTTCAAGTAACTTTTGGAGAACATCTGAGTCAACTCCGACATGGGGAGAAGATAAGGTAGCTTGGCGAGTAGGGTTCACCATCTATTGCCATAATTTGTTATTGACTCATCGTCATACTATTTCAACCTAGCTACATCGGCCAACATTGCCTTCCTCTTGGTATTGAAGGCAAAGCACTCTAGGAAAGCATCCACAAGTTGGTCCAGAGTGTGGATGCTATGCTTAGGGAGTTGGTAAAACCACTCGAAGGTGGGGCCGGTGAGGGTAGTCACAAATGTCCTCAAAAGCAAAGCATCATCATCATGAATGCCGAAGCATTGACCTAAGAACCTAGTGACATGCTCTTGCGCATCCTCTTCTCCCTTGAAGGTGGCCAATTGAGGTAACTTAAATTGTTCTAGATAGGGAGGCGCAGGTACTGAAGGATGGATGGGTTGACTATGCAACTGGCGCATAGTGGGCTTTTGAGATCCCGACCCAGAGGTCTTGTTCTCAACTGACTCCAGGCATTCTAGCAATGCTTTATATGGGCTTGAGGACTTAATCTCCTCATCCTTGTTCACATCTTGCGATGGAGGTCTAGGGTCCTCCAACCTATTATGAGGTGGTGGTAAATCACCCCCTACCTTGGTAAGGCATCTCCACATACTCTATCTCTAGCTCATGCTCAGTATAGGCCCCGTAAGGCATCTCTCGAGCTGGTCTATAAATGGGAGTATCCACCCATGGTGGGTGCCCTATGTTTGGCCTGGGAGGCATCTCCCGATCTAGCCTAGGAGGTCATGGAGGTAACATTGGATAAGGTCTTGGGGACCTATCTCGAATGAGCATGGGTTGCCTCGGATGGACTTCCTACCTATGTGTCTTAGGGGTAGGGACCCTCTCTCGTAAAGTCTTCTGGAATAGCTCGTTGGTCTGTCATTCAATCCTTTCTTTCTCAAGCTGGTGCAAGTGGTCTAATTGTTCTTTGTCTCACCGAAGCTGCTTGAACTGAGCTTGGCATTCTATATATCTTGTGACCGCTTGCCTAATTTGATCCATAGTGCGAGGCCTAGGGGGTCTAGGCATCTCACCCTGGGGCCGACCTCGTTCAAGATACTCTATGGTCTCCATAGGGTGCTTGCCTCTTTCGAGGTTCACCGCATTGACTTGAGGTTTGGGCTGGAACATATGTTCATTATACTCAGCTAGCGTAGAGGCACATCGGGCATGCATAGAATATTGTTCCTGAGGAAAATCTAGGATCTCCTCATGTCTTCCCTCCTGAACGAGGAAAGGTAGGGCAGAATTGGCTCACCCCGACCGATGAGTGTCATTCCCATCGGGCTGCATGAGCTGTTGTATCCTATCAAGGTGACGTGGAGGTAAAGTCATGTCGACTTGCTCTAGCCAGTGTGTGAAGTCGTACTCCTACCTATGCTTAGGCGTGTCAGCCTTGATGGGTACATGGATGCATGGCACCACTCTATCTATTAGCGCCTCGATGCATAGTTTCCTTTCACCAAGGAAGGCCTATGAAATATCTACATACCGGGAACACTCTCCCAAGTAATGCTCATCATCCCTCGAGGTGTCTCGGAGAGGATCCCTTCGGAGATGAGGCTCATGCCCTACTGTCTTGGGGCTAGGTGGAGTAGAAGCTCACCAGGGAGGTATAACCAAGTCCCTAGGGCTATATCGAAGATGATTCATGTCTCCTAATCCACTCTCCATAGCTTCCACCCATGTTTGGGCTTGGCTGCGGGTGCGCACCATCGCGCTCCTCTATCAATACCTCAAGTGATTATCTTCTTTACAAATTTTAATGAAATAGCAAACAGAAAAAGGAAACACTCAACAGACAGATGATTATCTCTTTTAAGTTTTAGATGTGAGTCCCTAAACTATTTTGTGTGTTTCAGATGTGTTGTTTGCAAAGGATGACCTTGTGTCACGTGTTTGAAATATTGTTGGATGATGCACTCAAATGTTTAATTGGCTTTCACCTATATACTCATAGCTCGACAACCTGGCTATGAACTCCAGGTTGCATTATCCCACCTATAATGTGTGGTGATGAGGTCCACACATGGCCAGGGAGCACAGGTCCTACCAGTTCCTCACCCAGTTCACCCGTAGTCTACGATACACCTCCCCGAAGGGTGATGCGTGCTATAACCCATGGGCTATGATGGATCTTGGAACCAGCCTTGGAAATATGGATCGAGTTCATGGGATTTGAGCCAAGTGGATGGAGATGAAACCCACCATCACTTGCGCTCTACTAGTGGATGGTAATGAAGTCCACCTCACTAGCGTTTACATGAATCGTGGTGTGTGTGGTTCTTTATTATCCAAGAAAGTAAGAAAAGAAGCAATCAATGATCATTCACTAAATGCATGCAAATAAGTGTATTTTAATTTCAGAAAGTTAGGATAAAGAACCTACAAATGTAACTTATGAATGCAAATCCTAAATGCTAGCTTACCCATTGGGTAAGCCACAAGCAATCAAGCCACAAAGATGCATTGCTACTTCAAATTTCTTTTGGTTTTTCTTCTTCCTTTTGCTATGTGATGTTATAAGAAAAGAAAAAATGTAACTTTTAACCTTTCTATGCAAGAAAATGAAGCAAGAAAACTAATTTTTAATAGTCTCTAAAAATGTAGCAGAAAAACAGAGGGTTTAGGCACTTACTTTATCCATTTTGAGACCTCCAAATTCTGAATTTTTGAGCAGAAATCTCTCTGTTTCCTCAACGCTCTAGGGTGGGATGATTAGAAGCCTCACCACCATCCCAGGGTGGGATGGTGAAGCCACCATCCTAGGGTGTGCCAGATAAAGGCTCTGCCACCATTCCAGGGTGGGGAGGGGAGCACCTGCAACACAAAAAGGGCAAAAATGGCAGAAATGAAGTCAAATTTTCACCCAAAGCATAAGGGACAAGGGTCCCACCATGATCACCACTGAATTAGGGAAAATAAGTGCACCTAATTATGAGAAAAAATATGTGTATCTATCCTATCTCGCTTATGAGCATCAAACGGAAGCATGCATATGAAAATGAAGCAAAACCAAACAATAAGGAATGAAATGAAATGAGTCTCTTATTTATTAATTTGGTGGATCAGATCCAAGGTTACATAGAAGTCCCCTTGAGGGCTCAAAGGTGATACAATTTTTACAAATTTTGGGGTGCCCAAGGATCAAATCCTCCAAGAAATTTGGGTGCACATCTAGTGCCTTTCCTCGTACCCACAATCGAGGTGGGCGGGCCAATGCCACCGCTGCTTGTATCTTCAATATATGATGTCTGATATTCCTTCCCAATGCCTCTCAAGAACCTGCACCTGCACACAAGGAAGCAAAAGGGGTCAAATAGCAAGGGTGTGTGGAGGGAAACATGCAATCCCCATAGGCACAAAATGGCACATATATTAAAAATAAATCAAATCAACTCAGAATGCTATGAAAATTTATGGGGATGTTGAATAAGAGGTTTTGAGGGGATATCACTAAAAATATATCAGAAATTGCATCCGTGGACCCCTCGATTTTGCGTCGCCCGCCTACAACCTACGAAGACCAAGACAAGCAAATCCCGCACCTAGACATGTCCAAAACATATGAAATTTGGATAGAATGCATAAATAATCATTTTAAGACAACCCATATGGTTATATTTCCAAAATGAGGTGCATATCCACCTGCATGCAACTGGGGTGCCCGGATGGGCCCTACGAACCTGCAAAACCTTAAAAATGCAATATCTCGGCCAATTTAACTCCAAATTGCATGAAATTTAAACCACAACATCATATGATAGTCTAGAATAATATAATTAAAAAATAGTAATAAAATTGTGCAAGTATTTTTCCTCATCCCGGGGGCGGTGGTGACTACAACTAATTGGGGGGCACCCTGGGAGGGGATACCCACCAATTATGCACACATTTTGCTACCAATACCACTGGGGAATGATCCTAAATACTATAAGGGGTGTTTTCATCAAATTTGGTGAAGAAATTCACCTAGATGGAAAAGTTATGCTCAAAGGACCCTCTTGAAGTCACCCGGTAACCTCCTTCGCAAAAGAGAGATTTCGAGGGCAAGAAGGCACAATAAAGTGAGGGGAAATCTTGGAAGAACTCCATTGCATATCCTAGAACTCCTATCTATATTTTTGTGTGGATATTGAATCCATTTTATAGCCCAAAGGGGCTCATGTGCAAAAAGGCATGCGAGGGCATGCATGGTAGGAGGTGCCACTTGTCAAACGGGAGGCATGCAATGGATGTGGAAGAGAATCTCCAATTTGGGCCTCCATTAAGAAGTGTGTCATAAGGATTCAGTGCCCTCTGACCCGCATGCTTCATTTGGTGGGGTAAATGGTAGTTTTTGGGTGCCATTTGTCCTAGATTTGACTTTTTTTGGGTCAAACTTGCTCACCGTCCCACCCTGGGATGATGGCTCACCACCATCCTAGGGTGGGATGATGGGATTCCACCATCCCAGGGTGGGATGGTGGTGAATTTTGGGCCAAAACCTCCAAAAATTAGGCCAAAAGCCTCCAAAACCTCTTTCGGAGTGGCTAGAACCACTGTGAGCCTTCTAAGGGCTGCCCAAGGGGCCATATGATGTCAATTTGATCATTGTTTGTGGATGCTTAATCGGGTTTACCATATTTTAGTGTCTACACATCGAAAGTTCTTTGAAATCAAAGCAAGGTATCTTACCTATTCGATAGTCTTTGGTAAAAGCATCACAGTGAAACTCAACAACGTCTACCTCCAAGCAATGTAATTGAACAACTCATAGAACACATCCCTATTCAGCCCATGTAACTGCATTGGAAGTAGCTTTGTTAATACTTATACAAGCCTTTTTTTTTGTCCATGCAATTACACTAACTTGCACCATTGCAAGCATTTCATTCAACTCGGATATCCAATGTGGAAGTCATCACAGGTAGCAAGGCAAACTCAGCAAGCCTAAGGAGGAGGTACATCGAACTACAATGCAAATTAGCAAGGTTGAATCAATTTTGAAGAAGGTTTAATCATTGCCTAAAACCAACGCATAGCCTTGGTCGATACTCAACTGAAGTGTTAGAGGAATAAGCTATTTCTACCATCGAAACATTGGAGAATAGTTATCATTCATTTTCATAGATGCATTGGAAGTAGGTAAAGAAGTGCAATGAACAAGCGTTGAGAAGCGAGACTCAATCGATTGAATAACCTAAGGTAGTTAGGGTAAAGTGGTGAAATACTTGCACCACATGGAAGAAGGTGTTACATACAAACTAGTAGAAAATCGCCACAACGTCAAGGATAACTCGAGCACTAAGCAGAGAGGAATATTTAAGTAAAGATATAATTTGTAGAATGTTATTGAAGAAGCGTTGATCATGGGTCAAAGACACTGAAGGAATCTCTTAACTCACCAAACGCCACTTATCATTTGGTGTTGGAAGAATGTGTAGTAGAAGCATTTTTCAAAGGAGTTAGACAACACAAATGCCACTTGGATATATCCATATTACACTATGTTCCAATCCAAAGAGATGACATTAATAGAAGCATTGGTATAGCGTTCATTTAGATGAAGCTAATTCGAAGGGAAGAGACATAAATTTAAGGTAGCATTTAAGAGTTAAAGTGATGTGGAGATTGAGGAGTAATAACATAGTAAGCTTTCCAATTGAATAGAAGTGTGCAGGCCAACATAACAGCATTAAAGAAGAGCATGTTCGCTAGGTGAAGAGAAGTGCACAGACCAACAAATCGGTGTTGAAAAGAATACATTTTCCAATTGAATAGAAAGGCACATGACAACATACTAACATTGGAGAAGAGTGCATAATTTAGTGAAGAGAAGAAGTGAAAGATTTATGTAGCATCTCAAAGTTGACAAGGATTCAACCACCATATAATTCACAAATATTCAAGTTGATTGCAAGGAGCTTGCAAGCCAAAATTAAGCAATTGAAAAGGTGAGAATTATTCTTAGAAATATTGCAAGTTTATTAAGGTTGATATCAACTAAGTTATATACTCTAGGATATTGAATATTAGGAGTAATAAGGAGTGAAAAGAAATCCTAGAAAGCATATTGATTGCCTTGAGAAGAAAGTAGAAAATAGAAGCATTAAAATATTTATTATTATTGCTTCAAACATTTGCAAACCTTAAACAAGGAGACATAAGGTTAGTGAAAATTAATTTGCAAATACATAGTCTTTCTAAATTTCTAACTTGGGAGATACAAGGAATCCTACTCCAAATTGAAATTGTAGAAATTTAGAAACTTTATTATACAAAGGTAGAGGCAAGTCAAACTCTAAATTTATTTAAAAGTTGGAAGATTGATTTTATTAGTCTCATACTCAAATTGAAGAAACAGAAAATCCAACTTAAATATCTCAAAGAAATTGGAATCTTATCTTTTGAAATTGCATTTATAATCTTTCTACAAGAAGAGATAAATAGTTGATTGTGAGAGAAATTGAACATTATTCTAATAATTTTATCACATAACTAGGGAGATAAAAGGAATTAAACTTAAAGCAAAACTAGAAAGCTAAGTATACTATCAAGTTTATTGTCCACTCAAATTGGTTGCAAATTAAAGGATATATTACAAAATTGGAAAAATCTTTCCAAGATTGATTCTACAAATTGAAGAAGAGTACTTAATCATCTTACTAGGGAGTCATAAGGTAGACTACTACAAAGGCTCTATCAAAATATACTCAAAAGTACTAAAGAATCATCAACTAGTATTTATTCATATACTCCAAACACTAGTGAGCTATTAGAAAATCATATTCAAAGATTTATCTAGAAGAAACATGGATGAAATTATGAGGAATGCATTCAATAGTGAGGAACTATTGCATGAGTTGGAATTTTATTCTCAAAATCTAATAGATACTTTTGAAGGATATAAATACTTGTCCACTAGTAAAAGGGAAATATTCTCAATGTTTCTCAAAGAAGCAAAGGAAGGGAATTTTTTGACATTAATTGGTTATCTACATGAAGTTATTTTCAGAGCATGGTGGAACACTCAAAATGTAGTTATACTTACTCTAGAAGAATGTTTGATGATATATCTATCATTGATTGTTTTTGAATTTTTTCAAAACAAAAAGTGGAATAAAAACCATAATCAATATTATTGTGATGATAGACTAGCCCATCATGAAGAAGTTATACCACTGAAAATTTGCAGAAACGCTGAAGAAGGAAAAAGAAGCATGAAAGAAAGATGAAGATGGAGGAAATTATTTTCAAACTGAATTCAGATCAAAGCAAACAAGAGAGACTAGATGAAGAAACACATCCAAATACAGATAACAAGTACAAGGAGGAAAGCAAGAAAGAACTCAAACTTCAAGATCAAAATAAAATCCATATTGAAGATAAATATGAAGTTCTCATTGAAGACTAAAGTATTCAATACCCAAATAATGTAATACAGGGGGGTGTTGGAATATATTACATTATTTGGTTCTTTCTAATGTACCATCATGGGTACATATTTATATTAGGATTTTATTAGGATTTAAGTAAGTTGATTAAAGCAATGTAATAAATGCACAAGTGTTAGAATGTGCAATGATATAAATGTGCATGTAGTCCACATGTACATAAGTCCTTAGAATAGAATAGTGAGGTGTCATAGGAATATTTAAGGCAAAGAGTTGCATCTCATTATAAATAGGCCTTCATAGAGTAGAAGAGAGAGAGGATTTTGGAGTGTATAGATAGAGTAGTAGTAGATGCAATGTAGATCCATTTTGTGAAAATGAAGAAATTGTGACCTCCATTGAATAGAATTGTATACTTTTATGAGCTTTCATTAATGGCTATTTCTTGAGTTATTTTTGAAGTTCCCTATCATATTTTCATGCATATTAGCTAGCCATTGTCATAGTTATAATATTGCATGCTTATTTACATACTTGTGGTTGCATTTCCTTTAAGTTTATAGCTTCAAAAGCTATCAATCAATCTATATATCTTACCACCTTCTCCTCATCATCTTCAATATGAACCACTCTTATGGTCAATCTATAGAAATATTCTAAATATTCTTTCACTCCCAACTCATTTTGCTTAAAGTTTTGGAGTCTCCTAAATAATCTGATCTAATAATCAATAGGTATAAATTTTGATTTTTAATTTGGCTGCAAACTTATCCCATGTTTAGATTCTATCATTGCCTTTTCACTATATTTTTATTTGAACATGATCCCACCAAATTGAAGTATGTCCTTTTTGTCTCGAACATGTAAAAATAACCTATTTCAAATACTCCATGGATTCATAATCAAAAAATCCCTCCATTTCTATTATCCAGTCACTCAATTATTTTAGGTTTAAATTTCTATTAGGATTGGGAGTGTCCATATTTTGTTTAGATCCTATGTTTGATATTGCCTAAATCAACTATTGCTTTAGTTCTTCTCCTTGATCTTCATCACAAGCTTTTGCATGACAAGTTTATTTTTCTTCATTCTCACTAATCTCCTCAAGATGAATGCCTCTAATTTGGGCACTCTCAATAACATCTAACCTGGTGGTTATTCTTCTTAGCATTTCTTCTAGATCCACTAGTCGAGGTCCCAGACCATGCGGTTTTCCTCTTCTTTGTCATACCATTTCTCTAAAAAAATTATCTTTGGCTTTGATACAAACAATGTAGTCACAAAGGAGGGTGTTTAGTTATGCCTCCTTTAGTAGTACACTCACAAATCAATAGAATGAGACAATGTTCAAACTTGAACAACTCTAAAAATTATCAAATGCAATGGTAATTTTTTGCTTTAACAACACTCTACTTGGATAGTACAATCAACAATAGCATGCTTTAAAAAAGGTAAGTACTTATGATCCTCTAATTTTTAGTTTGTAGCATAAGTTATTTCCTCATTTAAGTTGTGGATGAAGAATTTAATAAGGTCCTTGGTCGGAGGCATGTACTAAATTATACCTACGAGGAGATTCCCTTAGGCTAAGGATTCCATGAAGGATCAAGTGAAGATTTGGTTAAAATATTTCTTGAAAAATATGTAGGTTATATGGATGCAATAAAATTATTAGTTTAAGCACTATCTTCTTATTTCTAATTTAAAACTAGTGTCTCCACATTTATTTGGGTTATAGGGATTCACAAGTAAATACAACAACCAATGGATGCACATCTAATTGTTGGATTGTGGGGTGTGTCTCAAACAACCAACAAGAAATCTCCAAAATATGCTTAAGGTTTTAGAGGTCCATAGGTTTTTCATTAGAAAAATATTTGGTAACTTGAAGACCTCCCTAAGGTCTTGACATTCCTTAAGTTAAAAAATCAAAATTCTTGTAGATCACAATTTGCAAAGAAGAGGATAGAGCATGGACCTTTTAGGTGTGCTTTATGTAAGGAACAAGTAGAAACTTGAAATCATCTACTAATTTCTTGTTCTTATGCTTCCACCATTTGGGGATGCTTTTATATTCTTTGGTTTAGGTTTCTTTTAATTATAAATATTCCACATTGTTTTTTCTTCTATCAATAACATGATGAGGTTGTTTGATGAGCTTCTTAATTCTGTTTTTGCATTAATTTTTATAATTAATAAATATTAATTATAAATATGCATTTTCTCTCATTGTTGGTCTAGAAAAATATAAGGCACGATTAGTTGCAAAAAGCTATAGTCAGATAGAAGGAATAGACTATGAAGAAACATTTTCACCTATAATGAAAATGACTAATGTTCATACCATTTGTGCATTAACATCACAACTAGGGTGGAAACTACATCAAATGGATGTTAAAAATGTGTTTCTTAATGGTGATCTTGAAGAAGTATTCATGACTCAGCCAAAAGGTTTTGTTATCAAAGTACATGAACAAAAGGCCTACAAATTATATAAATTATATGGACTAAAACAAGCATCGATATCATGGTATATAAATATTAATGATCATCTATTATGACACAAAAATAAATGCATTAAAAACCATCGTAAATACCCCAATTTTTTGGAAATATGAAGGCTTTTTTTCTATTAAGGAAAAATTTATGTTTTTTAAAGGGCCTAAACCCTTTAACAATCCTAGACCTACCGAACAAAAAGCCTCATCTTTGAAGGCTACAGGACAATCAAAACATTGAGATAGCTTTGTTAGCTTTTGAAGCTATAAACTTAACGAAAATGCAACCACAAGCAATGTTATAACTATGATAATGGCTAACTAATAAGCATGAAAATATGATTAAAAACTTTAAAAAATACTCATGTAATAGTCATCAATGAAAGCTCACGAAAATATACATTGTTATGCAATGGAGGTATCTATAACTCCATATTGCAAAAATGCTCTACATTGTATCTACTACTACTCTACCCTATGCACTCCAAAAAACCTCTTCTTAATATTCTACTCTAAGAAGGCCTATTTATAGTGAGACTCTTGACCTTCCATATTCCTGTGACATCTCACTATTCTATTCATGTACATGTGGACTACATGCACATTTACATCATTGCACATTCTAATGATACTTGTGCATTTATTACATTGCTTTAAGCAAATACTTAAATCCTAATCTAAGATAACTCCTAATCTAAATATGTACCCATGATGGTACATTAGCAAGTACCATAATGTAATATGTTCCAACACCACCCTATATTACATTATTTGGATGGATCTTCATCTTTCAAGTACTCTTTATTTTGAACTTGTCCTTCTTCTTTTGCTTCAGTATTCATGTTGTCTTTCCATGTCTTCTTCATTCCACTATTCTTCAGTATTTCAAAGTGTTTGGTAGAATCATTGACCTTGAAGTCTTCTAGGTATCCTTGATGAACTAAGGATCTTATAACCTTGCAAGCATAAGTTCCTTTTCTTTTATTTGGTCTTCTGAATGACCTATCTCCTTGATCTTCAAAATTGTCAAGCTTGAATTAATTGTTAGTGAATGCTTCTAAAATAAGAACTTGAAAGAAACAATCTAATCGGAATATCAATCTTTCTTCAAATCTACATATAGTACTTGTCTTTATAGTAATAGAAGAAAGATGAATGATATTTTCCTCCACAATATTTGCATGGATGAAAACTCCAAAAATTTGCTTTCTCATGACCAAATTTGTTGCAATAATTGCATAGTAATGGTATCCCAACTTCTTTATTACTTGTTTTTAGGAGAATCATGCTCATCTATTTCTTTGATGAAGTAGTCAAACCATATGTGTACAATTGAAGCTATTACATATTTACTTATTTTATAAAATTGTATGTCATATTTCTAATCAATACTATGATTTTTGATATAGTTGTTATCAATTCCTTTCATCATATCATTAGAGGATATCTCTACAAAATCTACTTTTGTCAACCTGTTTGTTTTTGGGTTGTCAAAAAAAATTTCTATCCATATTGGTTCTTCTCTTCTAATTTCATTTTCCTTGGGATCATTTTCAGAATCAAGTATGTGTCTTAACCATTTTGAGTCCTTGAATCTTGTATACTTAATAAGCCTTTCCATAGTTTTTCAATAAACCTTTTGTTAAAAAACTTTGGTAGAATTTTTAAAAACTCTAAACCCTTGAGGTTGACTTCCTTAGTATCTGATAATATCCTTTCAATTTTAGAGTTTGTAGGATACCTTATCTTTCTCAACTACTTTGAATATAGTTTTTGATAATAGACTTTGTTTTCTAGGTTTTACTTTGAGTTGAATCCCTTTTGTATCCCTAGTGTTTAATGACAAGTTTAATATAGTGTTCAACTCCTATCACTTTATCCTCCTTGTAGAAAGCTTAAAGATGTAATTTCAATTGATAAAACTCTCAATATCTTTAAGATATTCAATTTGGATTCTCTATGTCCCTTCAATTTATATATGATACTAATAAAAATAATCTTCCAACTTTTAAGCAATTCTATAATTTGGCTTCCTTCAACCTTTGTATAATGTAGTTTCTAAATTTCTATAATTTCAATTTGATGTAGGATTCCTTATATCTCCCTAGTTTAGAAATTTAGAAAAACTATGTATTTGCAAATTAGACTTCAATTTGTAAGTAACCTTATGTCTCCTTGTTTTATGATTTGCAAATATTTAAAGCAATAATAGTAATGATTTTAATGCTTCTATTTTCTACTCCTTTCTTAAGGCATTCAATATACTTTCTAGGGTATATTTTTAACACCTTATTACTCCTACTATTAAATAACCCTAGAGTATAAAACTTGGTTAATTTCAACTTCAATATATGCCTTAATTTCTCCTTTGATCTTTGCAATATTTATGAGGATAAATATTACCTTCCAGGCACCAAAAAATCTACGTGCACTATCACTGTGTTTTGCACTCAAATGACCTGCAATCAACTCGATATTTGTGTATTAATGGTATTTGACTGCAATAACTCCTCAATGTGCTCTAGTCTTTGACTCCTCATTGCTCTACACAATATCTTTACATGCTCCTCCTCACTCTAATCATGTGCTTCCTTTACCTTATAATATGTGCACTATATAAGCATCCTTTGGACATGCTTCTCCTTCTTTATTCTAACTGACATGCAAGGTGGCTAATGCCAAGTGGTGCTAAGACTATTTTACTCATTGGTAATGTATCCTGTAGCGCCTTTCACTTCTCCAATGCCTATGCCAAGTGGCACCAAGATCTATACTTCTTTATTCAATATAGTCTGAGATATTATCCTTGCCTAACGCTTCCTGATATCGTTATCTTACTTGAGTGTAGCCTCTTCACTAATGGTACGCTCTCTAATGGTGTGTAATGTCTTCTCCACATGGTGAATGCTCTTCAAACACTTAGCCTTCTCTTCACATGCCCTAATCTCGTCTTATCATTTTTCTTCGAAGCGTCTCATTGCACTTCTTGTAACTCCTTAATGCTCGTGAATATCTTCATCTCCTTCTATGGTAGAGGATTCAATAAATTTGGTGGTAATCCTTCTAGGTTCTTGATGGTGTTATAGGATGCAAATATCCTCTTATTTCAATGCTTCTTTTAGGTGCCAATTGTGTAGGGTGGACGCTGGCAGTGAATAACTCTCCTTCTTCTTCTTGCTTGACTAGTGAAAACTTGTTGGATAATCTTGTAATCTGTAACAGTCTTCAACGTTGTTACGTGAGCCGAATGAGGATTCTCTCCTTGGTGCAAGTCACTGTTGTGGATGCTCTCCTTGGTGCAAGTCATTTTTGTTATGTGGGCAAAATGAAGATATTGTATTAGTTCCCAACGATGTTTTCTCTAATGTGTTGCTACCTTTGACTGTGTTGCATGGGGTAAACCTTATTGTGCTTTGTTTCCTTACCGTCACCAAAGGTTCTTGAATGCTTGGCATACCTTATGTCTTGAGGTTTGTTATTGAGTTCTTTAGGTTTGTTATTGAGTTCTCTTACTTTAGCTCAATAGTCCTTAGACGAATACGTATTTCTAAGAAGTCTAAAGCAATATTTTGCTTTCTCTTTGTTTATGACTTCTTCTCTAAGCAATATCTGATTTGCTTGTATGTAAATGTGCAGGTTGATGATGTCCAAGATGTCTCCTTTTCACCTTGGAGATACTAAACCTTAGAGCTCTATTTAATGGCTCTAATATGGTGCTCTTGAAACCTTAAGATGCACTGATTTAAATGCTTGCCCCCTGTACTTTAAATTGACTTCCTTGCCTTCACAAAATGGTGGCTTCTCCTTTCTTTGCAAGTTGTGATAATATTGGATTCAATATTGCCTTCTTCTCTTTGGCAACTCTCTCCTTGCTTGGTTACTTTTAAAATGATAATTCCAAGCTCTTTGAACCATGTAAATGATGTGCTTTTTGGATGATAATACTATGCACTGTAGTATATCAAATATATGCTCTAGAATAATGTCTTATTTTGCTTTGAATAGATAATAGAAAGTTGATATTTTTCTTTCTCTTGAAATATATCTAACTCCTATTTTTATGTGCAGGTTTGAACCTTGTAGAAATTAACTTTTGCACTACCTTGAAGACTTTAAATTTGAAACATTTTCATGCAACTTTTAAACCTCAAAATTTGGTGCTTAATAAACTTAATAATGAACCAAATATAAGAGTTCAAGTAATGAACCTTTTGCACCTAAGTTGCATACCTTTTGACCTTTGTAGATGAATTTCTTGGTGATTTGGATCACCTAATCGTTGTCGTTTGCTGGATGAATTTGCAGCTCTTCCTTGCTATCCAAAACAACTCTTCAACTCACCTATTTGTAACCTTGAAACTCCTCTAACTTGTTGCCCAAAAATGTAGTTTGGTGGCTTCAAATCTCCTTCAAGATACACCCTGAAAATCTGAAACTTAGCAGCTATTAATGCTGCCCAAATTGTTGCTTTCTTGCTGTCCTCAAATCTGAAATTTTCATATTGTAAAGCAGTCAATTTCTCCTCTAAAATGTTATCCTTGAATCTCACAAATTTGGTAGGAAACTCCTCCAAATCGCAACTAAGATTTTCCTTCAAGAAACCTTCAATTTTTTGTTGTAAAAATAGCAAACCTCCTCTTCTCTGAAATAGCCTTCAGGCCTTCAATGGCAATCTCCAAATCTCTCAGATTTGGTGTTTTCTTCTAGCTCCTTTCTCCTTCAACTTCCTTGTTGAATTATGGCTTCAATTTTGGCCTATTTGTTGGCCTTCTTCTCAAGAATCTAAAATTCTTAAGATCTTCACTAATATCCTCCAAAATTTTGGCAAAATTCTTTCCAAATCCTTCTTCTTTGGGCTTGTTGTCAGATGACGATAATTATCCCAAATTTTATTCTATCAGGATATTCTCCTTAGTAAATTTCTCCAATGGGTTTGCCTGAACTCTCCTTCAATGAGGTTTTCCTAGCCTTCTCCTTCTATCTCCTTCCAAGTAGCTTGAGGCCTTATCCTAGGGCCTTCAAATTTTGCAACTTCTCTTCTAGTCTTCAAAAATTGATCTCTATATCTTCAACTATAGAAGTTTTGCAATGAGATCTCTTTCTTGGATCTCTGAAATCTATTGCTTCTAAAATCTGCAATAGGACCTTTGCTAGTCCTTCTCTATCTTCAATCTTCCAAATATGGAAGTTCTTCAATGAGACCTCCTTTGGATCTTCTTCTTCAATCTAAAGTCTTCAATATTCAATGGAGATCTCCAATCTCCAATCTTCAATGAGACTCTTCTCCTTGAGTCTCTTCAATCTTCTACTTTCAATGGGGTCTTCTTTCTAAGACCTCATCCTTGATTTGTAGTCTTCAATGTGGCTTCCTTGGCCTCTAGATCTCTTCTCAATATCCAACTTGGAGTCTTCAATCTGCAAATCTTGCAATGGGACATTTTTCCTTAGGCCTCCAAATCTTCAATCTCCAACTTGTTGCTTCAAGTACTGGATTGATTCCAAAGAATATATTCTTCCTAACTCTTGTAGGAAGCTTCCCAACTTTATTTGAATCTCCTTTATTTCTGCAACAAAGTATTAGAAAAAAACTATAATGGAGAAATCTATAAATGATGAATCTTCACTAGTTGATTTGTCAATCTAGTGGAATCAATATTGAGTCCTAGTCTTCATAAGTTTTTCTGCAACTCTATGGAAAGACTCTAGCCAAATGTAATTTAAAAAATTCTGAAAATGAGATTTACTATCTACTCTTAATCTCTCTTATGGCTCTCTCTATTTATTATTGATCTACCTAGTGCTCTGATACCACTATTAGTTTTTGAAGCTATAAACATAAAGGAAATGCAACCAAAATTAATGAAATAAGCAAGCAATGTTATAACTATGATAATGGCTAACTAATAAGCATAAAAATATGATAAGAAACTTCAAAAAATATTGATGCAATAACCATTAATGAAAGCTCACAAAAATATACAATGTTATGCAATGGAGGTCTCTATCACTTCATATTGCAAAAATGCTCTACATTGTATCTACTACTACTCTACCCTATGCACTCCAAAAAACCTCTTCTTAATATTCTACTCTAAGAAGGCCTATTTATAGTGAGACGTGATTTTTGGCCTTCCATATTCCTATGACACCTCACTATTCTATTCATGTACATGTGGACTACATGCACATTTACATCATTGCATATTCTAATGATACTTGTGCATTTATTACATTGCTTTAAGAAAATACTTAAATCCTAATCTAAGATAAATTCCTAATCTAAATATGTACCCATGATGGTACATTAGCAAGCACCAAATAATGTAATATATTCCAACAAACTTATTTCAAGACTTTATAGATTTACATTCATTACCAACCCTTCATATTCATATCTTTGAAGAGTATGTAAAAAATAGAACCCCCAGTATACAAGTCCATAGGTTTCCAAAAAATGGAACACTTAGCAAACAAATCCATAGATCTCCAAAGCATAGAACACTTAGCAAGCAAATCCTATGAAAACCCAAACTGGTAGAATTCTCACTTAGAACCTCAATGCATCCAGAAAGGTACAAATCCACAATCTCTAGAAAATGAGACCCTCGGTAGACAAGTCCATAGATATCTAGAAAATGGAACACTTAGCATGCAAATCCTTTAAAATTTCAGGGTAAAACATAGGTTTTTGAAAGATTCTCAATCCCTTGTATAAAGTTTTGAACTTAGGTCTCCTAGATGAGAATCCAATGAGATACCAATAGAGTATCCCAATAGGCCCACCTAATTCAAAAAATGCTAATGGTGGAGATGGGTAAACTTACCATTAATTTTGAAATTTCCACTAAGCTCTATATTACCATTCGTGACAAATTAAGCTATCTCTAGTAGGAGTGCAATATCAAGGGCAATAAGCTATCAAGATTTCCCTTGAGTCTCAATAAATTGAGGTAAAATGCAAAGGATGCCACAAGAATGTTGGCATTCACTTTTGAACTAAAGGGAGACAAAGATTTGATCCAAGCCCATCTCAGCATCTTACATGAAATGAATAATACACCCAACAAAGAGAGAGTGGTCTTCGCCTTTGGCAACTACATCTAAAAATATTCATGAAGGATTGGTGATGTTTTGGGAAACCAATAACTTTAGGTTCTTGGTATTTTAGGCCCATATGATTCTATTTATAATCTGGACATAAACCACAAGCTGGCTATAAGGCCAATAGATGATTTTGATCACCCACGATCCATTTCCTTTTAGATGGATAGCTTGAGAGGGTCTTCCTCCTAATATGGGTTTGTAGAGAATTTCATAGTCCCAATGCTAACAACCCTAAGCAAGAAAAAATCAAAGTGTCTCCTAGCTAACTACAAGAAATTTTTTGTGGGGCAACAACAAGGTGACTAATTCTTTGCCGAAGATGCTATCCTAGTTAGAATGCATAGTTTTAGTAAGTGCTTATTGGCTACCAAAATATGTGTTTGAGTGATTTTTTGCACTAGAAGTGCTTCGATAAATTATCTCTATCAAATGTATATTTCATTAGTGGAAGAAACAAGACCGGTTTCTTCAAACTTCCCTTTACCCTCAATGAAATCACCCTAGTAAAAATGAAAACACGTGACCTCCTAGATCAAAAGCTAAAATACCTTAAGCTATAAATGATGCTAGGGAAGTGGAAATATAACCTTGATAAGAAGGTTTTTGACTGGCTTGCTAGCATCAAAAACTCAACTAAGTTCATGCATGAGTCCTGGTCAAACATTAAAGCCCGTAGAAACTTGATTGATTAAGCAAGCTTCAATACCAAATCTAAAGAAGGCTTACAAGACCTTCTATCAAACGATGGATAAAGTGGACCCAAACTGCCATATTCATGCAACTAAGTTGAAGTATCTAAAGGGGCAACAATGGAAAGTAGAGAATATTATTACCTAGTGAGAATCTTGGCAAAAGTTGGGAAAGATAATGCCTACATATGGTCAAACAGACGAGGATGGTGATTTCAACAAGAATTATGACAAAGGGTAAATAAACATGAAAACACTTACATAGGCAAAGGCATTGAAGAAGAAATATAAGGCATTATGTTTCTTAACAATATAATGACAAGCGTGCATAAGAGAAAAAAGATAGATAGGAGATATTTGGAGGGAATAGGACTTGGTGTCCTATTCTAAATTTAAAAAAAAAAGACCTAAGCAAAAAAAATAAAATTCCCTTTGTTATCTTAAGAGATTCTTTTATCACTTTGAAGCATGGAATATCATTTTTGCTTTTGATGTAGCTTCATTCTTCACTCTGATATCATGTGAAAAATCACAATACTTTCTAGAAATATTTTGAAACATACATTTACCATGATCAAATTTAGAAAATATGTAAGAGCATTTTGAAGATAGCAATGATAAACAAAATAGAGAGAGAGATAAACAACATGAAAGGATCAAGAGATGGGTTCCCTTAGGTGCCCCACAATATTTCACATATATCACACATTGATGCAATGGATCAATTATTGGGGGTATTTATAGTGATACCAAAATCCTAATTAGATTTAACCTCAAGTCGACATGAACTTGATTGTGAAGTTAAATTACATTAAAATAATAATAAATTATATCTTTTAATCAAGGTTATGAAGGGTTATCATGGATTAATCAAAGTCACTAACGATGAAACATGAAGGGTTTCTTTTAGACTTACATAAATTATGCTTGAAGGCTTACATATATAGATACCTATAGGTTACATTAATAGTGCTTATGTTGGCTTAGGTTAAACTTATTGATATAATTTGGGGTTTTGGTATTGGTATAAATACCCCCACCACTCCATTATGATATTTTTTTTTGGTAATGGTGAAAAAAAGGGGTTTTGGAGGGCCCCAACCCTATTACAAAATTAAGTTATCCAAGGTTACAAGATAAACATCAACCTCCTCCCTGGATAACATGAGACAAAAGCAAAGTTGCAACAAAAATCCTAGAATAAAACCAAAAAAAAAACAACACTCTGGCTGATATCAAAATCTATTTCTAGCAAGGGAGCAAAGGTTGACCTGATTGTTGTTTATTCCTCCCTTCCACACCAATAGTAGTAGCAATCGCTCCAATTCTCAATAATAGGTAATATAAGTAGCAACAACAAAAGCAAAATCACATTACAGTAGCATTCACTAGAAAGCAACAACATACAATCACATCAGTAGCACCAAAAGACCCCAAAAGCAACAACAATACCGACAACATCAAAAGATAACACCCTGTGGAATATACTTTTCTTCTGCCTCTGATGAGGTAATCCTTAAAAGAGATAAGGGAAAATTATTTTCCCATATCTTCCTCTGATCAAAATGAACTCCAATGTTTGCCAAACAATCAGCTGCAACATTTCCTTCCCGATATATATGTAATATCTTCACCTCTGCCATTTATTTTAATAGGGATGAGGTATCCTTAATTAAACCTGACACCTGCTAGTTATCAACTTTTCCTTTCTTAAGATCCTTGAGAATATTCATAGAGTCCCCTTCTATGATGGCCTTCCTTACACTCTTCTGTCTCAACAACATAACACCAGAGTATAGGGCTTTAGCTTCCGCATAGTGATTGGTTTGTATCCCATAACTTTCTGCATAAGCCCATAACACTTCACCTTTCTCATTCTGAATGACACCTCCTCCCCCAACTCTACTTGGGTTGCCTTTTGTAGCTTCGTCAAAGTTTAACTTTACCCAACCCTCCTCTGGTTTTAGCCATCTAGTGTTTGCTCTTTTCAAACTGATTGGCAAAGGTGTTGCTCTAGGTTCTCCCAAGTGCCATTCACTAGTGATCCTCTTTTCCAAATTGTTCTCAAAGTCCACACTATTATCAAAGGCAAGCAAATTCTCCCTCACTGCAGTTTTAATTCTGTTAGACACTGAAAGTTCATCCTTACTTTCCCCCTTGAATACTCTCTGATTTCTTTCCCACCAAACACCCCACAAAAAATGAGGTAACAATAAATTCCAAAGTTTTGATAACCTACTGCTGCTAAAAGGGCATCTCCATTGGTTAAAAAGCTGCCTAAAAGTACTAGGGATCACCCAAGAGCAGAACATAGCTTCCATTAGATTATTAAGTACCTTACTTGCAAACTCACAATGAATAAACAAGTGGTCAATTGATTCAACATCCTTCATGCAAAGAGAACATATATTTGTCATTTGAAAACCTCTCTTACTTAGGTTATCTAGAGTTAAAATCTTATTTTGTAAGCATAACCAAAGAAAGAAAGCCAATTTGGGGATTAACTCATTCTTCCAAACCTTATTTACAGGAAAGTCCCCCTCCACACCTCCGAACTGCAAGGTATAAGCTGATTTCATAGAGAATTCCCCTGAGGAAGTAGGGAACCAAATCAAAGAGTCCTTATCTTCATTATGAGGTAAGTGGTACTGCTACAACAACCTGTTAAGATTTAGCAGAGATTGTTGTAGTTCTGGATCAGCAAAATCCAAAGTTAGCTCTTTCCAAAACCTCTGACCTTCCCCAAATTCTATGTAATCTTTGACTAGCGGTCCATATTTTTGAACCAAGGGATCTTTTAGTCTTTTGAACTCCTACATTTGCTGTAAAGGACTACCTGCAATCCAAGTGTCTTCCCAAAAAAATATTTCCTTGCCTTCTCCTACCATCCATCTTAGACCACTTCTCAACAATTTCCTAGTTTTTGAAACTCCATTCCAAACTGTTGATCCTTTAGGAGGGTCTGAACTTCTAAAGAAGGGTATGAAACCTTCCAAGTACTTACCTTTAAGAATATTAGCCCAAAGCAAATCTTGTTCCTTGGTCAATCTCCAACCTGTTTTAGTTAGCAATGCTTTATTGAACTGCTGCAACTTTCTTATCCCTAGACCACCTTCCCTCTTCGAAGAGCAAACTCTATCCCATGATACCAAAGCAAGCCTTTGTTTTTCTTCTACCCCTGCCCAAAGAAACCTTCTAAATATTTGCTCTATTTTGTTTTTGACCTTGTAGGGGATTATGAAAAGTGACATGTAGTAAATTGGGATGCTTTGTAATGTTGCCTTTAGAAGCTATAATTTCCCAGCTTGAGATAGCATATTACCCTTCCACCCCACCAACTTTCTTTGAATCCAGTCTATGACTGGAGCCCACATTTCTTCTTTCAATCTGCCTGTGAAAAGAGGTAATCCAAGGTAGGTAGCTGGAAATTCTGCTATGTTGCATCCCAAAATCCTAGATATTCTCTGTTGCACTTGTCTAGCTGTGTTAACAAAATAAACATGACTTTTTCTAAAATTGACACTTTGATTGGAAGCTCTTTCATAAATATGTAGGATATTGAGTATCTCCTTTGCTTCTCTTATTGAGGCTTCACCCAAGATGATAGTGTCATCCACGAATTGTTGGTAAGACATTGCTGCAACATTACCTGCAAGTTTAATCCCTCTTATATTTTCTGTGGCAGTGGCTGCTCCCAAAGTTCTACCTAAAGCTTCAGCCATGATGATGAACAAATATGGGGATATAGGATCTCCTTGTCTTAGACCTCATTGCCCCCTAAAGAAACCTGTTGATCTACCATTAACTATGATCAAAAACTTTGTTGAAGAGACATATTTTTATCCACTGTCTCCACTTAAAATCAAAACCAAATTTTTGCATTACCTTATCCAAGAAAATCCATGACACCCAATCATATGCTTTATTCATATCTAGTTTAAATAGCATACCTGCAACACCCCTCTTATCCATCGAATGCAATGTTTCATGTACTGTCATTACTCCATCTATTATTTGTCTCCCTTGAACAAAACCTCCCTACATAGAAGAGATGATCCTTGGAAGTACCTTCTTGAGTCTATTGGCCAATGTCTTAGTGAGGATTTTGTATATGGAGTTGCAGAGGCTAATAGGTCTAAACTCTTTTAGGGAAGAGGCTCCATGATTCTTTGGGATCAAAACTAGAAAAGTATTATTCCAGTCTTCTGGAATCAATGAGGGAATGTTTCCAAGAAGGGAGTCCATTATTGCCTCATCTTCATCCTAATATTTAGAAAATAAAATCTGGAAGAAATTTACTATTGTTGTTGCTATTTCCTCCTCTTTTTTCACTACATCACCATTATCCAGCTTAAGCTCCTTTATCCTGTTGGCACTCCTATGCCTTATGGTTGAGATATGGAAGAACTTCGTGTTACAATCTCCTTCCTTTAGCCATGTTGCCCTTGATTTATGCTTCCAATGTGTTTCCTCCTTTGCTAAAACATTATGAAACTCTGCAAGAACCTCTCTTTCTCTTTTATCCAGCTCCAAAGTTCTTCCTTCCTATTGAAGCTTCAACTCCACTTCCTTTAGGTTATCTAAAAGCTCCTGCTTTTGCTAGAAAATATTTCCAAACACATCTCGATTCCATTTCTTGAGATTTGCCTTTATGATTTTTAGTTTTTTGACAACTTGGAACATTTTAGTTCCATACACATCTGTGTTCCACCAATCTTTGATCCTATCCTCAATTTGAAGATGCTTCAGCCACATCATCTCAAATCGAAAAGGAAATCCTTTTGTCATTTTTTCCTTAGAAAACTCTAAAAGAAGCAAGCTATGGTCAAAGGCAATTTTTGGTAAGGCTCTTAAAGAACAAAAATGAAAGTTTTCATACCAATCAGTAGAAGCTACTACTCTATAAATCTTGGGGGAAGTTTCCAAAATAAATTATCACTGATGATTCATATTCAATTGGCTGACTCCACACCCCCACATTTGAAACAAGTTTTATTGAGGAAGGTAATGGTTGGGTCAAATCTGCATTCACGCAAAATCTGGCAAAAACCATTTTGGTTTTGGATCGAGTAGTTGGGTCAAATGCTATTAATTTTCCTATGCCTTTAGCAATCCCTTCAATGACATCTTCATCCCAAAACTCGACTGGAAGCCTTGGAAGTCTAACCCATAATGGTGCAACATTTATATTCTCAGTATTTGGGTCAAATCTCGATTTCTATTTTTGGAGATAGAGCCCTCGTCTTCCAAAAAACCATGGGCCTTTCAATAGAGCCCCATTCATATCTTCCCTACACATGAAGTTAAATAGTAAAAACCCTTTTGCCAGTGCAACAATCTCCAAGTTACCTTTGGGTTTCCACTTGTGGGATACCCATTTTCTAATTGTATCTAGATTTGGCCTGACACCAATGAATTTTCCAACAAGGCTATTTTCTCTTTCTTTGGAGGTTCTACTTAGAATAACCTGTGGAACCCTCAAATTCAACACCTCCTCTATTTTCTCTAGATTTAAATAAAAAATTTCCTTGTTAGGGTTCACTCCTCCCATAACCAGATTTTCCCAAGTTTTGTGTACACCTGGATCCAAATAACCCTCAGTGGAGGCCATCAAAAAATTTCACCTCGTTGCCTTTGCGGCCTATGGTTGGTCCACTGCCTCAATAGTCGATGGTTAAATCGTCGTCGTCGTCACAACCTATGGTTGATCTGTCATCGTAGCCTGTGGTTGATCCGTAGCCTCGTTGCCTCAACAGTCTATGGTTGGTCCACTACCTCAATAGTCGGTGGTTGAATCGCAGTCATCGTCGTAGCCTATGGTTGATCCATCGTCGCAACCTGGTTGATCTGCCATCGATACAATGATTATTTATGGTGCTCAATAACACCACCCCCATTTTATGTGTCTCTTAGTTTTTATTCTTTCGTTTTGTTATGCTTATTTAATATTTGAGTCAATGATTTGCTTCTATTTATTTTTGGAAAAAATTGTAAATTCTAATAGAGGTATGATTTTAATTTTGATTATCTTCCCATCTCTTAAAAACCTTTGTAGCCCATCATAAAAATCCGTCACTATATAACATATTTATCCATTCTCAAGACAACAACATCCTAAAATATGGTGGGAGATCAAATTTAATCACTTCTTGTATAGTGACTAAGGGTAATTTGCCACTACTATTACCATAGATTTTAACATTTCAATGGCATTTATTTTTATTCCATTCATTTGAATTAGTCTTCAAATAATTTCTACATATGGTAGTCCCATCTCTTCACAAACTCCTTTTAATATAACTATCACAACAAATCCTAAATTGATGATGTAACCATATAGGAGATAATTTTTAAACTTCAGGGTAATATAAAATGGTCATGGCTACGTCTTGGATTTGAGGATATTCAATACATCTATCACATTTACCAAGATGTCAAATGGATCTTCAACTATTATATTTTGTTGCATAATAGGATTGGAGTGTGCATTTTGTTGTGCAATTTTATTTTCCTTGGCATAGCCATGTTCTTGCCCCTTTAAATATTTTTGTAATAAGTACCCCTACTATGGAAAGCCCAATTATTCTAGCATACTTACCTTTGTTGTGGTTTCCTCATCTTTTCAATAATATTGAACCTTGATTTTACTATTTTATTGTAGTAACCCGGTTACTACCTTGGGGTCCCCCACATTTTGAAAACTTGTAAAACCTATAAAATAATCAATTGAAGCATCTAAAAAATCAATTTTGTAATAAGTTATTGGTAAGATTTATTCAAAGTGATATGATTGGTTCCTATGGAGGGAAGCACTTGGTAGAGTGAAGCTAACAACTCCGAGGCAAAATTGATTTCCTCTCCCTCTTGGAACAAATCACTCATTGGTAAGTAAAGGTGGGAAAAAAATGTATAGATCCCGAGGAAGTTCTTTTGAAAGTGATATTTTGGCATGCACCACTAAGGATTTTAGAAGGCTTCTAAGCCATTTAGAGTTACACTTAGAGGCATCTACCAGTTGAAGATGCATCATTTTGCTAAAACTACCCTAAATTCTTTGTTTTTACTATGAGTAAGAGGAAGTTCTTTTGAAAGTGATATTTTGGCATGCACCACTAAGGATTTTAGAAGGCTTCTAAGCCATTTAGAGTTACACTTAGAGGCATCTACCAGTTGAAGATGCATCATTTTGCTAAAACTACCCTAAATTCTTTGTTTTTACTATGAGTAAAAATTTATCAACCAAGGTAATTAAAGGGTGAATTCTATCCACAAATAGGATCCATGAGATCTATTGTAAATATATTTTTCTCTTGATAGAATTAAGACTATACTTTCCACATTGAATAAAAAAACATTAAAACTTAAATCAATAACATTATAACCCCTGTAATTAATGTTATTGGTATAAAGGGACCTCGACCCTTTTCGAAAACCCATGCTTTATCCTAAAATTTTAAAACCAAGAGTAATCAAATAATTAGCTCAATCACTTAGATTCCTAAACATTCAAGGAGGTGACCCAAGTTTGAGTCTTGTCAAGCGATACATGGATAATATCCAAGTTTTGTTATAATAATCTCCTCTTAATAAAATTCATTCTTCTGTCCCGGGGGAGACAGCGCAATTGTTCGAGCTTTGGCTCTTCTTCAGGAGGCCCAAGGTTCAATTCCCTATTGATAAGCATAGCTCTCGGCTTTAGGAGGGGTCATGGTTGGGGGAGCCTATCCACCCTTGTGTGTTGGTCGTATGGGTTTCTCACACTAACCGAATCAAGAAAAAAAATCATTCTTCCAATATTTAATTCCTTCTCTATTTAATTCTCCCTTTAACCTTTCAACATATAAATTAGAGATAAAAATAACCCTGCGTGGATGATTTCCAACTTTTGACATTTGCACTTTTCCTACGTCCTTTCTTCGATGTTCATGATTTTTTGGAATCTTTTCTCTAATGTTCATGCGCTTCATACTTTTGTAGTCTACATTCAAGCGTTACACCCCTTTTGTAACATTTGTCTTGCATGCTCTGATTCCATAACGACCAACTCTTTATTGCAAACAATTCAAATGTCTCTAGTTTGTGTGCTCACGAGGTTTATAATTTCTTCTAGTTTCTTCCTGCGTATTCTCTTTAGCTTCTCCAATGTCTTCAAATATCCTCCTCAGAGGATACTATCATTAAATCTACTCTATGCATGTTTCTCCAACAATTTTAGAGGCTTTCGATGTTCAATATCTTTTCGTTCCTTTTTGCCTTCCCTTGGTCTATCAACAACTATTTTCTCTCCTTCCATCCATCAAATGCTACCTTTTATATATATATATATATATATATAATTGGGCTATGGGGTTGAAGTCTAACTAATAAAATTGTTCAATCCACAAAAAGTCCACCAAGATTAAATTTTGATGGATTACATGATAATACAATTTGTTGTAATACCAATATATGGTTTGTTGAAATATCAAGATGAGGTTGTGCAAGTGTGTGTATATATATAGCTAATCAAGCCTATGGGGTTGAAGTCGAACTAATAAAATTGTTTGGCCCACAAAATGTCCACCAAGAATAAATTTTGATAGATTACACGATAACATAGTTTGTTATAATAACAATGGTTTGTTGAAATATCTAAATGAGGTTGTCCTAATACAACTCATTTCAATCTCATATGATAGTCCTTATGTGTGTCTATTATTCATAAGAAAGCTAATCTATAAATAAGTCAAAAATTCAAGCAATTAGTATACCTAGTAATATTATTTTCAGGGATTGTTATGTGAAGATTGAGTTAGAAAGAGGATTAGATGTTTTTCGCAGGACTACCCAAACTGTCGAACTCGTTTCGGCCATATCTCACTCATCCGAACTCGGATTGAGCTGAAATTTTGAGGGTAGATGCCTGAAAAACCCTAGAACGTCTCCACAAATTTTCATATCATTTGGAGCAACACAAATCCTAGCACATCCCTATGTGTGAACGATATATTTGGCAAGCGGCTATGCGAGGGTTTCATTTGGGTTGAGTGCAAGCAGCTCCAGAGGTTGGTTTTTAGGGCCTTCGGGCCCTAGCGGCCAATATTTTTGTGGTTTATGCTCAATATTTTAGCAGGAAATGTTGCGGGGGATACAAGATGGGTTAGAAATTTGTCTTTCAATAGATCATACCGTGAACTTGAGTGACAACGGCTTCCAATTTGCTGCACAAAAGAAAAGTGAAAACCATACCTTTCCATGGCGTCTAGGGCAAGGATTAAAGAGACCACGAAATAAGTTTCAAGCAATTGATCAAAAAATGGCTCATATCTCAAGTGAATCTGGTGCTAAGGTGCACCCACAAAATAATTCTACTGTGAAAACCCCTCGTCAAGGGTAAGAATTTTGAAGACTCGGTCCCAAAAATGAATTTTAGGGATGCCCTTCGTGGTGGACAGCCTCAGCCCAATGCTAATATCAATATTAGGGCTTCTCATAAACCTCTAAGAATGCCTAAGATTGATCCTAGGAAAACGGAGTCGGGATGTCTTAAAGCAACTGATGGAACTCCTATTGTTAAGCTTGATATGGGTAACATTCAGACTGGCATTGAAGATTTGCAAAAAAGAGGACTAATTTGTCGGTTCGTGGGTTTTCGTTCGAGTCTATCTGCTTTCAAAGTCTGGGCTGCAAAAAGTTGGAAAACTAAAGGTGAGTTACAAATCTCTATTTATCCAAATGGTTATTTTCTTGTTTTATTTGCTAATAATGAAGATAGAGAGAAAACTTTTCAAGGGGGGTCCTTGGTTTTTTGGAAGGGCGGGGCTTTTCATGAAGCCCTGGCATACTAAATTTAAAGCCGAAGAAGAGATGCCTTCTATAGCTCCCGTGTGGGTTAGACTCTTTGGCCTCCCTATTGAATTTTGGAATCCTACTGTTTTTTCTTCAATTGGAAACTCTTTAGGAACTTTTATGATGACTCCCGATTGTACTCAAAATTTTGAACATATTATTTATGCTCGAATTTGTGTTTTAATGGATTTTGACAAACCCCTACCTAAAAAGATCACATTACAATTTGGGGAAGACACTTGGGAGCAAGTAGTGGACTATGAGAACATTCCTTTTCGTTGTAGAATTTGCCATGAATATGGTCATTTGGCCAATGCTTGCCCAAATAAAATTCTTGATCAAAAGAAAGAAGATATAAACTCAACAAGTTTCCAAATACCTAAGAAGAAGAACACTCAGAAACCAGTAATGAAGGATCAATCAAAGTCATTTGCTAGTATGTTTGAAATCCTTTCCACAAATGATGTCCCAAGTGAGGAAGAGGAAATAATGGAAACTGAAATCTTAGAAACACAATTTAAATATGAAGGAAAGAACTCAGAGACAAACCAACAAATCAAAGGTTTTCAACAAAAAAAAAAAAAGGAGAAAATTTACACAAGAAAAACAATATTTCAAATGTCAAAACTTCAAATAATGCAGGTCCCAATATAGACTCCATTGAACCATCTAGTAAAATTTTGGTTGTGTATGAGCATTCTTCAAGGTTAGAAGCCATCTCATATTCAATTGGAATAAGTCAAGAAACAGGGAAAAAAAAATTGAAGATGGATTCTAATCAAAAAGTAGGTCGCAAGACCAATCAATATCATATGGTAAAAGAAGGTGAAAAGCTTGTAGAGGAAGGTAAGATTAATGCCCTTCCCAACATTTTTAGCCCCGGTATTAATGAAGATCATCACTTGGAATATTAGAGGACTCAAAGGGAGTCTTTCAAAACAAAATGAAATTAGAAGAATGATTCAGATAAATCATCCACATCTTGTTTTCCTTCAAGAAACAAAGATGTCAATGGAGGATATGGACTTAATTGCCAAGTAAAATTTGGCCACTGGAAAAGTGGTTTCCCTCAGTTCCCAAGGGACTTCGGGTGGCATTGCTTGTCTTTGGGACCCAAAAGAGGTAGTTATTCACCATATGGTTGGAAGTTGGGGTTTGTTGGCTATAGCTATTCAAAGTAGACATTCCAACCAGATTATGCTCTGCATTACTTTTTATGCCCCGACTTCTTTGGAGGAAAAAAGAAGATAGTGGAAGGATATTACTCATATTATCTCTCATTTTCCTAAAGCTTGGATCTTGATCGGAGGAGATTTCAATACCATCCTCTCTCTAGGATGAGAAAAGGGGGGAAATAGAAATTTGGACAAAAGTACTCACCTCATGAGCGAATATATTGCAAACCTCCATCTTGTGGATATCCAACCGGATAATGGCCTTATGACTTGGTCTAACAAAAGGCAAGGCTTAGCTTGTATAATGGAGAGATTGGATAGGTTTTTGCTCTCCGAAAATTTCTTAATCCATGGTCACATTCCTAAAGTGAAGACTCTTAATAATGCTGGTTCGGATCATTGGCCAATCATGGTGGAAATGTGGAAAACCAATGTGAGTTTCTCTCCTTTTCGTTTTCAATTAATGTGGCTTAGAGACATTTCCTTCAGACCTCATGTGCAACAATGGTGGAAGGAAGGTAAACCTAGGCATGGGACTAAGATGTTCTGTTTTGCCAAAAGGCTGCAATACATTAAATCCAAAATCAAGACTTGGAACTAGAAAGAGTTTGGGGATGTTCATAAAAAAAAACATGAAGTTATTGCTCATATTGAAAATTTGAATAAGAAAATCCGTTTAGATGGCCTCACGAGAGAAGAGAAGTGCAGATGAAATTAAACTCACAACTCGAGTTAGAGGAATGGGAAAAAAGAGAAGAAATCTTATGGAAGCAAAAATCTAGAATTCAATGGCTCAAAGAAGGAGATCGAAACACAAATTTCTTCCACAAATCTCTTCTAGCTCGAAGATCTCACAACTTTATTTCTTCCTTAAAATCAGATTATGGAGATGTTGTTTATACTTGGGATGGCATGAACTCTATTGTTGTTGATTACTTTTCCAATATTTTTGTTGCTACTCCTCTTGACTCAACTTCACAACAAAATGTTCTTCAAGCAATCCCTTCTCTTATCACTTCCGAGGAGAACTCTATTTTGACTGCTTTTGTTACTATCAATGAGCTTCAACAAGTAGTTTTTAAAATGCAAAAGGGAAAACCCCGAGTCCCGATGGTTTTCCTATTGAGTTCTACCAAGAGTTCTGGGATATCCTTCATGTTGATTTATTAGAGGTGGTGGAAGAAGCCAGGAAATCCAAAGAAATTTTGAAGGTTATCAATAAAACTTATATTACTCTTGTTCCAAAAGCTCAAGAGGTTGATCATATCTCAGCTTTTAGACCTATTGCTTTATGTAATGTTCTTCTCAAAATTATTACTAAAATCATGGCAGAAAGGTTGAAGCCTCTTTTGCATAAGATTATTTCCCCAGAGCAAGGGGGATATGTGGAAGGACGTCAAATAGTAGATGAGATAGTTCTTGCTCAGAAGCCATCCATTCCATGGATATGCAAAATTCTCCTTCTATGTTCATCCGGTTAGACTTATCCAAAGCTTATGACAGAGTGGATTGGCACTTCCTTATCAAAGTTTTGAGGCAATTTGGTTTCTCTAAGGATTGGATGGATTGGATTATGGGATGTATCTCTTCAGTTTCCTACTTAGTTCTTATCAATGGCAGGCCTTCTCAGTATTTCCCGGCTTCCAGAGGTATTAGGCAAGGTGACCCGCTATCCCCTTATTTATTCATCATTCTTTCTGAATGCTTGGGTAGGACTATAACCAAAAAGAGGGAAAACAAAACCCTTGAGGGAGTTACCATTGCTCATGGAGCTAGACCTATCTCTCATCTTCAATTTGTGGATGACTCTACCCTTTTAGGTAAAGCTACAATTAAGGAAGCTTCTAATATTAAGCAAATCATTAGTTGTTTTTCTAAGGCTACGGCCGATTGATCAATGAAGACAAATCTAAAGTTATTTTCTTTCATCGCTCTGCTAGACAGGAATCCATGGTCTTGGATAAATTAAGATATAAGAAGACCTCTCTTCCAATCACTTATTTAGGTATTCCCATAAATATTCAAAGGCAGAAAAATAAATATTGGAATTGGTTGTTGGACAAAGTCAAGAAGAAAATTGGAAAGTGGACCAACAAGTGGCTTTCTTCTGGGGGTAGAATCACCTTGGTAAAATCAGTCCTTCAAGCTATTCCTATTTATGTTTCTTCTATTTTGAATATCCCAAAGGTTGTTCTTCGAGAATTGGATCAAATCAATCATCGTTTCCTTTGGAGTGGTACTAAGGAGAAAAGAAAATGGGCCTTGGTGAAATGGGATACTTTATGTCTTCCTAAGAGTGAAGGGGGGTTAGGATTTCGGTCTTCAATTAATAACAACAAAGCTTTAGCTGCTAAATTATATTGGAGGATGTTGCATAACCCCAATGCTCTTTGGGCCAATAATCTCCATGCTAAATATGCTGAGAACAAAAGTCCTGAAGACCTTGTTCGCTATCAACTTCCTACCAAAGGTTCTCCCATTTTAGCAGTTCTTAAGACTCGGTGAGGATTTGATAAAGAAAAAATTATTTTGGATCATTCATAATGGTCAACATGCAAATTTTTGGACAGATTCTTGGGATGGTCACAAGCCTTTGATAACTCGGTTTCCCGATTGGAGGCCTTGGATGGAGGAGCTTCACCGAGCTAATTGGATAAAGGTGGCTAATTATCGTCGGTACCATACTCGGTAATTCAAAGGTTGGTAGATATTGGATCCCTATTGAGGACTGGCCTATTCAAATCCCGAGAAAGGCAAAGACAAGATATCCAAGGCATCCTTCATATGAGATCCCTCTCTTGGTCCCATGAAAAAGATTGTTTTGGATGGAACAACACTACTAAGGGTGAGTATTCGGTTGCTCAAGGTTATTTGACCTTATGCCATAATAATCCCAACCATTCTTCCGACATATTTTCTCAATTGTGGGCTCAAAAGCTCTGGCCTAAGGTGAGGTTCTTTAATTGGCTTTTATTGCATCGTAGGGTGCTTACTGGTGAGCAACTTACGAAGCGTGGTTTTCATGGCCCTTTTAGATGTGAAATGTGTGAAGAGAATGTAGAAACTATCAACCATCTTTTTATTGAGTGTACTTTAGCCTCCGAGCTATGGAGGAGAATGGCAACTTTACTTGGCTTACAAGTGGTCCAATTTTTTCACTTTTGAACAGACTTTGGAGGGATTGGCCTAATCAAGAGGGTGTTGATCATTTTATTAGGCAAGTTAGTTTGGATGGGTTCTACCATTCTTCTTTGGAATATTTGGAATGAAAGGAACAACCGAATTTTTAATCAAGATAGGAAGGATATTCACTATATTTGGCAAAAGACCATAGCCAACTTAGTTGAATCAGTCCATCAACTCCTTAATCACCCCCAAAACTCCCACCAAA
Source organism: Wollemia nobilis (assembly GCA_028583015.1). Taxonomy (NCBI): domain Eukaryota; kingdom Viridiplantae; phylum Streptophyta; class Pinopsida; order Araucariales; family Araucariaceae; genus Wollemia; species Wollemia nobilis. The sequence continues at coordinate 3,019,360 of JAQPPZ010016984.1, forward strand.
GATGGGATCAAGTGATGCAAAGATTGAAGATTAAACCTTCTAAGGGCAACCAACTTAAAGGGAATGTGAGTATTAGTAAGATGGATAGGACTAGAAATTGGCAACCTCCTCCTAAGGATTTTGGAAAAGTCAATACCGATGGAGCCTCTAGAGGGAACCCCGGAAAAGCCAGTGTGGGAGGAATTGGTAGACTTTCAGATGGCTCCCTAGTTTTTACTTTTGCTTGAGAATTTGGGTATTCTTTCCAATAACCTTGTTGAGGGGTATGGTATCCTTAGAGGCCTTCAAGAGGCTACTAAGGTTGGATGGGAAAAGGTGTTAGTTGAGTCTGACTCTCAACTTATGATTAATCTCTTGAAGACTCCTTCTAAGAATCATAAGGTGGATTGGAGAATAAAAAGAATTATTGAGAAGATTCAATTAATCCAGATGGGATTTTTGAAAGTTGATTACAATCATGTGGTTAGAGATCAAAACAAGAGTGATGATGCTTTAGCTAATTGGGCTTTGGACAAAGGTGATCTTACTTGTTATGGCCACCCTCCTATATGGTGGGCTTCTCAAATTAGGGAAGCTCTTCTTTCTATCATTTCTTTGGATGGCTCCAGTTTCGAAGGTACCTAGTTTCTTCTTGTTTTTTTTTTCTCTTTGGTTCATTCAGTTTTTTTAGTTCCCTAGCTCATTCTATTCTTTATTTTGTTTCCTCTGTTGATTCTTGCATTAATAGTCTTCTAGTCTAGATAGGTCATTGTTTTGTTCATTTTTTTTTCTTTTGTCTTCTTTGTTTTTTTGTTTAGTTTTTTAAGGTGGGTGGGTTCTTTTGTTTTGTTTTGTTTTTGTGTTCTTTGTGTTGTTTTTTGTTGTTCTTGTGTTTTTGTTGTTTTGGTTTTTTTATGTTTTTTGTTATTGTTCTTGTGTTTTTTTCGTTCTTGTTCTTGGGTTTCTCTTTGTTTGTGTTATTTCATTTTTTTATGTGTGAGTGTTTTCTATGTTTTTTGTTTTTGTTTATTGTCTATTGTTGGTTGTTTTTTTTTTTTTTTTTTTTTTAGGTTTTGGTTGTGTTTTTTTTCATGTTTTTTTGGGTTATGTCTTTGTAGTGTTCTGTTGTTTTTGTCTTGTTTGTGTTTTGTTATGTGGTTCTTGTGTTTTTCTATGTGGTTTGTGTTGTGGTTTCTTTTATCTTATTGTGCGTGTTTGGTTGTGCTTTTGGTTTTGACACACTCAAGGAGCATGTTTTTTATTTTATTTTATTATTTTTGTTGTTATTTACTTTTTTTAATTTGGTTTTGTGTGTTTGTTTGCTCCTTGAGTATGTCAAAGGTGGTAGGCCAGGTCCGAGTCCTGGGCGTTTTTGGCGGAATGGATACCCCTGCCTCCTTGGGTCTTACCCGAAAGTGGCATCCCTTTTGGGATGTTTTCCACAAATAAAATATATATATATATTATTTTCAATAGCAAGCTAAAGCCAAATGCTTTTGTTTTTTATTTTTAATGAGTATAGTTTAAGGGGAAAGTTGTTCATTATCAATTGCCTTCCAAAGGTTCTCCCATTTTAGCAGTTTTTAATACTGGAGAGGATTTGATAAAGAAAAAACTATTTTTGATCATTCATAATGGTCAACAGGTACATTTTTGGATAGATTCTTGGGATGGTCACAAGCCTTTGATAACTCAGTTTCCCGATTGCAGGCCTTGGATGGAGGAGCTTCACCGAGCTAACTCGGATAAAGGTGGCTAGTTATTGTCGGTACCATACTGGTAATTCAGAGGTTGGTAGATATTGGATCCCTATTGAGGACTGGCCTATTCATATCCCAGAAAGGCAAAGACAAGATATCCAATGGATCCTTCATATGAGATATATCTCTTGGTCCCATGATAAAGATTGTTTTGGATGGAACAACACTACTAAGGGCGAGTATTCAGTTGCTCAAGGTTATTTGGCCTTATGCCATAATAATCCCAACCAAACATCTGACATATTTTCTCAGTTGTGGGCTCAAAAGCTATGGCCTAAGGTGAGGTGCTTTACTTGGCTTTTATTGCATCGCAGGGTGCTTACTGGGGACCATCTTATGAAGCGTGGTTTACATGGCCCTTTTAGATGTGAAATGTGTGAAGAGAATGTGGAAACTCTCAACGATCTTTTTATTGAGTGTACTTTAGCCTCTAAGCTTTGGAGAAGAATGACCACTTCACTTGGCTTACAGTGGTCCAATTTTTTTACTTTTGAACAACTTTCGAGGGATTGGCATAATCAAGAGGGTGTTGATCATTTTATTAGGCAGATAGTTTGGATGGGTTCTACCATTCTTCTTTGGAACATATGGAATGAAGGGAACAAGTGGATTTTTAATCAAGAAATGAAAGATATTCACTGTATCTGGAAAAAGACCATTGCCAACTTAGTTGAATCAATCCATCAGCTCCTTAATCACCCCCAAAACTCCCACCAAAGATAGGATCAAGTGATGCAAATATTGAAGATTAACTCTTATAAGAGAAACCAACTTAAAGGGAATGTGAGTAATTGCAAGATGGATAGAACAAGGAATTGGCAACCTCCTCCTAAGGATTTTGGAAAAGTCAATATTGATGGAGCCTCTAGAGGGAACCCTGGAAAATCTAATGCGAGAGGAATTGGTAGACAGATGGCTCCCTGGTTTTTACTTTTGCTAAGAATTTGGGTATTTTATTCAATAACCTTGTTGAGGGATATGGTATCCTTAGAGGCCTTCAAGAAGCTACTAAGATTGAATGGGAAAAGGTTCTAGTTGAGTTAGACTCTCAACTCATGATTAATATTTTGAAGACTCCTAAGAATCATAAGGTTAATTGGAGAATAAAAATAATTATTGAGAAGATTCAATTAATCCAGATGGGATTTTTGAAAGTTAATTACAATCATGTGGTCATAGATCAAAACAAGAGTGTTGATGCTTTAGCTAATTGCGCTTTGGACAAAGGTGGTCTTACTTGCTACGGCCACCCTCCTAAATGGTGGGCTTCACAAATAAGGGAAACTCTTCTTTTTATCATTTCTTTGGATGGCTCCAGTTCTTAAGGTACCTAGTTTCTTCTTGTTGTATTTTTGCTTCTCTTTAGTTCGGTCAAGATATTTTAGTTTCCTAGCTCAAACTAATCTTTCTTTTGTTTCCTCTGTTGATTCTTGCCTTAATAGTCTTTTGGTCTAGAAAGGTCATTGGTGTGTTCTATTTTTTCTTTTGTCTTTTCTATTTATGTGTGCGTTTTTTTGTATTGTTTTGTTTTTGTGTTGTTTTTTGTTGTTGTTCTTGTGTTTTTGATGTTCTTGTGCTTGTGTTTCCATATGTTTGCGTTAATTGATGTTTTTGTGTTTTGGTGTGTGAATGTTTTCTATGTTTTTATTTTTCTCTTTTGTCTGTTGTTGGTTGTTTTTATTTTATTTTATTTTTTCTTATTTTTTAAGTTTTGGTTGTTTTTGTTTTTCATGTTTTTGTTGGTTGTCTTTGTAGTGTTTTGTTGTTTTTTTGTTATGTTTGTGTTTTGTTATGTTGTTCTTATGTTTTTTCAGTATGGTTCGTGTTGTGTTTTTTTTTATCTTATTGTGTGTGTTTGGTTGTACTTTATCTTTTTGACAAACTCAAGGAGCATGTTTTTTTTTTTTTTTTTTTTAATCTTTTTGTGTGTTTATGTTTGTGTGTTCTTGTTTTTTGTTGTTTCAAGTTTGAGGTGGTAGGCCAGATGCGAGCCCTAGGCAATTTTGGTGGAAGAGAAACCCCTGCCTCCTTGGGTCTTACCCGAAAGTGGCTTCCCTTCTATGATGTTTTCCACACAAAAAAATAAATAGTTTTAAGGGGAAAGGGGAGCAAAACCTAATAACAAGTAGGAATACACCTAAATCACATTAAATAAAATGGTCAACAACAATAGCTTCATAAGTGGTTTGTAATTCTTGAAAGTGCATTTTTAGCTAATATAAAAATTAATTTTAAAACTAAAATGGCAAAGCCAACAATACCTTGTGTCAAAATTTGCATTAAGTTATAAAGGCTTTGTTGTAAATGGCAAAGCCAACAATGCCTTGTGTCAAAAATTGCATTAAGTTATAAATGCTCTGTTGTAAATGGCAAAGCCAGCAATGCCTTGTGTCAAAAATTGCATTAAGTTATAAAGGCTCCGTATAAATGGACCAAAGATCTCATCCTTTTTTATATAGAGAGGAGTAAACTACTAGCAAACATTTTAAAAATGGTCTTCCAATATGAAGAAGCTTCACTCAACCTTTCTCTAATATGAAATAACATAGTGTCATCCCTATCAAGAAGATTCACCCATGACATTTGTCTAATATGAAATAACATAATGCCATCTCCATCACACGCCCCAACTGATCGATATTGTAAAAAGAATCCTCGTCATATAGTATAGACACATTTCACTTACAATATCATTTGAAAAAATATTAATAATTATTGATAAACAGGTAAGGAAATTTTGAGAAGACCAAATTCTGGTTATTTTTTTCCTTATGAGGACATCCAAGGATCAAGTGTTATTGTTGCTAAAGTAGGAACAAGCATCTTCCATTCAATATCTTTTTCAAGGAGAGATTATCAAAGATTTTAATTGTGCCTTCCTGGCTTTATTTTTCAAAGGACCAATTTTTCTAGGTGGAAATAGAAATTCACTCTTTACACATTAAAAAAAAAATCCCAATATTACAACAATCAAATTGTACGAGAGATTCACTTAAAATCCAAATAAAAGGGACAAAGCCTTTGAAGATTTTTCTCCCTCTATATGTGATTGCAGTGTTGTTGTAAGATTTAAAAGGAAACATTATTATATAATTTTGAGATTTTAAAAATATCCAAGATTTTAAAAATATCCAATGTATCACCTTTTTCTTTTATATCTGAACAAAAAACAATCTTCAAAAAATGCCCCTATGTCCCATGAAAGTTTTTGTTTTGATATTTTTATAAGTGGACAACATTCAGCCTTGTCATCCGTTTAAGTTTCTATTTTAGTGGTAAAAGCAAAAACAAATACAAAATTGGCAAAGACCTTAAAAAAATTCATGAAACATTTGGAGATACAGTCCTTAAGCTTGTCAAATGGTTCTCATGTCATCCAATCATCAAGTGGGAACCAAATTTATAATAGTGGAATCTAATTTTTTTCCAAGATATTATTATTTGGAAAAGCTTCTATTGTTGCACCAAACTCATCCTTTTTGAGTCTCTGATAAATGTTGCTAAAATACAAGTAAGAACCTATTGTGTCTTTAGTGGCTTAACCCTTTTCAAGTAAAATATTAAATCTTACATCATACAACTTCTTGTACGGGACTTTACATAATTTCAATAAGTGTTCTAAAAAGCATCTCGATTGCCATCATTAAACTAGGTGCACACAAAATTCATGTGAAATAATTGATTGCTCCTTTGTCAATTTCTTGAACATCTTCCATTTTACATTGAGATTTAGTAATATGTCAGCTTGGAAAAAAAAAATATTCTCATCTCCTTGTTTTGACCAAATATTTTTTTGTTTCAAATAGGTTTCTCGAGGAATAATGTCAAAATATTAAAAGACTTGCATCTTTTTCCAAGAGATCTGGGATGGTATCTTTTTAACACCCTTCTTGCAAAACTTTAAGTTGGATCTGATTAAAAGCAATGTTGTAATATTTAAAAGAAACGATTATAATATAATTTGAAGATTTTAAAAATATTCAATCTATCACCTTTTTTTATATCTGAACAACCAACAATCTTCAACAAATGCCCCTATGTCCCACGAAAGTTTTTGTTTTGATCTTTTCATAAGTGAACAACATTCAGCCTTGGGGGTTTGATTTTGTTGTTAGGGTTCTCAGCCAGATGTGGGACCACGTTGGTTTCTTTAGCATTTCTTATGGGTTGAGGTATTATCATTGAATTTTCTGGCATACGGACCACATACCGACCCAAACCCGTGTCTGGAGGCGGGGTGACATTGAGTTGTTTTGCTGCGAAAGATTCTAGCTTGTGGCCCCTGTTTTTGGTTTGTTTCCCTAGCTTCAGTGGTTTGCGGTGGTTTGCAGAGATTTCTTTCTCCAGTTCCAACAATGGTGTTAGTGTCTGATCCCAGGATTCTATTGCTATCTTTTTTGGGATCTTACCATTTTAGTGTCTGATCCCAAGATTCTAAAGCTATCTTTTTTGGGATCTTACCATTTTCCCTCTCAGGCGATGCCAAATGTTAGTTATTTCTCTCCATTGTCCCTGAGAGTGGTTGTTTTCCAGCAGATTACGACATTGTTTCCTGCCTGGTGATTTGGTGGGTTGTAGGCATGTCTCGTCTGATGGTTTTTGGATGATGGGATCCACCTGTGGTTAAGAGTTTCTTTTTTTGGATTGGTGGATCTTCTTTTTCTCAGTTTTCCCCATCTATTGGTGGAGTGGGCTCTCAGAACAGTGTGTTTGAGTTGGTATGGTATATCTCTGGTTCCTTATCAAGGTTTTTTGTTGGCCTTTGCTTTGTGGTAAAGTATTTCTCCGATGTGGTATGCAAGTTTATGCTCTTTAGGTTCATTTCGATTGTAGCTAGGTGAAAACAAGGTTGATGATTCCGATGGAGATATAGGGGCTTGCTTTGACGGGTGGTTTTCGTTGCAGAGGTTTGCTTTTTTCAAGATTTAGGTGGATTGGGCTTTCATTTTGGAAAGCTGGTGCGAATGTTTCCCGCTCGTTGTTGGTTCAAAGCGGGATTTTCATTGGATGTTTGTTGTCGAATCTCGTCTACTTCAAATGTCAAATCTAATTGACGAGAGCTTTGTAATTTTTAATTTTCAAATTTTGAAATGTTTTTCCTATAGTGCTTTGTGCATCCTGTGGGCTTTAACGTTGTATTTTCCGAATTATGTGCCTCTGATAGGAGTTGTTGACCCCTTCTTGGGTGTTGGTTGGTGCCTTTGTTGTAAAAGCTATATTTTTTGTGGGCTGGATTGTTGGTTGGTTAACCCTTTTGGGGTTGATTGTAAGCCTCCGGTTGGAGCTTGTTGTAAAAGTTGTGGTTGTTGCGAGTTGAGGTATCCTCTCAAAACCCTCTTTAATTAGGATCCAGTATGGATAGTCTTGCATCCAAGGGATTTTTGGCTACTTGCCCTTGGCAGTTATCCAATTGATGGGCTGACTTTGTGTTGTAAAAGGGTTCGGACCCTTTCAAAATCCCATTTTTACCCTAATCCAAAAAAACATTCAGCCTTGTCATCCGTTGTAAGTTTCTATTTTAATTGTAAAAGCAAAAACAAATATAAAATTGGCAAATCCCAAACAGCAAAGGCCTTAAAAAATTGCACAAAACATTTGGAAATACAGTCCTTAAGCTTGCCAAATGGCTCTCACGTCGTCCAGTCATCCAGTGGGAACCAAATTTATAATAGTGGAATATAATATTTTTCCAAGCTATTATTATTATTTGGAAAAGCTTCTATTGTTGCACCAAACTCGTCCTTTTTGAGTCTCTGATAAATGTTGCTAAAATCCAAGTAAGAACCCATTGTGTCCCAATGCCTTAACCATTTTCAAGTAAAATCTTACATCATACAATTTCCTATACGGGACTTGAGAGTTTATCTTATATATTTTCAAGGAGAAGTGTTCTGAAAAACATCTCGATTGCCATCATTAAACTAGGCGCACACAAAATTCATGTGAAATAATTGATTGCTCCTTTGTCAATTTCTTTTGAACATCTTCCATTTTACATTGAGATTTAGTAATACGTTAGCTTGGAAAAAATAAATATTCTCATCTCCTTGTTTTGACCAAATATCTCTTGTTTCAAATAGGTTTCCTAAGGAATAATGTCAAAATCTTAAAAGACTTCCATTTTTTCCAAGAGCTCTAGGATGGTCTCTTTTTAACGCCCTTCTTGCAAAACTTTAAGTTGGATCATAATATCTTCTTTTAGGTGATTAAAAGCAATGTTGTTGTAAGATTTAAAAGAAAAAATTATGATATAATTTGGAGATTTTAAAAATATCCAATGTGTCACCTTTTTTTATATTTGAACAAACAACAATCTTCAACAAATGCCCCTATGTCCCACGAAAGTTTTTGTTTTGATATTTTCATAAGTGAACATTCAACCTTCGACGGTTTGATTTTGTTGCTAGGGTTCTCAGCCAAATGTGGGACCACGTTGGTTTCTTTTAGCATTTCTTATGGGTTGAGGTATTATCATTGAATTTTTTGGCATACGGACCACATATCGACCCAAACCCGTGTCTGGAGGCGGGGTGACATTGAGTTGTTTTGCTGCGAAAGATTCTGGCTTGTGGCCCCTGTTTCTGGTTTGTTTCCCTAGCTTCAGTGGTTTGCAATGGTTTCTTTCTCCAGTTCCAACAGTGGTGTTAATGTCTGATCCCAAGATTATAATGCTATCTTTTTTGGGATCTTACCCTTTTAGTGTTTGATCCCAGGATTCTGAGGCTATCTTTTTTGGGATCTTACCATTTTCCCTCTCAGGCGATGTGCTAAATGTTAGTTCTTTCTCTCCATTGTCCCTGAGAGTGGTTGTTTTCCAACAGATTACAGCATTGTTTCCTGCCTGGTGGTTTGGTGGGTTGTAGTCTTGTCTCATCTGGTGGTTTTTGGATGGTGGGATCCACCCGTGGTTAAGAGTTTCCTTTTTTGGATTGGTGGATCTTCTTTTTCTCTATTTTCCCCATCTGTTGGTGGGGTGGGCTCTCAGAATTGTGTTTGAGCAGGTATGGTATATCTTTGGTTCCTGATCAGGGTTTCTTGTTGGCCTCTGCTTTGTGGCAAAATATTTCTTCGATGTGGTATGCAAGTTTATGCTCTTTGGGTTCATTTCGATTGCAGTTGGGTGAAAACAGGACTAATGATTCCGATGGAGATGTAGGGGCCCGCTTTGACGGGCGGTTTTCATTGCAGGGGTTTGCTTTTTCCAGGTTTTAGGTGGCTTGGGCTTTCATTTTGGAAAGCTGGTGCAAATGTTTCCCGCTCGTTGCTTGCTCAGAGCGGGATTTTCATTGGAAGTTTGTTGTCGAAGCCCGTCAACTTCAAATGTCAAATCTAATTGACGCAGGCTTTATAATTTCTAATTTTCAAATTTTGAAATGTTTTTCCTATGGTGCTTTGTGCATCCTATGGGCTTTAACATTGTATTTTCCGAATTTTGTGCCTCTGATAGGAGTTGTTGACCCCTTCTTGGGTGTTGGTTGGTGCCTTTGTTGTAAAAGCTATATTTTCTATGGGCTGGATTACCGGTTGGTTAACTCCTTGGGGGTTATTGTAAGCCTCCGATTGGGGCTTGTTGTAAAGTTTGTGGTTGTGGGTTGAGGGATCCTCTCAAAACCCTCTTTAATTAGGGTCCAAGATGGATAGTCTTGCATCCAAGGGATTTTTGGCTACTTGCCCTTGGCAATTGTCCAGTTGATGGGCTGACTTTGTGTTGTAAAAGGGTTCAAGCCCTTTCAAAATCCCGTTTTTACCCTAATCAAAAAAAACATTCAGCCTTGTCATCCGTTGTAAGTTTCTATTTTAATTGTAAAAGCAAAAACAAATACAAAATTGGCAAATCCCAAACAGCAGACCTTAAAAAATTGCATGAAACATTTGGAGATACAATCCTTAAGCTTGTCAAATGGCTCTCACGTCATCCAGTTATCCAGTGGGAACCAAATTTATAATAGTGGATCTTACATTTTTCCAAGCTATTATTATTATTTGGAAAAGCTTCTATTGTTGCACCAAACTCGTCCTTTTTGAGTCTATGATAAATGTTGCTAAAATCCAAGTAAGAACGCATCGTGTCCCCATGCCTTAAACTTTTTCAAGTAAAATCTTACATCATACAACCTCCTATACGGGACTTGAGAGTTTATCTTATATATTTTCAAGGAGAAGTGTCTTGAAAAACATCTTGATTCCCATCATTAAACTAGGCGCACACAAAATTCATGTGAAATAATTGATTGCTCCTTTGTCAATTTCTTGAACATCTTCCATTTTACATTGAGATTTAGTAATACGTCAGCTTGGAAAAAAATAAATATTCTCATCTCCTTGTTTTGACCAAATATCTTTTGTTTCAAATAGATTTCCTGAGGAATAATGTCAAAATCTTAAAAGACTTCCATTTTTTCAAAGAGCTCTGGCATGGTCTCTTTTTAACGCCCTTCCTGCAAAACTTTAAGTTGAATCATAATATTTTCTTTTAGGTGCCTAAAAGAAGATATTATGATCCAAGAGTCTTTGTATTGATGCAAAATTTAAGTACAACAGCTCTTTAGCAAGATGTTCCCCCCTATTACATTACACTGAGTGGCCTTTTATAGAAGAATTTACCCCTGATTACATTAATGTTCAAACCCTAAAACTGGTAGAGCAGTTGAGATTTGGCCTCTGCCAGATGACAAAGCATCCATGGAATGCGGCTCACTTGTGTTTAGAGCGGCTCCAGACAATCTCTGCAGTTGGGACGACGTCTCATTAATGTGGTTGGTGCAGCTTGCCCTTTGGAGCTTTTCCAGGACCTGACATGGTCGGCCTGATGGGATGGGCTGGAGACTCGAACTCTTGCGCCATGGATGCACCTAAGATGTCCACCTACCCTGCTTTCTCGGGACACATGCCCTCCGGATGCAATCTTAGCATTAAAAAACGCTCGACAAAACTTTGCTGGAAATCGGGCCCGAAATGCAGTTTTTTGGCCGAAGTTGAGCATTTTGGCGAAGTTGGGAGCATTCTGGCGAAGTTGGGAGCATCCTGGCCGACATAGAGCATTTTGGTCGATGTTCGCTCCTGGCCGACATAGAGCATTTTGGTCGATGTTCGCTCCTGGCCGACGTTCGCTCCGCTTGCTGCCTGAAACCGGGGTTCGCTGGCGATTCGAACGAACCTGAGCTTCCTAGCCGGCTTAGAACATTTTGGCTGACGTTCGCTCCGTCTGCTACCCGAAACCGGGGTTCGCTGGGGATTCGAACGAACCTGAGCTTCTTGGCCAACATAGAACATTTTGGCCAACGTTCGCTGCACAAGGAGCCCGAAACCGGGGTTCGCTGGGGATTCGAGCGAACTTAAGCATTTTTTTATACTTTGGCTGCACTTCACCCAGAAACTTGGGCAAAGTTGAGGTTTGCTCCCTTTCGGAGCGAACCTAAGGTCCTCCTTGCCTTAGCTGATTTTTCATTGCTCCATGCTGCAGTTCGCCTGGAAACCGGAGCGAACTTGAGGTTCGCCCATTCCTGGAGCGAACTTGAGAGAAGTCATTCCTTAACCTCTTTTGCACTTCCCAGGCTGCAGTTCGCCCAAGAACCTGAGCGATTTTGAGGTTCGTCAAGTTTCGAAGCAAACTTGAGCCAACTCAGGGTTTTGTCATTTTTTGGTTGTCCAAGTTGTAGTTCGCCCCTGGGCCATAGCGAAGCTGAGATTCGCTCCTTTTGAGAGCGAACCGGAGGCCTCTCATGCCTTAGACTTTTATTTGCCCCTTATGCTGTACTTCGCTCAAAACCTCGAGCAAAGCTGGAGTTCGTTGTTTTTCTGAGCAAACCTGAGCTTCTTTTGCCTTAGCCAATTTTTCAAGCCCGAAATGGGTTTTCGTTGGCTCTGCTTCCCCGAGGTCATAACTTCTGATCCACTACCCCGATCGCCTATTATAATATATCGCCGGAAAGCTTGCGAAAAGATCTGCAATGACGAAATATCCAAAGATCATTTCATCCACTTTATCATCCACTTTTAGGGCCTGCGAAAATGCCAACACCTATGCATGCTCTTTGTCGCTTAGAGCTTCATACTTAGGCAAAATTTTGTCAAAAAATTTAATGTGGCAAAAATGCCAACAGGAACTAGGAGCTAAACCAATTCTAGGTTGTGAACCCCTCGTCTAATATAGGCAGGCCTTCACTTTTGAAGGATCTCTCTCTCTTTGACACACACACCAAAATTTGGGTTACTCATCTGCTATTTCATTCATTGCAAGTCAATTCTTAGTTTCCTCAAACCTGCTTGAGGACTTCTAAGGTGGCATCACAAGCCCTTTCTTAAGATTTCATGAAGAGGCTACAGTTTCCCATGAATCAGGGGCCACCTACAAAAGCTTTGCCCCTGTCAAATTCATAGTAACAAAAAAAAATCTCCATGAAAACAATATTTGACAGAAAAATGAGATGGAATTCAATGACTTGTTAATCAATATGATATGAGCCCACAAAATGACAACACAATTTTGTGGATCGGTACAGGTGAACACCCTCTACAATGTATTCAGGCAAAAAAAAAATAACTCTGAGTTGACAAATGTAAAACAGACATTGTTATTCAGACCCTCTGGGAAAGAAAAGAAGTTTAGAGTATCTGATGCCTTCCAACACAGCCATGGCACCCTTGTAAGCCAGAACAGGCCAAGGATTAGCACAACCCTCCTTAAAGTTCCAAGGATTAGCACAACCCTCCTTAAAGTTCCAATTTGAGCTTTTAAGAATATATATGCGCTAAAACAAAACTTTAAGCTTACAAGCCATCTTATGCCAAAAGGACTCCTTTGTCACAGATTTTCCTTCTTGTGACTCGATCTCTCCTATGTTTCCATTCCCACCTTCACAATTTTCAAATTCTACCTTCCTGGATTTCTGTGTTCATTCTTCATTTCTCCATATTTATAATCATAAATGTCGTGTTCGTCATTCAAATAATGAAAGCCAATGGATGAATATTTCATTGCTTGTAGTAAAATAAATATCAGTCATGACCTGTTGACTATACACATTTAAATATATATGCGCTCAGCCTCCTGTTACATAAGTATGAATTGTCATTTTTATCTTCAGAATCTTCTACATTGACTCTTTTATACTGTCACATGTAGATGGTATTTCACATTTGACATGACTGCTTCAGTGTGTTACGTACCTTCCTGGAATGAAAAATATATAGGTGTCTTCTTTGAGGTCATTTCAAAATGTTAATACTAGATTTTATTTTCGAACAAGTTTTTGCAATTTATGAATTCAAATAAATGTACATAAAACCAGTTTTCCATTTTGTATTTAGGAAAATACACTAAAATTCAAGTGTGAGCTACCTACATATCCAACTGGTTCATATATATCATCACACTTCCTTTTTCACACCACACTCTATGGCACTCCACTCTCGTCATTGTCAATGAAAACAAATAGTTACTAATGATTAAATGTTTACTAACCTAGAACATCTAAAATGAAGTCAAACAGAATTTTTGGAAAATAGAAGGTAAAAGACCACGCTCGACAGACGGCCCTAATTTTGTTCTGAGGTAAATGTCCTCTTTATTTATAAGTGGCCTATTTTGGATTTCCAAGATTGCCCACAGCATGGAATCAATAAAAGAATAACTAAAGTTCTAAGCATTCCTTTAATAGTATTCATTGCCAACAACCAAGACAAAGAAGAGAGTCCAACAAAAGGATGAACTATTCAACCAGATAAACATATCCAACATAAAAAATAGTGCAGCATAATCAACATTAAAAAACAAATATTTTCATCAAATGGCATTAGATCAACTGGTTAATTCCTAGGACACCCAGGTTCGAATCCTGCCACCGATACATGCATAATAGCCAAGCTGTTGCAATACCACTATGTGGTGATGACATAATGCAGGTAGGGCTGTTTCAATCCCGTCTAACTAATTTTAATTTAAAAAAAAAAAATGAATATTCATTCAACTAAAAGAAATAAATAAACAAATATGAAATTGGAGGCACACAAGGAATGTACAAATGGCCTATTTTTCATCATGGATGATTGTTGAAAGATGAGAATGTTTCAGAATACTAATCAAATTCTTGGGAACTACACTGATCTTTCCTGCTCATCATTCCAACAATTACATGCATCAAATACAATAATATGTGCCCATAACATCTACATACTTCATCTGCATCTTCTATGTTTAATTCCATTCTTAACCAGTGTGGTACTCCACAACAAACAGCTCATGCAACTGTTGCACAATTCAGTTTTGAATCACTTAGCAATCAACGCATACCATAAAAAGATGTTTGCTTTCCAGCATATCAATCATTTGGATAAAAATCAACTAAGCTTTCAACGATAATACAATTTGATGCCTATCATGGAATCAATGGCTAGTGTGATAAAAAAAAAATAATAGTAAGGTTGGTTATGTGAAACTGCATGCCACATTCAAAAATAACTTAGTTGGACACAGTCTACAATAGTTTTGGATATTTACAATGCCTACTTCAAAGATTTCCAGGAGGCTTGTTCGACCAATCACTTAAATTCACAAAAGCAAGTCACAAATGGCACATAAGCCACCATAACAAGTAAGAAAAAACATTTAAAGTGCAAAGAACAACCCTTGTATAGCAGATTCACACCTTTTCTGAACAAACAAGAATAAAGAGATGACTAACATTATCCCTGGTGGGGAATGATCCAGTTTACATTACTTTCTTTAGGCATTTCTTGGCACATGGTAAAGTTCATCTCTCCAGAAAAAATATCATTGAAATAAATTCTCATATGCAAGGCTTCACTGACATTGAACATTGAACAAAATGCATTACTCACATCTGCAAGCAAAGACATCATGAAGGAGATGTTATATAAGCTAGGCAGAAAGGCAGTGTGCAAATATATTTGAAAAGATTTAAAGATGAAGGTTATGTAGTCCATTAATTGCCTACTGGAACTGCATTTCTCGTGGTTACCATGCACACAAAACTAAAAATTAACCAGACTTAAAAATGTAAAATCACTACCACTAAACTACTTACATGATTAGATCTACCTCCATGTATACATGGAATGCCTATCTACACACTTTGGAAACACAATTTCTTTCTGAATTTTCAACCTAAGAATCTTCAATTACTTCTCCATTTTAAACTTCCATTTAATATTACACCATTCCTGTACCTTCCCTCAGAACCGTCTGTCCCACAGAAGCCCTCTCTTGGAAATCTCTCTGTGATGTGCTCAAGCTCATCTATGCACCTCAAACTTTTCCCTAGAAACCAAACAATTGAGCATAGGTAGAATTCTAACAACATTTTCCCAAATCAGCAACCCATTAACATTCTCTGGGCTTCTCATAAAAACTTATTGCTTCTCTGATTACCTTCATAGTTCCTGCCTTTAATGTATATGTCTCTTTATTTCTGCAATGATTCTCTAAAAGGATGCAAGGAATGATAGGAACCATGTAAACTGTTTTCCAGTATGTGTTACTTCTGTTTCTATTATATTTCGTTAGGATAACTGTTTAACTTGTGCCAAGAATTGGAGATACGGAGAGACAGTTCACAAGGGGATGAATGCCCTCCTCCAGGGAGGGCAGAAAAGAATGTGACATAAAACACATGACAGAGCTATCTGAGTTTGATGAGCCAAGATATCATACAATCATGCTATAACATAAAAATATAAATATTTATAAATTAAAAAAATAAAAGTTGCTGGTAAGAGATGGCAAACATAACCTAAGCAGTTGGTGGTAAGAGATGGCAAACATAACCCACTAGGTTTGGTGCAAGCAGTGGAGAGGGAGAAGTTTCACACCGTAAGCCAACATTTCAATCCCATTGGTGAAACCTTAACATTTGTCCAAGACATTTTGAAGCAGTGGTAAATAGGATGCAATCATGTGAGCACAGCACAAATTCACATCCCCAATTGTAATGAACAACCCATATAAAGGAAGCATGTGATAAGAGTATATTTACCATGATAATGTGATTGTAGTTTATTAAAGTAGATGTAACTCGGACGATGCCTTTTTCAACCCCATATAACCAATTTAATAGTTTAACACACACAGAGTAAACATAACACATTCAACTGCTTCTATGGCAACTATAAAATTTGCAGAAATGATGGCAAATATTAAAAAATGTTCTTTAAAAAAGTAAAATTAAGAATGGCCATCTTAGTTTGATTAGACAAGATATCATATAAGCAGAATATCTGAGCATAAAGAACTAATACTAAACACCTCATTTCATTATATCACTGAATTTATAGATTTTCAATAGTTTAAGCAAAAATAAAAATAAAACTGATATAATGTAAACCTTGAACATACTGCCAGGGATTTATAGTTCAAAGTAGATATAATGAGTACTCATACTAATCCAAAATATATAACATCCATGAGCATCAAATACCCTATGCTTACATATTACTTCAGGCCTCTCGAGGCTCTCAAATACATCTCCAACACTTATGAAACCATGTCCTTATCTCAGATATCCTTTTGATACACATGTCACTGATAAGCACCAGAAATGCTCATCTTATATACATTTGTGAGGGCACTGTACTCGTATAATTAACACTAGAGATGCAATTTTGTATTACTATTGTGTATGATTAATGATAAATTGCGGTATTTATACTTGATCGGTGTTTTTAGCTGAATGTGTGTGTAGCTATGGGTTTTTGCTCATTATTTTGTAATTCCGAGTCGAGGTCCTCTACGGACCTGGCATTATGTGCATGAATTATTATTTCGGTGGAATGAGGATGCTATAAAGGTGATTCCGACGAGTGTAGGAGGCGCCTACACCCCGAGCTCAGGTAAGGTGCCTACTTCCTCTTAAGAAGAGGCGCCTATATCCCAAACACAGGAAGGTGCCTATATCCCAAATGCAGGAAGATGTCTACATCCCACCAATTGTAGAAAGTGCCTACATTCCATTTAGAACACAGCACCTACATCCCGCGGACCGTAGTAAAGCATGTGCGTCTAGCTGAAAGATATGGCATCTAACCTCATCAAAAGAAGTGCCTATCTTCAGCGAAAATATAACGCCTATATCCCAAATGTTGACTGTTGGCCGTTGACCACATTATTTCCAGAAAAAAAATAACAGAAGTTGTTTTACTTTCCAGAGAAGCATCGTTCTCAGCCGCAGACATTCAATTTCACAAAACAACTCACCATTTTTGGCGAAGGACATAGCTGCACTAGCAGCCGTTGTAACAAACCAACTATGTATGCTTGATTTAGATTTTTTCCGTTGCATGTTGTTGTAACAGGCGTTGCCTGCGAGTTGTATAAAAATGCAAAGCAACCCTGAAAGAAAGATCCTTAGTTCTTGATTTAAATTTTTATTCTATCGGCATTGTAATTAAATCTTTATTAATCAAAAGCTCGAGAATTTCAATGGATTAAGAGGTTGTTTGTCAGCAACTAGTCGGGCAGATCATCTGCGGGAGCTTAGGCCCACTCCAGGCAGTAATCCTCCTCTATTTTCATTTATGCTATTTCTAGCTTAGGCCCACTCCAAGCAGTAACACTTGACAGTCGTCTCGAAGATGCATCTTGATTGTACCAAAAAGTCCTCCCGATACCCAGGAAACATGTCTCACTGTCCCAGAAACAGCCTCACCATCTCAGGCTGTCTCCATTCCAAAAACTTCATGGAACATCGTGGAAAAGAGAGATAACAAAAAAGGATATTTTCAGGAAAATCAGAAAATGCGTAAATAAATTAAAAACCTTTATTTATAGCTACTGCAAACGTAAATAAATATCAATGTACAAGACACTCAAGTGGCCTATAATGCCAACACTAAGGCTACATGTTACAAACGCTAAGCTAGAATAGGAATTCAAGGATGCTATGTACCTCAAAGCACTAATTCCTAATTAGCTTTCCTAACCCTAACTACAAAATCTAATGCAAATTCTAAACTCTCGGAAGAAGAGGGTACATGCAAGGGACAAAGAGGGTCATTTATACTGAATACTCATCTCTATACAGTGTACATTGCAGTTGTAAGATTCCTGCAGAAGTGTTGACGGTTCAGCTTCGAAAAGTTGCAAGAAGACATTTATAATGATTCACACCATAGTAGAGAAACTCGTACTTGGCACGGACTCAGCAAGGCCAATTTTTTACTGGACTCAGACTCCGCAAAAGAAACAGTCGGAAAAACTCGGCCAAATAAAATGAAGAAAATGCAACTTTTCATTGAGAGAAAGTCTTTTTTCATGCACGTCACGATTAGTTAACATTATACAAATCCAAAATTAATACTGTAAGCGATACAACCTTGAACTACACATGAAAGTGGCAAAACACACATCAATGGAACTGCTGGATGGTTGTTAGATTCAGTCTTGGAGCATCCTCAAGTCCTTTTGTTGTCATTTCACGTGCTGTTTATTTGTAAATATTTCCTCCTGATAAATATGTAGTGTTTGTGTCCCTATCGGGACATCAAACTGTTATGTCTTTGGGCTTTCATCCAGGAGACCTGAGTTTGAATCACGGGGAGGGTGGCCCCTGTCATACCCCCAGTTAAGAAAAAGCACAGGCCCTTTCAAAAAACCCTGTATTTACCCTAATAAAAAAAAACATGTAGTGTTTGCTAATATTTTATATTGAGTCAGAGTCCAGAGAGAGTACATAAGGCTGGTACATATCCCTTTTAATTTCCATGGTTCTCAGATTGTGGATGTACTAGGAGATACCTCCCATAGACAAATGGTTATATATGGGCTAGTGGCTACTGTTAGAAAATCCTTCAAGTCATGTTATGTCCCATTCTGGTTTCGTGGCCATACACAGGTGCAATGCTCAAACCAACACTGAATATGGTTGATGCTGTTCTCTGGCAAAGTATGGATAGTAGGATATTATCCTTCAAAGGGTATAACTACATATCACAATTATTAGTCAACTTGTCTTCCTTAGAAAGACACCTCAAGGATATTTTATGCTTCTTCAAATGGCCTCTTGCTATTTTATGTGCAGCTTATAAATCTCACTGGGATTGTAAGAGCGCCCAAGCACTGTACTATTCCAATCTTTGGTGTCTAATTCTTGACACCTTTGAGTTGTTGCCTCAAACATGGTGAATGTTTCCTGTGTTGCTTAGGATTTCAGAAGCATTTGTTTGTTCCTAGGCTTAGTGGTTAGATGAATGTTCTATAGAATGTACTTTACAGGGAAGTGCAAAGAAATTTTGCTCTTGATTACTAAAGATGTTAGATTTGCATGGGTAGGACATATTGCCATGGAACTCCATACAAGATTGGTTTAGATCTCTTAATGTTGTCTACCCTTTTGGTCTCAACTACCATTGTTGATCTTGTTTGACCTTATCCCTATCCTATGCTGACTAATTTTTCTTTTCCTTTCGTCTTTGGTCCTTTGCAATCAGGTGGGCCTTGTGGCATTAGCCTTCCTTTTGGTTCTTGTTTTTTAACATCAAATGTGGTCCTTTGCAATCAGGTGGGCCTTGTGGCATTAGCCTTCCTTTTGGTTCTTGTTTTTTAACCTCAAATGTAACTACTGGGTGGCTGTTAGATTCTTGAAAACTAGGAAAAATTTGGGTTTAGGATGCAAACGAGTGTTTTTTTGGTCTGATTTCACCTTCTCTCTGCTCTCTATGCAAGTGGAATCAGCAAAAATGAGGCCTATTTAGGGGGTGGGGAAAAAATTGATGTCGTTTTTCTGTATTTTTGCCGCTGCAGCCGAGTTTTTTCTTGGACTTGCTCCAAAACAAACTAGTCGAGTCCAAAAAACTCGTCGATTCGAGTCAAAGAAAACCCGGGAGGGCTGACTCAGGCACAGGCTCGGCGAGTTTTTCAAAAACCCACCGAGTTTCATAACTAAGATTCACACTATTGGATTTTGCATGTCTTCCTATGGTGCCAAGGGGAAGAGTGGGCTGACAATATGTGCTAACAGCTGGTGCAGTTCTTGTGACACTCAATGCATGGAGATGCTTCTATTGGCATGTTAACATCCGAAGTTGGCACTAGGTATGATGCCTAGCACTTGGCTAAGCATTGGCACTAGCACCTAGCAAATATTGGCACTAGCACTACCATCTATTGCCAGTGCTCGATGTTGGGTTGGCACTAAACTTACATATAGCACCAAGGACAGAAGAGAAGTGCTAGCGCTACTTAGCAGCAAGCCATAGCATTGATATACAAGGCTGGCATCTGCTGGTTCTTGTTACAGTAATGAAGAGGACTTGAGCAACCCTTGATTTGCTAGGTATGGTGCCTAGCACTTGGGTAAGTGTTGGCAATAACACCTAACAAATCTTGAAACTTGCACTACTATCTACTGCTAGTGCTTTGGCATTGAGTGGATGCTAACCTTCAAGGTGACACCAAGGTGCAAAGATTTCTCTTTGCGCTAGCATATATTGTTTCATGTTGCCAATAGTGAAGAATACTTTAGCAACCCCTACTTTGCCAGGATCATTTTCCCCCCACCCAGTAGGTATAGTCCTTACAACATCTAACACCACCTATGAAAACTGACACTTCATATTGATCTCCTCTGAAACTAAGAAGGGAGTAATATATCTGAATATTCCTGATAAAATCTACGGAAGTGCACAGAATAGACTTGATAATACTCTTATAGGAAAGTTCATAGTCCCAAGACCAGCTGGGGATCAGATCAGGAAATGAACGGGCAATTGTTGGAAAGTCAAAGGACATGTGGAAATCTCCTTTCTGCCAAATGGTTTTTTCCTCGCCTCGTTTAAGAATGAAGAAGATTGCCATAGGGCTCCACTTGGAGGCCCATGGTTTATGGGTAGATCTGGCCTATATCTCAAGAAATAGGCTCCTGGCTTTAACCCCGACACAGAGAGGATAGATGTGGCGCCAGTATGGGTAAGGCTCCCTGCTTTGACTTTAGAATTCTAGGGAAGTTTTTGAAAGCATAGCAAACTCTTTTAGGCGCTTTCTCACAGTGAATTTTGTTACCAGAGAAAAAAAAAACGTTTTTTTTGCTAGAATGTGTATTGGTTGAATCAGGATAGAAACTACCTGATGTAGAGTCAGGGTGATCAATCCTTACCTACACGGCACCACAGCTCCTAAGCCTCACTTAGGCAGCGTGGACTACGCCTCCAAGTGTTCGTACCTGCACAAGCCAGCAAATAGACAAGCCAAACAATATTTGTATTTATATAGCGGAAGCAAGCAACACAAGGTTAGCACAATATCGCAATGCACAAGATAGACATCCACACAATGGCCAACACAAGAGTTGCAAGTAGCAAAAGCTTTATTTATATTGGATATGTCGTCAAACGGATTACAATGCAAAATGGCACAACGGCCTGGCACTATCGGCCCAGTTACAAAACAAGTGGCTCAAAGGCACACACTCTCTGACCGCCCAACGCCCGCAGCTCGGAACGCTGAACGTCTCCTGATACTATGCCCGGTGAGTCCCGATACGCGTCCACTCGTACCACTCACAATCTCGGACAGCTCCCTCCACCTCGCTCAACAACTCATGGCAATTTCACAACAACACTTGGCAACACACGGCAACTTGGCAACACACAAAACCGACAATGAGCTTGGCAGGAGCAATGGACGTGGGGAGCAACTTGCAGGAGACTCAAGTTGCTCATATTATCCCCCACTTAAGTGGGCGACGTCCTCGTCGCCAGTAACAGGTCCCTCTGAACATTTGGTCTGCAGCCCTCTGAACATCAGGTCCCACACTGAACACTTCGGCACCTCCCACCTTAGGGAAAGAATCTTTGAGCTCTAATAGGCGTAAAGTGGGTCTGCAACCCTCTTCTCAAGGAAGGCGTGCAGCTTCTTTCTAGCACTCCACAAGGCTTCTTCTCGTTCCCAGCTGTCGGATTCTTCACCCTTCCAACTGACTAAGAATTCCCTGTGTTGTCTGTTACCCCAGCCAACTGTCTTCATATCCCAAATTCGCTCCACCTCCCGTTCATGCTTATCAATCACATTCGCAGGGGGTCGACTCGGCTCACTTCTCTCTGGCTCGGCCTCATCAGCATAAAATTGTCGCAGTTGACTCACATGGAATGTCGGATGAACCTTCATGTGTGACGGTAACTCCAGTCGATAGGCAACTTTGCCCACTCTAGCCACTATCTTGTACGGTCCATCATAACGGCGGATCAAGGCCTTGGACTTGCCCTTCTTGGCTTTGAACACTTCAGGTTCCATCCTTAACAAGACCTTGTCCCCAACATTGAACTCCACGGACCGTCGACTTACATCTGCAAAATTCTTCATTCTTTCAGCTGCTTTCAACAGATGAAGTCTTGTCAGGTCCACCCTTTCTTGCCACTGCTTCATGTAGTCGGTAGCTGATGCGCACCCCTTTAGGTACCCTCCAAGCACTGTATGGGGCGACAAGGGTTGCTGCCCTGTCGCTAGCTCGAACGGTGAGTGCTTACTTGACCTACTCTTCTGGCTGTTGTAGCAAAACTGTGCCATATCAAGTAGATCCGGCCAATTCAATTGGTCGCTATGTACAAAGTGTCTTAGATAGGTCTCCAAGATGGCATTGATCCTCTCTGTCTGCCCATCTGTCTCTGGATGAAATCTTGAAGACATCAACAACTTCATACCCATCAGCTGAAACAACCTCTGCCAAAACCGACTCATGAAACGAGTGTCTCTGTCCGAAATGATACTCAAAGGTACCCCCCAATACTTGACCACATTCTTGAAAAACAGCTCTGCG
This sequence comes from Wollemia nobilis, assembly GCA_028583015.1. Taxonomy (NCBI): domain Eukaryota; kingdom Viridiplantae; phylum Streptophyta; class Pinopsida; order Araucariales; family Araucariaceae; genus Wollemia; species Wollemia nobilis. The sequence goes on from JAQPPZ010016984.1 coordinate 3,041,864, forward strand.
GCCATCTCTGCTGGGCATGGGGACGGACAGGCGGTGAACACTGCATACTTTGAAAATCGGTCTACCACTACCATGATGGATGCAAACCCCTTCGATTTGGGTAGACCAGTGATGAAGTCCATACTCACACTGGCCCACGGCCTGATTGGAACTGGAAGAGGTTGTAACAAACCACCTGGCAACAGATACACACTTTTATCCTGCTGGCAAATAAGACAAGACTGGACATACTCATTGACATCCTTCCTCATCTTCGGCCAGTACAGTCCCCTCTCCAACAATGCCAAAGTACGTTGCTGACCTAGATGTCCCCCCGATAGAGAATCATGGCATTCCTTTATAAAGTCTCGACGGAGACTCCCCCACTTAGGGATATAGACCCGATCCTGGCTGAACCATAGAATTCCATCTAACATGCTAAACTTGTTCAACCGACCCCTTCGAGTCTCATCTTTCACAGTGTCGACCAACGCAGCTGCTTGGGGATCATGAACCAATCCCTCCTTGATCTTTCCCAACAACTCCTCTCCAAGTACAATCTTACTTTCACCATGGACAGAAGCTGGGCTCTCTGACGCTATTGTCAACACTGCTAACTGTTGCTTTCTACTGAGTGCATCCGCCACCACATTCTCTTTTCCTGCGGTATGCACTATGTCCATATCGAACTCAGCTAGAAAGTCTTGCCACCTGGCCTGCTTGCTTGCTCTGAGTCTGAAAGAAAGTGTTGGACACATTGTCCGTTTTGACCACAAAGTGTGCACCAAGAAGATAGTGTCTCCACGTCCTCAAACAATGCACTACTCCGATCATCTCTTTCTCATGCGTAGGATATCTCCTCTCTGCATCATTCAACTTCCTCGACTCAAAAGCAACTGGGTGCCCTTCCTGAATGAGCACTCCTCCAATGGCAAAGTCCGAAGCGTCCACATGTACCTCTAACGGCTTACTGAAGTCTGCCAGAGCTAACACTGGTGAGGAGGTTAGCTTCTCTTTCAACAGCTCAAACGCTGCTTGGCACTTTGATGACCAGTCCCATTTCTGATCCTTCCTCAATAAGTCTGTCAAAGGCGATGCCAACTTCAAAAATCTGCTTACAAATCGCCTGTAGAAATTAGCGAGACCCAAAAATTGGCGTAAACCATGTACATTGCTCGACGACTCCCAATTCCTAATTGCCTCTAACTTCTTCGGGTCTGGCTTGATGTTACCTTGACCAATCACATGCCCGAGAAATTTCACTTCTTGCTGAGCAAAGGCGCACTTCTCTTTCTTTACATACAGGCTGTGCTCACGTAACAAGTCGAAGACCTCTGCTAAGTGTTTCTTGTGTTCCTCAATGTTCCTTGAATATACCAATATATCATCGAGGTAGACCACCACTGACTTGTCCAATAATGGTCTGAAAATGTCATTCATGAGAGTGCAAAACGTGGCCGGCGCATTACACAATCCAAATGGCATCACAAGAAACTCGTACGACCCATACTTTGACACACAGGCCGTCTTCTCAACGTCTTCCGGAGCAATTCTCACCTGATAGTACCCTGATCTCAAATCCAGCTTAGTGAACACCTTTGCCCCTGCTAGGCGATCAAAACAGTCATCTATTCGTGGAAGCGGATAACTATTTTTGATGGTAAGCTTATTCAATGCTCTATAATCCACACACAAACGTAAGCTCCCATCTGCTTTCCTCACGAATAGTACCGGCGCTCCAAAAGGTGAGCGCGAAGGACGAAGATACCCTGCAGCCAACAACTCTTCCAGCTGCTTCTTCAATTCAACCATCTCTGGCCCACTCATCCGGTAAGGAGCCCTTGTTGGAGGTCTCCCCCCTAGGATCAACTCAATTCGATGGTCTTGTTGTCACATTTTGCACGGGGTGCAATGTTTTCAATTTTTGTAAGAGAGCTGCTCTTCCTTCTCCCCCCTTTCTCTCTGTTCCCTACATTCTCATTCTTCTCAAAATTGACAGCACTTGCCCTGAAAAATGGCTAAGTGTCAGGGTATGCTGAGGTGTTCGGGTTTTTTGCGGGCCATAAACAGGGGCGATAAAATGGACAAAATGAGCCCTGGATATTTTATTATTGCAGATCTTCTCGCAAGCTTTCCAACGATATATTATAATAGGCGATCGGGTCAGCGGATCAAAAGTTATGGCCCCGAGAAGCTGAACCGGGAAACCCAGTTTTTGTGCGAAGTGCGCACTTCGCCCAGTTTTGGTGCGAAGTGCGTACTTCGCCCAGTTTTGGTGCGAAGTCCGACTTCGCCCCTCTTTCTGGGCGCACCTTGTAGCGCGAGCTGGCAGGTGACAAAGAAGAATGATAAGCTGCGGAGCGAGTCCGTACGGCGCGGACACCGGTGTTCACCTGTGCGCGGCCCGACTTTTCAGCGAGCCGGAATGCGCCCTTGACGGGTGTACGGTAGGGGAACAAACCCGGAATTTGACCAAGGCGTGAAGGCCTTCCCAAGCTGCATTGTTTTCTGCCCACGCATCCCAAGGAGCTCCGATCCCAAGCGAAGATAGATAGAGCGCCCTTCAAGGCGGACATGTGTCACTGACATAACCCATCATACGACAAGTGTCCGACTTCGGGATTTGAACCAAAGACTGCCGACCAAAAGGGATAAGTATGGGCCGCACTACTTATGCCAGTTGCCTCATTTAAGGCCGACGTGAGTTTCCACCGCCTCGGCTACCCACATTTCGTCAATATAAAGTTCTACCCAACGCGCCGCCACGTGGGCTGTTCAACCTTCGGGGAGACCATGCCGAGGGTACGATCCGACTGACAGAGGTCGGCATCAGCAGTTCCGTGGCTGCTTTTGTCAGCTAATGTTTGACTGGGACTTTGTGCCCATTAATGTAACCGGGACGAACTTTGGGCTATAAATAGCCACCACGTTTTCATTGTAAGTGGTGGAAGGGGAATGTTTGTTAGGGAACTACTGTGCTTACTGTAACCGTGCTTACGCTTATGAATACAATCTGTATGCCCGGTTACGTTCTCCTATCTTTATTCTTTTATGCTTGTCTTTCATTATATGCCTTAGGCCCACCAGTGTCGCTGCTCGTTAATTCACTTTGGCATTTGGCGATCAGGTTCCTCTAGCATTGCTTGCTTAAAGCACCTTATGTACTTCATTATTTAAAGCATTCATTATAAATTTGGTAGCAGTTCCATCAGTTGTGTGTGACGTTGCTGGCCCGTATCTGGTGATTGATGCGATCCCCTGTTGTTAGTTCCTTGTAGGGAATGTTTGCTAGGGAGCCATTGAAGCTGTGCGGTTAAACTCTCTACCTAACACATATACCTGGCTCTGACATCTCTAGGTTTACTTTCTACCCCTGTCGGTGTACGTATCCGGTGATTGATACGATCCTCTGTTGTTAGTTCCTTGTAGGGAATGTTTGCTAGGGAGCTATTGAAGTCGTGCATACGGCTGCCGGTGTATCGGAAGTACGCCTAGGTTTTGCGGTTCCTTGTCATGCTCTGTGTTTGTATGCGGTAAGTAGCGGTGATTGGTGTGTTCCCGTCTTCGTTAGTTCCCCCCCACCAACCTTTGGACATATTTGTATCTCTTTACGTACATTTGTCTCTTTCCGTTCATTTATTTCTTTCCTGTTCCCTTTAGCTTAAATCAACCCCCCCCCAAAAGGAGCCGGCCTTCTCGGAGATCGGCCCGGAAGGCATCTCTTCCTTCCGGCCTTTCAATGTTGGTTCGCGGGTCCAGGGCGCAATAGCAGCAAATCCTTTCCTCGTGGCGGATTCGTGACCAACAGTTTTTGGCACGCCCGGTGGGACCCTTTGTCTCGCATTTGGAAGATCTCAAGCTCGTCCTTGTTCGGGCTGACAGTTTCTTTCCGAATGCTCGGTGGGACAAGGAGGTTTCTCACCCCCAAACAGAATTGAAGCACTGGTGCTCGCTTCATTGTTGTTCAAAATCAGAGCACCCTGGCGACTCGCACGTTCATATTCTCCGAGTCCGAAAGACCGGTCCTAACGCCTTCGTGCAAACGAGAAGGTGGCGAGCGAGGAACTCGGGAAACCAGACTGACTTTACGAAATTAATACCAACGCTCCGAGGCGAGCGCGTCGAGCCGGTGATTACCAAGCTCGCATAGACGAATCGGTGAGGTGAGACGATCGGTCTCCATATTTTAAGGAAGCCCGAGTTGGTGAATCTTTGGCTTGCCTTCATCCGGCAAAATCACCTGGCGACTCAGTCGAGTGAAGATCCAGATTTCTTGATCGCGAGCGCCCTTTTTTAAGCTGATAGAAGACACCCGGGAGGAATCAAGGTTTGGTGAGCAGCCTTGACCTCACAAGCGGAGAAATGAATGTTCACCTACAGTCTCCACCGTGGTGGTATTGGCTCCAACCATCACCGCAACCGGTACCCGAAGAGGGCTCCCGTCTGAAAAATCTCCTTGCCACATTGTTCATCAATTGTACGGGTACCGGCATGAACGACAATCTGCCACGTTGCACCATGTTCGCAACCTGGCAAGCTTTGGGAGGCCAGCCGGACTTCAAAGATCGTCTGAAGTACAATCAGATCTGGTCCGGGCACTGCAGGTTTACCGGATAGGCAACCAAAGTTAGATTTGTGGTGGCGGCATGCCAATAGCGCCGCAAAATTTTGTGTAAATAATCCGGCTATTATTTAAAGTTTTAGTTGTTTTTCTTATTTCAGTCTGTGCAGTGTTTTCTTTTTAAGTGTTCCGAGGAGGCGATTGCGGAGGTGGATCCGAAGAGCGATTGCGGCGAGGGTGACTCCGTTGCCCAATGGATGAAGGCATGGATTCTTTGCGCCGAGGCGAGCTCGACACCCCGCGAGCCGCCAGAAATGTTGTCACATTTTGCACGGGGTGCAATGTTTTCAATTTTTGTAAGAGAGCTGCTCTTCCTTCTCCCCCCTTTCTCTCTCTTCCCTACATTCTCATTCTTCTCAAAATTGACAGCACTTGCCCTGAAAAATGGCTAAGTGTCAGGGTATGCTGAGGTGTTCGGGTTTTTGCGGGCCATAAACAGGGGCGATAAAATGGACAAAATGAGCCCTGGATATTTTATTATTGCAGATCTTCTCGCAAGCTTTCCAACGATATATTATAATAGGCGATCGGGTCAGCGGATCAAAAGTTATGGCCCCGGGAAGCTGAACCAGGAAACCCAGTTTTTGGTGCGAAGTGCGCACTTCGCCCAGTTTTGGTGCGAAGTGCGCACTTCGCCCAGTTTTGGTGCGAAGTCCGACTTCGCCCCTCTTTCTGGGCGCACCTTGTAAGCGGCAGGTGGCGGTCGACAAAGAAGAATGATAAGCCGCCGGAGCGAGTCCGTACGGCGCGGACACCGGTGTTCACCTCGTGCGCAGCCCGACTTTTCAGCAGAGCCGGAATGCGCCCTTGACGGGTGTACGGTAGGGGAACAAACCCGGAATTTGACCAAGGCGTGAAGGCCTTCCCAAGCTGCCTTGTTTTCGCCCACGCATCCCAAGGAGCTCCGATCCCAAGCGAAGATAGATAGATCGCCCTTCAAGGCGGACATGTGTCACACGACATAACCCATCATACGACAAGTGTCCGACTTCGGGATTTGAACCAAGGCTGCCGACCAAAAGGGATAAGTATGGGCCGCACTACTTATGCCAGTTGCCTCATTTAAGACCGACGTGAGTTTCCACCGCCTCGGCTACCCACATTTCGTCAATATAAAGTTCTACCCAACGCGCCGCCACGTGGGCTGTTCAACCTTCGGGGAGACCATGCCGAGGGTACGATCCGACTGACAGAGGTCGGCATCAGCAGTTCCGCGGCTGCTTTTGTCAGCTAATGTTTGACTGGGACTTTGTGCCCATTAATGTAACGGGGGAACTTTGGGCTATAAATAGCCACCACGTTTTCATTGTAAGTGGTGGAAGGGGAATGTTTGTTAGGGAACTACTGTGCTTCTTGTAACCGTGCTTCTGCTTATGAATACAATCTGTATGCCGGTTCCGTTCTCCTATCTTTATTCTTTTATCGTTGTCTTTCATTATATGCCTTAGGCCCACCTGTGTCGTTGCTCGTTAATTCACTTTGGCATTTGGCGATCAGGTTCCTCTAGCATTGCTTGCTTAAAGCACCTTCTCGTACTTCATTATTTAAAGCATTCATTATAAATTTGGTAGCAGTTCCATCGGTTATGTGTGACGTTGTCGGCCCGTATCCGGTGATTGATGCGATCCCCTGCTGTTAGTTCCTTGTAGGGAATGTTTGCTAGGGAGCCATTGAAGTTGTGCGGTTAAACTCTCTACCTAACACATATACCTGGCTCTGACATCTCTAGGTTTACTTTCTACCCCTGTCAGTGTACGTATCTGGTGATTGATACGATCCCTTGCTGTTAGTTCCTTGTAGGGAATGTTTGCTAGGGAGCTATTGAAGGTGTGCATACGCTGCTGGTGTATCGGAAGTACGCCTAGGTTTTGCGGTTCCTTGTCATGCTCTGTGTTTGTATGCGGTAAGTAGCGGTGATTGGTGTGTTCCCGTACTGTTAGTTCCCCCCCACCAACCTTTGGACATATTTGTATCTCTTTCTGTACATTTGTCTCTTTCCGTTCATTTATTTCTTTCCTGTTCCCTTTAGCTTAAATCCCCCCCCCCAAAAGGAGCCGGCCTTCTCCGGAGATCGGCCCGGAAGGCATCTCTTCCTTCCGGCCTTTCAATGTTGGTTCGCGGGTCCAGGGCGCAATAGCGACAAATCCTTTCCTCGTGGCGGATTCGTGACCAACAGTTTTTGGCACGCCCGGTGGGACCCTTTGTCTCGCATTTGGAAGATCTCAAGCTCGTCCTCATTCGGGCTGACAGTTTCTTTCCGAATGCTCGGTGGGACAAGGAGGTTTCTCACCCCCAAACAGAATTGAAGCACTGGTGCTCGCTTCATTGCTGTTCAAAATCAGAGCACCTGGCGACTCTGCACGTTCATATTCTCTGAGTCCGAAAGACCGGTCCTAACGCCTTCGTTCAAGCAAGAAGGTGGCGAGCGAGGAACCCGGGAAACCAGCCTGACTTTGCGAAATTGATACCAACGCTCCAGGCGAGCGCGTCAGGCCGGCTGATTACCAAGCTCGCATAGACGAATCCGTGAGGTGAGACGATCAGTCTCCATATTTTAAGGAAGCCCGAGTTGGTGAATCTTTGGCTTGCCTTCATCTGGCAAAATCACCTGGCGACTCCGACTGAGTTGAAGATCCAGATTTCTTGATCGCAGGCGCCCTTTTTTAAGCTGATAGAAGACACCCGGGAGGAATCAAGGTTTGGTGAGCAGCCTTGACCTCACAAGCGGAGAAATGAATGTTCACCTACAGTCTCCACCGTGGTGGTATTGGCTCCAACCATCACCGCAACCGGTACCCGAAGAGGGCTTCCGTCCGAAAAATCTCCTTGCCACATTGTTCATCAATTGTACGGGTACCGGCATGAACGACAATCTGCCACGTTGCACCATGTTCGCAACCTGGCAAGCTTTGGGAGGCCAGCCGGACTTCAAAGATCGTCTGAAGTACAATCAGATCTGGTCCGGGCACTGCAGGTTTACCGGATAGGCAACCAAAGCTAGATTTGTGGTGGCGGCATGCCAATAGCGCCGCAAAATTTTGTGTAAATAATCCGGCTATTATTTAAAGTTTTAGTTGTTTTTCTTTTTCGATACGTGCAGTGTTTTCTTTTTAAGTGTTCCGAGGAGGCGGTTGCGGGGGTGGATCTGAAGAGCAGTTGCGGCGTGGGTGACTCTGTTGCCCAATGGATGAAGGCATGGGTTCTTTGCGCCGAGGCGAGCTCGACACCCCGCGAGCCGCCAGAAATGTTGTCACATTTTGCACGGGGTGCAATGTTTTCAATTTTTGTAAGAGAGCTGCTCTTCCTTCTCCCCCCTTTCTCTCTCGTCCCTACATTCTCATTCTTCTCAAAATTGACGACACTTGCCCTGAAAAATGGCTAAGTGTCGGGGCATGCTGAGGTGTTCGGGTTTTCGCGGGCCATAAACGAGGGCGATAAAATGGACAAAATGAGCCCTGGATATTTTATTATTGCAGATCTTCTCGCAAGCTTTCCAACGATATATTATAATAGGCGATCGGGTCAGCGGATCAAAAGTTATGGCCCGGGAAGCTGAACCAGGAAACCCGGTTTTTGTGCGAAGTGCGCACTTCGCCCAGTTTTGGTGCGAAGTGCGCACTTCGCCCAGTTTTGGTGCGAAGTCCGACTTCGCCCCTCTTTCTGGGCGCACCTTGTAACTGGCAGGCTGGCAGGCTGACAAAGAAGAATGATAACTGCCGGAGCAAGTCCGTACGGCGCGAGACACCGGTGTTCACTCGTGCGCAGCCCGACTTTTCAGCAGAGCCGGAATGCGCCCTTGACGAGTGTACGGTAGGGGAACAAACCCGGAATTTGACCAAGGCGTGAAGGCCTTCCCAACTGCATTGTTTTCTGCCCACGCATCCCAAGGAGCTCCGATCCCAAGCGAAGATAGATAGACTGCCCTTCAAGGCAGACATGTGTCACACAGCATAACCCATCATACGACAAGTGTCCAGCTTCGGGATTTGAACCAAAACTGCCGACCAAAAGGGATAAGTATGGGCCGCACTACTTATGCCAGCTGCCTCATTTAAGACCGACGTGAGTTTCCACCTGCCTCGCCTACCCACATTTCGTCAATATAAAGTTCTACCCAACGCGCCGCCACGTGGCTGTTCAACCTTCGGGGAGACCATGCCGAGGGTACGATCCGACCCGACAGAGGTCAGCATCAGCAGTTCCGCGGCTGCTTTTGTCAGCTAATGTTTGACTGGGACGTTGTGCCCATTAATGTAACGGGGGGAACTTTGGGCTATAAATAGCCACCACGTTTTCATTGTAAGTGGTGGAAGGGGAATGTTTGTTAGGGAACTACTGTGCTTACTGTAACCGTGCTTCTGCTTATGAATACAATCTGTATGCCTGGTTCTGTTCTACTATCTTTATTCTTTTATGCTGTCTTTCATTATATGCCTTAGGCCCACCTGTGTCGCTGCTCGTTAATTCACTTTGGCATTTGGCGATCAGGTTCCTCTAGCATTGCTTGCTTAAAGCACCTTCTGTACTTCATTATTTAAAGCATTCATTATAAATTTGGTAGCAGTTCCATCAGTTATGTGTGACGTTGCTGGCCCGTATCTGGTGATTGATGCGATCCCCTGCTGTTAGTTCCTTGTAGGGAATGTTTGCTAGGGAGCCATTGAAGCTGTGCGGTTAAACTCTCTACCTAACACATATACCTGGCTCTGACATCTCTAGGTTTACTTTCTACCCCTGTCAGTGTACGTATCTGGTGATTGATACGATCCCTTGCTGTTAGTTCCTTGTAGGGAATGTTTGCTAGGGAGCTATTGAAGTCGTGCATACGCTGCTGGTGTATCGGAAGTACGCCTAGGTTTTGCGGTTCCTTGTCATGCTCTGTGTTTGTATGCGGTAAGTAGCGGTGATTGGTGTGTTCCCGTCATTGTTAGTTCCCCCCCACCAACCTTTGGACATATTTGTATCTCTTTCTGTACATTTGTCTCTTTCCGTTCATTTATTTCTTTCCTGTTCCCTTTAGCTTAAATCAACTCCCCCCCAAAAGGAGCCGGCCTTCTCCGGAGATCGGCCCGGAAGGCATCCCTTCCTTCCGGCCTTTCAATGTTGGTTCGCGGGTCCAGGGCGCAATAGCGACAAATCCTTTCCTCGTGGCGGATTCGTGACCAACAGTTTTTGGCACGCCCGGTGGGACCCTTTGTCTCGCATTTGGAAGATCTCAAGCTCGTCCTCATTCGGGCTGACAGTTTCTTTCCGAATGCTCGGTGGGACAAGGAGGTTTCTCACCCCCAAACAGAATTGAAGCACTGGTGCTCGCTTCATTGCTGGTTCAAAATCGGAGCACTCGGCGACTCGCACGTTCATATTCTCTGAGTCCGAAAGACCGGTCCTAACGCCTTCGTTCAAGCAAGAAGGTGGCGAGCGAGGAACCCGGGAAACCAACTTGACTTTACGAAATTAATATCAACGCTCCAGGCGAGCGCGTCGGGCCGGCTGATTACCAAGCTCGCATAGACGAATCCGTGAGGTGAGACGATCGGTCTCCATATTTTAAGGAAGCCCGAGTTGGTGAATCTTTGGCTTGCCTTCATCCGGCAAAATCACCCGGCGACTCCGACCGAGTCGAAGATCCGGATTTCTTGATCGCAGCGCCCTTTTTTAAGCCGATAGAAGACACCCCGGAGGAATCAAGGTTTGGTGAGCAGCCTTGACCTCACAAGCGGAGAAATGAATGTTCACCTACAGCCTCCACCGTGGTGGTATTGGCTCCAACCATCACCGCAACCGGTACCCGAAGAGGGCTCCCGTCTGAAAAATCTCCTTGCCACATTGTTCATCAATTGTACGGGTACCGGCATGAACGACAATCTGCCACGTTGCACCATGTTCGCAACCCGGCAAGCTTTGGGAGGCCAGCCGGACTTCAAAGATCATCCGAAGTACAACCGGATCCGGTCCGGCACCGCAGTTTACCGGATAGGCAACCAAAGTTAGATTTGTGGTGGCGGCATGCCAATAGCGCCGCAAAATTTTGTGTAAATAATCCGGCTATTATTCCAAGTTTTAGTTGTTTTTCTTTTTCGATCTGTGCAGTGTTTTCTTTTTAAGTGTTCCGAGGAGGCAGTTGCCGGAGGTGGATCCGAAGAGCAGTTGCAGCGAGGGTGACTCCGTTGCCCAATGGATGAAGGCATGGATTCTTTGCGCCGAGGCGAGCTCGACACCCCGCGAGCCGCCATAAATGTTGTCACATTTTGCACGGGGTGCAATGTTTTCAATTTTTGTAAGAGAGCTGCTCTTCCTTCTCCCCCTTTCTCTCTCGTCCCTACATTCTCATTCTTCTCAAAATTGACAAGCACTTGCCCCGAAAAATGGCTAAGTGTCGTGGTATGCTCGAGGTGTTCGGGTTTTTGCGGGCCATAAACAGGGGCGATAAAATGGACAAAATGAGCCCCGGATATTTTATTATTGCAGATCTTCTCGCAAGCTTTCCAACGATATATTATAATAGGCGATCGGGTCGCCGGATCAAAAGTTATGGCCCCGGGAAGCTGAACCAGGAAACCCAGTTTTTTGTGCGAAGTGCGCACTTCGCCCGCTTTGGTGCTAAGTGCGCACTTCGCCCAGTTTTGGTGCGAAGTCCGACTTCGCCCCTCTTTCTGGGCGCACCTTGTAATCGGCAGGCTGGCAGGCTGACAAAGAAGAATGATAATTGCCGGAGCAGGTCCGTACAGCGGCAGACACCAGTGTTCACCTGTGCGCAGCCCGACTTTTCAGCAGAGCCGGAATGCGCCCTTGACAGGTGTACAGTAGGGGAACAAACCCGGAATTTGACCAAGGCGTGAAGGCCTTCCCAACTGCACTGTTTTCTGCCCACGCATCCCAAGGAGCTCCGATCCCAAGCGAAGATAGATAGACTGCCCTTCAAGGCAGACATGTGTCACACAGCAATAATCCATCATACGACAAGTGTCCAGCCTTCGGGATTTGAACCAAGACCGCCGACCAAAAGGGATAAGTATGGGCCGCACCACTTATGCCAGCCGCCTCATTTAAGACCGACGTGAGTTTCCACCGCCTCGCCTACCCACATTCTCGTCAATATAAAGTTCTACCCAACGCGCCGCCACGTGGCCGTTCAACCTTCAGGGAGACCATGCCGAGGGTACACCCGACTCGACAGAGGTCAAGCATCAGCAGCTCCGCGGCTGCTTTTGTCAGCTAATGTTTGACTGGGACGTTGTGCCCATTAATGTAACGGGGGGAACTTTGGGCTATAAATAGCCACCACGTTTTCATTGTAAGTGGTGGAAGGGGAATGTTTGTTAGGGAACTACTGTGCTTACCGTAACCGTGCTTCCGCTTATGAATACAATCTGTATGCCCGGTTCTCGTTTCTACTATCTTTATTCTTTTATGCTCGTCTTTCATTATATGCCTTAGGCCCACCCGTGTCGCCGCTCGTTAATTCACTTTGGCATTTGGCGATCGGGTTCCTCTAGCATTGCTTGCTTAAAGCACCTTCTCGTACTTCATTATTTAAAGCATTCATTATAAATTTGGTAGCAGCTCCATCGGCTATGTGTGACGTTGCCGGCCCGTATCCGGTGATTGATGCGATCCCCTCGCCGTTAGTTCCTTGTAGGGAATGTTTGCTAGGGAGCCATTGAAGCCGTGCGGTTAAACTCTCTACCTAACACATATACCGGCTCGACATCTCTAGGTTTACTTTCTACCCCCGTCGCTGTACGTATCCGGTGATTGATACGATCCCCTCGCCGTTAGTTCCTTGTAGGGAATGTTTGCTAGGGAGCTATTGAAGCCGTGCATACGCTGCTGGTGTATCGGAAGTACGCCTAGGTTTTGCGCTTCCTTGTCATGCTCGTGTTTGTATGCAGTAGTAGCGGTGATTGGTGTGTTCCCGCATCGTTAGTTCCCCCCCACCAACCTTTGGACATATTTGTATCTCTTTCTGTACATTTGTCTCTTTCCGTTCATTTATTTCTTTCCTGTTCCCTTTAGCTTAAATCAACCCCCCCAAAAGGAGCCGGCCTTCTCCGGAGATCGGCCCGGAAGGCATCCCTTCCTTCCGGCCTTTCAATGTTGGTTCGCGGGTCCAGGGCGCAATAGCAGCAAATCCTTTCCTCGTGGCGGATTCGTGACCAACAGGTCTATCACCCTTCTAGGCGACAACTCCCGTGGCAGTTCCTTCGGCATCCTATCTTGGTACTATCTAAGTACTCCCTCTACGGCAGGTGGGATTGGAACCTTTTGTTCATCTTCATCCCAACCTCCTACCAATGCAGCAAGCATCATTGGTTGCTTGCCCATCTTCCTTGATGCTCTTCTCATACTCATTGCACTGCACAGCTGCCCCTTTCCCTTTCCTTTCGCTCTCGGCGGTTCGACTAGCTCCTTCGCCGACTGTCTTCGTCTAATGGTCCTCACAGTGCACGTCTACCCTGGGTTGAACACAAACAACGACTCCAAATGCGGGAAAATAGCTACTCTCTCCGTCTTGAACCACTCCTATCCCAATATCATCTCAAATTCATCCATTCTTAATACTGAGAAGGTGGCTCTCCCTTTCCACTCGCCGACTTCAAAGTTCACATCCTTTACTACGCCGACGGTCTTTATAGTGGAAGAACTAACCAGCTGAAGCTTATCACTCCTGAATACTTGAGGCCCAACCGCTTCGCCGTTCTATCACTGATGAAGTTCTGAGTAGCCCCCGGGTCCACCAGCGCAACAACTATCTGCCCTCTTGCCATCACCTCCACAAACATCAGATCGTTCTTCCCATCAACTACGGGGGTTCTCCCATTTTGGCCAGCCTCCCCTGACGGAACAAGCTGCCATACATTCTTGCCTTTCGGCCTTCTTCCTTGGGCCCCTTGCCCGACTTTCTGCACATCTTGTCCTCTGTCCCTGTTGGACATCTCCACTGTTGAACACTGCCCCATGATGACTCCAACCTGAGCTCCATCACATTCTGCCTGTTCTGCTGACATCAATCGGCGTGGATGAGGACAATCCTTCTGTAAATGAGGTCCATGGCAATTCCAACAATCCATCCATGTTTTCTTGTCATCGCCTTTGTTGTTGTAGGCCGACTTCTTTCCTTTGTTGTTGTTGGAATGTTGCTTCTTCGACCCTGATGTGCTTGTTGAGGACCAATTCCCTGACTTCTCCCCTTGAGAACCATTGCCCTTCGCCTTCCACGACTGCTCCTTATAACCGCCACCAGAACTCTTCGTTTTGGTGCTCGGATCACGAGTGTCCTTCGTGACCGATTCTTGTTTGAAGTCATCGAACGAATCCGTCATGGCAATAGCCTCATAAAGAACAAAAACGTTCTCACATGTTGAGCACCAAATGGCATAAAGAACACAACTCAATAGTTTGTTCTTCTAATGAGACCTAGAGAAACATTTCTTCTAAAAATAGATCCAAACACAATCTCCAACTTGAAAGCTCTGAGGGACATGATGCTTATCACAACGCTCTTTCTACTTTTGTTATTGCATGCAAGTATATGCTTAACTTGCTAATGCAGATGTTAAATGCCTTGCAAAAAGCATTCCACTTTATCCGCTTTCTTGAATTGAGTTGGCCTCTATGTGTCGACATGTGCTTAGAAGTCTATATTTAAGGGAGCACTTGACAAGGACTATGACCTGTGGACAGGTGCAAGGCTAGATTGTAGGAACGTTGAATGTAAGGCAGATTGTCATCCTTATTGCAAGGATGATCATGATTAGACATCCAAAGCAAATGTATCAGTATTTTGTGAACATCCTCAATCTTCCCATCTATCTGGGGATGGAAAACAATTGAGCTATCTAGACATACGTCAAGCAAACGCGACAAATGTTCCTAAAACAAGCTAGCAAGCCTAAATCTATCTAAAACAATGGATTCCAAGGTGTCGAAGTGAACCCATACATGCTTGAAAAGCATCCAGGCAATCTAAGTTGCATTGTTGCCTTTCTTGCATTGGTGTCATGATGGCCATATTCAAGAACCTGTCAATCGTGACAAAGATGCAAACATTGTGTTGCTTCGATGAAAGCATCCCTAAGAAAAAAACCTATGCTAATGGATTCCAAAGGCCTAGAAGGAACTAATAATGATGTGCAAAGTGCTTACTTCCTATTCCCTAGCTTAGCGATGTTGCACAGAACACAAGATTTGATGTGGAGCTCTATATCCTAGCAAACATATGGCTGCTAGAAATGTGATTGCAACGCCACAAGCATCTTGTTAGACCTTTAATATTTGACAACTTTAGAGTAGTGTGCCTCCACAATCGAACATTGGAGAGGCATGTTGAATGGGACATAGAGATGGCCTCAACAATAGAACAGTCCATTGCCAAGGTAGTGGTCAACAACAAGCTTACCCTACACAAGCCGGTGTTGCATTTGATTGAAGTCAAAATCATTAGGACAGATCTATCTTAGTCACTAAAGTTGTGGCCACAACGTCCATTATAGTGAAGAGGTCCTAGACTAGTGGGTGGCTAAGACAATCAACCACTTAATTCTCCTTGCCCTTGTCACGTTGAATCACAAGGTGGAACTCTTGCAAGTAAGTCATCCACTTTATATGATGTACATTCTCCAACTTACTCTATGATTAAAAAAGTAAAGTGCCTTTTGAGAAAAATGGATGATGGTCTCCTTACACCTAATGTGTGATGCAATTGGCGAACTAATTGAATAATGGCATACAATTCTTTCTCGCAAGTGGCTATCATTGCACAATGTTGCCAAAAGTCTTTAAGTGATAAGAGATAGAATGCCCATGTTGGATCAGTATTGCGCCAAGTACATAGTCATATGCATCGGTCTCAATCTCGAAAGTCCAAGTGATTCCTAGCATATCTATACAAAGGCACTTATTTAGTTCTTCAAACGTCTATCAAGAGCATTGGTCCATTTAAAGATGATTCTTACATAGATGATCTAGTAGAGTGGCCAAGATACATGCGAGAATTTTAGGACAAGTGACAATAAACGTTTCTTAGGCTCAGCAAACTTCTGAGCTCAATCAAGATACTAGGGACAAGCCATTCTCGGATGACTCTAGTCTTTGATGGATCTACACGAATTCCATAGCATTTGATGATATAGCCCAGCTACTATATTTCTTAGACACCAAAAACAAACTTGACCATGTTGGCTTGCAACTTGTGCTGGCACAAGATATCTAGAACATGCCATGCATGTTTAATGTGCTTTTCCCACCTACAACCATATATGAGAATGTCATCTAAGTAGACAATAACAAAAGAACTCGTGAACAATCTCAAAATGCCATTCATCATGTGCATGACTATGGTTGAAGCATTCCTCAAACCACAACGCATTAGCCAACAACTCAAACAATCCATCCTTGGTCATGAAAGTAAACTTTCAAATGTCTTCAAGCTTGATGGAAACTTGATAGTAATTGTTGGATCCTCAATATCCAACTTGAGTTTGCCCCAAATTTTTGAATTTTTGGTGTCCTATGGTTTTTTCAAATTTGCAATACCCCCTTGAGTCCTTTCCAATTATTGCAAATTTTTGGTCCTTTTGAAGTTTTGTTTCACCCTCCAAGAGCAATGAAAGTTTTTATGTCACCAAAGTCAGGCCATTGTTTTGGTTTTCCTAAGGTCTTTTTGTCAGTAAATGTTTGGCCTAAATAAGGTTGTTGTAGGAGCCTATCTTCCAAAGAGCATAACTTTTGATCCGACCGTTGGATCGACTTGAAATTTTATAGGGAGCTGGATGAAGAGGTGGACAACGTAATGGCAAGGGTTCTCTTGCAGCCTTGAATATTTTTCAATGTTTTATCGGGTCATAATTCCTTCATCTAGTGCCCCGAAAATGGATTTTAGTGTTTTTTTAGAAAATTGGAAGAAAGAATATTTGCAATTTAAAACATTTTAGACATGAGTAAGTGTTGATATTTTCTAGAAGGCTTAATATGGGTAATCCAATAATGTGTATTTATTTTGAGGCCTATCTGAGCTTTTTTGGCAACTTACTAAAAATAGGGTTGTTTTTTGGTTGAAAATCGCAAATTGTCCAAAAATAGTAATTTCTTATCTTTTGGGCTTTAAGATGTAGGGTTTTGTTTTAGGGTTTCTCGCATTGTAAAAGGGGGGAAACCCTAAACCTAAAAAAACCCTAAAGCCTAAAAAAAAAAAGAGAGAGAAAGAAACCGAAGGTAATGGAGATAATGGCTATTATGGGTCATTTCCAGTTATGGGCCACCATCATCGAGGCAATTACAGTTTTTGCAATTATGGACCAACTGATCAAGCTATTTAAGAGAGTTGTTGTAAGAGGTATATCAAAGTGCTCATCCTTGTCAATTGTATTTTCCTTTGTGTCTTGTCTAGTTACCCCTTTTTTCTTCCCCATTATTGTGCAGGTTTTTGCTGAGGAGGTGTCCAGTTTACTAAGATCAGTTCCAATGGCTGAGGCTGGAAGCTAGGAGGCTCTTTGTTACATCATTTGAACAAAGAGTTGTAGTTCTCTATTACATCATTTGAATGGAGAACTCATTTGTATTTGCTTAGCGAGATTTGATTACACTGATCAGACTCCCGTTGTAATGATTTATTAGATAATACAATCCTGCTTCCTTCTTTCAATAGTTTTGTGTGCAATTTTGCTTATTGTCCTACTTACATGTTACATCATTTGAATGTGTAAATGGCGTCTTCTTTCACTGGCATGCTTAATCACTTTTGTTGCATTATTTGAATGAATGCGGTTGGCTTAGTCTATCTTCTCCTCCCTTCACAACTCACCATATTTTAAGTCTGGATACAATTGCCCAATGGATAAGGCATCGATCTACTTTTTGAAGCACTAGTTGGGAGTTACTTCAAAGCTTGGTCAACTTTTATGTTGCAGTTTTATTTTATTTTTTGCAATCTGGATGAGCATGAGCATATAAGAAATATTGTAGGCTCACCTCTAGGGTTTCCTTACCTTACTTGGTCCATCTAGAGTCTTGTGATAATCTTTTCCCGAGTCAAAGAGGTACATCCACCAGAGTCCACAGTGTTGAATCAAGGATGTCTTGCAGCGTGACAAATCTATTAAGGGTGCAGGAATTTCCCCCAACGGTAACCTAAATTGAAATCGATCTACATGAAATAGCAAAGCCCTTGGATCTTATCCAAAAGATCAACTAAACAAAGTTACACATACCTATTCTTCACGAAGATCTTGTTGACAACATAATAGCTTATGCATAGGTGCCAAATACCATGCTTTATTGGTGCTACCACAATACGACTACAAAAAGGAATTGAGCAAGGCCGAACCTTCCCTTGGTTGCCAAACTTCTATATCTAATGATGTATCTCATCATTCTCTTAAACTGGGTAATAATAGAGAGGATTATTAGACACTAGTGAACCTTGAAGCCAGGTCAACTTGATGCTTCATAGCATAGTAAAGTGGCCTCCTTGTGGTTCCTAAGAAACGTTCAATCAGGATAGTAGCGAAGTGTCCATATGGCAAGACTATGCTAAAGCACTAAATTATGTGCTGCAATGAAAAGATTCTTTACAAGGGTGACCTCTACATAGACCATGAATAGCACAAATTTTCAAGCATGAGAAAGTAGTTGCTTAAACTGATTAGTGAAAATATTGGAGCAACGTTTGTTTGGAGCAAAATACTTTAAGATGTAAGACATATCTTTGATGCACACAAACCAATGTTGAGGAGAGGCCTGGTATGTCATCTTGTGATGAAAAAGATAGGGCCTTCCAAACAAAATGTCACAAATCTACAATAGAACTACAAAAGTGATAGTATTGTGCATGGGTTTGATCTCAAACCCGAAGGTGCATCGGCACTTAATATTAATCATCTTTCCATAATGCAACCATCGAAGGGGCCTAAGCATGCACTTAAGTCTAGAAACGCAAGGGTGCTCGACAATGTCTTGAGCTATCATATCCTCCTAACTTCCAAAGTTCATGATAAACTAAAGCGACTTGCCCTTAACACAACAATGGGCATAAAACAAGCCTCACATTCTTTGTAGTCATTTGAGGTTGAGGAATCACCAAATCTCTAAGCGCTAGCACTTTAGCAACTACCATACAACTCCTCTTTGCTCTTTGCTCTTTGCTATTTGTCATATGAGTGCAATTAGAGGCATACGGTTGGACAACTATATGCTTATGCTAAGTAACATAGTCAAGGTCAATATGAATATGGATCTTTAGATAATTGCACCACTTTCTATTTTTCGTTGTCTGGCATGGTTGGAGGCTTTGGCTTCTACCACACAAAGAGACCCTTTAGTTGTGCCACCTCAAATTGTGATCACTTCGACACAAGAAACTTCAATTTTGGTGCTTGCAAGGAGTGAACGAGACTCTTCATCTTAGCTCAAGAATTTTCATCAAACTTTGTAGAAAACTTGTAGATTGCAACAAGGTGACCACAAAATATCCTTGAAATGGAAGTAGTATTGAAGGCCACTACTATACTTGATAATTGAAACTTCTAGCTATCGTTGATGTGCAAGTGCACAACAAATTCATTGAGCTCGTCAATTTCTTATTGGATATATTGTTTGCATTGTTGGTGCAATTGCTAAAGATGCATGTAGTTGTCCTCAATAATGGTTTAAGGCATAAAAACAAGCATGCACAATACCAATCAACTTCTTCCAAGTCTCAATTGTGTCAAGATTTATCTCATGTTGAGCATTGGTAATTTCCCACCAACACAAAATGAAAGTGAACATCTTCATTGCTACAAAGGAGATCTTGTCAACATAACAACCTAATTAATGGAGTAATATGACTCTAGTTGTTAGAGCTACATATCAAACTCTTCAATGTTAATCTTGCAGTGGGAGACTATAATCTCAAAATACATTTACACCATTAAAGGATTGTGATTCTAAAAATGGGCAAGAATCGTAACGATCGACAAACACATCTCAATCATAAGATAAAGTAACTGCCCAAAAAAAAGATCTCTATTCATCCAATACATTCTTGATGAGCTTTTGGATGTCAAGGATCTTGGAGTCTAAAGTGGACTTTGCAGATTTGGCCATCCCTGAACACACATGACATTCTTTTGGACACTTGAACATGGCATGATGTGTGACGCCTACCTTCTTGCACCACAAGCATGTGCAAGCAGACATTCAATAGTGAAGCTTACTAAAGGACTCAGACAAAGGATTTGACAAGCAACAAAAACAAAGGCTAGTGATTGCAACAATAGGAGCATGAGATATTGCTCAAATACCAATGATCCATGTTGTGAAGACCATAAGGCATGGCACAAAGGACAATTCCCAAACTCAATTGGTGACACTTGTTGAGTTATGTTTCAAAGTTGTGTAGTAAAACAAAGCAAAATGAACTCTTCTTCATACAATAACGCATTAGAAGGGAAAAATAAAATAAAATTGGAATTGTCGACCAAAAAAGTAAGAAAATTAGAAAATATATAAATGAATAAAAAACTTTATTTAGAGATGGTGCAAATGTAAATAAAGAGCAAAATACAAGGTACTCACTGCCAACATGGCAACAATACCAAGGCTTAGCATTGAAGTTCCAAACATTGCATTGGGTGTTCAACAAAGAAGCATCAACATTTTAACAAAGAAGCATTGCATTTGTTGAACACCCAATGCAATGTTTGGAACTTGGGTGTTCAACAAACATGTTGATGCTCTGTTCTTTGTTGAACTCTACAGCTTTGTCATCACTGCAATTAAGGATCATCTACGCACGCATCAAGGATTTGGAATCCAAATTCACTCAAGTCATTTACTCCCACATCAAGAGGGAGTTCAACAAAGAAGCGGATGCTCTAGCCAACGCGGCTATATACTCAGCACACATGAAGCTTTATATCACTCGTCATAGAGAGGATGGAGCGCATGAAAAAAGACACACATAAAAGGATAGACAAGGTCTACAAAAACAAGTCGGTTGAGGATAGCGAAGTCAGTGAATATGAGACAAGAGACTCTGATGACAAGGACAACTTTGGGCATTCAGTCCAAGATTTAGACTGAGGAATTCAGTGTTGTAATTATGATTAGATATAGATTAGATAAGGATGATAGTAGCAAGACTAGTATTTCTGGTCTTTTTTGTAACTGATCTTAGCTGGTCTGTTCAGCTAGCAGTCCTTTTCTTTGTTCTCGGCTAATTTTTCTTAATTAATACATATATTTACTTTAAAAAAAAAAAAATTGATAATCTTTATCATAAAATGACACATTAGAGCATCAGCACCCCATAGTATTATCAACATGTCATCCAACCCTATCCCTTATAAGAAGACCAAGGCACCCTACATAGAAGTGACATATAAGACACACAACATTACCCTCATTCCTGACGATGTTCTAGCCACCAAAGAGAAGAAACTAAAAAATAAAGTACCTCATTGAATAGAAGAATCTCCCCTTAGAGGACAAGAAATACCAAGACATCCAGCATTGTAATTGCTTTAAGTGCAAAGCATTTCAAACAAAATGGGAACTGTTACAAATCCTTTGTTTTAATTTGCTTAAAATTTTGTTTGGTATAAGGCCTTTAGTGGGCCTCCCCCATCCACATTTTATATAGTGGGTCTATTATAACATAATTTTAAAGTCATTTGTGGGGCCTGGTTGGTATTTTTTGGACAGTTTGAAGTTGTGTTTTGGGCCAGGCAGCATTCAAACTGTCCTTCAATTTGAGCCCAGGTTGGCATCCATACATTCTCAAAAATGTATTTTATGTACTCTTTTGGATACTGTCTGAATAGGCCTTAATAAAACAAACTTATATTTAATTTCACATATTTAGATTTCTGTTTAGTTTGGATTTCATTCTTTTGCTCTTTTACCCCAATACTATGGATACTCCCCAAAAATCATTCAGTTAAGAACAAAATTTAGAAACAGACAGATTTTCAAGATTTCAATTCAGTTTTTTAATTTAGTTCAATATAGGTTTTTCAGTGTTCAGCTCTTACAAAGTCTTATTCAATCACGAATTCATATCTGTACAAATATGCAGTAGTCACAGCAATTTAACATCATTTTAAAATTCAGATCTTGTTTGGCTCAGTTTTAAAATAGTTTCAAATTAAATTTATAGCAATGCCCAAGACTAAAAAACATGTCACAAGTCAAAGAAATGCCACCAATACTCATCTCCTATGCCCCTTGCAAAGCAAATGCATGGAGAGGAGCGTCTACTAGGTCTCTCTTTCTCGTCTTCTTCCCGTGGTTCCTGTCCCATGTCCTTCAATATTCTTCGTCGGACAGACCCTGTGATACTGCATACTTTAGTAGTGTCCGTCTTATGCCTCATTTTCCTCCATGTCAAAATAAAACAAACTTATATTTAGTTTTACATATTTAGATTTCTGTTCAGTTTGGATGTCATTCTTTTGCTCTGTTACCCCAATACTATGGATACTCCTAAAAATTATTCAGTTAAGAACAAAATTTAGAAACAGACAGATTTTCCAGATTTCAATTCAGTTTTTTTCCTTTTTAGTTCAATATAGGCTTTTCATTGTTCAGCTTGTACAAAGTCTTATTCAATCTCAAATTCAGATCTGTACAAGTTTGCAGGAATTATGGCAGTCTAACATGATTTTAAAATTCATATCTTGTTTGGCTCAATTTTACAAAAGCTTCAAATAAAGAATATAGCAATGCCCAAAACTAAGAATCATGTCAGAAGTCAAAGAGATGCCACCAATACTCATCTCCTATGCCCCTTGCAAAGAAAAGGCATGGAGAGAGGCATCTATTAGGGTTCTCTTTCTCTTCTTCTTCCCCTGGTTCCTGTTCCATGTCCTTAAATATTCTTCGTCGAACAGACCCTGTGATACTGCATACTCTGCAGTGTCTGTCTTATGCCTCATCTTCCTCCATGCCAACATCTTCTTTGGGGACAAATTTTGCCTTTGGAGAGCATTGACAATGCGAGGGTTCACCCTAACATCTGGGTCAGAATTTTGTTTAACCCTTGCACTTGCATAGAATGTGAACCAACGAGGAGGGTTTCTCTGCCATTAGTTGAGTTCGTATTTGTAACCATGAGGAGCATTTTACTTGGCGATGACTTGTTTTTCACTTAAGTTTGCCTCCTCTATGTTAAGCCTGGTCTCGTGTACACATCCCGTCTTGATCCCCTTCTCAAGTAGTGCACTCAAATAGTCCTGTAGCAGTGTCATCCCAAAGCTATCTAGTCATTTTCCAATATGCTCATGGCATCCCTTTCCCAAAGGGGTGATCATACATGCTTCTTTGACTTTATAAAACATGGACTTCTTTTGCCCCTTAAAAAATCTCTGATCTAGATAGTCTTTCTGTCACACAAACTCTAAGTTGAAAAGATAATTGGGCACGTATGCAGGCAGCTCATAGGGCATCCCTGAAAACCCATATAGTCTGAAAAATGCTCCACTTTTGCCCATATAAAAAATCACCCTTCACTTGATCTGTCGGCCTAATCAATGTTCTGCATTGATTAGAAAGCAAGGGTACATTGCCCTTTAATCCCTTGTTGATGGGATCATATAACATCTCATACAAGTCATAGGTGCTCTTTCCCTTACCCTTACATGACATATCTGTGCAATTGCAAATTGGTAATGGCTTTCCATAAGTCCCCACTTTGTCCAGCTGTAAATTCAGAAAGCAATTGTTTTTTGGTACATGATATCCCAGATAAGGTATGAAGAGAAGTTGAATTGTTTGGTTCCTTAACTGTTGATCGACTCAGTTTACAATGAAAGAAGCACAATACAGCAACTGAGCATGCCCTGGATAGTATTTGAATGCCTGTAGCATAGCAATGTGCTCCTCTCTTATGAGCTCGTAGCTCATTTCTCCCATCACTGTTGCTATGCCACTTGGTGGATATCAGCCTTCGACTGCTTGATCTTTAAGGGTAACTCAAAACCCTTGTTTGGCTCAATTTGACAAAAGCTTCAATCAATTTGTTTGGCCCAAGACTAAGAAACATTCAAAAGCCAAAGAGATGCCACCAATACTTCTCCCCTGTGCTCCAAAGAAATCTCCTCATGCACAAAGAGGAAGCACCTGTTAACCGCGGCACATTTTTTCACAGTTATCCATTGATGGCTAGTTTGCATTGATGCCTGCCTTTGAGGTTCTAAAGGCAACCTGGTTTGGAATAGTAGAGCAATTGGCGTTGAATCAAGATTGTTAGAGGACCAAAAATGGACCACCCGATACATTAATTGGCTGGTAGTTCTCATACGTATCCTTGAAATGCGGCATCACTACTTGTAGGGATGAAAGTTTAATGAGTAACTGTAATAGCGTCAAATATGTATTTGCTCTGTTGACATTACATGCTCACCACAGATTATATAATTGCAATTCCTTGGTGAGTATCATTTTGACACTCAAAACAATGCTCCAAAAGTGAGTCTGATACAGATTCTTCAAAATTTTACAATCAAGGCCCCCTATCTGTTTAGTATTGAAACATTTTTGGTTCAAGGATGGATTAAACTGTTGAGAACAAATCTGAAATTTCAAATGCTTATCCTCTTGGGGTCTAAACTTTATCAGGAACAGCATTGCCAAATTTTCCTTGTAGTCTGTAATTTTCTAAAATCCCCTTAGATCGAAACCCCTTTATCCACCATAAGAAATATAATTTCTGTATATGCTCTGTAAATCTTTCTGCGTTTTAAGTTCTAAATAATTTCAGGGTAGATGTTGTTGGATTAATCATGTAGAGTCTGGACATCCTCTACTCTCGTATCCTTAAAATGTGGCATCACTACTTGTAGGGATGAAAGTTTAATGAGTAACTGTAATAGCTTCAAATATATATTTACTCTGTTGACATTACATGCTCACCACAGATTATATAATTGCAATTCCTTGGTGAGTATCATTTTGACACTCAAAACAATGCCCCAAAAGTGAGTCTGATACAGATTCTTCAAAATTTTACAATCAAGGCCCCCTATCTGTTTAGTATTGAAACATTTTTGGTTCAAGGATGGATTAAACTGTCGAGAACAAATCTGAAATTTCAAATGCTTATCCTCTTGGGGTCTAAACTTTATCAGGAACAGCATTGCCAAATTTTCCTTGTAGTCTGTAATTTTCTAAAAGTCCCTTAGATCGAAACCCCTTTATCCACCATAAGAAATATAATTTCTGTATATTCTCTGTAAATCTGTCTGCATTCTAAGTTCTAAATAATTTCAGGATAGATGTTGTTGGATTAATCATGTAGAGTCTGGACATCCTCTACTCTCGTCCCTCTTCCTTTCCTTTCAAACTCATCTCTATTGCAACTTTGTATTGATATTCTTCAGCATACTGTACATCCAGTTTCCATTTGTTGAGCTTTGTTTATCTTCTTGGATATTACATATCTAACATTCTTTCCTGCTTTTTGTGCATGAATTTAAAATCAGCTTCTTCTTTGTGGCCCCTTGTTCTCTTCTCTTGGTGCTTTATTGGTGTCAAAAGGATTTGAAAGTGATTTCTGAGTCTCAGTGTTCCTTAATCCTATCAACACTTCTTTCATCATCCTCAACTCTTGTAGTTGCTGTCACTGCCTTTTTATTTCATGGATACATGGATATGTGTCAGGTTTAAGCTCTGCTACTTTTTTATGTTCATCATCCTTCTGTGCAAACTCTTATTCTATTATTATCCAGCATGTTGTTAGCAGGGGGCTTTGACTGAATTCCTGTCACCCCCTGTGTTAGGGCCATAGGCTAGTTGGCACCATAAAATTACTTAGACATCATAGTATGGCAAAAATCCTTACAGATTGTAAGATGAACACCTGTTGTAAAAGAAATGGATATAAATTATAAAATGATTGAAAATGTAATACAAGAGCTTTTGAAGTGTACCCACTTTTAACTTTTTTTTATTCCATGAGCATATCTGTGTCTGTAGATTTTTTATTTTTTAATCGGTTGTATGGGAAGGAAACAGGCCCTACCTGTATTACATTGTGACCATATGGTGGTATTACAACAGCTTGGCTATAATGCTATTTGGCAAGATTCGAACCTAGGACTCCTCCTTGAAAGTTGAGGAATCTGACCGGTTGAACTAATGCCATTTGATTCTGTACGTGTAGATATAGCAAATACATTATAATGGTATGTAAAAATGGCAATGGCAACTGTACTTTGGCTACTAAGTTTTGATCTTCAATATAGTGGATTCAAACTTTCTTGCTTAGATATCATTGTACTTTCTTAATAGATCTGCCTCCTTGCTAGACAATATACTGAAGATAAAAAGGGTGTTTGCTTGTCTAATTACCTAGTTCTCTTTAAATTGCAATGCATAACATGAAAAACTTTGAAATTTTGAAAAAAAAAATCTTAAAGTTGTACATGTCTTTTACTGATTGGTTGGTGAAGGCAACTAGTGTTTTTAGTATGATGATATAATCATCTCTGCAAGTCACTGCAATGGAACTTCAAGGTATAATGTTCTCCTTTCTGTACCTGTATTTGCTACCTGGCTTTCTTTAAGCACAAGGTGTTTCTTCTGAGATGTTGATAGCTCTTAATATCTGCCGATGTGCCTCGCTGTGTTGCACTCTGGTTTATGGTCAATGAAGTGTGTTTATAATCCAAGGTTAGCTCAATATCTTCTATTTCTCTTTTTTTTATCAAACGGTCCAAATTGTTCTCAGTCATCTTTTGCAATCTTGTTTAGGGTACAGAAATTAATAATTCTCAAGAGGAATTGAAAATTTGTCTCTACCGAATAAGGATTTGATTATCTAGAATTCTCCTTCAAGTTCATCATCCTTTGGATTATTCTGTACTATAAATCCACTTATACCTTCTTTGCAAGCTATAACTAATGTCCTTTTTGTTCAACAATCAGAGTTGGCAAGCCATTTAATCCAAAACAGACTCTACTTCGTCCATATTAAAAAAAAAAGGACCTTTCTCTTGGAGAAATATGAAAAATGTTTAACAGAATTTTACACAAGACAAGAGGTTGGAAACAATATTTACATGTGATAACACAACAAGCAATGATGATTTGGAGAAAATATTGCCTAGAATGAAAGAAACACATAAATTGCTGAGGGAAGCATGAACCAAAGAAATTTTGGAAGGAACTAAGCGTGAAAATGATGCAAACTGAAAATAACATAACAGTTAATCAGTGGTTGGAGTATTCAAAACAACTGTATCAGCGTAGTAACCAGCAGGAGACACCCCCTACTATCATTGTCAAGAAAGAACTTTTCACAATTGAAGACATTATTCAAGGGATAAAAAAGTTAGCAACCGGTAAAGCCCGTGACATAGACAATCTTCAAGCAGAGCATATAAAATGGGGGGTAGATATCTTGGCACCGCAAATCAAAGAAATTTTCAATGAGGTCATACAAAATGGCTTCCCTACTGAGTGGACAACTAGCTTGACCATTCCTTTGTTTAAAAGTGGAGATGTAAATAATCCCTCAAACTATCAAACTATCATGATCAACCCTCTCTTTGCAAAGTTGTTTGGGAGTATGATAGAGCGTAGGATCAGCATATGGGCAGAAGAAAAGGGAAAGAGAGCAAAGGGGCAAGCAGGTTTTAGGCCCAAGCACTCAACTATTGATCACTGTATCACGCTCAGACACATAGTGGAAAAAATATGGGACAAAAAAGAGGAGGCTTTTTGTTGTTTTGTAGACTTCAAAAAGGCATTTGACACGGTGCCAAGGAAAAAATTATGGAGCAGAATGGAAGAGCTAGAGGTTCCAATTCACTACGAGGGCAGCAGTTCACGAGACTATATGAGCATGTAAAGGCTAGAATCAGAACACGGGAAGGGTTATCTGAATGTTTTGGTAGTGACATAGGTGTCAAACAAGGTTGCCCTCTATCTCCAACCTTATTTGGGTTGTACATTGACAAGTTAGAAGAATGGATAAACAAATTTGGGGGAGAGGGTGTGCATTTAGCCAAATATGTGGTAAAACTCCTCATGTATGGAGATGATGTAATTCTTGTGGCCAAAACAGCCAAAGATCTAGAAGATCACCTTCAAGCTCTAGAACTCTTTTGTAAAGAAGTTGGGATGCAGGTGAACACGAGCAAAACAAAAATTATGATTTTTTCAGCAAAAAAGAAGAAGCAACAACTCAAATTTCAGTTTGCAGGAGAACCGCTTGATGTAGTAGTAGAATACAAATACCTGGGCATAGACTTTCATGACAAACTTAATTGGAATACATGTAGGATGAAAAGAACTCAAAGTGGTTGGAGAGCACTATATGCACTTCAAAACAGGTGTAGGAATGCCGAGTTGTGGGACTGGAAGACCACCAAGGTCTTATTTGGCCTACTTGTTACACCGGTTCTGTTGTATGGTTGCGAGGTGTGGGCTAGTGGCACAACAAATGCAAAATGGAGGCAAATAGAAAGGATTCAAAAATATCTAATCACAAACTTTCTCAAAATTAAGGCCACAACCCCTTATGAAATTATTCTAGCTGAAACTGGAATGTTCCCTTTAGAAGCAATTGCTATGACCAAGCTGTTATGTTACTTGAAAAAAACAGAAAACATGACAAATGATAGATGGCCTAGGGCAGCTAGGGACGAAGAGTTGCATAGGCGAAAGAATACGTGGATGAAACAAAATCAGAAATGGATGAAACGTTGGGAAATCAACATAAATGAATGCCCAAATGTCAACAAAGACATAAAAAATTATGTGAATGAAAAGTTCAGAAGTGGAATGTGGAAAAATGCAAGCAGGAAAAGACAATATTATATTGCAAATTTTAACCCAACGTATGACCACAAGGAAAAAGCGTATATAGGCGCTGAAATCAAGTGGAAGGAAAAAATACTCATTGCTCAGATAAGGACTAGCTCTCATAGGCTTAGATGTGAAACGGGGAGATGGACAACGCCCAAAGAACAATGGGAAGAAAGGATATGTACTCTATGCAGCACAGGGGCAGTAGAGACAGAGGAACACTTCATCTATAAATGCCCGAGTTTTTCAGATATCCGTGACAAATACAAAGAAACACTTGGGAACGAGTTTATGGCAGATTTATTTGAAGACAGTAAAATAAAAAAAGTTGGAGAATTGCTAACACAAATCAGCAGGAGAAGGAACAACCTTCTCAAAGATATTAAAGATCATATGATATGATTTGAGTAATTGTACTTCCATATTTGAGGTCCCATAGACCATATTTGGGTCTCGTGGACGTAATTAAAATCTTTCATTCATTCATTCGTTCAAAATGCATTAAAAACTTTTAAATGCACTAACATGAAAAACAATTAGCTACAATGACGGGGAATATGACAATGTGGAGACAAAATGCCACTTAATAAACTTGCGACAAAGATACAATTTTATTTTAATTGATTAATTACCAAAGCAGTGTGAATAAACTACACAACAGTCCGTATAGAAGCATGAACCTGTTTTGCTGTTTCAGAGACTAACAACTTCGACAGTATCGTGTCTTAAACGAAGAATCACATGTGCGCAATCATTATTCTTTCTTGATTCAAAATATTTTAAACAACATTAATACTATTTTCAGGACATGTACCCAAAATAGGAAAAGAGAGCAATCGCTCACCTTAATGAAGGTTGGCTTGGGTTAATGCGAGGGAGCGGCAGGGTTGAGGCCAAGGAGCATGTTATTGTCGGAGGGCAAGTAGACAACATTGGGAGACCGGGAGAGGGTGGAGGCGATTTCCTTGGCGGCCTCGATGCGGCGGAGCTCGATGAGGCCAAGGCCGGCGGCAGCGGTGGCATCGGAAATGAGCTTGGCTGACTCACTTTCGCCCTCCGCGCGAATGACGGCAGCCCGGCGCTCCTGTTCAGCCTTGGCCACCACGAACTTGGATCGTTCCGCCTCCTGCTGCGCCACCTGTTTCTGCTCCACCGCCCGCGAGAACTCGGGACCATAGGAGAGATGGGTGATGGCTACGTCGTCAAGCAAGAGGTTAAAATCCTTGGCACGCCTCACCAGCGCCTCCCTCACCATCGCCGAGACATAAGGCCTATCCGTCAGCAACTGATCCGCGTTGAACTGTGCGACCACCGCCTTAAGCACCTCGTTGCCGATGGAGGGCAGCACCCGCTCGTCGTAGTCGAGGCCAAGCCTCTGGAATATGTCGGGGAGGGACTCCACGTCAGGCCGCGACAGCAACCGAAGAGACAGATTTACCATTTGCAGGTCCTTGGTGCCAGTGACCGTGCTGATTGTGCGCGGCCTCGTTCTGATCTCGAAGATGAAGGGTTTCTGCAGCCATGGCACTAAAAAATGTGTTCCCTCTCCCACGCTCTCGTCCAGCACGCCTCTGAATCGGTCGAACAGCACCGCTCTGTGCCCTCCGTCCACCGTGTACAGCGATGCATTCACAGCGCTCCCTAACGCTCCCAACCCGATGGCTGCCGTCGCCAACGTGCTCAACGCTCTCTGTACCGACATTCTCTTTCTCACTGTGCTTCTCCTTCTTTTCTTTCTTTGGGCGCCTAAACCCTACCAAAACCCATGTATTCCCCTTTTATCTTCTTATTTGCATGCTTTAGATGTTTCTAGAATGTATAACGAAACAATAGCTTTCGTTTCTATTCTAGTTCTAGGTTTTTAGGACTTCATCGGAATGGCCACCAGTTTTACCAAAGCCTGTTTGCTTGTCAAAATATGTCTTCTATGTAAAATATGGGGCAACTAGGCAACGGTCTAGCCATAAAAAGGTCTCGACTTCCACTCTCTTGTGCGTATGCTACTAGAGTTACCCTCTCCCAATTTTATTTTTTAAATAAATGTTGTTATATCATGGATTTAATAAGAGGGTGCAGCCAATTATAATCAAAGATTTTGAAGAGGAAAAAAAATCCCCTTTTTGAAATATATATTTTATATGATTTGACGAGTGTGATTTATGCAAAGATTGTAGAAAACCAAATGTGCTTAGAAGTATTGTGTTTTAAAAAGAAAAATAGCTTCGCAAAGTAAAGGAGAGTTTTTTTTATAAATGTTTTATCTTTTAGAGTTATATCTTTACTAAAGGTTATTCAAATTAGTTGATTCTTGGACCGTGGAATCTAAATAGTTTTAAAATGAGTGGTCATATAAAGGAATTCAAGCAATATTAAGAAAAATATGACCTTATGAAGTCAAAGGTAGTAACATTTTTCAAGTCGCAAAAAACAAAATTGTAAATATCTGTTAATCAGGGTTCAGATGATAGGAGGAGCAATGAAGGGCTATGACTTCAACGAGGCAAGACATTCTATTTGGGCATAGATTTTTTCAATTAAGTTTTTTTTTCCCTTCTTTATCTTAGAAATTTTGCATGCAAATTATTATAAAAAATTTATCAAATATTATATTCACTATAGGATATTCTAGTAAATTTCAGTAGATTTTGAGTTTTTTATCCTTTTTCATGGATCAATTTATAGCTAAACCTTTAGAATCATCTCTAGTGGTAGAGGTTAATGAGCACGCCATAGAGGATTGATTCTCGTTGCTCCAATATAGGATGGTTTTTGGTAAATTTAATTGGTATTGGCCAAGGGCTTCAGCCTTGAGAAAATGGATAGATATGAGTGAGAAGTCACCAAGAGTGATTTTATTCTTTCTTCCCAAAGGTTTTTTCTAGCCATTTTTTGTTCTAGGGAAAAAAGAGATATAATCATAAAAGGGGGTCCTTGGTTTATGGGAAGAGTCGAACTCTTCCTTACCTGCTAGTATGAAGGCTTCTTACCTGAAAATGTAAATCTATCCCTAGTACCAGTTTGGGTTAGCATGTATGGGTTGATCATTGAATTTTGGAAAATAGATACCTTCAAGGCAATAGGCAACACTCTAGGAGAATTCCTTGAGATTTCATATACTAGAAAAGATGGATACCTTCAAGGCAATAAGCAACACTCCAAGATGTATGGGTTGCCTATTGAATTTTGGTCATGATTGATATAAGTAAAGCTTTACAAGAATCAATCATTCTTAAGTATGGGGATATGGTGTGGACCCAAACCATAGATTATGAAAATATATCTTTTAGATGTAGAAGGTGTCACAAGGTGGGGTATACTAAGAGGTCATGCCCTAAGAAGAGCCTGACATAATCATATGTAGAAAACCGTAAGAGAAACTTACAAATGGATATGGATGAAGATGGTCTTCAACTTCCAAAAAATAGATCTAAAAAAACAAAAGCAATTAAACAATGGAGACCAGTAAGGAAGGATATTGGAAGAAATACCAACTCTTTTGAGGCTTTAACCTATGAAGAAAAAATAGATCAAAGGTTAGAGGACACAATACAATGGGTTCAACATATTAACAAGGAATTGTTTATTCAGCGTGATCCTAATTTAGGGACAAACATTCTTGATGAACCTAAGGAATGTGTCTCGTCATATTTTAAAGACTCTCTTGAAGTACCATGCACTATTTTTATTGAGGGAGTTACAGTTGTTGCAAGTTGGGCTTTTGGTGCTGTTTTTTGGGTTGCACGAAAAATTCATACAAGGAAAAAAAATCATAATTTTCATCAAGGTAAGCAAATCAGTTGTTGTTTGTTTTGTTTTGAAGAAAATTTGCAGATTTAATTATTTGAAGAAAGAAATAGATGAGATCTCAAAATTTTAATTTTTGAGAAATTTTGGTTATTTCAAACCCTAGCTATTAAAAAAAATGGAGTTGCCAAAATTTTCTGGCAAAGATGATATTGATGCTAAGGAATGGTGGGAAAATTTTAAGTCTTTATATTCTTTTGAATCTTTTTGGAGATTTCAAATTTGCATTTCCTTGCAAGGGGAAGCTTCATCTTGGTATTCCAACTTTGTTGATTCTCGTGATTTTCTACACACATGGGAAGAATTTGAAGTTGTAATTTTAAGCAAATGGGGATCAAAAGAAAAGTATAATAATGTGCAGGCTAAGGAAAATATATCTATTGTGTTAGGGCCAATCAATCATCACAAATATTTGTTTGAATGTAAAGATTCTATTTTGCAAGTTCATGGGTGCATTCAAAATCAAAAAAAAATTGTTTCCATTAACCCTGGCAGCAATTATAATTTTATCAATATGTCTTTGACCAAGAGGTTGCAAGTCCAACCAAAGAAAATCAAAGACATAAAACTTAAAGGTCAAAATTTTTAAATTTTTGAAGATCACCATGGATAAATATGTTTTACATTCAGATTTTCATGCTATTGATATAAATGATATAGATATTGTTTTTGGTTATCCTTGGTTGCATTATTTGGGTACTATTAACATTAATGTGCAAAAGAAATTCATGAAGTTATGGTATCGAAAGAAGATAACATTATAGGACATTATGTAGTGTAAGGACAAACAGGTAGCTATTGCAGGGGAACAAAGTGAAGAGCAAACAAAAGAACCTGAAATAGAATCTCAAGAGGAGGTAGTAGCAGAAATCAAGGAAGCAAAAATAAGGGAATAATCAATGGAAGGGAGTAAGAGAGAAGAGCAAAAATAGGTTGAACATCAAGCTAAGGTTGGATTATATTGTCATCCACACCACCATGAGAGGTAACCATCATGGAGACAGGACTTGAGGTAGCATAAGAACAATGAGGAACATACAAGGAACCAAAGGAGCCAAAATTTTGGATATGCTACAAGTTATAAGTACAAGCGGGTATGGATGAAAAAAAGTGAAATTTATGCTTCCAACACATGGCATTAGCATCAACGAATACTACCACCAATCATAGTTTTACTAGGATGGATGGATGATCGTGATTGGTACCAGTATTCAGGATGGCTCAGAAGATCATATTATTTAGCCTCTTCTAATGTTTCGAGGATGAAACATTTTGTAAGTGGTATGGAATGTTAGCTACCCAAGATAGGTACTTAATAATTTAATGGTATGAGTCATAAATTAATTATTGAGCAAGGAAGGCCACATGTCAAATTAGAAATAGGTATGTCATAGAATCATATATGTAACCATTGGGGGAATATTGTCATATGTAACCATAAGGAATATTGTCATATTATTATGCACTTTGTAACTCATGGAAAGTGAACCACCACATGGGTTATCTTGTAACTCATGGAAGGTGAACCATCACACTCTGGTATAAAAAGAGATGTACCCCCATTGTAATGGGTATCTATGATGTATTTTGGGAGAAGTCTTGGCTCATGGAGCTAGATATCTTGTGGAGTGGCTTCCTTCCAAAATGAGCGTTATAGAGTGTTACCCTACCTCAAGGGTATAATCAATCTCTATTTTATTCGGTAATTTATTGTGTAATTTATTTATTTATTGATGCATGTTGCATATTTATGCAAATTGTTGAATGCTTTATGGAATGAGAAGAGAGGCTCACAACAGGTCCTCATTTATGGTGTGACTTTTAAGATATTATCGCCTCTCTGGTTCTGTCCTATCTTGCCATATTTAATCCCTCATGGCCTAATTTATCAAAATTTGTAGTAACCTTTGGTTTGAGGCTCCTTCTAGGACCTGGTTGTTTTGGTAGCTTTATAGAATTTTAGTTTGGGTGAAGAGCTACCTTTGGATCTTTACATGTAGTGATAAATTCATTGAATATTAATTGGAGTTCTTATTGATACCCTTTTGATCATTTCCTAATTCGGTGAATGTCACTCTTGCTATCACACTACTCCTTGATTTTTTGATGCTTCAAAGTTGCTTTCGTATAGGGATCACTAGACTTCTTCATTTGGCAAGTGTTCCTGAGCTATTATCTTTGTCCAATTTGGCCAATTTTCTCCTTTTTACCTTTTGCTACAAGCTTTAGGGTGACCTTCATATAACATAGCAAGCTTAGAAAAGCTTACCAACTTCTTACCTACACACCTTGTCCACCTTATTTTATTCCTCCATGGTCCTTGGGTTTTCTTTTATTGGCATATTGCTAGTGCCATTTTATAATAGCACCAAGGTACATGATGCACTGCAACCCAATTACCAAAAGAGGATGACTCATTTTCTGAATCCACCCTTCTAGTTAAGGAATGGATTCATGGTTGTTGAGTGGATAAAAACCCTTCCAATAGTGAACCCCTTTTACTTACCACTAGAAAGGCTCTGGGGTCCTTACTTATGGTAAGGTTTGGCTTAGATACCATTAAAAAAGCCATTGTCCCTTGTTTGTTCGGTATAGATGATTAGCATTGTCTCACGATGAAGGAAGTTTAAAATTTGCTAGTAGCTTTCGGCATAGGCCTTCCATTGTAGGATTTTATATCACTTTCTTAGCATTGACTACTTGATATATGGAAGGAGCTTCTAGTCCTCTCATCTTGCTTAACTTTGGGTAACAATTCTTCTTAAAATTCTCCTTTCAAGTTTGATTTTTCTTGATGTAGTGAAAGTTCACTATAGTTTGGTGACTCATAGGGGGATTCTACTTGTAGGAGGCAAAGAACCTAAAAATAGTAGCCTTATCTATTAGGTGCAAAGTCTATAAAAGCAAATACTAGGAATTTTGAGACTTTCAAGGATGGAAGGCAAATTTCTTACTTGAAGAGCAGATTTTTTTAGAAGCTCATGAGATGTATGGAAAAAAGCTCTCCTTTTATAGATCTCTCACATTAGGAAATTCATTTGAAGTCCCTTACCTCATTGGTCCTTCTTTTCATTAATTGTACTTTGGTAATCTATTGGGAAATGATCCTTGTAGTTGAATCAACAAAAGGTATGACTATCTACTATTTTACCTCATATTCAATCATGGTAGTTATCTCTTCGTTGGTTGTTTTGTTGATCCCTGGACTTCCTAATTTGTGCAACCCTCCTTCCAATACACATGTGAACCACCTTGTGTGCCTTCCAAATTTATTTTTCGTATGAGAACTTTGACTTGCTTCCCCCTTTTTCATGTCGCTACTTGGTTAAACCAGTAGCTATATAACACTTAGCTTTTATTGACTTTATTTTAAACATTGCTTATTTATAATATAATACATGGTATTGACACTGATTTGCTTGTTAGGTATTTCACATGGAGCATATTTATTGGAATATTCAATGTCTAGACCAAAGTGATCTATTCTTTTTCACTCCTACCTTTTTACTATTTAGAACATGTGACTAGTCGCAGCCCAAAGTTGATGGCTAGTTGACTTTGATGAGTGATGAGTTCCTAAGTCTATTTGGATTATTGTATTGAAATAAAGCATAGGGACCTCATTTTTCATCAACAACTCTCATGTCTTTTCCCCTAAGAATTTTGGATGTTGTTCAATAATAACTTGTGGGCCTTTGGAATCACCTTCAGCCAAGTGCGTGTTTTTCTCTTCATGTCTCTTCATGTGATAGGGGCTAGGTTTCTATGCATAGAGCCAAAACTTCCTTCCCTTATGAGGGATCACCATGTGGGTAAAGTCTAGGGATAGGTACCCCCTAAGCTTTGTGGTAAACTCTCTTGACAAAAATAATCCAAACAGTTGTAGAATATCTACCACTACCACATCATAAATTACTGAGACATCTAAAAGCTTGTGCTATACCATTAGATGTCTTTCACTACTCCCATCATTCAAACTAGGATCTCATATAGTTGTATTACACTAGAACTAGTCCAAGTGTATTCCATACCCATTTCATCATAGATAGCCCTAGGCATGACCATTGTGGCAGCCCAAAAATCCACTATGCAATTAAGGATGATGTAGCCTACATCCATAAAGACATAAAAAGGTGAAGGCTTTATCTTACCCCTTTTAGGTGTTTATTGACCCTGAGCTAGAATTGGATTTTGTCCTATGAATTTTCTTAGAATTGCATTCTTTAAGAAGACCTTAGGCAAACCAATATATCTAAGGATCATCAGAGCATCACCTATATTGGTTCTTGGTGGAGTCCTCTTTGGCTCTTCGACAATGTTGAATATGGGAAATTTTGGCATCCTTTCCTCCTTTGAGATCGACTCCTTGATCCACTCTTAAAAATTCTTGCATGGCTTATCCCTTTATTTTTTGATGAAGGTAACATATTATACTTGTGGTCTACCCTTCACTAGAGCATTAATCCCATTGGAAAGAGTGTATACTTCAACTTCATCCTAAGTCACCAGTGTTTGTCTCGACAGTCGGGTGTTGTGATATTTAGCAGCGTTTGAGGTAGAAATTTGAGTGAACTACCCTAGAACTTGTGGAGTGGGTTGGTGGTAGGTAGTTTGAGTTATAGGATACATGGCTTGTTGAGCATCATCATAGCTATAACAATTAGGATCTATATAGGGAAATTGCCAAACATAAGGATCCTCAACATAATTATTTTGAGTCGGTATGACATCCTAACTGAGTTAAGCAATGATTATTACAAGGGAACCAAGAAGGACACAATTTGTTGATTCGAGGTCTAGGATTGATCAAAATCCTCAAAGTTTTGTAGTAGTTACCTTTGATAACCATTTGGTGGAGGCCAGTAACCTTAGCTACCTAGTCAAAATGGGATGTTAGGAATACCCTGATATAGGAACCCTGGTGTGCTTTATTATTGTTTTAGCATTATAAGTTTATTGGACACAAATATCATAATTTTCTTCAACTCCTCGATCTCTCTGGCCTAAGATTTAACATAAGGTTGATTTATGGGCAAAGAGGGAGTTTGTATTGGGACTAGATTTATGGAAGGGGATGACTAAAAAGTAGTGGGTTGCATGGTGGGTGGAGGCTAGTAAGGTGCTTGAAAATTGGGGAATAAGGGCATTAGGGGTCTAGGATCCAACCTTCCTATATGGATTAGGTCCCTCTCAGCCTAAGTAGCTAGTTGATAAGCCTCTATACAAGGTATTTCCTCCTATGAGTTTCACCATCATAGCTATATTTGAATCAAAATCCTTTAGATAATAAATGAAGGCCATACCTAGAGGTAACCTAATTTCATATAGAATCCTATACTAGGTCATGTGGAACTTGGTGTTAAAGTCATTCATGGCTTCTATAAGAGATCTTTAAATGGTTATTAATTGTTCTAAGAGGAAGATACCTCATCCACCTTTTCTCCAAACCTACTTGCCAACAAATTAGCAAGATAGTCCTAATCGGTAATGGAGTGTGGGGTGAGTGAAAGGTACCATTATTTCACCTCCCCCTTGAAAGAGGCTTCCAATAGCCTAAGCACCATAATCTGCTCCATGATGTTGTATGTTGACCATATGTTGGAGGTGTTTGGTTGGAGTTGTTCCATCCTCCCCAATGAAGAATGGAAAAGACTTTAGCACCAAGGTTAAAATCTCATCCCATGTATTAGGTGGGACCAATGGCTACAATAGGTCCTCTATCATTCCATGTCGATAGCCTTCTCTATTGCAGGTTCTGAGGTGTGGTCATATTCTATTGTTGGCCTCTTTATTTGTGACTAGGATTCAAAGGAGGCAACAACATTTGAGAATTTTCTCTTGTATTGAATCTTGTAATAGACTCAAAGCTCATAAAATGTGATAATCACCCCTTGAGAGAGTCATTGATTCCTTTGGGTCTATCATCCATAAGGAGTCTCTAGGTGGTAATATGTGATGAAGAAGAAAGAGTCCCACCAAAATCTTAGTCTTAATTTTGTTGGACAACTTTTTAGAGATCTCATTCTACATTGGAGTTACTAGGTGAACCTTCTTAATCTTCAACAAGTAGTGATCTAAGAATTTTACCAGAGTTGCAGTCTAATATCATAGTCATGGGACAAATATTGTGATGATTTGGGTCCCACTAGGCATGCTAGAAGAACTATTGGGAATCATATTTAGTTTATGCTATAAGCACAGTGACCTTCTGTATGTAGTTGATAGGTGCATTCGATGCCCGCACCTTGCATAGAGCATACAATCTGAGAAGTCTAGGAGCATGGGATGTGGCTTTGTCAAACGACCTCTAGGATTTTTGTCAAGGCAAAATCCTTGTTTGGATGTCTTCTTGATGCTCTTCTCCTACTCCATCCTAGACTACCAAATTCTAAATGGGAAAACGGATAAGAGGAAAACAATAAAGAAAGCAATAAAACTAACTAGCTTAGGCTAAGGGGTGATGTGCCAAGAATAACAAAGGTTCTTTATGTATTTATGGGATGAATGAATACGAGCATCCGTCATGCAAGTGGAAGTGAACATGATTCTAGAAAAGTATATCTATTTCTTATGAAACTCACACGAGGACAAAAACAAATACTAGTCACACCTTCCCATGCAAATTTACACACATAGAAAGACTAGGATGGAAAACAAATAGTCACATCTCTTTTATATATGTTAAAAGCGTTTAAATACATATAGCAAAATGGTAAAGGATTGAAGGGCCTATACATGGATTGACTCGAGGCTTGAGTCTAGATCAATACACAAGAGAAAGTGAAAAAACAAATTTATCTAAGACCAGATACTAGGCATGAAAATATAATTCTTCCTCTCCTTTTATAAGTGATAAAATTAGTTATTTATACAACCTAACTCTAAATTCAAAATTCCCTCCTAAATTATCTTTAGTAGGATTACCTGTATTATTTAGTTGTCGATATTGAGGTATTGTTGCATTCATTATTAGAAGATCTAGAGTTGATCTAGGGCCTAATTACCATAAATGCATTATATGTAGAGTGGTGTCATTAATGGACCTCTTCTCTTTGTGGAAACTTGAGCTTAGGTGGCATTAACTCTTAGTTTTTTGGGTAAAGGATCATTTTTGATCGTGAGATGGTGTGAGCCCCATCCTCATGCTTGCTTTGGCTACCAAGTTATTGTCATGCTTGAATTTTCACCAAATATGGTTTGTGTCTATGTTTACTGGTCCTTGCTCAGGTTTTTGGTGACTAAGTCCTCATGTATGGTGTGGATTTTGAGATATTATTGTCTCTCTAGTTTTGCCATATCCTACCATCCTTAATCCCTTGGGACCCAATTTATTAGACTTCAACAACAACATTTGGCTCAAAGCTCTTTCTGGGACCTGGTTGTTTTAGTAGCTTTGCACAATTCCATTTTGGGTGGAGAGCGACCTTTGGGTCTTGCACATAGTGAGGAATTCACTGGATACTAACCTGATTTTCGGTTGCTTCCCTTTTGATCATTCCCTGGTTTGGTGAATTTTGCTCTTGTTGTCACCTTGCTCCTTCCTTGATTTTTTAATGCTTCAAAATTGCTTCCATATAGGGATCATTGGACTTCTTCATTTGGAGAGTGTGCATGAGCTATTCCCTTTTGCCATTTACCATGAGCTTCATAGTGATCTTCATATGGCCTAGTAAACTTATACAAGATTACTGACCTCTTGCTTACATACCTTGTTCCCCTTATTTTCTTTCTCCATGATCCTTGGGTTTTCTTTTATTAGCATATTATTGGTGTCATTTTGTAATAGCACTAGGGTAAATGATGTGCTACAACCCAATTAACAAAAGGGGATGGCTCATTTTTCAAATCCATCCATCTAGTTGATGGATGGGTTCATGGTTGTTGGGTAGATAGAAACCATACAAATAGCAAAACCCTTTTAGTTACCATAAAAAAATCTTTAGGGTCCTTACTTATGGTGAGTTTTGGTTTAGATATTATCAAAAAGGCTATAGCCCCTTGTTTGTCCATTCTAGATGGTTAGCATCACCTTGTGGTGAAGGGAGTTATGAATTTTCTAGTAGCTTCTGGCATAGGCCTTCCCTTGTAGGATTTCTTAGTACTTTCTCAATGTCAACTACTTGATGGATGGAAGAATCTTTCAGTCCTCTCATCTTGCTTAGCTTTGGGTAGCAATTTTACTCAAAATCTCTCTTTTAGGGTAGATTTTCCTGATGTAGTCAAATTTCACTACAAGTATCATAAGGATTTCCTTGTTGAACTCACTATACATGATGAAAAGTGCATTGATTCTCTCTAACCAAATCATATTCAAATTTGCAATATTTTATAGAAATATGTCAAAACATACATCCAACACCATCAAGTGTAGAAAGGATTAAAGAGCAATTTGAAGATAGCAATAATAAATAAAAGGAGAGAGAAAGAGAGATGACAATAAGTGTAAGGTAGGTGCCTGTAGGCACCTAATATCACATTTTATTCATACTTATGATATAAATGGATCCTCATTGAGGGGTGTTTATAGTGATACCAAATCCCCAATGAGAGGTTAACCTCAGGTTAACATAAACTTAACCTTGAGGTTAACCTTACAATAAAATAATAATAAATCACCCTTTAAGTAAGGTTATCCATAAAGGTGGATTAACCAATACCGCTAAGGATGAAATATTAAAGGGGCCCTTAGGCTTACATACATGAACATGCGTATAGTCTTACATAAATTAAGAATACTTATAGTCTTACAAATCCCCAATGAGAGGTTAACCTCAGTTTAACATAAACTTAACCTTGAGGTTAACCTTACAATAAGATAATAAGAAATCACTCTTTAAGTAAGGTTATCCATAAAGGTGGATTAACCAATACCACTCAGGATGAAATATTAAAGGGGCCCTTAGGCTTACATACATGAACATGCATATAATCTTACATAAATTAATAATACCTATAGTATTACATATCCACATGCCTATAGGCTACATTAATACTGCTCATAAGCACTTCACACTTTTGGCCTTGGCATAAATAATATCATATTAAACAAATTTCAACACCCCCCATAATCTAAGCTAAAAGGGCCAAGGAGAGAAGGAATTATAGGTACCACCTTCCCATAATAGATGCTCTAATGGGCCTTTGTCTTACCAT
The DNA here is from genome assembly GCA_028583015.1 of Wollemia nobilis. Lineage (NCBI taxonomy): Eukaryota > Viridiplantae > Streptophyta > Pinopsida > Araucariales > Araucariaceae > Wollemia > Wollemia nobilis. The sequence goes on from JAQPPZ010016984.1 coordinate 3,083,208, forward strand.
CTTCATCCTCTTCTTGATCATTAGAAAGCGTGTGTCTAGCCCTAAGGAATTTTATCTCAATCTTCTTTAGCCATGTAATACAATTCTTAATGCCCTTTTATACCACTCATAAGTGTTTGACTTGTTTGAAACCTTAGACTTACCCTTAGGTAACTGAGCCTTGGATTCCATTGATTTGAAGTCTTTTATATGAGTTTGAGTATGAGAAATATCTCCATAACTCTTCATTGCAATTTCATAATAGATTAGAAGCTTGAAAAGTCCTTCAAGAGAGATGGGTTGTGGAACCTTGATATTCATAGCATTCACTTAAAGAACCAATTCAACTATATAAAAAGAAGGAGAACGATTATAAGTAATATATTTGACATACTCTTCATAACTCTTTTCCTTACCTTCTACTATAACTAGATAAACTTTTAGATCTTTAAAGTGAGCTATGTAGTCTTCAACGTTACAAAAATTTGAAATTTTGAGATTGGAGAGCTCTCTTTCTATTTTGTTAATTTCATTAGCACTTAATTTTCCATAGTGATCTTTCAAAGTAGACCATACATCAATAGAATTTATTTTATCTAATATGGAAAAGTACATATGGTTCCACTAACACAAAGAAGAGTTCAAGAGCTTCATCCTTTCTTGTATAGAGTTCATGATCATTGAGAACTCCTAATTCATTATTGAATATGAACCAAACATTATTGATTCTAAGTAATATTGCCATTTGAATTGACCAAGTGTTATGATTTCACCCATTGAGATGAGTAAACATACCCTAAGAAATCTATTTTGTACAAAAATTTAAAACAGATCTATAAATAGGTCCATAAACTAATGCCACCACTACATAGAGCTAAAAAATATACAATCTTAAAAAGGTCTCTAATCGCTTTCATATGCAAAAGTTATGACCTTTAAATAATATGGTATATTGGTATATTAGCTCTCAAATTAAAAAAATTAAATTAAATTCCAAACCTTAGATTTTTTTTGTCAGATCAACAATTTCCACTGGATTGGATACTACATCATTAGTCAATGAATCAAAGATTGACACGTGATGTGATATGATTGGATGGATTTCCTCATATAATATATATAATAAAAAATAATTTTTAAAGGGGTTGAAGTCGATGGGGCTTGAACCCTAGACCTTGCCCAAGAGAACAAGTAATCTTACCAATGCACTGCAGACACGTCTTGAGATACAAGTCACATCTGCCTTTAAAAAAGCAAATTATTTTACATGTTTCCAAGAAAGGGAGTGTTGGTTCTCGAACTCCTCACCAAGTGAACACAATGGAACATCCTAACTACTCTTCCATGCCACTTGGCATGGAGATTAAAGTAAAAAAAATTTGAATAATTGTTGGAGTTGACTATGTATAGCAAACTTCAGCTTGTGAGTGCACAACAACATTCATTACCCTTTAAAAAAACCTCCTAATGGATTCAAACTTGTATCATGTTTTGACCAAACAAGATGACCAATCATTGCACCGTATTCATGAACTAGAGATAGTGAAGATAGGTGAATATGAAAAATAATATGAATATTCTGATACTATTGCAAAAGGGTTTCTAAGATTCAAATTGACGATGTCCAACTACCAAAGAAACAATCAAACTATTGTGTTATAACTCTACTTTTTTTCTTCAATGTAGGGTCCTCTATTTTGTGGATCAAGGACTACGCGTACATCAAATCCCTCGTATCCCATGGGAGATGCCCTCTTGGGAGTTTTTATTAAAAGCATCCCATCTTGGGAATCAAAATTTCAACCATGTCCTCCTACTAAAGTGTCTTACCACCAGTTGTTCTCTCCAATAGTGGGGAAGGTCAGTTAAAGTGCAAGAATATCAAGATGGAGAAAAATAAATGCATAGGGGGTCATCAAACCCATGATCGAGGTAAGCTAATAAAGGCATAAGCTATTGCACCTTTGATACACACACAAGTGGGAGTATATAGATGGACTATAATTCCAAAAGATAACAAAAAAATGGTGCACATGCGAATGCATGCACATGATAACAAACCCAAAGGGTTGCACACGCATAAAAAATAGAGGAAAAGGTTTTGGCACCATTTTTTGAATTTGAAAATTAAAAAAAACAACATATTGGTACCTTTAGAGAAATCCTTCCTTTTTTTTGGAGTAAAGCAACTTTGTCCTTCACTCTGATACCATGCTCAAATTTATAATATCTTTCCTTCACCACCATAAAGTCTAAAAAGGAGTAAAGAGCAATTTGAAGATATCAATAATAAATGAAAGGAGAAAGAAGAAGAGAGACAACAAGAATTGTAAGGTGGGTGCTCATAGGCATCCCAATATATCATATTTTGTTCATTCTTATGATACAAATAGATCCTCATCGAGGGGTATTTATAGTGATACCATATTTCTAATGAGAGATTAACCTTAGTCTAACATAAATGTAACCTTGAGGTTAACCTTACACTAAAATAATAATAAACTACCCTTTAAGTAAGGTTATCCATGAATATGAATTAACCAATACCACTAAGGGTGAAATATGAAAGGGGCCCTTAAGCTTACATACATGAGCATGCCAATAGAGTTACATAAATGAAGAATGCCTAGAGGCTTACATAATCACATGCCCATATGCTACATTAATAGTGCTCATAATCACCTCTTCGCACTTTTGTACTAGGCATAAACAAGATGAGATTACACAAATCCTAAAAAATCAAGTCTATGTTGCCAAACAATATAGAAAGAAAGTCAAAAATCATGATTTCCAAGTTGGGCACCTAATCCTAAAGCTTCTTAGTATTCACAATAAACATAAAGGACATTTGTCCTCAAATGGTCGGGTCCACAATCAATTAAAGGAACCTAAGGGTATAGTGCGTAGAAGTTGCAAATGATAGATGACATTGAGTTAGATGAACCATCTAACCCCATGTGTGCTAAGCATTTCCATACCTAGCATCATTTGTTTGTTTTTAAAATTTTTGTATTGCTCTTTTGCCCTATTTGAATTTTTTATTGGGTGTTATTATGTTTTTATTATTTGTCTTAATCATATTTGTCATTTGAAAATATTTTTTTCTTTTGTTCTTTCAATATGCTTGTTTCATCAAGATCATAACTTCAAGCAACGATTTTGTCTAAAATAGCATTTTTATTCTTCCAATTGATGATTGCATCAAATATTACCAATTTTTCTATTTACATATTTGCTTTGTGTCTTTCCATATTTGTTACATATTTGTAGTTTATTTTACCTATTCTTTTACTTGTCGGTTGTCTTTCTCTATTACTTATCAAATTAGTTATTCAATCCACTTAAGTCACTAAAATATAATGATCAAACTTGATTGGGTAATTTTTCTCTATGCATTAGAAGACATAATTTTTTCCTTTGAAATTTTGAGAAAGAGGAAAAATGTGGAATCTAGTCATAGATAACTTTAGATTCTTCAGGTTACTTCATTTGTTTTCTTAAAAAGGTGTGCCCTACCTTACTATACAATATGACTACTCCCTTTTACATGTCATACTCCCATCTTGCTCAAGGGACATCATGCCTTCTTTTAGTTCTTATGGTTTTTGTAATATTTTTCTTTTTTATGTTGTGTTCGTTTTCTATCAAAGGGAACCATGCTTACTTTTGTTAAATTATGTTGCCAATTTGACCCTTCTTTTTTTTTTCATACCAAAATGGCATCATTATGGATTTGTATTTTTTATGCTCCACTATTTTTTCTTTTCTTTTATTATTTGTGTTAGTGAGTGCCATAAAGAAAATAATTTATGTCCAAACTTATAGTATTCGCTATATGACATGCCAATAATGACACCTAGGCAACATTTCAAGATCATATGAACTTCATGATCTTGAAATTAAATTTTAATCTTTAAAATTGTGTTAATAACAATTAAAATTTCTTGTGGTGTCAAAACATACATTACCTTAACTTGTTATCATGGAAAAACATATACGGTTTTCACTTTTTGTGGAAAAACTTTATTTTCATACAATGTCTTCTTTCTCAAGAGGTATTATAGCCTAGGGTTTCAGAAGTTTGGAGGTGCTTCAGAGGAGATCTGAGGAATCAAACTGGGGTTTCAGAAGCTAAGGTAGAGGGCTGTCAATAGTAAGGATCACGGCCAAGAATGGGGGACATAGGTACTTCGGTACCAAATCCTCCAAACGAAGGAATTTCATTTCGGGATAAGCTATGTGGAACCCAAGATAGTTTCAACGACTGTCAAACACAAGCAAAGAAAATCATAAACACCATGGGGAAGCGACAAAAGGAGGATTCTCTGCCTGGGAGGGTGAACGGATGTCTACCACAAGCAAAAGAAATACCGATGTTGGAAATAGCTGAGGACTGGGTAGTTGAGGATATTGTTTATAAGTCAAAACACAACCTGATAGGTAAATTTGTGGGTTTCAAACCATCTGTGCACTTCCTCCACACATGGATAAGGAAACAATGGCATATGGAAGGAGAATACGAAATTCTAACTCTCGCAAATGGGTATTTTTCTGTGGAGTTCACATCGGTGGCAGATCGACAAAAAGTATTTGAGGGAGGACCATATCATCATGGACCAGCGGGACTATTCTTGCAGCCATGGAAGATGGGATTTGACCCGAGGGTGGAACCGACAGCAGTACCAATATGGGTAAGATTATTTGCCCTTCCCCTTGAATTTTGGAAAGAGGAGATACTTGAGGCAATAGGCAACTTATTAGGGCATTATCAAGGTAGATCAAGAGAAACAGTTTTAGGAGGATCGGCAATGTTTGCTAGGGTTTGTGTAGAAATGGACCTCGGTAAACCTCTTCCAACAGAGATAGACCTAAAAATAGGGGATTTTGTCCGGCGCCAACAACTGGATTATGAGGCTATTCCATTCAGATGTCGGGTGTGCCACGCTCCTGGACATCTAGCTAGAATGTGCCCAACAGTTAAGGATCATCAATATGAACAAGAGGGGACAAAAGAAAATTTTAACATGGCAGGTCAATCTCTTCAGCAAAAGGGAAATCAAAAGGAAGGGAAAGGCCCAATAGATTCTGAGGGTTTTCAAAAAGTAATGAGAAGGCCAAACAAAAAAAATCAGCACAGTAACCAGAGACAAGGAGAAAGAGTTGTAAGAACAACCAATAGATATGAGATATTCAAACAACTGGGAAACTTGGAAACCGAAGGAGATTTTCAAATGGAAGGGTTAGAGGAGGATACTCAACAAGTCACAATAGTTGATCAGGAACAATATTCCAATCTAGTGTTAGGGAACAAGCAAGGAGCAAGACCAGACACAACCTCTCTCATGGAAGAGGAGATTCAACCCACAAGAGAGACCATAGGAGGGGAAATAGAGCAGAGGATGTTTTTGACACAGGAAATAGAGATGAAAGAAGGAAATAAGAACAAAGAAAGCCCTACTCTAGGAATTCATCAAGTGGAGAAGAAACAAAAACCAAACCAATCTGCAGGGAGGAAGTCAAACAAGGAAAAGATGGAGGAACAGGGGAGAGATTTGAGCCAGAACGGAAAGGTAAAATCGATGGCTGATTTTTCTCTCCTAATTCTCAATGATATTAATCACTTGGAATGTGAGGGGTTTAGGCAATTTCCCAAGATAAAAAGCAATAAAAAATATTATCATAGATATGATTTCAGATATAATTTTGTTACGGGAAACCAAAATGCAAGGAGAAGACTTACAAAAAATAAATAGGAGGATATGGCAAAAAGGAGAGATCCTTACTCAATCGTCACAAGGGAAATCGGGGTGGAGTGGCCACTATGTGGAATCACCAAGCTGTTCCTAGAGATAGGGGGGGCCTCTACGAGAGGGGTGTTGATGGTCCGGTTACAAAATAGGGAAGCTAGAAAAATTTGGACTATAGTGAATTTTTATGGAGCACAAACGAGTTAGATTACAGAGGGATCAATGGGTAGCCATCCGGACTTTCGAAGATAACTACCAGGAGGACCAATGGATTGTGGGAGGAGACTTCAATGCAAAGCTTAGAATAGAGGAACAACAAGGAGGCGAGCCATGCTTGAGGAAAAGGACGAGGTTTTTTCAGCAATAACATGTCAAATGAATCTAATAGATATCCCAAGCTGTGGATAGCTCCATGACTTGGACTAACAGAAGAAAGGAAGGTGAGATGGTCAAATCTTGCTTGGATCGTTTCTTCATGGGGGAGGAATTATATTTGCATACCAAGCATCAAGCAAGGGTCATGGATAGGCTTTCTTTAGATCATTTTCCAATAAGTTTAACCATAGAAGAAGATAATCATAAAGTTGTGGGAACTTTTAAATTTGAGCTATGGTGGCTGAAAGATGAGGAGCTAGGGGACCGTATAAAGGAATGGTGGAAATCGGGGAAACCAAGATTTGGGACAGCCCAATTCAAACTCCACAAACAACTAAAATATGTAAGGACCCAACTAAAGGAGTGGAGTAAACACGAGAAGAAAATAACTAGAATCCAAAAGAATGAAATCAAGGATCAAAAGGAGAAGATTGCTCAAGAGATAAGACAAGGAACTATCACTGTTACAACGTGAGGCAGAAATTATTAGAAAAGAGGAAGCTTTGGAGGAACAAGAAGAAATCTATTGGAGGCAAAGAGCCAGAATCACATGGTTAAAGGAGGGGGACCAAAATACAGCTTTCTTCCATAAGACAACAACAGCCAGGAGACAACAAAATAGAATTATGGGTCTTACAGATATGATGGGTCAGGTAAAAACCAGTGGAAGTGAAATGAAAAGTATAGCAAATCGGTACTTCCATACACTTTTTAGCGATAATGAAAATTTGAATGCAATATGGCGAGGAGAAGATACTAGAGGCAATTCCACAATTAGTTAAACATGAACACAATAAATTATTAATGGAGGAAATTTCTTTGGAAGAAACCTCGCGAGATCATACAAAAAATGCAAACGGGGAAAGACTCCGAGGACCGAGACGGATTCCCCATTGAATTTTATCAAAATTTTTGGGAAATTGTGGGCCAAGCGATGGTGGAGGCATTGGAGGAAATCAGACAGAGTAAGCAAATGTTAAAAGCCTTGAATCATACTTTTATCACTTTGGTTCCTAAGGGCCCATCTAGTGAGATAATTGATAATTATAGGCCTATTTCACTATGTAATGTAGTATACAAGATATTAACAAAGCTTATGGCGAGAAAGGTTGAAACAGTTTTTACCAAATCTGATTTCAAGTGAGCAAGGTGGTTTTGTTGAAGGCGGACAAATTCTAGATGGAATAGTAGTGGCCCGGGAGGTGATACACACAATGTCAAAACAAAAGGACCCGGGTATGTTTATTAAATTATATCTTTCTAAAGCCTATGACGAGTAGACTGGTCCTTTATGCAAAATATTTTAGAAAAAATGGGCTTTGCGAGAGGGGTGGAGAGATTGGGTAAGAGCCTGTACACAAACTACATCATTCTCGGTTACGGTAAATGGCGGTCCCTCTCCCATGTTCCACGAGCGGGGAAGGGGGCTGAGGCAAGGGGACCCTCTCTCCCCTTACCTTTTTATCCTTTATGCAGAGGGTCTTGGGAGACTATTAAAAAAAGGGAGACAAGAGGGGAGGTTAAAGGGCTTGAAAATAAGTTCTCAAATTGAGATAAATCACCTCCAGTTTGTGGATGATATTGCTCTTATTAGTCAAGCCAATCTCATAGTAGCAAGAAACATAAAAGAAGTTTTAGATGGGTATACTCAAGCTACTGGGCAAACTTTTAATGAAAAAAAATCTCAAATTGTTTTTTTTAATACAACGAAGAGGGTGAGAGATAAAATTATACAATTGTTGAAATTCATGGAAACTCCTTTACCCATACAGTATTTAGGAGTACCTTTATACTGCAAAGAAAACAAAAAGTAAAGAGTGGAAAGGGTTGATGGATAGACTTCAAGCTAAGTTGAGCAACTGGACTCATAAATGGCTAAGCTTAGGAGGAAGGCTGACAATGATTAAAGTTGTGCTACAAGCTCTTCCAGTTTATAAATTTTATGTACTTCAGGCTCCAAAGAGAATTCTAAAAGATATTGACAAACACACAAGAAAGTTTTTGTGGTCAGGTGCAAGGGAAGAACAAAAAATAGCACTAGTGGGTTGGGAGAAGATATGCCAACCAAAAAAACAAGGAGGATTGGGGATAAGATCGGCATTTCAGAGCAGAAAGGTACTAGCTGGGAAGCTATATTGGAGATGGATTACGGCTACTGGGGGTTTATGGAGTAGACTCTTACAAGCTAAATATTACCCAGGAGTGGATGAGAAAAACATTCCAAGATACAAAGTGGAAGGAGAGGGATCTACCATATGGAGGACAATGTTAGTAGGCCAAGAGTTAATAAAGCCATACCTATATTGGCAGTTAGGGGATGGAAAGGATGCTTTATTTTGGGAGGATTCATGGAATCAATCACAACCAATTATTCGGACATTCCCAGAGATGGAGAGCTGGAAATCAGAGCTCCAAAAAGCGGGGTGGTGGAAAGCCTCTTACTATATGAAATCATGGAATCAACATGTGCAGTTTATTACGGTGGAAACATCCCCAAGAATGGCCGGTGAGGGGTACGAGAGGAACTAATGGAAAAAGCTGTGGAGATATCTTTAAAGACACCCAATTCGGGATGGTTCTAAGAGGGATATACTTGGATGGGGAGGAAGTAAGTTGGGAATTTATAAGGCAAAGGAGGGATACAAGGTAGTTTGTGGATACGAGATTACCCCATCACCCTTTCCATGGACATTTGTTTGGCAAAAGGAAGGATGGCCAAAAATTAACATTTTCTCATGGTTGATTAACCACAAAAAGTGCTTGACTTTTGATAATTTGATAAAAAGAGGTTTCTTTGGGCCCTCTAAATGTGTTTTGTGTGGAAAGGCGGAGGAGACCTTGAATCACCTCTTTTTTGGGTGTTCTTTTGCTAAAGACATATGGATCAATTGGTGGAGACAAATGAGACAACATTGGGAAGTTTTTGAGACTTGGGAAAGCTTTTATGAGAAATGGAAACGGTGCAACTTTAAGACTAAAACAATGAAAATTGCATGGAATCTAGGACCTAGCTTCATATGGTGGCGATTATGGCTAGAACAGAAATGCACGCATATTTAGATCGGAGCACGAGAACAAGGGAGCAAGTATGGGAGAGTATTATGAGCAAGGTAACAGAAACACTATTTATCGGATTACGGGAGGAAACAAATATAAAAATGGAGGAAGTGATTATTCTACGGAGCCTTGGAATAAGCGTAACGAGAGAAACAACTTAAGGATGGGTACACGGGTGAGATCTCCTTGAATAACATAGAGTGGAGGCCACCTCCAAAAATATGGGTGAAGGCAAACACAGATGGGGCTTCTACTAAAAATCCTAGAAAAGTTTGGTTTTGGTATTATCATACGAAATTGGAAAGGAGAACGAGGTGTATTGGAGAGCGAGAAGGCATGGGGGAGGCAACTAATAATGAAGCGGAAGGACGGGCGATCTTGTCAACATCGGTGATAGCTGCAAATCTACGAGTTACATAAGTTGTGGATAGAGACGAGACTCTCGGGTATGGGCTGGAATATTAGATCCGATAAGGCCCTTTCGGGTGCTAGGAATTGGAGAGAGAAGGAAGGTGGAAGCGATCCAGGAAGATCCGGCAAGTTTTTCAAGATGTTTTTATTACACATATAAAGCGAGAGGGAAATAGGGTGGCGAGACTATTTAGCAAAATGGGGAAAAGATGCGGAGAAAGGGCAATATGTGGACTCTCGGATGGAAAATCGGATAAGCTTGTGCCAAAGAATCCAAGGGATGCGGGGAGGTGATACAAGCGAGATAGTAGAACAAGAAGAGTAGACGGTGAGTCTAATGAATCTATCACGGTTAGGCCACAGAGCAACACAACATGAAGATAAATGGATAGTTTACGGAATTCAGATAAATTGGATAAACTGGAATTCAGCTATGGTAGTGCTGAGGGTTTGGATATCTGCATTATGTAAGGTAATGTTTTATGGGTAATTTTTGAGCTAGGAGGGATTGGAGGAGGATTTTATTTCTCCCTTGATGCCTATCCAGTTCATTTTACCTTGTAATACAGCTTCTATAAATATAACATATTTTTCATTTTTTTCAAAAAAAAAAACAAATAAAATTTCTTGTGGTGTCAAAACATACATTACCTTAACTTGTTATCATGGAAAAACATATACGGTTTTCACTTTTTGTGGAAAAAATTTATTTTCATACAATGTCTTCTTTCTCAAGAGGTATTATAGCCTATAATCTTATCAAAATTTTATCATTCTAGTAAAAGCATATATTGCTATCGAGCATTTTATACTATCTTCTTGAAGCCTTTACAATGGGTCAAATGGATCTTAGGTATTTGGATCTCACATACATCCCACCAAAATTCCATTGTGTCATGTTATAACCATTATCAAGTGGATGTCAATTGGATTTAGAAAGTGTTTCACCGTACATGAGACTATCGATTATAAATTGTGTTAATCTATATCCTTTATAATGATGGTCATAATTAGTCACTCTTTTCTTGTTTTATTTACCTATAGTTGATCATTGAAATGAATGAGTTAATAAATATCTTTAGTGTTGCACTTTGCATGTCATGTTTTTCTCTTATAGAAGCATCATGTATTTTAGCTATCATGTCATAACTTTTGCCTATCAAATTTTCACTGCCCCGTGACATCATGCATATTAACTTAAATAAATACCAAATTTTCTTTTGTATTTTATGAGTTGTTTTTCCTTATATCTATATATCAAATCAACATGTTTTGCTATAACATATATGCTATTTAACAAACATGCATAAAAGTGTGAAGTTTAGTAAATAAGTATCATACAAGCATAAAAAACATGGGCTAAATTGAAAAATACTTAGACATATAGAGTGTATACACACACATACAAACACACACATATATAGAGGGAAATAATATCCTATTCAAAGGGCCCAATTATTTATATCTAATCCACCCATTATTCTATCCACATGCCCCTATGGTCACAGAAATCCTAGATATATCACTAGGGTGCCATGGCAACTACAAAAGTAACTCATATAAAATATACATGTCATAAGACCTCATGGTTGCTACAACTCTAAATAAGTGTTGGGTACATTGCTTCTCATGTTCTTGGTGTTGGAAATTGAGTGTCATGATATTAACCTCTATAAATCTACCATCTCCCCATGCGTACCAATAAAATCCATCTATAACTAATCAATTATCTCCAACTCCCATTCCCCTACGTGAGCTTGGTCCTCTATAGATCTCAATCTATCCTCCAACTCTTGCTATATCTTGTAGGCTTGGTCCTCTATTAATATCATTCTATCCTCCATCTCCTACCTCAATAATAGCTACAACAGGGTCTCTTAGGCCTATGCCATGGTTCCCAAATATTGTTCCTAACTATACATAAATGGATTCTTAAACAGACACACAACAAATGTTGATGGAACCTATATTGCTAAAAATCAATTATTGAACCCAAATCTACAATCAAAAACATAATCAAATATTAGGGACATCATGATCAAATCAATCATATCAGATTTATTCTATAGTAGATGAATAATAAATCTCTTAAAAGTATAAGTGTTAAAGGAAATAAGATAATATATATAGGACATACTTGTGTTGCCATCCTATCAAGTTGATTCTAGACCTATAGTATCTACACCAAATTTTATTTATCTCATAATATTAACTTCTAACTAAGTCCCATAGACTTTAGTTGTGTCTATGTTGATCTTTATCTATTGTAAGATCCTTAAATTTTGATGGGCTAGTGTTAAGTTGAATGTATACATACCCACCTCTACCATCTCTATAATGTCAACATTATCATAAGATGCAACTAAAACCTAATTATCATTGCCTACATTATCACCCATAGGCTATCCTAGATCCTTTTCCTCATCATTAGTACCTCCTCCAACAAGTGAGCTCTCTCTTACCTCTAAAATGGTAGGGATAGGTGGGCTATCTAAGTGAGGTGGCATCTATCTCAATGGAGTAGCAACCATAACTATTTCCCTATATCTTATACTTGTTAGACCTCTTGATCTATCTCTCCTATCTCTAGAGTAGACCCTATGTCTCCCTCATCTCTTATATCTTGATCTCTATATTGTCCTTGCCTGACTATCCCAAGTGATGATGATCTATAAGGTCATGGTGATAGTGGTCTACTCATACATCTCTTTACCCTATACCTCATATGTCATTGTCAATATGGTGGTAAGGAAAGAGGCTTCTCTAGGTGTGCTTCTCTAAAATAACCTAGTATAATATCTACTTGGTGAGGCTCTACAAAATAATGTCTTTGAATCTAAAGTGTATGTATCATTTGGGTTATGGTAATCTCTCCCTAATCCTAGTGTCTCTGAATCCTAATCTTGTTGGGACTAATCTAAAAAGGAACTATGGGTGGTTGATACATTATAAAATGCATACATATCCATTTCTCAAATAAAAAAACTAGTTCAATCCATATGGTACCCCTCTTGAGAATATGATACAAGTCATTATATAGAGTGGGAAAGATGACATAACCCCATGCAAATTCTCTCTCTAGCCCTTGATAATTATACTCCAATGCCAAAAATAGAGGATATAGTAATGATGTTGGGATCTTATTTGTACATTCATGGAAATACACAAAGTATAACAAGAGCATAGTATCAATATGATGGACAAAAGGAATATCATGTGCATCCCTTAAACATCTCAATAGTATATTTTTGGCCATGTCCAATCAAACCTATGTGGTTTCCCATTTCACTAGCATCAATGCAATTGAATTGATCCTTAGCAATAACTAATGTTCATTCCAATTTAGGAAGCTCAATAAAAAAGTAAACATCCTCAAAAGTAATTGTCATATCAATAGTATACATGGGGGTCAATCTTTAGATGAAAGTATTGAAGAGATTCTCCCACATGTTCATAATCTCAAAGCATAAGGCCTAGTAGAACCACTCATAGACCATATCAACTATCCTTCTTAAGACTATATGCATCAAGATAACTCAAATTGATATTTTTTAGCACTTGGTATAAATATCCCTCAACTAACTGATTCAATACATTAGTGTGACATTTGTGATATATATTAGGGTGCTTATTAATTTATCAATTTTTTTTTTGTATTACTCTTCTTTTATTCTTTTATTATTTTGCATATGATTTGTGGTGAATGCATGTTTCTAAATGGTTCTAGAAATTGTGAAATTATTTAATCTTCTTATATCAAGATGGAAAAATCACTATCAAATGACATACTTTAAGGAATCTTGCCAAGCGTACATGCATAATTACCAAGTTGTTGTAAACCACTATATGGTCATGATGTAATATGGGTAGGACCCATTTACATCCCATATAACAAAAAAAATGATGGAAAATTTGTTGTAATGATCATCTCAAGATAGTAATATTTCAACCTCAAAATCTTCTTTGAAGCAAAAACATAATTGTACTTTATAAGATTTGAACTTAGATATTGAATATAAGAAGTCATTCAACTATATGACCAAAAACAATTTTTAACTATGATTAGGAAATATTGATACTATTATCACTATTATCATCCATTCTCTTATGGAAATAGAGCATGAATTTATCCTCTTTTTATTTTATTAGTGATTGGTTAAAAACAAATAAAATATTGATCCTAGTTTTTTTATTGTAGAGGAAAAATATAGTTCTTTTTTTCAATGAGTTTACACAGGTTTTTATGAAGGGTCTCGATCCCCTCATACTGAGTGGGGTTTGAACCTTGGACCTCTCAAAGAGAGGCCAAATCCCTTACCACTGCAATAAGCTTGCAACTATAAGAAGAGGAATATAGTTGAATGGGTAGATACAAAATATTTTGGACAATTTTTGCAATCATAGCAATCTACAAGGAAGGTCATCATCATAGAAATCCTAATTCATAGCTCTTACTTTTTTTCATTAATTATCCTGAATTTGAAATACCACTTATTTAAGTTTTCTTCCTTGAATTGGAATATAAGATTAAGATGAAACACTAGTACTTATCACAAAAATCGAAAAAGCAAGATACATAGCTTACTAATTACACTTATATAAATATAATTTGTCTTGCAATGATAATATTAAACAACTTTAGTTCCATAAAATAAATTCTATTATAAAAAAAATGAAACGTCCATCTAGATTATTCCTTTACAGTCAATAGAATACACAACTTATCATCATCAATTCAATAAGAAGCTTACCATACTTTGTAGAAACTATAATTAGCTTTAATAAATCGATGGAATAAAAACTATAGTTCTTCCTTCCAAATTTAATGGATACATAAATACATGAACCAAAAGGTAAATATCCTACCTCTTATGGCTACAAAGCTTAGAAGTTCTCAAAATGTAAAATAATAAAACATAACAAACTTTAGTTTTTTTAAGTACTTTCTAGAGAACAATTTAACCTCTTCATATCTAAACACTTTTAATACAATTTTTTTTATATATTTCCTACACAAAAGGCTTTACAGACTACCACACTACTATACTAATTTTGCCATCAAAGTTCTTGAATGGTGGTACTAGTTTGACTCTTGAAAAAAAATAATCAAAAGGGAAGAATTTGTGATGCCTAACTTCCCACCAAGCCCTCCCTACATATTTTTTTACACTAATTATGATGATTCACTACCACATAGGTTTATATGATATGACAAACCATATTTTCACACATGGTCAAAATGCACTTGACCTAATGAGGAACACACATAGGTTAGAACAAACCCCTAAGATTTCTAGGACCCACCAATGATCCAAGTCTCATTAGGGTAGCTACCATAGACTTCAAAATTCTAAAAGTATGAATATACCATATCAATATATTTATCATCATATAAATATGCCAACATCATCATATCCTAACACCATCTTGAAGAGAGCTACTCAATCCTCACATAGATACTCTAATCCTTAAAACCAGCCTCAGGGAGAGCCATTGAATCATCAGAGAGATGGTCCACTATCTTCGGATTGGATCAGATGGAGATGTCTATATATCCTCACCATGATGGCCTTCCTCCCTAGACCATAGGATTCTTTTTACAAATAATCACACATAAACATTTATATTGCATAAGAGCATATAACATGTATTTACATCCTATGGGGACTTATGCATATCAATATAGAAAGGATTTTTATTAATAGGAAAGGATCATTTATGCCATACACATTTAGATTTGTCATAGAAAAAGGAAAATATTCACCAAAAGAAACATATATCATAAATAATTCACAAAAACCAAGAATATTTAATTATATATTTGTATTTGTAGACACCTAAAAATGTCACATTATCCCTTGTGTAGTGCTAATCATTAATTGTTTTGCAAAAAGCCTCAAAAATCCAATTAATTTGTATTAAAACACTAATTAGCCATTTTAACCCCTTTTCTCCACTAAGCCCCATTCTACACCTAGCCCATGGTCACCATGTGACCATCCCTCTAACCTAGCCTAAATCCACCTCACCCTACTTTACCCCTTCGACTCTAGCCTAGGTCCACCTCACCCTAGGCTACCTTACCCCCTACTCTTCACATCCCCATGCTCATTCACTGCCTTAAATGAGATGAATACTTTTTCCACCCATGTGCATTGATGACAAAAAGACTTTCATCCACATGCTATAAATGAGGTGAAGACTTTCTCCACCCCTATGCATTGATAAGGCATGGTGCAACCATGTCCATTTAATGCATATGGATAGGGTGAGGACTTTCTCCATCCAAAATCATTGATAAGGCATGGTGCACCTATGCCACCTTACCCCCCAAACCCTTGCTAAAGTATATAAATAGGCCCCCATTTATTTCATTTGCAAGAAGGGTGATAAGTGCTTAGTGAATATTTACCAAAATCACACATTATTGGATCAATTATTTTGTATCCTATAGATTCATCATCATAACCAAGAAATATACCACACAATATTTTCATCTAGCTTTGTTCTTTTTTGCTTTGGGATATGAATATAAGCCTTACATCCAAAAATTCCCATTCACTCTATAGTTGGTTTTTGTACTAACCATACTTCTTTTGGCATAACATTTTTTAGTATTCTTGTAGGTAATCTATTTTGCAAATATACAATTGTTTTAACTACCTCTGCTCAATACTCATGATCAAGATGAACTTATTTTAGCATACACCTAACCATTTTTATGATAGACGTATTCCTTCTTTCTGTTATACCATTTTGCTGTGGTGAATATGTTGTAGTGAGTTGTCTTTTTATTCCATTTTATTCTAAAAATAAATTGAATTCCTTTGATAGAAATTCACCTCCTCTATCTGAATGAAAATTCTTGATGGTTTTTCCGAATTCTTTTTCAACTAGAAGTTTGAATTGCTTGAAACAACTGAATGCTTCAGATTTGTATTTCATAAAGTATACCCACGTTTTTTTGGAATAATAATAAACAAATAGTTGCAAATATGTGTGTCCTCTAATACTAGAAATATTCATTGATACACATAAATTTGTATATATTAATTCCAATGGTTTTTGAGCTCTATGTTGACGAATTTCAAAAGGTATCCATGTTGTTTTCTTGCTAGATATTTTGAACAAATTGTAGATTCCTAGGAAATCTTAGGTAAACCTTTAACCATTTGATATTTAGTTATCTCATTCAATGATGATGCACATATATGTCCTAGTATTTTGTGCCAAAGCTCTTCTATTTACGAGATACCCATTGATAAAGTTGTATTTGTTATTATGTCTAGAGTGAACAAACTATCTATATAGGATATTGAGGATATCCATTTTCCTTGTTTGATAATAAGATTCTTTTCCTAGAGAATCCAAAAGAATATCAGGGTGACTTTGTATGTCCCTAAATCTTCCAACTATCTTTTGAGTTGGTTCTACCTTAGTCTTCAATCTGCAAATCTTCAACTCAATGTAAATATTGGCTATTTTCAATGTCAAGGGATATCTATATCCTTGAATATTCAACTCTCTATGTCTAGGTATATCTAAGTCCCTGAATATCAATTCTCCAATGTCAAAGGTTGATTACAACCCTAAAAAATCAACTATCTTAAAGCTGATTCGTCTTTCAATAAATATAGTTGAGTCCTAGTCTGAATTGGTTATTCTTCAACCGTGGAAATATCCTAGCCTTTTATACTCAATATGACCTTAAAATAGAGTTTGAGTCTTACTACCTTCAAAGTAGACATACTCCTAATAAATTTTATCAAATTGGATAAAGTCGATTTTCTAATAGTGGCTAAAAAGAATGTTGAAAATAATGTCTATTCCATCATTTGGGTTATGTAAATGTATCCTCCAAGATACATACCTAGATTACTTCCTGTGCAAGTTATCTAGTGATTACATGCATTGTAATAAATGGACAGGTGTCCATGTGCAAGTTGTACATGTGCAAGGTATCCTATGCATAGCTTGATAGAGTGTTGGACAAGCATCCTATTTTGCATATATAAGGATAGCCTCTTAGATAGATAGTATAGGAGGGACAACCAAAAGATATTGTTCGATAGCGTAGGTTAGTGGATTATGTTCCACACCATTTACTGGTGATGGATATGATGTAGATCTATAGCTTTATTAATGGATTTATCACTTCCTCCATAGCTACATTGTAATATTTTATATGTTTTATATTTCAACATACTTCAGTCATCTAGCAAATTTACTTTCTTGCATGTTATTCTACATCTTGTGATTGTTATCTCTCATGGCTCATTCATCAAAAGCTAATAGTTGTATCAGAGCCATGGTAGATCTAGTTTGTACAGGTCAATAGGGAAACCACCATTGTTGTTTTGCCTAAGAGTTTTGTCAAACTAATGTGCCATTGGACCAACCACTGGAAAAAGATCTCAGGATTATCTAAGTGATATATTTTGGGAGAGTCACAAGGATAGGATTGAAAGGAATCTTAGTTTCAAAAATACCGAGATCATTTTCATCTAGAGTATTTCCCACAAAGTTGTATTGAAAACTCGTGAAGACTAGGACTCAACATTTCAATCCACTAGATTGATGGATCATCTAGTGAATATCATCCAAGTCATCTGGAATTTGCTAACTGGTGCCTAAAATTTACTTTGTTGCAAGAAATTAATCCTCAAAGGAGTGGGACTCCTCCTATGACAGAAAGCTAGGAGACTCCAACTTCGTTTCTCAACGGTCAACGTGCCATCATAGTGCAGAGGTTAGTTCATCGTACGAGAGGATAATACTATGGAATAAGACTTCTAGTGAAGGATCGTGGTGAAGATAGGAGACTGAATATCTCCATTGCTAGATTACAAAAATCCACACTTAAAGAACAGGCCACAAGAGCCTTGATACAGAAAGTCCATAGAAGCCTTACAGAAGAAGCCATAGAAGTCTTATACTAAAAAGACCTCAGAAGCCTTGATATTGAAAAAGCCATAGTGGCCTTGATACTAAGAAAGGCCACAAGAGCCTTGTTACTGAAAAGACCATAGAAGCCTTAACATCAAAATAGACAATAGAAGCCTTGATCTTGAAGAAGAATTCAAGAAGAATATCTAATTCAGAAGCAGACTAAATATTTTAGTACTAATATTCTTATTGCAGGAAAAAAAGATTCAATAAGTTGGGAGACTTCCTACAAGAAAGTTAGGAAGAGCATCTTCTTGAGAATCAGCTTAATCCTAAAGCAAAAGAGAAGATATCAGGAGAAGATCTCATTGAAGAACTTCTAATATTGGAAGAAGAAGAAGAAGAAGAAGGACTAGGAGAGTCCTACTCAAATCCAGAAGCAACATAATCAAAAGATCCAGGAGAAGATCTCACCACCAACACTTCCAAAAGTAGAAGGTTGAAGAAAAGGTTTAAAGGAAGACCATCATAAGTTGCCAGATAAAAGACC
Organism: Wollemia nobilis; assembly: GCA_028583015.1. Lineage (NCBI taxonomy): Eukaryota > Viridiplantae > Streptophyta > Pinopsida > Araucariales > Araucariaceae > Wollemia > Wollemia nobilis. The sequence goes on from JAQPPZ010016984.1 coordinate 3,102,213, forward strand.
TTGATAAGGTGTCATCGAGCATATAGGAAAGGCTAGGAGAGCCTTGCTAAAGATCAAGAGAGTTCTTTAAGAACTCATTGGAGAAATCCACTATCTAGGTGAAGTCCCTAATAGTGAAGAACTTGGGACAATTATCACCATCCGACAACAAGCCCAAGAGGAGAATTTGGCAAGGAGTGCCAAATTTGAGAAGAAGAAGTTTGGAAAGGAGTGTCAAATCCTAGAAGAAGATCCTGCTTGAAGTCAGAACTTGGCAAGAGGACTTGAAGATAGAAGAAGCTCACCAAATCTTGGAGATTTGAAGATTACCTCTCACAGCGAGGAGGCACCACATTAGAGACATAGACTTCTCTAGATATATAGTATAAGGAGAAGAACACAAGAGGAGAATAACCCACCAAATCCTAGGCTCATCAAAGAAAGTTCAAGATCATCATTTGGTGAAGAAGGAGCAGTGCAAGACATCCTACTAGAAGCAACAACTTGGTGTTTCTAGACACCAAGGTCTACATCCTCTACAAAGGTGGGAGAAGAGCTATAGAAAAAGGTATGCAACTTATGGTGCAAAAAGATTCATTAAATTGAACTACTTATTAGATTTATTAGAGCACCTAAAATTGGATTAAAGTTGCAAAAAGGAAATTAGATTTCAGTCTTCTAAAGTGCAAAGAAAAACAAATTCTTTTTAAGAATTCAATTGCACATTTATTAGGAGTTTATTAGATTCCATATTATTTTCTATCAACAACCTATTATCTATTATTGAAAAAGAAGACTAAGTCCTACAACATTGATTGTAGTGAAATTGCAAATAACTCCAAAAGATTCATTTTAGGTTATTATTGATTAGTTGCAGTAGATTATTAGTGCACTTCTTTGAGATTTTATTGGAGTGGTAAGGTGTAATATTAGTGCATTAAAAGCAAAGATCTTGTACTATTAAACTACTCTCAAAAAGAAAATTAGTTTTGTGTTTCCCGAAAGGCACAAGGTCTTATTTATATCAAGTGTCTAAAGACACTATTGAAGCACAAAAATATGCAACTTGGTGTGTCCAATAGACGCCACAAAAAAGGGTTAGAATCCTCCAGATTTGGAGATCATAACTAACAAAAAACAAAGATAGAAAATTATGAAAGTGAGACTTGGTGAGTCTCAAAATCAAAAGCATTGCAAGTGAATGCAAAAGAAAAACTGCAGAAAATTTGCATCAATTAAAAGGACTTCTATCTACTGTTATTGAAACTTGGACTTGTTATCAAAAGTTTCCAAGTAAACAGGGAAAGGTGTGTCTATTGTTAAAGACAACCTCAAAACCTTGTATTGCAAGAAATCTGCCACAAAACCAGAATTTAACATTATGGAAATAAAGTGCAAAAGAAGGTATATTAAAAGCCTTATTATACAAAATATAATACATTATATTGCACTACTCTAATCTGGTTTTTGACAACATAAGTGTAAATTTGAAAGTGCCATATTAGGGCATATTTTTCTACAGGGAAAATAATAGCCAACAAATACCGGACGTTAGCACTCTTCCTCCCAAGATAGAAGGATCCAGTCAAGGGCTTATCTTGGACGTGTGAACCTGCATAATCAAAACTCATTTTATATCATCCATGAGCCACATTTACGTAGACAAGCGAGTGCAAATAAATCTAAAAAAGGATGTCAAAATAGTAATAAGAAAAACAATGTGTTTGGAGGCATAGAAGAAAGGGAGAAAGGTGTTACATTCGTGGTCCCAATATTGGAGAAGACCACTCACCAAAGGAAGCTTTGAAATACCATCCAAGCTCTGTAGTGCAACGTCCATCAACCTACGGAAAAGAAAGCTTGCTTGCTGCCCAAGCAACATTGCAAAGCAATAAAGTTATGGAGTTATAATCTCCATCTTCGAAGGCATTACAAGAATGGTCTCCATGCAAAAAAGATATTTGGAATTCTAGTCATCATTCCTCTCAATGTTCTAGAGGCTTCTACGAAGGAGTTACAAGAAAAGACGTGCCACTTGGCATTCTTCATCAGCTTCACACAAGGTCCTATACATTTTCAAGAAGTGCTGAACAAAGATTCTAGAGCGTTACATAAAGTAGGGAGCGCTCATTTGAAATGGACATGACACTTGTCATAATTCTTATGATCAATATTTCTTAAAAGGTATATTTTTAGTCCAAGACCAACATGCAAGTGTGAAGCACAGTCAAGACGTTCGAAGGAAGAACGTAGCACAGTCAAGGCATGAGAGAATCGACAAAAATATTCAAACTGCAGCATGGAAGACAAAGGGGAAGGATCATTAAAATCTTTCCATTTTCTGAAGGTCAACAATTCAACACCTACGTACAACATTTACGTCTAGCCTGCCATCAAATCTCCATTAACCAAGCTCTCAAGGTACATTTTAGACACTGTTATATTCAACAGTGGAAAGCACCAAAAATCAAGTAGATATTGCGTATAAGGTAAGGTCTTAATCCCATTAATTATTTTTAGAAGTTGGAGTTATAAGGATTACAAACTAAGGTTAAAACGTAGGGTTTTGAAAGCTAAAGGGGTGACTTATCTTATTATTTTAATATTTGTAATCTTACATAGGAGGAATAAGGAATTTAACTTGGATTAAACTATATTGCAAATATTATTATCATTTCTCTAATTTTCCAAACTTGGGAGTCATAAGGGTTACTCCATCAAATTTATTTTATTTGGAAATTAGAAATAATCCAAAGGATATAAAAGAGGTTATTAAGAGATTTTATTAAAGGTTGGATAAATTTATTTTTACTTGGATTACATTAGTGTGACATTTGTGATATATATTAGGGTGCTTATTAATTTATCAATTTTTTTTTTGTATTACTCTTCTTTTATTCTTTTATTATTTTGCATATGATTTGTGGTGAATGCATGTTTCTAAATGGTTCTAGAAATTGTGAAATTATTTAATCTTCTTATATCAATATGGAAAAATCACTATCAAATGACATACTTTAAGGAATCTTGCCAAGCGTACATGCATAATTACCAAGTTGTTGTAAACCACTATATTGTCATGATGTAATATGGGTAGGACCCATTTCGATCCCATATAACAAAAAAATGGATGGAAAATTTGTTGTAATGATCATCTCAAGATAGTAATATTTCAACCTCAAAATCTTCTTTGAAGCAAAAACATAATTGTACTTTATAAGATTTGAACTTAGATATTGAATATAAGAAGTCATTCAACTATATGACCAAAAACAAATTTTAACTATGATTAGGAAATATTGATACTATTATCACTATTATCATCCATTCTCTTATGGAAATAGAGCATGAATTTATCCTCTTTTTATTTTCTTAGTGATTGGTTAAAATCAAATAAAAGATTGATCCTAGTTTTTTTATTGTAGAGGAGAAATATAATTTTTTTTTTCAATGAGTTTACACATGCTTTTATGAAGGGTCTTGATCCCCTCATACTTAGTGGGGTTTGAACCTTGGACCTCTCAAAGAGAGGCCAAATCCCTTACCATTGCAATAAGCTTACAACTATAAGAAGAGGAATATAGTTGAATGGGTAGATACAAAATATTTTGGATAATTTTCGCAATCATAGCAATCTACAAGGAAGGTCATCATCATAGAAATCCTAATTCATAGCTCTTAATTTTTTCATTAATTATCATGAATTTGAAATACCACTTATTTAAGTTTTCTTCCTTGAATTGGAATATAAGATTAAGATGAAACACTAGTACTTATCACAAAAATAAAAAAATCAAGATACATAGCTTACTAATTACACTTATATAAATATAATTTGTCTTGCAATGATAATATTAAACAACTTTAGTTCCATAAAATAAATTCTATTATAAAAACAAATGAAACATCCATCTAGATTATTCCTTTACAGTCAATATAATACACAACTTATCATCATCAATTCAATAAGAAGCTTACCATACTTTGTAGAAACTATAATTAGCTTTAATAAATCGATGGAATAAAAATTATAGTTCTTCCTTCCAAATTTAATGGATACATAAATACATGAACCAAAAGGTAAATATCCTACCTCTTATGGCTACAAAGCTTATAAGTTCTCAAAAGGTAAAATAATAAAACATAACAAACTTTAGTTTTTTTAAGTACTTGCTAGAGAGGCTTGTTTTCAAGAAGCTTTTGGCGGAGGCAACAAGCTGGACGTTTTTCGCAGGACTGCCCAAACTATCGAACTTGTTTTGGCCATATCTCACTCATCCGAACTCGGATTGAGCTGAAATTTTGAGAGTAGATGCCTGAAAAACCCTAGAACGTCTCCACCAATTTTCATATCATTTGGAGCAACACAGATCCTAGAGAATCCCTATGTGTGAACGATATATTTGGCAAGCGGCTATGCGAGGGTTTCATCTGGGTTGAGTGCAAGCAGCTCCAGAGGTTGGTTTTTAGGGCCTTCGGGCCCTAGCGGCCAATATTTTTGTGGTTTATACTCAATATTTTAGCAAGAAATGTTGTAGGGGATATAATATGGGTTAGAAATTTGTCTTTCAACAAATCATACTATGAACTTGAGTGACAACGACTTCCCATTTGCTACTCAAAAGAAAAGTGAAAACCATACCTTTCCACAACGTCTAGGACAAGGATTAAAGAGATCACGAAATAAGTTTCAAGCAGTTGATCAAAAAATGGCTCATATCTCAAGTGAATCTGGTGCTAAGGTGCACCCACAAAATAATTCTACTGTGAAAACCCCTGTCAAGGGTAAGAATTTTGAAGACTCAGTCCCAAAAATGAATTTTAGAGATGCCCTTCGTGGTGAACAACCTCAGCCTAATGCTAATATCAATATTAGGGCTTCCCATAAACCTCTAAGAATGCCTAATATTGATCCTAGGAAAACAGAGTCAGGATGTCTTAAAGCAGCAGATGGAACTCCTATTGTTAATCTTGATATTGGTAACATTCAGACTAGCATTGAAGATTTGGAAAATAGAGGACTAATTTGTCGGTTCGTGGGTTTTTTTCCGAGTCTATCTGCTTTCAAAGTCTGGACTACAAAAAGCTGGAAAACCAAAGGTGAATTACAAATCTCTATTTATCCAAATGGTTATTTTCTTGTTTTATTTGCTAATAATGAAGATAGAGAGAAAACTTTTCAAGGGGGTCCTTGGTTTTTGGAAGGGTAGGGCTTTTCATAAAGCCCTGGCATACTAAATTTAAATCCGAAGAAGATATGCCTTCTATAGCACCCGTGTGGGTTAGACTCTTTGGCCTCCCTATTGAATTTTGGAATCCTACTATTTTTTCTTCAATTGAAAACTCTTTAGGAACTTTTATGATGATTGCTGATTGTACTCAAAATTTTGAACATATTATTTATGCTCGAATTTGTGTTTTAATGGATTTTGACAAACCCCTTCCTAAAAATATCACATTACAATTTGGGGAAGACACTTGGGAGCAAGTAGTGGACTATGAGAACATTCCTTTTCATTGTAGAATTTGCCATGAATATGGTCATTTGGCCAGTGCTTGCCCAAATAAAATTCCCGATCAAAAGAAAGAAGATATAAACTCAGCAAGTTTCCAAATACCTAAGAAGAAGAACACTAAAGAAAAAATAGTTATGAAGGATCAATCAAAGTCATTTGCTAATATGTTTGAAATACTTTCCACAAATGATGTCCCAAGTGAGGAAGAGGAAATAATGGAAACTGAAATCTTAGAAACATAATTTAAATATGAAGGGAATAACTCATAGACAAACCAACAAATCAAAGGTTTTCAACAGAAAAAAAAGGAGAAAATTTACACAAGAAAAACAATATTTCAAATGTCAAAACTTCAAATAATGCAGGTCCCAATATAGACTCCATTGAACCATCTAGTAAAATTTTGGCTGTGTATGAGCATTCTTCAAGGTTAGAAGCCATCTCAGATTCAATTGGAATAAGTCAAGAAACAGGAAAAAAAAATTGAAGATGGATTCCAATCAAAAATAGGTCGCAAGACCAATCAATATCATATGGTAAAAGAAGGTGAAAAGCTTGTAGAGGAAGGTAAGATTAATGCCCTTCCCAAATTTTGTATCCCTGGTATTAATGAATATCATCACTTGGAATATTAGAGGACTCAAAGGGAGTCTTTCAAAACAAAATGAAATTAGAAGAATGATTCAGATAAATCATCCACATCTTATTTTCCTTCAAGAAACAAAGATGTCAATGGAGGATATGGACTTAATTGCCGATAAAATTTGGCCATTGGAAAAGTGGTTTCCCTCGGTTCCCAAGGGACTTCGGGTGGCATTGCTTGTCTTTGGGACCCAAAAGAGGTAGGTATTCACCATATGGTTGGCGAGTTGGGGTTTATTGGCTATAACTATTCAAAGTAGACATTCCAACCGGATTATGCTCGCATTACTGTTTATGCCCCGACTTCTTTGGAGGAAAAAAAAAGATAGTGGAAGGATATTACTCATATTATCTCTCATTTTCCTAAACCTTGGATCTTGATCGGAGGAGATTTCAATACCATCATCTCTCTAGATGAGAAAATGGGGGGAAATATAAATTTGGATAAAAGCACTGACCTCATGAGCGAATATATTGCAAACCTCCATCTTGTGGATATCCAACCAGATAATGGCCTTATGACTTGGTCTAACAGAAGGCAAGGCTTAGCTTGTATAATGGAGAGATTGGATAGGTTTTTGCTCTCTGAAAATTTCTTAATCCATGGTCACATTCCTAAAGTGAAGACTCTTAATAATGTTGGTTCGGATCATTGTCCAGTCATGGTGGAAATGTGGAAAACCAATGTGAGTTTCTCTCCTTTTCATTTTAAATTAATGTGGCTTAGAGACATTTCCTTTAGACCTCGTGTGCAACAATGGTGGAAGGAAGGTAAACCTAGGCATGGGACTAAGATGTTCTGTTTTGCCAAAAGACTGCAATACATTAAATCCAAAATCAAGACTTGGAACTGGAAAGAGTTTGGGGATGTTCATAAAAAAAATATGAAGTTATTGCTCATCTTGAAAATTTGAATAAGAAAATCCATTTAGATGGCCTCACAAAGAAGAGAAGTGCAGATGAAATTAAACTCACAACTCAATTAGAGGAATGGGAAAAAAGAGAAGAAATCTTATGGAAGCAAAAATCTAGAATTCAATGGCTCAAAGGAGATCGAAACACAAATTTCTTTCAAAAATATTTTCTAGCTCGAAGATCTCACAACTTTATTTCTTCCTTAAATTCAGATACTGGAGATGTTGTTTATACTTGGGATGGCATGAACTCTATTGTTGTTGATTACTTTTCCAATCTTTTTGCTGCCACTCCTCTTGACTCAACTTCTCAACAAAATGCTCTTCAAGCAATCCCTTCTCTTATCACTTTTTAGGAGAAATCTATTTTGACTGCTCCCGTTACTATCAATGAGCTTCAACAAGTAGTTTTTAAAATGCAAAAAGGGAAAACCCCAGGTCCTGATGGTTTTCCTATTGAGTTCTACCAAGAGTTCTAGGATATCCTTCATGTTGATTTATTAGAGGTGGTGGAAGAAGCCAGGAAAGCCAAAGAAATTTTGAAGGTTATCAATAAAACTTATATTACTCTTGTTCCAAAATCTCAAAAGGTTGATCAAATCTCAGCTTTTAGACCTATTGCTTTTATGTAATGTTCGTCTCAAAATCATTACTAAAATCATGGCAGAAAGGTTGAAGCCTCTTTTGCATAAGATTATTTCCCCAAAGCAAGGGGGATATGTGGAAGGACATCAAATAGTGGATGAGATAGTTCTTGCTCAGGAAGCCATCCATTCCATGGATATGCAAAATTCTCCTTCTATGTTCATTCGGTTAGACTTATCCAAAGCTTATGACAGAGTGGATTAGCACTTCCTTATCAAATTTTTGAGGCAATTTGTTTTCTCTAAGGATTGGATGGATTGGATTATGGGATGTATCTCTTCAGTTTCCTACTTAGTTCTTATCAATGGCAGGCCTTCTCGGTCTTTCCCAGCTTCCAGAGGTATTAGGCAAGGTGACCCGCTATCCCCTTATTTATTCATCATTCTTGTTGAATGCTTGGGTAGGACTATAACCAAAAAGAGGGAAAACAAAACCCTTGAGGGAGTTACCATTGCTCATGGAGCTAGACCTATCTCTCATCTTCAATTTGTGGATGACTCTACTCTTTTAGGTAAAGCTACCGTTAAGGAAGCTTCTAATATTAAGCAAATCATTAGCTATTTTTCTAAGGCTCTTCGGGCGGTTGATCAATGAAGACAAATATAAAGTTATTTTCTTTCACCTGCTCTCGCTAGACAAGAATCCATGGTCTTGGATAAATTAAGATATAAGAAGACCTCTCTTCCAATCACTTATTTAGGTATTCCCATAAATATTCAAAGGCAGAAAAATAAAGATTGGAATTGGTTGTTGGACAAAGTCAAGAAGAAAATTGGAAAGTGGACCAACAAGTGGCTTTCTTCTAGGGGTAGAATCACCTTGGTAAAATCAGTCCTTCAAGCTATTCCTATTTATGTTTCTTTCATTTTGAATATCCCAAAGGTCTGTTCTTCGAGAATTGGATCAAATCAGTCATCGTTTCCTTTGGAGTGGTACTAAGGAGAAAAGAAAATGGGCCTTGGTGAAATGGGATACTTTGTCTTCCTAAGAGTGAAGGGGGGTTAGGATTCCGGTCTTCAATTAATAACAACAAATATTTAGCTACTAAATTATATTGGAGGATGTTGCATAACCCCAATGCTCTTTGGGCCAATAATCTCCGTGCTAAATATGCTGAGAACAAAAGTCCTGAAGACTTTGTTCGCTATCAACTTCCTACCAAAGGTTCTCCCATTTTAGCAGTTCTTAAGACTGGTGAGGATTTGATAAAGAAAAAATTATTTTGGATCATTCATAATGGTCAACATGCAAATTTTTGGACAGATTCTTGGGATGGTCACAAGCCTTTGATAACTCAGTTTCCCGATTGGAGACCTTTGATGGAGGAGCTTCACCGAGCTAATTGGATAAAGGTGGCTAATTATTGTCGGTACCATACTGGTAATTCAAAGGTTGGTAGATATTGGATCCCTATTGAGGACTAGCCTATTCAAATCCCAGAAAGGCAAAAACAAGATATCCAAAGCATCCTTCATATGAGATCCCTCTCTTGGTCCCATGAAAAAGATTGTTTTGGATGGAACAATAGTACTAAGGGTGAGTATTTCCTTGCTCAAGGTTATTTTGGGCTCAAAAGCTTTGGCCTAAGGTGAGGTTCTTTAATTGGCTTTTATTGCATCGTAGGGTGCTTACTGGTGAGCAACTTATGAAGCGTGGTTTTCATGGCCCTTTTAGATGTGAAATGTGTGAAGAAAATGTAGAAAATATCAACCATATTTTTATTGAGTGTACTTTAGCCTCTGAGCTATTTAGGAGAATGGCCACTTTACTTGGCTTACAATGGTCCAATTTTTTTTACTTTTGAACAGCTTTGGAGGGATTGGACTAATCAAGAGAGTGTTGATCATTTTATTAGGCGATTAGTTTGGATGGGTTCTACCATTCTTCTTTGGAATATTTGGAATGAAAGGAAAAACCGAATTTTTAATCAAGATAGGAAGGATATTCACTATATTTGGCAAAAGACCATAGCCAACTTAGTTGAATCAGTCCATCAACTCCTTAATCACCCCCAAAACTCCCACCAAAGATGGGATCAAGTGATGCAAAGATTGAATGTTAAACCTTCTAAGGGCAACCAACTTAAAGGGAATGTGAGTATTAGTAAGATGGATAGGACTAGAAATTGGCAACCTCCTCCTAAGGATTTTGGAAAAGTCAATACTGATGGAGCCTCTAGAGGGAACCCTGGAAAAGCCAGTGTGGGAGGAATTGGTAGACTTTCATATGGTTCCCTGGTTTTTACTTTTGCGTTGAGAATTTGGGTATTCTTTCCAATAACCTTGCTTGAGGGGTATGGTATCCTTAGAGGCCTTCAGGAGGCTACTAAGGTTGGATGGAAAGAGGTGTTAGTTGAGTTCGACTCTCAACTTATGATTAATCTCTTGAAGACTCCTTCTAAGAATCATAAGGTGGATTGGAGAATAAAAAGAATTATTGAGAAGATTCAGTTAATCCAGATGGGATTTTTGAAAGTTGATTACAATCATGTGGTAAGAGATCAAAACAAGAGTGTTGATGCTTTAGCTAATTGGGCTTTGGACAAAGGTGATCTTACTTGTTATGGCCACCCTCCTATATGGTGGGCTTCTCAAATTAGGGAAGCTCTTCTTTCTATCATTTCTTTGGATGGCTCCAATTTTGAAGGTACCTAGTTTCTTGTTGTTTTTTTTTTTGCTTCTCTTTGGTTCATTCCATTTTTTTAGTTCCCTGGCTCATTCTATTCTTTATTTTGTTTCCTCTATTGATTCTTGCCTTAATAGTCTTCCGATCTAGATAGGTCATTGTTTTTTTTTTTTTTTCTTCTTTGTTTTTTTTGTTTAGTTTTTTTTTTTTTGGTAAGTAGTGTTTGTATTTACAGTGGGTTTTAACAAGGATCCCAAAACCTGATTACATAAGTAATGGGCCTAGGGCATCAATCCCTTGAAACCGAACACCAAAACAGAAATCCCGCCCAGCGATAACAGTAAGCATGAAACAATCCCTCTCAGCGGGAAACAAACAAATAAGAAAGAAAGTAGTTTTGGAGATCCCGCCCAGTGGGGAGTAGCCAAAAACCACCATCGAGAATATCCCGCCTAGCAGGAAGCAAAGAAAAACCATTACAATAAAATCCTGCCTCACGAGAAGCAGTCAAAACCATCACAAACAGTCCCGCCTAGCGGGAAGCAACATGGAAATCCCGCCATCCGGGAAACCAGCAGAAAAGAAAGGATCCCGCCTCATGGGAAAACTGGTGGATTTGGCGGATCCCGCCCTGTGGAGAAACCATCCCGCCCACCGGGAAAACATTCCATTCAGCGAGAGCCATCCTGCAGGAAGCCGACAGCCAGCACAGAGAGGATCCAGCCCATCAGGAAGCAACCAGAGAGCTGCACCACGAGGAACCCGCCCTGGGAAAATAGAAGAGGATCTTGTCCCAGCAGCAGGGACCAAGAATCTCGTCCAAGCACAGAGGTAGCTTCAGGGAACTGGGACTGGGAATGGGAACAACCCAAACAGGGAAAAGCCCCCCAAGGCCAAAACAGATGCCCAGGATGTCCACCAAGGAGTAGATCCAGCACGAAGAAGCCTCCACGCGGGAATAACAACAACCAAGATCCCGTCGAGGATTCACAAGAAAAAGGGGGAAAGAGGCACCCAGACCACCCCCAAAGCTGTGAGGACCTCAAGGGAGACCCCAGAAAGCTATCCAAACCCTAAACCGTCACCTCCACCGCACCGAGAAACGTAGGGGACTAGATCCACGCAAATAACCTGCAAAAAACCCCAAGGGGAAGCCTGAGGGAAAAATGGAAGGGATCCCCAACCAAACAGGGATCCCTGGGAAGCACCAGTCCGAAAAAACAACCAAGGAAACCCTAGCCGGCCGGGAGGGGCGCAGATAGTGGAGAAGGATCTCCCCTCAGGAGATCATCTACAAACAACCACTCCCCGGGAGGGATGACCTGGGTTGAGCCAGGGACTGGGCAGGAACCAGGAGCCATGGGAGGGGGAGCGGGGGAGGGACCAGAGCCCTCCCCTCTCTACTTTCTTCCCTCTCCATCGGATTATGAATATCTTTTTGTTTAGTTTTTTAAGGTGGGTGGGTTCATTTGTTTTTTTTTGTTTTTGTGTTCTTTGTGTTGTTTTTCGTTGTTTTTGTGTTTTGTTTTTTTTAATATTTTTTGTTATTGTTCTTGTGTTTTTTTCGTTCTTGTTCTTGGGTTTCTCTTTGTTTGTGTTATTTCGTGTTTTTATGTGTTAGTGTTTTCTATGTTTTTTTCTTTTTGTTTATTGTTTATTGTCTGTTTTTGGTTGTTTTTTATTTTTATTTTTATTTTATTTATTTTATTTTTTAGGTTTTGGTTGTGTTTATTTTTCATGTTTTTTTGGGTTATGTCTTTGTAGTGTTCTGTTGTTTTTGTCTTGTTTGTGTTTTGTTATGTGGTTCTTGTGTTTTTCTATGTGGTTTGTGTTGTGGTTTCTTTTTTCTTATTGTGCGTGTTTGGTTGTGCTTTTGTTTTTGACACACTCAAGGAGCATATTTTTTATTTTATTTTATTATTTTTGTTGTTATTTAGTTATTTTAAAATTGGTTTTGTGTGTTTGTTTGCTCCTTGAGTATGTCAAAGGTGGTAGGCCAGGTCCGAGTCCTGGGCGTTTTTTGCGGAATGGATACCCTTGCCTCCTTGGGTCTTATCCGAAAGTGGCATCCCTTTTGGGATGTTTTCCACAAATTAAAAAAAAAAGTACTTGCTAGAGAACAGTTTAACCTCTTCATATCTAAACACTTTTAATACAATTTTTTTTTATATATTTCCTACACAAAAGGCTTTACAGACTACCACACTACTATACTAATTTTTTCATCAAAGTTATTGAATGGTGGTACTAGTTTGACTCTTGAAAACTAATCAAAATGGAAGAATTTGTGATGCCTAACCTCCCACCAAACCCTCCCTACATCTTTTTTTACACTAATTATGATGATTCACTACCACATAGGCTTATATGATATGACAAACCATATTTGCACACATGGTCAAAATGCACTTGACCTAATGAGGAACACACATAGGTTAGAACAAACCCCTAGGATTTCTAGGACCCACCAATTATCCAAGGCTCATTAGGGTAGCTACCATAGACTTAAAAATTCTAAAAGTATGAATATACCATATCAATATATTTATCATCATATAAATATGCCAACATCATAATATCCTAACACCATCTTGAAGAGAGCTACTCAATCCTCACATAGGCACTCTAATCCTTAAAACCAACCTCAGGGAGAGCCATTGAATCATCAGAGAGATGGTCCACTATCTTCGGATTAGATCAGATGGAGATGTCTATATATCCTCGCCATGATGGCCTTCCTCCCTAGACCATAGGATTTGTTTTACAAATAATCACACATAAACATTTATATTGCATAAGAGCATATAACATGTATTTACATCCTATGGGAACTTATGCATATCAATATAGAAAGGATTTTTATTAATAGGAAAGGATCATTTATGCCATACACTTTTAGATTTGTCATAGAAAAAGGAAAATATTCACCAAAAGGAACATATATCATAAATAATTCACAAAAACCAATAATATTTAATTATATATTTGTATTTGTAGACACCTAAAAATGTCACATTATCCCTTGTGTAGTGCTAATCATTAATTGTTTTGCAAAAAGCCCCAAAAATCCAATTAATTTGCATTAAAACACTAATTAGCCATCTTAACCCCTTTTCTCCACTAAGCCCCATCCTACACCTAGCCCATGGTCACCATGTGACCATCCCTCTAACCTAGCCTAAATCCACCTCACCCTACTTTACCCCTTCGAATCTAGCCTAGGTCCACCTCACCCTAGGCTACCTTACCCCCTACTCTTCACATCCCCATGCTCATTCACTGCCTTAAATGGGATGAATACTTTTTCCACCCATGTGCATTGATGACAAAAAGACTTTCATCCACATGCTATAAATGGGGTGAAGACTTTCTCCACCCCTATGCATTGATAAGGCATGGTGTAACCATGTCCATTTAATGCATATGGATAGGGTGAGGACTTTCTCCATCCAAAATAATTGATGAGGCATGGTGCACCTATGCCACCTTACCCCCCCAAATCCTTGCTAAATTATATAAATAGGCCCTCATTTCTTTCATTTGCAAGAAGAGTGATAAGTGCTTAGTGAATATTTACCAAAATCACACATTATTGGATCAATTATTTTGTATCCTATAGATTCATCATCATAACCAAGAAATATACCACACAATCTTTTCATCTAGCTTTGTTCTTTTTTGCTTTGGGATATGAATACAAGCCTTACATCCAAATATTCCCATTCACTCTATAGTTGGTTTTTGTACTAACCATACTTCTTTTGGCATAACATTTTTTGTATTCTTGTAGGTAATCTATTTTGCAAATATACAATTGTTTTAACTACCTTTGCTCAATACTCATGATCAAGATGAACTTATTTTAGCATACACCTAACCATTTTTATGATAGATCTATTCCTTCTTTCTGTTATACCATTTTGTTGTGGTGAATATGTTGTAGTGAGTTGTCTTTTTATTCCATTGTATTCTAAAAATAAATTGAATTCCTTTGATAGATTTTCACCTCCTCTATCTGAATGAAAATTCTTGATGGTTTTTCTGAATTCTTTTTCAACTAGAAGTTTGAATTGCTTGAAACAACTGAATGCTTCAGATTTGTATTTTATAAAGTATACCCACGTTTTTTTGGAATAATCATAAACAAATAGTTGCAAATATGTGTGTCCTCTAATACTAGTAATATTCATTGATACACATAAATTTGTGTATATTAATTCCAATGGTTTTTGAGCTCTATGTTGACAAGTTTCAAAAGGTATCCATGTTGTTTTCTTGCTAGATATTTTGAACAAATTGTAGATTCCTAGGAAATCTTAGGTAAACCTTTAACCATTTGATATTTAGTTATCTCATTCAATGATGATGCACATATATGTCCTAGTATTTTGTGCCAAAGCTCTTTTATTTATGAGATACCCATTGATAAAGTTGTATTTGTTACTATGTCTAGAGTGAACAAACTATCTATATAGGATCTTGAGGCTATTCCTTTTCCTTGTTTGATAATAAGACATTGTTTTTGTCCTTTTAAAACTTCAAAATCAACTACTAAATTTTGATCCATAAGCTGAGATACTGAAAGGAGATTAGTAGTTAATACTGGGACATATAACACATTATTAATTACTTCTTCTCTATTTGTTAGATCAACTAGAACATTTCCTACTCCTTTTACTTCATAAGTCATACTATTTGCTATAACAACTGGTTTTTCATATTTTTCATGAAAGGTATTAAATTCCTGTCATATGTCTGCTTGCTTCAAAAGCAATGCACCAATAATCCATTATGACCTCTGAGTTTAAATAATTTAAATGTTTTAATTCCTATGAAGTAGTAAACCTTATGTCTCCCTAATTTTTAGAAACTAATAATGAATTTTATAAATTTATGTTTTTCCTAATCCTTTGAAGTTGAAATCCTTTTATCTCCCAAATATTTAAATTTGCAAAAAACTAAAAATAATAATTTTCACCTTTTTTTATTTTTCAAAAAATAGACTTATCACTCCAAACCTTTTTTTTTTAAGATGCTATTAAATATTTCAAAATAAACTAAAGTCCTTATTACTCCTACTTTATAAATAACTTTATAAAATTCAAATATCTTATCACTCCACTTAAAAACATCAAAAACCTTTTCACTCAAAAATTAAACTTATAATTAACCTTATCACTCATAGCAAAAACTTTAGAATCACCAAATATTAAAATAAACCTTAATTTCACCAACCTTTCAAATTTGACTTTTGCATGTGCTCCTTCCTGTTCATTGCTTGTCTTCGTTGCTCGTGCGAGTGCTCTTAATGTTTCTTTGAGCTAGATAATCTAGAAACAACTCTCCATGTGTTTTCTTGCATGGAGATGTTTCTTCCTTGCTCAAATATTACCTGTTGATGCTTAAAATTCATGCTCAAGGTTCTTTTAGATATTATACTTACTCCTGGATGATTATGCTTCCTCTTAGGTGTTATACTTCCTCCTATGTATTATGCATCGTTAGTCACTTGGCTGCTCTTCAAGCGTTAGACTCTTGGCTGGCTCTCAGAAATTAGGCACTTAGATTTTCTTTGCGCGTTAGACACTAGATGCGTGAGTGAATTGCACTATGCCTTTTCTTACCGATAAATGTTTTAACTCTCCTTAGCACTCAGATTGCTCGACTATGAGAAGAAAAAGTTATATGCCACCTAGATATTTTGCTTCTCTTCTGAATGCAAATATTAAACTATATTTATTTTTGTGCAAGTTGATGCTGGATTGCACTTTGTGATGTTTGATGTCACTTGGTTATTTTGCTATAGAAAAAAATATTTTATCTCTTAATGTTCTTCCTTGTGCTTTGTTAGCACTTCTCCCTTGGCACTTAAATCTAGTGCTCTAGAAGCACTCTTCACTAGCTTTATTCTTGTATTTTGGTAGCATTGCTTTTAGTTAACTCCTTTCTACGACTCAAGGTTAGAATTTCCTTTAACTTGCCTTGATTCTATTATGCACTAAAATATTTCTTATTTTTGCTTGATTATTGTTATTCTCTTGTCTTCTATTTGTTATCTAAGACAAGCTACATAGATGAATGATCAACCTCTTGTGATTTGACCACCTAAATACAGTCACTTCATTTTTATTGGTCTTCTTTATCTATTACTCTAGCCTCTTTGCTTTCCACTATAAGTACCTCTATTCTCTATACAAGGGTCTTTCTTTTAAGGGTATCTATCTATTCAATATTCCTCTATATGGACCTCTTTCTTCTATATCAGTTTCTGAAATCTAAATCTTCTCAATATTTTGCAGCTCTTAAAAAATTCAATGCTTGAAGTAATATAAAGTAAGCTAGGTGCTTCTTTATCCTTCTTCAAGTATGATATATCAAACTTCTAATATCTTATGTTCTGCTCTCTTTATATTCTCTTAGGAATATATGAATGCTTCTCAATCTATTATTATCTTTATTCTTCTTTCAATATGCTTTCTTCTCTGCTATCTTCTCTCTTATCTGCTCCTATAAGTTGAAACTCTTCTCTATCCTTTATAGGAAGCTTCTCACACTTATGTAGCTTAATATTTGTTGCAACCCTTTTCTAAAATCTATAATATCTTAATTTGAACCTAAGAAATCAATATGATTCTTCTCCTAGAGAATCCAAAATAATATCAAGGTGACTTTGTATGTCCCTGAATCTTCCAACTATCTTTTGAGTTGGTTCTACCTTAGTCTTCAATCTACAAATCTTCAACTCAATGTAAATATTGGCTATAATCAATGTCAAGGGATATCTATATCCTTGAATATTCAACTCTCTATGTCAAGGGATATCTATGTCCCTAAATATCAAATTTCCAATGTCAAGGGTTGATTACAACCCTAAAAAATCAACTATCTTAAAGTTGATTTGTCTTTCAATAAATATAGTTGAGTCCTAGTATGAATTGGTTATTCTTCAACCGTGGAAATATCCTAGCCTTTTATACTCAATATGATCTTAAAATAGAGTTTGAGTCTTACTACCTTCAAAGTAGACATACTACTAATAAATTTTATCAAACTTGATAAAGACGATTTTCTAATAGTAGCTAAAAAGAATGTTGAATTTGGGTTATGTAAATGTATCCTCCAAGATACATACCTAGATTACTTCCTGTGCAAGTTATCTAGTGACTTCATGCAATGTAATAAATGGACAAGTGTCCATGTGCAAGTTGTACATGTGCAAGGTGTCCTATGCACAACTAGATAGAGTGTTGGGCAAGCATCCTATTTTGCATATATAAGGATGGCCTCTTAGATAGATAGATAGGACAGCCAGGAGACATTGTTAGATAGCGTAGGTTAGTGGATTGTGTTCCACACCATTTACTGGTGATGGATATGATGTAGATCTGTAGCTTTGTTAATGGAGTGCTCACTTCCTCCATAGCTACATTGTAATATTTTATATGTTTTATATTTCAGCATACTTCAGTCATCTAGCAGATTTACTTTCTTGCATGTTATTCTGCATCTTGTGATTGTTATCTCTCATGGCTCATTCATCAAAAGCTAATAGTGGTATCAGAGCCATGGTAGATCTAATCTATGTAGGTCAATAGGGAACCACCATTGTTGGTTAGCTTGAGAGTTTTGTCAAACTGATGTACCATTGGACCAACCACTGGCAAAATATCTCAAGAGTATCTAGGTGGTAGATTTTGGGAGAGTCACAAAGATAGGACTAAAAGGAATCTTAGTTTCAAAAAATACTGAGATCATTTTCATCTAGAGTCTTTTCCACAGAGTTGTTATGAAAACTCGTGAAGACTAGGACTCAACATTTCAATCCACTAGATTGACAAATCATCTAGTGAAGATCATCCAGGTCATATAGAATTTTCTAACTGGTGCCTAAAGTTTCTTTTGTTGTAAGAAATTAATCCTCAAAGGATTGGGACTCCTCCTATGATAGAAATCTAGGAGACTCCAACTTTGTTGCCCAAGGTCGATGTGCCCTCATAGTGCAGAGGTTAGTTCATCATGCGAGAGAAGAATACTATGGAAGAAGACTTCTAGTGAAGGATCATGGTGAAGATAGGAGACTAAAGATCTCCATTGCTAGATTGAAAAAATCCACACTTGAAGAACAGGCCACAAGAGCCTTGATATAGAAAGGCCATAGAAGCCTTGTAGAAGAAGCCATAGAAGTCTTATACTAAAAAGGCCATAGAAGCCTTGATATTGAAAAGGCCATAGAAGCCTTGATACTAAAAAGCCATAAGAGCCTTGGTACTGAAAAGGCCACAAAGCCTTAACATCAAAATAGGCCATAGAAGCCTTGATCCTGAAGAAGAATTCGAGAAGAATATCTGATTCAGAAGTAGACTAAATATTTTAGTACTAATATTCTTGTTGAAGAATAGAAGATTCAGTGAGTTGGGAGACTTCCTACAAGAAATTTAGGAAGAGCATCTTCTTTAGAATCAGCTTAATCCTGAAGCAAAAGAGAAGATATCAGGAGAAGATCTCATTGAAGAACTTCTAATCTTGGAAGAAGAAGAAGAAGGACTAGGAGAGTCCTACTCGAAGCCAGAAGAAGTAGAATCAAAATATCCAGGAGAAGATCTCACCACCAACACTTCCAGAAGTAGAAGGTTGAAGAAAAGGTCTAAAGGAAGACCATCAAAAGTTGCCAGATCAAAGACCTTGAGAAGGTCTCATCGAGCATCCAGGAAAGGCTAGGAGAGCCTTGCTGAAGATCAAGAGAGTTCTTTGAGAACTCATTGGAGAAATCCACTATCTAGGTGAAGTCCCTGATAGTGAAGGACTTGGGACAATTATCACCATCCGAAAACAAGCCCAAGAGGAGAATTTGGCAAGGAGTGCCAAATTAGAAGAAGAAGTTTGGCAAGGAGTGCCAAACCCTAGAAGAAGATCCTGCTTGAAGTCAGAACTTGACAAGAGGACTTGAAGATAGAAGAAGCTCACCAAATATTGGAGATTTGAAGATTACCTCTCACAACGAGAAGGCACCGCCCTAGAGACATAGACTTCTCCAAATCTATAGTAGAAGGAGGAGAACACAAGAGGAGAACAAGCCACCAAATCCTAGGCTCATAAAAGAAAGTTTGAGACCATCATTTGGTGAAGAAGGAGTTGTGCAAGACATCCTACTGGAAGTAGCAACTTGGTGTTTCTAGACACCAAGGTCTACATCCTCTACAAAGGTGGGAGAAGAGCTACAGAAAAAGGTATGCAACTTATGGTGCAAAAATATTCATTAAATTGAACTACTTATTAGATTTATTAGAGCACCTAAAATTGGATTAAAGTTGCAAAAAGGAAATTAGATTTCAGTCTTCTAAAGTGCAAAGAAAAATAGATTATTTTTAAGGATTCAATTGCACATTTATTAGGAGTTGATTAGATTCTATATTAGTTTCTATCAACTACCTATTATCTATTATTGAAAAAGAAGACTAAGTCCTACAACATTGATTGTAGTGAAATTGTAGAATAACTCCTAAAGATTCATTTTAGGTTATTCTTGATTAGTTGCAGTAGATTATTAGTGCATTTATTTGAGAGTTTATTGGAGTGATAAGGTGTAATATTAGTGCATTAAAAGTAAAGAGCTTGTACTATTATACCACTCTCAAAAAGAAAATTAGTTTTGTGTTTCCTGAAAGGCACAAAGTCTGATTTGTATCAAGTGTCTAAAGACACTATTGAAGCACAAAAATCTGCAACTTGATGTGGCCAATAGAAGCCACCAAAAAGGGTTAGAATCCTCCAGATTTGGAGAAGAACATAACTAACCAAAAATAGAGATAGAAGCTTATGAAAGTGAGACTTGGTGAGTCTCAAAATCAAAAGCATTACAAGTGAATGCAAAAGAAAAAATGCAGAAAATTTGCATCAATTAAAAGAACTTCTATCTACTATTATTGAAGCTTGGACTTGTTATCAAAAGTTTCCAAGTAAAAAGGGAAAGGTGTGTCTATTGTTAAAGACAACCTCAAACCCTTGTATTGCAAGAAATCTACCACAAAACCAGAATTTAAAATCTGGAAATAGAGTGCAAAAGAAGGTATATTAAAAGCCTTATTATACAAAATATAATACATTATCTTGCACTACTCTAATATGGTTTTTGATAGCATAAGTGCAGATTTGAAAGTGCCATATTAGGGCACATTTTTCTATAGGGAAAAGAACAGCCAACAAAGGTCGGACGTCAGCACTCTTCCTCCCAAGCTAGAAGGAGCCATTCAAGGGCTCATCTTGGATGTACGTACCTACAGAATCAAAGCTCATTTTAGATCATCCATGAGCCACATTTACGTAGACAAGCGAGTGCAAATCAATCTCAAAAAGGATGTCAAAATAGCAATAGGAAAAACAATGTATTTGGAGGTATAAAAGAAAGGGAGAAAGGTGTTACATTCATGGTCTCAATCTTGGAGAAGACCACTCACCAAAGGAAGCGTCGAACTATCATCCAAGCTCCGTAGCGCATCACCCATCCACCTATGGAGAAGAAAGCTTGCTTGCTGCCCAAGCAACATTGCAAAGCAAGAAAGTTATGGAGTTATAATCTCCATCTTCGAAGGTATTACAAGAATGGTCTCCATGCAGAAATGACACTTGGCATTCTAGTCATCATTCCTCTCAACATTCTAGAGACTTCTACGAAGGAGTTACAAGCAAAGATGTGCCACTTGGTATTCTTCACCAGCTTCACACAAGGGCCTATACATTTTCAAGAAGCGTTGGACAAAGATTTTGGAGCATTACATAAAGAAGGGAGCGCTCACTTGTAATGGATGTGACACTTGTCACAATGCCTATGATCAACATTGCTTAAAAGGTATCTTTTAGTCCAAGACCAACATGCAAGAGTGAAGCATAGTCAAGACATTCGAAGGAGGAACGTAGCACAGTCAAGGCATGAGAGAAGCAACAGAAATATTTGAACTGCAGCATGGAAGACAAAGGGGAAGGAGCATTAAAAGCTCCCCATTTTTGGAAGGTCAACAATTCAGTACCTACGTACAACATTCACGTCTAGCATTCCATCGAATCTCCATTAAACCAAGCGCTCAAGGTACATTTTAGATGTTGTTATATTCAGCCATGGAAAGCACCAAACATCAAGGAGATATTACATATAAGGTAAGGTCTAAATCCCATTGATTATTGCTTTCATAAGTTGGAGTTATAAGGATTATAAACTAAGGTTAAAACTTAGGGTTTTGAAAGCTAAAGGGGTGACTTATCTTATTATTTTAATATTTGTAATCTTACTTAGGAGGAATAAGGAATTTAACTTGGATTAAACTATATTGCAAATATTATTATCATTTCTCTAATTTTCCAAACTTGGGAGTCATAAGGGTTACTCCATCAAATTTATTTTATTTGGAAATTAGAAATAATCCAAGGGATATAAAAGAGGTTATTAAGGGATTTTATTAAGGTTGGATAAATTTATTTTTACTTGTCTCAAATCTCTAAAAAGGGGACAAAATATTTCCAACATCAAAACCTCTTCAAAACTAAAATAGTGCTTAGTTCAATTAGGAGTAATAAGGTGTTAAAAGTTGATTTTTGATTCTTGCAAAACTTGTACAAAATCAACCAAATTTGAACTATATTCTTACAAAAGCACTATAGCATACTTCAAAACATTAGGGAGTCATAAGGCTTGATATTAGGAAGTTTTGAAATGGCATCTAACAAATTCTTCCTAGCAGAATCTCAACTTCTCAAGGGTCCTAATTATTTTTCTTGGAAAAATAAAGTGAAAGCAATTTTAGTATATGAAAAACTTTGGGATGTTGTCAAGGGTAAAACTCAGAAACCTACCACAGGAGAAGCAAAAATCCTAAAGTTTGAAGACAATGATTCAAAGGCCTTAATGATAATAACTTTTGCTATCACTGATGAGATTCAACCATATATCAGTTCAGCCAAAACATCTTCAGATGCATGGATAAGCCTAGAAAAAATATTTGAAGGAAAGAATAAGGTAACTATTCTTCATTTACAAACTCAACTTCACTCATTGAAAATGAATAGTGGAGAGAGTATAGAACTGTTCCTAAGGAAGGTAGCAGATATTAAAGGGAAATTGTTAACCTTAGGTGAAACAGTTAAAGATGAACTTCTTACTCAAGTAACCATGAGAGCACTTCCAGACAACTATAAGCATTTGGTAACATCTTTGCAGGTCCTAAGTAAAGATACATCTTTTGATGATTTAGTCAATATACTTCAAGAATATGAAGTAGAAAATACTTTGAAAGATGAAATGACTAACACTGCATTGGCCTCAAAAGACAATCCATAGGGAAATATTGCTTCTACAACACGAGGATGAAAAACATGGTATTGTCAGATCTACAGAAAGAAAGGACACAGTACCAACTATTGCAGATATAATCCCAAAAATCAGAACCAAAGAAATCAGACAAATCATGGGAATCAGTTTGAGCTATGACAATACCAAAGGAACCCTCATCAGCAGTAATTTCAGTGACCTAGCAATTATCCTCAACTTGAATATTAGAAGAAAAATCAGAAAGGTCACCTGGTTCAGAGGATAGAAGAACTTGAAGAACTGGAAGAACCCATAGAGGATTTTGAAATGAAAGCTCTATCAACAAATGGAACATACTACCGAAACACTAACTATTTGCTTGAACAAGTTACAAAGAATGCAGAAGAAGAAGACTACGAAGACCAATCAGAAGATGAAGAAAATCCATATTGAAGACTAAAGCCTTCAATACCCAAATAATGTAATACAAGGGGGTGTTGGAAATAATGTCTATTCCATCATTTGGGTTATGTAAATGTATCCTCCAAGATACATACCTAGATTACTTCCTGTGCAAGTTATCTAGTGACTTCATGCAATGTAATAAATGGACAAGTGTCCATGTGCAAGGTGTCCTATGCACAGCTAGATAGAGTGTTGGGCAAGCATCCTATTTTGCATATATAAGGATGGCCTCTTAGATAGATAGATAGGACAATCGGGAGACATTGTTAGATAGCGTAGGTTAGTGGATTGTGTTCCACACCATTTACTGGTGATGGATATGATGTAGATCTGTAGCTTTGTTAATGGAGTGCTCACTTCCTCCATAGCTACATTGTAATATTTTATATGTTTTATATTTCAGCATACTTCAATCATCTAGCAGATTTACTTTCTTGCATGTTATTCTGCATCTTGTGATTGTTATCTCTCATGGCTCATTCATCAAAAGCTAACAAAGAACTCTTGTCAATCTAGAAAGAGTCTCGTGGTAGCTCTGATACCACCGATGGATTTTTTAAGTCTTAATACTACCACAAATATCATAGGTTAAATATCATAGGACTGAATATAATATAGCCATAATAGAATAAGATCAAGATAATTAGACTAGTTAACAACATAGAAAAAAACTTAAAGTAATGATCAGAAAGAATACAATCCATTGTTCCTCATTATATGAACTTGTACATCAAATTATAGAGTTTTCTCCATAATATAGTTTTACAAAATGACCTTTGAATTCTTAACTTGCCACTTGTCTAAAAAACTCTTGATCTTCACTTAGGATATATATACATACATACATATATATATATATATATATATATATATATATATATATATATATATATATATATATATATATATATATATATATATATCTATGTGTGTGTGTGTGTGTGTGTGTGTGTGTGTGTGTAATATATAAATACATTAGATAATGTAATATAGTCTAGTAGGACCCATCATGGCCGATCCAAAGCAAAATATTCTAGCAATAACTGTCAACACACAGATGGTCTACAACCAAAACCGTCCAAACTCGAATGATTTTTAGCCAAAACTATCAGGACAAGGATGCTTTTTATCCAAAATCGTTAGGACATTGATGGTTTCTGCAAAGCTCCAAAACTAAAACCCTTCAGGGTATGTGACCATTTTTACATAGCTAATGCAACAACTTGCAGGTAAGTTTAAGGTAAACTTCCTTTGCCTAATTATCATTTTGTCCTTCATGTGGAAAAATCCTTCTTAGGCCAACTCATCTTACAAAAAGGCATTCAAAGGTGTCCTCTCTTATCTAGTAATCCTTCAAATTCAATAGTTTTAGCATATTTTCCTTGTTTATTAGTTCATATTTGATTTTCAATAGAATAGTGGTCTTGAATTACGTATAGGGTTTTACTAGTTAGGGATTGTTGTTTTCAACATTTCTTTCGCTATTTCTAACTTGTTGACCTTTAATTTCTACAAGAAACATCACAAAACCAATCCCTTGAAGCAACCAAACCAACACCAACAGAGAGAGACCAACAGTCTCTCCCAGCATAAATTGTTTAAACGAGGATGATTTTTGTTGTAAACCGTCCAAACCTAGACTATTTTTACTAGACAACAAAATTCATGAAACGTTGAGCCTATACAATAACCCTATACAAATTCTAGAGAGCATAGGACCTCAGGTAGGTTATTTCCTCTTTTTATTTCTAGGTCAAATTTCACTTTATGTTGCTTTCATTTCATAAAATTTACTTGTTTTCATAGGTCACTTTAGGGTAGATTTCCCTTCAAAAGCATTTAATTTCCTTGTTTCCTCCTTTTCCTTCCATTACGGTAGATTTCATTTCAAAATCATTTACCTTCCTTGTCTTCAGGGTAGATTTTATTTCAAAAGCATTTACCTTATTTGTCTTCGAGGTTGATTTCATTTCAAAAGCATTTACCTTCCTTGTATTCAAGGTAGATTTCATTTCAAAAGCATTTACCTTCCTTGTATTTAAGGTAGATTTCATCTCAAAAGCACTTACCTTTCTTGTATTTAGCATAGATTTACTTTCAGAAGCCCTTTAATTTCTTGTCTTGCATTTTCCTTTCTTAAGGATCAATTTGCTTTCAAAAGCCCTTTAATTTCTTGTCTTGCATTTTCCTTAAGGATCAATTTGCTTTCAAAAGCCCTTTAACTTCTTGTCTTGCATTTCCTTTCTTAAGGATCAATTTGCTTTCAGAAGCCCTTTAACTTCTTGTCTTACATTTTCCTTTCTTAAGGATTAATTTACTTTCAAAAGCCCTCTAATTTCTTATAGTGTGTTTTCCTTTCTTAAGGATCAATTTGCTTTCAAAAGCCATTTACTTTTTTGTCTTGCATTTTCTTTTCTTGAGGATTAATTTGCTTTCAAAATCCATTTACTTTTCTTGTCTTGCATTTCGTTTCTTAAGGATTAATTTGCTTTCAAAATTCATTTACTTTTCTATCTCGCACTTTACTTTCCTAGCATAAATTTATATTTTTTGTCCTTTGCTTAGTGATCCTAGGTTGTATTTCATTTTCTCGCATTTTAGGTAGTGAAATATCATGTCTAGTATAGAGTTTACTTTATATCATTTAGTTTAGGAAGAATCAAAAGATAAATTCACATTTGAATTCATAGGATAGATTTTGTTTGTGCATCTTAGTTAAATATAAAATTCCCACACATGTGCACGTACTGCTAGACACATATTGATGATATTAGATTTCATCACCAACCATCAATTGAGATTGATGATGTTGGATTTCATCGCAAACTGTTGACTCGCCCTCTAGACAACATAGTAGATTACATATAGTTTCCTGGACTTCATCACCAGGAAACTCACTACCCTTAGGATTATCTCAGGGTAGTCTAGGTTAGCAACCCTCGCTCACGGGGCTATATAATGAGTGAGTGTGTAGCTATCATTTTTTACCAAGCCCGTCCAAGGCGAAATAAAGAACAACTAGTCCAACGTAGGTTTAAATAGTGCCACTTCTTATATTCCCTAACAAGGATATTAAAGGCATATTTTTCCCCTTTTGGATACCCTAATCCATCTTTACCTTAGGTAGCCTTCACCTATTTATGCACATTGTCTCTCTTCACATACCTTTGGGTATATCGAGGAGCATGCATCGACACACCTTTAAATTTCATCCATCCACCCTTTGTTGATTTTTAGGGATCTTTAAAACAAAAACACACAAAAACATCTAAAAAAAAACACAAAAAAAATCACTACATAAGCAACATGAAACAAATTAACAGACAATCACATAAAAATCCATAACTTTAATTGTTTGTTGTATACTTGCTTCCTTGTTTGCTTAGTTAGATTCTTATTCAAAACAACCAAAAAAAAAAGAGAAAAAAAATAAAAAAGTTTTTCCATCCTTACAGCTAATTTATCTCTAACAAAAACTATCCATATAGGGACGGTTATAGCCAAAACCATCTAGATAGGGATAGTTACATCCAAGATCATCCCGATAGGGATGGTTCTTATTAGAGCCAAGTTACAATCCACCCATCCTTCATCTTATTATGGTTAACCATAGTTAGCTCTATTTGTCCTCCCTTATGGTTGTAACTAGTAGCCAAGCTAGAGAATAAGAGTTATGCCATTGATACCTCTAGAGTGGCCTTTCCTTTGTGAACCCCCACTTCACCTACCACTTCACTTCTTTAGCAACCTCCACCCACTCCTTATTAGTGGCCACCCTCATATTTGCAAATCCCAAATCAGATCCTACACATCCAAAATCAACCTCCTTCAATCCAAGCTAGTAAATTGGTAATTCCACCACCGTAGCAACCCCCTTCATCCTCTTATTTTTTTAAACATCATATCTTCTACCTCTTCTTCAAACACCATATCATCCACCTCTTCTTTAGACATCCCCTTCTCCATTCCAAATGGTCCAAATGACTTACTTCCTACAATCTCCCCACCCCTCTTATCCACCTCCTCCACCTTACCCGTATTCATATTCATATCCCTATCAACTTGAGCCTTCACACGTTGCCATCCCTATCAACACTATTCATGCAACTCAAACTCCTCCTTTAAATGAAATACAATGAATTCTAGACTGACTCAAAATTCTTGAGCTATAGTCGAGTTGCTATGGGTATCAAAAACCCACCTATAGTCAAATCTACAATGAACCCACCTATGATTAGGTCAAATAAAGTACCATAATAGTTCCATCACAACATAGTACTCATCCTGAATGATAGGGTTTTCAGTCCTACATTACTTTTGGGCACCAATTTGCCCCACCTTCCCTAACCAACCTTTCACTTGATCTCAATGCCCTCCTTGTCGACCTTGCAATTGGACTCCACTTTTTGAGCCATTGTTCAACCTCTTTCAAAAATTTTACGATGCAAAAGAATCACCTTACTTGATGTTCGACCAGAATATCCAAATTGGGTGAACCAAAGTGGTATAACGAGCATCAGTTTTGTGTCTACCATCAATAGAGAGATCACGATATAAATAACTATCAAAATTTCAAACACTTGGTACAATATTTTCTTGATTGAGGGGACATACAAGTTGATAATCCCCTCACCCCCTCCAACCAATACCTTGGTATATTTAGAAATCCATCACCTCAACATGGGATGCAACAACAATAGGTTGATGCCTCGACATCTTCACCTGCACCTTGACAAATTAACCATGTAAATTAGATCTCTTTGCACTAAGGTTTTGTGGGAGTGATCAATATTGTTACCAAATATTAAATATATTTTGAGTGACCACCCCAATGACATGACCCTCCTATTGCAACCTTGTCATCATCTATTTTTTCACCAACTCCACTCTAGTTGCTCCTCCTTCCTAATTTCTTCAACCTTCTCATCTCCTTCTTTAATAGGCTCCATGTCATTGTTGTATGGTTACTCATATGAGGCTACATACCTATGGTGTACTTTTCCTCCTCAATCCTTCTCCTTTTCTTCATTCTTTCTCCCCTTCCTCAACCTTATTTTTCTCCTCATTTCTCTCCTCTTCAAACCAATTCTATGTTTTGGGGAGTTCACCCTCTTTCAAACCATTTTTTTGTCTAGGGGAGTTCACCTCTTTCAAACCACTTTTCTATCTAGGGGAGTTGACCCTCTCTCCAAATTCAATTCTCTCATCTCTCATCTACTCTAGGTAATCCTCCTAATCATTTGAGCTTCTTTTGTAAAATTTTTGCATTATATTCATTCAACACATTCATACCTTAACAAACTGAGGCTTATACTGTGTTAATCTGGTCACGTTTTGGATGCATAGATACATGTTTTCCAATCTTGATTGGCATAATCAGTCAACGACATTTATCTATTGTAAATTTTGTCCTCATCTATATGTATTACATTTTATTCATTTCATGTCTCCTTGTCATTTGCTTGCATGTAGTGTTTTGTCATTTGTTATATCGTCTTTTCAATCATGTTGCACTTAAATATCTCTTTTATCTTTCACAAGTTATCAATAAGCATGCACTAGTTATCCCAATTGTCATGATGTCTTGTTCAATCATATTCTTAGGTTGCTTGGAAATATAAGTCTTTTCTATTATTCAACCATTCCTAGTTGATCCAATCAACCTTTGTTGAACGTTGTTGTGTTCTACTACAATTTTAGGCTTCCCCTGACTAACTAGAGTTCTTTCTTAAACCAATCACATACCACACATTAAACAAATTTTGCATTTAGGGAAGACAATGCCATGAGTAGTCTTGCCATAAAGTGAAATTTTTCTTGCTCATCCTATCATTCACATAATCCAAACCCGAGGATCCAAAAAACAAGTTTAAAAAAAAAAGAGAAAAAGAGATCCAAATATTGGTTTCCTCAATTATTTTAGGCACCTCTATCGGGGCTATAGATGCCTAGATGACAATGGAGCTACATTGAAATATTATGGGGCTAACATCCATCGGGTCTATAGACACCTATCGTGTAGTGGAGTATACCTTTTGGGTGGTGACAGGTCTATCACATTAGCAAACTTTTGTACAAAACTTTACACGCTTGTAGATGATATAACTTACATTGGATTGAGTCACAAATGGTTAGTCCAACCATACTCAAGATGGAAGAACATCATTGCACACACTTAGATCCATGATAGACTTGATCTTATTTAGTATGGTCTAGATTTTCATAGGATATTGATTGATAATTAGATGAGTTTTATTGTTCAAACTAGGGTGTTTGACTTTCTTGAGATTCTTCTAGCATCCAAAAACCCTAGGGTATATGGGTAAACTGCATCAAGGCTAGCCACAATTCATTGTCAATTTGTCTGAAGTATTGAGTCATGGCATTAATCAATTAGTCATTATCCATTGCTTATTTGGTTAGCAAATAATCCACTATATTTTATCTCACTATTTAGGTCCTCAAGTCATTTTACAATGTTCATTTGTTTAGTTCCTCATGTTCATTAAGTTCAAGTTTAACTCGTTGTGACCGTTAACATGTCATTTATTAATTAAACTATTTTTATTGTGAAATTCATGTATACATCCAAAATGTGATTAGCATCACATATGTGAGTCTACACCATGCAAATAAGTAGAAACATCATCATCCATCACATGAGTATATCACATCTATAATATTAACCTATCATATCTATCTAATCATATACATCCATTAATCATACACATCAAAATAACTTAAACATATGCATCACATCATGACCAACATCAAATCCATCGTCATCTATATAAATCATCAAAAGTACATAATCATCATCAATACCCATCGGGCATCATCAAACTTAACCCTCGAGCTACATCATATATACATATCTACATGTCATACTACATATATCATACTCATATCACTACAAATACTCTACAAAATAATGGTCAATTTGCCACACTAAAAACAAAGCCACTATTGCTAATCTCCAAGAGTCTCTTTGTTCCCCTCCTAGCCTATCACCCTTGTTCCTCCACTGCCTCTCACCATCCTAAGATAGTGATGCTTCTGATATAGTTGTTGGATCAAAAAAATGAGGTACTATTGGGACCATGAATGGTGTGCTCTTATGGCTTTATCAATATTGAGATACCGAGTATGATGGAACTACCATACCCTTGGTCATCATGTGTTCCTCGTATAATTGAACCCGGTCCCTCTCGCTCAACCAACTAGTCTTGAACTCATCTCGAGCTCGCTATAACTTTATGATCTTAACTTGTAGGACCACCACCTCCTCTCCATCTCCCACTCTCTTGATTATTGGTGGTTGTATCCTCAACTAATGCAGTTGTTGATATAACTCCCCATCCTATTATTAGATCCCATTTCTCTCTATAGTCACAACATCGAGTAGCCCCCATAGCTCATCCCTATTATTTGTCACTATGTCTAGTCATCCCTACAACTTATCTCTCCTTATCAATAGCTCATCTCTCTATCTACAGTCTATCCCTCTTAAAAGTTACTATGTCTAGTCGACCCTGTAGCCCATCCCTCTCTACCTGCAACCCTATCCTCTCAAGTATCGTTTTTCCCTCTTGATTTGATAGTTGGGCCTCTAACTATCATTCTCACTCTCTCAACATCTTAGCCTCCTCGATCACATTCATCATCCCATTTACCTCCATTGTATCATAAAATTAGGTATCAATCCATTCTCAACACCTATTGATGGCACTTCCTCACATTTCGCCCTTGATGGACCTACTACCTCACCTACTCAACAACATACTCACCACTTGAGTGGCACCTCCTCCTCTTCCTCTCCACCTAGATCTACTCCCCCTCCAACTACCTCTTCTCTCCCTCCAATCACCTCACCATTACCATCCTCCTCTCTATCTACCACCTCCTCCTCCATGACTCTCCCTACGTACCATCACTATGTAGACCACCATTAATCATACTCTTGCGTCATACCAACATCATTTATATTTGGAATCAGTACCACCTCATCCACCTCCAAATATAGCAACCCTATTTATGATATCAACCTAACCTCATCTCTAATCCTTTGGTATACCATAGGTGGATCTGGTACTCCTTGCATCAGACCAAACTGCCTCAAAACTTGAGTATACTAAAAATATTTGCCTTGCATGCCTCTACAACCAATCATCCATCCTAATCATCGCACATAAGATAGATTGTGAGCCTTCTCATATTGTATTGGCCCACCTCTCCATGGTCACTAGATCACATCCTATCGCCTTAGGTCTACCCACATATGTTGATAATATAATCCATCTTCCTAATTGGTCCTCCTCAACCATACCTTCATGTTTGTACACCACCTCAAGGCGTATGGCACCTCTGCCCACATCAATCTATGGGTATTGTATAGTAGACCTTGTGGCCTCTCAATTACCACATACTCCCATGTCCATAGTTGTATCAGTAAGCTACAACTCAAACCTACCCAATCTATCCTCCTCAATACATATAGCTCCCTATAAGTCTATGCTAACAAGATCGACACCCACATGTACATAATTGAAGACTCCACCAAGTTTAACACAACTCTTAGCAATTTGAACAAGAACTGTGCACCTAACGAGTCCAAAAAAATAGAACTGAATATCAATACCATCACCAATGCCTACCTTTGTGATAATACACCCTCCTCATAATAGTGCTCACATAGTAGCCCACCACTGTCAGTGTTCGTCTAATCCCAATTTGCTTCAAATATACTGCCCATCACCATCACCTACTATATTGCACCTATTTCTATAATTGTGCACCCCTCCATAGGTATCTGATATATCTGGTAGATATCCTCCAATATCAAAGTCATTTCCCTTGTAGGAAAATGAAAGGTACCCCTATCTGGGTCCTAGTCATAGTGCTTGCACAACACTGATAGATAGAATGGCTATAATATATGTGTAAGAAGTGGACCTAATATTTAATATCATTTATGTAAAATAAAAACGTCTTCAGTGTTATCATTAGACATAGTGAGAGATGATTGTCTTGCTTATGAAATCTAGCACATGCACTCCGATGAAGATATTCTAGTTGTTATTGGGTTATTGACGACCAAATGGAACAGAGGCTTCCATAATTTTTTTGAGTAAAAGGTAAAAAATTTATTCAAAAAAACTGATCAACTTATACAAACCCATTTTGATATCCTACCTTTCTTGGCAAGGCTCAAAATGCAGTTTTTTTGTTTTCTTTTATTTGCCTAGGATCTCTGAATCCCCTATTTTTTAAACTTTACCTCCTTCTTAACTGTATATGTCCTCTTCGAACAAATATTACTGAAGCCCTCTTTGTTCTTTTTTCTATTACTAATAGCTTATATGTTGCATTTGATTCCATAGTTGTGCCCAAATGTCTTGTTCTACATCTGTCATCGAAGATTCTTCCTGTACTTTGGTCTGCACTATTTCTACTAACTTCCTTAACATAATCCTCCATGTCCTCTCTTCTGAACCGAATTCCTCTTTAAAAATTTATGTTGTTTACTTCCAACCATATTTTCCAACAGATGAAGCTAATCCCTAAATTCCAAGTTGTGCTTAGTGTTTTGGATTTGAAGGTGTTATGTGACGAAAAGTCCCAAAAATTACTACCATTAGGAGGATACCATTTTGTTTGGCTAAATATGGAGTACCACCAATTCCAGATTGTGTAAGCATAGGAGCAATAAAAAAGGAGGTTGTTTATAGTTTCTACCTCTTGGAAGCACATTACACATCTACTGGGTCCAATGAACCCCTTTCTCCTCATATTGTTCTGAGTCATAATGCTTTTGTGAGCAACCTGCCATATAAAATAATTAACCTTCAACCAACTTTTGGTTGCCATATTTCTTTCCAGGGATGTTGTTGTTGGGGTTGGTTCTTTCTACTTTGTTGAGTCTTTCGGTAACCTGCTTTCACTATCTAAGTGCCTTATTTCTCATATCCCCATGCTAGTTGGTCAGGTCCATATTTCCATAGCCATGTTATTTTTTCTAGGATATCTTTCAGTTCACGTTTTTTGGCTTCCCATTCTTCACCTAACCACTAGTCCAAATTTTGCCATATTACTGAAACTGCTAGTTGTTGGCTTGGGGGGATGAGATACTGAGATATAAGAGTTTGGCCATGATTATGAAGAGTCTCTTTGATGCCACTAAGATGAGGGTATTGTTTAATAATGGGGGGGAAATTCCCAAGAATCATCCCACAAACTAATTTTTCTCCCATCACCTACTTTTCAATGTAATTATTCCTTAATCAGTGAGACCCCTCTTTTGAGTGTTTTCCATATCTTTGGTCCCACATTTGTAATTGGCAACCATGGGATATCCTCAATTTTGTATGCAAGGTAATATTTACCTTTTAGAACTTGACTCCATAACTGATTTGGGTTTGTGATCTACTACTAGTATAACTTCCCTATTAGTTCTAGGTTGTTTGTTGATGCAACTCTGATTCCAAGACCTCCCTCTTCCTTTGGTTGACATACTTTATCCCAGCTTACCAAAGCATTTTTCTAATTTTCTTGTGCTCCTGACCATAATAATTTTCTCATCAGTTTATCCAAATATTTGAGTATGCTCTTTGGGGCTGCTAAAATAGAAAATTTGTAAACTGGCATTGCTTGTAACACTGACTTCAAAAGTGTGACTCTGCCTCCAAAGCTTAACCATCTATGAGACTAGTGTGACAACTTTTAGAATATTTTATCTTTTATGGATTCCCAATCTTCCATTTTTAGGTTTTTTTCTGTTAAGGAAATTCCCAAGTAATCTAATGGACACGAGGCCATTGAGAACTTAAGAATATTTGCTATCTGATCTTTGATTCTCTTATGTACATTAAAGAAGAGAACTTTGAATTTTTCTTCATTTAGAAGTTGGCCAGTGGCTGCAATGTAGCAGTCTAATATTTCTTTGATGATGGTTGCTTCTTTTATTATTTCTTCTCCCCATATTCCTGTATCATCTATGAATTGTAGATGAGTGATAGCTATATCTCTTTTTATTTGAATTATTGTAATGTTGTTCTCTGCTTTTTTCTTCTATATGAGTCTTCCAAGTCCTTCTACAAAAATAATGAACAAATATGGAGAGGGAGGATCTCCTTGTCTAATTCTTATGCTGGACTTGAATAGTGGGAAGGGAGTCCCATTTATGAGCACTGAAAAGGAGACTGTGGAGATGCATTCAAGTATGGAGTTGATCCAATATTTTTGGAATCCAAATCTTTGCAAAATTTGATCCAAAAATTCCCAACTCACTCAGTCATAGGCCATGGATAGATCTAACTTTAGGAACATTCCTTTGTTCTTTCTTTGGTCCATCTGATGTATAGTTTCTTGTGCTATTACAATCCCATCTAATATTTGTCTACCTTGCACAAATCCCCCTTGTTGAGGAGATATGATATTTGGTAATATAGCTTTTAGTCTGTTGGCTATTACCTTGGTGATAATCTTATAGATCACATTGTAGAGGGCTATTGGTCTATAATTGGTTAGATTCTCCATCTCCCTTCCCTTTAGAATCAAAGCTAAAAAATTATGGTTGAGCGATTTGATAATCTTACCATTGGATATGGCTTCTTCTACTGCTCTAGTTATATCTTCTCCTATAATATCCCAAAAAGCTTTGTAGAATTCTATTTGTAATCCATAAAGACTTGGGGCCTTTCTTTATTGCATGGAGAAGATTATTTCTTTCACCTCTTCTTCTTTGATCTCTTTTATAAGCTCCTCATTCTGCTCTTGAGAGACTAATCTGGGGATACTTCCCAAGATTTCCTCCTAGGATTGTTTTGACAGATGTGAATCTGTAGTAAATAAAGTGGATAAATACTCATTAGTTGCTTTTTGCATACCTGAAGTGGTGGTTTCTAGGAGTCCTTATGCATTTTTTAAAGCATCAATCCAGTTATAGTGTTTTCTAGCTATGGTCGACTAGTGAAAAAACTTTGTATTCCTATATCCTTCTTGAAGCCAAGTAATTCTAGATATCTACTTCCAATAGATTTCTTCTTTCTTATATAGCTCCTATTCCTCCTGCATTAATATATTTTCATGGGAGACTAATTCCTATGAAAGGGGTTTTGAACAAATTCTTTCTGCAACTTCTTGCATTCTCTCAACTAGCTCTGCTCTTTGTTGCTGAAAATATGATCTTTGGAATTTGCTCCAGTTTTTCAATTTATGTTTGATATATTTTAATCTGGAGTGTAGCTAAAACTGTGCCTTTCCAAATGTTGGTTTCCCTTATTGCCACCATTGTTGAACTAACTTTGGTAATTCCTGGTTTAGAAGCCAAAAGTTCTCAAATCTGAAGGGGCATTTTTTGGACTAGGGTATTCGATTTGTGATATTTAGACGTACCAGGAAATGATCGAAAGATAACATGTTTATGATTTCTGAATGACAACTCCATAACTGGTGAATTTCTTCCTCTATCAATATCCTATCTAATATTGATTTTATTGCTTGGTCTCCTTTCTTTTTATTGGTCCAAGTAGTACCACATCCTGGAGGTGGAATGTCAATCATATTTAAATTATTACCTTGGATAATCAGGAGTTTGTCCTTCTCACTGAGATGATTTAGGCCTCCCTCTTGGTCATTCATTGATATCTTGGCATTGAAGTCTCCACCCACCAGGAACCTATATTTTGGGTAAGCTTCTCTAATAGCCTAGGTTGACTTCCATTGGGTTGTTGTTCCTGCCCTTCCTTCATCCCATAAAAGTTAATAATCAGCCAGAATAAGTCTAATTATCTATCTCTCAATATGGTTATCAATATCCCTCTAGCTGATGATGCTCCTACCTATTGAAAAGTATCTCTATTCCACGAAGTGGCCATTCCCCGAAAGAAACCTTGGAAAGCTTGGGCCTCATAGTCTCCATTCCTCCAACATCTCTTGGATATTGTTTTCTTTGCTTCTAGTGATGCTCTAGTTTCCTGTAATTAGTCCAAATCTGGATGGTTATCTTCTATCATACATTTAACAACCAATTGTTTGGTGTGGTCGTTTAATCCTCTTACATTTCATGTGTGTATAATCATTGGGAACCCATGTTGTAGAAGTTGGCTATGGGTTTAACCACACCTGCCTCTCTCAATTGTTCTCCTTGTTGTATTTTATCTTTGTTTGTCTTTATACCTACTCCTTGAGAGTTTGCATTTTTTAGATTTTTATCCATTTGAATTATCCCAAGGGTTGGATTTTCTCTATTTTTCTCTGCTATTCCCATAATTACCTCAGATGTATGTGGTTCTTTATTATACAATACTAGATCTCCTTCTGTATATGGTTGTGGCTCCTCTTTATATTCTATTTGTTTTTCTTTGATTGATGAAAATTGTACCTGTATGTATTGTCCTTCTTCTACCCCTCTCATTACTTTTAGGTATTGTTGTTTTTCTGTATCTGTATGTTGTGGATGATGAACCTCTTTCGCTATCAATTTTTTGATATTTTTTGTTGATTTGAGGACGGTAATTCCTCTCCTTCCATTGGATCATCTAGCCTGAGGATCTCATATTTGTTAGATGAAGCCCTTCCTTCTTGACATTGATTTGTATTTCCTCCTTTTTGTTGTTTTCTTCCTCTTTCCTGGTTATTAATTTTTGTTCCTTTTCTCATAACCATCTGAAATCATTGTTCAGTTTCTTTTTGTTGAGGTTGGTTTCATGGGTTTGGATTTGCTAGATTTATCTCTCCTTTGGCTAGTTTGGGGTAGTCTCTCACCAAATATTCGTATTCATGACATGCTCTACATCTAAAAGGCATAGATTCATAGTCTATTTGTTGTCTCCATATATTCCTTCCGAATTTTAGGTTTTGGTTGGCAATGGTTTTCCCAATTCCATCTCCACACAAATAATGGCATACACTGTTGATCCTCCTTCCACTGATTCTCTTGATCTACCTATGTATTTTCCCAAGAGATTACCTATCAACTCCAAAATTTCCTCTTTCTAGTATTCTAAAGGAAGTGCAAATAATTTTAGCCAAATTGGAGATACCAAGTGTTCAGTTATAGGACCATGGTTGCATGAATAGACCTGCAGGGCCTATATTATATGAACCTTCCTCGAAAGCTCTGTCCTTCTCAAATATCATTGTGGATTCAACTACAAAGTATATATTCGGTAATGTGAAGATATCCAATTTCTCTTGTGGTGCCCAATTCTTTCTAGCCCAGGAGTACAAGAACCTTGCAGAAGGTTGGAGTCCCACAAACTTACATATTAAGGTATGCTTGGATTTATACACAATCTCATCTACAATGAGTTCTTCTGTAATTTCTAGCACTGGGATTGTTTCTATCTAAGGTAAATATCTATTTCTTTTGGCTTTTTTAGCTTCAATCTCCTTTATTTTGCTCACGGCTTGTAGGATTTTTTGGGCCTTTTGTCCTATATCATCTCTCTTTTCGTTACTGCCTTTGACTACTTGCGTAAAGGATTGCGTATTAGGTCCCTTGGGACTCTAATTCCTTCCTACAAAAGTCCCTTGTGTGAACCCTCCTATCGAGTATTCTCCCATTGAATTCTCCCCCCTTGTAAACCCAGAAAAACAAGTTGGTTTTCTCCCTTATACCACAATACAACTTTGATCTCTAGCAAAAAACCCTTAGTTTCACCAGTCTTCTCACTTTTGCTGCAATACGACTTTGATCTCTAACAAAACCCTTGATTTCTTTTGTGGTTGTTGTAATCCTGATATGTGGTAAAATTATGTTTGCTTGTGTCCACTGTTAATTGCAACGAAGGCTACCATGATGACCATAGCAATGTTGAGTAGTTTAATTCACTTTGTTATTATAATAATTTTGCAATAGGATGGTCATTAGCAAACCCAAAAATAGAGCTATACTTGTTATTAGTGCGAAAGGAATGTGTTGAGTTTATTTAGCTAGATTGTACATTGTCTATTTTAGACCTGGTTGCCTTTGCGAATCCACGAAAGATAGTGAGTTGATGTTGAGGCAAAGGGAAATACGTTTAGGAAGAACCTCTGGCAGTGAAACCATTATACTTTCCCCAAGCATTATTTAATGGTTAGAAAAAGTGTATGATATGGAGAGGAATGGAGAAGTCAGACCAAACTCTAAGGCTTGACTTAGTAACTGTTAGTGTCGCATTAGACTGGACCTTAATAACCAGTGTTTAGTAGAGTTTAAACAATTAGTGTGCCTTTATTGGCATTTTGACACTGGTCGTGTTGAGGATTTTAAAAATGGTAAGATGGTATTATATTAAAACACATGCACATAGGGAAAATAATCATGTTTCTTTCAAATATTAATGATTTTTTTACTCTATATTATGAGTCACTTAGATTATGTTGATTTCGATATGAATGGATGTGCAATTTTTTTTATAAAAATTTATAAATTTATGAGTGATCTGCATCAATGATAAACTAAAGGACATTCTTTGCATGTGGATATAGACTTGTGTGGTTTATCTCTCGTTGATATTAAGTCGCTTGCTAAAGAAGGATATACCATTTTCTATTGTGATGGTGCTAAAGATCTCTAAATGATATGAGATTGATAGTCGATACACATGTTAGAAAATGATCGTGTGTATTTGATAGAGACTTCTTGTGCAATCCAAAGACATCATGCAGGTAGACTTGTAGGAACTTGAGAACGATGTGGAAGAGATGATGGTGGGTAAAGATGGTTGTAGGAGATTCCATACTTCACATTCATTGTTGTTAAGAGATTTGCTCTTTGGCTCTATGCTTCTTGAATACAAATGTGTTGTGCAACAATCGATATGTTGATTCTCCAGGAAAAATATTTAGTTCAAGCCCTTGCATTCGATGAACTTTATGTTATCTCGAGAAGGGAAAAATAGATTTGAATTGTATATTCTGTTGCAAAACTTGTTTATCAATGTATAGTACTTGTAACTTGCAGAATGATGAATTATAACAAACAAATTTTTTAGTATGTTGGTTATAACCTTTGTATAATCGAGTTATATTTATATCTTTTTATTTTGTGGCCGAAGTGTGAAATCTAAACTTAGATGTAGATTTGCATGTATGATTGTCTCCCCTGAGTAGGGTCTTTATGTAGTTTAAAAATAAAACCATTGGATGTCTTTTAAACGGGTTGTTTAGATAATTTAAGAATGCAAGCTTGTGACATGTTGATTAAGAAAAGAATGAATGTTGATAGAATTTCACCCTTTACCATGGATAGTAATTTAGTTATGCCTTGATTTTCAAGTAATTGTTCATCAGTAAGTTTTTGAGTCCAACTTTATAAAAATAGTTGGGAATGCTATTGTGAAGGCTCATTTGGATAGGGAGAGAAGGACCACACAATTATTCCATAGGCTAATTTGGAAAGAAGCATATTACAGGGATGGCTAG
The DNA here is from genome assembly GCA_028583015.1 of Wollemia nobilis. Taxonomy (NCBI): domain Eukaryota; kingdom Viridiplantae; phylum Streptophyta; class Pinopsida; order Araucariales; family Araucariaceae; genus Wollemia; species Wollemia nobilis. The sequence goes on from JAQPPZ010016984.1 coordinate 3,141,707, forward strand.
CTCATTATATATATGAGAGAGATAGTTGAATCCTTTCATGTATCTATCACTCTCATAAAGAGACCTATGAAGAGTGCGAATTGGGCATGCTCCTTTCGATAGAGTGAAAGGAGGAACCAAGGCTAGTTTATTGTAAGCTTTGAGATGGATAGCTTAGTTTTAGAGAATGCACCTAGTACTCTTGTATAGTCATATATATGCAAGATGTATGGATGGATGTGCTTGGAAAGAATCTAAGTGGAATCTTATTGTTTAATCCTAGTACTTTGGTGATAGATCAACCTTTAGCATAAGGATATTATAAAAAAAATGGATGGGTAAAAATTGACTCATGATATTTGGTATGAGAGTGCGGTTCATAGGGAAGTACGTTACCTATGTAAACTTATAAGGTGGTGTGTAGTAGAATACATACTCATGTAGGGGTTATTCTATGTATGAATAGACTACCTATTAGAAGTCGAATTCATCTGCCTAGCTAGGATAATTAGGTGTATGGTTCTAGTAGGAAAAGCAATTCAAAGTTAAAATTGTGAACTAATTCCTCCTATCTCTCTTGTTTGTGGCCAGAGACAATATTGCCCAAGAGAAGAAGAGGAAGTGCTACCCCATCAATGAGGTAGACATGATTAAATAATTTAGAGGTCGAGACTGCAGATATAGGTACGAATGCTCATAATAATGAGAGAATCTTACTACAATAGTTGCCTTACTAAGAGAATAGATGGAAATACTAAAACAACTATTAGAGGCTATAGTGAATTATGATTCACAAGCTCGAGATTTTAGAGTGAGATAAGAGAATGAAATCTCTTCATAGGCACAACAAGCTATAATATGACTGGAGGTAGAATTGAGAAAGGATATGAAACATCTAAAATCTTCCAAGTTCAATGGAGAGGAAGATGGTGATAAAGCTGAAGTTTCGCTAAAGGAGATAGAAACTTTCTGTAACATAAAGAACTATACCACTAGCACCCAAACGTATTATGTCACTCTACACCTACAGGGTGTTGGCTTGGATTGGTGGGAAACGTTGAACGAGGAAAAAAGAATTAAGGCGATAGTTGATCTGAAATGGGAAGAATTTGTAGTTGCTTTTAAAGAAATATTCCTCACCGAACATTTTTATACCAAGAAATTTGAGGAGTTTACTAGTCTTAGACAAGGGATTAGGATAGTGGAGGTATATTACCATAAATTTGTCAAGTTGTTGGAATGTGTGCCTACATACAACGATAAGATGAAAATTCATAAGTTCATCCTAGGAGTAGATCCCAAAGTAGGGCTTGAAGTGAACATGCGAGAACCTAGTACTCTTTAGAAGGCATATGATTTGTCTAGAAAAGCTGAAACTTATCTTAAGCCTTATTTTGATTATAAAGAGGCATCTGAGTAGGATAAAGAAGCACTGAGAAAATGAAACAATGCAAGCTTCATGAAGTGGGAAGGGGAGCAAGCAAACAAGAGTTTCCTTGGTCAAGACAGAAAGAATAACAGGAAGTAAGGAAAGTTTAGGAAGAGGTTCCAAGGGAAGAATTGTAATCCTAATAATCATAACAACGAGAATAACCAACCACCATCATAGGGTTAGGCCAACCCTCCATTAATAGTCAAAATAGAAGAGGGACAAAAGCAGAAAACTCATCCAAGACCTAAGGATGTATGCTTTAATTATGGTGGACCACACTATGCCAATAAATATCCATACAAATCATGGTCGAGTTCGAAGGGAAAGGAACTTGCCTATAAAGAACCTGCATACAAGATCTATGCAACGATAGGAAGTCAAGATCTGGAAGGACAAGCCACTCCTTTGATTATAAAAAGTAATAGTTTTGGTAGAAATATTAAAATTTTAATAGATAGTGGATCCAATGATAATTTTTTTTCCACTAGCTTAGTTAAAGATATACCAAAAAAAACAAGAATATTGGAACATGGGTGGAATGTCGAGTATGGTTCAGGGTAAAATTTCTCTATAAATCAATGCTATCCTGTGGAATAAATTACCTTACCTAGCAGTATGACCATTGGACACCTGTATGTAGCAGCATTGCATTCTTTTTATGTGGTGCTAGGAATGGATTGGTTATAAGAACATAAGGCTATAATCAATTTCCAGGATAGGTGGATTGAGTACTGGAAAGATGGTAGGCAAATATATAGGGTGTACAGTTTGCAAGGGGCTTTTTGACCCCAGATCCTCTAGGCTATACAACTTAAGAAGGTAATGAAGAGAAGAGGAACAATTTATGTAGTAAAGTTAAATGGGATAGGAGATGAAATGAAGAAAGAGGTGTTTGAGAAACATCCAGTTATTCAGGATTTCAGAGATGTATTTCCAAAGGTTTTACCTGGATTACCACCTAAACATGAATTTGATTTCATAATTGAACTTCAACCTCGAGTGTAACGTAATCATAGAGCTCCTTACAGAATGAATCTGATTGAGATGCAAGAGCTAAAAGTGCAGTTGCAAGGATTGTTGGAGAAGGGATTAATTAAACCAGGTGTGTCACCATGGGGTGCACCAGTTTTGTTCATTAAGAAAAATGATGGTTCTTTGCATTTGTGCATAGATTACTTGATTCTTAACAAGGTGACTATTAAGAATAGATATCCCTTACCCAAGATTAATATCTTTTCGATCAGTTGAAGGATACCACCATCTTATCAAAGATCAATCTAAAATCCGGTTATCATCAACTTAGAATCCATGAAGAGGATACTCATAAGACAACTTTCAAAACTCGATATGGACATTATGAGTTTATTATCTTAGCTTTTGGTATGTTGAATGCTCCAACAACATTCATGAACTTGATGAATAGTATTTTTAGGGAACTTCTAGATTGATTTTTTCTTGTGTTCTTGGATGATATTTTGATTTATTCTCGAGATAAGTCAAAGCATGACAAACATATTAAGATTGTACTGGAGTTGTTAATAAGAAATCAATTATATGGGAATCTATCTAAGTGTAGCTTTTAGGGGAATCAATTATATGATTGTACTGAGGACATATCATATCAGCTAAAGGAATAGTTGTGGATCCCAAGAAGATAGAGACCATTTTGAGTTGGCCACCACCCACAAATGTGATCGAAGTACAAAAATTCATGGGTTTGACTGGATATTATAGACGTTATGTGAAGGATTATGCCAAGATAACTGCTCCAATAACTAAACTATAGAGGAAGAAAAAATAGTTCAAATGGACAAATGAATGTGAGGTAGCTTTTGATATGCTCAAACAAAAATTTACTACATATCCCATACTAAATAAACTAGACCCTAGGGTAGTTTTTCTGTATGTACAGATGCATCATTAGAAGGTGTAGGTGGAGTGCTCTCACATGATGAAGTAGTAGTAGATTATGGTTCAAGGAATCTAAAATGATATGATGTTAACTATGTAATCCTTGATATGGAATTGGCAGCAGTGGTGTTTGCTCTCAAACATTGGTGACACTATTTGGTAGGGAACCCTTTGAGTTGAGTATAGACCAAAGTTTGAAATACATATTTACTCAACCTTTTCTAAATGCCAAGCAAAGAAGATGGATGGAATTTCACACTAAATATGATTTTGGTATTAAATATATAAAAAGGGGAAATAAAGTCATTGATGCACTGAGTAGGAGAATACACATAGCTATTTTGACTCACATACATGTTGACTTGATGGAACAAGTCAGGGAAATCCAACATCAAGATGTTTTTTACAAATAAATTTAAGAAAGGATAGAAAGGAAACCCAATGAAATTAAGGATTACAACATCATGAATGGCTTCTTGTGATTTAAATATAATATAGTAATTCGTAAGATCGGTGATCTAAGGAAAATGATCATTAATGAAGCACATATATCCCCATATTCATCTCACATAGGAGGGGTAAATTTAAGAGAGAATATGAAGAAAACTTTCTATTGGCCAGGAATGAAGAAGGACATAACAAAATTTGTCACCTAATGTCTTGAATGTAAAAAGTAAAAGCAAAACACAGACATCCTACAGGACTATTGTACCCTCATGATGTACCTCCACAAAAATGGTAGGTGATTTCGATGGATTTCATTGTAGGTTTATCATAAACCAGATTCCAACATGATGCAATCCTAGTTGTGGTCGACAGATTGACCAAGTTTGTGCATTTCATACCCAAAATTACCAAGGACGATGTCGTGGTTATGGCTAACAAATTTGTAAAAGAAATATTCAAGCTTCATGGTTTTCAAAAGTTATCATTTCATATAGAGACTCAAGATTCACATCCAAGTTTTGACAATCTCTACATCATGCCATTGGTACTAGACTAAACATCAATTTTGCATACCACCCAAAAATTGATGGGTAGATTAAAAGGGTGAACCAAGTATTAGAGGACATGCTTCGCATGTATTGTATGGATCATAAAACTTGATGGGAATATTACCTACACTTAATAGAATTTTCCTAGAACAATGGTCACCATTCGACCTTAGGCATGGCACCATTTGAAGCGTTGTATGGCAAGAGGTGTAGAACACCATTATTGTGGGACAATCCAAAGGATAAAATTGTTCTTGGACAATATATGGTATGAGAAATAGAGTAAAAATTAAGGGTGATAAAGGAAAGGCTTAAGGAAGTCATGGATCGATAGAAAAGTTATGTCGACCTTAAGAGGTCACCAAGAGAGTTTAAGGTAGGTGACAAGGTATTTCTGAGGGTGATACCAAAGAAGAGTGCTAGTAAGACCAAAATTGGATCCTCATTTTGTGGGACCCTTTGAAATTATCGAGAAGATCAATCCTGTAGCATACTAATTTACCTTACCACCCAATCTATCAAAGATACACGATATCTTTCACATATCATTGCTAAGAAAATGTATTGTTAATTTTGACCATGTGCGAGACTTTTTTAAATTGCATATGGAGGATCCCGAGGCTATAGAGGTTTGACCAATAAATATCCTTGAGTTCTATTTCAAATTGATGAGGAAAGGGACTCTAAAGCAATGCAAGGTATAGTGGGACCATTACTCCAAGAGAAATGCTACTTGGGAGAAAGTATCATACATGCAATATCATTTTCCATACCTGTTTGACAACAATATGTGATTTTTATTTGATTTTTGAGCTATTTAAAACACAGAGGACTATGTTAAGCCTAAGGGGGGAAGGATGTCATGACCCTCCCTTTGACAAACTCCTTGTTATTTAGATTCATGATTTGCTATGTTGTCTTTTATGAGAATGAATAATTTTTTTATGCTTAGTTTTCTATACTACTTGCTATATGGGAAAATGTATTAAAATTTTGGGTAAAAACTTGTTCTTTAGAGACGATATTTTTGTTGTAAAAATTTATTATCATAACAGAAATCATTCACCAATATGCAAAAATATCAAATCACATTCATCCACAAATAATTATCCACAATAACAATCCACAAATGAGATGGAGATAGATAAGAACCTTAAGGTATGGAAACACCAATAATAATCCTTAAGGAAGGAATAACTCTACAAGATCTCCCAAGATGAGAGATACCACTTCAGGAGGGCCAAGTCCCATAAGCCACTTTGTGGGCAAATATGATTACATAAGATTCTTCTCTATGATGATTACAATGAAAAATATCTCTTCTTTATATATCCATCTTCTCACTCTACTTTAGGGAGCCTACTACTAATATAATATTATATTATAATATAATATTATATTATAATACAATCAACCTTGGGTTATTTGTGGCCCATGCCAACCCTTATACAATATAATAATATATCCTCAACTATCTATTCCTAGGTACCCTACCATGCCACCTTTCTTACAAATGTTTCATCCTCGAAACATGTGAAGAAACAAGATAATATGATTTTTTAAGCAATGCTAGCAACTAGTACCAATTTTGATCATCCATCCATACAAGTGAAACACATCGATGTTGGTATGCCATTTTGTTACTTGAGTATCCAAATCTTCTTTGTTGACTCCACGCTTCTGTTGCAGTATTTTGATAGCTTGAATGATGGGTCCACTTGTTCCTTGATGCTGATGAATTACTCTGAAAACTAGGATCACTATGCTTTCTATTCCAAACACTGTCATACTTGGTACCCTTTTGATTCCATGTAGAACCATATTATTGTTGCCTTGAACCATACCTCCAAGATTGTTGTCGCTCATGGTGATGTGGATGGCGATATGGTGCAACCTTAAGTTGATGTTCTACCTTCTTTGACTTCTCAAAGTTTGGCTCTATTTTTTTTAATTCTTCTACACATTGTTCGTTAATTTCTCTTTGTTTGGTATGTTCATGTGCTCTTCTATCAAATCTTCCTTGGACTCTATTACTGTTATTTCCATGGACTCAGTTACTACTACTTCTTCCATGGACTCTATTGCTGCTACTGCCTTCTTGGATTCTGTTTTAGGTTATTCAATTTGTTTCTCTACAACCACTTCTTGATTTTACTTGTATCCTTACTCCTTAAGCTGAGAAATATCCTGCAATGTTATCTTCTTTTTCATGTACCATAACTTCATAAACTTGTTTTGCACATTAATGTTAACCGTACCCAAAGAATCTAACCAAGGACAACCAAGAACAATACCCTCACCATCCTTTTGAATAGCATGAAAATCTGAACGTAAAACATATTTATCCATGGTGATCTTCAAATATTAAAAAATTTGAACATTCTCACCCTCCAACTGTATGTCCTTAATTTTTGTTGCTTGAACCTGCAACCTTTTAGCCAAAGCAATATTAATAAAATTATATCTGCTACTAGGGTCAATGGAAATAATAACCTATTCCTTTTGAATGCTTCCATGAACCTACAAAATAGAAATTTTAGAAGAATTTAAACCCTTTTGACCTTCACTTGCTTTTAAAAATCCAAATATGTGGCTCCATTCTTCTCACTATCTTCCTTAACATTTTTCTCTTTCTCCTTCTTGAGTAATTTTTTTTTTTTCATAGTCTTCATTTTGTTTCTTGAAAACTTCCCATTCTCCTTTTATTTTATTCCACTCATTTTGAATTCCCTGTAGTTTCTTTTCAAGGTCTTTGATGACATCTAATAGGCTATCTATATTTTTATCCCTTCCCTCAATATCTTTGTCTAGTTCTTCTTGAAGCATGTTTATTGCATCTTCATCATCCTTGAGGATGGCCTTCAAACTAGCTATCTTTTTATATGGGTCCCATTTACTCAAGAAAGCATGCTCCATTTCATCCCAAGTGACAACACTATTAAAACTATAAAACCAAGAGAGAGCTTCTCCTCCAAGATAGCAAGGAAGCACAATTTTCCAAATACAATGATGATAATACCATGATTTAAAAATTTTCCACCAATCCCTAACATCAATATCATCTTCTTCAAAAAATATTTGTAGCTCCATAAGTTCACACCTCCAGATAATGCAAATCTAGGGTTTCATAAAAATATATATCATGCCCCAATGTAAACTGGGGTTTTATACAATTAAATATCTTTCCACTGAATTAAAGCTAAAATTCCACATAGACAATTAGATCTACAATTTTTCTTCCAAAAAAAATAAATTACAACTGATTTGCTTACCCGAACTAAACAAATTTCGTCTTTCGAAAAAATTGTGAATTGGAAATTCGTCGCTACCCTTATTCTAGATGATTGAATTCAGAAGGTTGTATATCCCTCAATATTGCTCAAATTCCTTTATATAACCACTCATTTTAAATCTCTGCAAATTCTACACCAACTGATCCAAGAATCGTCTAAATTAGATAAACTTTCGTAGAGATATGACTCCTCAAAGATGAGACATTTTTCCAAAAAAATGCAAAATTCGTCAATATCCTTGTTCTAGATGACTAAAGTCAAAAGGTTATATCTCCCTTAATACTACTTAGATTCTTTCATATGACCACTCATTTTAAAGCTCTTCAAATTCTGCACAAACTAATCCAAGAATCGCCTGAATTGGATAACATTTCGCATAGATATGGCTCCTGAAAGATGAGACGTTTTTCAAAAAAAAAATTGCCCTAATTTTTCAATTTCATGCAAAAATCCCCACTTTGCCAAAATCATTTCTCTGATACCACTTGTTGTAAAACTTTATTATCATAACATAAATCATTCACCAATATGCAAAAATATCAAATCACATTCATCCACAAATAATTATCCATAATAACAATCCACAAATGAGAGAGAGATAGATAATACCATTAAGGTAGGGAAACACCAATAATAATCCTTAAAAAAGGAATAACTCCACAAGATCTCCCAAGATGATAGATGCCACTTAAGGAGTATAAAATCCCATAAGCCACTTTGTAGGCAAAGACGATTACATAAGATTCATCTCTATGATAATTATAATGATAAATATCTCTTCTTTATATGTCCATCTTCTCATTCTACTTTAGAGAGCCTACTACTAATATAATATTTTATTATAATATAATATAATATTATAATAAAATCAACCTTGTGTTATGTGTGGCCCATGCCAACACTTATACAATATAAATATATCCCCAACTATTTATTCCTAGGTACCCTACCACTTTTCCTTGATATAATTCCTTTTATTATAACTTTAGAAGGATATATATATATATATATATATATATATTGTTTGTCTTGTTTCTTGTTGTTTAAGAAATTAGCTTTTATTTGGTTTTATAGTGTTATGTGATCAGGGAATACTAACGTTTTGGTTCCTTTCAAAAAAAGACAATCAATGAAGGTTTTCCTTAAGGTTGTTTGTTCTCTTATTTCATGAAAAATAAACCACAATAATATTTGAATATTTACCTTCCAAATGTGCTTGCTTTTAAAATAAAATAAGAATTTTAGTGGCTTTTAATTGTGTATTTATAAGTTTAGTGATGTACACAAAGTTGTCACCAAATCATAGCTATAGCTGATAAAAACACTTTGATTTAATTGAGTTTTAAAACATAGAGAGTGCTGGATATCTGGTTTTGCGTATTGGTGCTCACCACGTATCTTGAGTGGAGGTGGATGTGTGAGCTTGGTTTTGGTGTTAATGTCTATGCTTTAATGGATGCTCCGATAAGCGGGGTGATGGGAATGATGGGTGGTCTTTAGAAGAAAGATAAAGAGTAAGGAAAATGAAAGACAAAAAAGAAGGGGGTAGGTGATAGGACTTGCAGGAAGCAGATCTTTTGGAGCTTTCACTGTGCTATCAGGTATTTTACTGAGGTCTCTGGTTTACGCTAGGAACTTATGATGTTATGAGTTTGTTTTAGCTGGGTTTCGACCTGAGATAAAGAGTTTAGAATGGCTGTAATAAATGTAGAAGAAGTGGACCTAATTTCTATTACCATTTTTGTTAAATAAAAATATCTTTTGTGCTATCATTAGACATAGTGAGAGATGGTTGTCTTGCTTATGAAACCCAACACATGCACTCTGATGAAGATATTTTGGTTATTATTGGGTTATCTATGACCAAATGGAGCGGAGGATACCATGATGACCATTGCAAGGTTGAGTAGTTTAATTCACTTTGTTATTGTAATGATTTTGCTATAGGGTGGTTAATAGCAAACCCATATATAGAGCTATCCTTATCATTAGTGCAAAAGGAATGTGTTGAGTTTGTTTAGGTGGGTTGTACATTGTTTATTTTGGACCTGGTTGCCTTTGCGAATCCACAAAAGATAGTGAGTTGATGTTGAGGCAAAGGGAAAAATGTTTAGGAAGAACCTCTGGTAGTGAAACCATTATACTTTCCCAAGCATTATTTAATGTTTGGAAAGAGTGTATGAGCTGGAGAGGAATGGAGAAGTTGGACTGAACTCTAAATCTTGACTCGGTAACTATTAATGTCATGTCAGACTGGACCTTGATAACATGTATTTAGTAGAGTTTAAATGATTAGTGTATCTTTAATGGCATTTTGATGCTGATCGTGTTGAGGATTTTATAAATGGTAATATGGTGTTATATGAGAACTCATGCACGTAAGGAAAAGAATCATGTTTATTTCCAATATTAATTATTGTTTTACTCTGCATTATAAGTCACTGAGATTATGTTGATTTTGATATGAGTTAATGTGTAGTTATTTTTATAAATATTTGTAAATTTATGAGTGATCTACATCAATGATAAACTAAAGGACGTTCTTTCCATGTGGAGATAGACTTGTGTGTTTTATCTCTCATTGATCTTAAGTTGCTTTCTAAAGAAGGATTAAGGATATTTAAATGATATGAGATTGGTAACCAATACACTTGTTAGAAAATGATAGTGTGTATTTGATAGATACTTCTTGTGTAATCCAAAGACCTCATGTAGATAGACTTGTAGGAACTTGAGAATGATGTGGAAGATATGACGACGGGTAAAGATGGATGTAGGAGATTCCATAATTCACATTCATCGTTGTTGAGAGATTTGCTTTTTGGATCTATGCTTCTTGAATACAAATAAAATTGGTGTGTTGTGTGGCAATCGAGATGTCGATTTTCCAGGAAAAAGATTTAGTTCAAGCCCTTGCATTTGATGAACTTTATGTTATCTCGAGATGGAAAAAATAAATCTAAATTATATATTCTATTGTAAATCTTTATTATCAATGTATGGTACTTTTAACTTGTGGAATAATGAATTATAATACATGGATTTGTTAGTATGTTGGTTATAACTTTTGTATAATCGAGATATATTTATATCTTTTATTTTGTGGTCAAAGTGTGAAATCTAAACTTAGATGTAGATTTGTATGTATGATTGGCTCACCCGAGTAGGGTCTTTATGTAGTTTAAAAATGATACCATTGGATGTCTTTTAAACGGGTTGTTTGGATAATTTAAGGATGCAAGCTTATGACATGTTGACTAAGAAAATAATGAATGTTGATATAATGTCATCTTTTAGCATGGATAGTAATTTAGTTATGTAGTTGTTCATCGGTAAGTTGTTGAGTCCAACTTTATGGAAATAGTTGGGAATGCTATTGTGAAGGCCCATTTATATAGGGAGAGAAGGACCAGATAGTTATTACATAGGATAATTTGGAAAGAAGCATATTACAGGGATGGCTAGCTTATTATATATATAAGAGGGATAGTCGAGTCTTTTCACGCATCTATCACTCTCATAAAGAGACTTATGAAGAGTGTGAATTGGGCATGCTCCTTTCGATAGAGTGAAATGAGGAACCAAGGCTAGCTCATTGTAAGATTTGAGATGCATAGCTTGGTTTTAGAGAATACACCTAGTACTCTTGTATAGCCAGATATATGCAAGACGTAAGGATGGGTGTGCCTGGAAAGAATCTAAGTGGAATATTATTATTGAATCCTAGTATTGGGGTGATAGATCAACCTTTAGCATAAGGATATTATAAAAAAAATGGATGGGTAAAAATTGAGTCGTGACAGACACTATCACTAGCCCTCTTCTATTGGGATAAAAAACATATTTTTTCTTCTCAACTTAAACTCTAATCCAATCCAATTTGGTATGCTCCATGGCAAGGTTTGTATGGTTACTCATACACTTGCTTCATCGATGTGGAAACTTAATTCCACTTACAAATCAATTCGTAGTATCATGAGGATACCTCCTGATGGTTTGTCAACTTAATCAAGTTCAAAAATATGTCAAAGGTAAAGTTTCAAGGATATTTATCCCTTCCACAATTGGGGTATCTTACATTGTTCATGATTTGAGATGAACTTATGTCTTTTCCCTCTACTATCATTGTGGTGAACCAAAATCCATGGTCAGCCATGATCATCCATGATCAACTCATTCTTGTCATAATAGACCATCCATCTCGTGTCATATGTTTTTGCACTACATTGGATTTACACACACCGTAGTACAAAAAGGGGTAAATGTAGACACCTAAAAATGTCACATTATCCCTTGTAGAATGCTAATCATTATTTTTTTTTGCAAAAATCCCCCAAAATCTAATTAATTTGATTTAAAAAACTAATTATCCATCTTAGCCCCTTTTCCTCGGTAAGCCCCATCCTACACCTAGTCCATGGTCACTATGTGACCATCCGTCTAACCTAGCCTAGGTACACCTCACCCTAGTCTACCTTACCCCATACTCTCCACATCCCCATTTTCATTCAATGTCTTAAATGGGATGAAGACTTTCTCCACCCATGTGCATTAATGACACAAAGCCTTTCATCCACATGCCATAAAGTGGTGAATAATTTCTCCACCCCTATACGTCGATGAGGCATGGTGCACCCATGCCTATTTAATGCATATGGGTGGTTTAAGGACTTTCTCCACCTAAAATCATTGATGAGACATGGTGCACCCATGCCACTTTACCCCCCCAACCCTTGTCAAATTATATAAATAGATCCCCATTTCTTTCATTTGGAGGAAGGGTGATAAGTGCTTAGTGAAACTCAACCAAAATTACTCCAACTCTCATTTGCATGTAATACCTCCTTTGTTCTAACCCTATGGATACCTTTGTATGCCTCTCCTTGTATCCTTTTGTTTTGTAAATTGCTCACAAGTTTAGATTTAGACAACCACCACACTTAGAGCAAATCTTCCTCGCAACTAGCAGAAGGTTTCTATTGAAGCAAATTTTAGTTGGGTCAAGCTAGCAACAACTATCCAAACAATGATGGTTTACAATGAGAATTATCCCATTAGGGATGGTTCCCATTAGGAACTAGTTGCAGACACCTACAAGCTAGAAAACCAAAAACAAAGGTGAGTAATAATATTTTTATATGTAATAGTTTATATTTTCATTGTTTTCACTCTTCTAAATATGGGTCTAATCGAGGTAGACCTAAAAGTGCTACTAATATCTTGTCTTGGTTACGTGTAGGTTTTGGAGACTCATTCAACCAATGATGTTAGGCATAAACCCCCCCTCCCCCTTTGAGGTGGCCATAGAAATCATGGAGTGCCATAAAAATTGATTGAAAAGAGCTTATTCATTAGAAGACCCTCATTGTAGCCCAAGGGGCAGTTGTAAAGATCCAAATTGTAACACTCTTTAATGTTAATGAAATGACACATTTTTTTATACTATAGTATTCTATTTTATATTAAATTTTTGTTTGTTTTCTTTGATTACTTGATCTTATTATCCAACCTACATTTTATAGGAAGGGTACCTAGGAATCCTTGGGAGCTTGTTGTCCTTTTTCTCAACTATCTTTCTTATCCCATATATATAACAATAGTTTCCCCATGCACCAATAACAAATATTTCTCCTTATGCATCATAGTAAAAAATCCTTCTCCCTTTTATCTAGTTACTTCCACTTCCACCTCTTCCTTCTCTAGTTCCCTTTCCTTTCTTTATGCCATGCTTTACCAAATAATTTTATGTATATTTATTTTAATTCTTTATGTTGGATCTAACAACTAGTTTAAGTCTTTTTATTATCAAAATTATTCCACCCCCTCAAAATTTTCTTTTAAACATTTTAAGTTGTGATAATGAATAAATTAGGTATAACATATTAGACACACCATTCACACTCACATCTTTCCTACACATTAATTCTCATAATCAAATAACATAGTCAAAACCTCATGACATAGGTTGACAAAACTTTAGGCCCACCTAAGACATAAATACTCCTCTTAGTTGGCCTTCAATACCTACATACACAATGTGAGCCTTCATTACCTACATACACAATATAAGCATAAACATTTTAGCTTCCCAAAGTTATGTTGGTGTAGCAGAATGTATAGCCAAACAACTCAACAACAAATAAAGGATGAAATAAACTCATATAATGAAGAAAATAATGTGCATCCTATAAGAAAATAACAGGAAACTAGCGGAATGTGTAGCCAAACAACTCAACAATAAATAATCTGATACGTCTAGGAGCATGGGATGTGGCTTTGTCAAACAACCTCTAGGATATTTCAAGATCAACTCCTTGTTTAGATGTGATTTTGGCACACTTTTTCCTAATCTAGCCTAGCCTATCGAGTTCTTATCTAGGAGAAGGGATGAGAGGAAAACAATAAACTAACTAGACTAGACTATGAGGGTGATAAGCCAAGAATTACAAAGGTTCTTTGTGTATTGATGGGATGAATGAACACAGGTGTCAATTATTCTAGTGAAAGTGAACACGATTATCGAAGGTATATATATTCCTTATGAAACTCACACAAGAATGAGGATAGATACTAGTCACAACTCATAGAAATTTACATACATACGAAGACCAAGATAGAAGGTAGATATTCAAATATCTCATGTATATATGTTAAATGCATTCAAATACATATACTAAAATGAAAAAGGCTCAAAGAACCTATACATGGATTAAGTCAAGGCTTAAATACAAATCATTACATAAGAGAGGGCGAGAGAAAAATTCATCTAAGGCCAGATACTAGACATGAAAATATCATTCTTCCTCCCTTACAAGTTATAAAATTGGCTATCTATATAGTATAACTCAAAATTCACAATTCCTTTTTTTTTAAATATCTTAAGTAGGAACACCTATCTTCTTTGAATGTTAATATCAAGGTACTATGTTGTATACATACCTGGCATATCTAGAGTTGATCTAGGGTCTAATTGCCATAAATGCCTTGAAGTCAGAGTGGCATTCTTCAAAGGTGTCATTAATGGGCCTTTCCTCTTCATGGAAATTTGAGTTCTAGGTTGCATTAACTTTTATTTTTTGGGTAAGTCTTATTGTTGATCGTGAGACAATGTGAGCCCCATCCTCATGCTTGCTTTGGCTACCAAGTTATTGTCATGCTTGAATTTTTATCAAATATGGTTTGTGTCTATTTTTACTGGTCCTTGCTTAGGTTTTTGGTGACTAAGTCCTCATGTATGGTGTGGATTTTGAGATATTATTGTCTCTCTAGTTTTGCCATATCCTAACATCCTTAATCCCTTGGGACCCAATTTATTAGACTTCAACAACAACCTTTGGCTCAAATCTCTTTCTGGGACCTGGTTGTTTTAGTAGCTTTGCACAATTCCATTTTGGGTGGAGAGCGACCTTTGGGTCTTGCACATAGTGAGGAATTCACTAGATATTAACCTAATTTTTGGTTGTTTTCCTTTTGATCATTCCCTAGTTTAGTGAATATCACTCTCACTATAGCCCTGCTCCTTGCTTTATTTTTTATGCTTCAAAGTTGCTTTCATATGGGGATCACCAGGCTTCTTTTTGCAAGTATGCATGAGCTATTCTCTTTGTCCAATTTGGCCAATTTGCTCCCTTTTACCTTTTTCCATGATATTTGGGGTGACTTTCATATGGCCTAGCAAGCTTATACAATCTTACTGACCTCTTGCATGCATACCTTGTCCCTGTTAGGTTTTATTTTTTTGGCATATTATTGGTGCCATATTTTAATAGCACTAGGGTAAATGATGCATTGCAAACCAATTACCAAAAGTAGATGGTCTATTTTTTAAATCCACCCATTTGATCAAGGAATGGATATGTAGTCGCTATGTGAATAGAAACCCTACCAATAATGGACCCCTTTAGTTATCGTCAAAAATTCTCTAGGGTACCTACTTATGGTGAGGTCTGGTTTAGTTACCACTAGAAAGGCTATAGTCCTCTCTTCATCCAATATGGGTGGTCAACATCACCTCGTGGTATGGGGAGCTTTGTATTTTCTAACAACTTTTGTCGTATGCCTTCCCTTATCGATATTCTTAGCAATTTATTAACATCAGCTACTTGATATATGGAAGGAGCTTCTAGTCCTTTCATCTTGCTTAGCTTTGGGTAGAAATTCCACTCAAAATCTCTCTTTTAGGGTAGATTTACCTGATGTAGTCAAATTTTACTACAAGTATCATAAGGATTTCCTTGTTGAAATCATTATACTTGATGAAAAGTGCATTGATTATCTCTAATCAAATCATATTCAAATTTGCAATATTTTATAGAAATATGTCAAAACATACATTCAACACCATCAAGTGTAGAAAGGATTAAAGAGCAATTTGAAGATAGCAATAATAAATAAAAGGAGAGAGAAAGAGAGATGACAATAAGTGTAAGGTAGGTGCCTGTAGGCACCTAATATCACATTTTAGTCATACTTATGATATAAATGGATCCTCATTGAGGGGTATTTATAGTAATACCAAATCCCCAATGAGAGGTTAACCTCGGGTTGACATAAACTTAACCTTGAGGTTAACCTTACAATAAAATAATAATAAATCACCCTTTAAGTAAGGTTATCCATAAAGGTGGATTAACCAATACCACTAAGGATGAAATATTAAATGGGCCCTTAGGCTTACATACATGAACATGCATATAGGCTTACACAAATTAAGAATACTTATAGTCTTACAAATCCCCAATGAGAGGTTAACCTCAGTTTAACATAAACTTAACCTTGAGGTTAACCTTACAATAAGATAATAAGAAATCACCCTTTAAGTAAGGTTATCCATAAATGTGGATTAACCAATACCACTAAGGATGAAATATTAAAGGGGCCCTTAGGCTTACATACATGAACATGCATATAAGCTTACATAAATTAATAATACCTACAGTATTACATATCCACATGCCTATAGGCTACATTAATACTGCTCATAAGCACTTCACACTTTTGGCCTTGGCATAAATAATATCATATTAAACAAATTTCAACACCCCCCATAATCTAAGCTAAAAGGGCCAAGGAGAGAAGGAATTATAGGTAACACCTTCCCATAATAGATGCTCTAATGGGTCTTTGTATTACCATCTTCATCCTCTTCTTGATCATTAGAAAGCGTGTGTCTAGCCCTAAGGAATTTTATCTCAATCTTCTTTAGCCATGTAATACAATTCTTAATGCCCTTTTATACCACTCATACATGTTTGAATTGTTTGAAACCTTAGACTTACCCTTAGGTAATTGAGCCTTGGATTCCATTGATTTGAAGTCTTTTATATGAGTTTGCGTATGAGAAAGATCTCCATAACTCTTCATTGCAATTTCATAATAGATTAGAAGCTTGAAAAGTCCTTCAAGAGAGATGGGTTGTGGAACCTTGATATTCATAGCATTCACTTAAAGAACCAATTCAACTATATAAAAAGAAGGAGAATGATTAGAAGTAATAGATTTGACATACTCTTCATAACTCTTTACCTTACCTTCTACTATAGCTAGATCAACTTTTAGATCTTTGAAGTGAGATATGTAGTCTTCAACATTACAAAAATTTGAAATTTTGAGATTGGAGAGCTCTGTTTCTATTTTGTTAACTTCATTAGCACTTAATTTTCCATAGAGATCTTTCAAAGTAGACCATACATCAATAGAATTTATTTTATCTAATATGGAAAAGTACATATGGGTCCACTAACACAAAGAAGAGTTCAAGAGCTTCCTCCTTTCTTGTATAGAGTTCATGATCATTGAGACCTCCTAATTCATTATTGAATATGAACAAAAAATTATTGATTCTAAGTAATATTGCCATTTGAATTGACCAAGTGTTATAATTTCACCCATTGAGATGAGTAAAAATACCCTAAGAAATCTATTTTGTACAAAAATCTAAAAGAGATCTATAAATAGGTCCATAAACTAATGCCACCACTACATAGAGCTAAAAAATATACAATCTTAAAAAGGTCTCTAATCACTTTCATATGCAAAATTTATGACCTTTAAATAATATGGTATATTGGTATATTAGCTCTCAAATTAAAAAAAATAAATTAAATTCCAAACCTTAGATTTTTTTTGTCAGATCAACAATTTCCACTGGATTGGATATTACATCATTAGTCAATGAATCAAAGCTTAACACGTGATGTGATATGATTGGATGGAGTTCCTCATATAATATATATATAATAAAAAATAATTTTTAAAGGGGTTGAAGTTGATGGGGCTTGAACCCTAGAACTTGCCCAAGAGAACAATTAATCTTACCAATGCACTGCAGACACGTCTTGAGATACAAGTCACATCTGCCTTAAAAAAAGCAAATTATTTTACATGTTTCCAAGAAAGGGAGTGTTGGTTCTCTAACTCCTCACCAAGCAAACACAATGGAACACCCTAACTACTCTTCCATGCCACTTGGCATGGAGATTAAAGTAAAAAAAAATTGAATAATTGTTGGAGTTGACTATGTATATCAAACTTCAGCTTGTGAGTGCACAACAACATTCATCACCCTTTAAAAAAACCTCCTAATGGATTCAAACTTGTATCATGTTCTGACCAAACAAGATGACCAATCATTGCACCATATTCATGAACTAGAGATAGTGAAGATAGGTGAATATGAAAAATAATATGAATATTATGATACTATTGCAAAAGGGTTTCTAAGATTCAAATTGACGATGTCCAACTACCAAAGAAACAATCAAACTATTGTGTTATAACTCTACTTTTTTTCTTCAATGTAGGGTCCTCTATTTTATGGATCAAGGACTACGCGTACATCAAATCCCTCATATCCCATGGGAGATGCCCTCTTAGGAGTTTTTATTAAAAGCATCCCATATTGGGAATGGAAATTTCAACCATGTCCTCCTACTAAAGTGTCTTACCACCAGTTGTTCTCTCCAATAGTGGGGAAGGTCAGTTAAAGTGCAATAATATCAAGATGGAGAAAAATAAATGCATAGGGGGTCATCAAACCCATGATCGAGGTAAGCTAATAAAGGCATAAGCTATTGCACCTTTGATACACACACAAGTGGGAATAAATAGATGGACTATAATTCCAAAAGATAACAAAAAAATGGTGCACATGCGAATGCATGCACATGATAACAAACCCAAAGGGTTGCACATGCACAAAAAATAGAGGAAAAGGTTTTGGCACCAATTTTTGAATTTGAAAATTAAAAAAAACAACATATTGGTACCTTTAGAGAAATCCTTCCTTTTTTTTGGAGTAAAGCAACTTTGTCCTTCACTCTTATACCATGCTCAAATTTGTAATATCTTTCCTTCACCACCATAAAGTCTAAAAAGGAGTAAAGAGCAATTTGAAGATATCAATAATACATGAAAGGAGAAAAAAGAAGAGAGACAACAAGAATTGTAAGGTGGGTGCTCATAGGGATCCCAATATATCATATTTTGTTCATACTTATGATACAAATAGATCCTCATCGAGGGGTATTTATAGTGATACCATATTTCTAATGAGATATTAACCTTAGTCTAACATAAATGTAACCTTGAGGTTAACCTTAAACTAAAATAATAATAAACTACCCTTTAAGTAAGGTTATCCATGAATATGAATTAACCAATACCACTAAGGTTGAAATATGAAAGGGGCCCTTAAGCTTACATACATGAGCATGCCTATAGAGTTACATAAATGAAGAATGCCTAGAGGCTTACATAATCACATGCCCATATGCTACATTAATAGTGCTCATAATCACCTCTTCGCACTTTTGTACTAGGCATAAACAAGATGAGATTACGCAAATCCTAAAAAATCAAGTCTATGTTGCCAAACAATATAGAAAGAAAGTCAAAAATCATGATTTCCAAGTTGGGCACGTAATCCTAAAGCTTCTTAGTATTCATAATAAACATAAAGAACATCTCTCCTCAAATGGTCGGGTCCACAATCAATTAAAGGAACCTAAGGGTATAGTGCGTAGAAGTTGCAAATGATAGATGACATTGAGTTAGATGAACCATCTAACCCGATGTGTGCTAAGCATTTCCATACCTAGCATCATTTGTTTGTTTTTAAAATTTTTGTTTTGCTCTTTTGCCCTATTTGAATTTTTTATTGGGTGTTATTATGTTTTTATTATTTGTCTTAATCATATTTGTCATTTGAAAATATTTTTTTCTTTTGTTCTTTCAATATGCTTGTTTCATCAAGATCATAACTTCAAGCAACGATTTTGTCTAAAATAGCATTTTTATTCTTCCAATTGATGATTGCATCAAATATTACCAATTTTTCTATTTACATCTTTGCTTTGTGTCTTTCCATATTTGTTACATATTTGTAGTTTATTTTACCTATTCTTTTACTTGTCGGTTTTCTTTCTCTATTACTTATCAAATTAATTATTCAATCCAATTAAGTCGCTAATATATAATGATCAAACCTGATTGGGTAATTTTTCTCTACGCATTAGAAGACATAATTTTTTCCTTTGAAATTTTGAGAAAGAGGAAAAATGTGGAATCTAGTCATAGATAGCTTTAGATTCTTCAGGTTACCCCATTTGTTTTCTTAAAAAGGTGTGCCCTACCTTACTATACAATATGACTACTCCCTTTTACATGTCATACTCCCATCTTGCTCAAGGGACATCATGCCTTCTTTTAGTTCTTATGTTTTTTGTAATATTTTTCTTTTTTATGTTGTGTTCGTTTTTCTATCAAAGGGAACCATGCTTACTTTTGTTAAATTATGTTGCCAATTTGACCCTTCTTTTTTTTTCATGCCAAAATGGCATCATTATGGATTTGTATTTTTTATGTTCCACTATTTTTTCTTTTCTTTTATTATTTGTGTTAGTGAGTGCCATAAAGAAAATAATTTATATCCAAACTGATAGTATTCACTATATGACATGCCAATAATGACACCTAGGCAACATTTCAAGATCATATGAACTTCATGATCTTGTAATTAAATTTTAATATTTAAAATTGCGTTAATAACAATTAAAATTTCTTGTGGTGTCAAAACATACATTACCTTAACTTGTTATCATGGAAAAACATATACGGTTTTCACTTTTTGTGGAAAAACTTTATTTTCATACAATGTCTTCTTTCTCAAGAGGTATTATAGCCTATAATCTTATCAAAATTTTATCATTCTAGTAAAAGCATATATTGCTATTGAGCATTTTATACTATCTTCTTGAAGCCTTTACAATGGGTCAAATGGATCTTAGGTATTTGGATCTTACATACATCCCACCAAAATTCCATTGTGTCATGTTATAACCATTATCAAGTGGATGTCAATTGGATTTAGAAAGTTTTTCACCATACATGAGACTATCGATTATAAATTGTGTTAATCTAGATCCTTTACAATGATGGTCATAGTTAGTCACTCTTTTCTTGTTTTATTTACCTATAGTTGATCATTGCCCACATTATCACCCATAGGCTATCCTAGATCCTTGTCCTCATCATTAGTACCTCCTCCAAAGAGTGAGCTATCTCTTGCCTCTAAAATTGTAGGGATAGGTGGGATATCTAAGTGAGGTGGCATCTATCTCAATGGAGTAGCAACCATAACTATTTCCCTATCTCTTATACTTGTTAGACCTCTTGATCTATCTCTCCTATCTCTAGAGTAGACCATATGTCTCCCTCATCTCTTATATCTTTATCTCTATATTGTCCTTGCCTGACTATCCCAAGTGATGATGATCTATAAGGTCATGGTGATAGTGGTCTACTCATACATCTCTTTACCCTATACCTCACATGTCATTGTCAATATGGTGGTAAGGAAAGAGGCTTCTCTAGGTGTGTTTCTCTAAAATAACCTAGTATAATATCTACTTGGTGAGGCTCTACAAAATAATGTCTTTGAATCTAAAGTGTATGTATCATTTGGGTTATGGTAATCTCTCCCTAATCCTAGTGTCTCTGAATCCTAATCTTGTTGGGACTAATCTAAAAAGGAACTATGGGTGGTTGATACATTATAAAATGCTTACATATCCATTTCTCAAATAAGAAAACTAGTTCAATCCATATGGTACCCCTCTTGAGAATATGATACAAGTCATTATATAGAGTGGGAAAGATGACATAACCCCATGCAAATTCTCTCTCTAGCCCTTGATAATTATACTCCAATGCCAAAAATAGAGGATACAATAATGATGTTGGGATCTTATTTGTACATTCATGGAAATACACAAAGTATAACAAGAGCATAGTATCAATATGATGGACAAAAGGAATATCATGTGCATCCCTTAAACATCTCAATAGTATATTCTTGGCCATGTACAATCAAACTTATGTGGTTTCCCATTTCACTAGCATCAACGCAATTGACTTGATCCTTAGCAATAACTAATGTCCATTCCAATTTAGGAAGCTCAATAAAAAAGTAAACATCCTCCAAAGTAATGGTCATATCAATAGTATACATGGGGGTCAATCTTTAGATGAAAGTGTTGAAGAGATTCTCCCACATGTTCATAATCTCAAAGCATAAGGCCTAGTAGAACCACTCATAGACCATATCAACTATCCTTCTTAAGACTATATGCATCAAGATAACTCAAATTGATATTTTTGAGCACTTGGTATAAATATCCCTTAACTAACTGATTCATTACATTAGTGTGACATTTGTGATATATATTAGGGTGCTTAGTAATTTATCAATATATTTTTTTGTATTACTCTTATTTTATTCTTTTATTATTTTGCATATGATTTGTGGTGAATGCATGTTTCTAAATGGTTCTAGAAATTGTGAAATTATTTAATCTTCTTATATCAAGATGGAAAAATCACTATCAAATGACATACTTTAAGGAATCTTGCCAAGCGTACATGCATAATTACCAAGTTGTTGTAAACCACTATATGGTCATGATGTAATATGGGTAGGACCCATTTCGATCCCATATAACAAAAAAATGGATGGAAATTTTTTTGTAATGATCATCTCAAGATAGTAATATTTCAACCTCAAAATCTTCTTTGAAGCAAAAACATAATTGTACTTTATAATATTTGAACTTAGATATTGAATATAAGAAGTCATTCAACTATATGACCAAAAACAATTTTTAACTATGATTAGGAAATATTGATACTATTATCACTATTATCATCCATTCTCTTATGGAAATAGAGCATGAATTTATCCTCTTTTTATTTTATTAGTGTCTGGTTAAAATCAAATAAAAGGTTGATCCTAGTTTTTTTTATTGTAGAGGAGAAATATAGTTTTTTTTTTCAATGAGTTTACACAGGTTTTTATGAAGGGTCTCGATCCCCTCATACTGAGTGGGGTTTGAACCTTAGACCTCTCAAAGAGAGGCCAAATACCTTACCACTACAATAAGCTTGCAACTATAATAAGAGGAATATAGTTGAATGGGTAGATACAAAATATTTTGGACAATTTTGCAATCATAGCAATCTATAAGGAAGGTCATCATCATAGAAATTATAATTCATAGCTCTTACTTTTTTTCATTAATTATCATGAATTTGAAATACCATTTATTTAAGTTTTCTTCCTTGAATTGGAATATAATATTAAGATGAAACACTAGTACTTATCACAAAAATCGAAAAAGCAAGATACATAGCTTACTAATTACACTTATATAAATATAATTTGTCTTGCAATGATAATATTAAACAACTTTAGTTCCATAAAATAAATTCTATTATAAAAATAAATGAAACATCCATCTAGATTATTCCTTTACAGTCAATAGAATACACAACTTATCATCATCAATTCAATAAGAAGCTTACCATACTTTGTAGAAACTATAATTAGCTTTAATAAATCGATGGAATAAAAACTATAGTTCTTCCTTCAAAATTTAATGGATACGTAAATACATGAACCAAAAGGTAAATATACTACCTCTTATGGCTACAAAGCTTAGAAGTTCTCAAAAGGTAAAATAATAAAACATAACAAACTTTAGTTTTTTTAAGTACTTGCTAGAGAACAGTTTAACCTCTTCATATCTAAACACTTTTAATACAATTTTTTTTATATATTTCCTACACAAAAGGCTTTACAGACTACCACACTACTATACTAATTTTGCCATCAAAGATCTTGAATGGTGGTACTAGTTTGACTCTTGAAAACTAATCAAAAGGGAAGAATTTGTGATGCCTAACCTCCCACCAAGCCCTCCCTACATATTTTTTTACACTAATTATGATGATTCACTACCACATAGGCTTATATGATATGAAAAACCATATTTGCACACTTGGTCAAAATGCACTTGACCTAATGAGGAACACACATAGGTTAGAACAAACCCCTAGGATTTCTAGGACCCACCAATGATCCAAGGCTCATTAGGGTAGCTACCATAGACTTCAAAATTCTAAAAGTATGAAAATACCATATCAATATATTTATCATCATATAAATATACCAACATCATCATATCCTAACACCATCTTGAATAGAGCTACTCAATCCTCACATAGGTACTCTAATCCTTAAAACCAACCTCAGGGAGAGCCATTGAATCATCATAGAGATGGTCCACTATCTTCGGATTGGATCAGATGGAGATGTCTATATATCCTCGCCATGATGGCCTTCCTCCCTCGACCATAGGATTCTTTTTATAAATAATCACACATAAATATTTATATTGCATAAGAACATATAACATGTATTTACATCCTATGGGAACTTATGCATATCAATATAGAAAGGATTTTTATTAATAGGAAAGGATCATTTATGCCATACACTTTTAGATTTGTCATAGAAAAAGGAAAATATTCACCAAAAGGAACATATATCACAAATAATTCACAAAAACCAATAATATTTAATTATATATTTGTATTTGTAGACACCTAAAAATGTCACATTATCCCTTATGCAGTGCTAATCATTAATTGTTTTGCAAAAAGCCTAAAAAATCCAATTAATTTGCATTAAAACACTAATTAGCCATCTTAACCCCTTTTCTCCACTAAGCCCCATCCTACACCTAGCCCATGGTCACCATGTGACCATCCCTCTAACCTAGCCTAAATCCACCTCACCCTACTTTACCCCTTCGACTCTAGCCTAGGTCCACCTCACCCTAGGCTACCTTACCCCCTACTCTTCACATCCCCATTCTCATTCACTGCCTTAAATGGGATGAATACTTTTTCCACCCATGTGCATTGATGACAAAAAGACTTTCATCCACATGCTATAAATGGGGTGAAGATTTTCTCCACCCCTATGCATTGATAAGGCATGGTGCAACCATATCCATTTATTGCATATGGATAGGGTGAGGACTTTATCCATCCAAAATCATTGATAAGGCATGGTGCACCTATGCCACCTTACCCCCCAAACCCTTGCTAAAGTATATAAATAGGCCCCCATTTCTTCTTTCATTTGCAAGAAGGGTGATAAGTGCTTAGTGAATATTTACCAAAATCACACATTATTGGATCAATTATTTTGTACCCTATAGATTCATCATCATAACCAAGAAATATACCACACAATCTTTTCATCTAGCTTTGTTCTTTTTTGCTTTGGGATATGAATATAAGCCTTACATCCAAAAATTCCCATTCACTCTATAGTTGGTTTTTGTACTAACCATACTTCTTTTGGCATAACATTTTTTAGTATTCTTGTAGGTAATCTATTTTGCAAATATACAATTGTTTTAACTACCTCTGCTCAATACTCATGATCAAGATGAACTTATTTTAGCATACACCTAACCATTTTTATGATAGATCTATTCCTTCTTTCTGTTATACCATTTTTCTGTGGTGAATATGTTGTAGTGAGTTGTCTTTTTATTCCATTTTATTCTAAAAATAAATTGAATTCCTTTGATAGAAATTCACCTCCTCTATCTGAATGAAAATTCTTGATGGTTTTTTTGAATTCTTTTTCAACTAGAAGTTTGAATTGCTTGAAACAACCGAATGCTTCAGATTTGTATTTCATAAAGTATACCCACGTTTTTTTGGAATAATCATAATCAAATAGTTGCAAATATGTGTGTCCTCTAATACTAGTAATATTCATTGATACACATAAATTTGTATATATTAATTCCAATGGTTTTTGAGCTCTATGTTGACGAATTTCAAAAGGTATCCATGTTGTTTTCTTGCTAGATATTTTGAACAAATTGTAGATTCCTAGGAAATATTAGGTAAAACTTTAACCATTTGATATTTAGTTATCTCATTCAATGATGATGCACATATATGTCCTAGTATTTTGTGCCAAAGCTCTTTTATTTATGAGATACCCATTGATAGAGTTGTATTTGTTATTATGTCTAGAGTGAACAAACTATCTATATAGGATCTTGAGGCTATCCATTTTTCTTATTTGATAATAATATTCTTCTCCTGGAGAATCCAAAATAATATCAGGGTGACTTTGTATGTCCCTAAATATTCCAACTATCTTTTGAGTTGGTTCTACCTTAGTCTTCAATCTGCAAATCTTCAACTCAATGTAAATATTGGCTATAATCAATGTCAAGGGATATCTATATCCTTGAATCTACAACTCTCTATTTCTAGGGATATCTATGTCCCTGAATATCAAATCTCCAATGTCAAGGGTTGATTACAGCCCTAAAAAATCAATTATCTTAAAGTTGATTCGTCTTTCAATAAATATAGTTGAGTCCTAGTATGAATTGGTTATTCTTAAACCGTGGAAATATCCTAGCATTTTATACTCAATATGACCTTAAAATAGAGTTTGAGTATTACTATCTTCAAAGTAGACATACTCCTAATAAATTTTATCAAATTGGATAAAGTCGATTTTCCAATAGTGGCTAAAAAGAATATTGAAAATAATGTCTATTCCATCATTTGGGTTATGTAAATGTATCCTCCAAGATACATACCTAGATTACTTCCTGTGCAAGTTATCTAGTGATTACATGCATTGTAATAAATGGACATGTGTCCATGTGCAAGTTGTACATGTGCAAGGTTTCCTATGCATAGCTAGATAGAGTGTTGGGCAAGCATCCTATTTTGCATATATAAGGATAGCCTCTTAGATAGACAGTATAGGAGGGACAACCAGAAGACATTGTTCGATAGCGTAGGTTAGTGGATTATGTTCTACACTGTTTATTGGTGATGGATATGATGTAGATCTATAGCTTTCTTAATGGAGTTCTCACTTCCTCCATAGCTACATTGTAATATTTTATATGTTTTATATTTTAGCATACTTCAGTCATCTAGCAAATTTACTTTCTTGCATGTTATTCTACATATTGTGATTGTTATCTCTCATGGCTCATTCATCAAAAGCTAATAGTGGTATCAGAGCCATGGTAGATCTAGTTTGTGCAGGTCAATAGGGAAACCATAATTGTTGTTTTGCCTAAGAGTTTTGTCAAACTGATGTGCCATTAGACCAGCCACTGGAAAAAGATCTCAGGATTATCTAAGTGATATATTTTGGGAGAGTCACAAGGATAGGATTGAAAGGAATCTTAATTTCAAAAATACCGAGATCATTTTCATCTAGAGTATTTTCTACAAAGTTGTATTGAAAACTCGTGAAGACTAGGACTCAACATTTCAATCCACTAGATTGACGGATCATCTAGTGAATATCATCCAAGTCATCTAGAATTTGCTAATTGGTGCCTAAAATTTATTTTGTTGTAAGAAATTAATCCTTAAAGGATTGGGACTCCTCCTATGACAAAAATCTAGGAGACTCCAACTTCGTTGCCCAACGGTTGACATGCCCTCATAGTGCAGAGGTTAGTTCATCGTACGAGAGAAGAATACTATGGAATAAGACTTCTAGTGAAGGATTGTGGTGAAGATAGGATACTGAATATCTCTATTGCTAGATTACAAAAATCCACACTTGAAGAATAGGCCACAAGATCCTTGATACATAAAGGCCATAGAAGCCTTACATAAGAAGCCATAGAAGTCTTCTACTAAAAAGACCTCAGAAGCCTTGATATTGAAAAAGCTATAGTAGCCTCGATACTAAGAAAGGCCATAAGAGCCTTGTTACTGAAAAGACCATAGAAGCCTTAAAATCAAAATAGACAATAAAAGCCTTGATCTTGAAGAAGAATTCGAGAAAAATATCTAATTCAGAAGTAGACTAAATATTTTAGTACTAATATTCTTATTGCAGGAAAAAAAAATTCAATAAGTTGGGAGACTTCCTACAAGAAAGTTAGGAAGAGCATCTTCTTCAGAATCAACTTAATCCTAAAGCAAAAGAGAAGATATCAGGAGAAGATCTCACTGAAGAACTTCTAATCTTGGAAGAAGAAGAAGAAGAAGAAGAAGGACTAGGAGAGTCCTACTCAAAGCCAGAAGCAACATAATCAAAATATCCAGGAGAAGATCTCACCACCAACACTTCCAAAAGTAGAAGGTTGAAGAAAAGGTTTAAAGGAAGACCATCAGAAGTTGCCATATAAAAGACCCTGATAAGGTGTCATCGAGCATATAGGAAAGGCTAGGAGAGCCTTGCTAAAGATCAAGAGAGTTATTTGAGAACTCATTGGAGAAATCCACTATCTAGGTGAAGTCCCTAATAGTGAAGGACTTGGGACAATTATCACCATCCGACAACAAGCCCAAGAGGATAATTTGGCAAGGAGTGCCAAATTTGAGAAGAAGAAGTTTGGCAAGGAGTGTCAAATCCTAGAAGAAGATCCTGCTTGAAGTCAAAACTTGGCAAGAGGACTTGAAGATAGAAGAAGCTCACCAAATCTTGGAGATTTGAAGATTACCTCTCACAGTGAGGAGGCACCACATTAGAGACATAGACTTCTCCAGATATATAGTATAAGAAGAAGAACACAAGAGGAGAATAACCCACCAAATCCTAGGCTCATCAAAGAAAGTTTGAGATCATCATTTTGTGAAGAAGGAGCAGTGCAAGACATCCTACTAGAAGCAACAACTTGGTGTTTCTAGACACCAAGGTCTACATCCTCTACAAAGGTGGGAGAAGAGCTATATAAAAATGTATGCAACTTATGGTGCAAAAAGATTCATTAAATTGAACTATTTATTAGATTTATTAGAGCACCTAAAATTGGATTAAAGTTACAAAAAGGAAATTAGATTTCAGTCTTCTTAAGTGCAAATAAAAATAGATTATTTTTAAGGATTCAATTGCACATTTATTAGGATTTTATTAGATTCCATATTAGTTTCTATCAACTACCTATTATCTATTATTGAAAAAGAAGACTAAGTCCTACAACATTGATTGTAGTGAAATTGCAAATAACTCCAAAAGATTCATTTTAGGTTATTATTGATTAGTTGTAGTAGATTATTAGTGCACTTCTTTGAGAGTTTATTGGAGTGATAAGGTGTAATATTAGTGCATTAAAAGCAAAGATCTTGTACTATTAAACTACTCTCAAAAAGAAAATTAGTTTTGTGTTTCCCGAAAGGCACAAGGTCTGATTTATATCAAGTGTTTAAAGACACTATTGAAGCACAAAAATATGCAACTTGGTGTGTCCAATAGAAGGCACAAAAAAGGGTTATTATCCTCCAGATTTGGAGAACATAACAAACTAAAAACAAAGATAGAAAATTATGAAAGTGAGACTTGGTGAGTCTCAAAATCAAAAGCATTGCAAGTGAATGTAAAAGAAAAAACGCAAAAAATTTGCATCAATTAAAAGGACTTCTATCTATTGTTATTGAAACTTGGACTTGTTATAAAAATTTTCCAAGTAAACAGGGAAAGGTGTGTCTATTGTTAAAGACAACCTCAAACCCTTGTATTGCAAGAAATCTGCCACAAAACCAAAATTTAACAATATGGAAATAAAGTGCAAAAGAAGGTATATTAAAAGCCTTATTATACAAAATATAATACATTATCTTGCACTACTCTAATCTGGTTTTTGACAACATAAGTGTAAATTTGAAAGTGCCATATTAGGGAATATTTTTCTACAGGGAAAATAATAACCAACAAATACCGGATGTTAGCACTCTTCCTCCCAAGATATATGGAGCCAGTCAAGGGCTCATCTTGGACATGTGAACCTGCATAATCAAAGCTCATTTTATATCATCCATGAGCCACATTTAGGTAGACAAGCGAGTGCAAATGAATCTGAAAAAGGATGTCAAAATAGTAATAAGAAAAACAATGTGTTTGGAGGCATAAAAGAAAGGGAGAAAGGTATTACATTCATGGTCCCAATATTGGAGAAGACCACTCACCAAAGGAAGCTTTGAACTACCTTCCAAGCTCTGTAGCGCAACGTCCATCAACCTACGAAAAAGAAAGCTTGCTTGCTGCCCAAGCAACGTTGCAAAGCAATAAAGTTATGGAGTTATAATCTCCATCTTCGAAGGCATTACAAGAATGGTCTCCATACATAAAAGATATTTGGAATTCTAGTCATCATTCCTCTCAATGTTCTAGAGTCTTCGACGGAGATACAAGAAAAGACGTGCCACTTGGCATTCTTCACCAGCTTCACACAAGGTCCTATACATTTTCAAGAAGCGTTGAATAAAGATTCTAGAGCGTTACATAAAGTAGGGAGCGCTCATTTGCAATGGACATGACACTTGTCATAATTATTATGATCAATATTTCTTAAAAGGTATCTTTTTAGTCCAAGACCAACATGCAAGTGTGAAGCATAGTCAAGACGTTCGAAGGAAGAACGTAGCACAGTCAAGGCATGAGAGAATCAACAAAAATGTTCGAACTGCAACGTGGAAGACAAAGGGGAAGGAGCATTAAAATCTTCCCATTTTCTAAAGGTCAACAATTCAACACCTATGTACAACATTTACGTCTAGTCTCCCATCGAATCTCCATTAACCAAGCTCTCGAGGTACATTTTAGACGCTATTATATTCAACCGTGGAAAGCACCAAAAATCAAGGAGATATTACGTATAAGGTAAGGTCTAAATCCCATTAATTATTTTTATAAGTTGGAGTTATAAGGATTACAAACTAAGGTTAAAACTTAGGGTTTTGAAAGCTAAAGGGGTGGCTTATCTTATTATTTTAATATTTGTAATCTTTCATAGGAGGAATAAGGAATTTAACTTGGATTAAACTATATTGCAAATATTATTATCATTTCTCTAATTTTCCAAACTTGGGAGTCATAAGGGTTACTCCATCAAATTTATTTTATTTGGAAATTAGAAATAATCCAAGGGATATAAAAGAGGTTATTAAGATATTTTTTTAAAGGTTGGATAAATTTATTTCTACTTGTCTCAAATCTCTAAAAGGGGACAAAATGTTTCCAACATCAAAACCTCTTCAAAACTGAAATAGTGCTTAGTTCAATTAGGAGTAATAAGGTGTTAAAAGTTGATTTTTGATTCTTGCAAAACTTGTATAAAATCAACCAAATTTGAACTATATTCTTACAAAAGCACTATAGCATACTCCAAAATACTAGGGAGTCATACGGATTGATATTAGGAAGTTTTGAAATGGCATATAACAAATTATTCCTAGCAGAATCTCAACTTCTCAAGGGTCCTAATTACTTTTCATGGAAAAATAAAGTGAAAGCAATTTTAGTATATGAAAAACTTTGGGATGTTGTCAAGGGTAAAACTCAAAAACCTACCATAGTAGAAACAAGAAATCCTAAATTTTGAAGATAATGATTCAAAGGACTTAACGATAAAAACTTTTTCTATCACTGATGAGATTCAACCATATATCAATTCAGCCAAAACATCTTCAGATGCATGGATAAGCCTAGAAAAAATATTTTAAGGAAAGAATAAGGTTACTATTCTTCATTTACAAACTCAACTTCACTCATTGAAAATGAATAGTGGAGAAAGTATAGGATGTTCCTAAGGAAGGGAGTAGATATTAAAGGAAAATTGTTAACCTTAGGTGAAATAGTTAAATATGGACTTCTTACTCAAGTAACCATGAGAGCACTTCTAGACAACTATAAGCATTTGGTAACATCTTTGCAGGTCCTAAGTAAAGATACATCTTTTGATGATTTAGTCAATATACTTCAATAATATGAAGTAGAAAATACTTTGAAAGATGAAATGACTAACACTGCATTGACCTCAAAAGATAATCCATAGGGAAATATTGCTTTTACAGCACGAAGATGAAAAATATGGTATTGTCAGATCTACAGAAAGAAAGGACATAGTACCAACTATTGCAGATATAATCCCAAAAATCAAAACTAGAGAAAACAAGCAAATAATAGGAATCAGTTTGAGCTACAAAAATACCAAAGGAACCCTCATTAGCAGCAATTTCAATGACCTAGAAATTATCCTCAACTTGAATATTAGAAGAAAAATCAAAAAGATCACTTGGTTCAGAGTATAGAAGAACTTGAAGAACGGAAGAACCCATAGAGGATTTTGAAATGAAATCTCTATCAGCAAATGGAACATACTATCGGAACACTAACTATTTGCTTGAACAGGTTACAAAGAATGCAAAATAAGAAGACTACAAAGACCAATCAGAAGATGAATAAAATCCATATTGAAGACTAAAGTCTTCAATATCCAAATAATGTAATGCAGGGGGTGTTGTAAATAATGTCTATTCCATCATTTGGGTTATGTAAATGTATTGTCCAAGATACATACCTAGATTACTTCATGTACAAGTTATCTAGTGACTACATGCATTGTAATAAATGGAAAAGTGTCCATGTGCAAGGTATCCTATACATAGTTAGATAGAGTGTTGGGCAAGCATCCTATTTTGCATATATAAGGATGGCATTTTAGATAGATAGTATAGGAGGGACAGTCGGGAGACATTGTTCGATAGCGTAGGTTATTGCATTATGTTCCACACCATTTACTTGTGATGGATATGAAGTATATTTATAGCTTTTTTAATGGAGTGCTCACTTCCTCCATAGCTACATTATAATATTTTATATGTTTTATATTTCAACGTACTTCAATCATCTAGCAGATTTACTTTCTTACATGTTCTTCTGCACCTTGTGATTGTTATATCTCATGGCTCATTCATCAAAAGCTAACAAAGAACTCTTGTCAATCTATAAAGAGTCTCGTGGTAGCTCTGATACCACCGATGGATTTTTTAAGTCTTAATACTACCACAAATATCATAGGTTAAATATCATAGGATTAAATATAATATAGCCATAATAGAATAAGATCAAGATAATTAAATTAGTTAACAACATAGAAAAAAACTTGAAGTAATGATCAGAAAGAATACAATCCATTGTTTCTCATTATATGAACTTGTACATCAAATTATAGGGTTGTCCCCCTAATATAGTTTTACAAAATGACCTTTGAATTCTTAACTTGCCACTTGTCTAAGAAGCTCTTGATCTTCACTCAGGATATATATATATATATATGTATGTATGTAATATATAAATACATTAGAAAATGTAATATACTCTAGTAGGACCCATCATGGCCGATCCAAAGCAAAATATTCTAGCAAGAACTGTCAACACACAGATGGTCTACAACCAAAACCATCCAAACTCGAATGATTTTTAGCCAAAACTGTCAGTACAAGGATGCTTTTTATCCAAAATCGTTAGGACATTGATGGTTTTTACAAAGCTCCAAAACTAAAACCCATCAGGGTAGGTAACCATTTTTACATAGCTAATGCAACAACTTGCAGGTAAGTTTAAGGTAAACTTCCTTTGCCTAGTTATAATTTTGTCCTTCATGTGGAAAAATCCTTCTTAGGCCAACTCATCTTGCAAAAAGGCATTCAAAGGTGTACTCTCTCATCTAGTAATCCCTCAAATTCAATAGTTTTAGCATATTTTCCTTATTTATTAGTTCATATTTTATTTTCAATAGAATAGTGGTCTTGAATTACTTATAGGGTTTTACTAGTTAGGGATTGTTGTTTTCAACATTTCTTTCACTATTTCTAACTTTTTGACCTTTGATTTCTACAAGAAACATCACAAAACCAATCCCTTGTAGCAACCAAACCAACACCAACATAGAGAGACCAATAGTCTCTCCCAGCATAAATTGTTTAAATGAGGATGATTTTTGTTGTAAATCGTCCAAACCTAGACTATTTTTACTAGACAACAAAATTCACGAAACGTTGAGTCTATACAATAACCCTATACAAATTCTAGAGAACATAGGACCTCAGGTAGGTTATTTCCTCTTTTTATTTCTAGGTCAAATTTCACTTTATGTTGCTTTCATTTCATAAAATTTACTTGTTTTCATAGGTCACTTTAGGGTAGATTTCCCTTCAAAAGCATTTACTTTCCTTGTCTCCTCCTTTTCCTTCCATTAGGGCAGATTTCATTTCAAAAGCATTTACCTTCCTTGTCTTCAGGGTAGATTTTATTTCAAAAGCATTTACCTTCTTTTTCTTCAAGGTTGATTTCATTTCAAAAGCATTTACCTTCTTTGTCTTCAAGGTAGATTTCATTTCAAAAGCATTTACCTTCCTTGTCTTTAAGGTAGATTTCATCTCAAATGCACTTACCTTTCTTGTATTTAGCATAGATTTACTTTCAGAAGCCCTTTAATTTCTTGTCTTGCATTTTCCTTTCTAAAGGATCACTTTGCTTTCAAAAACCCTTTAATTTATTGTCTTGCATTTTCCTTAAGGATCAATTTGCTTTCAAAATCCCTTTAACTTCTTGTCTTGCATTTCCTTTCTTAAGGATCAATTTGCTTTCAGAATCCCTTTAACTTCTCGTCTTACATTTTCCTTTCTTAAGGATTAATTTGCTTTCAAAATCCCTCTAATTTCTTATAGTGTGTTTTCCTTTCTTAAAGATCAATTTGCTTTCAAAAGCCATTTACTTTTTTGTCTTGCATTTTCCTTTCTTGAGGATTAATTTGCTTTCAAAATCCATTTACTTTTCTTGTCTTGCATTTCCTTTCTTAAGGATTAATTTGCTTTCAAAATTCATTTACTTTTCTATCTCGCACTTTACTTTCCTAGCATAAATTTATATTTTTTGTCATTTTCTTACTGATCTTAGGTTATATTTTATTTTCTCGCATTTTAGGTAGTGAAATATCATGCCTAGTATAGAGTTTACTTTATATCATTTAGTTTAGGAAAAATCAAAAGATAAATTCACATTTGAATTCGTAGGATAGATTTTGTTTGTGCATCTTAGTTAAATATAAAATTCCCACACATGTGCACGTACTGCTAGACACATATTGATGATATTAGATTTCATCACCAACTATCAATTAAGATCGATGATGTTGGATTTCATCACCAACTGTTGACCCGCCCTCTAGACAACATAGTAGATTACATATAGTTTCCTGGACTTCATCATTAGGAAATTCACTACCCTTAGGATTATCTCAGGGTAGTCTAGGTTAGCAACCCTCGCTCACGGGGCTATATAATGAGTGAGTGTGTAGCTATCATTTTTTACCAAGCCCGCCCAAGGCGAAATAAAGGACAACTAGTCCAACGCAGGTTTAAATAGTTCCACCTCTTATATTCCCTAACAAGGATATTCAAGGCATCTTTCCCCTTTTGGATACCCTAATCCATCTTTACCTTAGGTAGGATTCACCTATTTATGCACATTTTCTCTCTTCACGTACCTTTGGGTATATCGGGGAGCATGCATCGACACATCTATAAATCTTATCCATCCACCCTTTGTTGATTTTTAGGGATATTTAAAACAAAAACACACAAAAACATCTAAAAAAATCACTACATAAGCAACATGAAACAAATTAACAGACAATCACATAAAAATCCATAACTTTAATTGTTTGTTGTATACTTGCTTCCTTGTTTGCTTAGTTATATTCTTATTCAAAACAACCAAAAAAAAAAGAGAAAAAGAATAAAAAAGTTTTTCCATCCTTACAGCTAATTTATCTCTAACAAAAACTATCCAGATAGGGACAGTTATAGCCATAACCATTTAGATAGGGATAGTTACATCCAAGATCATCCCGATGGGGATGGTTCTTATTAGAGACAAGTTACAATCCACCCTTCCTTCATATTCTTATGGTTCACCATAGTTAGCTCTATTTTTCCTCCCTTATGGTTGTAACTAGTAGCCAAGCTAGAGAATAAGAGTTATGCCATTGATACCTCTAGAGTGGCCTTTCCTTTGTGAACCCCCACTTCACCTACCGCTTCACTTCTTTAGAAACCTCCACTCACTCCTTATTAGTGGCCACCCTCATAGTTGCAAATCCCAAATCAGATCCTACACATCCAAAATCAACCTCCTTCAGTCCAAGCTAATCAATTGGTAATTCCACCATCGTAGCAACCCCCTTCATCCTCTTATTTTTTTTTAAACATCATATCTTCTACCTCTTCTTCAAACACCATATCATCCACCTCTTCTTTAGACATCCCCTTCTCCATTCCAAATGGTCCAAATGACTTATATCCTACAATCTCCCCACCCTTTTTATCCACCTCCTCCACCTTACCCGTATTCATATTCATATCCCTATCAACTTGAGCCTTCACACGTTGCCATCACTATCAACACTATCCATGCAACTCAAAATCCTCCTTTAAATGAAATACAATGAATTCTATACCGACTCAAAATTCTTGAGCTATAGTCGAGTTGCTATGGGTATCAAAAACCCACCTATAGTCAAATCTACAACGAACCCACCTATGATTAGGTCAAATAAAGTACCATAATAGTTCCATCACAAAATAGTACTCATCCTCGATGATAGGGTTTTATGTCCTACATTGCTTTTGGGCACCAATTTGCCCCACCTTCCCTAACCAACCTTTCACTTGATCTCAACGTCCTCCTTGTCTACCTTGCAATTGGGACTCCACTTTTTGAGCCATTGTTCAACCTCTTTCAAAATTTGTACGATGCAAAAGTAATCACCTTACCTGATGTTTGACTAGAATATCCAAATTGGGTGAACCAAAGTGGTATAACGAGCATCAGTTTTGTGTCTACCATCAATAGAGAGATCACGATGTAAATAACTATCAACATTTCAAACACTTGGTACAATATTTTCTTGATTGAGGGGACATACAAGTTGATAATCCCCTCACCCCCTCCAACCAACACCTTGGTATATTTAGAAATCCATCATCTCAACATGGGATGCAACAAAAATAGGTTGATGTCGTGACATCTTCACCTGCACCTTGACAAATTAACCATGTAAATTAGATCTATTTGCACTAAGATTTTGTGGGAGTGATCAATATTGTTACCAAATATTAAAGATATTTTGGGTGACCACCCCAACGACATGATCCTCCTATTGCAACCTTGTCATCATCTATTTTTTCACCAACTCCACTCTAGTTACTCCTCCTTCCTCATTTATTCAACCTTCTCATCTCCTTCTTTAATAGGCTCCATGTCATTATTGTATGGTTACTCATATGACGTTACATACCTATGGTGTAATTTTCCTCCTCAATCCTTCTCCTTTTCTTCATTCTTTCTCCCCTTCCTCAACCTTATTTTTCTCCTCATTTATCTCCTCTTCAAGCCAATTATATGTTTGGGGGAGTTCACCCTATTTCAAACCATTTTTTTGTCTAGGTGAGTTCACCCTCTTTCAAACCACTTTTCTATCTGGGGGAGTTGACCCTCTCTCCAAATTCAATTCTCTCATATCTCATCTATTCTAGGTAATCCTCCTAATCATTTGAGCTTCTTTTGTAATCTTTTTGCATTATATTCATTCAACACATTCATACCTTAACAAACTAAGGCTTATACTGTGTTAATCTGGTCACCTTTTGGATGCATAGATACATTTTTTCAATCTTGATTGGCATAATCAATTAATGACATTTATTTGTTGTACATTTTTTCCTCATCTATATGTATTACATTTTGTTTATTTCATGTCTCCTTGTCATTTGCTTGCATGTAGTGTTTTATCATTTGTTATATCGTCTTCTCAATCATGTTGCACTTAAATATCTCTTTTATCTTTCGCAGGTTATCAATAAGCATGCACTAGTTATCACAATTGTCATGATGTCTTGTCAAATTGTCATGATGAGTAGTCTTGCCATAAAGTGAAAGTTTTGTTGCTCATCCTATCATTCACATAATCCAAACCCGAGGATCCAAAAAGCAAGTTTCAAAAAAAGAGAGAAAAAGAGATCCAAATATTGGTTTTCTCAATTATTTTAGGCACCTCTATCGGGGCTATAGATGCCTAGATGACAATGGCGCTACATTGAAATATTATGGGGCTAACCTCCATCGGGTCTATAGACACCTATCGTGTAGTGGAGTATACCTTTTGAGTGGTGACATGTATATCACATTAGCAACCTTTTGTACAAACCTTTGCACGCTTGTAGATGAGCTAGCTTATATTTGATTGAGTCACAAATGGTTAGTCCAACCTTACTCAAGATGGAAAATGAACATCATTGCACACACTTCGATCCATGATAGGCTTGATCTTATTTAGTATGGTCTAGATTTTCATAGGATATTGATTGACCATTAGATGAGTTTTATTGTTCAAACTAGGGTGTTTAATTTTCTTGAGATTATTCTAGCATCCAAAAACCCTAGGGTATATGTGTAAACTGCATCAAGGCTAGCCACAATTCATTGTCAATTTGTCTGAAGTATTGAGTCATGGCATCAATCAATTAGTCATTATCCATTGCTTATTTGGTTAGCAAATAATCCACTATATTTTATTTTACTATCTAGGCCCTCAAGTCATTTTCCAATGTTCATTTGTTTAGTTCCTCATGTTCATTAAGTTCAAGTTTAACTTGTTGTGACCGTTAACATGTCATTTATTAATTAAACTATTTTTTATTGTGAAATTCATGTATACATCCAAAATGTGATTAACATCACATATGTAAGTCTACACCATGCAAATAAGTAGAAACATCATCATCCATCACATGAGTATATCACATCTATAATATTAACCTGTCATATCTATCTAATCATATACATCCATTATGATGATTACACAATGACACTGAGAGGGGGGGGTGAATCAGTGTAGCTATTAATTTTTATATCTACAACATTTAATATGAAATAAAGAGAACTTGACAACTGAAAAACAACTTGAACAAGAGAGCACACCACAACACTCAATATACCGAGGTTCACCAATTTGGCTACTCCTCAAAAATGACTGCTTGGACTCCAATCCAAATCCAGTCTTTGCAAAATCAATTTTACAAACACTTTACCGGCACCAAGCTGGAAGGAGCACCAACCCCTGTAATTTTACTGCAAGATGGAGCACCAACTCCTAGTACCAAGCACCAACTTGGACTGCAATTACGATAAATTTAGAATGACATAAAAATGTCTTCACTTTATGCACGACCCTGACTGGTCTGCAATTAACTCAACTCT
Organism: Wollemia nobilis; assembly: GCA_028583015.1. NCBI lineage: Eukaryota > Viridiplantae > Streptophyta > Pinopsida > Araucariales > Araucariaceae > Wollemia > Wollemia nobilis. Next base: position 3,180,770 of record JAQPPZ010016984.1, read on the forward strand.
GCACACTCTCACGGCTCTGCTTATTTTTCTCTTGATTCTTTTCTAACTCTCCTTTTACAGCAATTTCTCTCTAACAGCAGCAACATCTTCTCTGTACGATTATTCTTTTATAACCTTTCAATCTGGCATGCAGTCGAATGACCTTCTCCAACTGTTCGAATTCATTACTCCTGTCCATAATGTGACTGTTCGAATGCATGAACATACGGTTGTTCGAGTGCCTTTTCTTTTCTCCATATGCAATTCTTCGAAAGCTTTTCGATTCTTCATGTTCGGCTTTTCTGTATGCTTCAAATACGTCTATTCGATTCCATGAGTGCGACCGTTCGAAGGCTGTAAAAAGGACTTTTCGAAAACCTTTCGATACTTTAAATTTGATTCTTCGAATACATGCAAACGGCATGTTCGATTGCATGATCGACACTTGTCAATCAGTAATCGTAGATCGACATCGATTACATTTTACGTGATCGTTGCATGATTTTCCTGTCCGCTTTTCGACACGTGTCACCTTGCATGTTGCTTCAGCATTTTCCTCGCAGACTGTTACCTGTCGCGATATCGCGACACTTTTAACTTATGCTGACGTCACCCTCAATGCTGTCGTGAAATCGTGACCATTTTGGCTTTTAAAGCTTACCTTCTGTTCATGTCACGATATCGCGACACATAGAACTTTTGCTGACGTCATCATTAAGCATGTCGCGAAATCGTGACCGTTTTGGCTCTTGGAAGCTTTCCCTGCATCTTGTCGCGATATCGTGACACTTTCAACATTTGCTGACGTCATCCTCAAGCATGTCGCGAAATCATGACGCTTTCGGCTTCCAGCAGCTTTCCTTTCATCCTGTCGTGAAATCGTGACACTTTTCAACTTTGCTGACGTCATCATCAATCTTGTCATGAAATCATGACACTTGCTTCCGTACACTCTTCTTTGCCAGCAAAAAAGGAACATGTCACGAAATCGTGACACTTTGTTCTTCCGTACAACTCTCCTTGCCAACTCCAGCGAAAATGGAACATGTCGCGAAATCGTGACACTTTGCTCTTCCGTACAACTCTCCTTGCCAACTCCAGCGAAAATGGAACATGTCGCGAAATCGTGACACTTTGCTCTTCCGTACAACTCTCCTTGCCAACTCCAGCGAAAATGGAACATGTCGCGAAATCGTGACACTTTGCTCTTCCGTACAACTCTCCTTGCCAACTCCAGCGAAAATGGAACATGTCGCGAAATCGCGACACTTTGCTCTTCCGTACAACTCTCCTTGCCAACTCCAGCGAAAATGGAACATGTCGCGAAATCGTGACACTTTCGGCTCTTGCTGACGTCATCATCTTCTTGTCGCGAAATCGTGACGTTTTCGGCTTCTAGCAGCTTTCTTTGAAACTTGTCAGGAAATCGTGACACTTTCGGCCATTGTCGACGTCATCGTTATCTTCGTCACGAAATCGTGACGCTTCTGGCTTCCGTACGCTCTTTGCTCCATGCAGTAGCGAAATCGCTACATCTTCTTGTTTGTGTCTTTTCACTTGTAGCGAAATCGCTACATCTTTGTTTCCATTTGTTTCAACATGTAGCGCCATCGCTACACCTTAGTTTCTCCTTGTTTCAACATGTAGCGAAATCGCTACACCTTAGTTCCATGTATTTTCACCATGCAGCGATATCGCTACACCTTTGTTTCCATTCATTTCAACATGTAGCGATATCGCTACACCTTTGTTTCCTTCTCTGCCAGCATGTCGTGAAATCGTGACAGTTTTGCTCGCATCTTCTCTCTCCTCGGCCATGTCGCGAAATCGTGACAATTTGGCGTGCATTTTCTCTCTCCTACTTTTTGTCAAATGTCGTGAAATCGCGACACATTTTCTCTCTCCTCAACGAAAACTCGACATGTCACGAAATCGTGACATTTCTAGCTGCGCCTTCTCTCTCCTCTACCATGTCACGAAATCGTGACACATTTTCTCTCTCCTCAATGAAAACTCGACATGTCGCGAAATCGTGACATTTCTGGCTGTGCCTTCTCTCTCCTCGACCATGTCGCGAAATCGTGACAGAAAACATGTCGCGATATCGCGACAGTTTTCTTCCTTGTCTCTTTTTGCCAGTTTCTGAATCTGGGTCACTTACGTTTTCCTTGAAACTTTCTGCACTTGATCTGTGACCTCCGAAGTGCATCAAGTGCATCAATCGACTTGTGTTGACAACAATGACAATACTTTTGCAATTCTTTTGCTGCACCTTGCTCAACAATCTCCCCCTTTGGAATTGTTGGCAACACACTTGCAACCTTGCTTAATTTCTTCTCCCCCTTTGCCAATAATACCAAAGGGCTGCTGTAGACTCCCCATGAGTCTATGCACAACATTCTCAGACTTAAAAAGTTTGAATGCTCCCCCTGAGAATGTGTTTCCCATAGCTAGTCAGTGCTTGGGTGGTGTGACTACTCCCAACTTCTTCCGAAGATATTCAAATACTTCCTTTGGCAAAGGTTTTGTGAATATATCAGCTACTTGCTCTGTAGTTGGAACAAAATCCAATTTAACCTCTCCTTATGCAACTTTATCCTTCAAGAAATGATATCGGATTGCAATATGTTTGGTTCTTGAATGCATTCTTTGGATTCTTGGATATGTTGATAGCACTAGTGTTATCACATTTAATTGAAATTGGTTCATTGAAATGAATACCAAGATCTTTCAACGTTTGTCTCATCCATAATATCCGAGTACAGCATGTTGTTGCTGCAATGTATTCTGCCTCTGCGGTGGATAGAGATACTGATTCTTGTTTCTTGTTGTGCCATGCTACCGACCTGTCACCAAGATAAAATGCTCCTCCACTTGTGCTCTTTCTGTCATCAATACATCCTGCCCAATCTGCATCAGAATATGCAATCAAAGTGAAATCTTTACCTTTTGGGTACCACAACCCATAATCCATAGTGCCCTTGAGATATCTGAAAATCCTCTTTACAGGTGTTACATGAGTTTCTTTGGGAGTGGCACTGAAATCTTGCAACCATACATACTGCTTGTAATATATCTCGGTCTAGTGGTCATTAAATACAGCGAGGCTTCCAATCATAGACCTGTACATTGTTTGATCTACATCCGGGGATTTATCATCCTTGCTCAACTTGCGACTGTTGTCATGGGAGTCTTGACCGGTTCCTTGTCTTCCATTGTGAACTTTTTCAGCATTTCTTTTACATATTTAACTTGAGAAATAAAAATGCCTTTTTCATTTTGATTGACCTGCAGACCTAAGAAATAAGAAAGTTCACCAATCATTGACATCTCAAATTCTTTTTTCATTTTAATTGATATGTCTTTGCAATATTCATCCATGCTGCTGCCAAATATTATGTCATCTACATAAACAACAAGAACAATAAGATGACCCTTCTCTGTTTTGACATATAAGTTGCTATCCACCAAACCTTTCTTAAACCCTTGTTTAATTAGATAATTATCCGACCTTGCATACCATGCTCCGGGTGCCTGTTTTAATCCATATAAAGCTTTCTTTAACCCGCAAACAAAATCTGGATTTTCACCAAGTTGGAAGCCATCGGGTTGTTCAATGTAAACCTCTTCTTCCAGTTTTCCATTCAAAAATGCTGATTTTACATCCATTTGATATACTTTGAAGTTTTTATGAACTGCTAATGCCAGAAACATCCTGATTGCCTCTAGTCTGCTACCGGTGCAAAAGTTTCTTCAAAATCAATGCCTTCAACTTTGAGCATAGCCTTTACATACCAATCTTGCCTTATTTCTGACACTCTGCCCATCTTCATTCAATTTATTTCTAAAAACCCATTTAGTGCCAATTATGTTTTTATTTGTTGGTCTAGGTACTAATTCCCAGGTATTGTTTTTCTCTATCCGATCTAGTTCTTCATTGATTGCCTTCATCCAACTTTCATCAGTGCTTGCTTCAGCAACATTTTTAGGTTCAATACTAGATAACAGAGAATAGTTCCTCACTTCTTGTTCTTCTTGTTTGAATACCATCCGTGGGATCCCCAATAATCTGTTCACTTGGATGATTTTTCTCGCGATTCTCTGTTTTAAATTTCCTGTTTTCTTCTTCTTGATTCGGTTTTACACTATCCGGATCAATTTTCTGATTCTTCTCTGTTTCTTTTTCATCATCACCTTCAATGACTTCTTCATACATAGGGTAGTTTTCTTGATAAGTAGTTTCTTGTTCTCTACCTTCATCAACTTTTACATCAGCACTTTCAACAATTTTCTTCAACTTCTTGTTGTAACATGTGTATGCCTTGCTTTTTGTTGAGTAACCGAGAAAGATACCTTCATCAGCTCTATCTTCAAATTTATCGAGGTTATCTTCAGTCCGTTTTATGTAGCACTTGCTTGCCAAATACTTTGAAATGTCTTGTTGTTGCCTTTACGCCAAACCACAACTCATAAGCTGTTTTGCTTTCATGTGGTCTCGGCATGCACCTGTTTTGAATGTAAGCTGCGGTATGAAGCGCCTCTTTCCAAAATCTGTCGGCTATTTTGTTTTTTGCCGACATTGTCCTTGCCATTTCCTGCCCTTGTTCTATTCTTCCTTTCTACAACACCATTCTGCTGAGGTGTCCTAGCTGCTGAAAACTGTCTTCTTATCCCATGTTTTTGACAGTATTCTGCAAATTCTTCGGAGATAAACTCTCCTCCCCTGTCTGATCTTAGGCATTTAATTCTTTTTCCTGATTGATTTTCAACAAGATTTTTGAAGGTTTTAAACATTTCAAAGGCTTCTGACTTGAGTTTCAGAAATAGTACCCATGTCATTCTTGAGTAGTCATCTATACATAGCATAAAATATTTGTGTCCATTTATGCTTTCGGTTCTCATGGGTCCACATAGATCGGTGTGAATTAGTTCTAATGGCTTGCTAGTGAAGTATTCTTTTGCTTTGAAAGTGGCTCTGGTTTGTTTTCCCTTTTGGCATGACTCACAGATGCTATTTACAGGTTTGCCAATGTTTGGTATATCTCTAACTGCTCTTTTTGAACTGATTTTTGCCAGATTGTCAAAACTAATATGCCCAAGCCTCTTGTGCCATAGCCAGTTTTCATCTTCCTGTCCCATCAAGCATGTTCCTTCTATAGTTTTTGAAAGTGTATACAGATTTCCTAAAGTTCTCAGTCCAGTGGCTATTAACTTTCCATTTTTTGTCTTTCTTACTTCACAGCCCTCCTTCTTGAAGATTACATCATGACCTCTGTCACATATTTGACTTACACTTAGCAAGTTATGCTTCGGGCCAATTACAAACAAGACTTCTTTTGATTTTATATTGCCATCATTGATCTTGGTGATCCCTTTCCAACAATCTTTGCTCCATCATTATTTCCAAATTTCACAGAACCACCTTCATAATTCCGTAAATTCTCAAACTTTTGCTTGTCACCTGTCATGTGATTGGAACAACCACTATCAAGTATCCAAGGTGCTGATTTGTTCTGAGCTTTAAAAGAAGTCTGGACAATCAAAGATTCCTTTTCTTTCCATTCTGGTTTGATAGCAGATTTTGCTATTTGTTTTGCCTTTGTCCTTTCATTAGCATGTGCCTGTTTTTCAAGAAATTTCTGGTTTTGTTTCAACCCACTTGGCTGAGATTTTCTACCCTGATAATTATTTGATGCAAAAGTGCTTCTACAGTTTCTAGCAATATGTCCAAAATTATGACAATTATAACATTCAACTGCATAATTCATTAAAGGAGAAAAAACATTTATGTTGGTAAAATTCCTTTAAGATACATTATGCCTGCAATCTGAAATCTTATGGCCATAAGCATTGCATTTAAAACAATAACCAGAAAATGCATGATTAAACCTGGGTGCCGGTCTTTGCCGGTTTGAAGTAGGAGCCATGACTCTTCTCCTCCTCGGATGTGTGACTTTTGTGAATCCATCTTTGTCAGTATTCTTCTTGAATCTGGCATTATTGTTTTCTTTTGCATTATTTTGTTTTTCTGGTTCAACCCTGATCTTTTCTTCTTTCTTTGTGGGTTCTATATTCAAGTTCTTTGAATCCTTTGAAGATTCTCCTTCATCAAAGCCTAAACCAAATTTGATGCCAGAAGGCCTTTGGTTATTTAACATTTTATCCGGCTTTACAGTACTTTCTTCAAACTTATGAAAACAGTTCAATTTTCTATTCATCTCCTCTAATTGCATCCTTAACTTAACAATGTCTTCCTCTAGCTTGTCTGCATTCAAGCTGTCTTTACGAGTTAATTGTTCATCAAGAACTTCGGACATTTTCTTGAATTCCTCTGTCTGTATTTTCAGATTGTTTATTATGTCCGTGGCATTCTCTAATTTCTTTGAAAAATTTTTATTCTTCTTCCTTCTCGCACTCAACTCTTCAAGTGCGGCAACCAATTCTCCTTCCAAATACACTTCAGCTTAATCCTTGGAATTTTCATCACCTTCCTGATTTTCCTCTGTTCTTTCTTCTTCAAGTGCCATGAACAGAGCTTCACCTCCTTCTTCTTCAGACTCCTCATCTGTGCTTTCTTCAGAACTGCTGACATTCTTGGTTATGAAGCTTTTCTTCTTGAAGTTATTCTTTCTAAAATTTTGTTTCTTCTTCCAGTCACCTTTTTCTTGGTGTGAACCTTCACCATTTTTGGTTCTCTCCTGCATTGGACATTTGGCTGCAAAATGACCGACTCCTCCACAATTGAAGCATTTAAAAGGTAGCTTCCCTCTATATTTTCCTTTTCCTTTTGTGAGTTTTCGAACAAAATTGGCTTCTGTTTCATCCGGTGTTCCTTCATCCTCGGATTCATGTTCAGCTTTTACATTCTTGTGTGCTTTAAAAGGCTGCTTCTCTGTCTGTAGACTTGGTTTGTCCTATTCTCATTTCATATCGTTGTCGGGGAACCATGCAACTCATCCATCCTGAAGTTGTTTAGATCTTTTGCCTCTTCTATTGCAGAGACTTTGGAGTTAAATCTTTTGTGAAGTGTTCTGAGAACCTTTTTCACAACAACTGCATCATCAATTTCTTCACCAAGTCCTCTGATTGCATTAATAATTCCGTTGACTCTCAGCATATAAATTTCTATGTTTTCATCTTCCTTCATTTGCAGTGCTTCAACCGTGCTCGATGAGTTTGCGGTTTTGCTTCCTTAATCTTACTTTCTCCTTCATGGATGCTCTTCGATTTATCCCACATGTCCTTTGCTGATTTACAACTCATGACTCTTATCGGTTCACTTGTCAACAAGCCCACACATTATGGCATTCTTAGCTTTGGAGTTGTTTTCAAATTTCTTTTTCTCGGCGATGTCTGTTGGAGGGGTAGTGGGTGCTTGTGTATCCACTATCTACGAGAATCCCAAATATCGTATCCCAATGCACTCGAGATATGTTTGCATTACGAGTTTCCAGAAGGTGTAATTTGTTCCATCAAATAAGGGAGCTTTGTTGGATGAAAATCCTTCACCACCTGCCATTGTTTCTTCCAAGATCTCCTTAGCTGATTAAGCTTGTACAAGGAACCTTGCTATGATACCAATTGATGATTACACAATGACACTGAGAGGGGGGGTGAATCGGTGTAGCTATTAATTTTTATATCTACGACATTTAATATGAAATAAAGAGAACTTGACAAGCGAAAAACAACTTGAACAAGAGAGCACACCACAACACTCAATATACCGAGGTTCACCAATTTGGCTACTCCTCAAAAATGACTCGCTTGGACTCCAATCCAAATCCCAGTCTTTGCAAAATCAATTTTACAAACACTTTACCAGCACCAACTGGAAGGAGCACCAACCCCTGTAATTTTCTGCTGCAACAGATGGAGCACCAACTCCTAGTACCAAGCACCAACTTGGACTGCAATTACGATAAATTTAGAATGACATAAAAATGTCTTCACTTTATGCACGACCACTGGTAGTGTGCAATTAACTCAACTCTGCACACTCTCACGGCTCTGCTTATTTTTCTCTTGATTCTTTTCTAACTCTCCTTTTACAGCAATTTCTCTCTAACAGCAGCAACATCTTCTCTGTACGATTATTCTTTTATAACCTTTCAATCTGGCATGCAGTCGAATGACCTTCTCCAACTGTTCGAATTCATTACTCCTGTCCATAATGTGACTGTTCGAATGCATGAACATACGGCTGTTCGAGTGCCTTTTCTTTTCTCCATATGCAATTCTTCGAAAGCTTTTCGATTCTTCATGTTCGGCTTTTCTGTATGCTTCAAATACGTCTGTTCGATTGCATGAGTGCGACCGTTCGAAGGCTGTAAAAAAGACTTTTTGAAAACCTTTCGATACTTTAAATTTGATTCTTCGAATACATGCAAACGGTGTTCGATTGCATGATCGACACTTGTCAATCATGCATCGCAGATCGACATCGATTACATTTTACGTAGTCGGTTGCATGATTTTCCTGTCTGCTTTTTCGACACGTGTCACCTTGCATGTTGCTTCGACATTTTCCTGCCAGACTGTTACCTGTCGCGATATCGCGACACTTTTTACTTATGCTGACGTCACCCTCAATGCTGTCGCGAAATCGTGACCATTTTGGCTTTTAAAGCTTACCTTCTGTTCATGTCGCGATATCGCGACACATAGAACTTTTGCTGACGTCATCATTAAGCATGTCGCGAAATCGTGACCGTTTTGGCTCTTGGAAGCTTTCCTTGCATCTTGTCGCGATATCGCGACACTTTGAACATTTGCTGACGTCATCCTCAAGCATGTCGCGAAATCGTGACGCTTTCGGCTTCCAGCAGCTTTCCTTTCATCCTGTCGCAAAATCGTGACACTTTTCAACTTTGCTGACGTCATCATCAATCTTGTCGTGAAATCGTGACACTTCCGACTTTCGTACACTCTTCTTTGCCAGCAGCAGCGAAAAAGGAACATGTCACGAAATCGTGACACTTTGTTCTTCCGTACAACTCTCCTTGCCAACTCCAGCGAAAATGGAACATGTCGCGAAATCGTGACACTTTGTTCTTCCGTACAACTCTCCTTGCCAACTCCAGCGAAAATGGAACATGTCACGAAATCGTGACACTTTGCTCTTCCGTACAACTCTCCTTGCCAACTCCAGAAAATGGAACATGTCGCGAAATCGTGACACTTTGCTCTTCCGTACAACTCTCCTTGCCAACTCCAGCGAAAATGGAACATGTCGCGAAATCGTGACACTTTGCTCTTCCGTACAACTCTCCTTGCCAACTCCAGTGAAAATGGAACATGTCGCGAAATCGTGACACTTCCGGCTCTTGCTGACGTCATCATCTTCTTGTCACGAAATCGTGACGTTTTCGGCTTCTAGCAGCTTTCTTTGAAACTTGTCACGAAATCGTGACACTTTCGGCCATTGCTGACGTCATCGTTATCTTCGTCGTGAAATCGTGACGCTTCTGGCTTTCGTACGCTCTTTGCTCCATGCAGTAGCGAAATCGCTACATCTTCTTGTTTGTGTCTTTTCACTTGTAGCGAAATCGCTACATCTTTGTTTCCATTTGTTTCAACATGTAGCGCCATCGCTACACCTTAGTTTCTCCTTGTTTCAACATGTAGCGAAATCGCTACACCTTAGTTCCATGTATTTTCATCATGCAGCGATATCGCTACACCTTTGTTTCCATTCATTTCAACATGTAGCGATATCGCTACACCTTTGTTTCCTTCTCTGCCAGCATGTCACGAAATCGTGACAGTTTTGCTCGCATCTTCTCTCTCCTCGGCCATGTCGCGAAATCGCGACAATTTGGCGTGCATTTTCTCTCTCCTACTTTTTGTCGCGAAATCGCGACACATTTTCTCTCTCCTCAATGAAAACTCGACATGTCGCGAAATCGCGACATTTCCGACTGTGCCTTCTCTCTCCTCTACCATGTCGCGAAATCGCGACACATTTTCTCTCTCCTCAACGAAAACTCGACATGTCGCGAAATCGTGACATTTTCGACTGCGCCTTCTCTCTCCTCGACCATGTCGCGAAATCGCGACAGAAAACATGTCGCGATATCGCGACATGTTTTCTTCCTTGTCTCTTTTTGCCAGTTTCTGAATTTGGGTCACTTCTGTTTTCCTTGAAACTTTCTGCACTTGATCCGTCGACCTCCGAAGCGCATCAACTGCATCAATCTGACTGTGTTGACAACAATGACAATACTTTTGCAATTCTTTTGCTGCACCTTGCTCAACACATTAATCATACACATAAAAATAACTTAAACATATGCATCACATCATGACCAACATCAAATCCATCATCATCTATATAAATCATCAAAAGTACATAATCATCATCAATACCCATCGGACATTATCAAACTTACCCCTCGAGCTACATCATATATACATTTCTACATGTCATACTACATATATCATACTCATATCACTACAACTACTCTACAAAATAATATTCAATTTGCCACACTAAAAAAAAAATCCACTATTGCTAATCTCCAAGAGTCTCTCTGTTCCCCTCCTAGCCTATCACCCTTGTTCCTCCACTGCCTCTCACCATCCTAATATAGTGATGCTTCTGATATATGTGATGTTGTTGGATCAACAAAATGAGGTGCTATTGGGACCACCAATGGTGTGCTCTTATGGCTTTATCAATATTGAGATACCGAGTATGATGGAACTACCATAGCCTTGGTCATCATGTGTTCCTCGTATAATTGAACCCTGTCCCTCTCGCTCAACCAAATAGTCTTGAACTCATCTCGGGCTTACTATAACTTAGTGATCATAACTTGAAAGACCACTACCTCCCCTCCATCTCCCACTCTCTTGATTATTGGTGGTTGTATCATCAACTAATGCAGTTATTGAGATAACTCCCCAACCTACTATTAGAGCCCATTTTTGTCTATAGTCACAACATCGAGTAGCCCCCATAGCTCATCCCTATCATTTATCACTATGTCTAGTCAACCCTACAACTTATCTCTCCTTATCAGTAGCTCATCTCTCTATCTACAGTCTATCCCTCTTAAAAGTTACTATGTCTAGTCGACCTTGCAACCCATCCCTCTCTACCTGCAACCCTATCCTCTCAAGTATCATTGTTGCCTCTTGATTTGATAGTTGGGTATCTAACTATCATTCTCAATCTCTCAACATCTTAGCCTCCTTGATCACATCCATCATCCCATCTACCTCCATTGTATCATAAAATTAGGTGTCAATCCATTCTCAACACCTATTGATGACACTTCCTCACTTTTTGCCCTTGATGGACCTACTTGCATCAGCCCAAACAACCTCAAAACTTGAGTATACTAAAAATATTTGACTTGCATGCATCTACAACCAATAATCCATCCTAATCATTGCACACAAGATATATGGTGAGACTTCTCATCTCGTATTGGCCCACCTCTCCATGGTCACTAGATCACATCCTATCGCCTTAGGTCTACCCACATCTGTTGATAATATAATCCATCTTCCTCATTGGTCCTCCTCAACCATACCTTCATGTTTGTACACCACCTCAAGGCGTATGGCACCTCTACCCACATCAATCTATGGGCATCATATGGTAGACCTCGTGGCCTCTTAATTACCACATACTCTCATGCCCATAGTTATATCAGTAAGCTACAACTCAAACCTATCGAATCTATCCTCTTCATTACATATAGCTCCCTATAAGTCTGTGCTAACAAGATCGACACCCACATGTACATAATTGAAGACTCCACCAAGTTTAACACAACTCTTAGAAATTTCCACAAAAATTGTGCACCTAACGAGTCCAACAGAACAAAATTAAATATCAATACCATCACCAATGCCTACCTTTGTGATAATACATCCTCCTCATAATAGTGCTCACATAGTAGCCCACCACTGTTAGTGTTCGTCTAATCCCAATTTGCTTCAAATATACCACCCATCACCATCACCTACTACATTGCACCTATTTCTATAATTGTGCACCCCTCCATAGGTATTTGATATATCTGGTAGATATCCTCCAATATCAAAGTCATTTCCCTTATAGAAAAATGAAAGGTACCCCTATCTGGGTCCTAGTCCTAGTGCTTGCACAACACTGATTGATAGAATAGCTATAATATATGTAGAAGAAGTGGATCTAATATTTAATATCATTTATGTAAAATAAAAACATCTTCTGTGTTATCATTAGACATAGTGAGAGATGATTGTTTTGCTTATGAAATCTAGCACATGCACTTCGATGAAGATATTCTAGTTGTTATTGGGTTATTGAAGACCAAATGGAACAGAGGCTACCATAATTTTTTTGAGTAAAAGGTAAAAAATTTATTAAAAAAAATTGATCAACTTATACAAACCCATTTTGATATCCTACCTTTCTTGGCAAGGCTCAAAATGCAGTTTTTTTGTTTTCTTTTATCTGCCCAAGATCTCTGAATCCCCTATTATTTAAACTTTACCTCCTTATTAACTGTATATGTCCTCTTCCAACAAATATTACTGAAGCCCTATTTGTTCTTTTTCTATTACTAATAGCTTTTATGTTGCATTTGATTCCATAGTTGTGCCCAAATGTCTTGTTCTACCTCTGTCATCAAAGATTCTTCCTGTACTTTGGTCTGCACTATTTCTAATAACTTCCTTAACATAATACCCCATGTCCTCTCTTCTGAATCGAATTCCTCTTTTAAAATTTATGTTGTTTACTTCCAACCATATTTTCCAACAGATGAAGCTAATCCCTAAATTCCAAGTTGTGCTTAGTGTTTTGGATTTGAAGGTGTTATGTGACCAATAGTCCCAAAAATTACTACCATTAGGAGGATACCATTTTGTTTGGCTAAAGATGTAGTACCACCAATTCCAGATTGTGTAAGCATAGGAGCAATAAAAAAGGAGGTTGTTTATAGTTTCTACCTCTTGGAATCACATTACACATCTACTGGGTCCAATGAACCCCTTTCTCCTCATATTGTTCTGAGTCATAATGCTTTTTTGAGCAACCTGCCATATGAAATAATTAACCTTCAGCCAAATTTTGGTTGCCATATTTCTTTCCAGGGATGTTATTGTTGGGGTTGGTTCTTGCTACTTTGTTGAGCCTTTCGGTAACCTGCTTTCACTATGTAAGTGCCTTATTTCCCATATCCCCATGATAGTTGGTCAGGTCCATATTTCAATAGCCATGTTCTTTTTTCTAGGATATCTTTCAGTTCACGTTTTTTGGCTTCCCATTCTTCACCTAACCACTGGTCCAAATTTTGCCATATTCCTGAAGCTGCTAGTTGTTGGCTTGGGGGGATGAGATACTGAGATATAAGAGTTTGGCCATGATTATGAAGAGTCTCTTTGATGCCACTAAGAGGAGGGTATTATTTAATAATGGGGGGGGAATTCCTAAGAATCATCCCACAAACTAATTTTTCTCCCATCACCTACTTTTCAATGTAATTATTCCTTAATCAGTGAGACCCCTCTTTTGAGTGTTTTCCATATCTTTGGTCCCACACTTGTAATTGGCAACCATGGGATATCCTCAATTTTGTATGTAGGTGTTGGCATTTTTGCCACATTGATTTTGATTGAAGTACTAATGTGTTAATTGTTGCAAATCTAACTTTGATTTTGGCTTTGATGCGGTTTTGAAGAATAAAGGAGCAAAAAAGACTAAGTCTAGAAATTGCGACGATTCGCTGACATGTTCCAAAATCGCGGGTCGGGTGACTTCAAAGTCCAAGTGTCGAAAAGTGCAGCGATGCGCTGCAATGTTCCATTTTCACGGTTCGATGATTGCAAAGAAAGGCTCGAGGCAAGAAGTTGCAGCGATTCGCTGCATGTTGGTTGCAAAGGGAGTTCGAGGTGGAGGTTGCAGCGATGCGCTGCACGTTTCAAAGGCGTGGAAGGCTTAGTTGCAAAAAGGCTTAAGTGCTAAAACTGCAGCGATGCGCTGCACATTTTGGGAAAAGTACACAAGGCAAAAAGTTGCAGCGATGCGCTGCAACGTTCCAAAATCGCGGGGGTTGGTCGCTACGGGAGTCTAAAGTAGAAGTTGCAGCGATTCACTGCATCTTTTGGAAGAAGGTCCCGTAAAGCAAAAGACGTCGCATTTTCACGACAAAAGGGTGGCAGTTGGTACGGAAGGAGACATATGTAGCGAAATCGCTACTTGTCTCAGAATCGCGGCCATTTTGGTCTGAAGAGCAAAGACATAAAAGTTGCAGCGACTCGCTGCACTTTTGACAAGAGGGCCAAGCGAGATAAATTTGCAACGATTCTGCGACAGGGAATGAGAAGAGCAAGAGACATGGTGATAATATTGATTTCATGACGCATTGATCAAAAAATGACTAAGTATTCAAGTATGCAGCGAAGTGGCGACAAGGAAAGTCAAAGGCATTTAAGAAGCAAAAAGTGTCGCATTTTTGCGACCCATCGGCAAGACCGTACAAAGTGCTTGAAACATGTAGCGATATCGCTACATGTTTCGTTTTCACGGGACATAGCGAAGGGAGGACCAAAAGAGACAAAAGGTGTTGAGAGATCGCCCGATGTGCCATTTTCGTGGAATGAGCTAGCGATAGAAAATATGAAGCCGATTATGCAGCGATATCGCGACAGGGAGGATTTTCACGGGTTTGAACAGTCAAAGTGTACGGTATCAAAAAAGTGTCGCATTTTCGCGACCCGTCTCATTTTCGCGACCTGCGCAGTTTCCCGCCAAAACACAGTATGAACGGCCGAGAAGTTTTTTTCAATTTCCAAGGATTAAATGCTAGCCCGAATTAAATGATTTGCGGATTTCCGATGCAGTCAAGGATGAAGAAGCGCCCAGGCCACCAAATTGAAGGTTTTATTTGTTCGAGGCTGCTGTTCGTGGGTTGTTTCAACGGTTTCATGCACATGTTCAAAGCCAAATTTAATGAAGGTGACCGCTGACGTCTAATTGCATTTAATTTTTGCTCCCTTAACGCTGCAATTAAGGGGATCGTGTGCATAATTTCCAAGGCATAATTGTAGATCACGAGAAGGTTGGTGGCAAACATTAAATGCTGCAAAGAGGACGACCCTCTATAAAAACCAATGTAAACTTCATTGCAAAGGGTTGGAAGTTTTGCTAAAAGCTGGAAGTGCATTTGCGAGAATAAAGTATTGGCTTCAGATTTTTCAAGCAGTTGTTTGGGTGATTGTCTTTTCTGTTTCTTTTGCATTTCTAATAGAATTTATATTCCTTAAGTGTTGTTACATTCAAATTCTGCATATTGGATTTGAATCTTGCTTGTAAGGATATGATTCCTAGAGTGTAATCTTGGAGAGATTTTCTGCATACAGTTGTGTGAGAGTTGAGTCATTATCTTTTGTTGCTTGTTGTTGCTGCACTTTAAGTTTTCTGTTGTTGTTCTTTCGATCCCATAACTCCGGCCTGCGGCCATATTTCCATTTCTTTCTACAACTTTTAATTTCTTTCCAGCAACCCTTATCTTCAAACAAAAATTTAGATTAGTAAAGGGAACCAGCCCACTCTGGAGATTGGTCTGGGAGCCATTTCTTGCTTCCAGCCTTTCAATGTTGGCCGGGTCTAGGGCGCACTTGTAAAATCCTTTCCTGTGGCAGATTCGTGACCAACAATTTTTGGCACGCCCGGTGGGACAAATTTCTTCTGTCTCTAAAAGATCCCATAGTATCGAAGGTCTAATGTTCGCCTTTATACTGTAAAATTAGAGCATTTGGTGACTCTGCTGAATTTAGAAATTATTCATGATCACGAGATCACAGTCCAAGAAATTTGGCGATCTTGTCAAATTTTTTGAACTTGACATTTCAAGAAGTGGTGAGCATTCTAGGTTAGTTTCCTCATCCCTTTCATCTTCTGCTACACAGAACCCTGGTGTTGTTGCTAGTGTTTCATTTTCCCAACCATATCCACTAGTTCCAATGGCACAATATCCTCCACCTCCACCCGGGAAGTTCTTGGCATGGAACAGTTCGGGAGCCTTGAACTTGCAGGCTCAGAATCCAATCCCTCAGGTTGCACTGAAAGCTTTGCCCACTTATGACGGTACGGGTAAGACAGCTTATGAACACATAAATGATGTGGCTTCTCTAGCAGCCATCCATGATATTACTGATGAAGATGTAATGGTGAAGTTGTTGGTATGCTCTTTGAGAGGCAAATTGTTGTTTTGGTACCGAACGCTGCCACCAGGCACTATAACATCGTGGGATCAATTCGGTGATCTGTTGGTCAAAAATTTTCATGAACAGGCTGACCCCTTCTCATTGTTGAATCAATTTACTGTAATACAAAGGCATCCACAGGAGGAAATAGCTGATTTCAACGTTCGATTTACCAGAACTTGGCATAGAATTCCTAAAGGTATTCGGCCTGCTGATGAATTGGCTGCACTGTACTATCTTAGAGCATTCAACTCAGATATCGGCTGGGCTGTTCGGCAGTCCAATGTGACAACATTTCCAGAGTTGGTTGAGCAAGCCATCAAAGCGAAGGCTGATTTGGTTGTTGTAGGGAGACTTCCACCAAAGGTAACTATGCCTATAATTCTTGATTTGCCTCGGTATTTATATGTTTGGTTCACAACCACGACCCATGCCATCAATGTATCCTACACCATCATGGAGCTCCAAAGCACCTCGGATTGCACCTGTCCCGAGCTCCTCAGTTGCCTACTTTAGCTCCTTTACCGCTTCCTGCACCCAGCACTCAGCCATCTCCCATTTCCACTTCATTTCCAGCTTTGCCAGCACCACCAGCTCCTTTGCCCTTGCCAGCACCTCTTACACCTGTGAACCCTGACCCTTATACAACATTATTGCAAGAGGTAAAGTCTGCCAATTCGGCAATTAGGGCCATGGGTAACAAGATTACACTCATTGAGAGGAAGCAAGCTGAGAGAGATTTCCAGCCAAGGAGATTTCAACCTCCTGCAATCACTAGAGATCAAGCTGCCTCCACAAGTAAAGCACCTGAAAAAGGCTTAACTGCTTTAGTAAATGAAGATCCAGCTCTTGCAGACAGAATGTATTGGTGCTCAACCTGCAATGACCCTCATGGAGAAGATACTTTTATGGTCCATCTAAATTATGTGCAAAAATTGGCTGCTAGCTCTTCAGGCGGACAAGTTAATATGATCTCAGAAGCTGGTCATAGTTTGATGACTGCAGTGGAAGATCAAGTTTCAGTTCTGACAAGAACTGGAAAGAAGCCTGTAACTATTGATCCTGCTGATTTAGCGCCTTTGAAAGTACCTTCTGAGGTGAAGAAGCCAGTGAAGGCTCCTGTGCCAGTTCCAAAGTCTGATGCACCTGTTTTACCAAAAGATCCTGCTCCCTACAGAGTTCAAGAAAAGGCTGCAGCTGCACCAGTAAGATCAGAAGCAGAGGAGCAAGCTCGTGAAAAGTTGAAGTATCCATCACTGACAAAGAGGCTAAGGGTGGAAGCTACACAACAGTATCGTACCAGATTTGAACAACCTACTGAGAAGAAAGACCTTACTGTAGTTTCATACAATATTGTTGAAGAGCTTAAGAAGACCCCAGCTAAGGTAAGCCTCTATGATGCTTTGCAGTTACCCGGTCAGGTAGACTTATTACAAGAATCATTAAAATCTATCAAAGATAATGTAAAAGGTCCTACCCAGACAGTGTATGCTCAAACCTTACCCACCTCTGCTACTGGGAAAAATAGACCACCTCCATTTTATTTGTCATTGCAAATAGAGGGTTGGATTGTGCATAATTGCATGATCGATTCTGGAGCTGCCACGACTGTAATGCCCAAGGGATTTTGTGAGGCAATGGGAATGGAATATACACGGAGTAGTCCTGGAGTTCTGAAATTGGATGGTATGCCTGTAAAAATAGTAGGTGTAATCAAAGATGTACCCATTATCCTGCATACAATGCCACAAATTACTGTTATTCAAGAAATTGTTGTGGTAGATCTAGAACCCTACTTTAGTATGTGTTTATCCAGGGAATTTACTGCAAAGCTAGGGGGTTATCTGGCATTAGATTATTCACACCTAGAAATTCCTTTCAAGGGTAGACGTCTCAGGATTCAAAATGAAAATCCTTCCCCTTTTCACATCGAGAAGTTGGAAGATGCAGAAAAAGACATGCAGTCTGTACACATGCTTATTGAAGAATCCGAGGATTCTGTTTTAATGAGTGAAGTTTTAGATAATCTTCAGTTGGATGACCAGTTTTCTATGCTTAACTTCAATGCCATGTTGGAGACAGAAATCAACTGTTATGCCATTCAGAAACCTGAGAGTGACACAAAGCAGGAATTGTCTAACCAAGCTGATCAGAATGATGTTACAGATCAATTATGGCAACTATATTTCGATGGAGCTCGATGCAAGAATGGAGCAGGGGCAGGTATTGTGTTAATTTCACCTTCTGGTATACAGAGAACTTATTCATATCGTCTTACATGGAGTTGTACTAATAATGCTGCTGAATATGAAGCATTGTGTTTGGGTTTGAAGAAAGCAAGGAAGTTAGGAATTGAACAGCTCAAGATTTTTGGTGATTTCGAGCTTATTGTAAATCAGATTACAAATAGATGCATTTCAAAGCAGCATTACCTTAGAGCATATCGAAATCAGGTTTGGGATTTGTTTGAGTTTTTTATTGCTCTTAATATTCAAGTTGTTTCCCGAGAGATGAATAAACATGCAGACCTGTTAGCATCTCTTGGAGCTAATTTTTCCCCTGTTGAACAAGTTGTGAACAAAAATTAGCAGCGAAATTCACAACAAAGTGGGGCACTTTTGCTTATCAGCGAATGCCTTTTGGACTGTCAAATGCTGGAGCTACCTTCCAAAGAGCCATGGACATTGCATTCAAGGATTTGTTGAACAAGATCATTGTCATATATCTTGATGACATGACAGTATTTTCACACAAACGGGAAGATCACTGCTCTCATGTGAGGCAGATTTTTGAAAAGTGCAGAGAGTTTAGAATTTCCATTAATCCGAAAAAGTCTGTGTTTGCAGTGAAAGAAGGTAAGCTTCTGGGCCATGTGATTTCAGAATATGGATTAGCAATTGATCCAGCCCGAGTTGAAGCATTGAAGAAATTGTTACTCCCTGCAAACAAGAAGGAACTTCAGTATTTCTTTGGACAGATCAATTTCATCAGAAAGTTTATTTCTGATTTTGCCCAGGTTGTAAAACCTATGACTGAGTTGTTAAAAAAGGATGCAGATTTTCAATGGACAGCTCGAAGAAAAGAAGCATTCCGAGAAATCAAGGAAAGAATAGCACAGGCTCCTGTTCTGATTAATCCTGATTACTCCAAGGATTTCATTTTATATGCAGTTGGGGAAGATGACAGTTATGCCGTGGTGCTTACACAGAAGGGAGATGATGGGAATGAAAGGCCCATTGCCTTTCTCAGTCAGGTCATTCTACCTCATGAAGCAAAGTACAATTTTATTGAAAAATAGGTATATCTTTGTTATAAAATCCCTTAAGAAGTTTAAAAATTTTATATCTCATAGCAGAACCATTGTTTATGTGATACATCCAGATGTAAGAAATTTCATTCTTCAAGGAGAGTTGGGTGAAAAACATGCTGGTTGGGTCACTAAGATCCAAGAATTTGATGTAGAAATTCACCCTACTAAGCTAGTGCGTGGTAAGGCCCTGTGCCAGCATTTGGCAAGGATGGCAGCATCTGGTGTAGGTGAAGATCATGAAGAAAATCTTGTTAGTAATGACAATTTAATGAATTTCTTAATTCTGGAAAAGGATCGGACAGAAGACCTCATTGATTATTTCACAACTGGTAGATGTCCTTCACAGTTGAATGCTTCTCAGAGGAGGAGATTTTGGCTGCAAGCTCTGCGGTATGTTTTGTTGCCAGAAGGATTGTTTTTTAAGAATCTTGATGGTGTTCTTCTGAGATATGTTAAAGAAGCAGACAAGGCTAGGCTCCTGGAAGAATTTCATTCTGGTTTAGCAGGAGGAAACTTTGCTGGAAGACCGATGGCTTTGAAGATAATCCGAGCTGGTTATTATTGGTCGAACCTGTTCTCAGATGCTTTTAAGATTGCACAAGCCTGTGACAAATGTCAGATATACACAGGAAGGGTAAGAAATGCAGCACTGCCTTTGCATCCAGTTCAGGTTGAAGCACCCTTTCAGCAGTGGGGGTTGGATTTCATTGGAATCATTGATCCTAATTCCTCAGCTGGTCATAGATATATTTTGACAGCTACAGACTATTTCACCAGGTGGTCAGAAGCTATTCCTACAAAGGTGGCCAACCAAACTGTGGTGATATCTTTTATTGAAGGTTTGATTACTCGCTTTGGTATTCCTGATGCCATCATTACTGATAATGGGACCCCATTCATTGGAGCTGAACTAGCTGAGTTTGCTAATAAGTATGGCATTTTCCTAAAAACATCTTCCAATTATTATCCACAGGGAAATGGCTTGGCGGAGTCAACAAATAAAAATTTGCTCCGGATTTTGAAGAGGTCTTTGGGAGAAAACAAGAGATCATGGCATATTTTATTAAATCAAGCTTTATGGGCCGATAGAATTTCAGTTAAGAAGTCTATCAAGACCTCACCCTATGCCCTAGTTTATGGGAAAGAAGCAAAGTTGCCTGTTCATCTTGAGTTGCCTGTTTTGCAGCAATTACAGAATTTTCAGGACAATGAGACAGACCTGAGTTCCCTGGATTTGCGAATAGCTCAGTTATTGCATTTGGAGGAGCAGCGTTCTGAAGCATATGATCAATTTGTTAAACACACACAAGGTATTTCGAAGTGGTTTTGTAAACATTCTGCAGATCGTCCACTCAAAACAGGAGATTTGGTGTTGAAATGGAATGAGAATAAAGCTAAACCTGGGAATCACAAGAAATTTGATGCTTTATGGGAGGGTCCCTTCCGTATCACCAACACAGGTACAACAAATTCATTTTATTTAGAAGACCTGGATGGCACTCCACTTCCAATTTCAGTCAATGGCTTTCATTTGAAAGCCTACACTTCTTGAATTATCAGTTCAGTATGAGTTTGTATATAGAAGAATAATATATATATATATATATATATATATATACATGTGTTACTTTTCATTTTTGTCACCTTGGTTCTTGTTGCTTGCGAGCCATAGGTGCCTTTTGTCTTTCTGTGTTTTTTTTTTTCCCTTTCCCAGCAGTTGGTGGCTTTCAGAAAATTCTTCTTTTCCCTTCCCTTTTTCTTTCCTTCCTTTCTTCATCTTCCTCCTTCTTCTTTTTCTTTTGCAGAAAAAAAAAAAAAAAAAAGAGAGCCACGGAATGTTGTTTCTTTTCCCCATTCCTATTATTCCCGTTCCTTCTTATCTCTTTCCTCTAAGTACTTTCATTTTACAGCATTCATTTACAGTCTTCATATTTTCACTCCACACTTTTCATACTTCCATTTCCATTCCATCCGTTCATTCACTTTCATTCCATCCATTGAAGATGATAGTATAGCAGCATTCCGTTGCTATGTCTATCGCATCACTCGCTCACTCCATTTTTGCCTTCCATTTGTCGTTTCATAACCGGTTATATGCAGGTTCTTCCAGTTCCAGCTTTTCAGTAGAAGATGATTGCAGCAGTCGCCTGATTCTGTTTCAATATGACTCTGTGCCCAATGTATTCAGACCTAGATTCTTGCATACAGTGAGCTGTATACCCCGCGAGCCACCAAGAATGTTGGCATTTTTGCCACATTGATTTTGATTGAAGTACTAATGTGTTAATTGTTGCAAATCTAACTTTGATTTTGGCTTTGATGCGGTTTTGAAGAATAAAGGAGCAAAAAAGACTAAGTCTAGAAATTGCAGCGATTCGCTGACATGTTCCAAAATCGCGGGTCGGGTGACTTCAAAGTCCAAGTGTCGAAAAGTGCAGCGATGCGCTGCAATGTTCCATTTTTGCGGTTCGATGATTGCAAAGAAAGGCTCGAGGCAAGAAGTTGCAGCGATTCGCTGCATGTTGGTTGCAAAGGGAGTTCGAGGTGGAGGTTGCAGCGATGCGCTGCACGTTTCAAAGGCGCGGAAGGCTTAGTTGCAAAAAGGCTTAAGTGCTAAAACTGCAGCGATGCGCTGCACGTTTTGGGAAAAGTACACAAGGCAAAAAGTTGCAGCGATGCGCTGCAACGTTCCAAAATCGTGGGGGTTGGTCGCTACGGGAGTCTAAAGTAGAAGTTGCAGCGATTCGCTGCATCTTTTGGAAGAAGGTCCCGTAAAGCAAAAGACGTCGCATTTTCGCGACAAAAGGGTGGCAGTTGGTACGGAAGGAGACATATGTAGCGAAATCGCTACTTGTCTCAGAATCGCGGCCATTTTGGTCTGAAGAGCAAAGACATAAAAGTTGCAGCGACTCGTTGCACTTTTGACAAGAGGGCCAAGCGAGATAAATTTGCAGCGATTCTACGACGAGGGGAATGAGAAGAGCAAGAGACATGGTGATAATATTGATTTCATGATGCATTGATCGAAAAATGACTAAGTATTCAAGTATGCAGCGAAGTGGCGACAAGGAAAGTCAAAGGCATTTAAGAAGCAAAAAGTGTCGCATTTTTGCGACCCATCGGCAAGACCGTACAAAGTGCTTGAAACATGTAGCGATATCGCTACATGTTTCGTTTTCGCGGGACATAGCGAAGGGAGGACCAAAAGAGACAAAAGGTGTTGAGAGATCGCCCGATGTGCCATTTTCGCGGAATGAGCTAGCGATAGAAAAGATGAAGCCGATTATGCAGCGATATCGCGACAGGGAGGATTTTCACGGGTTTGAACAGTCAAAGTGTACGGTATCAAAAAAGTGTCGCATTTTTGTGACCCGTCTCATTTTCGCGACCTGCGCAGTTTCCCGCCAAAACACAGTATGAACGGCCGAGAAGTTTTTTTCAATTTCCAAGGATTAAATGCTAGCCCGAATTAAATGATTTGCGGATTTCCGATGCAGTCAAGGATGAAGAAGTGCCCAGGCCACCAAATTGAAGGTTTTATTTGTTTGAGGCTGCTGTTCATGGGTTGTTTCAACGGTTTCATGCACATGTTCAAATCCAAATTTAATGAAGGTGACCGCTGACGTCTAATTGCATTTAATTTTTGCTCCCTTAACGCTGCAATTAAGGGGATCGTGTGCATAATTTCCAAAGCATAATTGTAGATCACGAGAAGGTTGGTGGCAAACATTAAATGCTGCAAAGAGGATGACCCTCTATAAAAACCAATGTAAACTTCATTGCAAGGGGTTGGAAGTTTTGCTAAAAACTGGAAGTGCATTTGCGAGAATAAAGTATTGGCTTCAAATTTTTCAAGCAAGTTGTTTGGGTGATTGTCTTTTCTGTTCCTTTTGCATTTCTAATAGAATTTATATTCCTTAAGTCTTGTTACATTCAAATTCTCGCATATTAGATTTGAATCTTGCTTGTAAGGATATGATTCCTAGAGTGTAATCTTGGAGAGATTTTCTGCATACAATTGTGTGAGAGTTGAGTCATTATCTTTTGTTGCTTGTTGTTGCTGCACTTTAAGTTTTCTGTTGTTGTTCTTCCGATCCCATAACTCCGGCCTGCGGCCATATTTCCATTTCTTTCTACAACTTTTAATTTCTTTCCAGCAACCCTTATCTTCAAACAAAAATTTAGATTAGTAAAGGGAACCAGCCCACTCTGGAGATTGGTCTGGGAGCCATTTCTTGCTTCCAGCCTTTCAATGTTGGTCGGGTCTAGGGCGCACTTGTAAAATCCTTTCCTGTGGCAGATTCGTGACCAACAGTAGGGTAATATTTAGCTTTTAGAACTTGACTCCATAACCGATTTGGGTTTGTGATCCACTACCAGTATAACTTCCCTATTAGCTCTAGGTTGTTTGTTGATGCAACTCTGATTCCAAGACCTGCCTCTTCCTTTGGTTGACAGAATTTATCCCAGCGTACCAAAGCATTTTTCTAATTTTCTTGTGCTCCTGACCATAAGAATTTTCTCATCAGTTTATCCAAATATTTTAGTATGCTCTTTGGGGCTGCTAAAATAGAAAATTTGTAAACTAGCATTGCTTGTAACACTGACTTTAAAAGTGTGACTCTGCTTCCAAAGCTTAACCATCTATAAGACCAGTGTGACAACTTTGAGAAAATTTTATCTTTTATGGATTCCCAATCTTTCATTTTTAGGATTTTTTTTTTTCTGTTAAGGAAATTCCCAAGTAATCTAATGGACACGAGGTCATTGAGAACTTAAAAATGTTTGCTATCTGATCTCTGATTCTCTTATGTACATTAAATAAGAGAACTTTAGATTTTTCTTCATTTATAAGTTTGCCAGTGGCTGTAGTGTAGCAGTCTAATATTTCTTTGATGATGGTTGCTTCTTTTATTGTTTCTTCATCTCCATATTCCGGTATCATCTATGAATTGTAGATGAGTGATAGCTATATCTCTTTTTATTTGAATTATTGTAATGTTGTTCTCTGCTTTTTTCTTCTATATGAGTCTTCCCAATCCTTCTACAAAAATAATGAACAAATATGGAGAGAGAGGATCTCCTTGTCTAATTCCTATGTTGGCCTTGAACAGTGGGAAGGGGGTTCCATTTATGAGCACTGAAAAGGAGACTGTGGAGATGCATTCAAGTATCCAATTGATCCAATATTTTTGGAATCCAAATCTTTGCAAAATTTGATCCAGAAATTCCCAACTCACTTTGTCATAGGCCTTGGATAGATCTAACTTTAGGAACATTCATTTGTTCTTTATTTGTTCCATCTGATGTATAGTTTCTTGTGCTATTACAATCTCATCTAATATTTGTCTACCCTGCACAAATCCCCCTTGTTGAGAAGATATGATATTTGGTAATATAGCTTTTAGTCTGTTGGCTATTGCCTTGGTGATGATCTTGTAGATAACATTGCAGAGGGCTATTGGTCTGTAATTGGTTAGATTCTCCATCTCACTTCCCTTTAGAATCAAATCTAAAAAATTATGATTGAGGGATTTGAGAATCCTACCATTGGATATGGCTTCTTCTACTGCTCTAGTTATATCTTCTCCTATAATATCCCAAAAATATTTGTAGAATTCTATTGGTAATCCATAAAGACCTGGGGCCTTTCTTGATTGCATGGAGAAGATTGTTTCTTTCACCTCTTCTTCTTTGATCTCTTTCATAAGCTCCTCATTCTGCTCTTGAGAGACTAATCTGGGGACACTTACCAAGATTTCCTCCTAGGATTGTTTTAACAGATGTGAATATGTAGTAAATAAAGTGGAGAAATACTCATTAGTTGCTTTTTGCATACCTAAAGTGGTGGTTTCTAGGAGTCCTTATGCATTTGTTAAAGCATCAATCCGGTTATAGTGTTTTCTAGCTATGGTCGACTAGTGAAAGAACTTTGTATTCCTATATCCTTATTGAAGCCAAGTAATTATAGATATCTACTTCCAATAGATTTCTTATTTCTTATCTAGCTCCTCTTCCTCCTGCATTAATATCTTTTCATGGGAGAGTAATTCCTATGAAAGGGGTTTTGAACGAATTCTTTCTGCAACTTCTTGCATTCTCTCAACTAGCTTTGCTCTTTGTTGCTGAAATATGATCTTTGGAATTTGCTCCAGTTTTTCAATTTATATTTGATATATTTTAATCTGGAGTGTAGCTAAAATTGTGCCTTTCTAAATTTCGGTTTCCCTTATTGCCACCATTGTTGAACTAACTCTGGTAATTCCTGGTTTAGAAGCCAAAAGTTCTCAAATCTGAAGGGGTGGTTTTTGGACTAGGGTATTCGGTTTGTGATATTTAGACGTGCCGAGAAATGGTCAAAAAATAACATGTTTATGATTTCTGAATGACAGCTCCATAACTGGTGAATTTCTTCCTCTATCAATATCCTATCTAATCTTGATTTTATTGCTTGGTCTCCTTTCCTTTTATTGGTCCAAGTAGTACCACATCCTGGAGGTGGAATGTCAATAGATTTAAATTATTAGCTTGGAAAATCAGGAGTTTGTCCTTCTCACTGAGATGATTTAGGCCTCCCTCTTGGTCATTCTTTGATATCTTGGCATTGAAGTCTCCACCCACCAGGAACCTATCTTTTGGGTAAGCTTCTCTAATAGCCCGGGTTGACTTCCATTGGGTTTTTGTTCTTGCACTTCCTTCATCCCATAAAAGTTAATAATCAGCCAGACTAAGTCTAATTCTCTATCTCTCAATCTGGTTATCAAGATCCCTCTAGCTGATGATGCTCCTACCTACTGAAAAGTATCTCTATTCTGTGAAGTGGCCATTCCCCCAAAGAAACCATGGAAAGATTGGGCCTCATAGTCTCCATTCCTCCAACATCTCTTGGATATTGTTTGCTTTGCTTCTAGTGATGCTCTAGTTTCCTGTAATAAGTCCAAATCTGGATGGTTATCTTCTATCATACATTTAACAACCAATTTTTTGGGGTGGTCGTTTAATCCTCTTACATTTCATGTGTGTATAATCATTGGGAACCCGTGTTGTAGAAGTTGACTATGGGTTTAACCACACCTGCCTCTCTCAATGTTCTCCTTGGTGTTGTATTTTATCTTTGTTTGTCTTTCTACCTACTCCTTGAGAGTTTGCATTTTTCAGCCTTTTATCCATTTAAATTATCCCAAGGGTTGGCTTTTCTCTATTTTTCTCTGCTATTTCCATAATTACCTCTTTAGATGTATGTGGCTCTTTATTATATAGTATTACAGCTCCTTCTGTATTTGGTTGTGGCTCCTCTTTATATTCTATATGTTGTTCTTTGATTGATGCAAATTGTACATGTATGGATTGTCCTTCTTCTACCCCTCTCATTACTTTTAGGTATTTTTGTTTTTCTGTATATGTATGTTGTGGATGATGAACCTCTTTCGCTATCAATTTTTTGATATTTTTTGTTTGATTTGAGTACGGTAGTTCCTCTCCTTCCATTGGATCATCTAGCCTGAGGATCTCATATTTGTTAGATGGAGCCCTTCCTTCTTGACATTGATTTGTATTTCCTCCTTTTTGTTGTTTTCTTCTTCTTTTCTGGTTATTATTTTTTGTTCCTTTTATCATAACTGTCTAAAATCCTTGTTCATTTTATTTTTGTTGAGGTTAGTTTCCTGGGTTTGGATTTGCTAGATTTATCTCTCCTTTGGCTAGTTTGGGGTAGTCTCTGACCAAATATTCGTATTCATGACATGCTCTACATCTGAAAGGTATAGATTCATAGTCTATTTTTTGTCTCCATATATTCCTTCCGACTTTGAGGTTTTTGTTGGCAATGGTTTTCCCAAGTCCATCTCTATACAAATAATGGCATACACTGCTGATCCTCCTTCCACTGATTCTCTTGATCTACCTATGCATTCGCCAAAGAGATTACCTATCAACTCCAAAATTTCCTCTTTCTAGTATTCTAAAGGAAATGCAAAAAATTTAAGCCAAATTGCAGCTACCAAGGGTTCAGTTATAGGACCATGGTTGCATGAATAGACCTGTAGGGCCTATATTATACAGACTTTCCTCGAAAGCTCTTTCCTTCTCAAATATCATTGTGGATTCAAATACAAAGTATCTATTCAGTAATGTGAAGATATCCAATTTCTCTTGTGGTGCCCAATGCTTTCTAGCCCAGGAGTACAAGAACCTTGCAGAAGGTTGGAGTCCCACAAACTTACATATTAATGTATGCTTGAATTTATACACAATCTCATCTATAATGAGTTATTCTACAATTTCTAGCATTGGGATTGTTTCTGTCTAAGGTAAATATCCATTTATTTTGGCTTGTTTAGCTTCAATCTCCTTTCTTTTACTCGTGGCTTGTAGGATTTTTCAGGCATGTTATCCTATATCATCTCTCTTTTCGTTACTGCCTTTGACTACTTTCGTAAAGGATTACATATTAGGTCCCTTGGGACTCTAAGTCCTTCCTGCAAAAGTACCTTGTGTGAACCCTCCTATCGAGTATTCTCCCATTGAATTCTCCCCCCTTGTAAACCCAGAAAAAATAAGTTGGTTTTCTCCCTTATACCACAATACGACTTCTATCTCTAGCAAAAAACCCTTAGTTTCACCAGTATTCTCCCTTTTGCTGTAATACGACTTTGATCTCTAACAAAAACCCTTGATTTCTTCTGTGGTTGTTGTAATCCTGATATGTGGTAAAACTATGTTCACTTGTGTCCACTGTCAATTGCAACGAAGGATACCATGATGACCATAGCAATGTTGAGTAGTTTAATTCACTTTGTTATTATAATGATTTTGTAATAGGATGGTCATTACCAAACCCAAACATAGAGCTATACTTGTTATTAGTGTGAAAGGAATCTCTTGAGTTTATTTAGCTAGATTGTATGTTGTCTATTTTGGACCTGGTTGCCTTTGTAAATCCACGAAAGATAGTGAGTGGATGTTGAGGCAAAGGGAAATACGTTTAGGAAGAACCTCTGGCAGTGAAACCGTTATACTTTCCCCAAACATTATTTAATGGTTAGAAAAAGTTTATGATTTGGAGAGGAATGGAGAAGTCAGACTAAACTCTAAGGCTTGACTTAGTAACTGTTAGTGTCACATTAGACTGGACCTTGATAACCAGTGTTTAGTAGAGTTTAAACTATTAGTGTGCCTTTATTGGCATTTTGACACTAGTCGTGTTGAGGATTTTAAAAATGATAAGATGGTATTATATTAAAACACATGCACATAGGGAAAATAATCATGTTTATTTCCAATATTAATGATTGTTTTACTCTGTATTATGAGTCACTTAGATTATGTTGATTTTGATATGAATGGATGTGCAGTTTTTTTTATAAAAATTTATAAATTTATGAGTGATCTGCATCAATGATAAACTAAAGGACGTTCTTTGCATGTGGATATAGATTTGTGTGTTTTATCTCTCGTTGATATTAAGTCGCTTGCTAAAGAAGGATATACCATTTTCTATTGTGATGGTGCTAAAGATCTGTAAATGATATGAGATTGATAACCGATACACATGTTAGAAAATGATTGTGTGTATTTGATAGATACTTCTTGTGCAATCCAAATACATCATGCAGGTAGACTTGCAGGAACTTGAGAACGATGTGGAAGAGATGATGGTGGGTAAAGATGGTTCTAGGAGATTCCATACTTCACATTCGTCGTTGTTGAGAGATTTTCTCTTTGGCTCTATGTTGCTTGAATACAAATGTGTTGTGCAACAATTGAGATGTTCTCCAAGAAAAATATTTAGTTCAAGCCCTTGCATTCAATGAACTTTATATTATCTCGAGAAGGGAAAAATAGATTTGAATTGTATATTCTGTTGCAAAACTTGTTTATCAATGTATGGTACTTGTAACTTGTAGAACGATGAATTATAACAAACAAATTTTTTTAGTATGTTGGTTATAACCTTTGTATAATCGAGTTATATTTATATCTTTTTATTTTGTGGCTGAAGTGTGAAATCTAAACTTAGATGTAGATTTGTATGTATGATTGGCTCACCTAAGTAGGGTCTTTATGTAGTTTAAAAATAAAACCATTGGATGTCTTTTAAACAGGTTGTTTGGATAATTTAAGAATGCAAGCTTGTGACATGTTGATTAAGAAAATAATGAATGAATATCACCCTTTAGCATGGATAGTAATTTAGTTATGCCTTGATTTTCAAGTAGTTGTTCATCGGTAAGTTGTTGAGTCCAACTTTATAAAAATAATTGGGAATGCTATTGTGAAGGCTCATTTGGATAGGGAGAGAAGGACCACACAATTATTCCATAGGCTAATTTGGAAAGAAGCATATTACAGGGATGGCTAGTTCATTATATATATGAGAGAGATAGTTGAATCCTTTCACGTATCTATCACTCTCATAAAGAGACCTATGAAGAGTGCGAATTGGGTATGCTCCTTTCGATAGAGTGAAAGGAGGAACCAAGGCTATTTTATTGTAAGCTTTGAGATGGATAGATTAGTTTTAGAGAATGCACCTAGCACTCTTGTATATTCAGATATATGCAAGATGTAAGGATGGATGTGCTTGGAAAGAATCTAAGTGGAATCTTATTGTTGAATCCTAGTACTTTGATGATAGATCAACCTTTAGCATAAGGATATTATAAAAAAAAATGGATGGGTAAAAATTGACTCATGATATTTGGTATGAGAGTGCGGTTCATAGGGAAGTACGTTACCTATGTAAACTTATAAGGTGGTGTGTAGTAGAATACATACTCATGTAGGGGTTATTCTATGTATGAATAGACTACCTATTAGAAGTCGATTTCGTTTGCCTAGATAGGATAATTAGGTGTATGGTTCTAGTAGGAAAAGCAATTCAAAGATAAAATTGTGAACTAATTCCTCCTATCTCTCTTGTGTGTGGCCAGAGACAATGTTGCCCAAGAGAAGGAGAGGAAGTGCTACCCCATCAACGAGGTAGACATTATTAAATAATTTAGAGGTCGATACTGTAGATATAGGTACGAATGCTCCTAATAATGAGAGAGAATCTTACTACAATAGTTGCCTTACTAAGGGAATGGATAGAAATACTAAAACAACTATTAGAGGCTATAGTGAATTATGATTCACAAGCTGGAGATTTTAGAGTGAGACAAGAGAATGAAATATCTTCAGAGACACAACAAGCTATAATATTACTGGAGGTAGAATTGAGCAAGGATATGAAACATCTAAAATCTTCCAAGTTCAATAGAGAGGAAGATGGTGATAAAGCTGAAGTTTCGCTAAAGGAGATAGAAACTTCCTGCAACATAAAGAACTATACCACTAGCACCCAAACATCTTATGGCACTCTACACCTCTAGGGTGTTGGCTTGGATTGGTGGGAAACGTTCAATGAGGAAAAAGGAATTAAGGTGATAGTTGATCTGAAATGGGAAGAATTTGTAGTTGCTTTTAAAGAAATATTCCTCATCGAACATTTTTATACCAAGAAATTTGAGGAATTTACCAATCTTAGACAAGGGAATAAGATAGTGGAGGTATATTACCAAAAATTTATCAAGTTGTTGAAATATGTGCCTACATACAATGAGAAGATGAAAATTCATAAGTTCATTCTAGGAGAAGATCCCAAAGTAGGGCATGAAGTGAACATGCAAGAACCTAGTACTCTTCATAAGGCCTATGATCTGGCTAGAAAAGTTGAAACTTATCTTAAGCCTTATTTTGATTATGAAGGGGCATCTAAGTAGGATAAAGAGTCACTGAGAAAAAGAAACAATGCAAGCTTCATGAAGTGGGAAGGGGAGCAAGCAAACAAGAGTTCCCATGGTCAACACAGAAAGAATAACAGGAAGCAAGGAAAGTTTAGGAAAAGGTTCCAAGGGAAGAATTGTAATCCTAATAATCATAACAATGGGAATAACCAACCACCATCATAGGGTTAGGCCAACCCTCCATTAATAGTCAAAATAGAAGAGGGACAGAAGCAGAAAACTCATCCAAGACCTAAGGATGGATGCTTTAATTATGGTGGACCACACTATGCCAATAAATATCCATACAAATCATGGCCGAGTTCGAAGGGAAAGGAAATTGCCTATAAATAACCTGCATACAAGATCTATGCAATGATAGGAAGTCAAGATCTGGAAGTACAAGCCACTCCTTTGATTATAAAAGGTAATATTTTTGGTAGAAATATTAAAATTTTAATAGATAGTGGATCCATTGATAATTTTGTTTCCACTAGCTTAGTTAAAGATATACCAAAAAGACCAATAATCTTGGAACATGGGTGGCAGGTCGAGTATGGTTCGAGGTAAAATTTCTCTATAAATCAATGCTATCCTATGGAAGAAATTACCTTACCTAGCGGTATGACAATTGGACACATGTATGTAGCAACATTGTATTCTTTTGATGTGGTGCTAGGAATGGATTGGTTATAAGAACATAAGGCTATAATCAATTTCCAGGATAGGTGGATTGAGTGCTGAAAAGATGGTAGGAAAATACATAGGGTGTACAGCCTGCAAGGGGATTTTTGACCCCAGATCCTCTAGGCTATAGAACTTAAGAATGTAATGAAGAGAAGAGGAAAAATTTATGTAGTAAAGTTAAATGAGATAGGAGATAAAATGAAGAAAGAAGTGTTTGAGAAACATCCAGTTATTCAAGATTTTAGAGATGTATTTCTAAAGGTTTTACCTGGATTAACACCTAAACATGAATTTGATTTCATAATTGAACTTCAACCTCGAGTGGAACGTAATCATAGAGGTCCTTACAAAATGAATCTGATTGAGATGCAAAAGCTAAAAGTGCAGTTGCAAGGATTGTTGGAGAAGGGAATAATTAAAGCAAGTGTGTCACCATGGGGTGCACTAGTTTTGTTCATTAAGAAAAATGATGATTCTTTGCATTTGTGCATAGATTACATGATGCTTAACAAGGTGACTGTTAAGAATAGATATCCCTTACCCAATATTAATATCTTTTAGATCATTTGAAGGATACCACCATCTTCTCAAAGATCAATCTAAAATCTGGTTATCATCAACTCAGAATCCATGAAGAGGATACTCATAAGACAACTTTCAAAACTCGATATGGAGATTATGAGTTTACTGTCTTAGCTTTTGGTATGTTGAATGCTCCAACAACATTCATGAACTTGATGAATAGTATTTTTAGGGAACTTCTAGATTGATTTGTTCTTGTGTTCTTGGATGATATTTTGATTTATTCTCGAGATAAGTCAAAGCACGACAAACATATTAATATTGTACTAGAGTTGTTAATAAGAAATCAATTATATGGGAATATATCTAAGTGTAGCTTTTATGGGAATCAATTATATGATTGTATAGAGGACATATCATATCAGCTAAAGGAATAGTTGTAGATCCTAAGAAGATAGAGACCATTTTGAGTTGGCCACCACCCACAAATGTGATCGAAGTACGAAAATTCATGGGTTTGACTAGATATTATAGGCGTTATGTGAAGGATTATGCCAAGATAACTGCTCCAATAACTAAACTATAGATGAAGAAAAAATAGTTCAAAAGGACCAATGAATGTGAGGTAGCTTTTGATATGCTCAAACAAAAACTTACTACATCTCCCATACTAAATAAACTAGACCCCAGGGTAGTTTTTCTATATGTACAGATGCATAATTGGAATGTGTAGGTGGAGTGCTCTCACATAATGAAGTAGTAGTAGCTTATGGTTCAAGGAAACTAAAATGATATGATGTTAACTATGCAATCCATGATATGGAATTGGCAGCAGTGGTGTTTGCTCTCAAACATTGGTGACACTATTTCGTAGGGAACCCTTTGGGTTGAGTATAGATCAAAGTTTGAAATACATATTTACTCAACCTTTGCTAAATACCAAGCAATGAAGATGGATGGAATTTCTCGCTAAATATGATTTTAGTATTAAATATATAAAAATGGGAAATAAAGTCATTGATGCACTGAGTAGGAGAAGACACATAGCTATTTTGACTCACATACATGTCGAATTGATGGAACAAGTCAGGGAAATCCAACATCAAGATGTGTTTTACAAATATATTCAAGAAATGATAGAAATGAAACCTAATGAAATTAAGGATTACAACATCAATAATGGCTTATTGTGCTTTAAAGACAGTATAGTAATTCCTAAGATCGATGATCTAAGAAAAATGATCATTAGTGAAGCACACATATCCCCATATTCAGCTCACCTAGGAGGGGTAAAATTGAGAGAGAATATGAAGAAAAATTTCTATTGGTCAGGAATGAAGAGGGACATAACTGAATTTGTCACCTAATGTCTTGAATGTCAAAAGTAAAGGCAAAACATAGACATCCTACAGGACTATTGTACCCTCATGATGTACATCCACAAAAATGGTAGGTGATTTCGATGAATTTCATTGTAGGTTTACCAAAAACCAGATTCCAACATGATGCAATCCTAGTTGTGGTCGACAGATTGACCAAGTTTGTACATTTCATACCCAAAAATACCAAGGGCGATGTCATGGTTATGGCTAACAAATTTGTAAAAGAAATATTCAAGCTTCATGGTTTTCAAAAGTGATCATTTCATATAGAGACTCGAGATTCACATCCAAGTTTTGACAATCTCTACATCGTGCCATTGGTACTAGACTAAACATAAGTTTTACATACCACCCAAAAATTGATGGGTAGATTAAAAGGGTGAACCAAGTATTAGAGGACATGCTTTGCATGTATTGTATGGATCATAAAATTTGATGGGAATATTACCTGCACTTGATAGAATTTACCTACAACAACGGTCACCTTTCGACCTTAGGCATGGCACCATTTGAAGAGTTGTATGGCAAGAGGTGTAGGACACCATTATTATGGGACAATCCAAAGGATAAAATTGTGCTTGGACCAATTATGGTATGAGAAATAGAGTAACAATTAAGGGTGATAAAGGAAAGGCTTAAGGATGTCATGGATCGATAGAAAAGTTATGTTGACCTTAAGAGGTCACCAAGAGAGTTTGCGGTAGGTGATAAGGTATTTCTGAGGGTGATACCAAAGAAGAGTGCTAGTAAGACCAAAATTGGATCCTCATTTTGTGGGACCCTTTGAAATTACAGAGAAGATCAATCATGTAGCATACTGATTTACCTTACCACCCAATCTGTCAAAGATACACGATACATTTCACATATCATTGCTAAGAAAATGTATTGCTAATTTTGACCATGTGTGAGAATTTTCTAAATTGCATATGGAGGATCCCGAGGCTATAGAGGTTTTACTAGTAAATATCCTTGAGTTCTATTTCAAATTGATGAGGAAAGGTACTCTAAAGCAATGCAAGGTCTAGTGGGACCATTACTCTAAGAGAAATGCTACTTGGGAGAAAGTATCATACATGCAATAACATTTCCCATACTTGTTTGACAACAATATGTGATTGTTATTTGATTTTTGAGCTATTTAAAACATAGAGGACTATGTTAAGCCTAAGGGGGGAAGGATGTCATGACCCTCCCTTTGACAAACTCCTTGTTATTTAGATTCATGATTTGCTATGTTGTCTTTTATGAGAATGAATAATTTTTTTATGCTTAGTTTTCTATACTACTTGCTATATGGGAAAATGTATTAAAATTTTGGGTAAAAACTTGTTCTTTAGAGACGATATTTTTGTTGTAAAAATTTATTATCCTAACAGAAATCATTCACCAATATGCAAAAATATCAAATCACATTCATCCACAAATGATTATCCATAATAACAATCCACAAATGAGAGAGATATAGATAAGAACCTTAAGGTAGGGAAACACCAATAATAATCCTTAAGGAAGGAATAACTCTACAAGATCTCCCAAGATGAGAGATACCACTTAAGGAGGGCCAAGTCCCATAAGCCACTTCGTGAGCAAAGACGATTACATAAGATTCATCTCTATGATGATTACAATGACAAATATCTCTTCTTTATATATCCATATTCTCATTCTACTTTAGGGAACCTACTACTACTATAATATAATATTATAATATAATATAATATTATAATACAATCAACCTTGGGTTATGTGTGGCCCATGCCAACCCTTATACAATATAATAATATATCCTCAACTATCTATTCCTAGGTACCCTATCATGCCACCTTCCTTACAAATGTTTCATCCTTGAAACACGTGAAGAAACAAGATAATATTATTTGCTAAGCAATGCTAGCAACTAGTACCAATTTTGATCATCCATCCATCCAAGTGAAACACATCGATGTTGGTATACCATTTTGTTACTTGAGTATCCAAATCTTCTTCGTTGACTCCATGCTTATGTTGTATTTTGATAGCTTGAATGATGGGTCCACTTGTTCCTTGATGTTGATGAATTACTCTGAAAACTAGGATCACTATGCTTTCTATTCCAAACATTGTCATACTTGGTACCCTTTTGATTCCATGTAGAACCATAATATTGTTGCCTTGAACCATACCTCCAAGATTGTTGTCGCTCATGGTGATGTGGATGGCAATATGGTGCAACCTTAAGTTGATGTTCTACCTTCTTTGACTTCTCAACATTTGGATTCATTGTTTTAAATTCTTCTACACATTGTTCTTTAATTTCTCTTTGTTTGGTATGTTCGTGTGCTCTTCTATCAAAGCTTCCTTGGACTCTATTACTGTTATTTCCATGGACTCATTTACTACTACTTCTTCCATGGACTATGTTGCTACTACTGCCTTATTGGATTCTGTTTCAGGTTATTCAATTTGTTTCTCTACAACCACTTCTTGATTTTCCTTGGATCCTTCCTCCTTAAGCTGAGAAATATCCTACAATGTTATCTTCTTTTTCATGTACCATAACTTCATAAACTTGTTTTGCACATTAATGTTAATCGTACCCAAAGAATCTAACCAAGGACATCCAAGAACAATATCCTCATTGTCCATTTGAATAGCATGAAAATCTGAATGTAAAACATATTTATCCATGGTGATATTCAAATCTTCAAAAATATGAACATTCTCACCCTCCAATTGTATGTCCTTAATTTTTGTTGCTTGAACCTGCAACCTTTTAGCCAAAGCAATATTAATAAAATTATATCTGCTACTAGGGTCAATGGAAATAATAACCTATTCATTTTGAATGCTTATATGAACCTGCAAAATAGAACTTTTAGAAGAATTTAAACCCTTTTGATCCTTCGCTTGCTTTTAAAAATCCAAATATGTGGCTCCATTCTTCTCACTATATTCCTTAACATTTTTCTCTTTCTCCTTCTTGAGTAAATTTATTTTTTTTCATAGTCTTCATTTTGTTTCTTGAAAACTTCCCATTCTCCTTTTATTTCATTCCACTCATTTTGAATTCCCTGTAGTTTATTTTCAAGGTATTTGATGACATCTAATAGGCTATCTATATTTTTATCCCTTCCCTCAATATCTTTGTCTAGTTCTTCTTGAAGCATGTTTATTGCATCTTCATCATACTTGAGAGGATGACCTTCAAACTAGCTATATTTTTATATGGGTCCCATTTACTCAAGAATGCATGCTCCATTTCATCCCAAGTGACAACACTATTAAAACTATAAAACCAAGAGAGAGCTTCTCCTCCAAGATAGCAAGGAAGCACAATTTTCCAAATACAATGATGATAATACCATGATTTAAAAATTTTCCACCAATCCCTAACATCAATATCATCTTCTTTAGAAAATATTTGTAGCTCCATAAGTTCACACCTTTGGATAATGCAAATCTAGGGTTTCATAAAAATGTATATCATGCCCAAATGTAAACTAGGGTTTTATACAATTAAATATATTTCCACTAAATTAAAGCTAAAATTCCACGTAGACAACTAGATCTACAATTTTTCTTCCAAACAAAATAAATTACAACTGATTTGCTTACCCGAACTAAACAAATTTCGTCTTTCGAAAAAATTATGAATTAGAAATTCATCACTACCCTGACTGACTTCATAAGGTCGTATCTTTCTCAATATTGCTCAAATTCCTTTAGATAACCACTCATTTTAAAGCTCTTCAAATTCTACACCAACTGATCCAAGAATCGTCTAAATCAGATAAACTTTCGTAGAGATATGACTCCTCAAAAATGAGACATTTTTCCAAAAAAATACAAAATTCGTCAATATCCTTGTTCTATATGACTAATGTCAAAAGGTTATATATCCCTCAATAATACTTGGATTCCTTCATATGACCACTCATTTTAAAGCTCTTCAAATTCTGCACAAACTAATCCAAGAATCGCTTGAATCAGATAACATTTCGCATAGATATGGCTCCTGAAAGATGAGACATTTAAAAAAAAAAAAAATTGCCCTAATTTTTCAATTTCATGCAAAAATCCCCACTTTGCCAAAATCGTTGCTTTGATACCACTTGTTGCAAAACTTTATTATCATAACATAAATCATTCACCAATATGCAAAAATATCAAATCACATTCATCCACAAATAATTATCCATAATAACAATCCACAAATGAGAGAGAGATAGATAATACCATTAAGCTAGGGAAACACCAATAATAATCCTTAAAAAGTAATAACTCCACAAGATCTCCCAAGATGAGAGATGCCACTTAAGGAGGATAAAATCCCATAAGCCACTTTGTAGGCAAAGACAATTACATAAGATTCATCTCTATTATAATTATAATGATAAGTATCTCTTCTTTATATATTCATCTTTTCATTCTACTTTAGGGAGCCTACTACTAATATAATATTTTATTATAATATAATATAATATTATAATACAATCAACCTTGTGTTATGTGTGGCCCATGCCAACCCTTATACAATATAAATATATCCCCAACTATTTATTCCTAGGTACCCTACCACTTTTTCTTTATATAATTCCTTTTATTATAACTTTAGAAGGATATATATATATATAAACAAATATTGTTTGTCTTGTTTCTTGTTGTTTAAAAAATTAACTTTTATTTGGTTTTATAGTATTATGTGATCAGGGAATACTAACGTTTTGGTTCCTTTCAAAAAAAGACAATCAATGGAGGTTTTCCTTAAGGTTGTTTGTTCTCTTATTTCATGAAAAATAAACCACAATAATATTTGAATATTTACCTTCCAAAGGTGCTTACTTATAAAATAAAATAAGAATTTTAGTGGTTTTTAATTGTGTATTTATGATATTAGTGATGTACACAAAGTTGTCACCAAATCATAGACATAACGGATAAAAACACTCTAATTTACTTGAGTTTTAAAACATAGAGTGTTGGATATCTGGTTTTGCGTATTGGTGCTCACCACGTATCTTGAGTGGAGGTGGATGTGTGAGTTTGGTTTTGGTGTTAATGTCTATGCTTTAATGGATGCTCCGATAAGCGGGGTGATGGGAATGATGGGTGGTCTTTCAAAGAAATATAGAGAGTAAGGAAAATGAAAGACAGAAAAGAAGGATGACAACCGAAAGATAAAGAAGAGGGTAGGTGATAGGACTTGCAGGAAGCAGACCTTTTGGAGCTTTCATTGTGCTATCAGGTATTTTACTAAGGTCTCTGGTTTACGCTAGGAACTTATGATGCTATGAGTTTATTTTAGCTGGGTTTCAACCTGAGATAAAGATTTTAGAATGACTGTAATAGATGTAGAAGAAGTGGACCTAATTTCTATTACCATTTTTGTTAAATAAAAATATCTTTTGTGTTATCATTAGACATAGTGAGAGATGGTTGTCTTGCTTATGAAACCCAACATGTGCACTCCGATGAAGATATTTTGGTTATTATTGGGTTATCGATGACCAAATGGAATGGAGGCTACCGTGATGACCATAGCAAGGTTGAGTAGTTTAATTCACTTTGTTATTGTAATGATTTTGCTATAGGGTGGTTAATAGCAAACCCATATATAGAGCTATCCTTATCATTAGTGCAAAAGGAATGTGTTGAGTTTGTTTAGCTGGGTTGTATGTTGTCTATTTTGGACCTGGTTGTCTTTGCAAATCCACAAAAGATAGTGAGTTGATGTTGAGGCAAATGGAAATATGTTTAGGAAGAACCTCTGGTAGTGAAACCATTATACTTTCCCAAGCGTTATTTAATGATTGGAAAGAGTGTATGAGCTGGAGAGGAATGGAGAAGTTGGACTGAACTCTAAAGCTTGACTCGGTAACTGTTAATGTCATGTCATACTGGACCTTGATAACCTGTATTTAGTAGAGTTTAAATGATTAGTGTATCTTTAATGGCATTTTTATGCTGGTCGTGTTGAGGATTTTATAAATGGTAAGATGGTGTTATATGAGAAATCATGCACGTAGGGAAAATAATCCTGTTTATTTCCAATATTAATGATTGTTTTACTCTGCATCATGAGTCACTCAGATTATGTTGATTTTTATATGAATTAATGTGTAGTTATTTTTATAAATATTTGTAAATTTATGAGTGATCTACATCAATGATAAACTAAAAGATGTTCTTTCCATGTGGAGATAGACTTGTGTGTTTTATCTCTCATTGATCTTAAGTTGCTTTCTAAAGAAGGATTAAGGATCTTTAAATGATATGAGATTGGTAACCAATACACTTGTTAGAAAATGATAGTGTTTATTTGATAGGGACTTCTTGTGTAATCCAAAGACCTCATGTAGATAGACTTGTAGGAACTTGAGAATGATGTGGAAGAGATGACGATGGGTAAAGATGGATGTAGGAGATTCCATAATTCACATTCATCATTGTTGAGAGATTTACTTTTTGGCTCTATGCTTCTTGAATACAAATAAAACTGGTGTGTTATATGGCAATCGAGATGTCGATTATCCAGGAAAAATATTTAGTTCAAGCCCTTGCATTTGATGAACTTTATGTTATCTGGAGATGGAAAAAACAAATCTGAATTATATATTCTATTGTAAATCTTTATTATCAATGTATGGTACTTTTAACTTGTGGAATGATGAATTATAATACATGGATTTGTTAGTATATTGGTTATAACTTTTGTATAATCGAGATATATTTATATATTTTATTTTGTGGTCGAAGTGTGAAATCTAAACTTAGATGTAGATTTGTATGTATGATTGGCTCACTTGAGTAGGGTCTTTATGTAGTTTAAAAATGTTACCATTGGATGTATTTTAAATAGGTTGTTTGGATAATTTAAGGATGCAAGCTTATGACATGTTGACTAAGAAAAGAATGAATGTTGATATAATTTCACCCTTTAGCATGGATAGTAATTTAGTTATGCTTTGCTTTTCAATTAGTTGTTCATCGGTAAGTTTTTGAGTCCAACTTTATGGAAATAGTTGGGAATGCTATTGTGAAGTCCCATTTGTATAGGAAGAGAAGGACCACATAGTTATTCCATAGGATAATTTGGAAAGAAGCATATTACAGGGATGGATAGCTCATTATATATATGAGAGGGATAGTCGAGTTGTTTCACGCATCTATCACTCTCATAAATAGACCTATGAAGAGTGTGAATTGGGCATGCTCCTTTCGATAGAGTGAAAGGAGGAACCAAGGCTAGCTCATTGTAATATTTGAGATGCATATCTTGGTTTTAGAGAATACACCTAGTACTCTTGTATAGCCAAATATATGCAAGATGTAAGGATGGGTGTGCCTGGAAAGAATCTAAGTGGAATATTATTATTGAATCCTAGTATTGGGGTGATAGATCAACCTTTAGCATAAGGATATTATAAAAAAAATGGATGGGTAAAAATTGAGTCGTGACAGAGACTATCACTAGCCCTCCTCGATTGGGTTAAAAAACATATTTTTTCTTCTCAACTTAAACTCTAATCCAATCCAATTTGGTATGCTCCATGCCAATGTTTGTATGGTTACTCATACACTTGCTTCATCGAGGTGGAAAATTAACTCCACTTACAAATCAATTCGTAGTATCATGAGGATACCTCCTGATAGTTGGTCAACTTAATCAAGTTCAAAAATATGTCAAAGGTAAAGTTTAAGGATATTTATCCCTTCCAATTGGGGTATCTTACATTGTTCATGATTTGAGATGAACTTATGTCTTTTCCCTCTACTATCATTGTGGTGAACCAAAATCCATGGTCAGCCATGATCATCCATGATCAACTCATTCTTGTCATAATAGACCATCCATCTCGTGTCATATGTTTTTGCACTACATTGGATTTACACACACCGTAGTACAAAAAGGGGTAAATGTAGACACCTAAAAATGTCACATTATCCCTTGTAGAATGCTAATCATTATTTTTTTTGCAAAAATCCCCCAAAATCTAATTAATTTGATTTAAAAAATTAATTATCCATCTTAGCCCCTTTTTCTCAATAAGCCCCATCCTACACCTAGTCCATGGTCACTATGTGACCATCCGTCTAACCTAGCCTAGGTCCACCTCACCATAGTCTACCTTACCCCATACTCTCCACATCCCCATGTTCATTCAATGTCTTAAATGGGATGAAGACTTTCTCCACCCATGTGCATTAATGACACAAAGCCTTTCATCCACATGCCATAAAGGGGTGAATAATTTCTCCACCCCTATGCGTCAATGAGGCATGGTGCACCCATGCCTATCTAATGCATATGGGTGGTTTAAGGACTTTCTCCACCTAAACTCATTGATGAGACATGGTGCACCCATGCCACTTTACCCCCCAACCCTTGTAAAATTATATAAATAGATCCCCATTTCTTTCATTTGGAGGAAGGGTGATAAGTGCTTAGTGAAACTCAACCAAAATAACTCCAACCCCATTTGCATGTAATCCCTCCTTTGTGTTAACCCCATGTATGCCTTTGTATGCCTCTCCTTGTATCCTCTTGTTTTGTAAATTGCTCACAAGTTTAGATTTAGACAACCACCACACTTAGAGTAAATATTCCTCACAACTAGCAGAAGGTTTCTATTGAAGCAAATTTTAGTTAGGTCAAACTAGCAACAACTATCCAAACAAGGATGGTTTATAATGAGAATCATCCCATCAGGGATTGTTCCCTTTAGGAACTATTTGCAGACACCTGCAAGCTAGAAAACCAAAAATAGAGGGGAGTAATAATATTTTTATGTGTTTTTAACTAACTTTAAGTTTTGTTTATATGTAATAGTTTACATTTTCATTGTTTGCACTCTTCTAAATATGGATCTAATCGAGGTAGACCCAAAAGTGCTACTAATATCTTGTTTTGGTTACGTGTAGGTTTTGGAGACTCATTCAACCAATGATGGTAGGCATAAACCCCCCCTCCTCCTTTGAGGTGGCCATAGAAATCATGGAGTACCATAAAACATGATTGAAAAGAGCTTATTCATTAGAAGACCCTCATTGTAGCCCAAGG
This sequence comes from Wollemia nobilis, assembly GCA_028583015.1. Lineage (NCBI taxonomy): Eukaryota > Viridiplantae > Streptophyta > Pinopsida > Araucariales > Araucariaceae > Wollemia > Wollemia nobilis. The sequence goes on from JAQPPZ010016984.1 coordinate 3,223,664, forward strand.
GGCAGTTGTAAAGATCCAAATTGTAACACTCTTTAATGTTAATGAAATGACACATTTTTTTTTACTATAGTATTCTATTTTATATTAAATTTTTGTTTGTTTTCTTTGATTACTTGATCTTATTATCCAACCTACATTTTATAGGAAGGGTACCTAGGAATCCTTGGGAGCTTGTTGTCCTTTTTCTCAACTATCTTTCTTATCCCATATATATAACAATAGTTTCCCCATGCACCAATAACAAATCTTTCTCCTTATGCATCATAGTAACAAATCCTTATCCCTTTTATCTAGTTAATTCCACTTCCACCTCTTCTTTATCTAGTTCCCTTTCCTTTCTTTATGCCATGCTTTACCAAATAATTTTATGTATATTTATTTTAATTCTTTAAGTTAGATCTAACAACTAGTTTAAGTCTTTTTATTATCAAAATTATTCCACCCCCTCAAAATTTTCTTTTAAACATTTTAAGTTGTGATCATGAATAAATTAGGTATAACATATTAGACACACCATTCACACTCACATCTTTCCTACACATTAATTATCATAATCAAATAACATAGTCAAAACCTCATGACATGGGTTGACAAAAATTTAGGCCCACCTAAGACATAAATACTCCCCTTAGTTGGCCTTCAATACCTACATACACAATGTGAGCCTTCATTACCTACATACACAATATAAGCATAAACATTTTAGCTTCCCAAAGTTATGTTGGTGTAGCGGAATGTGTAGCCAAACAACTCAACAACAAATAAAGGATGAAATAAACTCATATAATGAAGAAAATAATGTGCATCTAATAAGAAACTAACAGGAAACAAAATAACGATTTACCAATAAACATTTATACACGACATGCCATAGAGCACAAAAAAAAATGGAAGAAGAACTTCATTCACAATACATTCAACATTACATCTGAGAGATGTTCTTCTCTCACGGTTCTTCACACATACACATTTTACAAAGTTGCATCTATGAAAATAAATACACATGTGAAGGTACCATGTTTAGGGTTTTCCCGCCCATGTTTAGGCAACCAACTAATAACATCTCAACATGTGTCTAACAACTCCCAACCATGAGGAAATTTCCAAAGCTATGTGTCTATAAAGGTATTTTATTAACTAAAAAAAATCATCTTTTGAAAAAAATAGAACCAATTTTTTTTTGGGTGTACAGGCCTAAGGGGTGTAACACAAATCCAATATTTTTGGCACACATCCAACAATCTCCCACTTGCCAAAAAGACTAAGTAAATGAACAAAAAATATCTTCTTCCTTATTCTTTAGGGTTACTAATCAAAATGAGAGAACTCTCATCAAATATCTACACCAGTTGAACTTCCTATTATCCAATGGATTTGTCAGTGCATCTACCGCATTGTCCTGTGTACCAATCTTTTGTAACTCAACTTCTCTAGATTCCACCATCTCTTTGATATAATGAAATTTCACTCAAATGTGCTTAGTATGAGAGTGAAATTTAGGATTCACGGTCAAGTCAATTGCACTTTGATTGTCACACCACAAAGTAATGGAACTTTGTTAAAAACCAATACCTCTGCACACTACATGTAACTAGGCTACCTCCTTGGATGCTTCTATAGTAGCAATGTATTCAACTTTAGTAGTTGATTGAGCCACCACTTGTTGCTTTTTACTTCAACTCACAACTCCTCTAAATAGTGTGAACACATATGCACTAGTAGATTTATAAGTATCTACATCTCCACCATAATTAGAATCTACAAAACCTTATAGTTGATTATTTTCTTTGCCATCATAACAAATTGCAAAATCACTGGTGCCTTTCAAATATATGAGAATTCTCTTCACTGCAACCCAATGTTGCTTACCAGGATTAGACATAAATTAGCTCACAACTCCGACTGCATGAGCAATATTATCTCGTACACACCATTGCATACACCATTTTACCAACTGCACATGCATAAGGAACTTCGTTTATGACACTCTTCTCATCATTGTCCTTTGGATACATATCCTTTGACAATGCAACTCTAACCTGAAAAGGTGTAGATACAGAAGTGCATTTGTCCATTATAAAAAAATTAAGCAAGTTTGCAATGTATCTCTTTTGGCTAATACATATATTATTCTCACCATGGTTTCTCTTCACTTTAATAACCAAGAAATAGTGTAATGGACCAAGGTCTTTCATTTTGGTTTTTTTCGACAACTCAAACTTTGTCTTCTTCACAAGATCCTTTGAATTATTGAAAACAAGAATGTCATCTATATATAACACCAAAATTAGAAAGTGATTGCCTTCACACTTGAGATAGATACAATGATCAACATCACTTCTCACAAAACCATGTCCAATCACAAAGGTATCAAACCTTTTATACCACTACCCTGGGGATTAATTCAACCCATATAGTGACTTTCTCAGCTTACATAACTGATTGTTCTATGTAAATATCTTCATTGAGATCTTTATGAAGAAAAGGTGTCTTCACGTCCATCTGCTCAATTTTCTAGTCATTTGCAATAGCCAATGCAAAGAGCAATCTAATAGATTCAATATTTACCACGAGAAAAAATATTTCTTCAAAGTCAAGCCCTTAAACCTAAGAGTATCCTTTTGCTACTAACCTAACTTGATATCTCTCAATTAAACCATCAACCTTGTATTTCCTTTTAAACACCCATTTATAACCAATTTCTTTTCTAGCCTTAGGCAACATTTGCAACTCCTAAGTCTTATTTATCTTGAGTGACTTCATTTCCTCTTCCATAGCTTTCTTCCAATGAATTGTTTAATCACTAGTGAGAGCATATTTAACACCTACAGGCTCATCACTCATGGAAGATAATGTAAATTTATTGTATTTATAATAACTAAATCTGATTGGTGCACACCGTTATCACTGCCTTCTTCTCAAATTTTGTACTTATTGAATAATATCATAATTCTAGACTTGCTCCTCATGTGCAAGCTTCTCTTCAGAAACTTGAGATTGATTGGACTCTTCCACAACAATCTCATTATCCTACTGATGTTTCCAATCACATGAAAATTCATTAGTATCATGTGGCAACTCTAACAAAGTAGAAATGGGATCTACACTTAATGGTGGAACAATTTATGGCTAATTTTTAGCTTGTTGATTTCTCAAACCAGTAGTTGCATCAAATTGTTCTTGGTTTTCTAGGATTGTTTCCATGGACTCTTCTTTGTTGTGGATGTCTTCTTTGAATACTACATCATGATTGAACACATGACAATGTTATGAAGGTATTCCAATTCCATCACCATATCCAACGAGTACTCTAACATATTTATTGGTCAACATTTTCTTATTTTCCTTGGGCACAAGTACACATAATTTGCACCCAAACACTCTCAAATGAATAACCAAGGGTTTGCCTCCACTCCAAACTTCCTCAGGTGTTCTCCCACTAAGAATAAAACTAGGTGATATATTGTTCACATAATTAGCTATATTAACAACCTTTACCCAAAAATTTTTATCCAAACCTACATTGTCTCTCATGCTTCTTGCCTTCTTCAATAATGTCCTATTGAGCCTTTTTGCAACTCCATTATGTTGTGGCATATATGGAGTTGTTTTTTGCCTTACAATACCATGCAACTTGCAAAAAATATTGAATTCCTAGGAGCAATATTCTCCACCATTACCACTCCTCAAAGCCTTCACTTTCTTCTTAGTTTATCTTTCAACTACAAAAACAAACTCTTTGAAGGTAGCAAGAGCCCTTGACTTTTGTTTAAGAAAGTAAACCCATGATTTCCTATAGAAATCATCAATAAAAGTAATAAAATACCTAGAGCCGCCTAATGAAGCAACTTTAAAAGGCCCACAAATATCAGAATGTACCAATTTTAATATTTTCTTGGTTTTATAGTCAGTAGAGGTAAAGTGACTCATTTTTGCTTTTCGAAAATGCATGCTTCACAAAAATCTGTAGAATTGAACTTATCTTTCTCCAATCCATAGACTATCTACTTTGAACACATCTCTTTCAGACTCCTTTCACCAATATGTCCTAACCTTCTGTGCCACAACATCATACTTGACATCTTTGATTCTGAGGTTTTACTTGTTTTTAGAGTGGTTGCATATGTGCATGCAACATTCAAACATGTTGTATCCAAATTATACAATATTCCAAGTCTTACTCCACTTGTCTGAGTAATGACTCCATGCATCAAACTACAACCATATTTATTGAATGTAATCTCCATTCCTGCTTCAACTAACTGGCTTATTGATAGTCGAGTTCTTGTTAATCCTAGAACATGTCTAATGTTTGAGATACACTTACACTCCCATATCTTAGTCTAGTTTTAACCTTACCTCTACCAACAATTTCATGGTCAAAACTATCACACAAGAAAACTTTGCCATAATTTATTTCTTCATTTTCTACAAACCACTCCTTGTGGGGAGTCATATGGAAGGATGATCCAGAATCTATCAACCACACATCAAACTACGTGCATACAACAAGATATGTATTAGCAAGACGTAAAATATTCTCATTTGGAGCTGAATCAAATTTATTTTTGGACAAATCTACTTTACAGTCATGTTTCTTATGACATTTCTTCTTGCACCTCCAACACACTAGATGAGACTTCCTTCCTCTACTGGCAGATCTTCTTGCACAAGATTTATCATCATCTTGAAGAACATGTGCTTATACTGAGAGGGGGGGTGAACAGTATAAGATAAAACTTTTTGCTTTTCAATCCATATGATAACATCAACAATATTAAAGTAGTAAACATCACACAAAGCATCACACACATGAGAGACATGATTTAACGTGGTTCACCCAATGTGGGCTACTCCATGGAGAAAATATTCCTTATAAAATTTTCTCAAATAATTCTTTTGGGAATCCTTTCCCTATTACAAAGTTTATGGACCTCTATCCAAAGGAGACACCAATCCCCTAATCAAGTTCATGGATCTCTATCCATAGGAGAACTCCTTCTCCTCTGCTCTAGCTGATGATCTTCTAGAAGAACTGTTGCCTCCACTGCACTAGCTTATGGATCTCTATCCACTGAAGACTCTTGTCCTCACTCAGAAGACCTATCCTCACTGCCCTGGCTAATGGACCTCTATCCACTAGAGACTGTCATCCTCTATACTCTATCACCTCCAAAGCTAGCTCTCAGCTCTGTCTCAAATTTGCACTAAACACGATCCTTTGGTCTAGCACAAATCTTCTCAATCTCTATCTCTGGTTTGGCACAAACCTGTCCTCAAATCTGCACCAAAATCTATCCTCAAGACTTAACACAAAGCTTGACTCAATCACAAATCAAATCTGCTAGATCTGCCCCAAACCTTAACCCAAGGTTTGAACAAATCAATCAATCAACTCTCCTCTCAAGTCTTCTCAAAGACTTATCTCAAATCTGCCTTGTAAGCTTCCACTAAACCTCACACTAATCTATCCACAAGTCCTCTCTAGAACTTGTCCAATCTGCTCAACAAGTCTTCACCAAGACTTACCTCAAATTTGTTATTGTAAGCTTCCACAAAAGCTTACTCAACTCAACCAATCACTCAATGAAATTTTAGTCAAAAATATTTATCAAACAATCTCACATAACAATGATACTCATGATCTTGCACAAACTCTAGTTCAAAGATAGTTCACAACTTCACATAACAATGATACTCATATTCTTTCACAAACCCTAGTTCAAGCATATGAAAGCTCACTCAATATTTCCAACAATGCTTATCAAACAAGGTTTCTAGTATCAACTTTCATTCAAAAAAACCAAACTCAACAATGCTTATCAAACAACCCTTTTCTCTCCAACTTAGCATTCACAACATCCAACAATCACTCACAAGGAAGATGTGCCCATACCTTTTGTTTGATGAAGAATTATCCTTAAAAACCTATCTCAATTATAACCACTCTCTTTGCCAATCACAAAGGTTAGATGTCACAAATACACCTTATCACTCCCTCTAGATCTTAATGCATTAAAAGAAAAATAATCACCACTTCAAAATATCCCAAAGCATTGACAAATTATTTTATCTCCTTTTATAAAGCAAGATCAAAATAAAATTCCTTTTTCACCTTTTAACTCCACTCTCTAATTCATTTCCAAGGCATCAAAGAATTAAAATAAACTATTTTAATCCTTATATCTCCCTACTTCAAACACTACCCTCTTAATAATATGTATGCCTCAAAACACCCTTTATCATAACATAGGCCTTGCAAAAATTAAATTAATTTTTCATACCTTAGAATTGGCACAAAAATGTTTGTGCACCACACAACTACCTCCGCACGAATTCGAACCCGAAACCTCACTGCCAGCGCTATGCCCTAGCGAATGCTAGGCTAGCCACGTGGGCTACGCGCCCACTTGAGACCAAGGGCACACAATATTCGTTTTATCCTTATCTTCACACAAAAATCATTGAACGAAAACTTTCCTTTATCCTTTGCAAAATGTGAGCGTGCGACTTGAACCGATGACCTAGCCTCCACAAAGTCTTATCATTGCCTTACCTGCAATCTGCGCTACCCAACGCATCGTGTAGGGTTTTCATGCCCACTTTGATTTCAACACTCACTCCTTTATCATTTTCGAATCACACGAAGATTCCTCCCTCGAAGCGCTCACACGAATTATATTTTGCTCAACTCAAACTTCGAAAAAAATACTTTGGGGAAATAATTTACCCCTCTTTATATGCAATATGATAAATGTGAAGACTTCGGCCCTTATTCGATTTGCCACCATCTATCAAAAAGAACTTTGGCACCAAGAATAATTTGAATTAAAATTTTAACCAAAAGGTTAAAATATTTTAATTAAAATTATTTAACCTTTGCCTCCTTTAATATTATTAAAACTTGCTCACTTGCTCTTTTCAAGGAGAATGCTTTGCATTTCAAAAATAATAATTTAATTATAATTATTTTAAATTTAGAATGAATTTAAATATTATAATTAAATATTTAAATGTCCTTTGGGCCTTTTTAAATATAATCTTCCTTCAAACTAATTTATTATTTTGAACTCATGATTCTAATTCCTTTGGAGAGAACCTTGCCTTGTATTTCCTTTTGACATCAATGACAACAAAACTTGCTCATATTTCCAACAATCTCCCCCTTTGTCATTGATGGCAACCCAATTACCTTTTACAAATTTTTAACCTTTTTCTATTCTGCTCCCCTTGGGAAACTGCTCCCCTTGACTGAATGCTTTCCTTCTAACTCAAATCTCTCCCCCTTTGTCATCAATGGCAAAGGGTCACCTTTGGGGCTCGGGGCTAAGAATGAAACTCTTAGCTTAGCCCCTCCCCCACCTCCTCTTGAGGTGGTTAATTATGGGGTGGGAGTATTACTCCCAGTTTTCCTTGAAGATACTCAAAAGTCTCTTTCGAAAGTGGCTTAGTGAAGATGTCTGCTATCTACTCCTTTGTAGTAACATATTCCAACCTGACATGTTTATCTATCACCTATTCTCTCAAAAAATGATACTTGATCGGAATGTGCTTTGTCCTGGAGTGCATTATTGGATTCTTTGAGATACTTATAGCACTTGTGTTATCACATAATATGGTAATAGGATGATCATGTTTTATCTTGAAGTCTTCTAGAGTTCGCTTCATCCATAATACCTGTGTACAACTAGCTACTATTGCAATATACTCTGCTTCTGCTATAGATAAGGATATTGATGTATGCTTCTTACTTAGCCAAGAGACTAAATAGTCTCCAAGAAAGAATGCTCCTCCACTTGTGATTTTTTTGTCATCAATACTGCCAGCCCAATCTGCATTTGTATATGTTGTGAGTGTGAAACTATCACTTTTGGGATACCAGAGCCCAAAATCCATAGTCCCTTTTAGATACCTGAGAATCCTCTTTACTACTGCCACATGTGTTTCCTTAGGTGTTGCCTGAAACCTTGCCACTAATCCCACTGCTTGCATGATATCTGGTCTTGTAGTTGTGACATACAACAAGCTGCCAATCATAGATCTATATAATCTCTGATCTACCTCTAGAGATTCATCATCCTTACTTAACTTACATCCTGTAACCATGGGGGTGCTTACTGGTTTGCAATATTCTAACTTGAATTTCTTTAGCATCTCTTTTATATACTTGGTTTGTGAAAGAAATACCCCTTTCTCTGATTATGATATCTGAAGTCCAAGAAAGAAGGACAACTCACCAAGCATAGACATCTCAAATTCATTTTGCATGTTCTTTACAAATTCTTTACACATCTTATCATTGTTTCCCCTAAAAATGATGTCATCAACATAAACAACCATAATTAGTAGATTATTCCCTTCATTTTTGATGTATAAGTTGTTGTCCGCTATTCCTTTTCTAAATCCCTATTCCTGAAGATACTTATCCAATCTTGAGTACCATGCTCTAGGAGCCTATTTTAAACCATACAGTGTCTTTTTCAATCTGCATACATAATCTGGTTTATCTATTAATATGAATCCCTTTGGCTATTCAATATAAAATTCTTCTTCTAGAACACCATTCAGAAATGTTGACTTAACATCCATCTGATATACCTTGAAGTTTTTAAAACTTGAGAAGGCTAAGAATATTCTTATGGCTTCAAGTCATGCAACTGGAGCAAATGTCTCATCAAAGTCAATTCCCTCTACTTGTGCATAACCTTTGCACACCAACCTTGCTTTATTCCTGACTACCTGTCCATATTCATTTAACTTATTTATGAATACCCATTTTGTGCCAATCACATTTTTGTCCTTTGGTCATGGAACAAGTTTCCAAGTCTTGCTTTTCTCTATCTGATCTAATTCCTCATCCATTGCCTTAATCCAGAACTTATCTTCACTTGCCTGATTGAAGTCTTTTGGCTCAATCTTAGATAACAAAGAAAAATTTGCTTGTTGAGATGGTGTTATTATCCTTCTCCTTGTCTATCTTTCATCTGGATTCCCAATGATTAGATCTTTTGGATGATGTTTTTGTACATACCTGGATGGAGTTTTAGGAAGAAGTCTTTGTGTTTCTTCCTCTTCTTTATCTGATTCCTCACGAAACTCTTCTTGACAACTTCCATCTTCCTGATACACAATTTGTTGAACTGGTTCTCTTGAATCTATCTTCTCATCAACTGTTACATTTATACTTTCTACAATAGTGTGTGTTCTCTTGTTGAAGCATCTATAAGCTTTACTCTTAGTAGAATAACCAAGAAAAATTCCCTCATCACATCTTGGGTCAAACTTGCCCAAGTTTTGCTCTTCTCATCTTATGTAGCACTTGCTTCCAAAAACCTTGAAGTATTTTATAGTGGTCGGTCTTCCTTTCCAAAGCTCATATGGAGTCTTGTGATGGTTTACCCTCATTTGAGCCCTAGTGATTATATATACTATTGTGTTGATTGCTTCCCTCCAAAATCCATCTGAAAGCTTGGACTCATTCAACATAGCTCTAGCCATATTCTCAATAGTCCTATTTTTCCTTTCAACTACTCCATTTTGTTGAGGAGTTCTTGCAGCTGAGTATTCTCTCTTGATTCCATGTTGTTCACAAAAATCTACAAATTCATTTGAGGTAAACTCTCCTCCTCTATCAGATCTCAAACACTTAATCCTCTTTCCAGTTTCATTTTCAACCCGTTCTTTAAATGCTTTGAATTTTTCAAATGCTTCTGACTTATCTTTCAGGAAAGCTACCCAAACCATTCTGGAGTAATCATCTATAAACAATATGAAGTAACTTTCACCTTGAATACTCTGTGTTCTAGTAGGACCACATAGATCAGTATGTATTAGACTTAATGGCTCAGATGATATATATCCCTTTGATTTAAATCTTGTTCTAGTTTGCTTTCCATGTTGACAAGGTGCACATATTGTGTTTTGTGGCCTTTTTAGCTTGGGTAAATCTCTGACAACTTGCTTATTGCTTATGTTGACTATGTTGTCAAAATTCAAGTGACCCATTCTTCTATGCCACAACCAAATCTCATCTTCTTGTGATAGAAAGCACCTTTTCCCTTTGATCTCACTAAGCATATATAGGTTGTTTGGAGTTCTACTTGCATTTGCAATGACTTTTCCAGTTTTTGATTTTCTTATCTCACATCTATCTGGGTGAAATGTAACCATATGACCTTGATCACAAAGTTGGATTACACTTAGCAGATTATGTCTTAACCCTTTGACATATAGTACATTTTTTGTTCTTGTTTTCCCATTATCTAAACTCAGAGTTCCTCTTCCACCAATTTTTGTTGATCCATTATCACCAAAACTTACTGATCCTCTATTGGTTTCTTTTAGTACAATAAATTTGTCTTTGTCTCCTGTCATGTGTCTAGAGCAACCACTATCAAGATACCATTGTTCTTCTTTATCCTGAGCATGAAGAGTTGTTTGAACTAACATTGATCTAGCCTTTTCATTCCCCTTTTTCTCTTTCCTAGTTGTTGAAGTTGTATTCCTTTTACTAGACTCAGGAAGTATCATTTTGCACCATCTAGCCTTATGTCCAAAATTATTGCATTTGTAACATATGATATCATTGTTCATAAGAGGTGCAAAAGAGTTGAAATTTCTATTGACATCATTTTTCACATAACTAGTGCAATGTACAACTCTATGACCATATTTGTTACAAGAAAAGCAATAGCCATGGAAGAAATTATGTAACCTATTTGGATGCCTTTGAGATTGCGGTTGAGTGCTTCTCCTTTTGTGATTAACTCTCATCCATGGTTCTTCTTTGCTTTCTTCCTTCCTGATGTCTTTTCTTTCTGGAGTATACGTCACTTGCTTATCTTTGTTTGAAGTTTCTACTTCTTGAAGACTTGGCTCCTCTTTCTGTTTCCCAAACTTTATATCTGGTAGTACCTTGGTCTTTTCAACTTCATTCCTTAGATAAACAATTTTTGCTTCCAATATTTCACATTTTGTTTCTCTTGCTCTTAATAGATCTGTCATATCCTATTCAATTTTCTTTCCCTCTTCTACCTTTATCTTGAGTTCTGTGAGACTTTGTAGAAGTTCCATCTTTGCTTCTTCATCTTCTTGAATTTGTTCCTTCAAACTTGAGTTCTTTTCTCTAATCCTTTTCAAATTCCTGAGAGCAGTGAATAATTCCTCTTTTATATCAAACATGGTCTCTTCTTCACTTTTTGAAGTCATGTGTGCTTTTGATGGATCCTCCTCCAAGTTGTTAGTCTTTTCATGGAGAGACCCACTCTGATACCAATTGAAGAACATGTGCTTATACTGAGAGGGGGGTGAACAATATAAGATAAAACTTTTTGCTTTTCAATCCATATGATAACATCAACAATATTAAAGCAGTAAACATCACACAAAGCATCACACATATGAGAGACATGATTTAACGTGGTTCACCCAATGTGGGCTACTCCATGGAGAAAATATTCCTTATAAAATTTTCTCAAATAATTCTTTTGGGAATCCTTTCCCTATTACAAATTTTATGGACCTCTTGTCCAAAGGAGACACCAATCCCCTAATCAAGTTTATGGATCTCTATCCACAGGAGAACTCCTTCTCCTCTGCTCTAGATGATGATCTTCTAGAAGAACTATTGCCTCCACTGCACTGGCTTATGGATCTCTATCCACTGAAGACTCCTATCCTCACTCAGAAGACCTATCCTCACTACCCTGGCTAATGGATCTCTATCCACTAGAGACTGTCATCCTCTATACTCTATCACCTCCAAAGCTAGCTCTCAGCTCTATCTCAAATCTGCACTAAACATGGTCCTTCGGTCTAGCACAAATCTGCTCAATCTCTATCTCTGGTCTGGCACAAACCTATCCTCAAATCTGCACCAAACTCTATCCTCAAGCCTTAACACAAAGCTTGACTCAATCACAAATCAACTCTGCTAGATCTACCCCAAACCTTAACCCAAGGTTTGAACAAATCAATCAATCAACTCTGCTCTCAAGTCTTCTCAAAGACTTATCTCAAATCTGCCTTGTAAGCTTCCACAAAAGCTCACACTAATCTATCCACAAGTCCTCTCTAGAACTTGTCCAATCTGCTCAACAAGTCTTCACCAAGACTTACCTCAAATCTGCTCAATAAGTCCTCACTAGAACTTGTCCAATCTGCTCAACAAGTCTTCACCAAGACTAACCTCAAATTTTTTATTTTAAGCTTCCACAAAAGCTTACTCAACTCAACCAATCACTCAATGAAAGTTTAGTCAACAATGCTTATCAAACAATCTCACATAACAATGATACTCATGATCTTGCACAAACTCTAGTTCAAGATAGTTCACAACTTCACATAACAATGATACTCATGTTCTTTCACAAACCCTAGTTCAAGCATATGAAAGCTCACTCAATATTTCCAACAATGCTTATCAAACAAGGTTTCTAGAATCAACTTTCATTCTAGAAAACCAAACTCAACAATGCTTATCAAACAACCCTTTTCTCTCCAACTTAGCATTCACAACATCCAACAATCACTCACAAGGAAGATGTGCCCATACCTTTTTTTGATGAAAAATTGTCCTTAAAAACCTATCTCAATTATAACCACTCTCTTTGCCAATCACAAAGGTTAGATGTCACAAATACACCTTATCACTCCCTCTAGATCTTAATGTATTAAAAAAAAAATCTCCACTTCAAAGTATCCCATTCAACTTGTGCCATTCCCGTAGGTATTCCTATTGCAATGACAATTGTCTTCAGATCTCTTTCCACAAGCAAAAACTCCATTTTTAACTTCCAAAGATTGAAGTTTTGCCCACTAAACTTCTCTATACCAGATTTACCTTCCATATTTATTGTTGTAAATCTTCACAACACTCCCACTGGACTGTGTGCTATAGAAATGGATTTATCTACAAATCCACAAAAAATAACACATAATAAATAATTTATAAGCTTTGTGCATAGCCAAGAAAACAAGTTTCCTCAAGCTGCTCTGATACCAGTTGTTGGCATAGCGAAAAGTGTAGCTAAACAACTCAACAACAAATAAAGACTAAAATAAACTCATATAATGAATAAAATAATGTGCAACTGATAAGAAACTAACATGAAACAAATGAATAATTTATCAGTAAACATTTATACATGACATGCCATAGAGCACATAAAAAAATGGAAGAAGAAGAAATTCATTCACAATACATTCAACATTACATCTAAGAGATGTTCTCTCACGGTTCTTCACACATACTCATATTACAGAGTTGCATCTATGAAAATACACACATTGAGGTACCATGTTTAGGGCTTTCCTACCCATGTTTAGAGTTTTCATGGCCATGTTTAGGAAACCAACTAATAACATCTCAACACATGTCTAACAATTTCCATTTGTGAGAATTTTTTCAAAACTATGTGCTTGTAAAGGTTTTTTATTAGCTAAAATTGTCATTTGAAAAAATAGAACATTTTTTCTAGGTATACAGGCCTAAGGGGTGTAACACACATCCATTATTTTTGGCACACATCCAACAAGTTAGCATTGGTATAAAATCATATAATAAATCAACGTCATATTGGATATATATAAATACCAAAATCATACAAGGTACATCAACCATTTATGCACTATCAACTATTAATCCATAATATGAATAAACTAACCATATAAAAAGTAACAAGTCAACTACTAATTTACATAATTATATTTATCAAAACTTTTGATGTTTAATTCCTATTGCAATAATAAGTAAGCATGCATGCCTGATCGTTGAGAGGAGTGGGTATCATAATTACTATCTTGAGAAACCTAAATGTTTTTAGAAGGATAGTTGATGTACGTATTATTGAGTTTTATGATCAAATGATTGACTTCATGATATGCGAACATGACAACTATTTGTTCAATTTGTTGGAGTAGTGATGCATGTGGGCAATGCACATGTTGAGCAAGATCACCAAGTTGTGTTTCAATGCCACCATGCACAACCAAATGGAGAAATACACTACTAGTTGGGTGTGGAAGATACAAAAGGACACCTAAATAAGATTTTTGCTTAGCCATCCAGATATTTCACTTGGAACTCTAATATTCTATTGACTTCTATCACACATTTACTGATAAATACATAGGCATTTGAGTACTCGACTCCACCTACAATGAATAAGTGCATGATCATTAATCATCTTGAGATGTCTTTCAAGCAACTTAATTAATTACCATACATGATTCAGTGGTTGTCTACTAGCACTAAGTCCTTAAGCAATGTTTTAAAGCAATTATTAAGGTTGGCTAACATTAAGGTATCATGGGCTCAGACCATTTGTTATCAGATATGGGAACTGGAACTATTGTTAAAGCCCATGACTGAAGTGTAGTTTGGCTATTAGGCTGGTATGGCTTTTTTGTGGGCTTCTCCCTAAACTATTTTCTAGTTTATCTAGCATTGTAGTTCCTATCTTAGTCATGGCTTGAGTTGAGTTTGTTTTGTTTATGCTTTTTATATTTTATTTTACATGGTGGAATCGGTAGCTGCCACGATGATTTGGGCACACTATCCATCTTTATGACCACCATAGTATTCTATGATGTCCGCCTTGAAAGCTACCACACAGTACTTTACGCAGTCCATCCCTATAACCACTATGCCGCATTCATTGTAAATATTTTATGCCACTGAAAGCATGAAAAAAGGGAAAAGTGTTCAATCCAACGAGGCCTGAGATTTGAACCCTTGGCATTCGTCCCCTTACGGATTTCATCACACCAATTGATTTACACCTCAGACCTGTCTGATGGGCCTTTTTTGTAATATGCTTTGTTATCTATTTTTTTATTAATAGAAAATTTGATTTTTTTATTTGTAAAAAAAACATTAAGGGATCATGAGCTAAAAACTTAAAGGAACTATGAATCTCGAGGTAGGGAATCAAAGACAATAAGACTCTTCAATCAACTAAGATGAGTCCTTACATTATGAACACAATTAGTAGATATGAGATCAATAAATTATGGATAAAGACCAATGAATTAATGATTTAAGGCATGAGATATAGATCAACTTATTACCTCTCTTGAGTAGGATTATAACAACATGAGAATCAATGGGCTAAGCATGCAATTGTTTGGAAGAAGTTACAATTTGATTAACATGTCATGGGATAAAAGATCTAATAATTAGAGGCCCTCCTTGCCATGTAGTCAAATACCACCTCTTGTCCCCCTTGGGATAGTGCATTGGTAAAGGCTTTGGGCTCACATTTCAAAACCCAATTTTGAAACACTAGGAGGGTGCCCTTTGTTGTGCCCCCAATTATATGCTTTGAGTGTTAAACTAGCTCTAACAAAAAAATACAACACCACCTCTTATTTAAAAATAGTTAATCACTCACACACATAGTAGAAGCATATCATTTGGGAGATCCCCCGCCCTTGCCGACTATTTTCTTTGAATTGCGACACTTGTTTCGTATGGCAACCATGTTCAACATATGGAGAGCTAGAAATGATTGTATCTTTGGTAAGTGTTCTTCCTCTTTGCACATATTTATTTTTGAGAAGTCTAATATTATTTCTTCTGTGTATTTTCAAATGACAGTTCAATCCAATAAGGTGGCTATGGAGCTCACTCATCTTCGGGAGCTTATTGATCAATGGAGAACGCATCATGCACAGTCAATCGGGTTCCTCTTGAGCAGGATACTCCTCGAAGTCGGTCCAGGTCCAGACAACAGTGTCACTCGCTCCCAAAATGCACTCCTATCCCAACTCAAGGTCCTTACAAAGATGGTCGTGGCTACTTGACTACTCCTCTCTCCCCCCAACTCCTCGACTTGATGCTTGGGATAATCTAGGAGCTTTGATGATTTCTACCAGCCAAGAACCATTTGTTTATAGCTGGGAGTATGTTCCCATTGGTCATCAATTATGTAAAACAATGTTAATTAGCTGTAAATTGTTTGCTTGGGTTCTCGCTTTGTTTTGACGGGGATGGTTTTTCAGTTGATGGCGTTAGCCACGTGGCATGTTTATCCGCCTCTTTTTTTTGTTTATAAAATGTATTCTGTTAATTTTTTTAATATAATGACTTTTTCATTAAATATATATATATATATATATATATATATATATATATATATATATATATTAAACTCTTTGCTCGAATTAATAAACCATTAAACCAATACTCATAAAATATAGAATATAATAAAAATAAATTTTAAACTTTATAATTTTACTAATTAAAATATATATTTTAATTATTTTTTGGATAAATTTTGGTGCATGGAGGGTAATACCGCTCTACTAAGGTTTATGGTGTGAGCCACATTAGGTTATTTTGGAGCTTTTTTTGGCCTCCATCCTTGGTGGCTTAACGGTTTGCGTTGGTGCTACAAGGGAGACGGTTCCCGCAAATGGTACTTCTGGGGTGTCCCCATAAATAACTTCTACTAAAATTTCTTGGAGTAAGGGTTCATCCCCTAATGTTGTTTTTTTTTTCGAGTTTATTGAATCTACATTTAGCTGGTTGGAGTCGCACACCCTAGTTAGGTATTTTGTCGGGCATATCCCTCTTGAGTAGTTACTAAGGGCTTGGATCTCTTCAACATGGGTCCCCATGGCGTTACTAAAATGATACAAAGTCTTACCATAGTTTTTTTTTCTTTTTTGTTTTGTTGATCCTACACATGTCACAACTCTTTATCAACACGGTCCTTAGTGGATCCGTGATTTTAGTCTCTACGATCAAACTCCCCAAAGATTTGGTCTGGTGGAATTCCCTAGTCTTTCCCTCCCTTTGTTTGTTGGTTTAAACCAGATCACTCGTGTGCTTAGGCGTGTGGTTCTCACTGAACCTAATATTTTTAATGCCCGTCCAACCAGGTGGGTATGTGCAAAGGTAGATTTGTCAAAGGATCTACTCGATTCCATCACCATTCAAATGAGGGAGACCACCATTTCTCAGTGGATGGTTTACATTAATCTCCCAAACACCTATTTTTGTTGCCAAGAACTCGATTATAAGATGAAGGATTGTCCGCATACACCACATCCCAAGTTGAAGTCAGCTTCCATGCCTACCCCTAGGGTAACCACTCAACCTAAGGCGGATGGTTGGGTCACTGTGGGCCGTTGCAAAAATCTACGTTCTCATGTTGTTCCTATTCCACATATGATAATTTTTTCAATTCATAGACGACAATTATCACACGCTTGCAGCCTTAAGTTCTATAGTTGACGACTTTTTTTAATCTAGAGTTGGCAATCGTCATAAGCTCAATGCCTTCACATCCACAAACGATTGTTTTTCTTGTTCCACAATCCTCACCCACGAAGGGCACAACACTAGATACAAAGCCATCACCAATGGAATTAGCAGTTCCTACAAATGAAGCAAAATCTAAGAATAACTCCCTTTTTGTGCGGTTTCGATGTTCTGACAGTCCTCGACAGGGGAAAGCAAATGGGGACAATCTACCTAAATTTTTTTTCACCCATTCAAACTTTGGTGGGCGAGTACCAAACCCAATAGTTTCAACAACTTTGGGGCATTGACATTGCTTGAATAGAAGCAATACAATGGAGTCTTAGTGGAGCAACTAGTATTTACATTTGATACTGGGGTCATAAGTCTACTTGGAAAGATTTACTTACACGGACGCTTGAAGGAACGAGTTAGATCTCTTCAAAGTTACAGTTTAGGACTTTTTTGTTCTAGTTTATTTTCAATTTCTCAGTTTTGCAATGTAAACAACTGATATTTTGGTGATCTGTTCATTATTTTTTTTTTGAGTTAGCCTTGGTTTAGTTTCTTGAATAGGCTTTCAAGTGTGTTTCCATACCACTCGTGTTTTTTTTTGGATAAATAAGGGAGTTAGTTACATCCACACTATTTTTAATACCAACCAAATGCATGATTCAAACCACAATTTATATTATTTATAATATTATTATTTTTAATAAGATAAAGTCCACTTTAAAAAAAATTATTTTAAAATCTATAAACATTAATACCACCTCATACTTAGTAGGATCTACTATGTATAAAAGTATGTATAAAAGACAACACTGGTATAGTATAAGTGTATAAGACTTGCATACTCTACCTATTTCGGGAGTCGAACCTTAGTAATAAAGATACTGACATGGCAATAAACTAAACCAAAATATAGTGTAGCAATGCATACATGCTCTTTTCAAAATCAAAATCAGAACATAGGAAGGGTTTTCAGAATGTTTTGGTAGTGACATAGGTGTCAAACAAGGTTGCCATCTATCTCCGACCTTATTTGGGCTGTACATTGACAAGTTAGAAGAATGGATAAACAAATTTGGGGGAGAGGGTGTGCATTTAGCCAAATATGTGGTAAAACTCCTCATGTATGCAGATGATGTAATTCTTGTGACCAAAACAACCAAAGATCTAGAAGATCACCTTTGAGCTCTAGAACTCTTTTGTAAGGAAGTTGGGATGCGAGTGAACACAAGCAAAACAAAAATTATGATTTTTTCAGCAAAAAAGAAGCAACAGCTTGAATTCAGTTTACGGGAGAACCGCTTGAGGTAGTAGTAGAATACAAATACCTGGGCATAGACTTTCATGACAAAATTAATTGGAATACATGTAGGATGAAAAGAACTCAAAGTGGTTGGAGAACACTATATGCACTTCAAAACAGGTGTAGGAATGTCGAGTTGTGGGATTGAAAGATCACCAAGGTCTTATTTGGCCTACTTGTTACACCGGTTTTGTTGTATGGTTGTGAGGTGTGGGCTAGTGGCACAACAAATGCAAAATGGAGGTAAATAGAAATGATTCAAAAATATCTAATCACAAATTTTCTCAAAATTAAGGCCACAACCCCTTATGAAATTATTCTAGCTGAAACTGTAATGTTCCCTTTAGAAGCAATTGCTATGACCAAACTGTTATGTTACTTGAAAAACATAAAACTTGAAAAACATAAAACATGAAAAACGACAGATGGCCTAGGGCAGCTAGGGAAGAAGAGTTACATAGGCGGAAGAATACATGGATGAAACAAAATCAGAAATGGATGAAACGTTGGGAAATCAACATAAATGAATGCCCAAATGTCAACAAAGACATAACAAATCATGTGAACGAAAAGTTTAGAAGTGGAATGTGGAAAAATGCAAGCAGGAAAAGACAATATTATATTGCAAAGTTTAACCCAACGTATGACCACAAGGAAAAAATGTATATAGGCGTTGAAATCAAGTGGAAAGAAAAAATCCTCATTGCTCAGATAAAGACTAGCTCTCATAGGCTTAGATGTGAAATAGGGAGATGGACAACGCCCAAAGAACAATGGGAAGAAAGGATATGTACTCTATGTAGCATAGGGGCGATAGAGACAGAGAAACACTTCATCTATAAATGCTCGAGTTTTTTTAGAGATCTGGAGCAAATACAAAGAAACACTTGAAAACGGATGTATGACAAAGTTATTTAAAGACAGTAAAATTTGGAGAATTGCTAACCCAAATCAACACGAGAAAGAACAACCTTCTCAAAGATATTAAAGATCATATGATATGATTTGAGTAATTATACTTTCATATTTGAAGTCCCATAAACCATATTTGGTTCTCCTGAACATAATTAAAATCATTCATTCAAAAGTCTCTATCTTAGGGGTGGGGATGATGTTGCCCAATGCGCCTTAACAAGTTTTTTGCAGAGTCTCTTTTATCACATGGAGGATATGAAGCCAGCTACGACAAATACAAGAAAGAAATAAAACAAGCACATAGCGTGGGCGTCTGCGATGGAGTGCGGAGTAAGGGCGGCAGTTGCTTCGTGTTTTCCCATCACCCCTTTCAACAACTCCAATTCCAACCGCTCCCATTTCAAGTTCAAGTTGAATACGAGAAGCCGGATAATATCGATCCCAATTTCAACTTTTCCGGCAGGCATGTGTATTAGTGAGAATTCCTTGTCCATGTGCGTATCTACTAATTCTTTCAGGGAGTGCTCCGCCTACCCGTTCCCCCCTTCAAGTCTCCATCTCAATTTTAGTTCAAATTTCGGGTTATTTAGATTCCACAAACAATATTTGCATGGTGGTACAAGTAGTAATAGAAGAAAGTGGTCTCGTAATTGTAGTTGTTTCTCTCGAAACCACGACCACAAGCAAAAAATTCGACACTTGTTTAAGGTGAGCGTGCTACTAATTATTTTTGCCATTTATGTTCAAGCATCTTTTTCACAGAAAAAATCAGAGCTCGGCTTTTAAATAACTCCTTGGATTTAATATTTAGGTATGTGTGTATAGGCTTTTAAGTAATTCCTCCTGTTTAGTATTTGACATTGAGATATGTGTATGGCAAGCAGCTTGACATCATTTCCTGTGTGTTATTGCATTGCACCATCGTCATTCTAATTCCAATTTCAATTCCAGCTGGGATGAGGAGAGGGAAGAGGAAATATGTTGAATTTTGAAGCATAGCCGAAGGAGATAGGAGTAGAAACAATCACAATTGATCAGAATGTATATCATATCACTCGATATATCATTAAGTCAATGGGCATGAACATGGAGACACATCATTTTGTAAAGTTGCCATGAAAAACCGGTAGGAAGAGATTCTCCGGGTTGAATGTTGAATGTTCATCTTATAATATTTGTGGCATTCCTTAGAAAATTATTAACTTGGCTTATAGCATATGGCTATGAGGAAGGTTTGGAAGGGTGAAGAAAATAAATTCATTTTGACCTAGCAGAAAGCGAGCATAATTGGAAAGAATAAGGACTAACAAGGAAGGAAGAGACATGGTACCTAGTGGATGCGTGAGGATTCAGTGTTAGTATGACCGAATTTAAAGTGTAAGATTGGATTGATTGTGATCAGCTCAATTGAAATTTTTTCTTTAACACCATGCTTTGGTTGGAAGATTTTGGATACCTGCCTGACATTGTTGTCAGGAAGGCCTTTGATTGTGTTGCAAGATATGCTGCGGGAAGACATTGTTGCTATTTTCTTGCATAGGCAACAGGTTGCCGTTGCGTTGCAGCTGCTATTGCAAAGGCAGAAGCATTGAATCTGCAATGAATTTGTTGCAGAGCACCATTACTGGTCTTTGCAAACTTGTTGCTTCCAAAGTGTGGATATGTTAAAATAAAAATAAAAAAGCCTGCACCGTAACCTAGTTAACTCTATTTCTTAATAAAAAGGCAAAGGCGATCTACAATTTTAAAACAGAGGCGGCCAGCAAAGTGAAAACTATCGTAACAAATCACAGTACTCATGCACTATTTTAAGCTGGCTTTTGCCTGTGCTTATGCTTTCTGTGAGTTGCATACTTCCCTTGAATGTTTCAAATGCTTCTTATTTCTTCATCCCTCTTATCACTCTTGGTTCTAGTACGCAACATTATTTTGCCAATTAAGCATCAAGGTCTCGCCCAGTTGCTCTAAATTTAAAGAGTACTATGACTTATATTAAGGCTTTTTCCTTGCTAAAGCCTGATCAACTAACAACATCTTGAACCTGACTTCATGCAATTGCATGCCATCACTGGAGAGTGATAAACCATTACCTTGGCATCTTCCTCTATATGTGCCTATATATATATATATTATATATATAGTAGGAGGTCCAGAGAAAGAGAAAGCGGGGAATATATGACCAGAGGTAGAGAAGTACAGTAGAAGATCAAATTTACATGAAAGAAATAAAAGAAAAGTAACAATGCCTAACTTAATTAGAATATTTGTCCTTGTATCTTTTCTGTCTATATTTTTTTTCCACCTATATACATTTGCATGCAGCCTTAGAATGCCCACACACTGGTTGTTACAATTATTTGTGGTCCTGTATACTGTTTTTGGTCATGTAGACATGTCTTCACAGTGAGCTTTAATTTCAGCCTTCTGTCAATTGAATGGAGTTGTTTTCCCAGAATTTTAATTCCTCTTTGTTAGATTTACATGGCCTCCAGGCAGTTTTTAGCGTTTTTTAATTTTTAATTTTAAATTATACCCGATTATTACCATTTTGATGTTATATTTTATTTTATTGACTTGTTTAAGCTATAGCTAGTGGAGGTCAAATTTAAGAGGAGGATAATTTAATAGACAGTTAGGAATTAAGTTCTTTTTGAGCAAATAAGCATAATTTTTTGTTGTTTTAAAGTCATATTAAGTTCTTCTTTTATCATAAACTATTGATGTGTACATCTATCGCTATGTATTTAGTTATATTTTATTTTATTTTCAATTGGTTATATGGGATTGAAACGGGTCCCATCCGTATTACATCATCACCACATAGTGGTATTACAACAGCTTGGATATTATCCATGTATTGCTTGGCAAGATTTGAACCTAGGTCTCCTCCTTGAATCTTAAGGAATCTAACCGGTTGAGCTATCGCCATTTTGATATTTAGTATATTTTATTAACCATACAATCTCTTATTCTTTTTTTCTCCTCTTTTTAGTGCAAATGTTATATTTCACTAGTTATAACATTGGTTATATTTAGTGTAAATGCTATATTTCATTGGTTATTTGATCCAATTAGAGCAAGAGTTGGTCGGTTCTTCATTAGCCATGGCGCCAAGCTTATTCAAAAATCCATGTAAAGACATGGTGTCAATCTTGTTCAAAAACCCGTGCAAAGACATGCCAATACTTCTTGGCATCTATGGCATCTATTTGAACTAGCAAGCAACAACATTGCACTGTACTTGAAGGTAACACCAACATTGTGACTAGTGGTAGTTTCTGTGTGATGCTAGTGCTAATAGGGACATGGCAATAAATGACACCAACATCAATCAAGATATGGCACCAAGACTTATGGTGTCAAAGCCTAGACATAGAGTAATGCCTAGTGCCAATTTTACAAGCCAACATCCACACAACAAATCTTCCATGTGTCTAGTGCTAGAAACTAATTAACAATTGACAAATATGATTGCCATTTATTTTTCCACTTGACGCTAGACAAGAGAGCAAGTGAGCAATTTTGTAATTGTTTTCTTGAATGCCAGACAAGAGAGCAAGTGAGAAAGTCATCACACCAGGTTCCATGTCAGAGTGCCCTAAAGAATGCTATTAACATGCTAAAATGGCTGAAGCTACAAAGTCATCTTCAACAGAGACCAAAAATACAAACGTCAAGAAACTCATTCAGGACACTTCAGAAGAATAGAGGAACACTTTTTTTGGGCAGATTTTGGACTTTTGTGATCAACATAGGAGCACCATTAGCCATTGCCTCTATGCTTGCACTTTTTTTAGAGGCACAACTGGCGCAAAGTGGAAGCCAACATTGACATTTCTGTCTTCATAGGTTAGATTAATGTTGAATAGTCGATAGTTGATTCTAGTAGCTAGAAGCATACTCTTACTCTTTGCAAATCAATTTATTGGCACTAATAGAGTATCTTTGGCAAACTTGAAGAGGTTAAAAGCAGTCATGTGTTGGTGGGAAGCCACGAGCATGAATTTCAAAAAAGATGTAGATCCAAAGGTCATGGAACTTTTGTGTTCCTGTTTCTACCCACTCATGTTTTCCATAGCTACACAAACTCCATAAACAAACTTTCCAATAGTATATTGATGAGTTTAATGAGCTTGTTGCTTGTCTATGAATCAACAACAATGAGAAGCATCATGTTCTCAAGTATATGGAGAACACAAGCTTATACTGAGAAGGGGGGTGAACAGTATAAGCTAAAACTTTTCTCTTTTCTTTCCAAAGCAATAACTTCAAATAATATCAATGCAATAATGAAACAATGCACAAATCACCATACACATAAGAGACAAAGATTTTATGTGGAAACACCCTCTCGGGAGAAAACCATGGCAAAATATTGCTTATAAATTTCTTCAATAAATTTCATGGGCACCAATCCACAGGAGACACCAATCCCCTATACAAGTTCGTGGACACCAATCCACAGGAGACACCAATCCCCTATACAAGTTCGTGGACACCAATCCACAGGAGACACCAATCCCCTTGCTCAAGTTCGTGGACACCAATCCACAGGAGACACCAATCCCCTTGCTCAAGTTTGTGGACACCAATCCACAGGAGACACCAATCCCCTTGCTCAAGTTTGTGGACACCAATCCATAGGAGACACCAATCCCCTCTCACAAATCTGGTCCAAAACTCTGCTCACTAACACTGCTCAAATCTGCTCCAAAACCTTCTCACAAACACTGCTCATTTGTGCTCCAAAACCTGCTTACAAACACTGCTCAAATCTGCTCCAAAACCTGCTCAAATCTGCTCCAAAACCTGCTTACAAAACCTGCTCAAATCTGCTCCAAAATCTGATCAATAATGGCATCAAGTTCTTCACCTTTTCTTCAGCTTGCTTTTCACTACTAAAATGTATTCTACCCAGAATTCGTTTATCCTTATGAACATATAGAGGATGATATTCTAGTGTTGGAAGCTTTACTTCTTCTTGTAGATGGCTGAATTGTCCTTCTTTGTCACTTGGATGCTTGGGTGAAGTTATGCACTAATCTTCATACTCTATCTTTGCTTTTTCTCAACCTCCAATTGACCATGCAATAGATGGAAAATGTACGAAACAAAAAGCCTCCAAAATCTTCTCAACAATGGCATCAAGTTCTATTCTCAAATCTGACATATAATTTTCTTTTTGCTTCTTTATTTAAATATCAAATCAAAACACTTCCATTATCCCTTATTACTCCTTTAAAAATCATACATGGTAAATCTTATTTAAGAGATAAAATAACTCCTTATAACGCCAACAATTATAATAATACCACAAAAACAAATTTTTTTACTATACCTCCATGGCTGCCAACATCAAATGAACCTTCCACCTTTGAAATCTTTATTGCCACTCTTTTCAAAAATCATGCACGAGACTCGAACTTGAGTCTCTCAACTCCAAACTTTACCAACGCAAAGCAAACCACCTTGGATACACTATACGATGAGAAAAATATTCTACCACCTTCAACTTGAAGTAGCGCCGTCAATGTTACACAATCAAATCAATGCTTGTCTTTACACGATTCTTCAGCTCCTTTCCACATGCAAATTCAAGATGAAAATACAAACAATTTCCAATCTATTTTTGGCATTCACAATCTGTTTTTCAACGACGTCTTATAGCTAATGCAAACTCTTCAATTCCAGGAATGTTCAAAAAAATCTTCTTTTCAAATAACGCAACTCAGAAACAAAATTTATGTCCATAAATACCTTTTCACTTGACGATTCATTATTGAGCAAACTAATATTGCATCTGCATTCTGTTATCTGAGAACACAAAATATAACTCACTAGAGACTCATGCGAAGGATACCAATAAACCGATTTTCTATCTCACAACTTCTGTTGGGCTTCACCTTTTTAATAATTCGATTGCTGGCTTCACAATTTCCTCTAAGTTTCAATGTTCACTGGTTTCACGATTTCCTCTGGGCTTCAATTTTTCTCAACGTTTGCTTACTTCAAGATTTCCTCTGGCTTCAATATTTGTTCGCTGGCTTCACAAATTCTGCTGGCTTCAATCTATTCTCAATGGTTCATTGGCTTCGCAATTTCTGCTGGATTCAATCTATTCTCAATCGTTCGCTGACTTCACAACAATATTGATAATATATTTCTTCTCACACTTTCCGCAATCACTTCCGACGATTGTGCGTTGCCTCCTTCTACAAATCAAAACATTTTCTCATGTGTTGCTTCACAAATTCTGTTGGCTTCAATCTATTCTCAATGGTTCGTTGGCTTCACAATATCTGCTGGATTTAATCTATTCTCAATCGTTCACTGACTTCACAATAATCTTGATAATATATTTCTTCTCACACTTTCCGCAATCACTTCCGACGATTGTGCGCTGCCTCCTTCCACAAATCAAAACATTTTTTCATGTGTTGTCTCTAGCGATAGTGTGCTGTCTCTGTCTACAGATCCAAACACTTTCTCAAGTGTTGTTTCCGACGATACCTCCGGCGTTCGTGCGCTGCCTCTACTCCGGCGTTCGTGCGCTGCCTCTACTCCGGCGTTCGTGAACTGCCTTTGATAGGGAACTATTGCATTCTTCATTCGTCGCAGGCTCAAGTCTCCATTCGCTCTCAAACTCTTCTTATTTGTCGCAAGCTTAAGGTTCCGTTCACTGCTCCATTAGTATTGCGCTTGTATATCGAAGGCGTCAACCAACAACTCTACCAAAGTGAAATTTAGTCTTATATTTATATGCAAACGTTTCACTTGCTTATGGCGCCCAAGGTCGGCCCACTTTTCTTTTTAATAATATTTATATTTAAATCTTTTGATTTAAATATATCATATATCAAACCTTTATTACTTTAATATTTAAATATTTAATTTAAATATTAAAGCATACATCACCACCTTATATTGAAATGTACAATGGTGCTTTTGACATCAATGACAACTCAATATTTCATCCTTGAAGATATTTTTGCCTTTGACATCAATGACAACTCAATATTTCTAATAGTATATGAGTGGACTCCATTTATATCTACATTAGATGAAGTTTCTACTTGTTGACAACTTGGTGCTATAGTAAGCTAGGGAGGGATTTGAAGTGAAGCAAAACGTTTCTATGCCTCCATCACGCAAGACTCGACAGGTGTCAAAGCAAAAGCCACTTGTTCCAAAATCGCCTATGGCACCACGTCTTAAGGGTCCTTAGTGCAACAAAGTTGAAAACTTTTCCTATTGCATAATACAAAGAAAGGTAAAATATGGGAGGTAAATGTTGCAATCACCATAAGACTCACAATATGTTGGTCAAATATCTACCTAATTAACAAAAATTGCGTTTGTGCACCCTAGATACGACCAACATTGAAATGTCGGAGGAAAGGAATGTCCTCCGTGCCAATCTCCAGAGAGGGCTGGCTCTCAAACTAAATCCTACATTGGTTGAAGACTAGAGATGCAGGAAAGAAATTGGAAAATGTGGAAAGAAATGGGAAATATGGCCACAGGCCGAATGCGTAGGATTTGGGGCAGACTAACAGCAGGAAATTCAGCCAAGCATGAAATAACATCAAACAAAAGAAAAACAGCAGAATTTACTTATGATATTGCAAGAGCAACCTTCAAAATAACACTCCAACACTCACTCTCTCATCAACAATATTCAAATTCAGATGAAGAATTTAAATCTAACAACAAATAAAGAGCATAAGCGTAAAGTAGAAGTGTATAAAGCAGAAGAAAATCACACAATATCACTTGCAAATTCAGAAGCCCAGTATCTTCTATTGATGCAGAGAACTTAGAGACTTTTCTCGCAAAGTGTCTGACCTCCCTTTTATAATGGAAATTTGATTAGTATTTATAGAGGATTTCGCCTCTTTCATTAAATGTACATGAGAACAAAATGATGGCAGATCAGGAACAAGGGTGAGGAAATTCCTCCTTGGAATCATTAAAAATCCATCCTTTTGAAACAGCGAGCCACCTTTCAAGAGAACATTCCCAAGAAATCAGTATTTTGGGCGTCGGTGCATAGAAAATTAAGAGACATTCAGTGCACATAAAATTAAGAGACATTCATCGCTTTGAAAACGCACTCTTCGCCTTGGAAATCATGAAAATCCTCCTGTTCTTCTTATACGGCTTCCTCCTTCACTCGGGATCTACGATTTGAGTTACTCGCTGCCACCGTCATTTAATGCTTGCAAAAACCTGCTCGGGCGCCTTTGAAATCTCGACTATATTCCTCATGGACTGCGGTGAAATTTCAAAATTGGATGGCTCTATTTCCGTAATTGCTTCGCCCTTTCTGTTCAAAATTGAGTTCGCCCTCCGACAAAAAATACTATCGCTCGACCTTCTATCGCTAGACGCGCTTGCGCGATCCTCCTTTGAGAACGCGTTCGCCCACAGGAGGGGCGAACAGGATGTTCGCCCCTCAATTGGGGCAAACGTGACAACATTTTGTCTTCGGGGTACGTTCGCCCACGAGAGGGGCGAACGTGATCGCGTTTCAATGTTGGGGTGCATTCGCCCATGGGAGGGGCGAACGGTATGTTCGCCCCAGATCTGGGGCGAACGCGACTTTGATTTGTCGCCCCCTTTTAAGTTTCCAAGCTTCACTCCTGTCGCCCTTTGTCATTTCGTTCGCCCTAAGAACTAAAATTTTGAAAGCGCCGGAAAAAGATAGAACGTGGAAGTGCGTTCGCCCCAAGGATGGGGCGAACGCACTTCCACGTTTTGTCTTTTTCCGACGCTTTCAAAATTTTAGTTCTTTAAGTCTTTCACCTTGATCTTTCTTCTTTTCGTTTTACAAGCCCAAAGACGCTTTTATAGTGCACTTATAGTATAGCAAACTTGAATCCCAAATAGAGTCTTACATTTGTTTAATAAACACGTATAATGCCGATGCTAAAAGAATACATATGTAATCTAAACAATAACATATGAAATTGATTAAAAATAAATATTGCTGATTACAATAAAAAATACCCCAATCAAAATACTTTGAACAAAATTCCCAATATGGCGAGGTGCAAAATTGCCAACACAATCACAGTGACGTTGATTGCAAAGCTCACAAAAGTCTTTGGTGGTACAACCCAATCTCAACGTTTGCATGCAGTAGCAAGAGTGATGAGGTGGACATTATTGCCTAAGTACCAACACTCAAAGAACCGATGACAACTCAATCTCCTCCATCTCTAAGGAACAAGAGCACTTGTTTCACAAAGGGTCAATGGCAAGACTTTTCATATCGTCATTGATACTGAAGTCAGAAAGATATAGTCAAGCAGCCAGGTATCTGGACTTTAACGCATCCTCAACCTTACTCCATCTGGTGGCTTCATCTAGGAAATGGAGTAGAGGTTTGGCATCAATGTACCTTTGAGTATGGGATTATTTCTGTGCACAACATTATCACCTATGATGTGGTGCCATTGGACATTTGCAATGTATTACTCGAAATACCTTACCTCTTTGACAGCTAAGCAACCTACCAAGCTTGTCCACAGTAATGATTTGTGCGTGTCAATGGCATGACTTAGCATATATCAGTTTTCCTTACCTAGAAAAAGGCAATTCTTTTACCATCTAAGCAATGTAAGAAATTAATTTCTCATGCAAAAAGGTTTGTCCCTCTCATGGTCCTTCCGAAGACACCTAGCAGTAAGAAGCTTCCCTTTGTAGCATGGAAATCGATCACCCTTTTTCAATCTCAATAGATGAACACTGTAGGCTCTAGTTTCGACGTGGCGCCATCCCAAATGCCATCTCATACATAATGTAGTGTGTTGGAAGTCAAGGACATACACATGCAATTTTGAATGTAGTAGTTTTGTTAATTGTAATGTTTGTTATGTGTGCAATATAGTGTTTGATAATGTACGTATAATTAATAAGCCATGAAGTTGGTCATGATATGAAATGTAAATGCATGACAAGTGTAATGTAAGCAAATGATGAGGTGTCGGGTAGGTAGTTAAGGGAGTAACTACCTCCCAAAAGTATAAATAAAGCCCCTCATTCATTTGAGAGGTTACTTAGAAGACGTACACATAGAAGAGAGAGTACGGAGGATATAGGAGATAATTGCATTGTTATTCTTGTTGTTGATCATATTACCATTCGACCATTGTTATGCAGACTGTTTAAGCATTGTGCATGTGATTGTAGTTGATTATCACTATTGTAGGTAGATTATCCAAATCGTTTCCACCTTATTCTGTTTGTTGTAGACAAAATAGATTGGGCCGTCTGGACTGTTGACTGAGGCTATCCCATGCAAAACCAAGGCCGTTTGATTAGGAGACTAGCTGTTTGAAATATATCCAAGGTCATCTAAACTACAGATAGGGTCTTCTAACTTGTTATGTTGTGCAGGGCCGTCAAGGACAAGTTGATTGTGCATACAGGTTGTCTAGAGTGAGACTTGAGACCCTCTGAGTGTTACTTGGACTGCATGTTGATGAATTTTGTTACTAATTTACTCTTCCATTCCTTCTCCTCTATTCCTTCAATTGTGGAATACCATCGTCGTGCTACATTTGGTGTCGTCGTCATCTGAAGTTCAAATCAATGACTACATGGAGCTTGGGGACAGGAGAGGTGAATAACAGATAACCTAATGCGAGGACGTGGGTGACGTGGACGTAGAATAACGGGTGAGCAACTGACAAGATGAAGCTTGAGGATCATGCAACAGTAAGAGCGAGGAGAGCATGGATGTGCAGAGCACGTGGAAGACTTGCATGTTGACGGTGGAGTGTTGAAAGAAGTTGCTGGCGAGGAGATACGTGCATTAGAGCTAAAGTAAGTATGGAACCCTCAAGAGGAGGGAAGTTCGGATGAAGGACGTGAATGGTGGCAAACATTGTTTTTGACAATGGAGGACAACACACAAATGGAGGCGCAATGTGCAAACGAAGATCAGGCCGAGGAAAACGTTTGCTCGAGTGGTGAAGGAAGCACCAACATGGATCATGCATAGGACAAGGTGAAGCAATTGGTGACTCTAGCACAAGTGCGGGGGAGAGTGCCTAGACGTGCAAATAGGAGTGAAGCACAAGGGCAACCATAGGAGAGTGTGCTCGAAAGACCAGAATTGACGCTTGTATACTCGCAAAAGAGATCATGGAGTGTAAGCGCACAAGGAAGCGGTCGAAGATTGTTTGCAGACCAATCGTCGGTAAAAGGTTTGTTGAGTGGAGATGAAATCAACGAACAACAATCAATGACAAACATTGTTGCAACTGTAGGCAAGCAAAAGTGCTAGAAGTTTATTGGAGATAGGAGAGATGATCTCGAACACCATATCGGAACTTGTGAGATGATATGGAAGGCGAATGGAGTTACTGATCAAGATACATGGCTAAGATTGTTCCCAATGACATTGTGTGGAGTAGCAATTGATTGGCATTTGAAGAGAGATGAACCCTTCACGGATTGGGTCGAGTTGAAGAATGATTTCAGTAAGGACTTCAGACTGCTTTGTGACAATACAAAGATCATTGGCGAAATCTACTCAACAAAGCAGAAGGATGAAAATATTAAATCATATAATTGTCGTCTAAAGGAACTCATTAGCAAGATGGAGGCTAAGTCGGTGGATGGGCTTGAAAAGTGATGGTTCTTAGACGGACTCCTATCAAGATATAAGAAGAAGATGAAGGTGGTTCTACGAACCACATACCAGGAAGCATTTGATTGAGCATTGAAATTGGAAAGTGAGATGAAGACAACAATAGTTGAAGGAGAAAATAAGAGCCATGAGCGAGATGACAATTTTGATAATGATCATGATGATCTTAGTGCCATAATCCAGGCAATGCAAAAGAACCTGGAGCAAATGATAAACGATGTGAAGGGCGAAAAGAAGGAAAAGGACATTTGGTGTTTTGATTGTAAATCAGGACACACCAATGCCAATTGCTCAAAGAAAGCGTATTGCAATATTTGTGAGATTGCAAGTCATGTTATTGCAGATTGCCCATTTAATTTGAGAAGTGCTAGGCACTAGACAATGATGGTGGAAGAGGAGGAGAAAGACAATAAATCTAGCACTTCGAAAAACAGAAAAGGAGCAATAGGTGGTGGATACGAAAACAACTTCCAAGGGAGAAGACAACGACAACAAGGGAATCAAATTGTAGGAGGTGAAGGACGATTGCAATATGATTCTAATGGGACGCCGATTATTCAGTGTAAAAGATGTCAATAGTAGGGACATTTTACATGCAAGTGTACGAACACTCCAAAAAGGAGGAACTAGGAACAACAATGCAATGATGTATAGATGGTATGGACTTGGTAACCATAAGGAGGCAAATTGTCCAAAGAAGGTGAGCACGAGCAACTTGCAAAATGTCAATTTTATTGACATAGAAGAGCCTCAACTACAACAACAAGCACAGAAGGATAAGCTCGTGTTGGCAGTGGCTCGGGCACAAGCACGAAGGATGTAGTAGTACCCAAAGCCTCCTAAGGAGAAGGAGAAATAGCAAGAAGCACACGTACAAATTGAAGAGGAAATGTGAAAGACTAATCAAGGGAAGATTAATCAGGAGAAGAAATTGAAAGAACCCATCACCATTGAAAATGAATAAATGTCAACACAAGAGTTGGAAACGCAAGTATTGTATACAAATGTCAAAGTGAAGGTGTCCAATTTACTATGCGCGATACCTGAGCTATATGCGATGGTTGGAGAAATGGTGTGGACGAGGAGAGTAGAAGAGCCATGATGCCAACTACAGGCAAGGAAAATAGCAAGGGATCAAAACATTGACCTGACAGTCTTGATGATTGATATTGGCAAGAAGCTAACGCTTATCCATATGGAGTTGCTAGATCACAAGTTGATGCAGGTGATCGTTGATAGGGGTTCAAGTGTGATTGTATTGCCTGAGAAGACGTGGAAGGACTTGGGGGCACCATTTTTGTGGTCTCCCAACTTTTGATTGTATGGCACATATCAGTATGGCATAGAAAGAGGAGTCTTGATTGCACAGAGAATGAATATTGCTGACCAAATGTTCTTGGATTTTGTGGTTATTTCTATGCAAAAACAGCCTACGATGCATTGCTGGGACACGGGTGGTTATGCACGATGAAAATGAACCACAATTAGGAGAAGGACCACTTGACCTTCAAGAAAGGACAACTCAAGTATGCAATTAATAAGAAGAATCAGTCTGTTAGTGAAGAATTGGTGAGCGGCCTTGGTCAATGTAGAGAAAGAAAAGATGCTGGATTTGGGAATAATATTCAAGGTAACGGTGAGTGAATGGGTGTCACCTATTGTTGTCATTTTGAAGGAGGGTAACCAAACTTGCATCTATGTGGATTTTTAGAGTTTGAATGCGATTACCATCAAGGGTCCCTTTCCAATACCCTTTATCGATTTAATCTTGGAAGAAGTAGTAGATCACGAGATCTATTCATTTTTGGATGGATTATCGGGATATAACCAAATCAGTATCTCCAAGGAAGACAAATTGAAGACCACATTTATAGTAGAAAATGGGATATATGTATATAACCGATTGCCTTTTGGTTTGTGTAATGCCCCTGCCACGTTTCAAAGGATTATCTTGCACATTTTTGAGCAAATGTCGACAGGCAAATTCAAAGTGTTCTTGGATGATTGGTCTCTATACGGGAGAAAGGATGAGCATCTAAAGGTGTTGGAAGAGTGCATGCGGTTGTGCATGAATGCTCGACTATCGTTAAACCTAAAGAAGAACAATTTGTTGGTGCCATATGGAAATTTGCTAGGGCATGTGGTATGTAAAGAGGGGTTTAAGACTGATCCTAACAAAATCCAAGTCGTGATGAGCATGGAAGGGCCATATGACATAAGTTCATTAAAGTCTTTCTTGAGGCATGTCAGGTATTATCGACGCTTTTCTAAAATATTTGCACAAGTTTCACACCCTCTTGATGTGTTCACACACAAAGGTGTTCCTTTTTGGTGGACAAAGGAGCACCAGAAGGCCTTTGAGGAGTTAAAGGCGAAGTTGGTTTGCGCACCCATTCTGGTGTTTCCAGATTGGGAGGAGTTTCATGTCCACGTAGATGCATCCAATTTTGTGATTGGATGCGGGGTTACTCAGGAGGGGCAAGATGGGTTGGATCAACCCATATATTTTTCAAGTTGGTTGCTGTCGCAAGTAGAGAACTACAACACCACGAAGCGGGAAGCCTTAGGGATGGTATATGTGGTATAAAAATTTAGACATTATGTGCTTGCCGACCCTTTTGCTTTCTATGTAGATCATCAAGCTTTGCAGTATTTGATCAAGCCTACCATTCACTGACCATTCACTGATGAGTTGGCTAGTGGCTCATCAAGTTGCAGGAGTTCATGTTTCGATTGTTGGTGAGATCGGGAAAGAAACATGTGATAGTGGATCAGCTGTCCAGGATTTGCTCAAGAGAGCCTACGGAAGGTGGAGTGTTGCACGAATTTTCGGACGCTCATCTATTTTCAATTACTTTGGTACCATCGTGGTACAAGTATGTGGGTGAATACTTATTGATGGGAGAGCTGCCAAAGGAGTTGACGACAACGTAAAGATCATCATCAAATCAACACTGTTTCAATTGATAGCTGGTTTATTGTACAAGATTGGACATTATGGAGTTTTGTGGAGATGAGTAATGGATGAGGAAGTGAACTCAACGTTGAAGCAAGCTTACAAAGGACTTGGAAGAGGGCATATTGGGTCGAATGCGATTGCGAGGAAGGTTCTTCTGGTAGGGCTGTGGTCGCCCATCCTCTATCATGATGCGAAGGAGTTTGTGACCGCATGCAATACATGCCAGAGAGCTGGGAAGCCTCTATGGAGGGACTTCATGCCATCGCATCCATCTTAGCCCTAGGAGTTGTTTGAGATATGGGGTCTAGATTTTGTTAGACCACTAAAAACCAGCAAGAGAAGATGTAGGTACATTGTGGTAGCTATTAATACTTCACGAAGTGGGTAGAGGCAAGAGCGGTGCCTGATAATTCCGCAAAGAGCATGGCATGATTCTTGTACGAACAAGTCTATGAGATTTGGAGTGCCTCTTCAGTTGACAAGTGATCACGAAGGACGCTTTGTTAATGAGATCATTTAGAAGTTGACTATGGAATTTAAGATCTTGCATTCATTGTCTATTCTATATTACCGCTGAGGAAATGGGCAAGCAGAGGCAAGGAATAAGGTCTTAGTTTACATAATGTACAAAACATGTGGTATTGAAGATGGTGATTGGGAAGAGAAATTGCTAGCGATCTTGTGGGCGTACAAGACTACATATAAACCAATGACAAACCATACACCGTCCTAGTTGATGTATGGATAGGAGGTAGTCGTGTTGGTGGAGTTCTAGCACTAAGTCTGAGAGTGGTCGTGCAAAACCATCTTGGTGACCAAAAGAGCCTAGAGGAGAGGGTAAAGACACTTATCAAGTTGGATGAGAAGAGGGTGATGGTACAGGGGGCCACAGAGGTTGCTCACCGTTGTTGGAAATTGTGGCATGATAAGCACCTGAAGAAGATGAACTTGAAGTTAGGTGACCTAGTAATGGCAAAAGAGAAATCAAGCCAGGGAAGTTGAAGACCTTATGGCTTGGACCCTTCTAGGTAGATGAAGTGATGAGTAATGGCATAGTGAGGTTAAAGAAACTAGATGGGACACAATGTCCCAAGATAGTTAATGGTTTGAAGTTAAAGTTGTACAAAGGAAGGGCATAACTGAACATTGTAAATTTTAAATCAACAAATGAAGGTACAATTATGGGTAGATTGACGGTCACACGACGTCAATCTTTGGGATCCGTTTAAGGAATCTCGATGCAAGAGGTTGGAGATTTGAATTGCACAAAAGAAGAGGATGATGTGGAGAACTTAAGTGACTCGAATGAAAATGAACTTGTGGAACAACTTGCATGGCTGTATGAAGAAGACAATGCAAGGAGACAAGAAGTTGACATGCAACTAATAGTGGAGCAGGAAGAGTTGCAGCCCATGTCCATAGAACTTAGAAGAATTTGTATACATGTCAGGTTCACGAATGTTGAAGAGGGACAAAGATTGAGGTCAATGCCACAAACATACAACAAATGGCGGTAATGTATGTTGGGCAGGAGGAACCGCTAGAACATGAGCCTCGAAGTAATGGAAATGAATACGAGGGAATGAGTTTCCTAGTAGCTATTGTATGTGCACAAAAAGGAATGCATGATGAAATGCAACACTTGCAATGAACAAAGTGAGCAACTGAATATCAGAATAGCTGAATTACAAAGACAAGATGCACATGAGTTATTGTGGATGCAACAAGATATTCAAGCAACTGGTAGAAGTTTTTTTGAAGGGACAAGTCTGGAAGAGAACCCTAGAGGTGCATGACAAATAGGTAGATGTTGGGAATTGCTGATGATTGTGCATAAGAAGTTGAGTTTTTGGAAGAAGACTACTAGTTTAGCTAGCAGAGACATTGAATGGCATGATATTCATGAAGTGCTTTGAAAAACATTGTCAAATGAACAAATAGGTGTTGGTAACTTGTGAAATGAATATAATTGTGTGTCCTTGACGAGTTCAAGCAGTGCGGAGGAAGACTGGAGTAGTGCCAATTTAGGCTTGGAGGTCAGAAGAAGAGTGCGGCAAGGAACACCAAGGAGACAAGTTGTCCAACCAACAGGTAATGTCAACTTACTGCGGAGTGTTGTGTTGCAAGAACTGGAAGTACCTCAACAACAAATTTAAAACACTTTTAAGGATGAAGTGAGAGGGTGGATGGGTAGAAGGTGAAATCTGCTAAACATGAATGAGTCCTTGGGATGTTGGAGAGTTCTACAAAGGCTACTTGACGACTCAAGGTGGGCATTTGATCGAGGCTACTCAAGCAATTTAGGTGGGCCATTAGGATCATCAGGTTGTTCGGGTCAGTTTGGCCAAGGGGGGAGGTTGTTTGGCCTCTTTCCCAACTGTCTAAGGGGAACTAGTCTGCCCTAGACGACCCTTAGGCTGGCTAGCCAATAGGGTGGGCCGTTTTGGCCACCCCCTAATTGTCTGACAGTAGGACCCAAGACAGCCCTTGGGCCGTAAGGACCAAGGTTAGTTTGTCTAGATTCTTCGAAGGCTGTCCAAGAAGATTGTTTGGAGCACAGATTGCCCCTAGGATGTCACAACACTCAGTTTGACTGGCAACAATGGGAGGATCGTTCGATAGTTGCATGGAATCAAAGGAAAAAGAGGTTGGGTTGTTTGAAGAAGTAGAGGATGAGTTGCTAGAAGACCGATGGGCTGATGAAAACAAAGTAGAGCCCAAGAGGTATTCTCGATGAAGTAGACATCATAGGAGACATTTAGGATGGAGAGGTGGGTTGTCTGGCCACCAAGGTAGTCTAGAATAGAATAATGTGAGGCTATCAAGGCGACCAAGTATGTAGTCAAGCAGAAAAGCCGTCTGGGTTTGCAAAGAAGGCTGTCTAGGCCTATGAGCCACCCAAATGAGCAGTTGGAGGGGGCCTCTAGATAGTTAGGCAGGTCGTCTTGTTGCCTAGGCTATCTAAGCTGGAAGTAGAAGAAATTCCACATGCAAAAATTTATGGCATTACAATGGGCCCACCATGCGCAAGGTGGCAGAAGCCAAGAAGACAAGGAAAGACATGTAGAACAATTAGTTGCATGTGAATAAGTTGTGGAAGGTGAAGTGGTAGTTAAGGGGGAGTTGTTGCATGTAGGCCAAGTGTCCCCTTACCTCTTTCATCTTATAAATAGGTGCTAGGAGCTTGCATTTGCTCATTCAAATGCTCAATGCCAAGGAGGAGGAGCAAGGAGGAGATGCCCGTAGTACAAAGTTCTAAAAGGCATATGAGGCTCCGAATAATTTTGGAAGTGAGGACAAGTCCCAACCCATTGTACTAAAGCAGCAGAAGAAAAAAGCTGCATTGGAGAAGAAGACATAACAGAAAGGGTTTTGCTGGAAATCCCTCCCCATTGCTGACAAAATTTGTTTTCCTTTTGTAGGTGGAAAACTTTCATCAGCAGTAAGAAGGGGCTAGGGATAGAAGAAAGGAGGATGAACAAGACAAACTTGTGCAGAAAGGAGTCCGAAGAAGCAAGAGTGACGATTTTACAAGTGTTGCAATTATTTTTCTAGAAACCGTATGTGCCGTACAAATGATATGACATGTTGCTTGAGCAAGAGTAACTCTAGTGCGTGGAGGTGTAAGGGCCATTTGAGTTGCGTGAGAAAACGCTGTATGGACAAGAAGACCTTGCAAAGGGAGGGCCATCTAGAATCGGGTTGTCGAGAATTTGTTGTGTGGAACTAGGTCATCCAAGACCGAGCCGTTTGGAGCTAGATTATACAGGCCATTAGAGTTGTACGAACAATTGTAAAGAAGGGCACCCAAAACAAGTTAACGAAGGGCACAAAGCTGAGCATGCCACGTGGAATTGTGAGTTGAAGCTAAGTCATCTGAAAAGCGGTTGGGGTAGTTGGAATTAATTGCTATCGGAGGATTTAAAAATCCGAAGCCAAGGAAGCGGACTGCAAAAGGAATGCAACCAAGGCCAAGGATTGCTGAGGATAGAACGAGTAGTGTTGCGAAGGCATGTAGTACGAGGGGCGGGATTCCAACTCGTCGTGCAACACTAACAATTGTGTGGTGCAACCTACTGTACGGTCAAATCCTTGTACAATCTATTCCCTTGTACGATTTGTCCATTGTATGGAATAGTATGACACTCTTATGGTAATTACTTAGCACTTTGTACCATGACGACTTGTACGGTATCCCACGTACAAGCAATAATCCAATCCTAATTGGCAACAGTCCTATGTGTGTGCCTTCGTACGATCCACCGTCATACGGCCTTCCTGCGTACTGCAACCCTGCAATTCCTTCTAGAACCTGCAATGGCTAACAATCCTATGACAGTGCAAACACTAGCATTCCTATCACCAAGGCAACGATTTATACACTTTGCAATATTCAAAGGAATACAACATATAACATATTAGCAATCACATTTGCAAGCATTAACAAGGGCTGCAATTAAGAGTAGTGGCTGAATCATGTTATTGTTAACAGGCTGCTGTAACTAGTAGTACATACCTCAAATTACAATTGCTGTTATGGCCAACAATGATAATGGCATCAACATATAACAACAATATCCATATGCGACACTCTTCTCTATTTGCACAAGTACTTGCTCTCTCTTTACACTGCAATAACATAACCTGAACTAACAGAGACTCAATAGGATGCCAAAATGAAGGAAGGGGGAGCCTTATGAAGCCTGCCCAGGCCATTCCGAGCAGTTGCTGGACAATGCATCATTTACAACCGCCACCCCTGACTTCGACGTTACATGAATTATTCAATTTCCTAAAGTTACTTTTCATTAATCTCTAATTTCATGTACATTTTTTCTTTGTTTCACCTAATTTCACTTTTAATTTCATTTGACTTTATTTACATTAATTTTATATACATTTCGTCCAAATTCCATTTCACCAAAACTGCAAACAAAACTTTGTCAAAACTGCAAACAACATTTTTTACAACTTTTTACTTCTTTTTTTGGGAAGCAGTTTTGTTGCCTACATCTGTACTCCCTTTTAAATCAGTTGACGTCCTCATTGACACTTGTTGCTTTCTCATACGACTGTTGGTGCTGAGATTTGGCCATAGGTGCTCCACCCATTTCTGTTATTTGGAGTCATAGGGCTTCCTGTTCATCCTTCAGTTTCTTTGCCTATTTACTGAAATGGAGAAACTGTAGTCCATAGTGTTCTTAGATTTCTTCTCCATTCCGGCTAATTGCACTATCAACTCCTTTTCTTGTTCTGTAGCACCCTTCTGTATTCTTTGTTTCATCTCAGCCTAAGTCCTAGCTGCAATAGCCAACTGTTCATCCCTTTCGGCAATGAGCTGATCCTTATGCTCTAACTCCTCTCGAACCTCATGCATCTGTGACTTAATTTCCATTTCCGCATTATGGCTTATGATGATCTCATTGCACCTCTCCATGTCTCTCTTAATTGCAGCAAGTTCGTCGTCCTTGGCCTTCAACTGTTCGTCCTTGTCCTTCAACTGTTCATCTTTGGCCTTTAACTGATCCTCATAATGCTGCCTTAGGCTGGCAATCTCCGCTTCAACTTCCTTCTTCATTGTCTCTGCTTCCCTTTTCATCTTCTCAGCTTCTTCCTTCATGGCTTCCATCTCTTCCTTATGTTGGTTAACCTGCTCCGCCTTAGATTGGTAAATCCCTTCCAACCCAATTGTTAACCAGTCTATCCAATGAGTCAAAAAATTGATCTGCCTATACACTGGTGCCACTTCTGGTGGAATCTTCCTGTATTCCACTTCAGCTGTGTCTACTGGGCAACGTTGCAAGGTACTTGCATCTATGTATACTCTCCTTGGTACCCTGTAATTAGTTGGCACACCTTCTGGTAGCTCCTTTATTCCAATCATATTCTTTACTTCTTCAGCCTGTAATTCCCATGGTTCTTTCTCATAAATTTCAGTGAGCTTCTTTGTTCTCACATCCTCTTGAACCCACTGTACTGCTTTCTCCATTTCATTGTAAACCATGG
Source organism: Wollemia nobilis (assembly GCA_028583015.1). Lineage (NCBI taxonomy): Eukaryota > Viridiplantae > Streptophyta > Pinopsida > Araucariales > Araucariaceae > Wollemia > Wollemia nobilis. The sequence goes on from JAQPPZ010016984.1 coordinate 3,263,763, forward strand.
ACTGCCACTGCCTTAGCTGTCCTACACAACCCATCCTAAACTGTAGTCGTGCAGAGTCAAAAACTTGCATCATCTTCCCAAAAAATTTGTCCACCTGATCATCAGTTTGGATTCCTTCTTCATCGGACCATCCAAAACTAGGCACTTCAATAATGAAATGCTTCTCTGGTACTTGGAATGTCTCTTCCTCTTCCTGTTCCATATTTTGTTCTTCTCTATTTTCTTCCTGCTGGTTAGGCTGTATTTCTCTATTTCCTTCCAGCTGATCAGGCTGTACTACAATTTGTTCCTGCAAATTTGGCAAACTTTCTTCACTGGCTGATCTTTGACTGCTACCTCCTCTCTGGACAAGTTTGATCTTCTTTCACTTTTTCTGAGATTCTAGTGCAATCTCAATATCCTTGCTCCTTTCAGGGTTCTCAACTTCTGTTTCTCTTGGCACCACTATTTCTTTTAACAGGCCTTGGGCTCTTTCTGAGAGCTCAAACTGCTCTATATTTGGCATCATTGGTGATGCACAAAAATCCACTTGCTGTGCCCATTCAGCAAGTCCTGGCAATTCCTCCTCCACATTGCCTGTCACTACTGGTTCTTCTTGGACCTCTTCAACTGGTTGTGCCCTCACTTCTTCCTGCTGTTGCATAGTCTTTTCTAAGGGTTGTCATTCTTGCGACATCAACCTCTCCTGTTCACGTTGTCTCCTTGTTTGAACAGGACTTATTTGTGGTCCTTCATCCCTTCTTTCTTCAACTTGCTGCTCCTGCAACAACTTGTTATATTCTTCTTGAGTGACTCCCACAATCACTTCTTCAGCCTCCTGCTGCAATTCATTTTCTAATCTCCTTTGCCTCTTTCGTCAAGGGGCTATTTCTTCCTCTGAAGCCTCACTATCCTCCAATGGGACAAAATCTGCTCTTTTCAAGATTTTCTTGGTCCTCACTTTGACTGGAGTAGACTTTGCTATTGGCACCACTTTTACCCATCTCAAAATTGTAGGTTCCTCTTCTGACAACTTCCTTGGAGCAATCAGTCCAGGAAATTCCATTTTGGTGTAGGATACTGCATTGAGCATAATTCCAATGGTGTGGAATGCCATCGAAAAATTCTTCATTTGTCACCTCAAGAAATTCCTAATTCTATATGAAAAATATGATGTCCAATCATATTGTATGTGTTCCATCATGCCTTGCACATATTGTGCTATCCACACAGGCATCTTCGACGACCTGGTTTCTCTTGATAACTTTGACATGACGATGTTCATGACACATCACAACTCATCATTCTTTAATTGGCTTTATTTGATCCCACGACTTCCCAAACCAAAAGTGTTACTGACAAATCTAGGTTTAATAATTGTTATATCTTGGATTATCCTATTCCATTCTTTTGCATCCAAGGGATCTATCCTCATTGCAATTCCATGTTGCGGCAACCCAAACGTCCATCAAAAATTATTTGTTGAGAACATCACCCTGATGTCTCGATTCCCAATTTTGACAATGCTCACATTTTCCCTTGCGTCAATTTAGCTTTTAGTGGATGGCTTGGTGTGTCTTCTTGCCACCACTTCCAGTAGAATTCTCCAGTGGGTTGAGTCCACGTTATCTCACCCAGAGGTATCCTTTTCTTGTTCTCTTTTTCAACTAATTCTTTTTACCCTTTTTGAGTCTAGATTTCCTCCTCCATCCTATGACCCTGTCCTCGCCTACGTGTATGTTTTGCTGTTCTCGCCTTCCATCGAGTCTTATCTCTTATTCTCGTCCTCGGTATTCTCTTCTATGCAACGGGCCAAGCGAGCGTCTAATCCTTTGTGCTTCTATCCTTCGTAAACACTCACCAAAATTTATTTGGTTGCTCATACTTCATCTATCGTACCTCCTTTCTTTCTGTTGTACACTAACTATTCAGTCAGTCTACCGTTGTTTGTACGACCAACTTTTTGCACTTGCACGGTACTCCTTTAGTTGTATGATGCTCCATCATACAGTAGTCTTCATTTTTTCGTACAACTTTCTTTTGTTGTATGGTAGTTTTTTATTCTTTCGTACGATGGCTTTTGTGCGTTGTACGACCACTTTTTCTCCCTTTGTATGGCGACTTCCCTGCCTCGTACAACCACTTTCTTTTGTATGACAACTTCACAACAACTTCCGTATGGCACTTTCTTCAATTTACAGGATTTTTCCCTTTGTAGTCTTGCCTTCAGCGTTCTTTGTACGATGATTTTCTCACTGGCCAACTTTCCCCCTCAGCGCACTTCGTTCGTATGGCTGCTTTCTTTTTCCTTCCCCTTGCGCAATTTTTCAAACCCTCAACTGCAACTCACCTTAAATTACTTTAAACAATAGGTGCTCTTCCTTGTGCAAATTTTTCTACAGGGATTCCGCAAAAAAAAATCAGCCGTCTTTTCCCAACTCCATACAACGTTTCCCTTTTCCATCCTAGTTGAAAAATTTATCTTTTACTGCATAGGCCCTTGTGTTCAATTTTTCTTCTACCGGTTTTCCGTATAGTTGTTTAGTCTTCCGTACACTTGCAAATTTTCCAATAGTTAGGGCACTATCTGATACCCTAACTTTGCTTCCTTTTGCCACGAGTTTCCTGAATTTTGGCTGCAATTTCCCTTCGTTGCAATGTGTTATATTTGGTGGCATCCTTCCTCGATGATCTTCTCTGCTTGGCAACGCCTTCCTCTTTTCCGTTTAACTGCTGTCTTGCAACCCCTCCCGCCCTATTTATAAATTTGGACTTGGGTGGGAAGCAGTTATAACCGCTCCCTTGGCCACCAAGTCAGCACCTTTGCATGCGTTTTTTACTTTTTGCTTTAGGTCCTTGTGAAGGCTTGATTGCCTCCTCGAGATGCCTAAGTTACCCTCTTGTTCCTATTCCTGCAGCCTACTAGATTCTCCTCTATTTTGATTACTTGGGGACAATTCTCTCAATCTTCTCAATCTTCTGTCTGCAGCCAATAGTCTTCGAGTCTGTCTTTGTTCCATAGTAGCAAAACTCGGACTCGGCTCGGACTTGAAGGTTGACTTGGGGCTCGGACTCGGGACTCGCAAAAAAACTCGGCAAGACTTGGCAAAAACTCAGCAAAAAGAAAAAATGAAAAAAAATACAAATTTTCATTGAAAAAATAAGTTTTTTCATGCAGATTACTTATTATTATCTTCTAACACATTTACTCAACATTCAACAATATACAAATAAGAAATTAACAAGAAGGGAATATTCTTTCTTTTATTCATCAAAATGTTTAAGTTAATGATGTTTAATAACTTTGATGTGAATATTTAATTTCAATATATTTAAATATTTTGTTTTTATAATTATTTTGTCAATTTTTTTAATGTTGTTTATTTTACCATTTTAATATATTTAAATATTTTATTTTATAAATGTTTTTAATATTAATAAAAAAAATTATATTTATATAATATTCTAGTGATAATAGTGACTAAATAGTTGATGTAGCCAACACTAAGGTTCAAATCTTGACGACACCAAGTAGTTTAATGTACTAAATCGATGTAAAAAGAAAAGGGTAACCCTTTCAAAAACATATATATACACTAGTGATAATAAATGTATCTCACTTTTATCAAATGACATATGCACAAATACACATATATTTGTCAAATTTTTATAACATTATTATATAATCATAATGTAATAAAATGAAACCATTTAAATTTTACATAATTAATTAAAAAATATTTATTTTAATTTTTTAAAATGTTAATATAATTTGAAATAATTAATATTTATTTTATTTTTTTTTTTTTGGTATTAGGTAGAGGTGGTTATAAGGTCCACAAACCTTTTACATAGTCAAAATGGGCTGGTTCTAGCTCCAAGCCCGTATAATCAAAATACAAAATGGATCTTCCCAAGACCCACATTAAGCCATACTTAGAGTCCGCAGTCCTATACTTGCCGCTGGACTATTCAGGATAAAACAAAAACCAGACAACACCTAGCACTTACTAAACATAACACTAGGCTGCTGTACCGTACACTTGTCACTTCCTAGGCCCCAGCAAATGGGTTGCCTTTTGTCCCTCTGCCTAATTCCATCTGCCGGATTACTCATCATCAACCACTCTGATCTCCTGCTGCTCTAACAGGTTTGATCTTAGATCTTCTTTAGAAGCCAACACCAGTAATTCTTGAGGGAAGTTATCCTTCCAAATTTGCATCTCCCCAGCAGAAACTGCAATATTTGCCATTAGATCCGCCGCTTGGTTCCCTTCTCTGAAGGTGTGTTGGATTCGGGCACTAACCAAATGGGATTTATGAATCTTTGCTTCTAGGATAAGCTCCGAGATGGTCCAGCTGGGGTCTTTATCCTCCTTAATTGCCTTGATTATATTAAGCGAATCCCCTTCAAAGATTACTTCCTTATAACCCTCTAGTCTGGCAATTCTCATTGCCTGCATGCAGGCTCGGGCTTCTGCAAAATGATTTGTTTGAGTTCCCAAAGGCTCCGCAAAGGCAAGGACCACTTTTCCTTCCTCATTTCTCATAACTCCTCCTGCTCCCGCAGCCCCCGGATTTCCTTTGGCTGCCCCGTCAAAATTGAACTTAACCCACTTTTGTGTGGGGGGTATCCACTTGACACCATCCCGTGGGTTGGTTGTAATGACTGGGTCTGGAGGTTCCTCTCCCCAGTTCCGCAAAATCCTCCTTTCCCTAGGAGACAAGGTCTCATTTTTGAAGTAAAAGGTTTTCCAGTTTTCTTTCAGAGCTCTGATTATTTTATTACCACATAACCTGGGATCTTTCTTCCGTCCTTTAAATACTCTCTTATTTCTCTCATTCCATATCCCCCATAAAAAATGGGGTAAGCTGAGCTTCCAGAGCCAAGTCAAAAGTTTCGCCCGGAAGGGGGAAGCCCACTGTATGCAGAAGTCAGACATGCTATTTGGGCGGACCCAATCTATATGAAATTTGGACAGAATCATTTGGAAGACTGCACAAGAAAATTCACAAGTTAGAAAGATATGACTTATAGATTCTGTCGCTTTCTCACACAGGATACATCGATTGATGAATTGGAAACCTCTCCTCTCGCAGATTATCTCGTTGTCGAATCTTATTTTGAACTGCCAGCCAAAAGAAGAAAGCTATTTTTGGGGTTAAATTCTTTAACCAAATAATAGAAGTCGGAGTCCAACCATTAAATCCCGAGTGGATTAGTTTATAGGCAGTTTTTACTGAATAGATCCCACTTGTAGTTTTGCCCCAAATCATCTTGTCTCTTCCTCCCCCTGGAATGATCGGGAACACCCTTAAAGCATCATTGAGTTTGGTCGTGGCCACCTTCTCTTGCTAAAGGATTTTGAACTGTGATTTTCTTCCAAGAGGAAGTTTCCTGTGCTACAGCAAGAAAATCCCCTACTTTTCCTCCCATTTCCTCCGAAAGTTTGTGTTGGAGGACCCGAAGGTCTAAGTTATCTTGCAGAGGGGCTTCTTCCAACCACGGATCTTGCCAAAAGTCCACTTGTCTTCCATTACCAATTCTCCATCTGATGCCTTTCCTGACTACCTCACGACATTCGAGCAAACAATTCCAAAAATAGGATCCTCTAGGGAGATTATCAGCTTTCAGGAAGTCCTGATTATTTCTGATATATTTTGCCTTAAGAAGTTTTACCCATCCCAATTGATCATTATTGACAAATCTCCAGACCTGTTTGCCAATCATAGCTTGGTTCATTTCTTTCATTCTCTTCAGCCCCAGGCCCCCTTGATCTTTGCTTGCACACACCTGATTCCATGCTACCAACGGAATTCTCTTTCTCTCCTCCGAACCTGACCACAAGAAGTTGCGCTGAATTTGCTCCAGTGTAGCTCGGACCTTTGCAGACATTCTAAATAGAGACATGCAGTAGATTGGAATGCTCAGTAAAGTAGTTTGAACTAGTAAGGCTTTCCTCGCGGAGCCGAGAAGGCTGCCCTTCCACCCTCGCTAACTTTTTGGAGATCCTGTCAATGACTGAGTTCCACAATGTAGCCTTCATTCTTCCTTCGAACATAGGCATGCCTAGATAAGTCGCCGGTAAAAGCTCCTTTCCACATCCAAAGAGGTTAGCTATTCTTTCCTCCCTCCCACCAGGCGTGTTAAAGAAATAGATGCTACTCTTCTTATAGTTTATGTACTGTCCTGCTTCCGTCTCATACTTGGTTAGAATTCTCTTCAGCTTCCTAGCCTGAGGCACCGAGGCTTTGGACACAATGATCGTATCATCCACGAACTGTTGGTGAGACACTGGCTCTGCTGTTGAGGCTGGTTTGAAACCTCCCAATCGACCTTCTGCCACAGCTTCTGAAATGTTCCTACCCAATGCTTCCGCTAAAATAATAAACAAGTATGGAGACAAAGGATCTCCTTGTCGCAGCCCCCTTTCACTCTTAAAGTAACCGGAGGGTGACCCATTCACCATGACAGAAAATCTTGTGGTAGAGATACAACTAAAAATCAACTTAATCCACTGGGGACAGAAACCAAACTTACCCAAAATCTTGGTGAGGAAACGCCATGAGACCCGGTCGTAGGCTTTATTCATGTCTAGCTTTAGTAACATACCTGCTTCCTTACTAGCCACCATTGAATGAATAACTTCGTGAATTGTGATGATACCATCCAGTATTTGCCGCCCTTTCACAAAACCTCCTTGGTTCATATCAATGATGAATGGCAGGATAACCTTCAGCCTATTGGCGATTGTTTTCGTGAGAATCTTCATCAGAGTGTTACATAAACTGATAGGGCAGAAACTGGAAAATTCCATTGCTCCCACTAGTTTAGGGATGAGGACTAAAAATGTAGCATTAACTCCTTCTGGGATTTCCATGTCCTTTTGAGCCTCAATTATAGCTTCCACTACATCATCGCCTAGGATATCCCAAAACTTCTGAAAGAAAGCAACGGGGAAGCCATCCGGTCCTGGGGAGCTCGTTACCATCCATGTCAAAAACCGCCTTCCTGATTTCCTCCTCTCGTAAAAGGGCTGAGTAAGAATCCATTAAGATTCTCAAGTGACAAGGGGTGGAATGGCCGCCAACAGAGAGTCCTCTTCTTCAATAGTAGGATTTACATCTTCTAGCAACGATTTAAAGAACTCGGCCGCTTCCCTCCTTATGTCTTCCATATCTTTGGTGTTAGACCCATCGGCCATCTTGATCTCCTTAATTTTGTTAGTACTCCTGTGGCGAAGAGTAGAGACATGGAAGAACTTTGTATTTCTGTCACCCTCCTTCAACCAACGCAGTCTGGATTTCTAGCCTCCGGAAGGTTTCTTCAAATCCCAGCACCGTGTGGTATTCGGCTAACAACTCCCTCTCCTGGTTTCTCAGATCTTTTGTAAGCTGATCTGACTTCAGCTTCTCCTGCAGTTCATTGATCTTGTCTTTTAGTTCTGCCTTTTTTGCGAAAATATTGCCAAAGGAAGTTTTGTTCCACTCTCTAATGTTAGCCTTCACATTCCTCAGTTTACACGCCACTTGGGCCAGTTTCGAACCATTATACTTTTTGTCCCACCATTGGGCAACCAGATCCTTGAGATCCTGGTGTTGGAGCCACATAAGTTCGAATCGAAAGGGTCTGATGTATTTTTTCTTAGAGTCCTCCCCAGTTTCCCACAGAATTGGGTTGTGGTCAGACCCGATTCTTGGTAGTGCCGTTAATGAAGAGTCCCCAAACCTCTCCAGGCATTCCTGAGAAAGAAGAAACCTATCTAATCTGATCTGAATTTGGTTTTCCTTCAGTCTTTTGTTAGACCATGTATAGGAGAATCTACGCAGGTCCACATCCATCAACTCATGTTGATCAACAAAATCTCTAAACTCGTAGATATCAACAGTTATTCTTTGAGAGCCCCCAAATTTATCTGCAGGATTAAGGTAGCAATTGAAATCCCCCGCCACAATCCAAGGGTAGTTGGGGACCGTCTCCCTTAGTTCAGCTAGCTGACCCCAGAGAACCCTTCTCAGTCCCTGTCTAATTGGAGCATATACATTCGTTAAGATCCACTCTTCCTGCGTGGTTTTATCCAAACATAGGAGACAAATAAACCAACTAGACATCAGAATCACTCTACTATCAATCACATTCTTGTTCCACATAACCAACAACCCTCCTGCTGTTCCAGTGGCCTCCTGGGCTACTACTTCAGCTTCTCGCCAAGTCCTATTCTTAAAAGGGATCACTCTACTCTCCTCCATTTTAGTTTCTTGTAGTAATATCATATCCGGTTTGTGTTCTTGTCTAAGAGCATACAGAGCTCTCATTTTTGCAAGATTGCTCCCGCGTATATTCCATGATAGAATATTCATTTATGGGCTTTGGATCCCCGAGCCTTCGCCCCAAAGTGTAATACTGCTTGAGTGCCATCAACCACTCCTCGCTCTGCTTCTTTCTGCCTTAAGGCAACATTGCTAGGTTTCCCTCTTCCTACCGAACCATATCCCCATACATCCGCTTTAGGCGGGGGTTCCTTGGGTTTCACTTGGCTTTTGGTAACCATCTTGGATGGGTCAGTCTTGGCATTTGGGGTAACAACCTAGATCTCCAGGTTAACTGGTCTTTTTGACAGTGGAGATGATTCCGTGCTCTTAGCCTCTTGATTAGTAGGTTCTTTTTTCCCCGCTTTGGGGGTACACCGATCTTGGTGGTTCACCTCTACCTCCCGAGTATCCTTGCCCGTCTTATCGCTTTCCTGCTCCTTCCTCCGATTTTTCTCCTCTAAATCCTTCTCTTGGGTCTCCTCTACCTCGTATTCCACTTCTTGGCTATCCATCCGATCTCCCTTCGGATGATTTAATGCATCAAAACTGTTCTCCACTGGGATGTTGATCTCCTTGGAATTTCTTCCCATAAATTCCTCTGCAGTATAGGGGACCACTTTCGTCGAGCCTCCATAGGTCTCCCGTATTACCCAATCGAACTTACTTGCTCCAGGGCGTTGATCTATGTGGTTTTTTCCTTTGTGATTTGGTTCTGGGGCCTGCTGCATCACCTTTGGAGCAGGTTGTACTTGAGGGTTCCCACCAGAGGGACCAACTCCCCTGTGAGAGGATTCCGGGGCATAGGTATTTCTGGGAGGAGGGTTATAACGTTGCCTCTTTCTGACATTAGGCCGAACGGGGTCTTTGATATTCGGATTCCTAGCCCCACGTCCTTGAGGCCCATGTTGGGCAGGAATGGAGACCTGCGGGGGAGGGATATTATTTTGGGTTTGTGGAACAATATTTTGGGGTGGGGGTTGGTTCTTGGAAAGGCAGTGGATACCCTGGTGCCCTACCTTCCCGCAAACACTACACTTAATAGACATATTTTCATATTCAAAGGCCTGAGTATGAAGGCCATACATAGACGACAGTATAATAGATTTAGGGAGTTCTTTACTCAGGTCCGCCAACACACACATGCGAGCAGAAAGAAGTCTTGTTCTACTCAAGGTTGCAGGATCGATAGCTACCGGTTCCCCAATCTCTGTAACTATCCCAACCAAGATTTGCTCATTCCAGCAAAGCAGAGGTAATCCCGACATCTTAACCCAAATAGGAGCCAAATCCAACACCTGGGTCTGGGGGTTGAAATCGGGGGTCCAACGCTTCAGATACAAGCCCCTTTTCCCAAAAAACCAAGGACCTCCTTGAAGAATCCTTTCCATGTCCTGGTCACATTGAAATGTCACCAAAAGGAAACTCTTGGGTAAAGCCTTAATCATCATACCGGCCCTTGGCCGCCATTTCTGGACGGCCCATCTCCTTATGACTTCCAAGTCCGGCCGAACCCCCATAAATTTCGCCACCAGAGACGTTCTGCCCTCCATAGCCACATGCTGAGCTAGGGTATCCGGGATGTCCAGCCTACCATTGACAGGTTTTAGATTAAAACAAGAGTCGGACAGTTTTTGCTTACCACGAAGAGCATTAAGATAAGATGGTCTCCAGTTGTCAGGTTTCTCTTTGTCTCCTTCCTGGGTCTTCCCTTGATCCTGACGCACAGAGTCCTGGTCCCCATCAGAGATATCTTCGACTGCATCCGCCCAACGCCCTAGGTCCAGTTCTATTGTCACATTTTGCACGGGGTGCAATGTTTTCAGTTTTTTGAGATCTCAAAATTTGACAGCAGTTGCCCTGAAAAATGGCTAAGTGTCAGGGTGCAATCCGACTTTGCAGCGAAGTCGGAGTGCGCCCTCCAGTTGGAGTGCAGCAGGAATACAAAGTGCGCGGTGCGATCGACCAGAAGAACAAGTGTTCTGGGCGAAGTCCGACTTCGCAGCGAAGTCGGACTGCGCCCTGCTTTCTGGGCGCACCTTGTAGCAGGCTGGCAGGCTGGCAGGAAAAATGACTAAGTGCTGTGGCGAAGTCCGATTTCGTAGCGCTACCCCTTTCCAGGGCGAAGTCCGTACGGCAGCAGAAATCAGCTTTCACCTGTGCGCAGGCCGACTTCGCAGGGAAGTCGGAGTGCGCCCTTTGACAGGTGCGCAGTAGGGAAATAAACTCAGAAATGCACCCAAGGCATGAAGGCCTTCCCGACTGCGCTGTTTTCTGCCTGCGCAACCCGATGGCGCTCAGATCCTGGGAGAAGTTGGATAAACTGCCTTTCAAGGCAAGCACGTGTCAAGCAACATCATTCGACAAGTGTCCAGCTTTGGGATCTGAGCCAAGACGTGCCGAGCAAAAGGACAAGCATGGGCTGCACTACTTATGCCAGCTGCCCCATTTAAAGCTGATTGGAGGTTCTACCTGCTTCAGCTACCCGCATTCCTGCCGATGAGAAGTTCTACCGAACGCGCTGCCACGTATCTGTACAGCCTCCAGGGAGACCATGCTGCGGGTACAGTCCTGTCCGACAAAGGTCAGCATTAGCAGCTCCATCGCCGCTTTTGTCAGCTAATGTTTGACTGGGACTTTGTGCCCATTAATGTAACGGGAGGGACTCGGGCTATAAATACCCACCATGTTTTCATTGTAAGGTGGTGGAAGGGGAATGTCTGTTAGGGAACCATTGTAGCTGTGCTTCTGCTTATCAATATAAAGTATACGCCTGGCTCTGTTCTGCTTCTTTTATTTTTTATGCTGCCTCTCTTTCGTCATATTTCTTGTGCCATGGCTTGTTGATTCGCTTCAGCATTTGGTGGCCAAGTACTCCTGAACGTCATTGATTAGAGGATACATAGAATAAATTAAGTAGCAGTTCCTTCAGTTTGTGTGTTCTGTTTATGTTGCTGTCCGTAGTGGTGATTGATGCACTGCCGTACTGTTAGTTCCTTGTAGGGAATGTCTGTTAGGGAGTCATTGTAGCTGTGCGTACAAATTCTCTGCATAACACGCATACTTGGATCTGACATCTCTTGGTTGCTTTTTGTATTCATGTTATTGTCCGTAGTGGTGATTGATGCACTGCCGTACTGTTAGTTCCTTGTAGGGAATGTCTGTTAGGGAGCCATTGTAGCTGTGCGTACACTTCTTTATACAAAAGGTATACTTAGGTTTTGCAGTTTCTGGTTGTGCTTTGTATTTATGATGCAGTAAGTAGTGGTGATTGATGTGTTGCTGTACTGTTAGTTCCCCCCACCCAACTCCAATCACATTTGTAAATTCTTTCCGCATTTTATCTCTTTCCTGCACTCTCATCTTAAAACCATAAAACCCCACAGGTAGCCGGCCTTCTCCGAAGATTAGCACGGAAGGCATTCCTTCCTTCCGGCCTTTCAAGCTGGTGGGCGAATCTGGGCGCGTTAACACAAAATCCTTTCCTCATGGCAGATTCGTAACCAACAGTTTCTCTGGCACGCCCGGTGGGACCAAGGTCCCACGTTTGAAGAGTGAATTTCTAATCCGTCTCCACCTGGCGCAACGTTTCTCTGGCATGCCCTGTGGGACCAAGGTCCCACGTTTGAAGAGTGAATTTCTAATCCGTCTCCACCTGGTGCAACAGTTTCTCTGGCACGCCCGGTGGGACTCGGAGTCCCACATTTGAAAAAACTCAGGCTCGTGTTCACTCGGGCTGACAGTTCATTCTGAGCGCCCGATGGGACAAGGAAGTTTCCTACCCCCAAACAGAATTGAAGCACCGGTGTTCGCTTCATTGCTGTTCAAAATCAGAACACCTGGCGACTTTGCACGAACATATCTTCTAAGTCCGAAAGACCGGTCCCGAGACCTTCATGCAAACTAGAAGTTGGTGAGTAAGGGATCCGAGAAACCCGCCTGCCTTTTACGAATTGGACATCGACGCTCGAGGCGAAATTGTCAGGCTGGCTGATCAACAAGCTCTTGTCGACGAGGCCGAGGCTGAAATCCAAGAAGAAGCCGAAGCCGAGGTCGGAAGAGCTGAGAACGAAATAGAAGAGGCCGAGGAAGAAGAGGAATCTACATCCTCGGAAGGTACCGACACTGAGTATACAACCGACGAAGGAGAAGAAGAAGAAATGGCTGCCCAGCAGCAGAATGATGATGATCTCTTCCCGGCGGTGGACTCTACAGGGCCCCTGGCCCTGGTCGGACAGCAAGCTGTGCCCCCTGCTGCTTTAAAGTCCATCCCTACGTACGACGGCTATGGCAAGACGGCGTACGAGCACATCCAGGACATCCTTGCCTTGGCTGCATTGCATTCCATTACTGACGAAAGTGTGAAGACCCGTCTGCTGGCCCTTTCCCTAAGGGGAAAGCTTCTCTACTGGTGGAGATCGCTGCCAGAGGGATCTATCACAGGGTGGCCCCAGCTTGCCAGAAGGCTCGTGAAAGGATGCAACGAGTCTGCTGACCCCACTTCTTTGCTGCATCAGTTCCAAAGTATCCAGAGACACCCTCAAGAGGAGGTGTCTGACTTTAACATTAGGTTTGCGAGATCCTGGAAACGGGTACCTCGTGAACTTCGGCCTTCAGCTGGCATGGCTGCTCACTACTACCTGAGATCCTTCAACTCAGACATATGCTCGCTCGTTGAAGATTGCCGGAATAGACTCGTTTCCTGCTCTGTACGAGGCTGCCCAGCAAGCTGAAGTGGATATTATTTCCATCGGCAGACTCCCGTCCAGGGTGCAGGAACCCATTCATCCCGACTTCCCCAGATCCCAGTATCCACCTGCTTCTGGTGGTGCGCCGTCCACATCAGGGTAGCAACCCCAGCAGCAATGGAATCCGGTGCCGGTCGTAACTCCTTACGGCCCACCTCAATTGCATTTTCCTCACCTGCCTCCTGCTCCACATTTTCCAGCACTCCTTGCTCCCCCGCAGTATGCACCTTATTCCAATCCTCCTCCATTAGCCGCATTGCCTCCACCGGCACAGTTGCCGCCTCCTGACAGTAACATTCAGAATACAATCCTCTAGGAGGTGCGGGCTTCCACCGGCACAGTTACCGCCTACTGGTGCTTCCATGACTGTTATGCCGAAAGCCGTCTGCGACGAGATCGGGATGGAGTATACAAGGAGCAGCCAAGGTGTGCTGCAATTAGACGACACCCCTGTCAAGACAGTTGGTGTCATCAAGGACATCCCTATTCGGCTGCATAAGGCTCTCGACATCGTGGTCATTCAAGAAGTTGTGGTTGTTGACTTGGCTCCCTACTTCGGCATGTGTCTCTCACGGGAGTTCACTGCGAAGTTGGGCGGGTACCTGTCTCTAGACTACTCACACATGGAAGTGCCCTTCAAAGGAAGGAGACTGAAAATCTTTAATGAGAAGCCTTCCACCTTCCTAGTAGAGAAGATACCCGGAGAAGAGTCGGACTGCATGGTCCAGCTGACGGAGGAAGAACTAGTGACAGTAGAGCTGACGGAGCAAGCCCTCGAAGTGCTACAGCTTGAAGATGAGTTCTCTTTGCGGGATTTCAATGCCGTAATTGAGACAGAGCAGGGTTGTTACACCATTGTACAGCCCGAGAGGCTTGACAAGTCAGCTGCAAAGGAAGTGGGACCTGCACCTGAGAAGCTGTGGAAGCTTTTCTTTGACGGCGCGCGATGCAAAAATGGCGCCGATGCAGGGGTGCTTCTGGTTTCTCCTACCGGGATCCAGAAGGACTATACCTACAGGTTGGCCTGGAGTTGCACTAATAACTCGGCGGAGTACGAAGCCCTGTGCTTGGGTTTGCGAAAGGCGGAGAGGCTGGGGATTAAACACCTGCAGATCTTTGGAGATTCAGAGCTGGTGTGTCACCAGGTTACGAACAAGTGCGCCTCCAAAAAGCACTATCTCAAGGCGTACCGCAACCGGGTGTGGGACCTGATGGAGTCTTTTGACTCGTTGAATGTCAAGGCGATATCGCGTGAGAAAAACAAACACGCTGACATTCTGGCGTCTGTTGGAGCCAGGTACGTTCCGGTTGACGACGTTGTCCAGAAACCGAAGCCGGTTCGCACTATTTACAGGCCTTCTGTGCCTGATAAGGACATCCACTGGCAGGTGTTCGATTGTGACGAGGAGATCGTCACTTTTTTGGTAAATGAAGCATGTTCAATCGAGAGTAGAGACCCTGATGACGAGCAATATGAGGGGTTGATACAGTTGAAAAATAATCATGTCCCAAAAGGACTGATTACATTGGAGAGTCTATTTGATCAGAATGACAGAGCTATATCTCATAGGATCAAAGTAGACCCGAAGTAGTATGCTGACCTGGAACTTCAACCTGGTAAAACTATCAAGGTCGGGATAGACTGCACTTCGGAGGAACTTGAGCGGATCAGATCACTGTGCCGAGAGTTCCCCGACATCGTGGCCTGGTGCTACGAGGATTTGAAGGGGTATGACAGAAATGTAATCCAGCATACCATTGAGCTAGAGGATGGCGCCAAGCCATTCCGAAAGAAGCAGAGGGCCGTAAATCCGAAAATTGAGGCCATGATGAAAGCAGAGCTCTTGAAGATGCTGGAGGCCAAATTCATCTACCCCATCAAACATTCATCCTGGGTCGCGAATTTGGTGCCTGTGAGGAAAAAGAATGGCGACATTCGTCTCTGTGTCGACTTCAGAAACCTGAATCAAGCTTCCCTCAAGGACCACTATCCACTTCCCCAAATTGACCAAATTCTACACATCGTTGTTGGAGCCTAGAGATTCTCACTTCTAGATGGATTTTTCGGCTACAACCATATTTGGGTCAGGGATGAGGACCAGCATAAGACGGCGTTCACCACCAAATGGGGGACGTTCGCCTATCAGCGCATGCCTTTCGGCTTATCCAATGCTGGTGCCACATTCCAAAGGGCCATGGACCTGGCCTTCCGAGAGCTGCTCAATAAGATCATTGTCATCTACCTTGATGACATGACTGTTTTCTCTCACCAAAGAGGGGATCATGTTTCCCACTAGCGGCAAATATTTGAGAGGTGTCGAGAATTCGGCATTTCTATAAACCCGAAGAAGTCTGTCTTCGCGGTAAAAGAAGGTAAGTTCTTTGGGACATGTCATCTCCGAGAAAGGCCTCGCCATTGACCCTGACAAAGCAGAAGCCCTCCTTCGCTTGCCAGCCCCAAACGATAAAAAAGGGCTGCAGTCCTTCTTCGGCCAGATTAACTTTGTGCGGAAGTTCATCCCGGACTTCGCACAGGTGATCAAGCCTATGGCCGAACTGCTGAAAAAAGATACAACTTACGAATGGACTGAAGAGAGAGAGCAAGCCTTCGAGGAAATCAAGGCTCGATTTGCGCAAGCTCCGATGTTGATAAACCCGGACTACTCCAAGGACTTCATCCTTTATGCGATGGGAGAACCGGAAAGTTACGCCGCAGTCCTAAGTCAGAAGGGAGACGATGGCGAGGAGCGTCCCATAGCGTTCCTGAGCCAAGTGATTCAGCCGCATGAAGAAAAGTACAACTTTATAGAGCGGCAGGTTCACGTTGTCATGAAATCCCTCCGAAAGTTCAGGCATTTTGTCTCCCAGAGCAAAACGACTGTCTTTGTGATTCACCCGAACGTTCGAAGCTTCATCATACAAGGAGAGCCGGGTCACAAGAGAGCAAGATGGATTGCAAAAATCCAGGAGTTCGACGTCGAAGTGCGGCCCACCAAGCTTATCAGATGCCGAGCCTTGTGTCAGGAGCTGGCTCGAAGTGTTGTAGCCGGCATCTCCGCCTGTAAGTGGGAGGACACAGCGACAAGCATCTACCTAGCCAACTCCTTATCGGAGGAGAGTGATTGGACAGATGAACTGGTGAGATATTTCTGCACCGGAAGATGTCCAGATCACCTGAACGCCTCACAACGAAGGAGGTTTCGGCTAGGTGCACTCAAGTACACTCTTCGCCCCGAGGGGCTTTACTTCAAAAATATTGACGGCATCCTGTTGCGGTGCGTCATGAAATCAGACCAGCCCAGGGTCCTCGGAGATTTTCATTCCGGGACGCCTGGAGGTCATCATTCTGCAAGGCCTACGGCCTTGAAAATAATTAGAGCCGGGTACTATTGGCCCACTCTATTTACAGACGCTTATGCGATACTGTTCTAAGTGTGATCAATGCCGGAGGTTTCCTTGGCGAAACAGAAAAGCACCCCTGCCCCTTCAACCGATTCAGGCCGAGACTCCGTTCCAGCAATGGGGTCTAGACTTCATTGGGGTGATTTCGCCTAATTCCTCTGCCGGACACAAGTTTATTCTTATAGCCACCAATTACTTCACACGGTGGGCAGAGGCGATCCCAACCAAAAACGCGGACCAAGAAACGGTCATCGGGTTCCTTGAAAGCCTGATTACTTGCTTCGGGGTTCCAGACTTAATTGTAACGCGCAATGGTCCGGGGTTCGCAGGCGCTATACTCACGGAGTACACTGGCAGACTTGGCATTTATCACAAAATGTCTTCTAATTAGTACCCGCAGGGGAATGGCCTTGCCGAGTCTACTAACAAGAACCTCCTGAAGATCATCAGAAGGACCATTGACAGGAACAAGCGGACTTGGCATTTACTCCTAAACCGGGCGCTGTGGGCGGACAGAGTTTCATTCAAGAAATCCATTAGAACGTCCCCTTATGCGCTCGTCTATGGTAAAGAGGCTGTCATGCCATCCCACATCGAAATCCCTGCCCTATGGATGTTGGACGAAGACAGGAGTAGTGGAGACCCGGTGGATGACAGACTGTGCCAACTCCTGTAGTTGGAAGAAGACAGAGAAAAAGCATACCAGGCCTTCACCAAGCATATTGAAGCCACTCAAGGCTGGTTTGCGAAAGGCACCACTGCCCGAGTTTTTAAAATCGGGGACCTGGTGCTGAAGTGGGACTCATTTAAGGCGAAGCCGGGCAACCACGGGAAGTTCGATGCCCTCTGGGAGGGCCCTTATCAGATTGCCCGGGTGAACCAGTTCAATGCTTACGTACTTCGGGATATGGAGGGTCAGCTCCTACCTATCCCCGTTAACGGGTTCCACTTAAAAATTTACCGCTGTTGAAGGTGCCCAATGGGCCCTTCTTTGTAAAAATTTCCCTTATGCATTTTACTTTTCAGCATGTACAGTTTTCCAGCTTTCAGTTTTCCATTTGTTTGAGCCCAAGTAGGACAGTTGGGAGAGAACACAGACTTCGCAGCGAAGTCTGTTGTCGCCCCAAAGAAGGAGCGAAGTTCGAAAATGGGAGCTGCTTGAGAAAGAAAGCAAAAACGGCTAAGTGGCAGTGCGCTGCCCGACTTCGCAGCGAAGTCGGGCTGCGCACCGGCCAAAGGGCGCGGTTTGAAAGAAGAAGCTGCAAAGGAGTGAGTGTTCGGACTGCGCTCAATTTTTGAGCGAAGTCCGACTTCGCGCGCGAAGTCCGTATACACTCTGCTTTCGCGCGAAGTACGAACTGCGCCCGAACTTCGCGCGAAGTGCGAACTTCGCCCGAACTTCGGGCGAAGTCCGAGCGCGCCCCATCACAAAAGGCAACAAACTCTAAGTACATTCGAAGCCTCATCCGAAAATTGCAAAGGTCGGACTGCGCCCGATCCTCGGGCGCAGTTGGAAAAGAAAGGCAGCAACAGTCTTAACGCAAGTGTTGGTTCGGACTGCGCCCGATTTTGGGGCGAAGTCCGACTGCGCGGGCGAAGTCGGATCGCGCCCAATTTTGGGGCGAAGTCCGATTGCGCCCTGTTTCCTGGGCGCAGCTTGGATGGTTTAAAAAATAAATAAAAAATTCCAATGCTCCAAGCGTGGGCCCAGGGCGCATTGCGACAGTAAGAGTTGGGTTTCCGCACCAAAGGGTTTTTTCTTGAGCAGTGTGCCCAGATTGCGGCAGTGACGTCAGCCATGGCGCAGCGTTCAAAAGCAAATTTAATGATTGCGCAATCTTCAAGGAAAGCGCAATCAAGGAAGCATGGCGCGGCAACCAGGGTACGTCTTTCAAGACATTCTCCTGTGCGGCCACCAAAAAAATCATAACGCCTTCACTTGCCAGCCGACCTACCCCCTCCTGCGCAACATTAATGACGCTGTCATTATCTAGAAAAGGGGGTCTGTTGCACCCAGACATGCCAAATCGTGCAGATTATTCCTGTGACTGCGAAATCTGTTGCAGACGTCCAGAAATCGTAATTATTGTTGTTTCGGAGGAATGGACAAAGGAAAGTTCCCAATGCCAGCGCAATCTAGCGAAGGGCGCGAACTGGGGGATTTACCGCAGTCAAGTGTTTTCAGGAGTGAGGCACCGCAGGACCAAAAGTCAAAACCCCGGCCAAAGAAAGTACAGCGTGGGCAAGCCCCACCACCGCCGGTTAATTACCTATCTGGGTACAAGGACGGCTCGTTTTCCATGAGCCTTACTAAACTGCGGACAAATGTGGAAAGTTGGGCTGACAAGGTTTCGCCCTCCCACCATTTTGGGGCGGCGTACAAGTCGAACCTTTACCGGTTCTTGTGCCCTCCTGTCCATCAATGCCCGGAGTTGGTTGACCTAATTGTCAGACATTACAGACCAGCTACCCGGAAAATTTGCAACTCCAGCGGTAAACCCTTGTTTGCACTTCGCAAAGAGACTGTCCAGCCGGCCTTCGCCCCAGGGTTGGAGTATGACTCCAGCACGATTGTCAGAAAGATAAATCTTGGCGAGCAAGCGGGACGCTTTACGCATACAAAAAGGATGAGGGATTTCCTCAATTCAGAGCTGAACGCCCCGCTCGCAGCTGGACAATGGCCAACCGGCCCCATACCCCTGGAAAGGTTTCAAAGCAAATACCTATACACCATCTTGGCGTGGGTCCTCGGTTGCGACTCTGACGAGCTGGTACGGCCGTACCAGTTAGCGCTGGCAGAATGCCTCCTATGCGGAGAATCTTATGAACCAGCAGCGCAGAGAAGTGGGAAGCGACCTAACTTCTTCGATTGGGCGGACTGGCTTGCATACGCCATTCACTCCAGCCTGGTGAAGCTCCAGAAAAAGCAGTCAACTGAATTTCGGTTCAGTTCCTTCTTGGCTTGGCTTTGTTTGTATCATTTGCACTCCCGGATGCCGATCCCTAACCTGAAGAAGGTAAATGAGAAGGGAGAGCCACAGCCCGTCTATGAATGGACGGATGACCTATACCGGAAAGGGTCTTACTACAAGTTCAACTTCAACTTTCTGGGCTTGGTCATGTCAGTCTTCAGCGATGGTGAGATCCCTCGCCCCCGCAGGAAATGACGAACTATTTGTTGAATCACAAGCTCGGGGACGTTTTTAGACTGACGCAGGGGATTGTGGTCAGAATCTACGGATTCAAGGGCAAGCCTCATCTGCTGCCCTACTGGTGCACGGATCATCAGTTTGGGATGGAGGTTGCGCGGCAGATGGATTACGTTGAAGAGGAGTTCGGCCAGGGAAAGAGAAAGGGCCATATTTTTCAATATCCTCTTTCCTGGGCGAACGTTGAGATATCAGAGGTAGGACATCATGTCTATCTCGAGCGGGAGCTCTTTGACATTGGCCTGATTCTGCTGCCGCAGCGCTGGAATTACGACCCACACGGGATAAGGGGAAAGTTTGCACATATCTGCCCTCGAGCAGATATAATCGAAGATGGATGTGATGTGGTCCATGTTGACCTCGACTGGGAGATTGACTCGATGGAAGCATGGCCTCCTTGGCAGGAGTTTTACTGCGAGGGGGTAGCATATGACCCCGAGCGCAACCCGGACCACAAGTTTTCTTCTCCGGGATTTAAGAAATTCATCTCCAAGCTAGCAGGCCTTAATTGGCCAAAAGAAAAAGTCGTTGAATGCTGGAAGATGAGGTGCCGCACGCAGCACGATAAATCCATCAAGAGGAATCTGGCCGTTGATGATGACTTTTCAGCTCTATATGACCAGCACATTGACAGCTGGCGGCCTTTCGCATTCCGAGATTACGTTCCCCGAGGTCCCTTCGAGGGTTATAAAGGGGGGTCTTCCTCCCAACAGTTGTACACTTTTGCAACTGCCAGTGCGGGCCCAGCAGACATCCAAGTGGACCCAATGCAGCCTGTTGCTTCCAAGGTGGCGCCTGAAAAGGCGAAAAAATCAATCAAGTCAACGCCCGAGGTTACTCCTCAGGCACAGAAGACGCTAGCGCCACCAGCGAGCGGACCGGCCGCGGCAGACCTTCTGCAAGTCAAACCCCGGTACAAGTTTACCGTGGGAACATCAGCGCCCGCTGCACCTGCTTCATCTCCTTCTTCCGAACCAGCCATTGCTCCAAAAAAGAAAAAGAGGAAGAGAGTTGAGAAAGTCAGGCGACCTAGTCTGACGGTGCAACAGCCAGTCGCAGAGCCGCAGCCGCGTCCAGCCGCTCCAGAGATTGTTTCTCTGGACAGTCCTGAGCCAGCCGCCGGAACCAGAACCACAGACATTCATCCAGCATCGGCTCAGGCGGAGCCCGCAGGTACGTCCGCTGCCCCGCTCCCTTTGATCTCATCTAACCCTACTCCTACTCCGTCTCCCGCTCAATCCGAGCAAGTCATGGCCGCATCTTCCTCCCCATCTCCACAACCTTCTAGCGGCCCCCATTCTTTCGACCAGTTTGCTCAGGACCCCAACGCCTTCCTATCCCTGAGTCAAACCCCAAACCCTTCACCTGTGGTTAGTGCTGAAGCCGCACGTTCACCGTTGCATCCATCGCCTCAGCCGCTTGAAACCCTTCCAGCATCAACCGCTCCGATCTCCACTTCCCGGTCGCCCTCAAAAGCGGCCGCTCCTTCCAAAGTCCGTCCGGTTTCTCCTATTTCCCTTTTCGCAGGAGAGACGTCTCAGCAGAACCCTAGGCTGGGGGAACCGGACTTCATGGACGACCTCCAGAACACGGATGATTTGCCTCTGGCAACGAGAGCTGTAGAATACCCTATCTCTTTCCTCCAAAACTTGAAGCGGAGGAGACCTGAAGAGATTGCCGCCCCGGTAAAGCGCAACAAGTTTGACTTCGAGAGGAGAGTGCTCACTACAGAAAAGATAACTCCAAAAGTGAAGAAGCCTCTCCGGGAAATGACCAGGGCGGACTACAAGCTCCAGACAAAGGAGAAGAGCTTTGACGATATTCACCCGCAATACGAGATTCAGGGAATCCTCCGTAAAGCGGATAATCTCCTTGTCAAAAATCTGGAGGAACAGGAAGAGCTTTTCCGGTTGCAGGACAAGACAAGACAGCTTGAAGAGGACCTGTCTAGGTCCACTGAGCAGCTGGAATCGGCATAGCGAGAAATAAGTGAATTAAAAGCCCGACTGGCCGCTTCACAGCAAGAAGCCGCAACGGAAAAGCAGGCAGCCCTGGAGCAGATTTCTCAGCTTCAGGAGTCTTTGAAACAGGCGCAGTCGCAATCTGCAGAGAAAGCATCTCAAGCGATGGTCTTTTCAAAGAGCAAAGTTAAGGAGATGCGGGCTGATCTGCTGCGGGGATGCAAGCCCCACATGTGTAAAGCCATGTCGGTCCTGGATTTCGCATCCAGGATCCAAGAAGTTTCTGCCCAGGGAAAGCCTGTGGTAGAGGAGGCCGAACGTCAGGCGAAGCAATGGTTGGACCTGGCGGTAAAACTGCAAGAACACGAGCGCGTTGGCCTCCAATTCTCCCCCATGTCCTCATTCGCTGCAGAATGGGCAGATGCAAGGGTAACCTTGCATAAATATTTTAAGAAAGCAGAAGAAGTGAGGGTTTCCAGACGAATGCTGGATGCATTCGAACATGAAAGAGACATTTGTATGGCTCCCCTTCATGCTCTCTCTGAACTAGGGTGCCCGGGCTATGTTGAGAATGGTGAATTTTTCACCCATGAGCAGGTGAAAAAGAATTGGCTGTCCTTTGAAGCAGATACAGCTGAAATCGATAGTTGGACTGAGCCAATTCAAGAAAGTCAGGTCACCCAGATGGTGTCCAAGTGCTGCAAGATTAGCTCCTGCTTCCAGGAGCTGGGAAAAAGATACCTCACCATCGACCTGCACGCGGTCGTTGCATTCCACGCAGCATTAGAAGAAATTGCTAACCGCCGACCATTCGAAGCAGAAGCCTGGGGCCAAGCCCAGGCCGCATATCAGCGCATCTGCGAGGCAGAAGCCAGTGCTGGAGAGCATTCGGAAGGCGAATCCGAGGAGGCAACTACCGGAAGTGGATCTGAAGAACAGTTGCCGCGAGGAGAACGGCTAGAGCAGCAGAAGACAGGGGAAGTAAGTTCCTTTGTACCCAATGGATGAAGGCATGGATTCTTTGCACCGAGGCGAGCTCGACACCCCGCGAGCCGCCAGAAATGTTGTCACATTTTGCACGGGGTGCAATGTTTTCAGTTTTTTCAGATCTCAAAATTTGACAGCAGTTGCCCTGAAAAATGGCTAAGTGTCAGGGCGCAATCCGACTTCGCAGCGAAGTCGGAGTGCGCCCTCCAGTTGGAGCGCAGCAGGAATACAAAGTGCGCAGTGCGATCAGCCAGAAGAACAAGTTTTCTAGGCGAAGTCCGACTTCGCAGCGAAGTCGGACTGCGCCCTACTTTCTGGGCGCACCTTGTAGCAGGCTGGCAGGAAAAATGACTAAGTGCTGGGGCGAAGTCCGACTTCGCAGCGAAGTCGGACTGCTCCCCCTTTCCAGGGCGAAGTCCGTACGGCGGCAGAAATCAGCTTTCACCTGTGCGCAACCCGACTTCGCAGCGAAGTCGGAGTGCGCCCTTTGACAGGTGCGCAGTAGGGAAATAAACTCAGAAATGCACCCAAGGCATGAAGGCCTTCCCGACTGCGCTGTTTTCTGCCTGCGCAACCCGATGGCGCTCAGATCCTGGGAGAAGTTGGATAAACTGCCTTTCAAGGCAAGCACGTGTCAAGCAGCATCATCCGACAAGTGTCCAGCTTTGGGATCTGAGCCAAGACGTGCCGAGCAAAAGGACAAGCATGGGCTGCACTACTTATGCCAGCTGCCCCATTTAAAGCTGATTGGAGGTTCTACCTGCTTCAGCTACCCGCATTCCTGCCGATGAGAAGTTCTACCGAACGCGCTGCCACGTATCTGTACAGCCTCCAGGGAGACCATGCTGCGGGTACAGTCCTGTCCGACAAAGGTCAGCATTAGCAGCTCCATCGCCGCTTTTGTCAGCTAATGTTTGACTGGGACTTTGTGGCCATTAATGTAACGGGAGGGACTCGGGCTATAAATACCCACCGTGTTTTCATTGTAAGGTGGTGGAAGGGGAATGTCTGTTAGGGAACCATTGTAGCTATGCTTCTGCTTATCAATATAAAGTATACGCCTGGCTCTGTTCTGCTTCTTTTATTTTTTATGCTGCCTCTCTTTCGTCATATTTCTTGTGTCATGGCTTGTTGATTCGCTTCAGCATTTGGTGGCCAAGTACTCCTGGACTTCATTGATTAGAGGATACATAGAATAAATTAGGTAGCAGTTCCTTCAGTTTGTGTGTTATGTTTATGTTGTTGTCCGTAGTGGTGATTGATGCACTGCCGTACTGTTAGTTCCTTGTAGGGAATGTCTGTTAGGGAGTCATTGTAGCTGTGCGTACAAATTCTCTGCATAACACACATACTTGGATCTGACATCTCTTGGTTGCTTTTTGTATTCATGTTACTGTTCGTAGTGGTGATTGATGTGCTGCCATACTGTTAGTTCCTTGTAGGGAATGTCTGTTAGGGAGCCATTGTAGCTGTGCGTACACTTTATACAAAAGGTATACTTAGGTTTTGCAGTTTCTGGTTGTGCTTTGTATTTATGATGCAGTAAGTAGTGGTGATTGATGTGTTGCTGTACTGTTAGTTCCCCCCACCCAACTCCAATCACATTTGTAAATTCTTTCCGCATTTTTATCTCTTTCCTGCACTCTCATCTTAAAACCATAAAACCCCACAGGTAGCCGGTCTTCTCCGGAGATTGGCACGGAAGGCATTCCTTCCTTCGGCCTTTCAAGCTGGTGGGCGAATCTGGGCGCGTTAACACAAAATCCTTTCCTCATGGCAGATTCGTAACCAACAGGTTCCAACGGAATTTCCTTGTCCACATCCTCCGCCTGGGGCCCTGCTATCTCACCAGAGCCCCCACCTGCCGCGCCTGCTGTTCTACCATCCGAAGCCCCACACCTAGGGTTTGCCGCCCCTAGACCTCCCGCTCCTCCTCCTTGCTGCTCCTTCAGCGTTCAAAAACTCATGATTTTAATTTTTAAAATGTTAATATAATTTAAAATATGTTCAGTTTATTGCTTATATTTTATTTTGATAGAACTAAAATATTCTTTAAATAAAATTAATCCTAATTTATCACGTTTGTCCTAATTTATCATAACATACAATTAAATTGTAAAAGTTTACCTTGATAAATCATAATTTTATAACTTTGTCCTAAATTATAACAATCTATCATGATTTTATAAAATGATTTATCATAATTTATCATGATCATTTTAAAATTTTCTCTAATTCATCATATTTTACCAGATATGCGAACGCGTAACTTGTTCTTCCTTAGAAGTAGAATTTCCTCCGATGTAGCGGCAAAGCAAAGCCTCCAGAAAAGTGATGCCACTACTCAAAGAATGCAACCGAACGAATGAAGTAGACTTCTCTCCGTGGCGTCAAAATAACAAATACAGTTGACAATCCCAAGTTGACAGTCCCATTGTGTCGTCCCAGTCTATGCTAGCCGAAATGCCCTAGTAACCTTGCACGGGACCCAAATATTTGGGCCCTTCTCCATGCTCTGCACCCTCTGTCCTACCTCATAATTTTGTAAATAGGAAGGTTTTGAAGGTTTTTCAATCAAATTCGTGTTTTGAAACCCCCAAAGGAGCATGTTTTCATCATTCACATACATGTAAACGGATGGAATCCAATCCCACGTTTGCGGATGGCCCTCGCAAGGGCATCCCTACCTCTGACTTATAGATATGACCCGCCACCCGAGGAAGAGTAGAAAGTCATACACTAAAATATACTCCCTCGGATAAGTCCGCCAAATTATGTCCCTCTCTCTATATATACCCGTGCTTAACGCCTTGGCTTTACAGTTGTGAGGGCACAAAAATATCGGTTTGTTGGTGTGGAGAAGAGGGAGGAGGAATACATAGGCAGCGATATTTAGTAGAAGATGTCCGGGCATCTGAAGCGGCATTGTCAAAACCCTTCCACAGGGCCACCGCCTCTATTTTTGTCGGAGGATTTGCCAAATTTGGTGAGGTCCGTGTAGCAGCAGCAGCTGCCGCTGCCATCGCCATCGCCATCGCCATTGCCACGACCGCGGCCGTTGCTCCGCCGCTACCGAATTTGCCTCCAGCGTCGCCTTCGCCCGCCACCAACCCCCCCGCCCCTGTCCAGAAAATAATAATAATAATAAAAAAAAAATCTGAGTGGTCTCAGCGCTTGGGCCGGCCGAGTTCCAGACTCGGACTCGGACTCGGACTTGGCCCCGGACTCTGCTAGAGTTGCCCGAGCCCAGAAAAAAACCAAGTCCAAGTGGATTCGATGCGGCTGAGTCCACTTAGACTTGGACTCAGGCCGAGTCTAACTACTATGCTTTGTTCCTCCCAATGTCTTTTTGCTGCAAATTGAATTATTGTTTCTCTATTTTGCCTTGAGAAGTCAGTTAGTACTTGAATTATTCCCTTCACCATCTCTCTCTTCTTGGGTCCTTTTAGGCGCTTCCTCCAAGCCGTCCTTTGCCTTCTTGCTTCATTCATTTGTCTTCTTAGCTGTCTATTTGCATTGAAGTACTGTTGTACCTCAAGGTGGATTTGTGGTTCTCTATATCTTCTTAAGAGATCAAAACTGCTACTTGAACTGCTGCTTTTTATTTGAACTGGGGGAACGCCATCACTACTTGAGTCTGTTACCCAGTTCCGTCCTCT
This sequence comes from Wollemia nobilis, assembly GCA_028583015.1. NCBI lineage: Eukaryota > Viridiplantae > Streptophyta > Pinopsida > Araucariales > Araucariaceae > Wollemia > Wollemia nobilis. The sequence continues at coordinate 3,290,018 of JAQPPZ010016984.1, forward strand.
ATCTTTCAGCAATGTTGGGGCTTCCTCAATATCTTTCCACAATATCTCAGCAACTTCTTCCCTAGTTAGCCGATATTGTGTTGGATCCTGAGGTTCCACTTGTGGCCTTTCTTCTTGCCTTGCACTCTCTTTAGCTACTCTTTGCTGTTCAAGTTCCGCCTCTTGTTCTTGTCGTCTTGTAGTTGCTCGTTTGTCTATTCTTTGTATAGTATCATCCAATTCCTGGATGATTTGCGTTCTCAATATTGTATTATTCGTTCGCAAAGTCTCATACTCCTCTTGCAACTATTGTGTTTGTTCTCGGATTCTTTGTTGTATGAGCCCAATTTGAACTAATAGGCTATATCTTGCCAAATCCTCATTCCTAACTCCTTCCTCAGAAGTTTGTATTTCTTGCTCATATATCTCATTTCTGTTTGGAAATTATACGTGCACCCGCATTCTTTGTTCGTTTGGGTGAGGTACTAATTTTTGTTGCTCTATCAGAGGTGGTGCTTCCTCCTGCATTTGTTCTACAAATCCTACTTGAGCTAATTGACTTAATGTTGTCAATTCCTCATTCTAGACTCGTCTTGTATCTTCAGGAACAAGCATATCCTGCTCATATTATTCCATTCTATCCGGAAATCATACATGCACCTGTGCTCTTCTTCTTTCTCTGGGATGAGGTGCTAACTCTTGTTCTATAACTGGCTGTGCTTCCTCTCCTTCTGCAAACAACCTTCTCAACCCCATATCCTTTTTGCAACGTTTGTCATTAAGTGGTTCTCTCCTCCCACTTCTTCGTCACTTTTTGATGGTTCGGACAACACTTCAATGTCACGTGTTTCTGTTCTTGGTGGTTCTACTTGCTGTTCTTCTCTAGGTTCTTTGGTCCTAGGCACCTCGTCATCTCGTGGTGTCTCTTGACCTTCGGTTCCTCCTTCAAATAGTCTCATTCCAAACTCTAGTGCACCCTCACTTCGTGACCTCCTTCGCGAATATATGAGAGGTCTACTCGCCCAAACACTCACATGCGGTTGCTCTAGTGCCTAATTCCCATCCTCTTCAATCCTTGGCAAACTCCTCCCCAATTGTTCAGGTGTCACCATCCACTCGTCTCTTCGTGCATTCTCCACGTTGGTGTCTTTACTTATGTGAACATTTTCTTCCACTATTTGATGTTGCTCCTCTTGCACCTTGTCATCCATTGTCAACAACAATGTCTGCCACCTTTTATTATCTTCTTCTTCAGGTTTCCAAACTTATTTGAGTATTGGTTCCTCCATTTCTCTTGACTGCAGTACCGGATTATTCAAGTTCCTTTGTTGAGCGATCCTCGTGCTTCTCCTTGCGGGCACTTGATCCTCTGTGCGACCTCGTCTCCTACATCCTCGCGAAAATGAATCTGTTATCCACCTTCCCTTCACGGGTACTCTTCCAATCAGTTTGACCCTCGCTTCGACAATGGCAACGATGCCAAATGTAGCATGAGTGACGATATTCCCAGTAATGGGATGGCGATAGGTTTAGGAACTAAACGACGCTACAGTCATGAGACTGCAGACACCATCGTACAACCAAACTTGAGAATGTACGGTATCAATTATATGACCCAACTCATCATACAACACTAACAATCTTACGGTGCAACCTACTGTATTGTTAAATTCTCGTACAATCTATTCCCTTGTACGATTTGTCCATCGTATGGAATAGTACAAAACTCTTATGGTAATTCCTCAACACTTTGTATGACATCAACTTGTATGGTATCCCACGTACAAGCAATAATCCAATCCTAATTGGCAACACTCCTATGTGTGTGCCTTCGTACGATCCCACCATTGTACAGCCTGCCTGCGTACTGCAACCCTGCAATTCCTTCTATAACCTGCAATGGCTAACAATCCTATGACAATGCAAACACTAGCATTCCTATCACCAAGGCAAAGATTTATACACTCTGCAATATTCAAAGGAATACAACATATAACATATTAGCAATCACATCTGCAAGCATTAACAAGGGCTGCAAATAATAGTAATGGCTGCATCATGTTATTGTTCATTGGCTGCTGTAACCAGCAGTACATTTCTGCAATTACAATGGCTGTTATGGCCAACAATGATAATGGCATCAACATATAACAACAATATCCATATGCGACACTCTTCTCTATTTGCACAAGTACTTGCTCTCTCTTTACACTCCAATAACATAACCTGAACTAACAGAGACTCAATAGGATGCCAAAATGAAGGAAGGGGGGGCCTTATGAATCCTGCCTAGGCTGTTCCGAGCGGTTCTTGGACAACGCAACATTTACAACCACCACCCCCGAATCCGACGTTACATTCAATTTCCTAAAGTCTAAAGTCACTTTTCATTAATCTCTAATTTCATGTACATTTCATCTTCATTTCGCCTAGTTTCACTTTTAATTTCCTCTGACTTTATTTACTTAAATTTTATATACATTTCATCCAAATTCCATTTCACCAAAACTGCAAACAAAACTTTGCCAAAATCGCAAACAACATTTTGTACGACTTTTTATTTCTTCTTTTTTGGGAAGTAGTTTTGCCGCCTACAAGGAATCCTCAAAGATTTGTATCGGAAGCTATGTTGCAGCAAGAACCTTGTACCCGATGAGGAGTCGGAGCTGGCATTGTAAAGAGCAACAAAGAGCGCACACGTGGAAGAGAGAGGGAGTGTGAAATGGACACTAAATGAGGGAGAACGTGGCAGCATGGTGGAGGATAGTTGAGATCGAGGTCTAGGACCAGCCAACCGGAAGACAAGCAAGCTAAACGGAAGGAACCAACAACTTCCCTACAACAGAAAACTAAGGAGAAGGAGCACATGCAAATTCTCTTAGAAGAAATTACCTGGACGATGCCTGCACGCGAATTTTGAAGGACGTGGTGGTTGCAGCATCCATAGGACCACCAATTGAAGATGACATTTCGGAACATAGGAGTTTAATTTATTTTTCAAGTGCCTAGTTTTGACAAAGGTTTCTTCAAGTTGTACCTGCTGCAGATGTTGCTAACATATGATGTGGAGAAAAAGTGAAGTAGGGTGATGCTAGGTGACAAGGAAGTGCGAGTGTCATTCTCCTTGAACAATTTTTGGAGGGTATTTGGACTAATTGCTTCAATAAAATTGGTGAAGGAGGGAGTGGAGCCCTACTGGTTGAAGAATTTCATTGACAAGGTCACCAACCTCAGTTTGGTACAACTTGCGAAGCTGACCAAGCATGGAAGTCGCAGATTGAAGATGCAACACTTGAAATCGGGTGAATGGAGATGTGCAATGAATGTAATTAGGTCTAGGTTGTCTAGCAAACAAAGATCCTCAAATATGCCCACTTACCTCATACTGTATATGGATGGAGTGATGGCTGGAGAGAAATATGATTGGGCAGTTTCTTTTTAGACTACATATTTCAATGACATTCCACGCCATTATGTTACTTTTTGATGCCATAGCGCATGAAAAGATTCAGTTTCGAGGACTGAATCCTTCACACATGATACTAGGAGTGCTTACTATTTTTCATTGGGTACATGTAGCCTCATTGATGAAGATTGAACCGACGAGAAAAGTAGCAATGTGGAAGAAAAGGCAACAACGAAGAAGTAGAAGGCAGCAAAAAGTTTGTCATTGGTGTCGTCAAAGGAAGACGGAGGAGATACAAATGCACTGTTTGAAGAGAGTGCAAATTCTAATAGAGCAGAGGAACAATTGCCAAGTGTTGAACTAGTCATAATGGAGAAGAGACAGAAATAGTTGGAGCAATAGTGGCACTAAATAGGAGAGCAATTGCAGCAACAACCTTGACAACAACAACAGTATCAGCTAGTGGGTTAAAGTATCAAAGTGTTTCCATCTTTGGGACCCCCATAAGACATCACCGTGGTTGGGATAGTTGGTGAAAATCCACAAGGAATCGTGGCGGGTCAACACTATAAACTGTGTTAGACTTATGTTACAGTGCCATTGGACACTCGCACAATCAGGAGGCCAGATTGTGTGAGGAGGAACTACAGATGCCATTGCAGGTACCAAAAGGTGGCTTCAACTAAGGCTGCCAAGGGAGGACAGTAGCCACAACAATCAAAAGCTGTTGCGCAAGGAGTTTGGTGTGCAAGAGAAGCAACGTAGTAACCATAAAGATGACGCAGAAGCAGGTGCAAGAGACACCAATGATCGTAGATGTAGATGATGGTGTGCAAATTGTAGTTGATGCGATGGAGTCGTTTCCACCATTGGAGGAAGCACCTGTGATGCATGGAGGAGACTATGTGGGTGATATCACAATGACCATGAATATGGATATGATGGAAAGCTATGCCACGACACCATTGTGACAATTTGCGGAAGAAGTGGAGAGGTGTGGTTCACCTCCTTTGGATGAGGGACCACCAATAGAGACTGCATCTACAACAACCCCGACCACGAACTAACTTCATTAGTGCTGGAAGTAGAGGAGAAAAGGGAAAACAACTTGCATCGGAGCGTATATAGTGTAGAAGGGCCAGAGTAGTCAACTGCTTGAGGTTGAGCCAGACAAGGGTAAGGAGATGACCGATACTGGTGAAAAGCGAGTTGATGCAGAGGGAGAAGAACCAAAAATTCAGGAAGGAAAAGCTGCCAAGAAGAAAATCAACTTGAAAGGTCAAAGTGGAGAAGACATTGAAGAGACAACCATCGAGGATGACAAGGATGATGAGCTAGGGCATGGTGAAACAAGTGATCATTTTCTTATTGAAGTGCCTAAGTTGAGGTAGCGTCTAGTTCATGGTGAACATGTTGATGCGTTTTTTGAGAAGGTAAGTGGATTGTTCGATAGAGTTCGAAGTGAGTTCTGAGTTGGTTGTGTTGGTGACTGGTGATTATGGCAAATGATGGAAGTGGAATTGGGCAAGTAGGTCAGCTGGGCCCAAGACAGAGCGAATGAAGAAATTTGCATAGATTGATCACATGTAGTCATGGGAGCTTGGTGTTGGAAGCAACAACATTCAACCAATGTTTGAAGTGAGAGATGCTAGAAGGAACTCCAACTTGTGTACATTGGCAAAGGAGTCATGGACAAATATCCTGAATTTTCGGTTGTCAAGACAGTTAACTTGGTGCCAAAGTTGGTGAAATTCTACTCCAGAATAAACTTCTTGGCATATCTGATTCAATGGTTGGCAATAGGTTTGGAGACATTTCAGCAGATGGTTAACAGTCTGAAGCTGAAGGAAGAAGAGTGAGCCAACTAGATGCAATTGGTGGAAGAACAACTTCGGCAGGTGTAGTAGGAAGCTGAAGTAGAACTAACGAGGATGAGGAAAGAAATAGAGAATATTAGGCAAGCACAGGAATAGCAAGAATCAACTAATTGGTCAGTTGAAATAGGAGTGTGCGGTGAGAGAACAAGCCCTTGAAGCGAAGATGCAGGAGATTACTCACTGGGACCAGCTGATCATAGAGCATAATGAGCAGCTTGCGGAAGCTACAAGGAAGGAAGCTGGAGCGGCGAAAAGAGAGGCTGAATTGAAGGCTAAGCTGGCTGAATTTGAGCAAAAGTCACATCATTATGGCTTCCAATGGGCTTGTTATCAAGCCTATACCGAAGCCTTGAAGCTGCAAACTCAGGAGTTGGGTGGAGTATCTACGCCAATGCCTCATCCACAGCAAAGTCAGAGCCCTTAGGAGCAGCAACAATCTTTGAAGAGGACGTTGACCAATCTAGAGGGGAGGGTCGATGTAGGCGCTAGTTCCAACATGGCACCATTCCAATCTCCACCTTGTACATAATGTAGTGTGTCGGAAGTCAAGTACATGTACATGCAATTTTGAATGTAGTTTTGTTCATGGTGATGTTTTGTTAGCATACGATAAAGTGTTTGATAATGTATGTATAATTAGTAAGCCATGAAGTTAGCCATGAAATGAAATGTAAACGCATGATAAATTTAATGAAAGCAAATGATGAGGTGTCGGGTAGGCAGTTAAGGGAGTAATTACCTTCCAAAAGTATAAATAGGACCTCTCAATCATTCGAGAGGGTACATACACAAAGGACGTACAGGCAGAGGAGAGAGTATGGAGGATATAGGAGATAATTGCATTGTACACTAGACATGTATTCTTGTTGATAATAATATTGCCATTCAGCCATTGTTATGCAGATTGTGTAAGCATTGTGCATGTGATTGTAGTTGATTATCATTGCTGTAGATATATGCGAACTGTTTCCACCTTATTCTGTTTGTTGTAGACAAATAGACTGGGCTGTCTAGACCGTTGACCTAGGCCATCCCATTCAAAACCAAGGCCGTTTGACCAGGAAAAAAACTGTTTGAACTATATCCAAGGCTGTCTGAACTGGAGGGCCATCTAACTTGTTATGGTGTGCAGGGCCATCAAGAATAAGTTGATTATGCATACAGGTCGTCTGGAGTGAGACCTGAGATTGTTTGAGTGTTACTTGGACTGCATGTTGATGAATTGTGTTGCTAATTTACTCTATCATTTCTTCTCTATTCCTTCAACTGTAGGATACCACTGCCATGCTACAAACACATTGCTTCAGCCTTATTATGTTTTCCAAGATCCACAGGGACTTATATTTCATTATTTCATCAACCATTAGATTGACATGATTCCTCGTTCATCTCCTCCCAACAATTCTCTATATCCTCAATTTATTTGGGAGAATGATGAAAGTTGACGACAAATTCAAGAGTAGATAGACCAGAGGTAAAATTTGGGCCACCTCTTCTACAGGTAGTAGTCCCATTACTTTGGCACCAAAGAAGGTGACTCGTGACACCTATGCATTGACTATCGAGTTTTGAATGATATATTGGTGAAAAACATCTATCCATTGCCTCACATCAAACATATTTTGAACCAACTCCAAAGGGCCCAATATTTCACTAAGATTGATTTGAAGTGAAGGGACCATCAAGTTCTTGTCAATCCTTTAAACATATGCAAAAAAACTTTCAAGATGAAAGATGGATTGTTTGAATGGTTGATTATGCCTTTCTGTTTGAACAATGCAATTTCAACATTCAAGTTCCTAATGAACGATGTGCTTTAACCATTTAGAGGTTCCATCGTGATTGTCTATTTAGACGACATTCTCATCTTTAGTGAGACTTGGGAGGAACACATTGATCATGTGTGTCAAGTTCTTGGCACATTGTGCCAACACAAGCCTCAAGCCAACATGGCTAAGTATACTCAACATCACAAAGATATATTATGTCTCTTACATCATTAACCATGAAGGCATCCATTTAGACTCGACTAATATATGTCTCATTTAGGGATGGTAGGTTCCTACAAATCTAAATGAGCTTCGAAGTTCTCTTGGCTTTGCAAACTTCTACCATTGGTTTGTCCTCAGTTTCTCATATGTTTCCTGGCCATTCAACTAGATCATGTGTGGCAGGTTCATGGACTCCAATTCAACAATAGATGTTTGAAGAGCTGACGAAGCACCTCTGTTTAGTGTTAATGCCATCTATGGTAGAGATCACTCAACCTTTAAAAAGGAGAGAGTAGTTTTTATCATCTGTGAGGCGATAAGCCATATGAGACGACCCTCATGGAGGATGTTGTTTACCCAATATATGGCTATCCAACCATACTTTGGTTATTGAAACATGGTGTACAACCCTACCTCCTGCAGGATTCGAACCTTGGACTTCTATTCAAAGTTCCAAAGTCTTCATCGTTAGGCCACTAAGATTGAGATTGATGCAATAGACTATGCATTGGGCAATATCCTAATTCAACATGGGTACTGTGTTGCTTATCATTCAAAAACCTTTCGTGATACAATACAACGTTACCTTAACTATGAGAAGAAACTATATGGCATCATGCAAGTTGTTCAACAATGGTGTTATTATATAATATGTAAGGAAACTATCATCCATTTTGATCATAAACCTCTACAATTTTTACATACTCAAAGAAAGTTAGAAAATGCATGACATATAAAAGGGATGGCATATCGACAATAGTTCTACTTTTGGATCACGTATCACAAGGATAAGGAGAACCAACTAGTTGGCCGTTTAAGCTGTTGTCCTCTAGTTGGCATAACAGTAAAACTTTGGAACTCTGAATAGGAGATTCAAGGTTCAAATCCAATGGGGGGTAGAGTTGTACACCATACTTAGGTAACCAAAGTTTGGTTGGATAAACATATATTGGGTAAATAACATCCTCTATGAGGGTCATCTCATATGACCTATGGTCTTATGGATGTTAAAAGCTACTTTACCTTTTACCTTTTGAGTTCTAGCATTTTTGATAGTCATGGATTTATGCGGCCACAACTTCATTGATTAGATGTATCCTTATCATATTGATTTTGCTTAGACTTATCACCAGATACAATAGGGCAAGTTAGTGACGGATCATTACTTAAGCGATAGACTTCTCTATTGCCTAGGTAAGCTTTGCTTCCCTTTTGGCATGTCTCTTTAACACTTGATTTCGGAGGCACATGTAGAAATAGAATACAACACACTGCAACACAATTTCATTGCCACTTAAACAAAATAAATGATGCGAATAACTTACAATTACAATAAATATATAACGCACAGAACATATATCAGATTACCTGTTCCAACATTTAGATGGCCTTGCACAACATTGGATGGCCTGAGTAAGTAGTCTAGACGACCTTGCACAACAGTTCAGACGACCTGGCACAGTAGTTTAGGTGACTTGGCATAAGTATCTCACATGTTTGCTACACCCGACTTCTACCATGTACAAGGCCAACGTACAATACCCACATTTGAATGAATGAGGGAGGGGTATTATTTATACAATTAAGGAGGTAGTTGTATCCTCCAACTAACTACATGACACCTCATCATTTTATTAAATTACATTTGACATGCATTTACATTTCATTTCATGACTCACTTTATGACTTTATTAATTATACGTATGCATTTTGTCAAACACTTTGTGTACGAACTACAAAATAACACAAATTGACAAAAGTTATTTAATTGATTATGTAGACATGTCAATTTGTCTTCCTACATCTATCCTCTCCTCTAGACTTGTTGGCATCCTTGACTACACAAACTGAACATTGGGGATAGAAGCATTGAACATTGAACTGGAATATCTTGTCACTCTCCTTTGCAGGCAAACAAATTGATATGTCTGCAATTAATGAATTAGTATTATCAATTTGTGTTATTTTGTAGTTGTATGCAAAGTGTTTGACGAAATGTGCATACATATATTTAATAATGTTATAAAGTGGCAATGTAATATTGTACGTGATAATGTAAGGTTAAGTCATGTATGTTGGCAAAGTCATAAGTTAGTTTGTCTTGTAGTGGGAAATGTCATGTAAATGCATATGAAATGTAATTTAGGAAAATGATGAGGTGTTAGGTAGTTGGAGGGTGCAACTAATTCTTAGTTGTATAAATAAGTCCCTCTCCTCATTCATTCGGGATATAGGAGCGTAGGGTGGTGGCCGACGCGTATGGTATGACGTAGTGCAGTCATGTATGCAGTCATGAAGAGTATTCTGCATAGGGTTTGTAGACTGTAATGTTATTGTACAACCATTGTTAATACAAATCTGCTTATATCATTTATCATTTGCTATTGCTGTTTTTTGTGTATTGTTATTGCTAATGGCTGCAGATCTGATAGAATTATTTAAGTAGAAATGAAATTAAGTTTCAGTACGTTAAATTTCATTTCTACATTTTGGCGCCGTTGCATGTATGAAATTGGGTCCAACCTGGTGACATGGAGTTGTGAGAAGCACATCACTTGGGAAGATGTGTAATGACAACAATGGAATGCAACCAAGGAAGCAGGCGAAGCATGTTGATGCAAACAAAGGGCTGTCTAACGGGATGTGCACGGCAGGCGTGCAGATGGGAGGCAGGGTAGACTATTGTCCAAATGCAGATAGAATCTGTAGACGGAGAAACTACAATTCAAGGAAATGTAGACGCAGAAACCGCAGATGGAGAATCTGTAGACGAAGGATCTGCAAATGGAGGATCTACAGGCGGAGGAATCTGCAGATGAAGATTCTACAATCAGAGGAATTGTAGTTTGTCGTCCAAATGCAGACGGAGAATTTGCCAACGGAGGAACCGCAAATGGAGGAATTGCAGATGGAGGAATTGCAGATGGAGGATCTGCAGTCATAGCAATTGCAGTTTGTCATCGAACTAAAAATGCAGTCTATAGTTTGAAGGAAGCGTCATCTGCAATCAGAGGGAGTGTCATCTGTAGTTTGACAAAAGCGTCGTCTGCAATCACAGGGAGCATCGTCTGCAGTCCAACAAAAGTGCTATGTGCAATCCAAGGGAGTGTCGTCTGTAGTCTAACGGAAGTGCCGTCTGCATCCAGAGGGAATGCAATCTGCAGTCGGAAGGAAGTGTCGTCTGTAGTCAAAGGAAGCACAGTCTGCAGTCCTAAGAAAGTGTTGTCTACAGTCAAAGGAAGTGTTGTCTTCAAACCGAAGGAAGTGCCATTTGTAGTCACAATTGTAATTTGTAGTCAGAGGGAGCGCAGTTTGCCATTCAAAGGAAGCAGCATCTAGAGCCGCAGTCAGAAGGAAGACTGTCATCTGGAGCCACAGTCATAAGGAAGACTATTGTCTGGAGTTGCAGTCACAAGGAAGACTGCTGTCTAGAGCCTCAATTAGAGGACTGCCTTCTCAAAAGGTGTCATCCCAAGATCCGCAGTTCAAGGAGATTGTCTTTCAAACGAGGGGACAAATGGTAGAAGCCTAGTATAGCAAGAGTTGACAGAAGGTGTCGGTGAGGAGTTGCATGTCGATGAAAATTGTTTGATGCTAAAGCAATTGCAAGTAGAAGTGTACAATGGTGAGCAGGATGAGAGTTTGACATCGGTGCAAATGGTAGACGACACATCCAATAGTGCGCGAGATGGGAGTCCGGAACTAGGGAAACTATAGATTAGTGTGCTTGATGGTGAGTGGGATAGGAGTCCGACATCGGAGCAACTACAGGTTGGAACATTTCATAGTAAGAATGGGAGTACAATGGAAGAGCAAAGGCAGTGTGGTGTGCCTAATGCTGTGCGTAAGGGAGCAATATGCAAACAGCCACTATCAAGGTTAAGTCAACTTGTGATATCGAAGGCCAATTTGGGCATATCATGTAAGTGTCCATCATTTTATGGAGAAGCAATATAAGACCTAGTAAGGCATTGGAGAATCTACTGCACGATGTGGAGAGCAATTGGGCAGAATAATGAAGCAGATTGGAGGTGGTTGTTTCCTACAACATTTTGTGGATTCACAATGGACTGGTACATGAAATTCCCAGAGGACAAGTACCAGACATGGGAAGAGTTGAGCGATGCATTTGTGCAAGAATTTCGGTTTGACAATGACGATGTGGTCATTGCTGAAATTTGTAGAATGAAATAGGGTGAGAATGGGTTTGCTTGTTCATAAAACTGGAAGTTGGGTGGGCTGTTTAACCATTTGGAGGGAGACCTGTCAAATGCATTAAAGAGATATCCGCATGATGTGGTCTACCGGCAAGAACGCCACTTGCATTATCGGTGATTTGACCCGGGTTCAATCCCCACGGTGGATGTGTATAAGAAGTATTACTCAAAAAAAAAAAAAATGCATTAAAGAGGAGATGGTTCATAGACGGACTTCTTCCTACGTATTGGAAGAAGATCATGATGATTTCTCTAAGATCATACCAAGAAGCTTTGGAATACGCCTTGAATTGGGAAAGTGATGCAAAAATATCATTGAAGTATTGACATCATGTTAATACAAGTGAGAGTGACCTTGAGGATGAAAGTGATTATGATATTGAGAATGATTCAGACACTGAGAGTGATGGTTGTGGGCAGGAGAGTAGTTCATCTTTAAAGTGCTAGGGTTGAGAAGTCAGGGAAGGAAGCGACTTTGAAGAGATGAACGAGTATTCCGAGGATGAGTGTGAATCAGAGAATGGAAGATCATCGCTACAAGTATATGTAGCACAAAGGGATATTGTACGAAGGAGGGATGCCACTAGTGAAGTAGTTTGTGACAACCATCGAAGAACTCGCGGACAAAGAATTTAGTATGATACTGAGGACAGACCTATTGTGCAATGTTGGCAATGCCATTTGTGGGGCACTTTGCACGTGACTGTCAAAGTGTTGCAAAGTGAGATGAACCAGTGATTCATCAAGAGTTTGAAGTTTCGAAGAAGAGTTGCAACCCTTGCCAGGAAGTAGAGGTGGTGAAGCCAATTGCATTTGAAGTGAACCTACATGAGGAGGTGAACTTGGTGAACTTGATGAGCTTGATGAGTTTTCATCTGATGAAATGTTGTTTGGGGAGATGTCATCTGATGAAATACCGTAGTCTGAGGTAGTGCCGTATGAAGTAGTGCTGTAAGAGGAGTTGCCGTCAGAGGTGGTGCCGTCATAGAAAGTGTTGTCTGAAGAAGTGTTGTCAGAGGAGCTACCATTTGAGAAGTTGCTGTTAGAGGAGTTGCCATTAGAGGAGCTGCCGTCGGAGGAGTTGCCGTCTGAGAAGTTGCAGTTAGAGGAGCTATCATCAGAGGATAGGTCGGTTGTGGGAATGCCGTTTGAGGTAGTGCAATAAGAGGAGCTGTCATCAGAGGCATTGTACATAGAGAGAGATGTTTGGCAGAAGCCGACAAGTGGTTAGCTAGATCAAGAGAGGAGTAAATCGGAGTTGAGGGGAAGCTATTTCAGTGGGTTGAGTGAAGGCTCCCAAAATGCTAACAAGGAGAAAAATTTAGTTCAGACAATGATGGTTTCAGTGGTTTTGCCGTTGGGTACGCACGGAGGGCGCTACCCCTTGACCCTGCAAGGGGTGTTGCCTCTTGACCCTGCAAGGGGGTGTACTCGACCCTACAAGGGGTGCTAACCCTTGACCCCCGACATAGTTGGTGATGGGTGTTGCCTGTCATGTTCATTTTGTTGGTGATGTTGATCTTGTTGATCATATTGGTCTGATGGTCATTTTTGTTGGCTGTGTTGGTCAAGATAATCAAGTTGACGATATGGTTGATTGCAAAAAGTGGAGTGAACAATCAAAGAATAATGGTCATGTTGATCAAGTTGATGTTACAATTGATTGCAACAAGTGGAGTGCACAATTGGAGAACAAGGTGTTGCAAGAAGTAGTTTGAAGTGAGGTCAGTTGCAAAAGATTTATGGAATAGAAGAAAACAAAAGGAGCATAACAAGAGATTTCGTTACATTGTTCAGTGCTTCTATTTCCAGTGTTTAGCTCATGTGTCATTGAGGATGCCAATCAGTTTAGAGGAGGGGATAGATGTAGGTAGGCAAATTGATATGTCTACAATTAGTGAATAAGTATTATCAATTTGTGTTATTTTGTAGTTGTATGCAAAGTGTTTGAAGAAATGTGCGTACATATATTTAATAATGTTATAAAGTGGCAATGTAATATTGTATGTGATAATATAAGGTTAAGTCATGTATGTCGGCAAAGTCATAAGTCATAAGTTAGTTTGTCTTGTAGTGGGAAATGTCATGTAAATGCAAGTTAAATGCATATGAAATGTAATTTAGGGAAATGATGAGGTGTCAGGTAGTTGGAGGGTGCAACTAATTCTTAGTTGTATAAATGAGTCCATCCCCTCATTCATTCAGGATATAGGAGCATAGGGTGGTGGCCGACGTGTATGGTATGGCATAGTGCAGTCATGTATGCAGTCATGAATAGCATTTTGTATAGGGTTTGCAGATTGTAATGTTGTTACATTACAACCATTGTTAATACAAATTTGCTTATATCATTTATCATCTGCTATTGCTGTTATTGCTGTTTTCTGTGTATTATTATTGCTAATGGCTGCAGATCTGTAGAATTATTTAAGTAGAAATGGAATTAAGTTTCAATATGTTAAATTTCATTTCTACATCTTTTTTCTTTATCTTATTCTAGACATCTACAACTAGATTCACTTCAAATTGCTGCAAGAAAACATTATTTTGTGATTGCTCACTCCACTTCTTGTAATTGACCGTATCACCAACATGACTAACATGACAGGCAATGCCTGTTGCCACCTTTGTTGGGGGTCAACGGACAACGCCCTTTGTGCATAAACCTCAATGACGAAACCATTGAAATCCTCACTATTTGAATTGAATTTTTCTCCTTGTTTGCATTTTGGTAGCCTTCAATCGACCCTCTCAAACAACTTCCCCTCAACTCCGAGTGACTTCTCTTTGGCTCCAGACGACTTCTTATTGGCCTTAGACGACCTTGCCTTAGCCTCTAACGGACATCCCTTGGTCTTAGACGACCCTCCTCCTGGGTCAGATGGCCCACTTCCTACGTCAGACAACCCGCTTCTTGCATTAGATGACTTAGCTCTAGATGGCCCAACTCCGGTCAACCCTTCCTTAGACAGCCAAGCTTCTAATGATTTGTACCACACGATCTTCCAATCATACCTCTTGCCTCGAACTTTGTGCTACTTTGCCTTGACGGTCTTCTCCTCGCTCCATACAAGGATCCTTATGGTTCATAAGCATTTCTCAAGCTTCAAAGTTCAGACAACCCTCTCCAGCCCTTGGACGGCTCGACATCTCTTGCACAAGTTTCTCCTTCATGAAACACGTCCTTCTTATTGTCATGTGGCCTTTCGTTTTGCCACGCTTCCATTGCTTTCAGCATGCAAATTCCTTCGAGACGTTAGCTGGTTTTGTTGGTAAGGGTTTGAAATTGTATCTCCCTCCTCAACAGCTACATTTCTTTGTTTCAAACATCTCATCTGCATACAAACTTGAATTTTTTAGGTTGCTGGACAAGTGTTTTCAGCATAACCCTTGTTTTTGCTATTGTCCGCTCCAATGCTTTGGTGCAACCCTCTCCTTTGTAGCTGGTTTGCCCTTCTCCTTTGTCACCTTTAAATGCTGCATGGTGAAATGTGATTTGTTTGCCTACTAGACATCCCGATGCATGCCCTAGGCTATACCCTCACTTGTATGAGCTCAACTAATTGTTGCGCTTTCCTTGGACTCTACCTTGCTGTTCCTTGTCGTCATGCGTGAGAAAGAGCAAGTGAGAGCTTTTCACCTCTTTTTATAAGTTGAGGGAGGTAGGGGGACACTTGGCTTGCATGCAACAAGTGCCCCTCCACTCCCTTAACTACCACTACACCGGTAACTGCTTTACATGCAATTGCTTGTTCCTCGTGCCGTTTTTCTCTTATTTGGTTTTTGCACCTTGTTTCTCCTTGCGCATGGTGGGTCCATTAGAAAATCTTGTGTGCCCTGTCCTAGACTATGCTAGCACTTTGGCTTGAATGGCCCAGGAATCTAGATGGCCTGCTTGGACGTTTGGATGAATTAGTCTGTCTTTGGTTTGGACGGCCTAGGTGGCCAGACGACCTACGTGGTTATCCAAATGACCCTGTCCCTTGTCCTTTTACACCGTCACAAATTCCATCCTGGTCATGTCTTTCTTCAGATGGCCTCACTTGTTCTCTTAATAGCCTGTCTTCATCCTAAACTTTGGACGACTCATCCTCTTCCTTGGATGGCTCTGCATGATCTCCAGACGGCCCGACATCATCTTTCTTCCAAACTTGGGTTGTAGACATCTTCCTCCCAAAATTGGGCTACAGATGAAGTGGAGAGATGTGGTTCACCTTTGTTGGATGAGGGACTATCGATCGAGTTGACATCTATAACTACACAGACCACAACACATCATCTGTGTCGAAAGAGAAAAGAGAAAAAGGAAAACAACCTGCATTATAATATCGTTTGTGGTAGAAGGGTTAGAGTAGTCAATTGTCTGAAGAAGAACCTAGTCAAGGCAAGGAGATAGTGGACATGGCCTGGAAGCATACTGATATAGAAGGAGGAAGTGTACCAGAGATTTAGGAGGGCAAGGTAGCCAGACAAAAGATCAATCTGATAGGTCATGGTGGGGAGGATGTTGAGGAAAACTACCGAGGATGATATGGACATTGAGCTGGAAGATGGAGGAATGAATAAGCATTTCATGATAGAAGTGCCAAATTTGAGGAGGCCACCAGTTCATGGTAAAACTATTGATGAGCAGGTTGACACATTTTTCAAAAAGGTGAGCATATTGTTTGATAGGGTCTGGAGTGAGTTTTGAGTGGGTTGTGTTGGGGACGGGAAATTGTGGCAACTAAGGATGGAGGTGGAGTTAGACAAGTTGGTGAATTGGGCCTGGGATGATGAGCACATGAAAAGGCTTGCAGAGATCCATTAGATGCAACCATGGGAGTTAGGAGTTGGTAGTAGCAGTATCTACTTGATGCTAGAAGTCAGGAAATTGCCAAAAGAAACTCTCTTTTTGTATCGACAACAACCGCAAATATATATTGGAGGGAGCATGGCGCCTTATCTTGAATTTCCAGGTATCATGAATGTGGAGTTGGCACCTGAATTGGTGAAATTGAATGCAAGAATGAACTTTCTGGCATACTTGATTCATTGGTTACTAGTAGGGCTAGAGACATTTCAACAAATGGTTTGTAGCTTAAAGTTGAAAGAGGAAGAATAGGCTAACCAATTACAGATGGTGGAAGGAAAACTTCAGCAAGTGTCGTAGGATGCCAAAGTAGAACTACCAACATTGAGGAAGGAGATGGAGAGTATGAGGCAAATACAAGAACAACAAGTTCAGT
Organism: Wollemia nobilis; assembly: GCA_028583015.1. Taxonomy (NCBI): domain Eukaryota; kingdom Viridiplantae; phylum Streptophyta; class Pinopsida; order Araucariales; family Araucariaceae; genus Wollemia; species Wollemia nobilis. The sequence goes on from JAQPPZ010016984.1 coordinate 3,306,716, forward strand.
TGATAGGAGAGCTAAAGTCAAAATGTGCAATGAGGGAGCAAACTCAAAAAGCAAAGGTGTAGGAGATAGCTCATTGGGATCAATTGATTGTTGAACGTGATGAGCAACTGGTAGTAGTTGCAAGGAAGCTGAAGCAACAAAGAGGGAGGCGAAATTAAAGGCTAGGTTGGTTGAAGTTGAGCAGAAGTCGCATCACAATGGCTTCTAGTGGGCTTGTTACCAGGCCTATGGGAAGAGATTGAAAGGAGAAAATGAAGCCTTGAAGTTGCAGATTTAGGAGTTGGGAGTACCTGTCCCAACTCCTCATCCTTAACAAAATAAGAGTTCCCAAGGGTAGCAACAGTCATCGATGAGGATGTTGACCAATCTAGAGGGGAGGGCAGATTTAGATGCTAGTTCTAACTTGCCACCTCATCAAAAGAAATAAAATAAATGCGTTGGAAGTCAAGTATCCGCATGCTAGAGTTTTGATAAAGTTTGGATATAGTTGAAGTTTTGATAATGTTGTAATATTTCATGCAATAATGTAATGATGAGTTAAGTGATAGTCATGTATGGATGAGTCATAGGTTGTTAGTTGTCATGTAGTTTGTCTTGTAGTTAGGAGATGAAATGAAATGAAATGCAAGACAAATGTAATGAGAGAGGTGAGGTGTCGGGGTTGGTAGTTGGTAATAACTACCTTCCCTCAAGTTTAAATAGACCCCCTCATTCATTTGAGCGGGTACACATGATAGCTTTTGTACACAAGGGTAGACATTGTGCATGCTAAGAAGAGTAAATTGTATATGTGAGAGAGGAGTCTAGACATAAAGGAGAGATAGTGCATTGGTTGTATTTTGTACATGCTGTAGAGGATATGTTCATTGAGAACCTGTACATAGAGTTGATGCTGGAAGTGTGTCCATATAGATTTATATGTAATGCAGTATCTTGCTAATATCAATTCATCAATCAACCATTTTTCTATGTATATTGTTTGTATGTGTTCATATCTATTGTTAGTTCTCTAGACCGTTCCTATTTATATTCTAGTTCTCATACTTTATTCTTACAAGGTCGTTTGGACTAAATCCAGATTGCCCCATGCAAGCCTGGGCCATTTGACCTAAAGTGCAAGTCGTCTGACTGTTGTGCTAGGCCGTTCGGACCTCAGACTAGGTTATGTGATTGCTGTGTTGTGCAAAGCCATCTAAGAGGAGATGATGCAGGTTGTCTGGATTGCATGTTGTGAAGTTGCTTGAGCAATTTAACTGTCATTCATAATTGTTCCTCCAAGTGTGGAATACCACCACCGTGCTACACCTAGGACTTGTTGTCCTCGCTAGACAGCCAGGGTCCCAACTCAGATGGCCTAAGCCTTGACAATCAAGGATTGGGTCTAGATGGCTAGATGACCCTAGTAGATAGTTAGATGTCGAATCTCTCTTTTCATCGTTTGCATCATTCATTCCATTTGCAGCACTCACTTTGTCGTCTGCATCAACCACTTGTGCAACTTCAACTATCTGCTCAATCTCTACCTCCTTGATTGTAATCAAGTTCACCTCAATAGCAATCAAGTTTATTAAGTTCATCTCCTCTGCTTCTTGGCTAGGTCCGTGACTCTTCTTCGGTGCTTTGAACTCGCAACACTTTGAATTCACGTGCTAAGTGGCCCCACAAATGGCATTGCCAACATTGCACAATGGGTCTACCCTCAATATCATACTCAATTCAGAGTCTTCTAGTTGTCTGGCAGTTGTCACAGATCGCATCTGATCACCCCCTTTAGTACAATCTCTCTGTGCTACATATACTTGTAGTAATGATCTTGCACTCTTCAAGTCACACATCCTCAAAGTCATTGTTCTTCTCTTTAGAATCACTTCCTTCATTGACTTCTCGACCCTAACACTGGACGATGAATGAATTATTCTCAAAATCATCACTCATTGTCAGAGTCACTCTCAACATCAGAGTCACTTTCATCTTTAGGGTCACTCTTGTCTGCATTAACATGACCCTAGCATTTTAATGACTTCTTTTCATCACTTTCCAAGTTCAAGGCCTGCCCCAAGGCCTCTTGATATGACGTCAAAGGGACCATCTTGATCTTCTTCTTGTATTTCGGAAGAAGTCCCTCCAGGAACTACATCTTCTTTAATGCATTTGACGAACCTTCCTCTAGATGGGTAAACAACCCACTCAACCTCTGGTTTTATGAATGAATAGACTGTTTCTCATCCCGTTTCGTTATATGAATTTCAGCAATGACCTCATTGTCATTGTGGAACAACCGAAATTCCTTCACGAATGCTTCGTGCAACTCATCCCAAGTCTAGTACTTGCCCTTTGGCAATCCCATGTACCAGTCTATTGCGATTCCACGAAATGTCATAGGGAATAACCTTCTCCAATCTACGTCATTATTCTGCCCATTTGCCTTCCACATCATGAGGCAAATTTTCCAATGCTTGACTAGGCCCTTTGTTTACGCACCATGAAATATGGGACACTTATGAGATATGCCAAAATTGGTTGTTGTCGTGACAGGATGATTTGACATTGGTTGTGGTTTTTTGCGTCTCGCCTTCTTCACGCACATCATTAGGTGCAGTCCACAACAATTGCTCTCGTGCTAGACTCCTATCCCAAGCACCATGAAACGTGCCAACCTGCAGTTGCTCAGGTGTCATACTTCCTGCTGACCATTGAGCACATCAACCTCCAGTTGCTCTAGTGCCAAATTCCTGTCTTGCGCATTGGCGTATATGACATCTTGCATTTGCACCAATATCGGGCTCCAATCCTGTAAATTATCGGATGCACTGACTTGCAATTACTCCAGCACCATGCTTTTGTCATGCAATTCCTTGTTGCATGATTCTCTGCCATTGTCATGTAACTCTTTGTCGCCAACATGCAACTATGTTCCACTATCACGCAACTCACCAACATTGACATGCAGCTCTGCACTGCTGACATGCAACTCTCCATAACCGACATGTGACTCTTTGCTGCTGACATTCAACTCATGACTTCCATCACGCAACTTTGTGCACAAACCCTTGCACGTCTCCTCGGTGCACGTCCACTTGTATGTCTAGTCGTGCATCCACTTGCACGTCTGCTTCATGCATCGACACTTCATCAACGTCACCAAACAGGTCTGTGTTCTTCATCTATTGCGACCTCTAATCTGCCCTCCCCCGAGGGAAATTACATTGTTTGTTGGATGCATTGTAATCATTCCATTGTTGTCGTTGTGCACCTTCCCAAGTGATTTTCTTGTCACAACTCCATGTCACCAAGCTTGACCCAACTTCAAACAGGCAATGGTGCTAGAATGTAGAAATGGAATACAACACACCGCAACACAATTCCATTACCACTTAAATAAACAAAATATACAATGTGAATAACTTACAATTACAATGGATATACTGTGCACACAACATATATTAGATGGCCTAGTCTAATAGTCAGACGGCCTTGCCCAAGATTGGATGGCCTGAGGCAGCAATCTAGATGGCCTTGCATAGTAGTTCAGACGACTTGGCATAATAATTAGACGGCTTGGCACAACAGTTTAGACGGCTTGGCATAAGTATCTCACATGTTTGATTACACCCAACTTCTACTACCATGTGCAATGCCAATGTACAATACCCACATTAGTTTGAATTAAGGAGGGGTCTTATTTATACAACTAAAAGAGGTAGTTGCATCCTCCAACTAACTAACCAACCCCTCATCAATTTTGTAAATTACATTTGACATGCATTTACATTTCATTTTATGACACTTTGACTTTATTAATTATATGTACGCATTTTGTCAAACACTTTGTATACGAACTACAAAATAACACAAATTGACAAAACTTTGTTCATGGATTATGCAGACATATTAATTCATTTGCCTACAGTGCACTACTCCAAAGTACTAGGACACTTTGGCATCAACAAGACACTTATTGCGTTGCAACATTTTTACTGGTCTCACATGCGCCACGATGTAGAGCTTCACATCAAATCCCGCGTCCACTACAACATTTCCAAACAAGTGAACAGGAAATTGGGGCTCTACTCACCACTATCCCTTTAATTTAGACCTTGGGAATTTATCAATATGCATCATTTTTTAGGTCTTCCCTCTACCAAACATCAAAATGATTGCATCTTTGTTGTTGTGGACAAATATTTGATAATGACAATCATTATACCATGTAAGAAGAGCATTAATGCAACTTAGACTACTCAATTATTTTTTAGCATATGTGGATACCCTTTGACATTCAAGATTCTATTGTGGTAGTCAAGGATTCGTTATTTGTTAGCTTGCTTTGGCATCATATATGGGATTTGCTTTATACTTGCTTGGACTGTTCATCTTCCTTCCATGCTTAGATTTATGGGATTTGCTTTTTTAGCTCATCAAATGCTTCTTGTTGAATTAGAGTCTATTGAAATAATGTCTCACATGCATGATCTGGTTGAGTGGCCAAGAAACATGTGAGATGTTGAGAACAAATCTATGGTGGAAGTTTTTTCTAAGCCTAAGAAATTTTGGAGCTCAATCAGATTTGGAGGAACTGTTCATTCCTAAATGACACATATCTTAACCAAGTCTACATGTATGCCTTCATGGTCAATGATGGGATGAGATATCTCTGTGACACCAAAGGTACGTTTGGCCATTTCATCTTGAAGCTTATGCTGGCATAGTGTGTCCAAAACTTGGTTCACATGTTCAATGTGTTTCCCTCGAGTTTTACTAAAGATGAGAATGTCATCTAAGTAGATGATCACAAAAGAACTTGTGAATGGTTTGAACATGTTCATCAAGCACATGAATGTTGCAGGTGCATTGGTCAATTCAAAAGGCATAACCAACCACTTGAACAATCCCTTGATGATATTGAGAGTTATTTTCCAAATTTTTGAAGGATTGATTGAAATTTGATGATAGCCCAACTTTCAAGCCGGTCTTGGTGAAGTATTGGGTTCTTGCAGCTGGTTTCAAAGATCATTGATACGAGGCAACAAATACTTGTTCTTCATCTATATTTTGTGGAGAGCTCGATAGCCAATGCATAGTTGCTAGGAGGCATCCTTATTTGGTGCCAAAACAATAGGGATATCTCATAGAGACTATTAGGGAAATGTTTTGCCTAGGTCTATTAGACTGTGAATTTGTTGCCAAATTTCATCATTTTTCGAAATAAATTGACGATACAAACAATTACTGGGAACAGGTGAACTGGGAATCAGATCAATTTAAAGCTTGATGGAACAATGAAGTGAAACTCCCTATGGATCCAGGAAAACATTAGAACCTTTATATTTTTCTCAAGATCTCTCCTCTAACTTAGTAACAAACTGAAAAGCTTGTTCTAAGGTGTTTAAATTTTATAGATAGGAACTCTATTTCTGAACAAATGTGGTGATGAAATCGACTGACTTCCTTGAGAATATGATGCTTTTTGTCGTCGTTGATGCAAAAATGAGCAATGACTTCCTTGAAGATGACTTTGCAACTTCACCCACCTTGGCATGAGAGTGGTGTTCTTGGACATGGAAACTAGTGTGATGCCTATTTTTGATCCCACAAGCTTGTGTGAGTGGACATCCAGTGATGAAACGTACTGAAGGCATAATTTGGTTCAAAGTCACTGCAAGGACAAGTCCTAGAAACTGCAAAATGATAAAGTTGAATAGTAAGATTGCTTGGATACCAATTGATCCACACTGACGGGGCCTACGAGGATGGCACAAAGGACAACTTCCCGATGAACTAGTGAGGCTAGATGAGTTATGTTTCAGAGTTGTGCAATAAAACGGGGCACAACCTAGTATTTCCTTGTCCAAGAAGATCCTAAAAAATGTGAATGAAAGAAAAGCTTTACTTACAGGTAATGCACATGCACATAAATTGCCGAATACGAAGCTCTTAGGCAGCAATATTAACGTTAACCTTAAATTCTAGGCTATAGGCGTAGGTGTTGAGCTGAAGTGAGCGTTGGGGCAAAGTGTTGGTCTAAGAAGAAGCCTATGGGAACAACAAAGAGATCCAGAAGAAGCAACAAGTAACAATATATTGGTCTCTGGTACCATTACAAGATGGATGGAATACTAAAATGGTTCCCTTTCTGAGTTAGCAGAAAAAACTGTTCAAGAAATTGTGCACCTTTCTTCTTGTCTAGCATCAAATGGCAAGATGACTAACAATCCAATCTGCTAGTTGTTGATTAGTTGCTGATGCAGGATGTATGGAAGATTTGCTTATGAATAATGGCACCTAAACTTGGCGCCAGTCATCACTCTATGTTTTGGCTTGAAGCCATAGGTCTTGGCACCAGGTCAATGTAGGCATTGGCGTCACTTGGTGCCATGTCCATTTTGTCACTGGCATCATTGAAGATGTTGGTGCCACTTTGAGTATGGCATTATGTTTCTTGCACAATAAGTTAAAATGGGCGCCATGATATATATGCTTTTCTTTGTGCGGGTTTCAAAACAAGCACGGTGCCATGGTCCATGAGATCTCGAGTGACCCCTACTCTACTCCAATCGACAACATAGGCAAAAACTCTACATCACAACTATATGGTAATATTGTCGACCCTTTTTCTATGATTGCTATCTAATGCTTGATGATTATGCATATTGGAGAACCTTGCTAAACCACATAAATTAGGACAAAGAAAGCAAAAATAAAACTATCATAGTAACAAGTACAAGATGATCAAGAGAAGATATGTTTACGTAGGCTATCTTAGAAGAAGGGGAGGGGGGAAAAAAATAAAAAATAAAAAAAATAAAAAACTAATCCTTGCACCTTGATAAACTTGGACATTCTTGCATAAAGTAGAAGTCAGGTTCCAATTCCAATGAAAGCAAAAATTTCAGACTGAATTTAATGCTTCTTAAAATAGTCGTTTGTACAATAAATTAAGAAAATGTTTTTGGAGGAAAATGGGTTGGAATAATGTAGACAAATATGATCGCTTTGTTGTCTTCATAACCTTTCATTCTCCCTTGGAAATTTTCTATTCGTGTCATCCTGTATGCTTTTAAATTTGTTCTAATGGTGACCGATCATATTCTTGAGTAGATATGAGCCTATATCCCTGATTTGTGTGTGGCATTGTAGTTTCAAGTTGACCAACTTTTGTGTTTATAGTAGTTGGGTCCGTTGTTAAGTCGACCTTCCTCAATAATTTCGTAGAGTTCATCGTATCCATGAAAGAGGTTCTGTTGAAATTTTGCGGTTTTCATATATTCTAGAAATTTCAAAGAGAAACTGTTTTCCACAGGTTGCTGTTCTTCCTCATAAACTCCTTTTTGTTGAAGAAAGACACTAGTACATGCCTGAGCTACACTATTGAACCAATAATATAAGGTGAAGCAAAAACTTCCCCTTGCTCACACAAGGGAGGTCTTATATGTCCAGGAGGCATGCTGGCTTGGCTTAACCTAAAACTCACGGTTTTTCATTTTGGAATTGCTTATAAACAAGTCTAGAAAGCACTGTATCAACACCCTTAGATTGATACGGACCTCATATCGTATGACCTAGAAAATGAGGTTGTATTAATGTACAAGACTGATTGATATTTTACATCTGTTTATCTTATTGTTGTTGTTTGCTGTGGGGCTGGGTTTCTGAACTAATACGGTCAATGGCTTGACTCAGTGATGGATAAAAGACCTTCTCAGCGATTGGGGAAACTGACTACTGAAACCAATCTGTGAACACAATGTCTCTTTGTTTAGCCATACAACTAAGTTATAGATGAAGGCATTCTACCATTGTAAAAAGAAAATAATAAAAATGGATGATACCTTTTCTTTTGTTTGTGGCCCTGCAGCTTATCCATTGTGGTTACCTGATCATGAATTTGCTTGGATACTACTTCCATCTCGTCTAAATTCATTAAAGAAGACTATCTATACTCTGGTGATGCAATAACAGCATGGGAATCAGAAGACTACTTTCTCTTCAGAACAGGAAATATAAGTTACATTGTTTGGGATCTTCGTTTGATTCTTTAAGAAAATGCTTTTTATATGCTTGTTTTTCAATGATTTACTATGATTAGTGTTCAGAATTACTGTTTATCTTGATGTTTACAGACATTTGTTTGACTATCTTGGTTATATATGAACATTGGCTGGTCAATTTGAGTGTTAGATCTATCCCTCTTTATGACTATTTATTCATTTGGCCGCTGTCCTTTAAGAATGCCTGTCATTCACTGGTCCTTGCATTCCCAGAACATGGTGGTACTAAATGGTTGAAATGCTTGCCATTGCTCACTTTCAAGCATTACCTTTGTTTTTCAAATAACAGTCATAATTTTGTGCCAGTAGGGATGTAGCATAACTCTTTCTAAAGCAGATTTTCTAGGTCATTTGCATCTAGCACATTGAAGTAGAAATAAAGAAAGACATCATGTCAATGTCCTTGAGTGACCAAAACATGTGCATGAGACTCAAAAGTACATCCTGCTATATAGCATCTACAAAAGAATGGTGAAGTGGAAAAGAAGAGATCCAAAGTCATGTCGTCAAACTAAACTTTGCAAAATAACAAATCACAAATATCTGAAAAATATGTGAAACATGTCACCATGTGTAACATCATGTGGTATAAAGCCAATACAAATAGAGAACTTTTTATATCTCACTGTGCCTATTGTGAGCATGGAGAGGAGATTGGCTTTTGTTTTCTTTTCAGCATGGCTGGAGTTCATGGCTTTGCAGCTCGCATTATAATTTCATTATTGTTTGCTTTCTTTTTATTGACAGGCTATTCAACGATCAATCCATCAAACTAGATGTCAATTTGTTTCTAATGATTAATTTATTGGCTTTTAAATTGAAACTACAAATTCTTCTATTTCAACATTTTTTTTCATCCCTATTGTTGCAATAGAAAATCAACAGATGCATGTGACTCTTTTCTGCAATCAGGCTTCATACAGTTAAACAGTTTTAGCAACCTAAGCTTTGTTTGCTCAATTCTTTTTTTCCAAGCTCAAAGTTTTTCTCATATTTCTTCATTTATTCCTGACATATGCTTACATGGTTTTCAGGACTTTTCAAATCTCTCAGCAGATTTGCCATGGGATGGTGGAAATGTGTGGACTACCATGGGCACTTATTTCTTTCTCTTGCACATTCCACTCAGCTTGGGAGGCTTATCAATTGCTGCTCGAGTTTTACATCAAGAAGATCTTGATGAACAGACCAAGGTGAATTATTCATATCATTCACCATATAATGGGTGTTTAATATCCAAGAAATATTTGGGTCAGTTGAGTTTGGCTATTCGTTAACTTTGCCTAAGCTTAAAGCAAGTTGAAATGATATTTTGTCTAGAGTGGTTTGCAAAGTCCTCAAGTGTGCTGTCTTATAGAAAGTTATTTACGTGCATTTGTGTGCAGAAAGTCCAATCTGTCCACTGTCTGGTTTGTTACAGTTTAATTGAAAAGACGAATAAGGTTCTTACACGTGTATTTGACAAAATATTCAGGCTATATCTTTATTGTTTACTCAATCATTTGAGCTCATGGGAGCTATATTGCTCATACAATCATCATTCCAATCTTTAACTTCTTTCAAGACATTCAAATTCAACTTTGAAAATGCCTGGGCAAAGAGGGGCTGGTTGAAAGCTTCAATAGCCGGCACTTCTATTATTTACCTAGTTGTGCTGTTGACATCAGCAGTTGCACAGATAGTAAAATCCAAGGTGAGCTGATTCTGCTGTTTCCCTTTCAACCCTTTGCTGGCCGCACTATATTTTCTATCTTTGTTAGATTCACTATCTAATGGACCTCAATGTTTTGTATTTCTGAATTCTTTCTTACTCAGCTAAAGATGTGGAAACATCTGTTAGCTTGTTCATATTTGTATTTTATTCTTTTTTCTGGAAGCAATAGGTATGTAAGAGGATGGACACAAGCAGGACACCAAAAATAAAGTCGATACACAGAAGATACGATAATTTTATTACTGTCCATGTATGACCAAAATAAGTCAATGGGGCTTATGGGAATTAGCCTTGTTACAATGTACTGCAGCAGTCAAAAAGTACTAACAAAATAACCCAAACTATAGTAAATAAATAAAAGTACACTAAAGTAAAATGATTATATAACACTCAATCTTTGCATTGTGGGTCGGACCCAGAAAAGGAAAACCCTAAAAAATGTTACAAGTAGTGAAGAAATAGGAGAACTGACCAACAAGGATGGAAAGTCCGAGCAGATTCAAGTGCCAAATCTAACAAGTAACAGAATGCAAAGTTGAAACAAAGCCATCATCATCGCCTCCTATTTCAAAAGAGCCAATGCAGGGTCTAATTATGCTCCTTGGAGAATAGCCAGGACTATCTACTTTTTTTAACCAAGTCTGTCTTGATTTTAATATTTAAATTTTGGCTTGGTTGGATAATCCTAGGAGGGCATAGAGTCTGACCTTTCAAACACTTATAGCATCAAAGGCTAAGGAACTATTAGAAGAGGACAAGGAACTGGTCAGTTGGATTGCCTGTAAATCCTGGGCAAGTGACGGGTGTCTGAGACCTGATGTTGAAGAGCCATGGTTCCATCCCACTGCATGCAAGAACAAGGAGGTGCTGAAGCCCTAGCAGCTACTCTTGTATGCAGACAAGGATGCACAAATCTGTCATTATCATTCTAGAGAGTTGTATCCTTGGATGAATGCTTATTGCTTATGGTGGCAGACACAAGGTGAAAGAATGCAGTGATTAATCAAGTGGTAGTCAATCTCTCCGATATACTTGATGGTGAAGAGTGATAGCTTCCCTAGAGTTCAAAGTGAAGCAGCTTTGCTGAGGATAGTGGAAAAAAGTGGCATGCAATTTGTCTGACTCTCTATACCAGGAATAGAACCTCCCCTGAATATCATAATAAAAATGACACTTGAAGATGAAATCCTTATTTGTCTCTACCTCTCGAAATAAGCAAAGGTGACATACCTTATTGTATTGAGAAATATGATGGTCAGTCTCCACTTGCAGCTGATGTGAGCGGACTCTAAGCTGACCAAGAGGGAACTTGAGGCTGTGTGTCCAATGTTGTTGGATATAATGAGGAAGAGCAATTATGACATCATTGTTCCTCATTAAATTCTTAGTGTAGAAGGCTAAATTACTCTGAATATATTGCCAATATATATCATCCTTGACTGCTTGATAAATAACCACTTTATTAGGAAGAATGTGGTGAGGATCATTCAGTGAGTATGGAGACAGTAGATCTATGGAGATGCCGATTGACTGAACAAGTGCTTCTAGATGAAATCGATTTTTAGGAGTACAGTGCTAAATATGGGTATCTCTCTCAGCCAAATGTCTGGTAACCCATGGATCAAAGGCAATGAAGGTGAAATATAATTTTGAAGATGTTCTCAAGGCAAAGAAGATGAGTGCCAAACATAGCCTGATTAATACATTGTGGAACTATTCTCTTACATTGGATAAATCATTGGAGCATAATGGTTTGGACCCTTTCAATATGAGCCCAATCAATGAATCCTATACTTCGGCCTCAAATCTCAGATCCATAAAAGGCACAGAATCTAAATAATTCTGAAGAGTATATACCACAATACATGATTTACACATTGAGGGCAAGAGCTCTAGTCTTGCACTTAAGGAATATATGGGTGGAATATGTAATAACATGATAATCTACAAATGGAAGATTCCATGAAGCATGGACAAACATAAGTGGGAGCTGTTGCCACATTTTGGCTAAGGGGTAAAAATTTTGAAAAATTGAAAAAGCTGCTGCATTTTTAGGACCAGATCCTCTCCTTTCCTCCTTTCCAAGCTGTCAGTCCGGGCGATCCTCGGGATTGCATTTTTCAGGTGTTGGTAGGTTCAGATTTTCCAGGTTCAAGTTTCCAGTTTTCAGCAAGCTCCGGTGAAGTCTGGGAAAAGCCCAAAAAATTCTAAGGCAAGGGCACTCCCGGGTCGCACTCTTTTTGAGCGATTCCGGGAGTCGCTCCACTTCTGCGACGATTCCCAGCTTTGCCCCGTGCCCAAGCGACTCCCGACAACATCCAGTAGCGGCGAGCGGTGGCAGAAAAGGGTCGAAAATTTTCTAAGGCAGGGCGTTCCCGCGAGTCGCTCCATTCTGGAGCGATTCCCGTCCTTGCCGCACTCCCCCAGCGACTGCCGTCATTGCTCTGCTTTTCAGCGACCGCCGACAGGATTAAAAAAGCAGAAAAATGGCTAAGGCATGGACCCTTACCGAGTTCGCTCCTGTTCTTTGGTGATCTCCATCCTCGCTCAGTCGACGAGCGACTCCCGGCGTCGCTTCACTTTCTAAGCGACCTCCAGCCTCGCCTCAAATCCCTACGATTGAAAGCACACCAGAGTTCGATCATTCTTCCGAGAGACCCCCAAAGTCGCGCCATTCTATGGCGAACCACAGCAGCAGGGGATATAAAGCGTCTAAGTTGAAGAACCCGAGTTCGCTCCATTCTGGAGTGACTCTCGTCGTCGCCATAGTAGCTCGGCGACTCTCGTGTTCGCCACGGGTTCCTGCGATCGTCGACCAGCCAAGAGGATACGAAAAATGTTTAAGGCAGGGAGCCCGCGTCGGAGTTCGCTCCATCCAACAACGACTCCCGGGATCGCTTCTCTTTTGGAGCGACTCTCGAGTTCGCTCCATCCAGGAGCGACTCCCGTCGTCACTCATCCCACCCAGCAAACTGCGACATGTTTTCCAAGGCATTTCCCCATCTTTGCTTCTCCAAATTCGCTCCAATCCGGAGCGACTCTCCGCCTCGCTTCCGTGCATCTGCGACTTTCAGCTCCAGTATAGGGTTTTACGACCCTTAGCAGTTTAGCAAGCAGACTCGAAGGACAAAGGTATGTGGCCTGTCAGGCTGCATCAATGAAGCACCAGCTCAGTTTTTCTCCCAAGACATCTTGTCAAGAGCCCTTAAACATCCCAAGGGGCAGATCGTACCTGCGGCATAAAAGTGACGTGCCTTCTTAGCTACCAGATCTGTCCGGAACCGCATCAAATCTAGGAGAATCGTGTTGCAGGTACGCCCACGGCCAGTAAGGGTCAAATCTCTGCAGCTGTCACGGTTTTGGGGTTCTGTGCTTCAATGTAATTTGGGAGGAAAATTCTGCTATAAATAGCAGTGGAATTTCATTGTAAAAGGGGGGAACATATTGCTAAAAGAGCTGTTGTAAACAAACATTTGCTTCAATACAAGGCATCCTTGGCTCTAACTCTTGTCTCTTTCTTTTATGCTGCCTTCTGCAAGTATTTCTGCTTCATGTTCATTTATTTTTCTGATTGCTGTAATTCTGAACTCTGGATTAGAGCATCGGCGATTAAGTGAATCTAGAATCCTGGCTGAAGGATACATAGGAAGGAATTGCAGTGTTGGTTTCTGTTACATGTTTTGTTTTGATTGTTGGTTTGGGTATTAGTTAGTGATTGTGCTGCTTGTTCTTCCCCACCACTATTGCTATGCTTTTACATTTCTTTCTGCATTTTACAATCTCTTTCCAGTTCCCTTATCTCAAACCCCAGTTAGTGTAGTATAGGAGCCGGCCTTCTCCGGAGATTGGCATGGAAGGCATCCCTTCCTTCCGGCCTTTCAATCTGTTGGGCGGGTCTAGGGCGCAAAAGACCAAATCCTTTCCTAGTGGCAGATTCGTAACCAACAGTTTCTCTGGCACGCCCGATGGGACTAAGACGTTCCACCTCATAAGCAGTATTGAAGTAATGGTGTTCGCTTCAGTGCTGTCGAATCTGAACACCTGGCGACTCTGTTGAACTTGGATACTTTCCAAATCTCGAAGACCAATCCAAGAAAATCCTGTCTTCATGCGTACGAGATGGAGAGTTAGAAACGCTGAAGAAGATCCCGAGTACTACGAGCTTGACATCAGTGCCTTCGGAGAGCGTCTTAGGCTGATCAGGCCGAATATTCCTCTGGATGAAGCGCCATCGCAGGAGGTCGTAGTTGACGAACAAGACCCAACATCGATAGTACTGCAACCAACTACCCTCCAAACCCTTCGAACTCTCCGAACTATCAAAGGGCTCATGTCCAGCCAACCCAGCTGATGCTGCCGCCATTGCCGCCTCCCAATCAGTCGAATCCGAGCGTGAATATGGCAAATCCACCACCAAATCAGAATCAGCAGCAGAATCAACAACAAAATCAACAGCCTAGGCTGTTTCCAGCCTGGGATTCCGCCGGACCGTTGAACCTAGCCGGCCAAGCTCAGGTTCCAACCGCCGCCTTGAAGGCCATACCCACGTACGACGGTACTGGGAAGACAGCTTATGAGCACATTCAAGACATTGTTGCTTTGGTCGTGCTTCACAGCATCACCAATGAAAGTATCATGGTCCGGCTGTTGGCCCTGTCTTTGCGCGGGAAGCTCCTATATTGGTATAGATCCTTGCCGCTTGGCACTATCACCGGATGGGATCAGTTGGCGGGGCAACTAGTGAAAGGATTCAATGAGTCCACAAATCCATCGTCTTTGTTGTATCAGTTCACGACCATCCAACGACACCCGTAAGAGGAGATAGCTGATTTTAACGTAAGGTTCACAAGATCCTGGCAAAGGGTGCCCGCCGAACTACGGCCGACCGCCGGGCAAGCTGCCTACTATTACCTCATATCCTTCAACTCGGACATCAGTATGATCATTAAGTTCTCCAACGTCAACACTTTCCCTGAGTTGTACGAGTTGGCCCAAAAGGCGGAGCTGGATTTGATTGCCATTGGTAAACTTCCGCCTAGGATGCCGATGCCGATTTTCCCCGATTTCCCTCAATCACAGTATCCTAGTGCCTCTGCCCAACCACCTTCTACGTCTTCCACCTACCAAGTTCCATCATGGAATCCAAATCCCGCACCAGTGGTCTCTCAATTCTCCGCTCCCCAAGTACATTTTCCCACTCCACAGGCGCCACAACTTCCATCTCCTCCGCAGTATCCAATGCTCCATGCTCCTCCACAATACCCGATGTTGCCCCCGGCCCCACCGCTAGTGCCATTGCCTCCACCAGCCCAATCGGTGCCTCCAGTCGTTGATGTGTAGGCTAAGTTGCTGCAAGAAGTACAGACTCTTGCTTCTGTCTACCGAACGAGGTCCAGCGACATGGATGTTATAAAGAAGAAACAAGCTCAGCAGGAGTTCATACCTAGGAGACCCTATCCTCCTTCGGTGCTTACAAGAGAACAAGCGGCTCAAGCCAATAGACCTCCCGCGAGGAATGCTGCTATCAATGAAGAGCCGAGCACTTCAGACTACGTGCATTGGTGCTCCACATGCAATGACCCGCACGGGGAAGACACCTGTATGCTTCATCAGCACTATGCCCAAACGCTGACAAGCAGCAGCCCGGGTGATCAGATTAACATGATTAGGGAGGCAGATCGCAATCTCGCGGTCTCAGAGGAGGAGCAAGTGTCAATTTTGACCAAATATGGTAAGAAGCCGATCGAAGTGGATGCGGCCCAAATGCAGCCTTTGAAGGTGTACACCAGACGAGAAAAGGAGTAGCCTCCAGCAAAAGCTCCTGACAAAGTTCCCTTGCCCCGCCGGCAAAAGAGAAGACATTCCCAGCAAAGGCTCCCGTGGTGCAACCCCAGGGTGAAATCCAGGAGCAGGCAAGAGAGAAGCTCAAGTACCCGTCGTTGACCAAGCGGTAAAGGGTTGAGGCGACGCAGCAGTACCGCACCAAGTACGAAGCTGCGAAAGAAATGGAGGTGCCCGCTAGTTCGGCCTACAATATTGTTGATGAACTCAAGAAGACCCCGACCAAGATAAGCATGTACGACGCCTTGCAACTCCCAGGGAAGGTAGATCTGCTGTAGGAGTCCCTAAAATCTGTCAAAGGAGGGAAGCCGACACAACCTGTGTTAGCTCAGCCCCTGACTACTTCAGTCAGGGGGAAAAACAGGCCACCGCCGTTTTACTTGTCTCTATGGATGGAGGGGTGCATGGTGCACAATTGCATGATTGATTCCGGCGTGTCAACCACCGTCATGCCAAGGGCAGTCTGTGAGGAGATCGGTATGGAATACACGCGGAACAGCCAAGGTGTCCTTCAACTAGATGGCACTCCTATGAAAACGGTGGGCGTCATTAAAGATATCCCCATCCAGCTGCACAAGGCACCTCAGATTGTCGTGATTCAAGAGGTCGTGGTCGTTGACTCGGAACCCTACTTCGGCATGTGCCTCTCGAGGGAGTTCACTGCCAAGCTGGGTGGTTATCTTTCTCTTGACTACTCATATATGGAGGTCCCCTTCAAGGGGAGGAAAGTAAAAATCTACAATGAAAAACCCTCCACCTTCCTTGTTGAGAGAATACCAGAAGAGGGACAACAGGATGAATCAGTGCACCTGATGACGGAGCAGTTGGAAGAAGTGGATATAGTGGAGGAAACCATAGAAGCACTGCGGGCGGAAGATGAGTTCTCCCTGCTTGATTTCAACGCTATGATTGAATCAGA
This sequence comes from Wollemia nobilis, assembly GCA_028583015.1. Lineage (NCBI taxonomy): Eukaryota > Viridiplantae > Streptophyta > Pinopsida > Araucariales > Araucariaceae > Wollemia > Wollemia nobilis. Next base: position 3,323,238 of record JAQPPZ010016984.1, read on the forward strand.
CATAGGCTGCTATTCTATCACCCAGCCTGAGAAGCCAGAGGAGACAGTGAAAGAAAACAAAGGCCCTGCTCCGAATGAGCTGTAGAAGCTATGCTTTGACGGCGCCCGATGCAAAAACGGCGCCGGGGCGGGGGTTCTTCTAGTTTCACCCTTGGGAGAGCAAAAAGACTATTGCTACAGGCTGGCCTAGAGTTGCACCAACAACGTAGCAGAATACGAAGCCCTGTGCTTAGGGTTGAAAAAGGCTGAGAAGTTGGGGATCAAACAACTGCAAATCTTTGGAGATTTGGAGCTGGTCTACAAGCAGATTATGTAATGTCCCCCCTTGTTCTGTGTTTGGTGTTTTTGCAATAACAATTTGCTATTATCTCAAACTGATGGACTATAAACCTCTGAATCTTTGATTGAATCACATAAGCGTGAATCCTGAGTGAATTCACCAGCCAAGAACTGGGTTTTCGTCTAGCTCCCTTCTCCAATACTGAGGGTTTCCGTCCTCAGAACTTCAACAATCTGCACACTGTCGATCCCTGAAATGGAACCGATCTGCCCTTCGGGGTTTCGTCCGTCGCGTTATCGATTGGGGTTTGCGTCCCTTTCGATGAAGAAATATCAACCGCCGGCCTTAATCTCCAAGAGAAGAAATAACATAAACCAGAATGTCTAAAATGAGACCAAGTCACTGAATAAATAGGCTCCTCCTTGGCAAACTCTTTTTTTCGCGCTCAATATGGGATAAACATATTTCTTCCCCTTTAATTATAATATAAAGTTTTAACTTTATAAAATGAATTTAATAATTCACTTAATAAAGCCAGGCTTTGCGCTTTAAAAACTCTGCCTTATGAAACTCCGAATGACCAACTGAAACCTGTTCCGGATACCCATTTCGTTGTAGAACAACATCCCCCTATCCGCTCGGCAAGAAACCCTAAAACCCGACACTGCTAAAAATAGCAATTCTAGAATCCTAGCTCCGTTTTATCCCAAACGACTACCAAAACTGAGCTCTAAGAATCCAAAATCTGTCTCAAATATCTCCAAAGGCTCTCATCCATATGACATAGCCTACGGGAACCCATGTATAGGCTAGTCTCTATGTGCTCCCACTAGCTGATTAGAAGGGGACATTACAGTCCGCCCTTCCCAAATATTGCTTGTCCTCAAGCAATATGATCTGTATGCCAGGATCCCAAATAAATCTGAAGAATGTCTCATGATGAAGACACTGCCCTGAACTGTCATCCTAGAAACTGAAAACATTGTCAAGCTCAGTCACCAAACCGATACAACCGGCCCCGGTAACTTTGTTGAGCTCTGCCACTCTATAAAACAATCCATCCCTCAGAGGAATTCCTGGATCCCATAGCCAAATAGGGATTTTGTCATTCCCTAAAATTAATAATTTCTGCTGTGCCACTCTGACTACAACTGAATTATTCTGCAGCTCAACGGAGTACCCATTCTGGACTGACAAACGAGGAACCCAACAAGAAACTGATTCTACCACTATAGGGAAGAGCACCTCATGCCAAGGTGATACATATAACTCCTTATACCAACCCTTATTTCCATTCATATATGACATGGTCAAATCATCAACATGTGGACTGAAAGAAAAACTATGAGCATACCTCACTATACAGTCCATCTGAACTTCACCAACTGGTTCCATGGAAGGGTCTATACAATCAACTGTGCTACAACTCTCAACATTCTGCACACAGAAGTCAGGAGATGTTTCGCCAATCATAACACAAGAAAATGAACCTGCATCAACATCATACTCGGGCTGTTCCTTCTGAGTGGTTGTAACAGTTGACCAATTTTCTTCTTTGTGAACAAAACTTAACTCAAGGTTAAGTTTGTTAATCTTCTCCTTTTTGGTAAGTTCTTGGTAAGACTCCTAAGCAAAACGAACAGCCAAGTCCCTATCAGACAACAACTGTAAATAATCTGATTTGATCTTCTCTAAAGCATTTTTAATTGCTTGCATGCTTTTTACAGAGACGCTTTTTGTCAAACCTTCCTGTCGCTCTTGTCGCTGGGCAATCCAGAGGAGGTATTCAGCCAACTTATGTGTGCTGTCCAAGTGGGTTAAGGCTTGGACAATCTGCCCATCTGTGACCTGCAATTTGTCTTTCCAAGTTTGCTTTGCTTCAGGTTCTAATTCACGATCAACAGCACACAAGAATTTTTCTGATTTGACCACCTTAGCATAATGATCAATATTAGCATCCCTTTTAACACTACATTCGCCAACTTCGTGTATCGAAGTTATAACTGATTCATTCTCAACCCAAGAGTCGTCAACAATTGCTGATTTAGCAACCAAATCAGCATTCTCCACTTTCTTCCTTCCATTGTACATCTCTCCGGAAGTGGACCCACAAGATGAATTAACTTCCATCTTCATCTCTCCGCTCTCCAATCCTGGGACCTGTGGGTTATCGGGTTCACCATCCAACACCCTGTTGCTTATCTCTACCTCTGAACTCAAAGAAGAATCATCATGGGTTTCCAATTCATCGTACTTAGGATCTTCAGGAACATCATAATTGTCATCATTATGTACAGACAAATGGCTACTCAACCTGCTGTAAGAAATCCCATAACTGTCAATGGATTGTTTTGCATGTAAACCCACAATTTTTGCCCCATCACTATTATCATCAAAATATTCCTTAACCAGGTCATCCTGAAAATCTGATATGGATTCAACCTGTGACAAACCATCTTCTATCAGCTCATCACCACCCAAATCATTTTGAGTCTCTATCCTGTTTACCTCCTGTGAAACTTCAGAAGCCACTATTTTACCTACCAACTTCTGTTTTCCTTTGTCATTTCTTGCTAGGACAACAAGCTCATCTCTTTTAATTCCAACTTGTATTGGCAACTCAGTGTATAAAGGTTCAATCTTGACCGGAGGAGCACCTGTTGGTAGAGAAATTTTCATCATTGCAGCTAAATTTTTGAGGGACTGTTCTATCTCATGCTGGGTCTTATCCCACTCACGTTGTCTCTTAGTCCAGTCATTAATAGACGCCATGAATCTGAAATTAATTTGAGGCTTCCACAGGCTGGCAGGAATGACTTGAGCTCTAAATTAATAATACCCAGAACTCTTAAAGCCCAAATCAACCAAAAGGGTATTCAAATCACCAATACCCAGAAACTGGAAACCCTAGATTTTAAAACGGCAACCAAACCCTAACTTCTGCTAATCTTCTATACTCCGCAAATTTTCAAGCAATATAATTTCAGACAAAGAATTATTTCCACCAAATCAAACCTGAGAATTTTGTCTTCGATAGAAGACTTCACAAAATTTGCAATGAAACCTTGAACAGGCTGGTAGGAAAAACCAGCTCTGATACCACTGTAATGTCCCCCTTATTCTGTGTTTGGTGTTTTTGCAATAACAATTTGCTATTATCTCAAACTGATGGACTATAAACCTTTGAATCTTTGATTGAATCACATAAGCGTGAATCCTGAGTGAATTTACCAGTCCCTTTCGATGAAGAAATATCAGCCGCCGGCCTTAATCTCCAAGAGAAGAAATAACATAAACCAGAATGTCTAAAATGAGACCAAGTCACTAAATAAATAGGCTCCTCGGCAAACTCTTTTTTTCGCGCTCAATGTGGGATAAACATATTTCTTCCCCTTTAATTATAATATAAAGTTTTAACTTTATAAAATGAATTTAATAATTCACTTAATAAAGCCAAGCTTTGCGCCTTAAAAACTCTGCCTTATGAAACTCCGAATGACCAACTGAAACCTGTTTTGGATACCCATTTCGTTGTAGAACAACATCCCCCTTTTCGCTTGGCAAGAAACCCTAAAACCCGACATTGCTAAAAATAGCAATTATAGTATCCTAGCTCCTTTTGATCTTGAACGACCACCAAAACTAAGGTCTAAGAATCCAAAAGCTGTCTCAAATATCTCCAAAGGCTCTCATCCATATGACATAGCCTACGGGAACCCGTGTTTAGGCTAGTCTCTATGTGCTCCCACTAGCTGATTAGAAGGGGACATTACAGATTACCAACAAGTGCACCTCAAAGAAGCACTATCTCAAGGCGTACCGCAATAGGGTTTGGGACTTGTTGGAATCATTCGAGGCCCTTAATGTACAAGCCATCTCCCGCGAGCAAAACAGACATCTTAGCGTCTATCGGAGCCAGATACTCCCCGGCTGATGACATGATGCAGAAGCCTAAGGCGGTAAGAACCATTTACAGGCCTTTTGTGCCTAATAAGGACACCCACTGGCAGGTGTTCGACTGTGACGAGCAAATCGTCAATTTTTTAATTCATGAAGCAGCGACTATTGAAAGTAGAGACCCCGATTACGAGGGGTTGATACAGTTGAAGAATAATCACGTCCCGAAAGGACTGATTACTTTGGAAAGTCTCTTTGATCAGAACGACAGAGCAATATCACACCGGATCAAAGTGGACGCCAAGCAGTACAAAGACCTGGAGCTCGAGCCCGACAAAGTGATAAAAGTTGGGACAGACTGTACTCCGGAGGAACTAGAGCAGATTCGGGCCTTGTGCAAAAGGTACCCGGACATTGTGGCCTGGTGTTATCAAGATTTGAAGGGGTACGACAGAGAAATCATCCAGCATACCATAGAGCTGGAGGAAGGGGTCAGACCCTGCAAGCAGAAACAGAGGCCAATCAACCCGAAAATAGAGGTTCTCATGAGAGCCGAACTCTTGAAGATGCTCGAGGCGAAAATCATCTACCCCATCAAGCATTCTTCTTGGGTCGCAAATCTGGTCCCTGTCAGGAAGAAAAACGGGGATATCCGTCTGTGCGTTGACTTCCGCAATCTGAATCAGGCCTCGCTAAAGGACCATTACCCGCTCCCGCAAATCGATCAGATCCTTCACGTGGTCGCAGGAGCACAACGCTTCTCCCTCCTGGACGGTTTCTCTGGATACAACCAGATCTGGGTGAAAGATAGGGACCAACACAAGACGGCGTTCACCACCAAATGGGGGATGTTTGCCTACCAATGTATGCCCTTCGGCCTGTCCAATGTGGGGGCCACATTCCAGAGAGCCATGGATATTGCATTCCGTGAGTTGTTGAACAAAATTATTGTCATCTATTTGGATGACATGACAGTGTTTTCACACAAGAGAGAAGAACATGCCTCTCATTTGCAGCAAGTGTTTGAGAGATGCCGGGATTTCGGCATATCCATCAATCCGAAAGGGGCTTGGCAGTTGACCCTGACAGAGCAGAGGCTCTGCTTAAACTTTCGATCCTAGTGAACAAGAAAGGGCTGCAGTCTTTCTTCAGCCAGATTAACTTTGTGAGGAAGTTCGTGCCGGATTTTGCTCAAGTCATTAAGCCAATGGCCAAACTTCTGAAGAAGGATGCCGAGAAGAAGGATGCCGAGTTCGTTTGGACTGAGGAGAGAAAGAAGGCATTTGAGGAGATCGAGGCTAGGATCGCCCAGGCGCCTATGCCGGTTAATCCGGACTATTCTAAGGATTTCATCCTATATGCAGTCGGGGAACCTGAAAGTTATGCCGCAGTTCTAACACAAAAAGGAGATGACGGCATAGAGCGGTTGATAGCCTTCTTGTGCCAGGTAATCCAGCCGCACGAAGAGAGATACAACTTCATTGAGCGCCAAGTACACGTAGTCATGAGGTCTTTGAAGAAGTTTAGGCACTTCGTCTCCCAAAGCAAGACGACAGTGTTTGTGGTCCACCCAGATGTCAGAAGTTTTATCATCCAGGGAGAACTAGGTAACAAGAGAGCTGGCTCGATTGCCAAAATTCAGGAATTTGATGTAGAGGTTCGACCCACCAAGCTAATTCGAGGTCGGGCACTGTACCAAGAGCTAGCGAGAAGTGCCGCTGTGGAAGTAGCTGCCTGTCAGTGGGAAGACCCGATACTCGAAGTCAACTTCGCCAATTTCTCAGCAGAGGACAGCAACTTGATCGATGAAATAATTTGGTATTTCAACACTGGGAGATGTCCAAATCTTCTTAATGCCTCACAGAGGAGGAGATTCAGGCTCTAGGATCAGAAGTACGTGCTGCGCCCCGAGGGGCTGTTTTTCAAAAATATTGATGGCGTTCTCTTGCGATGTGTCAAGGGAACAGAGAAACAAAAGGTCCTTGACGAATTCCATTCCGGAATGTCGGGAGGACACCTTTCAGGAAGGCCTACGGCCTTGAAGATGATTATAGCGGGCCACTATTTTTGTCGATGCCTTTGCAGTCTGCCAAAAGTGCGAGAAGTGTCAGAGATTCGCTGGCCGAAACAAAAACGCACCAATGCCCCTCCAGCCGATTCAGGTTGAAGCTCCCTTCCAGCAATGGGGTTTAGACTTTATCGGAGTGATATCGCCAAATTCCTCGACGGGGCATAAGTATATTCTAACTGCCATGGATTATTTCACCATATGGGCCGAAGCAGTGCCTACAAAGCATGCCGACCAGGAGACGGTCATCGCCTTCCTGGAAAGCTTGATAACCCGCTTCGGGATCCCAGAAGCAATCGTGACAGATAATGGTCCGGGGTTCGTGGGTGCCAAGCTTACCAAGTTCGCCTACAAGTATGGAATCTACCTCAAGGCGTCCTCCAATTACTACCCGCAGGGAAACGGCCTAGCCGAATCCACAAATAAGAATCTGATAAAGATCATAAAGAGGACCCTGGAGAGGAACAAAAGATCCTGGCACTTGCACCTGGACCAAGCACTATGGGCAGACCGCATCTCTGTTAAAAAATCTATCTAAACATCGCCATATGCGCTGGTTTACGGGAAGGAGGTCGTTTTACCCACCCATGTTGAGATGCTTGCACTTTGGTTGCTAGACTATGAAAAAGGTAACCTGGATCCCGTTGATGCTAGGCTAGCTCAACTGTTGCAACTTGAAGAGGAGAGAGAGAAAGCTTATGAAGCTTTCATGGAACACACGGAGACTACCCGAAATTGGTTTGCAAAAGGGACTACAGCCAAGATCTTCAAGGTCGGGGATCTAGTGCTGAAATAGGATGCATGGAAGGCGAAACCAAGCAACCACGACAAGTTTGATGCCTTCTGGGAAGGCCCCTTTCAGGTCGCCCGGGTTAACCAGTTCAACTCGTTCGTGCTGCGAGACACGGAGGGCCATATCCTCCCCATACCAGTCAACGACCTTCATCTGAAGGCCTATCACCACTAAGAGGTATCACGAGGTTCCCCTGTGTACATAGTTTTATTTTTGCAGTTTTATTTTGTTTTTCTGAATGTAAATATGCTTTCTAGTAGTGTAATTTCTCGCTTTAAGCTCAGGCGTTCGGATTTCAAGTTGAACAATTTTGCCCTAGAAAATTCAGAGCCAAGTTCCTATACTGAAGGCAGCCCCTGTTAGCAGTTCAGCAAGCCGAAGTTTGCAGGTTCCGTTCCTAAGACGAAGGCGAGGATCACTCATGAAAAGGGCAAGCAGAAGGGCTGCGCGCGGTGCAAACGACGAAAGGTCAAAGGAGATCAAAAATTTCACTAAGTCCCGTCACGGGAAATCTGCCGAAGTTCACTCAGAAATGGTAGCGATAACGAGGTTCGTAGGGATTTCAGGCGAGCTCCGGATGTGTTCAGAAGGCCAAGGTATCCAACTCGCTAAAGTTCGCGTGACCCAAGGAAAGCAGCAATCAAAGCTCTAAGGGCTTGGGCATAAGTTAAAAAATCAGGATAAGGGTCGCTCAACTCTTGAGCGACTCCGGGAATCGCATGAATTTTAGAGTGAAGAAGGGCCTTGCAAGGCGCTATGGCGAGGAGGAAGCAAAAATGGAAATTCGTATAACTCCCCCTCTTACCATGAATCGCTCAAATTCCAAGCGATTCCGGGGATCGCCCAGGCTCTTGAGCGAAATTGGTAATTGCCCAGCTCGTAAGCAAAGGACGACCAAACTTCAGGAGCGAAAAATTTACTAAGTTAGGTAACGCGCTAAGAGTCGCTCCACACCAAAGCAATTTCGGGAATCGCTTGTAACATTCAGCGAACATGGGACTCGCCCAAATCTCAAGCGAACCATGGAGAGATGCAAAATTGGGGCCAAGTTCAAAAAAGTCGAAGGTTCGCTCGAACCCTATACGAAGATGGGAATCACTCACAAGTTCCAGCGATTCAGGGAATCGCACAAGTCCAGTGCGAACCGCAGAAGACCCTAGCGCCAGAGATAAGGAAGAAATATTTAAAAAATGACTAAGTCTGGAGCAGCTGCCGAGGTTCGCTCGAATCTCATGCGGGGGTGAGAGTCGCTCTAAGTCTTTAACGACTCCAAGAATCGCGCGGGTCCAAGATGAATCCCAGCTAGGGCGAAAGAAAAGCAGAGGTTCCGAATCCGTATGCGGCCCAAGGATCGCTCACAACACTCAGCGAGGATTGGAATCGTTGGGGTTTCGAGCGATTATAAGGCAGAGGACATGGAAGGACCATTTGAAGAATTTGTCTAAGTCCCAAGGTGCCCGCTAAGGGTCGCTTAATTTTCAAGCGAAACTGGGAGTCGCATAAGGTATTGAGCGAGAACAAGGATCGCCAAGCAGCTAAACGTCAGTCGCCCCATTATGGAGCGAACTCCGTGCTCCGCTCAAATTCCGAACGGTTTTGGGAATCGCTCAGGATTTCGGGCGAGCCTTAGCCTCATTCATCAACCCAGCCAAACGGACCTTGAGGCGCGTGCAGAAGGGTGGCAAGTTAAAATCTCGAGGTGCACATTATAAAGGAGGATATTTGCACGCATTTCTAAGCGGATTTTCAAAAAGAAAAGGACGAGCCTTGGGATCGACAATCGAGAAGTCTCACCTCCAAAGGAGATCTTGCGCACGACCACCAAAGGATAATGGTTGCGCCCACCAACTCCGTGCACCCGACATTAAACTCAGGCATTCGCCATTAATGGCTAACCTCATGCCCACTCCCATAAAAAGCCCAGTTGCCCACTTCGCTCTACTAGTTAAACCTGAATTCACTCCGATGAGTTGCGCCAGAAGCCGAATTCAGAGCTTTTTATTAGCATACAACAGTATACCTAAATTCTTTAATCACCATGGGTAAGACAAAAACTGAGGAGAAGACTAAAGCACCCAAACAAGCAGCTTCAGGCACACTAGAAAGTGGAAAAAAGAAAGCCGAAGCTGCGAAAGAAAGGAAGGATAAGGGAAAAGAGAAGGCCCCAGCAGCAGCGACAGGGCAGAAAGCTGGATCAGGGCCAGTGAAAGTAGTTGTTCAGCTACCTGTAGATAACTGGATAAAGTACAGGGACGGCACATACTCTTAGAGCATCGAGTCACTGTGACATGCTATTGATGGATGGTGGGGGAAAGTTCCTGCCTCACATCCCTATGCTGCAGCCTACCACTCACACTTATACTGGTTTTTATGCCCATCGGTGCACAACTGTCCATAATTGATAGCAACAATTGCCCAATACTACAAGCCGAGCACCAGGCAAGTCCGAGACCATGAGGGGAAAGTCCCGTTCTCGCTGTTCTTTGACACTGTCCAGATGGCCTTCGCGCCGAATCAGTTGCCAAACACAGACTATACCATCAAGTCCATCAATCTCAACGAACATGCCGTATATGGACAATCCAAAGATGTGGCTCTTTATGGAGTCTCAATTGCAAGACCCGATACTGCCCAAGTATTTGCCAATGCTACCTATGCCTCTCAGGAATTTCAAGAGCACGGGCATTTATACTATGTTGGCCTAGGTCTTGGGCAGTAGCACAGACGTTGTAGTCTTCCCCTACCAAGTTGCCATTGCAGAATGTATTTTGCACGGGGAATTCTATGACCCCAGCGCCATGGGACCAAAAACTAAACCAGTGTTCTTTGACTGGGCAGATTGTATAGCGCGTGGTATACATTCGCGCCTGCAAGACCTGATAGAGGGAAAATCTCAATCCTTCAGGCATTGTTCATTCTTGGCCTGGCTCTTTCTCTTCCATATGCACAACAAGTTGAAGGCAGTTCCTGTTCAGCGCACAGACAAGGAAGGCGCACGACTCCCAGTATACCAGTGGACCCAGATGTTGTTGAAAAGGGAGTCATACTACAAGTTTAACCAAGCATTCCTAGGCCCTGCCCTAGCGCTCCTCGACGGCTCTTGCCCGCGTGTCCCCCGCCAGATGAGAGACAAAGTGATACGGCATAACCTGGACGACACTTCCCAGTTGACGCAAGGGTTTGTCATCAGAATTTTCGGGTTCATAGGCAAACCCTTCCTCCTGCCGTATTATACCACGGAGTACTTGTTCGCCCTAGAGGCAGCGCGACAGATGGACTACACTGACCAGAATTACGGTCAGGGGAGAAGATGGGGGCACATTTTCGAGTTCTTGATCACATGGAGAGAAATTGAGGTCAATATAACTGGACAGAATGAATTCCTAGCGGCCACACTCTTAAGCTTCGGCTTGGTCGACATTCCCCAGCGATGGATGTATGACCCCCTCGACATAGTAAAATATTTCACAGAGATGAAGAGTTTCCACGCCTGTCCCCGCCTAGAGATCATGGGAGAACGAAACAATCCGTCGGGGGGAGATCTTGAATGGAACATAGAGGAGATGCGGTCTTTTCCGTCGTGGCATGACTTCTATCATGTGGAGGCAGAATATGACCCGGTCAATAACAAAGCCCACTCTCTGGAGTCCAAAACCTACAAGAAGATGCTGCCCAAATTGCAGAAGATGGGTTGGAAGCCCGAAAAGATTGCAGAATGGTGGATTATGCGGGCCCATACCAAGGAGGCGTCAGAAAAGGTCCTTGCTGGCGACCAGCAGTTCTCCGGGCTTTACGATGGACACCATGCCACATGGCGGCCCATTATATTCAGGGATCTCGTGCCTCTAGGCACCCAGGGCCTACAAAAGGCACAGGCCCCACCCAAACAACCACTCACATTAGGCGGAGAATCCAGCAGTGGGGTGAACAAGAGTCAAACGACCGAGCCCAAGACACAACAACCCCCTGAGAAGCAGCAAGAAGCATCGAAACGGCCGACTAAAGTGGTGCAGGCGACTCCAACGCCTCCGAAGAAAAAGATAAAAGTTACTATAAAAACGTCGAAGGCTCCTTCGGAGAAAGCCGCAGGCCCAATCCCTAGTGCTCCTACTCTAGCCACGATTCAGAAAAAGGAGGCCGCGCCCCAGAAGGAGACTGCACAGCCAAAGGAAAAGAAAGTGGTGCCAAGGAAAGAAGCCGTGCAACAGGCAGAGGTTGTGCCACAGAAGAAAGTTGCTCCCACAGTCCCCTTCGAGGAAATTATCTCTATAGAAGAAGACACCCCACCGGAGGAGGATGCGTGGGTGACTCAAATATTCGACACGCCAGCTCGAGCTGAGCACACAGGTACGCATTCCCTTTTCCTTTCTCAATCTTCTGAATCATTTACCGCGACACCATCCTCCGCCACTGCTGAACCCATCCCCATTCTCACTGCCGTTCCTTTAGGCTGCGAATCAGCATCCGCCATTCCCCTTGCAGTATCTCACCCTGTCCTTGAAGAAGCCTAGCCTTCCACCATCATTCAGCACGACCAGCAGGCTTTCACCCTATTTTCCTCAGACCCCAACGCATTCGAAGCCCTCGCCCATACCCAGCCAGGTGCCGCTGTCGCAGATCCACCACATTCATCCCATCTCACATCTTCAGCTGATACATTGATTGAAAATCCGCCCTCTAGTCTTGATAATCCTCCCGCCTCAGCCCAAATCGAAACATCCCCAAAGGCGACTGAGTTCCCAAGCTCTGCTTCCCCCCATCTGTTTGCAGAAGAACATATGCCTCAGCAAGATCTATCTCTGATCAAGCCCATGTTTGGAGGGATGGAGCTCATTGAGCAGGAACTAGAAATAATGGAGGATCGCCCCGTAGCAGCCCAGGCAGAGCAGAGCTCCTTTCGATGGATCCAGAGCGTTAGGAAAAGGAAGGCCGAGGAGCCTGCCGGAGTGGAGAAGCGCGCCAGGTTCGACCTGGATAACATGGTGTTGCACAAAGAGAAGAGGGTTCCCAAGGTCAAGAAGCCCCTGAAAGACATGACCCCTGATGACTATACCTACCACCGTGTAGCCAAGGATCTGAACAATATCAGTGTGGAAAACGAGGTGGGGGCCATTCATCTGAGAGCAGATACGCTCTATGTGCATCATCACCAATTGAAGGAGCGCTACTACAATGTGGAGAATGAAAAACTGAAGCTGCAAGAGGAGATGGCGAAAATGCAAGCCCAGCTAGACGACTCCAGGAGCGAAGCTGAGCAGCTGAGGCAACAGGTGGTGGCTCTGGAGAAGGAGGTCACTGATCAAAAAGAGGCCGCAGAACGCCGAACCAGGGAAGGAGAGGAAGTACAGGCAAGGGTTGTCGAGTTAGAGAGCCAACTTCAAGTAGCTCAGCAGTAGTTGGAGGAAAGGGCTGCACAAGTTGAGGTCTTCTCAAGAGACCAAGTCAAGGAAATCCGCGCTGGCCTGCTAAAAAATTTCAGAACCCAAACATCCAGATCCCTTTCGGTTCTTATGTTTGTATGCGAAGTTAAGGAAGTATCTGCCCAGGGTAAGCCTGTGGTAGAGGCCGAACGACAAGCAGAGTGTTGGCTCGTCTTGGCTGTCAAAGTGAAGAGCTATGAGCGCAAAGACCTCCAAATACCCCCTATGACTCAGATTGCCCGTGATTGGGCCACTGCAAGGGCAACCTTGCATTCTTATTTTGAAAAATTGGAAAAAATTTGGAGAGCCAGGAGATTGTTGGACACACTGGAGAAGGAGAGAAGCATCTGCCTGGCACCTTTTCAGACTCTTACGTCGCTGGGATTTCCCAGCTTCACAGACGACAGCGGAAACTGCCTGCCTAGGGAGGAGCTGAAGCTGGCCTGGGATGCCTTCAAAGAGGATACTACGGAGATTGACAACTGGGCGGACCCAATTCTAGAGGCACAGGCAACACAGTTGATATCTAGGTTCTGCCAGATCAGTGCTTGCCTCGCAGATTTAAGTGAAAGGGTCAACCAGGTTGATATGCTCCAAGTTGAAACCTTCAGGCGCTCGATAAAAGATCTCCACGACCTCGAGCCCTTCCAGGATGAGGCCTGGACTCAGGATTAGGTTACTTGTGAGCGCATTCGGGATCACCTTGCTTCCTCGGATACTAACCTAGAACAAGAGGAAGAGGAAGAAGGCGAGGAACAGTTTGAAGGTGAAACGGAGGAAGGAGAAACAGAAGAAGAATCTGATGATGACAGTGGAGAAGAGCAACAGAAAGAAGAGCAGCAGAAAGAAGCAGGGACCGGGGGTGACTCTGGGCCCAAAGGATGAAGGCATGGGTCCTTGCATCGAGGCGAGCTCGATACCCCATGAGCCGCCAGGAATGTTGCCACATTTTGGCTAAGGGGTAAAAATTTTGAAAAATTGAAAAACTGCTGCATTTTTTAGGACCAGATCCTCTCCTTTCCTCCTTTCCTCCTTTCCAAGCGCAGTACAAGTGATGTGCGTGGTACAAATGCAAATTGTTGTGCAAGCAAACAAAACTTGCCGTACAAATGCACCTTGCCATACAAATGAGGGAACATACCATACAAACACAGCTTGCCATGCAAAACTAAGTGACCATACAAGTGCAAGCATCCATACAAATAAGTTCAAGGGCAATACAAGCCAGGTACAACAGGAGGTGCAGGAAGGCATCAGTGAAGAATTGCATGCCAAAGAAGAATGTTTGACATTGGAGCAACTGTAGGTTGGTGTGCTTGATGGTGAGTGGAGTGATAGTACAACATTGGAGTAACTGTAGGTGGGTGTGCTCAATGGTGGGTGGGATGGGAGTTTGACATTAGAGCAATTGTAGGTTGGTATGCTCTATGGTGAGCGGGATAGGAGTCCAACATCGGATCAACTGCAGGATGGCATGTTTCATGGTGTGTAGAATAGTAGTCCGACACAAGAGCAATTGCAGTGTGGTGCGCCTGATGCTGTGCGTGAAGGTGAGATACACAAACCACTTCCAATGTTAAGTCAACCTTTCACAACAAAGGCCAATTTGGGCATATCGTGTAAGTGTCCAATGTTTCATGGAGGAGCAACAAAAGACCCAATTAGGCATTGGGAAATTTACCTCATGATGTGGAAAGTGATTGTGCAGATAATAACGCAGATTGGAGGAGGTTATTCCTTGCAACATTTTGTGGAGTTGAAATGGACTGGTACATGAGATTACCAAAGGGGAAGTACCAAACATGGGGAGAGTTGCGCTATGCATTCGTGAAAGAATTCTGGTTATTCCACAATGACAATGCGGTCATTGCTGAAATTTATAGAATGAAACAAGGTGAGAAAGAGCATGTTCGTTCATACAACCGAAGGTTGAGTGGTTTGTTCATCCATATAGAGGAAGACCCATCAGAAGCATTGATTGGCAAGGTCGTCCCTTGCCACCGGGTCATTCCATTGACATGCTGTCACTTCGGCGGCGATATTCTTTGCCAATTCCTGACACAGTGCGCGGCCTCGAATCAGCTTGGTGGGTCGGACCTTGATATCGAATTCTTGTATTTTGTTGACCCAACCGGATCTTTTACTTCCCATCTCTTCCTGAATGATGAAACTTCGTACGTCCGGGTGAATAACATATACTGTAATTCTGCTTTGGGAAACGAAGTGTTTGAACTTCCTCAGGGACCTCATAACCGCATGCACCTGACGCTCGATGAAATTATACTTTTCCTCATGACGCTGGATTACGTGGCTCAGGAAAGCTATCGGGCGCTCTTCGCCGTCATCTCCCTTTTGTGTTAAGACTGTTGCATAGCTTTTAGGTTCCCCGACTACATAAAGAATGAAGTCTTTGGAATAGTCCGGGTTAATTAGAACAGGCGCCTGGGCGATTCGAGCCTTAATTTCTTCGAATGCCTTCTTTCTTTCCTCTGTCCAGACGAACTCAACGTTTTTCTTCGAGAGCTCGGCCATCGGCTTGATGACTTGGGCGAAATCAGGGATAAACTTCCTTACGAAGTTGATCAGGCCGAAGAATGATTGCAGCCCTTTCTTGTTTACCAGGAGCGGGAGTTTAAGGAGTGCCTCCGCTCTATTGGGGTCAACAGCAAGCCCCCTTTTCGAGATGACAAGGCCCAGCAGTTTTCCCTCTACCGCGAAGACAGACTTCTTCGGGTTGATAGATATGCCGAACTCCCGACATCTTTTGAATACCTGCCGCAGGTGCGAGGCTTGATCTTCTCTCCTATGTGAGAACACAGTCATGTCATCCAAATAGATGACGATGATTTTGTTCAATAATTTGCTGAACTTCAATTCCATGGCTCTCTGGAACGTGGCCCCTGCGTTTGATAGACCGAATGGCATACGCTGATAGGCAAACGTTCCCCATTTGGTGGTGAACGCTGTCTTATGTTGATCTCCGTCCCTCACCCGTTCAAGAGGGAAAAGCGTTGAGCTCCTGCCACTACATGGAGGATCTGGTCGATCTGCGGGAGCGGGTAGTGGTCTTTCAGAGAGGCGTGATTTAGATTGCGGAAATCGACGCATAGGCGAATGTCCCCATTCTTTTTTCTGACAGGGACCAGATTGGCAACCTAGGAGGAATGCTTTATCGGGTAGATAATTTTGGCTTGGAGCATATTCAAGAGTTCGGCCTTCATCAGGACTTCTATTTTCGGGTTAACAGGCCTTTGTTTCTGCCTGTAGGGCTTGACCCCTTCTTGTAACTCGATTGTGTGTTGGATGACCTCTCGGTCATAACCCTTCAGGTCCTGGTAGCACCACGCTACGATGTTTGGATATTTTCTGCATAAAGACCAAATCTGCTCTAGTTCTTCCGGGGTACAGTCCGTTCCGACTTTGATTACCTTTCCTAGCTCAAGTTCAAGGTCCCGGTACTGTTTTGCATCCACTTTGATCCTGTGAGAGATTGCCCTGTCATTCTGATCAAACAGGCTTTCCAGAGTGATTAGTCCTTTTGGGACATGATTGTTTTTTAACTGTATTAACCCCTCATACTCCTCGTCATCAGGGTTTCTACCTTCAATGGTGGCTGCTTCTTGGACTAGAAAGTTGACGATCGGCTTGTCACTGTCAAACACCTGCCAATGGGTGTCCTTATCAGGCACAGAAGGCCTGTAAATGGTTCTCACCACCTTAGGCTTCTGCATCATGTCATCAGCCGAGGAGTATCTGGCTCCGATAGACGCAAAGATATCCGCGTGCCTGTTATTTTCTCATAGGATGGATTGAACATTCAGTTATTCGAAACACTCTAGCAGGTCCCATACCCTGTTACGGTATGCCTTGAGATAGTGCTTTCTGGAGATGCACTTGTTGGTGATTTGCTTGCAGACCAGTTCTGAATCTCCAAAAATCTGGAGCTGCCTTATCCCCAGCTTCTCAGCCTTCTTTAATCCCAGGCACAGAGCTTCGTATTCTGCCGCATTGTTAGTACAGCTCCAGGCGAGCCTGTAACAATAATCCTTTTGTTCTCCGGAGGGTGAAACTAGGAGCACTCCTACCCCGACGACATTTTTGCATCGGGCGCTATCGGAAAACAACCTCCATAGCTCACCAGGTGCAAGTCCCTTTCTCTCTTGCACTGACTCCATGGGCCCCCCGGGCTTAGTGATGGAATAACATCCCATCTCTGTTTCGATAATAGCATTAAAATCAGTCAAGGAAATTTCATCCTCCATACATAGTTCTCCTAAAGACTTCTCCACCAGGTCCACCTGTTCTAACTCTTTCGTCATCAGGCGAACTGAATCATCACGTTCTTCCTCTTCGGCCATTTTTTCGATGAGAAATGTGGAGGGCTTCTCGTTGTAGATCTTGACTTTCCTTCCTCTGAATGGAACTTCTAGGTGCGAGTAATCCATAGAGAGATAGCCACCTAGCTTAGCTGTGAACTCCCTTGAGAGGCACATGCTAAAGTATGGTTCTAGGTCGACAACTACCACCTCCTGTATTACTACAATCTGAGGTACCTTGTGCAGTCGGATGGGTATATCTTTGATGACACCAACCGTCTTTATGGGAGTGCCATTGAGCTGCAGAACGCCCTGGCTGCTTCGTGTGTACTCCATGCCTATCTCCTCGCAAACCGCCTTTGGCATAACAGTGGTTGTTGCAGCGGAATCAATCATGTAGTTGTGAAAAATCCATCCTTCCATTTGAAGAGACAGATAGAATGGGGAAGGTCTGTTTTTTCCTGTAACTGAAGTGGGCAAGGTCTGGGCTAGGACAGGCTGTGTAGATTTTCTTGCCTTTGCTGATTTCAACGATTCCTGTAGTAGGTCCACCTGTCCTGGAAGTTGCAGGGCATCATAGAGGCTGATCTTGGAAGGAGTCTTCCTTAGCTCATCCACAATGTTGTACGCTGCGGTAGTGGGCACCTCTGGCTCTTTCATGGCTTCGTACTTAGTGCGATATTGCTGCGTAGCTTCAACCCTTTGCTGCTTTGTTAATGACGGGTACTTAAGCTTTTCCTTGGCTTGCTCCCTGGTTTCAACTTGCGGTTGAGCTGTTGGAGCTTGTTGGGACTTCTCCTTTGCTGGTGGTGGTTGGGGAATTTTATCAGGAGCCTTAGCCGGAGGCTGCTCCTCGCGGCGAGTATACACCTTCAGAGGTCCCATTTGGGCTGCGTCTACCTCAATTGGTTTTTTCCCACTCTTGGTAAGAATTGAGACTTGCTCTTCTTAAGAAATCACGAGATTATGATCCGCCTCCCTAATCATGTTGACCTGGTCACCAAAGGTGCTGCCTGCCAGCGTTTGAGCGTAGTGCTGATGTAACATACAGGTATCCTCCCCATGCGTGTCATTGCACACGGAACACCAGTGCACATAATCAGAGGTACTCAACTCTTCATTAATAGCGGCATTCCTCGCAGGAGGTCTGCCAGGATGAGTTGCTTGGTCTTTTGTGAGCGCTGGGGGAGGGTAGGGTCTTCTTGGAAGGAACTCTTGCTGCGCTTGTTTCTTTTTCATGACAGCCATATCGTTGGACAATGTCCTCACAGTGGAGTTCAGGGACTGTACCTATTGTAACAGCTTGAATTGCACATCCGCAGCCGCAGATGCTGGAGGCGGTAATGGGGCTATCTGTGGAGCCGGAGGCAACGCAGGATATTGTGGTGGCGGAGGTAATGCTGGATATTGTGGAGGGGCTGGAAGCCGTGGTACTTGAGGCGCGGGGAAATGCACTTGCGGAGCAGAAAATTGAGAGACAGTTGGTGCGGGATTCGGATTCCAGGGCGGAATCTGGTATGTGGGAAACGCTGGGGTACTGCAACTGAGGAAAATCAAGGAATATCGGCGTCGACATTCTAGGTGGGAGCTTACCGATGGCGATCAGGTCCGTTTCCGCCTTTTGAGCCAACTCATACAGCTCAGGGAAGGTGCTGATGTTGGAGAATTTGATAATCATACTGATATCAAAATTGAAGGCCCTGAGGTAATAATAGGCTGCTTGCTCTGTTGGCCGTAGGCCGACGGTACCCTTTTCCAAGACCGCGCGAACCTAACGTTGAAATCGGCGATATCCTCCTGTGGGTGTCTTTGGAGAGACGTGAACTGATGTAGTAGGAAGGGTCGGCCGATTCGTTAAACCCTCTCATTAACTGTCTCGCCAATTGATCCCACTCGGTGATAGTACCAATAGAGAATTTTTCCCCGAAGGGATAAAACTAACGGCCGACCCATAACGTTCTCTTCTATGATATTGTGGAGTGCAGCCAGAGAAGCAATGTCCTGGATGTGTTCATAGGATGTTTTCTCAGTACCATCGTACGTGGGTATAGATTTTAAAGCAGCAACCGGATTTTGGGCCTGCCCTGCTAGATTCAACGGTCCTACAGAATTCCAGGCTGTAAACAGCCTAGGGGCAGGCTGCTGCTGATGTGGGGGTGGCTGTGCCATATTCGCTTACGAATTTGGTTGGTTAGGAGGGGGCAACTGCAGGTTCGGCTGAACAGGAGCTCCCGAGACATCTAAGTGATTTCCAGGCAAAACTGTGGCGCCTTGGTGGTCTGGAGAGTTCGGAGGATTCGGAGGGATGTTGGTCACATTGCTGTCTGAAGTTAGTCTGGGCCAATCTCCGGAGAAGGCCGACACCTATACTAACTACTTAGGGTTTCAAGATAAGAGAACAGGAAAGAGATTTAAAAATTGCAGAAAGAAATGTAAATATTGTGACAATGTCTGTGGGAAAGAACAAGCAGCACAATAGCTTATCTATACCTAAACCAGAAGCTATTAACACAGAGAATATAACAGAAACTAATACTGCATTTACTTCTTTATGTATCCTCTAAAAGAATTCCAAATACACTTATCTTCCAATGCCAAAATCCAAGTAACAGAATTGCAGCAATCAGAAAAATAAATGAAATAGCAGAAATACTTGCCAGAGGCAGCATACAAAGAAGACACAGAGTCAGAGCCAAGGATTCTCAATATTGATGCAAAACGTTCGGATACAGCGGCTTTCTAGCAATATGTTCCCCCCTTTTTTTCATTACAAGATATGGGTTTTTATAGAGGACCCTCCCTCTGAGTCATTAATGAACTAGCACGCAAGGACGCCAGAGCGGCTGGAAATTGACGCTCGCCATGCTTCACAACCGAAAACTCCCATCTCATACCCCGTCTACTTTTTTCTGTGAATGCGTGCCCCTCGGGAGTAGCACTGGTGTCAGGAAAGACTTAGGGGGAGCTTCGCCAGAAATTTGACCTGAATCGTGCCTGGAGGGAGGTTCGCTGCGGTTGCACCCGAAGTGCAGCTTCGCCAGGAAATCTGGCCGAAGTGACCGTCTGCAGAAGCTACGGGGGAAAGGTTCGTTCTTGATCGCGCTAAAGTGCCTAAGCCCAAAAAACCACTTCACTGGGTATGGTTCACTGAAACTGGACCCCAGGCGGGGCTTCGTTAGGAAAGCCAGCCGAAGTGAAGGTTCGGCTGGGAGCCAGCCCGAGGAGGCAAGCTTGTTATCATTGAGGGTCGGGCCAAAGATCTTTCTTGCTTTATGACTTCGCAGGAGATTGGCGCTTCGCTAGAATGGGGGCTCGAAGTGGCAGTTCGGCAGAGAGTTGGGCGAAGTGCCCCCTTTTTCCTTAAGGATTTTCCCCGATTTCCCAACGGAAGATCGCTAGTACTAGGGTCGAAGTGAAGGTTCGGCAAACCTAGTGCCCGAAGTGCCTGCTTCGCCGAGTTTGGGCCCGAACTGGCACCCTTTTGGAGGCGGTTTGCTGAAGATATGGGCCGAAGTGATACTTCGGCAACTTTCCTGGTGAAGCAATAAACTGGCTTAGACTTCTTTTTTTCGTCGTCGGGGATAGGTTTGCTGGAGTGTTAGCCGAAATGGAGGTTCGGTAGCTATAGTGCCCGAAGTGGCAACTTCGGGGGCATTCCGAGCGAAGCGCCTTTCATGCCTTGGAATATTTTCAAGTCCAAAGTGGACCTTTTCCTGTTTTCCTCAGCGAAGCTGCCGATTGACACCCGTTTTGAGCGAAGCTGCCCCTTACTGCCCGTTTTTGCCAGCGAAGCTGTTCCTGCATCTGAAATGGACACGGGGGCGACCGAGAGGTGGACATTGGTGGCACCGAAGTGCCATAAAAATGACAGAAGAGCAGAGAAAACAAAACGAGGAGGAGAAGGAGAATTTAAACATGAAAAATAAACAACATTTCAAAATTTTACCCCTTGGACAAAATGTGGCAAAACTGTCAACAGGAACATCAGGTGGCCTTCGAAGAATTGAAGGCAAAGTTAGTATGTACTCCCATTTTGGTATTTCCAAATTGGGATAAAGAATTTCATGTCCATGTGGATGCATCCAACTTCACAATTAGATGTGCACTAGCCCAAGAGGGGCAATTTAGGCTAGACCAATCTATCTATTTTGCTAGTCGGTTGTTTTTCAGGAGCCAAAAAGAATTATAGTATAACAAAAAGGGAAGCACTAGGGATGGTGTATGCTGTACAAAAATTTACGCTATTTGCTAGCCAATCGCTTTGCCTTCTACATGGATCATCAAGCATTGTTGTACCTAATAAACGAATTGACTATTCATGGACGAGTTAGCAGGTGGCTCATTATGCTGTAGGAATTTGTATTTCGTGTAGTAGTTAGACTTGGAAAGAAGCATGTGATAGCGGATTAATTGTCAAGGATTGGCTCGGGAGAACCTCTAGAGGGAGGAGTATTAGATGAATTTCCTGATGCTCAATTATTTACAATCAATGCTATACTGTCATGGTATAAATGGATTGGAGAATATTTATCCATAGGAGAGTTGCCAAAGGACATACTCGTAGTATGAAGTCAACACCCTTTCAATTAGTAGCGGGATTATTGTATAGATGGGACTTGATGATATCTTGAGGAGATGCATAATGGAAGAGGAAGTTACCGTAACGCTAAGAGAAACTCATGAAGGATTGGTAGGAGGGCATATGGGACTAGATGTGACTGCGAGGAAGGTGCTTTTGGTAGGGCTATGATGGCCCACCCTCTATCATGACATAAAGGAGTTTGTCAAGGCATGTGATACGTGCCAAAGAGCTGGGAAGTTGTTACGAAGGGATTCCATGTTGTTACACCCATCACAACCAGAGGAACTATTTGAAAGGTGGGGTTTAGACTTTGTAGGATCTTTGCGAACAAGTCAAAAGAGAAAGTGTTGGTACATGGTAGTGGTGACAGAATACCTGAAAAAATGGGTATAGGCATAGGCACTACCAAATAATTCGGAAAAGAGTACAACCCAATTCCTGTATGAACAGGTGATTACTAGGTTCTAGATTCCTTTGTAGTTGACAAGTGATAGAGGAGGTCATTTCGTGAATGAAGTGATTAAGAAGCTAAAGATGGAATAAAAGATTTTGCATTTGTGGTCTAGCCCATATTACCCTAGAGCAAATTGGCAGGCAGAGGCAACGAATAAAATCTTGGTATTTATCATGTATAAAACCTGTGGAGTAGGAGTAGATTGGGAGGAAAGACTGCCAGCAGTCCTGTGGGCATATCGGACGACCTTTAAGCTGACAACGAACCATATGCTGTTCTAGTTAATGTATGGACAGGAAACAGTAATGCTAGTGGCGGTACAAAATCGTCTAGGTGACTAGGAAAGCCTAGAAGAGAGGCTAGTGGCACTAATTCAATTGGATGAAAAATGGGTAATGGCACAATGGGCGACAAAAGTTGCCCAACAAAGAAGAAAGTTGTGGCATGACAAGCACTTGCAGAAGATAGAACTAAAACCAAGTGACTTGGCCCTAAGGTACAATGGCAAACGAGAGATTAAGCCTGGAAAGTTTAAAAATTTGTGTCTTGGACCCTTCCAAGTAATAGAGATGATGGATAATGGCGTGGAGAAACTGCAAAAGTTGGACGGGATAATAATTCCTAAAACAGTAAATGGATCCACACTAAAACCTTACAAGGCAAAGGTACCATGTTTGTTTATTCATATAGATGAAGTAACAAGACAAGAAAGACTACAACAAAGAGTGACCTACGAAAGAGGTGAAGCAAGTCAAACCAACCAAGAACGAGATACTGAAGAAGGTCTGGGATTAAGATGACTATTTGCAAATGAGGGGGAAGTGCAACCCATGATAGAACTAGAATTGGAACCTCCTCTTAATCAACGAAGAAGAGTGCGGGTTCATGTCTGATTTCCAAAGACAACTGAAGAGCAAGAACAACACTTGTTGGCCTCAGAAAATAGGGAATGAAGAGAGCTTGGAGAAAATGAGTTTGAGGAGCTGAGTCCATTAGCCCAAATTGGTTTCCTTCAACAAAGAATGTGTGTGGAGACGCAAAGATTGCAAGAAGAATACGAAACTTTGTGTAGACATAATGCAAGAATGAGGGAACAGGGTATCCATGAATTGGATGATATGATGCAAAGACTGAATGAAAGGGAAGAATGAAGACGACAAGAAGCTAGTAATAGTGAATATCGGTTGAGTTGAGAGGAGGTTGCTGAAATATTATGGAAGGATGCTTTTGAAGCATCTAGGTCTCTTGAAGAAGAAAGAAGAAAATGGGTGACGGATACAAGTACCCCTACTACAAGTTCTCACGGAATTAATATTAATATGGATAGTTCAAGTTTCGAATCTCCCCTCTCGAGGTGAACTAGAGGACCACAAAATTGTCTTGAGGAAGATAGACGAATAAGAAGACGCTTAGAGGAAGCGCCAGTAGGGATCTATGAAGGAGAATCTAGTAGTTCAAGACAACCACTAGAAGGATAAGATAGGAGTAACTTAGGCAACTTGGGGAGACAGTCAAGTCTTCTTGGTAGTTTAAGGTTACGCGATCAAGGGAGGCAGTTGGCTGGCTTTCCTTCTAGTAGGAGGGGAAGAAATTTCCCTCCCCCTACCCCTAGGCCAAGTAGACTGGTGGAAGAGTCTTGGCAGCCATTCACCGATCTAATGAGGATCAGCCAAAACTTGCATTACTTGGAGGTTGGACCTTCGAGACCACATTTTAGTCATCGCTTGAGGAGACAGTGTTGTCGAAACCAAAAACAATGCAACCGAAGAAGGCAACAATTGGACCTCGGACAACCTGGAGGAGAAAAAAGGCAGTCCTAGATTAGGGAGGCTTGATTGCACTTAGCAAATATTAGAGACCGCAAACAAGAACTAAGACGATCAAGAAGAAATGAGGAGGGAAGAATAAGAGAAGAACAAGTTAGCAAGATTTCTAATTGTACAAGTACACGCCGTTCAAGAGAGTGTCGTACAAGTTCCAATCAGGCAAGTGCAAGTCGTATAGTTAGGTGTCATACAGATGGAGAAGAGTGTACAATAGACCACCATACAGATGACGATCAAGAAGATTGTACGGTAGGAGGTCGTATAGATGGTGCAGAAGAAATTGGCCGTATAGGTCAAGTGAATCATATGGTAGAAGGGACAGGACAGTGACAGGAGGAAGAAGCGAATGACATGTCGGTGATAGACGTCTTTGAAGTGCAAGTCTGCATGGCCGTATGAATCGTATGATGACTTTAATGGATAATTAAAGACAAATATGTACATAAAAAGAATAAGTAAAAAATAGAAAAGCACCATGTAGAAACGGTGACATGGCGGCTCGAGGAAGTTACAACCGTTTCCTGCCCAAGTTCAAATTATAAATAGAGGCGTTGAGACAGTGCAAAGACAAACTTGACGAAGCATTTGGGAGTAGGGTGAGCAGAAAAGGAGATGCCATTGGAGCAAGGAACAAAGAGACTGAAAGATTGCAATAGGGTATTGAAATGTGCCTTAACTGTTGATAAGAATTGTTATAGGAGAGTGTAGGCATATGGACGACTCTACAACCGACAAACGCAGTAGAGAAATTCAAATATTGAAGGCTAGGACAAAGGTGCCTGTGCAGTAAACTGAGTAATAATCTACATGTAAGGAAGGGAACGCTGTACATATCAAGGAAGATGGCTAACTTTTTAACCCTCGTATCAAGTTAAGCACAAAAGGGTAACCATTGTCCGAAGAAGCTTCAGTGAGCCAAAGTGGAAGAATAGGGTTTTTGAATCTACGCACAGAGAAGGGTAGAGAAGGCTGCCATATAGACGAAGGGGAAACCGAGGTAAATGTCGGCTAAGTATTGTCGTACAAGTGTGCAAGGCTGCGGAAATAATGCTTGTGAAGGAGAAAGTAGTTGTATAGATTGAGTAGACGACCGTACAAGCAAAAGAAACTGTCGTACAGGCTGAAGAAGTTGTACAAATACAAGGACTGTGTAATGTCCCCCCCTGTTCTGTGTTTGGTGTTTTTGCAATAACTATGGATTAATTTGAACATGCAATAATACCCAAATGAAAGAAGCCAATAACAGCAGCATGCAATTATACCCAGATGGATTTAACACAATTTGCTATTATCTCCAACTGATGGACTATAAACCTCTGAATCTTTGATTGAATCACATAAGCGTGAATCTTGAGCGAATTCACCAGCCAAGAACTGGGTTTTCGTCCAGCTCCCCTTCTCCAATACTGAGGGTTTCCGTCCTCAGAACTTCACACTGTCGATCCCTGAAATGGAACCGATCTGTCCTTCGGGGTTTCGTCCGTCGGGTTATCGATTGGGGTTTGCGTCCCTTTCGATGAAGAAATATCGGCCGCTGGCCTTAATCTCCAAGAGAAGAAATAACATAAACTAGAATGTCTGAATTAAGACCAAGCCACCGAATAAATAGGCTCCTCCTTGGCAAACTCTTTTTGCGCGCTCAATGTGGGATAAACATATTTCTTTCCCTTTAATTATAATATAAAGTTTTAACTTTATAAAATGAATTTAATAATTCACTTAATAAAGCCAAGCTTTGCGCTTTAAAAACTCTGCCTTATGAAACTCCGATTGACCAACTGAAACCTGTTATGGATACCCATTTCGTTGTAGAACAACATCCCCCTGTCAGCTCGGCAAGAAACCCTAAAACCCGACACTGCTAAAAATAGCAATTCCAGCATCCTAGCTCCGTTTGATACCTAACTGTTGTCACATTTTGCACGGGGTGCAATGTCTTCAGTGTTGTAACAGTACTGCTCTTCTTTTCCCTCTTCCTCCATTTTCCTTCCTTCTTCTCTCCCTTTCCTTTTCTTTCCCGCATTCTCTTTCTTTTCCCCCTTTCTTGGAGTCCTCAGTTGATTTTTCAACTTTCCAGCAAGTTACCTGAAAAATGGCTAAGTGTTGGTGCGAAGTTCGCACTTCGCCCAGTTTTGGTGCGAAGTTCGCACTTCGCCCAGTTTTGGTGCGAAGTTCGCACTTCGCCCAGTTTTGGTGCGAAGTCCGACTTCGCCCCTTTTCTGGGCGCACCTTGCAACTGGCAGACTGGCAGGCTGACAAAAGAAAGGTCAAGTGCTGGAACAAGTCCGTACGGCGGCAGACATCAGTTTTCGCCTGTGCACAATCCAACTTCGCACCAAAGTCGGAGTGCGCCCTTGACAGGTGCGCAGTAGGGAGCAAACCCAGAATCTGACCAAGGCATGAAGGCCTTCCCGATCGCACTGTTTTCGCCCACGCAACCCGAGACGCTCTGATCCCAAGCGAAGATGGACAGACTGCCCTCCAAGGCAGACACGTGTCACACAGCATCATCCATCATCTGACAAGTGTCCAACTTCGGGATTAGAGCCGAAACGTGCCGAGCAAAAGGACAAGCATGGGCTGCATTGCCTGCGCCAGTAGCCTCATTCAAAGCTGATCTGAGGTTTTACCTGCTCCAACTACCCGCATCACTGCCAGAGAGGAGTTCTGCCCAACACACCGCCATGTAGCTGTCCGGCTTCCAGGAACACCATGCTGCGGGTACAGTCCGGTCCGACAAAAGGTCAGCATTTGCAGCTCTTTCGCCGCTTTTGTCAGCTTGTGTTTGACTGGGACCTTGTGCCCATTAATGTAACGGGAGGGACTCGGGCTATAAAAGCCCACCACGAATTCATTGTAAAGGGTGGAAGGGGAATGTCCGTTAGGGAACCATTGTGCCCATTGTAACCGTGCTTATGCTTATGAATATAATCTGTATGCCTGGTTCTGTTCTGCTGTCTTTATTCTTTTATGCTGTCTTTCATTATATGCCTTAGGCTAACCTGTGTCGCGGCTCGTCGATTCATTTCGGCATTTGGCGATCAGGTGCCTCTAGCATCGCTTGTTTAAAGCACCCTCTGTACTTCATTTTTAAAGTATACATAGAATAGATATGGTAGCAGTTCCATCAGTTATGTGTTCTGTTGCTGGTCCGTATCTGGTGATTGATGCGATCCCGTACTGTTAGTTCCTTGTAGGGAATGTCTGTTAGGGAGCCATTGAAGCTGTGCGGTTAAATTCTCTACATAAACACATATACCTGGCTCTGATATCTCTAAGTTTGCTTTCTACTCCTGTTAGTGTACGTATCTGGTGATTGATGCATTGCCATGCTGTTAGTTCCTTGTAGGGAATGTTTGCTAGGGGATCATTGAAGCTGTGCATACACTGCCTGAGTATCGGAAGTACACATAGTTTTTGCAGTTCCTGGTCATGCTTTGTGTTTATAATGCAGTAAAGTAGCGGTAATTGGTGTGTTCCCGTACTGTTAGTTCCCCCCACCAACCTCTGAATATACTTGTAATTTCTTTCTGTACATTTATCTCTTTCTGTACATTTATCTCTTTCCTGTACTTTTAGCTTAAATCAGAAAACCCCCCCAAAGGAGCCGGCCTTCTCCGGAGATTGGCTCGGGAGGCATCTCTTCCTCTCGGCCTTTCATGCTGGTGGGCGAATCTGGGCGCATTAATCCAAAATCCTTTCCTCATGGCAGATTCGTAACCAACACTAACGACCACCAAAACTGAGCTCTAAGAATCCAAAATCTGTCTCAAATAGCTTCCAAAGGCTCTCATTCATATGACAGCCTACGGGAACCCGTGTATAGGCTAGTCTCTATGTGCTCCCACTAGCTGATTAGAAGGAGACATTACAGTCCGCCCTTCCCAAATATTGCTTGTCCTCAAGCAATATGATCTGTATGCCAGGATCCCAAATAAATCTGAAGAATGTCTCATGATGAAGACACTGCCCTGAACTGTCATCCCAGAAACTGAAAACACTGTCAAGCTCTGTCACCAAATCGATACATCCGGCCCCGGTAACTCTGTCGAGCTCTGCCACTCTATAAAAAAATCCATCCCTCAAAGGAATTCCTGGATCCCATAGCCAAATAGGGATTTTGTCATTCCCGAAATTTAATAATTTCTGCTGTGCCACTTTGACTACAACTGAATTATTATGCAGCTCAACGGAGTACCTATTCTGGACTGACAAACGAGGAACCCAACAAGAAACTGATTCTACCACTATAGGGAAGAACACCTCATGCCAAGGTGATACATATAACTCCTTATACCAACCCTTCTTCCCATTCATATATGACATGGTCAAATCATCAACATGTGGACTGAAAGAAAAACTATGAGCATACCTCACTATACAGTCCATCTGAACTTCACCAACTGGTTCCATGGAAGGGTCTATACAATCACCTGTGCTACAACTCTCAACATTCTGCACACAGAAGTCAGGAGATGTTTTGCCAATCATAACACAAGGAAATGAACCTGCATCAACATCATACTCGGGCTGTTCCTTCTGAGTGGTTGTAACAGTTGACCAATTTTCTTCTTTGTGAACAAAACTTAACTCAAGGTTAAGTTTGTTAATTATCTTCTCCTTTTTGGTGAGTTCTTGGTAAGACTCCTCAGCAAAACGAACAGCCAAGTCCCTATCAGACAACAACTGTAAATAATCTGATTTGATCTTCTCTAAAGCATTTTTAATTGCTTGCATGCTTTTTACAGAGACGCTTTTTGTCAAACCTTCCTGTTGCTCTTGTCGTTGGGCAATCCAGAGGAGGTATTCATCCAACTTATGTGTGCTGTCCAAGTGGGTTAAGGCTTGGACAATCTGCCCATCTGTGACCTGCAATTTGTCTTTCCAAGTTTGCTTTGCTTCAGGTTCTAATTCACGATCAACAACACACAAGAATTTTTCTGATTTGACCACCTTAGCATAATGATCAATATTAGCATCCCTTTTAACACTACATTTGAAGTTATAACTGATTCATTCTCAACCCAAGAATTATCAACTGCATGCACATCCTCACCAGCTGCTGATTTAACAATGTCAAAATCAGCATGCTCTATGATCTCACCACTATCATGAAATTCATTATGCCCCTCACGAAAATGAGATCCACAAGATGAATTAACTTCATCTTCATCAATTTTGCCCTCCTGTACTTCCACACAAGTTTCTTGAAGAGGTGGCATGTTTATATTTTGAATTTCAGCAGTCTGAATGTTCAGGTCAGCACCCTGATCAAAAGGAAATTTGTCTCTATCAATCTTCTCATTTACTTCATCAGCATAACTCTCCAACTCATCGGGAAAGCCACCATCCAACCACTTGCTGGTCTGTTCTGTTTCTAACTTTAACCAGGAGACATCTTCATCGACATCGATCTCCTCATCAAATTTGGAGTCTTCACCATGAGAAAAAACACCATGCAACAATGAACTGTTGCCAGGAAAAATGCAAGGCTCATCATACCTTATGTCCAAGGTTTCACAGATCTCACTGGATTGCTCTAGAAGCAATTCCACAACTGTTGTCCTGTCATTACCCTCGGTACTATAGTTGTCTAGGGACTTGTGGGTTATGGGTCCACATATATGTCCAAGTGACCACTCTTCTTGGCAAGTGAAGCAATGCTGTTCTCTTCTCAACTGATTCTTGCTTTTGAGAGGTAGTCCTAGCATCTATAAGTCACTCGGTCTCTTTTCCTTCTCCTGTTCCTCCTATACCAAGAGAGGTTTCAGCTTCTTCCCACACTGCTTGGAAACATTGTCAACTAATTTACGTGCAGCTGAAGAGGTAATCTGTCCTTGCCTCAAAACAGCCATCAACTTGGGCAAGATGGGCTGGGTAAAGTCATCACTTTCCTCAATGATGCGTACCATGATGGTTTGCATGTCAGAGGATATAATGTCTTCATGATCTTCACTGATAGAAGCCATAAAATGTCGAAACATCTAGAGACTAAGATCAACACAATCTAAATCAAGCAAAAAGACATATATTCTAATTTTTGCCATCACTTCCAAAATTCTAACCTTCTTACCATAGGATCGGTCCCTGATGTTATTCAAACCATGAAAACTGTCAACCATCAGCTGTAATCCCTCCTTCATGATTTGTCATTGTAGGGTGCTTCCGGAGCTGTAATCCTTATGATCTCACTGAGACAAGAGGTGATTGCAAGTCTCACGTCCTTGTCTGCATGTCTCATAATCCAATGCTGGCCTAATGCAACTATAGGTACTTTCGCTGCCCAATTCAAAACCTCACGATCAGATTGATCTAGTTCAACTAGACATGTATCCATTTCCTTTAGACTGTCAAGAAGAACATCTTTTGACAATTTTTGGGACTCAAGTTGTTTCCCCAAAGCATAGAGCTTACAACTTACATCCATTCTTTTACTGAAATGTTTTGCAGGTTGAATTTGTTTTCTGTTATTGGATGTGTGATGCTCAACCTTAAGCCTTAGAGGGAATCATAGGTGCTGACTTAGGTGACATAGCAACTGTCAACTGCTTTTCCAACTTTTCTGGGACAGCGAGCTCAACTTTATTAGCCGCAATATTAGCTGCAATTTTAGGATCTTGTAAAGTATTTTGTTCAACTCCAACTTTCTTCGGCAACTTTATGAATGAAAAATCAACCTTATCCTGAGGAAAAACTGAAGGCAGAGAAATTTGTATCATTGCAGTTAATTGACTGATGGATTTTTGTATCTCACTCTGAGTCCTATCCCAATCACTCTGTCTCCTAGACCAATCATTATAAGACTCCATGAATATGAAATTTAATTAGGCTTCCACGAGTCGGCGGAATAGCTCGAGCTTTGAATTAACAATACCCAGAACTCTTAAAGCCCAAATCAACCAAATGGGTATTCAAATCACCAATACCCAGAAACTAGAAACCCTAGATTTGAAAACGGCAACCAAACTCTAACTTTTGCTAATCTTCTATACTCCGCAAATTTTCAAGCAATATAATTTCAGACAAAGAATTATTTCCACCAAATCAAACCTGAGAATTTTGTCTTCTATAGAAGACTTCACAAAATTTGCAATGAAACCCTGAACAGGCTGGCAGGAAAAACCTGCTCTGATACCACTGTAATGTCTCCCCTTGTTCTGTGTTTGGTGTTTTTGCAATAACTATGGATTAATTTGAACATGCAATAATACCCAAATGAAAGAAGCCAATAACAACAACATGCAATTATACCCAGATGGATTTAACACAATTTGCTATTATCTCCAACTGATGGACTATAAACCTCTGAATCTTTGATTGAATCACATAAGCGTGAATCCTGAGTGAATTCACCAGCCAAGAACTGGGTTTTCGTCCAGCTCCCTTCTCCAATAATGAGGGTTTCCGTCCTTAGAACTTCAACAATCTGCACACTGTCGATCTCTAAAATGGAACCGATCTATCTTTCTGGGTTTCGTCCGTCGGATTATCGATTGGGGTTTGCGTCCCTTTCGATGAAGAAATATCAGCCGCCAGCCTTAATCTCCAAGAGAAGAAATAACATAAACCAGAATGTCTGAAATGAGACCAAGCCACCGAATAAATAGGCTCCTCCTTGGCAAACTCTTTTTGCGCGCTCAATGTGGGATAAACATATTTATTTCCCTTTAATTATAATATAAAGTTTTAACTTTATAAAATGAATTTAATAATTCACTTAATAAAGCCAAGCTTTGCGCTTTAAAAACTCTGCCTTATGAAACTTTGATTGACCAACTGAAACCTGTTCTGGATACCCATTTCGTTGTAGAACAACATCCCCCTATCCGCTCGACAAGAAACCCTAAAACCCGACACTGCTAAAAATAGCAATTCCAGCATCCTAGCTCCGTTTGAGCCCGAACGACCACCAAAACTGAGCTCTAAGAATCCAAAAGCTGTCTCAAATAGCTTCCAAAGGCTCTCATCCATATGACATAGCCTACGGGAACCCGTGTATAGGCTAGTCTCTATGTGCTCCCACTAGCTGATTAGAAGAAGACATTACAAACTGGCTGTACAATTGATGGTAGGACTGTTGTACAGGTGCAGCAATTGTACAACAAATGGCATACAAATACTAGAAATGAATGACAGATTGGATGGAGTCATAATTGAAGAAGCATGAGTGGAAGAGTGAATTTTTGAGAACGTCTTGCAAGAATAGAAGCTGAAAGGAGTAGATGCTTGCCTGGTCCGTTACACAGAAGACAATATCAAGACAGAGAAGAAGAGCCAAGACTTGGAGGGAGATTAGGACTGACAAATTACACCAGATGAAGAGGAAGAGAGCACGCTCAAGAGATGGAAGCAAAAGATTATCATCAGAGAAGGCAGGAGAATTTGAGAAGAAGTTTCACTTGAAAATGGGGAGGAGAATAGAGGAAGAGAGAAGAGAATACCCTTACATGAAATAATCTAGATTCAACCAGCTGGGGAATTTTATAGGAAACGGTGGCAAGAAAATCCACCAGACCATCCATTGAAAGCAGCAATAACCAAAGCAGGAGTAAGCTGCATAGTACAAATTCCGATGTTTGATAAGGAATTTAAAAAAAAATACTTGCTGCAAATGTTGGAAACTTATGATTCAGAGTAGAATGTTAGCATAGTACAAATTGGTGATCGCGAAGTAAGAGTAATGTTTTCAGCAAATAATTTTTAGTGAACATTTGGATTGCCAAAACAAGGGATATCAGTAAGAAAGGAGCCAGTAGATGTAGAAGAGTGGAATCAGAGAATCTATGAAGTTATTGATATCACTCCTGAAGAATTAGCTAAGTTGTTTGGTCATGGAAGTTGCGGAGTGAAGCAGAGTCAGTTGAGGACAAAACAACTGCAATATGCTATGAACATAGTGATGTCCAAACTATTAGAGGAAACGAGATCATCGGAAATGCCTAGCTGGATGATCCAGTATGTAAAGGGCATTGTGAAAGGAATATAGTATGATTGGGCATCCTATTTGTCATATCTCATCAGGAATTTCTTAAGGTGACAAACCAAGATTTTTTCGATGGCTTTTCATGCCATTGGAATAATGTTGATTGTGGTATCATTCGCCAAGATGGAAATTCCAGTACTGACTGCTCCTAGGAAATTGTCATAAGAAGAACCAACAATACTTAGGTGGATACATGCAGTACCAGTGACTAAGTCCACTCCAGTAAAAACAAGAACAAAGAGGATTTTGTGAAGAACAGACTTGGTAGAAGAGGATGATAGTGAGGATTCGGGGGAAGATTTGGCACCCCAAAAAAAAAAAGGCAAAGAAGATTGGAACCTGATTTATGTTGAAGGAGGGGAAGAGGAGAAACTATACATGAAATGCAGCAAGATAACCCTGTAAGAACAAGGAGACAAAAATAGCAGGAAGTAATTATGCTGTAGGTACAACAACCTCTAGTTGAGATTGTGCAGCAGGAAGAGGAAGGACTGACACAACCAATTGGAGAAACAACCAAGGTTGCTGAGGAGGAAGAGGAACCAATGGATATGATGCAAACAAATAATGTAGAAGTAGAACTACCAAGAATTGCTGAATGGATGCAGCAATTAGACCCAGGTGCGTCACCACCAACTCCAGATGTGATGCAATTTGAGCTTTCAATGGCAGCTCAAGATTTGATAAGAGATGTAGAGATGCCTAAAGTATCAAAAGAACCAATTAAGGGCAAGGAAATTGAAGTCATGGAAGAACCACAGAAAATGCGCGAAGCAAAATATATGGTATTTAAGAAAGGCAGTAGTAGCCAAATACCAACCGGCACGGAAAAACAGCCAGAGTCACAAGAAAAGACAATGAAACAACCAATCAACCTGAGGGAAGATATAAGAGAAGGAGAATTAAGTACAAAGCAGAAAGAAGGGGAGACACCCCTGACATTAGGCAAACGTTTTATAATTGAAGTGCCTAGTTTTGGGTTGTCAACAAAAGAAGGTGATCACAAAAATTATCAGGTTGATGATTTTTTTTGGAAAAATGATGCAAGTATTTGACTTTGCGAGATTGCAGTTTCAAATAGGCTGTGTAGGACAGTTAAGACAATGGCGATCCATGGTTTATGATGAGATGGAGAAGGTAGTACAGTGGGCTCAAGATAACAAGAGGACAAAGAAGCTTGCTGAAATTTGCCAGAAAGAGCCATGGGAGATGGAAGCTGGAGGATTGGCAAGGATGACAGATGTAAAGGAGCTACCAGATGGCACACAGACTATTTACAGGTTGCCAAGGAGAGTGTACATAGATGCAGGCACATTGAATCCTTGTCCAGAAGATACAACAGAAGTGGAATACAGGAAAATTCCACCAGAATTGGCACCATTATATGCGAAGATTAACTTCTTGGCACATTGGATTGAATGGTTAACGATTGGGTTGGAAAAGACTTATCAATCCAATGAAAGCAGGCTAACCAATGCCAAGAAGAGTTGCAGAAAATGAAAGGGGAAGCAGAAATAGAAATTACTAGCCTAAAACAAAATTTTGAAGAGCAAATGAAAGTAAAGGAGGACAAACTTGCTGCAACAAGAAAATATATGGAAAAGTGTAATGAAACAAGTACACAACTGACAGCTGAATTGGCAGTAAGAGCACAGGTATATGAAGCCTGAGAAAAGGAGCTGGAGCACAAGAATTAGCTAATTGCTGAAAGAGATGAACAATTGCCAATTGCAGCCAATATTGAAGCCAAATTGAAACAAAAGGCACAAATGACTCTTACCCAGAGGGAAAAAGAATTGTTGACAAGATTGGTAGAAATAGAGAAGAAAGCCAATCATTTCAGGGTGGCATATGTTTGTTGTTGCAATTATGCATGGAAGTTGAAGGACGAACAAGCAACTCTAAGGTTACAAATCATAGAAATGGGGGGAGCTCTTGTTCATGATTCTCAACAGAAGCAGTTGAGGCCTCGAGAACAACAACGGGCGTAGGCAGGGACGCTGACCAATTTAAAGGGGAGGATAGATGTAGGCAGCAAAACAACTTCCCAGAAAAAGAAGAAAAAGTAGAAAATACATTGTAATTTGAGTAAAATTTTGTAATGACATGTAAATGAAATGTAAGCCAAATGCAGGCAAATGCAAATGAAATGTAATTTGGGTCTAAGTTTTGACAAAGTGAAAATATTATAAGGTTTTCTAAAGTCATGCAGTAATGTTCATTGTACAGCTAAATGGGGTGGTGGTTGGAATGAGGTGTCCTGGAAACCGTTGTATGCAACGGCCCAAGGCTGTTAATAAATAGAACCCCCCTCCTTCATTCGAGACTATCATGAGAATAGGTTTGCACATTGTGGAGAACGCATAGGAGAGAATCATTCTTGCGTATGTGTATATGTTGTTTGCAAGCATTGTCGTCTGCCATGAATATGTAATGCAAGTGCCGAACAGGCTAAGTTAATGCCAATATAGTTGATTCCAATTGCATTCCACTTGTCTTGTGTCTGTTGGTATGGTTGTTTGTTGCCTTGTATTGTGTGTTCATTGTATTTGTAGGTTACAGCGATAGACGACCATTGATAGGTAAGCCTGGAGTTAGGTGCTGGAAACCATACGCGGATACCACCATACAAGTCTGTACTGAAGTCTCAGCATATTACCATCATATCCAAACAACATTGTCTTAGCAAAGGATCAAGCATTGTACGTGTGATTACCGTACAAACCTAAGGAATTGGATTGTCATACATTGCACCGTCTCTTGCAAAAGACCGTCACATGCAGTGTGTCGTACAAGTGAGAAGACTGTGCGTAAAAGAAGACTGTGCCATCTTGTGACTGCTGTAAAGGACAACATGTCTTATGACTGTGAAAATGACCTTATGACTGCAGTCTTGATTGGTTCCTGAGTCTATCATTCCACTTCCCCAGTGTTGGGAATCTCACCACCGTGCTACAGCAACAAGCTTGGGCATTTAAACATAGAATTTTAATAGGATGGGACATCGAGAACAAAAAATGTATTAGATGGCCTGTGGGCATCATTAAGTCTTTCTTTTTGTCATATGGTTGTAGGCATCCCATGTTTTTGAATGTCTTATTTGTTGGAAATTGTGATACTGAATGAGACAAAAAACAGAACAGGACAAGAATAAGACAAAAACAGAACAGGACAAGAATAAGACAAAAATCAGAATAGGACAGAATTGGAATTGCAAGTGAAAATTAAAAAAGGAAAAAAAAAATATTCTCACCTAGATTTGGAGAGAATGTGAAGCACCAAGAGTCTCTTGAGACAACCAAGAGACATCCTATTGTATATATATAAGTATAGGTATATATATATAAGTAGAATGTACAGATTTGAAGATTGATGAAGTGTTTTTGGAGGGTTTTTGTGCAATTTCATTTTCTGTTCATTTTCTTCTTTCTATGCTGTGTTAATCTCTGTTTTAGAGTACCACCACATCTCACATACTGGTATCAGAGCTTGGAGATTGGAGATTGGAGAAGTGGAGAGCTTGAGGATTTGATTCTCTTTAACCAGAGAATTCAGAATTCAAGTTTGTGGAGGAAAACTTCATACATTATTGTTGTAGCTGTCATGGCTCATGGTAATGCTTCACTGCCCATCCCAGAATTTAAAGGAGAAAATTATGATTATTGGTGCATAAAGATGAGGACTTTGTTGATTGCCAAGGAAGTGTGGAGTGTTGTGGAAAATGGATACAAGGAACCTGCAGATTGGAGTATTTTATCAGCCACAGAAAAAAAGAATATGGAGGAAGCACAAAGAAAAGATGCCTTGGCTTTGTATCACATACAAGCAGCTCTTGATACAAGCATTTTTCCAAGAATTGCAAGTGTCAAGACTACCAAAGGAGCTTGGGACACCTTGAAGACAGCCTATCAAGGGTCTGCTCAAGTGAAATTAGTGAAGTTACAGACATTGAAGAGAGAATATGAAAATCTGAGAATGAAGGACAATGAGAATGTGGGAGATTATTGTGTAAGGGTGCATGACATTGTGCACAAAATGGGTATCTATGGTGAAGAACCAACACAAGGAGATGTTGTCAAAAAGGTGTTGAGAACATTGACACCAAAGTGGAACAATTGTGCAATGATTATTGAAGAAAGTAAAGATTTGAAGAAGTTGGAGTTTGATGAATTGGTGGGATCACTTATATCCCATGAAGAAAGAATTAAAAATAGTGAAGAAGAAAACTTGGAGCAAGCTTTTGCTTCCAAGGCTAGAGTGTCAAACAATAATGGGGCTAGCTCAAGCTCCAATTCCCAAGGTCAAAGAGGGGAGCAGCAAAATCAACATTCTACAAGAGGAAGAGGCCATGGTAGAAGAGGAGGCTATAGTGGAAGAGGTAGAGGCAGATTTGTGGATAAGAGGAATGTTCAATGTCACTATTGCAAAAGGTATGGCCACTATGAAAGAGAATGTAGAATAAAGGCAAGCAATGAAGGAGGAAAAAGGCAAACTTTTCACATGAAGAAGGTGAGAGCTCAAAAAATATGTTCTTGTCATGTAATGTGGCAGAAGTTTCAACTAAAGAGTCTTGGTACTTAGATTCTGGTTGTTCAAATCATATGACCAGTAATAAGGAGTTGTTTGTGGAGTTGGAGGACTCATACAAGAGCAAGGTGAAATTTGGAGACAACAAAGCATTGGAGGTTGAAGGAAAAGGAACCTTACAAATTGACACAAAAGATGGAAAGAAAAATATCCAAAATACTTACTTCATACCAGGCTTGAAGCACAATTTGTTGAGTGTGGGGCAGCTTGTAGAGAAAAACTACAAAGTGGTGTTTGAGAATAAGGAGTGCATCATCTATGACAAAGCAAATGGGAACCAAGCAGTGGCTGTTGTACCTAAACAGAATGTTTCCTTTGAAGCTTGGAGGAGAAGAGAGCAATTTGTGTCATACAGCCATTGAGGACAACAGCTGGTTATGGCACCAAAGGTATGGTCACCTGAATTTTTGAAGCTTGTATTTGTTGAATGCTAAAGGAATGGTCCATGGACTGCCTTGTGTAGAAGCAAGAAGTGAAGTGTGTGAAGGTTGCACAATGGGAAAACATCATAGAGAGAGCTTTCCAAAAGGAAGAGCATGGAGAGCATCATATCCATTGCAATTGATTCATTCAGATATTTGTGGTCCAATGCACACACCAAGTGTTGGTAAATCCTTCTACTTTATCACTTTCATTGATGATCATACTAGAAAAACTTGGGTATATTTTTTGAAGAATAAGAGTGATGCTTTTGAAGTATTCAAGAGCTTCAAAGCCATAGTAGAGAATGAAAGGAACAAAAAATTAAGGACTGATCATGGTGGTGAGTATTATTCCAAGAAATTCAATCAATTTTATGATGAGCATGGGATAAGAAGACAATTGACAACAGCCTATACACCTCAGCAAAATGGAGTGGCAGAAAGGAAGAATAGGACAATCATGGAGATGGCAAGAAGCATGGTACTAGCAAAAGGTTTGGGCAATCATTTGTGGGCTGAAGCAGTTGCAACAACAGTGTACATCCTCAATAGAAGTCCCACAATTGCAGTAAAGAATATGACTCCTCATGAGGCATGGTATGGAAAGAAGCCTTTAGTAAGTCACTTGAGAGTGTTTGGTTGTTTGGCTTATGTTCATGTTGAAGATAAGAAAAGGAAGAAGTTAGATCCAAAGAGTCAAGCATGCATTTTTGTTGGTTATTCTGAAGAAAGCAAGGCATATAGATGTTATGACCCCAAATCTAGACAATGCATTATGTCTAGAGATATGATTTTTGATGAAGGGGGAGTACATGGACAACAAGCAAAAAAGACTAAGAAGACAATCATAATTGAAGATTTTGGTGTGTCACAAACATCAAGTGGAGACACAAGCATTTCTCCAAAGACAAGCACAAAAGGGAAGAGAACATTACAATCACATCCAAGCTACCAAATGTTGGATCAGAATTTTGATAGGAGGTTCACAAGAAGCCAAGCACAAGCCCAAGAACAAAGGCAAAAGGAACAAGAAGATAATATGGTGAACTATGCACTATTGTCCAAGATTGAAGTGGAGCCCTCAAGTTTTGAAGAAGCAGCCCAAAGCAAGGTATGGACCAAAGCCATGAAAGAAGAATTGAATGCAATTGAAAAGAATGATACTTGGGAGTTGTGTGAACTTCCAAAGAACAAGGAGGTAATTGGAGTGAAGTGGGTGTTCAAGACCAAGTACAATAGTGATGGATCAATTGAAAGGCACAAAGCAAGGCTAGTGGCAAAGGGGTATGCACAACAAATTGGCATAGATTATGATGAGACATATGCACCTGTTGCAAGGCAAGACACAATAAAAATGGTCTTAGCCTTGGCAGCCCAAAAAGATGGACTATACATCAACTTGATGTAAAGAGTGCATTCTTGAATGGCAAGATTGAAGAAGTGTATGTGGAACAGCCACAAGGATTTGAAGTGAAAGGTAAAGAAGGACATGTCTACAAGTTAAAAAAGCATTATATGGACTCAAACAAGCACCAAGGGCATGGTATTCAAGAATTGATGCATACTTCTTGAAGTGTGGATTTGTGAGAAGTATGAATGAGCCCACATTGTACTACAAAAGGGAAGGTGATGATATTTTGATTATTTGCTTGTATGTTGATGATCTAATTTTCATAGGAAGTTCATCAAGAATGAAGAGAGAGTTCAAGCAAGCCATGATGCAAGAATTTGAAATGAGCAATTTGGGTTTGATGCATTATTTTCTTGGCATGGAGGTACATCAAACACATGATGGGATCTTCATTTGCCAATCTAAATATGCACATGATATGTTGAAGAAGTTTGGCATGGAAAGTTGCAAAGATGTTGCTACCCCACTTGCACAAGGTGAAAGAATGTGCAAGGATGATGGAAGTGGAAGAGTGGATGAGAGGAAGTATAGAAGTTTGATTGGCAGCCTTATGTACTTGACAATAACAAGACCAGATATTGCATATGCAGTCTCTTTGGTTTCAAGATTCATGAGTGAGCCATCAGAAGATCATATGAGAGCAGCTAAGAGAATTTTGAGGTATGTGAAAGGAACTTTAAATTATGGAATCCATTATACTTCAGCCAATAAGATTGAGTTGGTTGGATACAGTGATTCAGACTGGGGAGGCTCAATTGATGATAGGAAATCTACATCAGGAAATTGTTTCTCATTGGGAAATGGATTGGTAACTTGGAGTTTGAAGAAACAAGCAACGGTTGCACTCTCTATAGGCGCTGGTTTTTGACAACCTAAGTTTTATTGTACATAGTCAGAATAATAAGTCTAATGCACATGAAATGTAAATGCAATGAAATGAAAGTCAATGAAATAGTAATTGTTGCCATATTTTGCAAGGGGTGTAAAATTTGAAGAATTTCTGAAAATTCTGCTATCTTCCAGATTCGGCCCTAAATCGCAGCAGCTAGGCAGCGATTTGAAGCAAACCTTCCGGTTTAGGGCGCTATAGGGCAAATCTGGAAGGGTTTTAAAAAATGGATGTTTGTTTGTTTGTTTTTTGTCTAAGTGTAAAATCCTCCCCAGATCGCTGCAGTTTGGGGCGCTTTGGGGTAATTTTGCCGGCCTAGAGCGCTATGGAGCATTTCCGGGCAGTTGGGAGAAAGGAGGAGAAAAGCAGCCCAAAAAAAAAAAATATAAGTGTAAGAGTTGCCCCAGAGCGCTGCAGTTTGGAGCGCTCCAGGGCAGATTCTCCTTTCCTGGGCGCTATGGAGCACTTTTAGGCCTAATTGCAAAAAATATATAAGAAGTGCTATTTTTGACTAAGTCTGAAATTTTACCCCAAATCGCTGCAGCTCCGAGCGCTTCCGGGCATTTTTCTGTTCCTGGAGCGCTTTGGAGCAATTTTGGTGCTGCCAAGGAGGAAGCAAGAAAGCGCAAAGTTTTCTAAGTAAAAAGTGCCCCAGATCGCTACAGTCTTGAGCGCTCCAGGGCAAATTTGTTGAGGATGAGCGCTCTGGGGTCATTTTTCGGCACTTGGTGAAAAAGGTTGGAAAAGGGTCAATTTTTGCTAAGGGACAAAATGCGCCCTAAAGCGCTGTCATTTGGTAGCGCTAGAGGGCAAGTCTCTCCTTCTGGAGCGCTTCAGGGCAACTTTTCCTTGTTCAAGATCGAAGCAGCCAGCCAGCTCCAGGGTAGTAAGCAACGTTTCTTTTCGAGCATTTTGAGGTGGTTTCCCGCCCAAATTTTGCCAGCTAAGCAGCTATTTTCCCCTGAGGTAAAAGGTCAAGATTTTTCGGGATCAGGGCCTGTTTCAGTACAGCCAAGGCCATACTCAAGTATCACGGTGGGTGACCATTGAAGACAAACAGTAGCGGGCATTTGAGGCAAAGTACCGCTACATCCACCACATTAATGGGCCATCCCCTCCCAGCTACCGAATCTGTCAAAGGCCATACCAGAATCAGGGAGAACCATGCTTCAAGTACAGCTACGGCCGACAAGGATCAATTCTGGCCGCTTTTTACAGCTTTTGCAGGTTTGGGTATTTGTGCCCACGTTGTAATCTGGGGGGAAATTCTGCTATAAATAGCAGTTCATTATATTGTAATAGGGGGGGAACATATTGCTAAAGAAAGCTGTTGTAGCTAAGACTGTTTGCTTCAAATGCAATTCATACTTTGGCTCCAATTGTGTCTCTTTCTTTTATGCTGCCTTATTCGTGTCATTTCTGCATTTACTCATTTATTTTTCTGATTGCTGTCATTCTGAATTCTGGATCGCAGCATTGGCAATTATCTGAGCCTGGAATGCATGTTTAAGGATACATAGGGAAGAATCTCATAGCTGGTTTCTGTTACATGTATTGTTTTGATTGTTGTTGGTTTAGTTGCTAGTTAGTGACTGTGTTGCTTGTTCTTTCCCAAAGCTGAATACCACCGTTTCTATCCCTTATCTCTTTTATTTCTTTCCAGTTCCCTTATCTTGAAACCAAAAAGTTACATAGGAAGCCGGCCTCCTCCGGAGATTGGCGCGGAAGGCATTCCTTCCTTCCGGCCTTTCAAGCTGTTGGGCGAATCGAGGGCGCAACAACAACAAATCCTTTC
The DNA here is from genome assembly GCA_028583015.1 of Wollemia nobilis. NCBI lineage: Eukaryota > Viridiplantae > Streptophyta > Pinopsida > Araucariales > Araucariaceae > Wollemia > Wollemia nobilis. Next base: position 3,364,961 of record JAQPPZ010016984.1, read on the forward strand.
CTCATGGCAGATTTGTAACCAACAATACTTTTCTGGCACGCCCGGTGGGACCAGTCCCACCGCATAAGCAGCATTGAAGGTGTCGATGTTCACTTCATTGCTGACAGTTTTTTTTGAACATTTGGCGACTCTGACTTTGTCGAACTCAGACACCCTCCAAGTCTCGCGGACCGGTCCAAGCATATCTTGTCTTCATGCAAACGAGATGGAGAGTAAGAAATTCTGAAGAAGAACCCGAGTATTACGAGCTCGACATCGACGCTTTTGGAGAGCATCCCCGGCTAGTAAGAACACACGTTTCTCGGGACGGATCATCATCAAGGGAAGCTGAAGTTGCCGAACAAGGTCCAACTCCAGATAGCACTGCAACAGGCTGCTCCCCAGGTCCGCCCAACTCTCCGGATCATCCGATTGCTCCCGAGCAATTCAATTGGCAGCAACAAGTGCCGGAAGAACCCGTTCAACCGGACCCGCTACAGCCTCCGCCATTACCGCCAAATCAAAACGCCAATATGGCGGATCAAAATCAAAATCAGCAGAATGACATGTTTCCTGCTTGGGATTTTGCTTCTCCACTGAACTTATTGGGAGATGATCCAATTCCGCAAGCGGCCATGAAGGCCTTACCCACGTTCGATGGAAACGGGAAGACGACCTATGAACACATGCAAGACATCGTAGCTTTGGCCGCGTTTCATCGCATCACAGACGAGAGCGTCATGGTTCGATTGCTCGCTCTTTCACTAAGAGGAAAGCTCTTGTATTGGTACCGGTCCTTGCAGCCCGGGTCCATCACCAGTTGGGCCGAGTTGGCCGAACGTTTGGCCAGGAGTTTTAATGAATCCGCTGATCCATCGTCCCTCCTGCATCAATTTCAGTCGATCCAAAGACACCCGCAAGAGGAAATAGCAGACTTCAATGTGAGGTTTGCTAGATCATGGAAAAGGGTGCCCAAGGAGCTGCGGCCAAGTGACGGTCAAGCGGCGCATTATTATCTCAGATCTTTTAACGCCGATATGGCCATGCAGATCAAGGCCGCCCGCGTTAATACCTTTCCTGCGTTGTATGAGCTAGCTCAGTTAGCGGAACAGGACTTGATCTCTGTTGGCAAGCTTCCACATAGAATGCCGACGCCGATTTATCCTGACTTCCAACAATCCACTCAGTATCCTAGTGCATCCGCTCAGCCATATTCAACATCTTCTTCCTCTTCGCATCCTTCTGTGCCGTGGAATCCTGCGCCTGCAATTACCCACTATCCTCCTCAAATACATCAGTCTACTCCACCTCCACCACCGCCTACAACGACCCCGTCGTATCCCTCACTGCCTCCTCCTCCCGCTGCTCCGCTATACCCTCCATTGCCTTCGGCCCCGCCGTTGGCTCCATTGCCACCACCCGCTTCAGCGGCTCCTCTAGCCGTTGATATCCAAGCAAAGTTGCTGCAAGGGATGGAAAATCTCAATTTTGTCTGCCGGACGCTGTCCAACGACATGGCAATCATGAAGAAGAAGCAAGCTCAGATGGAGTTTGCTCCCAGAAGGTCCTACCCTCCTCCGACACTGACAAGAGATCAAGCGGCAACCCAAGATAACAGACCTCCTGCAAGGAACGCTGCCATTAATGAGGGACCGAGCACTTCTGACCCTGTGCACTGGTGTTCGACCTGCAATGATCCTCACGACGAGAGTACCTGCATGTTTCATCAACATTATGTACAGACCCTGGCGGGCACTCGGCCGAGCAGTGACCTGGAGGACCAAGTGAATATGCTTCGAGAAGAAGATCACGACTTATTGGTCCCTGAGGAGGAGAAGGTGTCCCTTTTGACCAAAGATGGTAAAAGGCCAATTGAGGCAGATGCGGCTCAAATGCAACCGTTAAAGGTGTACACGAGGAGGAACAAGGAGCAACCCATGGCTAAAGCTCCCGACAAGGACCCTGTACCGCATCCAACAAATGAAAAGAATGTCCCTCAAAGGGCTCCAGCCCCCGCGGCTCCACTTCAAGTCGAGACAAAAGAACAAGCGAGGGAGAAACTCAAGTACCCTTCGCTGACCAAACGGCAGAGGGTTGAAGCAACGCAGCAGTACCGTAGCAAGTACGAAGCTGCAAAGGAGATAGAAGGGCCTGCCGCTTCGGCCTACAACATTGTCGAGGAACTCAAGAAGACCCCGACCAAAATCAGTATGTACGATGCCCTTCAGCTCCCTGGCCAGGTTGATTTGCTGCAGGAATATTTGAAGTCTGTAAAAGGAGGTAAAGCGCAGCAACCAATACTGGCCCAACCATTAACCAGTTCAATCACCGGGAAGAATAGACCACCACCGTTCTATCTATCCTTGCGGATGGAAGGATACGTGGTGCACAATTGCATCGTTGATTCCGGCGCCTCAACTACAGTCATGCCCAGGGCAGTTTGTGAAGAGATCGGCATGGAATATACACGGAGCAGCCAAGGCGTACTCCAGTTAGACGACACTCCCGTGAAGACTGTCGGTATCATAAAGGACATCCCCATTCAATTGCATAAAGCTCCGCAGATCACAGTAATCCAAGAGGTCGTAGTTGTAGACCTAGAGCCCTATTTTGGCATGTGCCTCTCAAGGGAGTTTACCGCCAAGCTAGGCGGATATTTGTCTTTGGACTACTCCCACATGGAAGTCCCTTTCAAAGGAAGGCGAGTGAAGATTTATAATGACAAGCCTTCCACCTTCTTGGTCGAGAAGTTGCCCGAGGAAGGACAACAGGATGAGGCAGTTAACCTAGTAACAGAAGAAGTTGAGGAAGAGGACATAGTGGGCAAAACTATAAAAGAGCTGCGAACGGAGGATGAATTCTCCTTGCTGGACTTCAATGCTATGATTGAGTCTGAGATCGACTGCTATTCTATTAGTCAGCCCGAAAAGCCGAAACAGACGGCAAAGGAAGATATAAACCCTGCCCCCGATGAGCTATGGAAGTTGTACTTTGACGGTGCCCGATGCAAAAACGGCGTTGGGGCAGGGGTTTTACTTATCTCGCCTACAGGAGAAGAGAAAGCTTACTGCTACCGATTAGCTTGGAGTTGCACCAATAACGGTGCAAAATATGAAGCCTTGTGCTTAGGGCTGAAGAAAGCAGAGAGGTTGGGAATCAAACAGCTGCAAATTTTCGGAGATTCAGAGCTAGTCTGCAACCAGATTACCAACAAGTGTGCCTCGAAGAAGCATTATCTTAAGGCATACCGTAATCGGGTCTGGGACCTGATGGAGTCGTTTGAGGCCCTCAATGTCCGAGCTATTCCCCGAGAGAAAAACAGGCACGCAGATATCTTAGCGTCTATCGGAGCCAGATACTCCCCGACTGATGATTTAATGTAGAAGCCTAAGGCGGTAAGAACCATTTACAGGCCTTTTGTGCCTGATAAGGACACCCACTGGCAGGTGTTCGATTCCGATGAGCAAATCATCAATTTTTTGATTCATGAAGCTAGCACAATCGAAGGTAGAGACCCCGATGACGAGGAATATGAGGAGTTGATACAGTTAAAAAACAACCATGTCCCCAAAGGACTAATTACCCTAGAAAGTCTCTTTGATCAGAATGACCGAGCAATATCGCATAGGATCAAGGTGGATTCCAAGCAGTACAGAGACCTGGAGCTTGAGCCAGGCAAGTCAATTAAAGTCGGAACCGACAACACTCCAGAAGAGCTGGACCAGATTCAGGCCCTCTGCAGAAGGTATCCTGATATTGTGGCTTGGAGTTATCGAGACTTGAAGGGGTACGACCGAGAGGTTATCCAACATACGATTGAACTTGAGGAAGGGGTTAAACCCTGTAGGCAAAAGCAGAGGCCGGTGAACCCGAAGATTGAAGTCTTGATGAAGGCAGAACTCTTGAAGATGCTCGAAGCAAAAATAATATATCCCATCAAGCATTCTTCTTGGGTCGCAAATCTGGTTCCGAGTCAAAAAGAAGAACGGAGATATCCGCCTTTGCGTGGATTTCCGCAACCTAAACCAGGCCTCCCTCAAGGACCACTACCCGCTCCCGCAGATCGACCAAATTCTTCATGTGGTCGCAGGAGCGCAGCGGTTCTCTCTCCTAGACGGCTTCTCGGGATACAACCAAATTTGGGTGAAATATGAAGACCAACACAAGACGGCGTTCACCACCAAATGGGGAACGTTCGCCTATCAACGGATGCCCTTTGGCCTGTCCAATGCAGGGGCTACGTTCCAGAGAGCCATGGATATTGCATTCCGGGAACTGCTGAACAAAATAATTGTAATATATCTAGATGACATGACAATGTTCTCTCACAAGAGGGAAGAACACAACTCTCACTTGGAACAAGTATTTGAAAGGTGCCGGGAGTTCGGCATATCTATTAATCCGAAGAAGTCAGTCTTCGCGGTGAGAGAAGGGAAGTTGTTGGGTCATGTCATCTCCGAGAAAGGCTTAGCAGTTGATCCTGACAGGGCAGAGGCTCTGATGAAGCTCTCCATCCCAGTGAACAAGAAGGGTCTTCAATCCTTCTTCGGCCAGATCAACTTCGTGAGGAAGTTTGTGCCAGACTTCGCTCAAGTGATAAAGCCAATGTCCGAGCTATTAAAAAAAGATGCCGAGTTCATATGGACTGAGGAGAGAAAAAAGGCTTTTGAAGAGATAAAAGCCAGAATTGCTCAGGCCCCCGTGCTGGTTAACCCAGACTACTCCAAGGATTTCATCCTATACGCGGTCGGAGAGCCAGAGAGTTATGCCGCGGTTTTGACCCAGAAAGGAGATGACGGCGAAGAACGGCCTATTGCCTTCTTGAGCCAAGTAATCCAGCCGCACGAAGAGCGGTATAATTTTATCGAGCGGCAAGTGCATGCAGTCATGAGGTCTTTGAAGAAATTCAAGCACTTTGTCTCTCAGAGCCGGATCACCGTGTTTGTCATCCACCCCGATGTCAGAAATTTCATCATTCAAGGGGAACCGGGTCATAAAAGAGCGGGCTGGATCGCCAAGATTCAAGAATTCGATATAGAGGTTCGGCCCACCAAGCTTATCAGAGGCCGGGCCCTTTGTCAGGAACTGGCCAGGAGTGCCGCCGCAGAGGTGACCGCTTGTCAGTGGGAAGATCCTGTGATGGAGGCCGATTTTGCCAACTCCTTAGAAGAAGCCAGAGACTGGACCGATGACCTAGTGTGGTACTTCAATACTGGGCAATACCCTGATAATCTTGATGCCTCGCAAAGAAGGAGGTTCAGGCTCAAGGCTCTGAAGTTTGTACTACGCCCCGAGGGGCTGTTTTATGCAAATATTGACGGTGTTCTCTTGCGATGCATCAAGGGAACAAAAAAAGAGAAGGTCCTCGAGGAATTCCACTCTGGAATGTCGGGAGGACATCTTTCAGGAAGGCCTACGGCCTTAAAAATCATCAAAGCGGGCTATTATTGGCCCACCCTTTTCGCCGATACACACGCAGTCTCTCAGAAATGTGAGAAATGTCAGAGGTTTGCTGGCCGCAACAAGAATGCTCCAATGCCCCTCCAGCCGATTCAGGTTGAAGCTCCATTTCAGCAGTGGGGCCTGGATTTCATCGGGACAATAACACCAAATTCTTCGGCGGGCCATAAGTTCATTCTGACGGCCACTGATTATTTCACCAGATGGGCTGAGGCAATACCCACCAAGCATGCTGACCAGGAGACGGTTGTCAGTTTCCTAGAAAGTCTGATCACCCGCTTCGGGATTCCAGAAGCTATAGTGACAGACAACGGTCCAGGTTTCGCAGGCGCTGCACTCACCGAGTTCACCTGCAAGAACGGGATTTATCATAAGATGTCTTCTAACTATTACCCGCAGGGGAACGGCCTGGCCGAGTCCACCAACAAGAACCTCATGAAGATCATAAAGAAGACGGTGGAAAGAAACAAGAGGACCTGGCACCTGCTACTAGACCGAGCGCTATGGGCGGACCGTATATCAGTCAAGAAATCCATCGGGACGTCTCCATATGCCCTCGTATACGGAAAAGACGCCGTCCTGCCTACTCACATTGAGATGCCTGCACTATGGATGCTGGACGAAGACAGAGGCAATCTAGATCCCCTGGATGCCAGACTTGCTCAGCTGATACAACTTGAAGAAGAAAGAGAAAAGGCCTATGAGGCTTTTATGAAGCATGTAGGCTCTACCAGAAAATGGTTCTCAAGAGGGTCCACAGCAAGGGTTTTCAAGGTTGGAGACCTGGTGCTCAAATGGGACGTCTGGAAAACCAAGCCCGACAACCATGACAAATTCGATTCCTTCTGGGAAGGCCCGTTCGAGATTGCCCGGGTGAATCAGTTCAATGCCTTCGTGCTGAAGGATATGGAGGGTCACATCCTCCCGATTCCGGTCAACGACTTTCATCTGAAAGCCTACCACCATTGAAGAAAGAAGTACCGAGAGGTTCTGTCTGTACATATTTTATTTTTTCTGTCATTTCAATTCATTTGATTTCTGAATGTAAATATGTTTTTTTTAAGTTTTTTAAATTTTAGGCTGTTGAGCCAAGTGAGGTCTGACTCTCCTCCGAGTTTGAAAAAGGGTTTGAGCAAAGAGAAAAGTCTCTAAGTGCTGAAAAATTCCCTCCGTCGCTCGCCTTCAAGGTAAAAGCCTCAAATCGCCGGTGTTTTTCAGCGATCTCGGGCAGAGAAAAGAAAAGGTAAATTCTCAGCCAAAGCGGCGAAATTTCCAAGTGTCAAAACTCTTGCCCTCCATCGCCCCAGATTGCGCAAGAATGTGTCAAATCGCCATGGAGTTGAGCGATTTGCGGCAAACAAAAGGAAAGAGAGCGGCGGATGTTTCAAAATTTTCAAAGTATTTTCGGCCCTCCGGCGCTCGCCGAAGGCTTCCTCGCCCCAAAGCGCCCCACTCTTACAGCGATATAGGGCAAATAGGCTAGCACCGCCAAGCAAAGACAGGAAAGAGAGTTTTCAAAAAAATTCCTAAGTGTCAAAGTTTCCCCAAAGCGCCCATCCAAAGCAAAAAAGCCCTGAAGCGCCCCTTCTCTTCGGCGATCTGGGGCAAGATTTGGTGAGACAAGACTTGGCGCCAAAGTCAACAAAATTTTCCTAAGTGTCAACTTGCCCTCTAGCGCTCGCCCAAGGCAGAAAATGCCCCAAAGCGCTCCACACGAGGGCGATCCAGGGCTAGGTCCAAAGAAGATTTTTTTAAAAAATGTTTAAACCCCCAAGGGCCCGGCCGGCTCGCGCCCCTATGCGCCCCATATCGCTCTCCACGGCAAAAAAGACCCGGGAGCGCTCATTTGTCGAGCGCTCTAGGGGAGAAAATTGTGTTAAAAGGGGAAAAGGGGAGGCGCCCCCTTTCTTGCTGGCCGACCTAGGGAACCGTGCAGGGCACATCCTTCAAGAAACGTGCATTAAATGAATACGGCTGCATAGGATTCAAGGCGAGTTTATGTTTAAAAAGGGGAAAAGTACATTCTGCAAGGATTTTAAAGTCCCATCCCACAAATTTTATGCATGGCCACCCTGTGAAAATAGATCAACGTCCACCAACTTCGTGCACTGGGTAATTAAAGCCGGACACTCGCCATTAAGATACACCCATGCCGAGCTTGCCACTATAAAATCAGCTTCTGCAGAAGGTTTACCAGATGAAATTCAAAGTGCTTCAAGCTCCGATAAAAAGTAAATTCGAATTTTACAAGATACAGAGCTGCAGCTTGAGTTCTAATTTGCGCCATGGAAAAGACGGGAGCTGGCGAGCGAAGTGCCGCAGCTGGACAGACATCCAGAAGAGCACCCGAAAGCGCACAAGAAATTCAGAGAAAGGACAAGGGTAAGGCACAGGCGTCTGAAGCAAATATGAGGAGGGCTCAGCCAGAGCAAACTAAGCAACCTCCCCCGCCGCCCCTCGACAAATGGAATAGGCTCAGAGATGGACCCTATTCCCAGAACATAAACGATTTGCGGAGTACCATCAGAGCATGCAAGAACAGAGTTCCCAAGTCACACCCGCTCGCCGCAGCCTATCAGTCGCTGCTTGTTCTTTCCCAAAGTTGAATACCACCGTTTCTATCCCTTATCTCTTTTATTTCTTTCCAGTTCCCTTATCTTGAAACCGAAAAGTTACATAGGAAGCCGGTCTCCTCCGGAGATTGGCGCGAAAGGCATTCCTTCCTTCCGGCCTTTCAAGCTGTTGGGCGAATCGAGGGCGCAACAATAACAAATCCTTTCCTCATGGCAGATTTGTAACCAACAATAATGTGCATGAAATGTAATCTTGATTAGAACGTCCAAGAAAGGTGATGCTATTATGATTAATATTTTGTAATAGTCTAAAGTGCATAAAGTCTTATGTTATGTATGTGCGAAAGGGAAAAGGCAGTTGTGTTGAGGTGGCCGACAAACCGTTGTTGGCAAAAGCCCGAGATCAACCATAAATAGGTCCCCCTTCATTTGTTCGTGATACACATAGATATGCTTAGACACCTTTGGTAGATCAGGAGAGAGAATGCCAGGATTAATGGCGTTTGTAGACGCCATTCGAATTCTGCTATCAATACAACTAATGTCTGGCTCTAACTCTAGACTTCTGCTTTGTGTGTATGTCTTCTATTGCTTATCTTCTATTAAATTCTCTGATTTATCTGTAGGCTTGAATTCTAATATCTGGATTTAGCTTCTGATAAAACGTGAACCCTGGAGTAGCCCTGGAGATTACGCATGTTAGATGCCTAGTTTTAATTTCTGTTAGTTGTCTGTATTGAGTGCTATTTGATTCGACATACAGTAGAGTTATCGTGTTGTTAGTTCATCACCCCTGTTCTATCTGGCCTGTGGCCATATTTCCCATCCCTTTCAGTCATTCCCATTTATTTCCAGTTCCTGAATCTTTAAACCCCCCAGTTAGAATAGCAAGGGAACCAACCCCTCTCTGGAGATTGGCACGGGAGGTATTTCTTCCTTTCGGCCTTTCAATGTTGGCCGGGTCTAGGGCGCATGAATAGACCATTTCATACCTAAGGCAGATCTTTGACCAACACATGAAAAATAGGCTTCTTTCTGACGAATTGCCATCCGAGCTTCCCCTGATTTTTTCTCGATCTCTTTCAGCCCATTCCGCTCTACGTGCTTCCTCTAGCTAGTGCATTCGTTGCATGGTTCCATCCAAATCTTGAATTACTTGCTCCCTTAATCGTGCATTGTACTGCTGAAGGGTCTCATACTCTTGCAATCTCTGCGTTTCCTAGGCCAACCTTCATATTCCTCCACTTCTAGTATTCATCCTTGTGAAGTGACATGCAAATGTTTCTAAGTCGCTCTTCTACTTCTGGTACTTGCTCTTGTAAAGCGACATCTGTGAGGGTTTGGAGTCGCTCCTCTCCTTCTCTATTTGGAATTTGAACGTGGACTTGTAATCGCCTTTGTTCTCCCTCTTGAGATTCCAACTCCCTCTGCTCGATTACCGGTTCTTCCGTTCCAAATAGCCATTTCAGGTTAGTTGGCTCATCCTCTCGAACAATATTACTTGGTCCACTGTGTTCGTAGGATAGTATACCTGGTTGTACTTCAGTTGCATTACCATAAGTGTCTTTTGAAATTTCTAAGTTGATTACGTTTATCTATGCCTGCGCCTTATACACCTTCAACTTAGAACCATTCACCACATTGGGGCAGATTGTTCCATCTAACTTCCTCAATCGGACAGCCCCGTTGTCCAATACTTCCACTTGGAAGGGTCCAAGCCATAGGGTCTTCAAATTCCTTGGCTTGATCTCTCTTTTTCCGTTGTACTTGAGCACTAAATCGCCAACCTTCAAATTCATCTTCCGGAGATGTTTGTCATGCCAATACTTTCGTCTTTGCTGAGCAATCTCCATTGCCCAATGTGCCATCACCCTTTTCTCACCTAACTGTACTAATGCTGCGAGTCTTTCCTCCATGTTGTCCTCTTCATTCAGGCAGATTTTGACGGCTACCCTCAAGGTTGGTACTAGAAATTCCACCGATACTACCGCCTCTTGTCCATACATCAGTTGAAAGGGTGTGTGGTTCGTGGTTGGTTTGAAGGTAGTTCTGTACGCCCATAGAACTTCCGGTAAGCGCTCTTCCCAGTCTACTCCTTCGACTGCACATGTTTTATACATGATGGAAACCAGGACCTTATTTGTCGCCTCCGCCTGCCCATTTGCTCTGGGATAGTACGGACTTGACAAGGAATGGAAGATCCTGAATTCCTTTGTCAAATTTTGAATGATTTTGTTAACGAAATGGCCTCCCCTATCACTTGTCAATTGAAGAGGTATGCCGAATCGTGTGATAACTTGTTCATACAAAAAGCGAGTTGTGCTTCTTGCAGAATTATCTGGTAAGGCTTTTTCTTCGACCCATTTCGTTAGTTATTCTGTTGTGACTACGATGTACCTGCACTTCCTTTTGTGACTTGTTCACAGTGGACCCACAAAATCCAACCCCCATATCTCAAAGAGTTCTTGAGGCTGCAATGGATGCAGTGGCATGAAGTCTCGTTTCAATGGCTTCCCTGTTCTTTGACACGTATCACATGCCTTAACAAAGTTCTTGTCATCGTGATAAAGGGTAGGCCACCATAGGCCCGCCAACAACACTTTCCTAGCCGTTGCGTCAGGTCCCATATGTCCTCCGGCCAATCCTTCGTGTGCCTCTTTCGGGGTTTGCTGCACTTCATCTTCCATCACGCATCGTCTCAGAATGTGGTCCTCTCCCATCTTGTATAGCAATCCTGCAATCAATATAAAGGGTGCTGATTTTGTAATCACCTTACGTTTTTCAGCTACCGTCATCTCCTTTGGCATCTCTCCTGTCGATAAATATTCCCCAATATGTTTATACCACCCGGGTATCATGAACAACTGTGCGTCGAGGAATTCATCCGGTATTCGTCCTTCTGCAGGTTCTCCAGAGCGAATCCTTGACAATTGATCCGCAATTACATGCTTCTTCCATGGTCTTACTACCACCCAAAACACGAATTCCTATAGAGTGACGAGCCGTTGACTCACTCGTTTGTAGATCGTTGGCTTGTTAATCATAGAATTTCGGTAGAGGTTAGACGTTTAGGTGTAGCAGTGGGTGTAACAGGTTTTTGTTCATTCTGATTTTGGAATCTAGGAGAAAAAGAGGGTTTAGCTTGTGGAAATTTAGATACCCGCCTCTGAGCTGAAAATTTGGACTCGGCCAAACGAGCCAACTTGATAGCCTGCATCATGGATTGTGGTTTAAACATTGTGACCTCGGCTTAGAGATCTTCTCTCAACCCGCTAACAGAACAACTCATAAAGAACCCTTCATTCATTCCTGTAGTTTTGTTGGCCAATCTCTCAAATTGTATTTGGTAATCTCGAATTGTCGAAGTTCGTCTTAGCTTTGTCAACTGTCCTATAAAATCATTATACTCACTAGGGCCAAAGCGAGTGAGTAATTGAGACTCAAAGTCCGCCCAAGAAGGATTAGGGAGAGTTTTCTGCAACCATTGGTACCACTGTAAGGCTTCAGATTCCTAGTTGAAAGAAGCCATTTGAACTAGGTGATAAATGGGGACATCATGGAGTCTAAAGAATTGAGCAACACGACATAACCACCCATCCACATCCTTCCCATTGAACTTAGGAAAGTCTAGTTTCGACATCTTAAAGGTAGTATCACGATCAAAGCAAAGGTGAGAGTCATCTATTCCCTTTCCTTGACCTCGATCGAAATGTGAGTGTTCAGTACGATACTCAGACTTGCTTGGAATACCTTGCAATTTGGACTCAACTTCTGCAAGCTGGTCTTCTAGGCAAATTCGGGAGGTATCTTTTTCAGTTCTGAAAGTTTGAAATTTTGCCATCAAATTTTCACTTGTGGTTTTCAAGCTTGTAACAACACTCATTAGGTTATCCAACACTGTAGCAGTGTTTTGCTCTACCTCTTTTTGATGTCCACGAGTGCCACTTGCCATTTGGGATAGCCTTGAACATTTTTTACTGAATTACTAAAAATAGAAGTGTGGTTTTAGGAGTTACTATTTTTAGTAAGGAGTCCAAAAAAGTGCTTGGGTGTTATATATCAAGATGATAAGCTTGAAAAGACGGTCACAATGAGCTATATCCCACAACACGGATTTTTGGGCACCCCAGACTTAGATTTTGTGTTTGGAATATTTGGCCAAAAAGGGCTAGTGGAAAATGACAAATTTGAGGAATTTCGAGAAAAAAGGGAGTTAAGACTCACAAATTCTATGAGAAGTGCAGAAGGGGCTAACTAAGACAACAAAACAAAATTGAGGATTTTTGGAGTTGTCTAGGGCCTTTTATGACTTTTTTTAGTGCTATTTTTCCTATTTCTGGTTTAAAATTTACTCAAAATAGATTAATGATAAAACCACAACTTCTTCGTTATAGCTTCGATTTGCACGATTTTTGATTTTTTGGGTGCAAAATCAAAAAGTAGCAAAATACTCGATTTTTTTAATTTAGAGCTATAGTTCACAAGTTGGGTACTGGATCAACTTGTCTCTGATCTGTGCGTTCTGTCAACTGACCACCTTGTCACTGTCCTGTCACCTATACTGCAGTTACTGACACTGACGATTCTGTTTCTGACCCTGACCACCTGTATTTTCTGACTGTTACAGTTGACTGTTATTGTTATTGTTGCTGACCCGACTGTTACTGTCACTGACCCAACTGGTACTGCCACTGACCCGATTGTTACTGTCACTGACCCGACTGTTACTGCCACTGGTCTCGATGGTACTGGAATATTTCATACTGTTATAGACACTTGCAGACTCTGTCCTAACTGCTGGTGCATTCAAAGTGCGCTCTTCTGTGATAAGGAAGTCTTTCTCCGTATGCTCACTTTTTGGGATCGTGAATGCAGGTTCAGCAGAACAGGAAGATGTGAGTTTTGCAGGTTGAAGTTTTAACAGAACCAGGTTATGCTAGGTAGAGGAGTATGTAACACCCATAGGCCCTCTGTTATACCGCAGTGACGAACAATAGTGCTCGGACCAATATTTCAGGCCACTACCCAAGGAGGATTCCACACATACCCTTGAGCACACTATTTGCCTCTAACATTACGGAAGGGTAATCGTCCAGGATGATGTGTCCCGTGGACTATGGATAATACAAGGCCAAAAAGCTTCCTACTAGATAAAATTTTGTTCAACCTAAAATGGTCTCTTGATACACCCGAAGATGCGTGGGAGCTCGATTTCGTGCACGAGTGTTGTCTGAGGCCTGGGTATTGGAGCCTGATCGCCCCTCACTTTACTAGATGCTTTATGGGCTATCTAGCTTAGCCAATAACGATAGCTCCTTTGCGATATTTTAAAACCCCCGGCACAGGGTTTCTAGCCTACTCAACTACTGAAAAAACAAACTGTCTTTTTTTTTGGTTTTTGCAGATTTTTTTTTTTTGGCTTTTTTGAATAGAGGAAAACAAAATTAAAAATCACAGGAAAATTATACTTAACAAGCGGAGATGGCTGAGCAAGAATTGTCGCAGTCGTAGCAAAACTCGGCCCTGGAAAGCGCTCTGATACCACATGTAAGGAACCTACTATTGAATTAAAGCTCACACACACAAAACGCTGAAAGATAACTGAAATACATGCAATAACAGAATAACACTATGCAGAAAGTAATTGCAAAATTGAAACAATCTCACAAATAACTCAGAATCGTAGGCCTCTTCAAGGGGGCAACCTCCTTCAATATTTCATTAATTTGCAAAAAGATACATTAGTACATGGCTTCATGCCTTTTAAAGAGAAAGCTACATGCAATCCTACCTAAAGGCTCAAGATTTGGCTTACATGCAAAATGCCACTCGAGCTAGAATCTTCTACCAAACATCGGTTACAATCTTGATAACGGTTACATGCGATGGCACCACTTGGCTAGGTGCCTTACTTGCCACATACATTACAAAGTATTACAAAATAACATTATAATAGAATCCCCCCACATTGGAAGTGGGTCATTACATAATAATGAGAATTACAAAATAACGTTAGGATGGGATCCTAAAAATTCCCTTCTCTATGTCTTGAGTATTCTTTGTGTATGCTGTGATTATGTTAGTACATTGGTAGTGTACATATAGAGTTTTGTGTGTAGGTAGAAGCGTTGCAGTTGGAGTAGATACAAGAAGTTGCGGTCCGGAGCATGAGACAAAACTTTCCACACAATTGGAAGACGTGCAGTGAAGCCTTTCTAGTGAAGTTGCTGACCGCTCTTGCTGTTCTAGTGAACTCTGTTCAAGTGTATTGCTGACTTCCGTCCTAGTGCTTGCCGTACAAGCACATGACCGTTCAAGTGTAGAACTAACTACCGTTCAGATGATCATACTGATGCCGTATAGGCCAAGTGTCATTCTAGTCTGAAGAATGTTCTTGGTTGTCTTGGCAATGACTGCATTCCGTTGGCTTAGAGGATCTTTTATCCAATTGTTCCTCCAACTGTTAAATTACTCACTGTTGTGCTACACTCTCAACAGCAGAGGCAAAGTATAAAGCTACATCAGCAAGCACACAAGCAGTGTGGTTGAGGCGGATCCTAGCAGACCTTGATGAAAAGCAAGAAAGACCAACTCTTTTATCCAATTGTTTCTCCAACTGTTAAATTACTCACTGTTGTGCTACACTCATAACAGCAGAGGCAAAGGATATAGCTACATCAGCAAGCACACAAGCAGTGTGGTTGAGGCGGATCCTAGAAGACCTTGGTGAAAAGCAAGAAAGACCAACTACCATTTTTTGTGACAACATGAGTGCAATTCAAATGACTAAAAATCTTGTTTTTCATACAAAATCAAAGCACATTGATTTGAAGCATCATTTTATTAGAGATTTAGTTCAAGAAAAGGAAGTTGAATTGAAACACTATAATTTGAAAGATCGGTATGTAGACATTTTTACAAAGATAGTGGCAAAAAATCAGTTAAATTCTCTCAAAGATGAATGAAAATATCCCCTTTCAGTCTCAAGGGGGAGAATGTTGGAAATTAAGATACTGAATGAGACAAAAAAATAAACAAGACAAGAATAAGACAAAAATCAGAATAGGACAGAATTGCAAATGCAATCTTACTCATATTTGGAGAGAATGTGAAGCACCAAGAGTCTCTTGAGACAACAAGAGACATCCTATTGTATATATATTAGTATAGGGCATTGTATTGAAGTAGAATGTACAGATTTGAAAATAGATGAAGTGATTTTGGAGGGCTTTTGTGCAATTTGTTTTTTTGTTCATTTTCTTCTTTCTATGCTGTGTTAATCTCTGTTTTAAAGTACTACCACATATCACACTATCCTGTACAACTAGGCTTCCACTCTGACATGCTGCACTTTGAATCCATCCACTCACAATGTGAAATGGCAAAAACATTATAGACATCTTTATAAGCAAGCTAAATTTTATTTTTTAATGATGGACAATGACCTTATATTATTTGTGCTTTTATATTTTAAATTTGCATTGCTTTTTTTGGTGTTTTTCTATTGCTGGGTATTGTAGATATGCACGTGTTGTTATTATTTGCCATTTTAAAGCAAGATCTTAATGTGAAAACTCTATTTCTTTTGCATTAAAAAGTCATTTTTTTCTTTCGCTAGACTGAATATCCATTGATATGTCAAATATATAAAAATTTTACCCAATTAAAATTGAACCATGGTTGTTGTTTTATGGCATGTAGGTTGCTCAAATGTAGTGGAAAGTGTTTTAGTTTATTACAAGGCACAGGGAAGTTAGTTGTCAAAAATGGCTTCAAACTTCAACAATGCTTACACAAACAATTCTCATATAATGCACAAGAAGCATTTTGGCCTAGTATCCAAGGCCTCTTTGTAGTTGAGGGATTGCGGGTTTAAATCCTTTTGAGTGCATCAAATATCAAGCAATGTTTGAATGCATTGTGGCTTTGCTAACTCAGGTGCCTGATCAACAACCTTCTTTGCATAGGCAGATCCTCATCCCATTGTAGAATTGGGGTGTCGCATCAAAAGTGACTGAATGTTTGCATGCATCTGGGCCTATGCACCTGTGCAAAAGGGATTGGGCCTTTGTTTTGCCCTAGTTATATGCGTCTGATGATGACAAATGAGTAGGCTGCATTTCCACCTAAATTGGGCCTCAATGGACCTGATCTCTGCCTTGGGCCTTCGTGCCCATCTAACATTGATCAAAGCTAAGCTTTGACCAAAACAAGCTTGATCAACCAAAGTAAAGCGGACCCCTACTTTGATAAGAAATGCGTAAAAATTTCTAAGTGCCAAATCAAATCACTTCAGAAAAGTTTTTAGAGGATTTTTTGAGTGTTTCTAAGCGTACAATTCAAAGTCTCATAGTAGCTACCTCACAACTTAATGAAACCTATCAGTAATGGCCGTAGGCATTAAAAGAGTAGTTTAAAAAACATGCACTGAACAAATGAAATAAATAGTTTCTCCTTTTTGCTCCAGAAAAAGAGGGTGTTGTAAAGAGTTCCACTAGAAACACTTGCTGCTATTTCAAGACTGGATGCGATGAGATTATTTGGATTGCTGGTATTTGAGAGAACATTCCTCTTGCACATGAGGAGATTAATAGCCAATTTTTATGCAAAAAGAAACAATAGCAAATGAAAGCTTCCATATTTAGCTTTTTGGAGTATTTAATAACATGCCTATGGATGCTAGAAGGTAATACCCAAAGCAAACCAGAAATGCATGAAATAGTAAAGTATCCAAGGTAGTAAAGTGCTAGGAATACAAAAACATAACGTTGTCACCACCTTACAATTAAAATAAAATCTATCAAAGGCATACATGATGCTTTATTCATTTTTGCATGGAAGTTGGCCGAATTGGGATGCAGCATATAAAATTTAGAGTTTTTATTTTTGTTGTTTATGTATAGGCTAAGACACTAAAAGGAGCAAAAGCATGGGGCGTTTAAAGTGTTTTGATGTACATTAAAAGAATTAGATTTTCAAACAGGATAAAAAAGTGAACCGATATGCAATTTTTTTCATTGCCATACCCAAATCAAATCTTACAAGGTATTTAATTACATGATAGAGGTGAAACCACATGAATCAAGTTCTCAAAATAATTTCTATTGCCTCGTATAAAGAAAAGGGATGGTGATAGTTATGAGTTTGACATTTTTGAGAAGGTCAATAAGCAATCTTCCTCATTGAGATGAGGATCTATAAACAACAGAACAAGCTACCATGCAAAGGGGCTTTGGAGGAGGAGAATAGAGTGCCTAAGGGAACATGCTGTGGTCCTGTTGTGTTTATCCCTCTCCAGTCTTCTTTTTGTTTCCTTGTCATTCTTCTTATGCTTCAGAATTGTACTTTGTTGAGCAGACACAGGTCTGATGTAAGTGCATGTAAGCCCCCTGCTAGTCCAAGTCAGTATACATGATTATAGTAACTTTGTCACACTATTCCAATAATTAATCGTACCTCTCGGAGGTTTTTTATACTTGCTTTTCATTCAATAAAATCCCTATAGATATGATTCTCATCCTTTGTTGATTTATGCATATATCATATCAAATTACAGTTAGAGACTTCATATGAATTTTCAGTTCTGCAAGTGTTTTTGACTTTTTGTGGAGTTATTTTCTCAGGAGTTAAAGTTGCAGTTTGTATCTCTTTCTCTCTTACTCCATATAAAGACTCAAATGGATTTACTGTGCCCAATGGATGAGGCTATCAACTGTAGCTTGAAGGACTTTATTTCTCTAATTTTGGGACATTAATGTGACCACTGCATCTCCAGTCATTCTTCAAATTTTATCTTTAGCATTATGTTACAATGTTTTATTCATTTTTTTTTTAGAGTTGTTTGTCTTTAGTTTTTGTTATTTTCTTGCATAATCTTTTCACTATCAACCTAAAGTGATGAAGGTCTAACCTTCATAGATGCCTCACTGGCCTAGGGAGTTACTCGAGAAAACAACTGCCCTTGGACCAAAAGCCGAGCATCTAATTCTTGACAGATAAACTAGAAAAAGCAAGTGTGATACTTGTAGGCGGTAAATCTGCCTCCCAGAAAAAGAAGAAATAAAGTGTGTATAAATTGCAAATTTTTGACAAGTTTTGTGCATTTTTGACAAAGTTTTGTAAAGCAAAATGTAAATGAAATTATGTGTAATTAGTACGAAATGCAAATTAGGCTTAAATGAAATTAGCCAAAATGAGGGAAATGAAAGTGAAATTGGGTTTAATGAAAATAAAAATAGGCCTTCGGAAAATTAAAGGTAAGTAATAGATGAAGGTTGTGGGGTGGCGGTTGTGAATAATGCGCTGTCCCAGGAACCGCTTGGAACAGCCAGGACAGGCATTATATAGCCCTCATTCATTTTTGAACATATAATCTTTTGTTGTTATGGTTCCAGGAGCGAAGGTAGGGAGAGAGATACCATTCTATATGCAGAAGAACTGCTTCTATGGACGACAGGGACATTGGACTTGTGTAATTTGTATTGCATGTTAGTGCTGTATTCAACAGCCTTTATCAATACAATTCTCATGTTTGAGTACAGTTGTGTGTGCATGTGCTGTTAAATGAGTTCTCTATGGTAATATTGTTTGTATGCATTGTGTATATCGAATAGTTGAAGGAACAATTCTTTGTTGGAATAGTTATTTGTTGCAGGGAGGGTTGTCACCACAAATCGTACGAATGATAACTGAATAGTAGCAGACCTACAAGCCGCATAGCAAGAGTAGCCAGCTAAAGGAAAACAACAAACGTCGGTGGGGATGCCAATTGATTTAAAGGGGAGGCCGATGTAGGTGTTAAATCTGCCTCCCAAAAAAAGAAGAAATAAAGTGTGTATAAATTGCAAATTTTTGACAAGCTTTGTGCATTTTTGACAAAGTTTTGTAAAGCAAAATGTAAATGAAATTATGTGTAATTAGTATAAAATGCAAATTAGGCTTAAATGAAATTAGAAACGAAATTAGCCAAAATGAGGGAAATGAAAGTGAAATTGAATTTAATAAAAATTAAAATAGGCCTTAGGAAAATTAAAGGTAAATAATAGACGACGGTTGCGGGGTGGCGGTTGTGAATAATGTGCTGTCCCAAGAACCGCTTGGAACGGCCTGGACAGGCATTATATAGCCCCCCTTCATTTTTGAACATATAGTCTTTTGTTGTTATGGTTCCAAGAGCGAAGGTAGGGAGAGAGATACCATTCTATATGCAGAAGAATTGTTTCCATGGATGACAGGGACGTTGGACCTATGTAATTTGTATTGCATGTTAGTGTTGTATTCAACAACCATTATCAATACAATTCTCACCTTTGAGTACAATTGTGTGTGCATGTGTTGTTAAATGAGTTATTCTCTGTGGTAATATTGTTTGTATGTATTGTGTATATTGAATAGTTGTAGGAACAATTCTTTGTTGGAATAGTTATTCATTGCATGAAGGGTTGTCACCAGAAATCGTACGAATGATAACCAAATGGAGCGTTTAGCATGGTGTTGCAGAAATTGTGTCGTGAAGAGTGAACAAGGATAAACCCTTGTACGTTGCAAGTTGGAAGTAAGATCTGCACAAACTGAATGATTGAGTTAGCCATGCAAACTGCTGATTGATAATCGTATGGTTGTGATTAACCTAGGATATAGACAACCGTACAAGAGCAGAAGCATAGTTGTCAGGCTGTGAAATATTATGCAAGGTCGTAGAAATTACACAAAGTTGGAGTAAATTGTCATGATGAGAAATCGTACATTTTGACAAATAGTAGGATTTGTTGTACAATTGTGGAGATTTGTGTAGAGTGAATGCTTGGCAAACGTACATACTGTACGACTTGTTAAATTGTACAATTGAAATATTGAAGGGTTATGCTTGAATCATACGATTAGACCAGATCGTACGTTTAAGCAGATTGTACGATTGTGGGACTGTACACTTGTGACTGTACGATTGGGAAAACGTACAATTGTACATCGTACGATTAGAGCTATCGTATGGCTGGAGCAATAGAAACTTTGAGTTTGAGATGATGAAGGATTTAGTGTTCCATTCCTAAATCTGTCACCACCTCCTCTACTGGGAATACCGCCACTCCTGCTACAATACTAATATCAAAATAATGACAGACAAAGAGAGGTAGGAGATATATATGCCATAATGTTTGGAACGAGATATCTTGAATCAAATCTTTAAGAAAGTAATCTAGGCTATGGTTTCTTCAATTATGAAAAAATAAAGGAATAGCCCTTGTATATATGTCTCTTTGCTAGCCACTTTGGGATGTATTTGTTATCAACCACTTGAATATTTTCCAAAAGTTGCAAGTCCTTTTTCAATAGTTGAAGATTAACTTGTTGAATGTGTAGGGTCACTAGGAAGAACTCCAAGGTAACTTCTTTTGGTCCTAACCTTTTATTCCCTTGGTCTTAACTTTTGTAGAGATTTTTTCTCTCCACTCTACATTGAATTGCTTTTAATAGATTTAACATTTATAATAATTGTTACTTTAATGGTCCTTGTCGGGACACCGAATTGGTATGTCTTTGGGTTCTCATCAAGGATACCCAAGTTCAAACCACTAGGTGGGTGTGAGTGACCCCGTTTAAAAAAAATGGATACTTTAGTGAACTACACAACGTTTACATACAATGATTTTATGACAATAGCAAAGAATTTTGTTAGTTCATCAAGACCAAAGTTTTGCTATTCCAATTCTTGGATGTTGTCTTTGACAATATTGATGTTGGCTTGAATGAATCTGATTGCTTCAGAATGCATCTAGTTGAGGCAATATAAAGGATGTAAATATGCATATAATATATATGAAGGAAATAGCTTAAGATTAACATACATTGAATGAGACAAAGAAATTGTTTTTTAAAATTGTTATATGAGATTGAAATGAGACCCACCCATATTACATTATAACCATATTACCACAACATTTCAACGGACTACAATGGTATTGAAACATCATTTTGGCAATTATGCATATATCACTTGACAAGATTTGAACTTGGGTTCCCACCTTGAAAGTTGACACATTTAACCGCTTGAGATCATGTCATTTAATAGACCAAGAAAATGGTATTATGATTAGAAATATTATTTATATATTGTTAGTGGTTGGGAAAGTTAACAACCACCTCATTACCAAAATAATTAGTTCAAAATTGCATGCCTTTTTCTGTCAACTTCTACAATTCAGTTAAGATGCAAGGAAACTGAATTTTGTAAGAACTTTTCGAGTTAAATGTTGAATCTTATTCAAAAAAGAAATGTCACTTAGATAATAAGTCTTGAGATTTCAAAATAAAATATTTATCCACAAAAATTTCCTAGCAAAAGTTACAAACAATTCATTTTAAATCTTCACCAAAAATTTTGAATTCTTAAAAATAAAGTGTTCCTTAAAACAAAATTGTCTAATACTTCATCTAATATACATCTTTAACAAAACAAGATGCATATTGCTAAGACCTTTCACATCAAATATTTCACCAAAAACAGTTCTTACTATAATTATTCTTAGATAAATTAGTTATTAGAATAGCCTTTATTGCCTTAGTCATAATTGTTTTCCTTGAGGAAACGATCCTTCATTGCCTTATTACCTTAACCTTCAATTTTGGTTATTCTTTGCAAATTATTTATGTCAACATTGTTATGTAGGTATGCTGAGTTCTTGTTGGATTCTAAATATTAGTGCCACCCAAACCTTAATAGTTGGTACACAAAATTAATAATAGGATATACATATACTATCAAAATTATTACAAAGTACGCATAACTAATATTGTTACTTAGATATTAGCTAAAATTCATTCCAAACAAACATGTCAAATTTATTGCTAGCATGGCTAAGGACAAATGGAACCTCTCTATGGATGCAAATGCTTATCCATCCATCACGAGGTTTGAGATTATTTTGAGACTACAAGGACCCTTTTGACTTAAAGCAACCATGCATTATTGTTGACCTTTATTTTATAATCTCGTTAATTGAAACTTATTAAAATCCATATGAATTTATGACTCCTCGTAAACACAAGTACGAAAAAAGCATGTATATTATCCTTTTGTTGTAAAGAATCTATAAAAGAAATGTGAAAAAAATAACCTTCTTTATAATTATATTATAATAGTAGGATTAATACATATTATTTGTTGAGATATAGACTCTTCCAAATTTGCATGGAATATTAAGTTATTAATTTATCAAATGACATGAGTTCAAGTGGTCAAAAACCTAGAATTTCAAGGTAGAGGCTCAAGTTCAAATCTTGCTAGATGACATATACATAATTGCAAAAAACCATCATGTGGTTTGTTTAAACGTTGTGGTAACGTGGTCATGATGTAATACAATCAGCCTATCTCAATCTTAAGTGCCAATGAAAAAAAGCATTATCAATTTTACATTGCAAAAACTCCAATTTACCTAGTGTTTTATTGAAAACATTATAATGGGTTATGGTATAAAAATCTGGGGCCACTTCAATATCATATAACAAACTAGAAGGAATATAAGCTTATCAATTTTAAATTGCAGCAATTCCAATTTACTTATTTTACTTATTGCTTTGAAACATATTAATATGTGCTGTGAAACATATTGCTTGTAACATCAATATAATACGGGGCTATGTTTTCAAATAGAGAAAACCAACTTGCATGCAATTTAAAATCTATTTAAAACTGAATAAAAAATCATTTTTTTGTCTTTATTATTGATCATTAGCTATAATTAAATATCTCTATCATATAATCCTTTTGTAATGGGAAATGTTTTTCTTATACTTACATTGTATGAATATTTGATAATATCAGTTTGGATTGCGAAGGTCATTTGATCAGGACAATTTCATAAGATTCTACTTTCTTTCTTGTACAGGGAATGGATAATACTGAGTTGGAGCAAATTCTATCAAGTGGTGAGGTTGCTCGTTGTTGTTGTATTCTAGTATATTGTGTGATTACTCCTATTTTAGAAGAATATGTTTATAGGGGATTCTTGTTAACATCATTGGAAATGTATATGGAATGGCCTCTAGCAATGATTTTGAGTTCATGTGCATTCTCAGTTGCTCATTTCTCTATAGGAAGTACTATACAAATCTTCTTCATTGGTTGTATTCTAGGATCTGCATATATATGGAGTGGAAACTTGATGTCATCTTTCGTGATTCATTCTGTATATAATTTGGCCATCATCATGGCAATAATTTTAAGTTAACCTTTACTGTTTGCATTATTTGTTGAGATATAAATTATACAAACTATTTCTTCATGATTTGAAAGGAAGATAATTTCTTTTTTGTTGAAGTACCTTTATATGGAAAATAGCAATGACAAAACTTTCCTCACTAAATAATTTTTTATTGTCATTTTGTATGCCTGAATCTTGTTCTCTTTTATTATCTTCTTAGCTTAAATACAATATTATCATTAATAGTTAATCTTGAGCCTTCTTATCCATTTAGAAGTTCAACAAATATCATTTTTCGCACCTTAAATATGGTAGTTGCTACCTCGAATTTAGATGTTGGTGATGTTTGTGTAGGCAGGCAAAGTGATATGACTGTGTTTAGTTAATCAGTTTTGTTATTTGGTGTTATTTTGTAGTTCATATGCAAAGTGTTTGATGAAATGTGCATATATATATTTAATAAGGTTATAAAGTGGCAATGTAATATTTCATGCAATGTTAAGTGATGTATGGATAAGTCATGAGTCATAAGTTAGTTTGTCTTGTAGTGGGAAATGAAATGTAAATGTGAGTCAAATGTAATTAAGGAAAATGATGAGGTGTTGGGTAGTTGGAGGGTGCAACTATTTTTTTTTTGTTTAAATAAGACCCTTGCCTTATTCATTTGGGTCATGCATGGTGATGGTGATGTTTGTGGTGGCTGGCCGAGGGGTGTGGACATTGCCAGCCAATGTGATGGTTGTGGTGGTTGGTTGTTGGGTGTAGATGATTTTTAGCATTGAAAGGAGAGTACAGAGAGGCACGAGTAGATGTTGATACTGGAGAGTACTAGAGGCTAAAGAGTGCATTAGTATGAGAATGCATTGCTATAATCATTTGAGTCTATGTAATGCGATATGTGCAAACAACCCTAGAATGCTATTGTTGTATAGACCGTTGTTAATGCAAATCTTCTTATATCATTTATCATGTGCGATTGCTATTGTTATTGCATGTTTCATGTGTATTTTCGTTGCTAAGTGCAACACAAGGTAGATTTGTAGGTTTATTTAAGTAGAAATGAAAATGAGTTTCAGTATGTCAAACTTTATTTCTACTTTTTGGCATCATTGCCTATACGAATTTGGGTCAAACCTGGTGATATGGAGTTGTGAGAAGCAAGTCACTTGGGAAGGTGCACAACAACAACAATAGAATGCAACCAAAGAAGCAAATTTGTTTATCGACACTGATGAAGGGTTCTACAACAAGGCATGTATGACAACAACGTAGAAGGAAGAACGACAAAGTGTTGTACAAGTGAGCAAAGTATGGCCGAGCGTCGTCTAAGGTGAGTGTGTACGATAGATTGCAAAAATGGAGGAGTTTGTCATACGAATGGAGGGCGTTGTAAGAATAGAAGGTGTTGTATGAGTGACAAGCATCGTATAAACAAAGTTTGTCATACAAATAGGGCTTGGCGTACAAGTGCAAGTAGCCTTACATACAAGCTAAAGGGTCGTACAAGCAAGGTACAATATGAGTTGTAGGAATGTGTTGATGAGGAATTGCAGACCCATTAAAAATGTTTGGTGTTAGAGCAATTGCAAGTTATGGTTCACAATGGTGAGTGGGACGAAAGTTTGACATTATTGCAAATGCAATATGGTTTGTTAGATATTGCACGAGACAAGAGTTTGGCACTAGAGCAACTGCAGGTTGGTGTGCTCGATGGTGAACAAGATGGGAGTTCGACATTAGAGCAATTGCAGGATGGGACTCCAGTACTAATTGTAGTGTGGTGCGCTTGATGCTATGCATAAAGGAGAGATACATGAACCATTTCCAAGGTTAAGTCAACCTATCACAAAAAAGGATAATTTGGGCATATTATGTAAGTGTCCACTGTTTAACGGAGGAGCAACAAAAGACCTAATTAGGCATTGGGAAATTTGTCGCACGATGTGGAGAGCGATTGGGCAGAATAATGATGCAGATTATTCCCTATGACATTTTGTGGAGTCATAATGAATTGGTATATGAGATTGCTAAAGGGCAAGTACCGGACATGGGAAGAGTTCTACAATGCATTCATGAAAGAATTTCGGTTATTCCATGATGACAATACGATCATTGCTGAAATTTATAGAATGAAACAAGGTGATAATGAGTCTGTTTGTTTGTACAATTGGAGGTTGAGTGGTTTGTTTACCCATCTAGAAGAGGATCCATC
This sequence comes from Wollemia nobilis, assembly GCA_028583015.1. NCBI lineage: Eukaryota > Viridiplantae > Streptophyta > Pinopsida > Araucariales > Araucariaceae > Wollemia > Wollemia nobilis. The sequence continues at coordinate 3,390,388 of JAQPPZ010016984.1, forward strand.
AAATGCATTGACGAGAAGGTGGTTCATAGAGGGACTTCTTCCAATTTACCAGAAGATTAGGGTGGTCCCTCCAACATCATATCAAGAGGCATTGGAGCGGGCCTTGAACTTAGAAACTTATGTAAAAACATCATTAAAGTGTTGGGGTCATGTTAATGCTAATGAGAGTGACCTTGAGAATGAAAGTGACTCAAACAATTAGAGTGATGATTTTGAACATGAGAGTAGTTCATCGTTCAAGTGTTGGGGTTCAGAAGTTAGGGAAGGAAGTAACTTTGAAGAGAAGGATGATCCTAGTATGATTGTGACTCAAAGATTGCAAGATCATTGCTACAAGTATATCCAACACAAAGGGATATTGTATGAAGGGAGGATGTCATTGGTGATACAGTCTATGACAATCATCGAAGAATTAGAAGACACAAAATTATGATACTGAGGGAAGACCGATGGTGCAATGTTGGCAATGCCATTTGTGGGGGAATTTCACTCTTGAATGCCAAAGTGTTGCGATGCATAGAGTGTTTGAAGAGTCATTGTAGACAACAATTCTAGACCCTAGGACTGGCTGGCACATCCACCACCAATTTTGCAAATGTATATAAGCATTTTGTTATGTTTAGAAATCCTAGAAAATACAGCCAATGGATGTCAAGGCTGAATGTAAACGCATGTGGCACTAAAAGACAAAAACAACCGTCATGTTTGTTAGTATTAGACGGGCTGATTAGACGTCTAGTTAGGATTGGTTAAGACTAGCAAGTTGTTGACGTCTAAATGCTAGTTAAGGATTGTAACTAAGGAACGGTTGAGGACGGTTTGGAAACGGTTGGGGAACTGACTTGTCCTCACCTATTTAAACCCCCTCTTCAAACATTTTAGGGGATCACATTCTATCCATGCTGTAAGAGCCATGTGCTATTGATTCTACGTAATGACAAAGGTTGTTATGTTGTTCTATCTTATGCGTCTATGGTGATTGGATAAGTGTGTTGTGGATTGCAGGTTGAGAACCATTAATGGAGTTATTGTATGTAACTGTGTGCTAAGTTGCTGTTGCAGGTTTGCCTTTGAAGAATTCTGATTGCAGGTCTTGAACCAACGACGGACTTATTTATTGCAGGTTTCTAGACGAGGCGGAACCTAGGCACCTGACGTCTAGCCCTGACGTCTGGCAGCCACCAGACGACTAGCCGTCAGCTCCTAGTCCTGACGTCTGAACTGAACCCAGACGTCTGGTAGAAACCATACGTCTAGACCAGCCGACCTTGACGTCTAGGAACCAGACGTCCAGACTAGTCCATCCGACGCCTAGCAGCCAGACGTCTCAGCCTAACCGTCAAGCCTCCTGACTTCTGACGTCTAGATTCATCCGTCGACTAGTAGAGTAAGACTATTGATTGATCCACTAATATACCTTCTATCCGGACCCTGAACCTGATTGTCATCACCCCATCTCGGGAATGTACTCACCCCTGTCTACATTTGGCGCCATTGCCTAAACAAAAACTCGGAGTTTGACGACAAGTGATAGGAGGAATAGGTGAATGACTGGTTTCAGGTCACAAAGTAAAGAACAAATACCGGTGAGAAGAAGCACATGACTGGCGAACCTTAGAGCACACGATCCAGAGGTATCTCTCCCAGAGGTGGAGAGAGTATGGAATACTGAGGAAGAAGAGACTTGGTTGGTGACTGCAGAAAACGAGGGAGAGCAAATAGCTGAAGAACCCATTATTGGAGACTGGACGACAACACCAGAACCAGTGGGAGAGAGGTGGCAAGAGGATACTGAAGGAGGGAACTTGGTATCAAGGCACCGATGCGGAGGTTCGTGGGGAGGAAGGCCGGAGCCACGTTTGGTATATTCGCGAAGGAGATCGCAAAGCAGAGACCAATTGGAGACGGGAAGAAGGCTATTTGGGCAAAATTTTGCACCACCAACAGAAAATAGACAATCGAATCAACCACCACAACCACCAACACCAGGAAGACAGAATATCATGGCAAATCCTGCCAATAGAATGATACAACAAAAATGCCCACCCTTCTCGGGTGAAGGGAAGGAGGATCCAGCAAGGCATGTGGGAACTTGCATTACCATTTGGGGAGCTAATGGAGTTACACAGGATACCCAATGGTTGCAATTATTTCCGGCCACATTGCGAGGCATGGCGATTGACTGGTACTTGAAAAGGCAAAGTATCCAAGTATTTGCACAATGGGACAACCTCAAGAATGCATTCATAGAAGAATTCCGCCCTATGAGGGATGATACTGACATAATTACAGAAATTTGTGTTACTAAGTAGAAAACGGACGAGGATATCAAAAGCTACAATAGAAGATTGAAACAATTGACAGATAAAATGGAAATGACACCTGTCGACGGTATGGTAAAACGATGGTTTTTGGATGGACTATTGCCAAGATATAAGAAGAAAATGAAGGCAGTACCATCCTCAACATATGAAGAAGCATTGGAGAAGGCTAAAAACTTCGAAAGCGAAGGTAAACAAACAACCGCAGGCATTGGTGGCTACTTAAAACATGTTGAAGATTCAAACAGTGAAGCTGAAGACAAAGTGCAGAGTACAATTCACACCTTCAAGAGAGAATTTGACAAAATTCTAAAAGAAGCAAAAGGCGAAGGTCGGAAGGATCGAAAAGAAATTTGGTGTTCAGACTGCAAGGCAGAGGGGCACTCAAACATAGACTGTCCAAAGAAGGCATATTGTAATATATGTGAAGTTGCAGGACATCCCGTCATTGATTGTCCATTCAATTTAAAAAGTAAGAGGCATCAGACTTTGGCAATACAGCAGGAAGAGCAACCAAATCCACAGAGAAATGGACAAGGAGCTACTAGTGGGGGATACAGGAATAGTCGCCGAGGAGGAAGACAAGGAGGTCAGAGTCGGCTGCAATATGACTCTGACGGAAGGCCGATTATTCAGTGTCGAAATTGCCAAGAATGGGGCCACTTTGCGAAGAACTGTCCTAAACCCCAAATGCAGGTAACAACAGTGGTAACAATACCACTCAAATGTGCAAATGGTGTGGTCCAGGAAACCACAAGGAGGCGAATTGCCCAAACAAAGCAAGTACTAGTGGAACGCAAAATATTAACCTCATCGGCATTGGAGAAGTGACTGAGGTAGAGAAAGAAGTCTTGGCTGTGACTAGAGCATAGACCAAGAAAAAGGAGGATTACCCAAATCCTGCCAAGGAGAAGGAACGATGGCAGGAAGCCCAAAAATTGATTGAGAAGGAACTAGCAACGGAGAAACAGGGACTAGTTCTAGAGAAAGTGTTAAAGAGACCGGAAATGACAAAAAAGGCATCAGTAGAAGGCTTGGTAACAGAGGTACTAAACACAAAGGTAGAGCTGAAGGTCGCCAACTTGTTTAGTATAATACCAGAGTTGTATACTACGATTGGGGAAGTCATCAGGAAAAAGGATGAACCTCGATAGGTAGCAGCTATCAAGCAAGGACAATTTATTGACCCAACAATCTTGATGATTGAAGTCGGGCGGAGGCCAACTATCGTTCAAATGGAAGTTTTGAACCATAGGCTGAATCAGGTGATTGTAGATGGAGGGTCTAGTGTGAATGTGATGCCAGAGAAGACATGGCGGATTCTGGGGCAACCCGCCTTGAGGTCTCCAAATTTCAAACTATATGGCGTTGATCAATATGGCATCGAAACAATAGGCGTTTTGATGAATCAAAAAGTAGGCATAGCCGAACAAGACTTCACCTTAGACTTTGTTGTCATTGCTATGCAAAAACTCGCATATGATGCATTGTTAGGACGCGGATGGTTGAGAACAACAAAAGTAAACCACAATTGGGAGAAAGAGCGGCTATCCTTCAAACAAGGGCAGCACAAGTATATAATTAATCTGAAGAACCAAACAGTAAGTCAGGACATAGCAACTTCAGATGATTCAGGATCCTCTTCGTCAGATGGTGAAACGGGACACGAACCAGATGAGGAGGGAGTGTTGCACCTTGATGACTGCACGGAAGATGAGGGTGACCAAGACAAAGGGTTACTACACTGGCAGTTGGAGGATTATGAGATCTTTCCTCCCCAATGTCTTTGTATAGATGCGGGAAAAGAGATTCAAGAGGATGAGATACAGGAACCAGAAAAAGAAACCAGTAACAAGAGACTGAAAGCAGCAGATAAGGACAAGGAAAGAGAAAAGTGGACTTTTCCTAAGAATTTTGCAGAATTCACAATGGGGGAGGCAGTCATAGAGGATAAACCAGCCCACCCCATCGCAGTACTAAAAGCAACAGATGAACCTGAGTCGATCAAATATGAAGGTCCGAGAATAATTCAGGTAAACTTGGGAGAAGAGGGTGAAGAGAAGATGATCAAATGTGGAGATGATTGGGATCTAGTCCTCAAAGCAGCAGCAATTAAGATTTTCATGGACTATAAGGATGTTTTTGCATGGACATATAAAGACTTGAAGGGAGTACCACCCGAACTCTGCATACACAAGATTTCGCTGATAGAAGGAGCGCAGCCTGTTAGGAGGCGTCCCTACAGAATGAATCCCAAATACGCAGCAAAGGTGAATGCCGAAATCGAAAAGATGTTGGATGCAGGCATTATATTCAAGGTTACGACAAGCGAGTGGGTTTCACCAATTGTAATCACTCTAAAACGGGAAGTAGATAAAATCCGAATCTGTGTGGATTTTAGAAGTTTGAATGCCGTAACTATAAAAGATCCCTTCCCAATCCCATTCACAGACTCCATACTTGGAAGAGGTAGCCGACCATGAGATATATTCATTCCTAGATGGATTCTCGGGGTATAACCAAATTAGCATAGCAGAAGAAGACAAGTTGAAGACTACTTTTGTAGTAGAAAATGGAATATATGCATACAATAGGATGCCATTTGGGCTATGCAACGCACCTGCTACCTTCCAAAGGATCATCTTGTACATTTTTGATAAAATGTCCACAGGTAATTTTAAAGCTTTCCTAGATGACTGGTCACTATATGGGAAAACACAAGAACATTTGAAGGCATTGGGGGAATGCATGAGTTTATGCAGGAAGGCACGAATAGCACTGAACCCGAATAAATGTGTCTTGTTGGTGCCATACGGAAAGCTGCTAGGGCACATAGTATGCCAAGAAGGGTTGAAACCTGACCCCGATAAAATACGGGTGGTATTACTGATGGAGGAGCCACATGATGTGAGCTCGGTTAAAACTTTTCTGGGAACTGTTGGATACTACAGGAGGTTTATCCGAAACTATGCATTGACATCTCATCCACTAGATGCGCTTACTCGGAAGAATGTTCCATTCAGGTGGATAGAGGAACACCAGGTGGCATTTGAAGGATTGAAGGGGCATTTGGTAAAAGCACCTATTCTGGTTTTTCCTAACTGGGAAAAAGAATTCCATGTGCATGTGGACGCCTCAAACTTTGCGATTGGATGCGCGTTAGCACAGGAAGGTCAATTCGGATTAGATCAGCCCATATACTTTGCAAGTAGGCTATTGTCAAGAGCCGAAAAGAACTATAGTACAACAGAGCGAGAAGCACTGGGAATGGTATACGCGGTGCAGAAGTACAGGCACTATCTGCTGGCTAACCCCTTTGCTTTTTATGTGGATCATCAGGCTCTGTTGTACTTGATCAACAAACCAACAATCTATGGACGAGTGAGTCGATGGCTCGTCACCTTGCAGGAATTCGTGTTTAGAGTGGTAGTCAGACCAGGGAAGAAACACGTAATAGCGGATCAGTTGTCAAGGATTCGCTCAGGGGAACCTGCAGAGGGAGGAATACCAGATGAATTTCTCGATGCACAACTGTTCATGATTAATGCTTTACCAGGATGGTATAAGCATATCGGGGAATATTTGTCAACGGGGAAGCTGCCAGACGAATTGACAACAAAACGATGAAAGGTAATTATGAAGTCGACACCCTTCACCATAATTGCAGGACTGCTTTACAAGATGGGGGAGGATCATATACTTCGACGATGTATAATGGAAGATGAAGTACAACAGACCTTGAGGGAGACACACGAGGGATTGGCAGGAGGACACATGGGACCAGATGCGACAACAAAGAAAGTGTTGTTAGCAGGTCTGTGGTGGCCTACCCTCTTTCACGATGCCAAGCAGTTTGTGACAGCATGTGATACGTGCCAAAGAACAGGGAAACCATTGAAAAGAGACTTCATGCCACTACATCCGTCGCAGCCTCAAGAACTGTTCGAGAGATGGGGGCTGGACTTTGTGGGTCCTCTGAAAACAAGTCGAAGGAGGAAATGCCGATATATCGTAGTTGCAACAGAGTACCTCACAAAATGGGTCGAAGCAAGGGCGTTACCGGACAACTCGGCAAGAAGCACGGCTCGCTTTTTGTACGAACAAGTGATTACAAGGTTCGGGATACCTCTACAACTGACAAGTGACAGAGGCGGCCATTTTGTGAATGCAATTATAAAGAACCTAACGGAGGAGTTCAGGATCTTCCACTCGCTATCAAGTCCGTACTACCCCAGAGCAAACGGGCAGGCGGAGGCGACAAATAAGGTCCTGGTTTCCATCATGTACAAGACATGTGGAGTAGAAGGAGCCGACTGGGAGGAGAGACTACCAACAGTTCTATGGGCGTATAGAACAACTTATAAGCCTACCACCAACAACACACCTTTCCAACTGATGTACGAGCAGGAAGCAGTAGTACCAGTTGAATTCCTTGTACCTAGCTTAAGGGTAGCAATCGAGAACCGGTTGAATGAAGAAGAAAGCATTCAGGAACGACTAACAACTTTGGTACAGTTGGATGAAAAGCGGGTGATGGCCCAATGGGCAACGGAGGTAGCACAAAAGAGAAGGAAGTTTTGGCACGATAAACATCTTCGGAAGATGGATCTGAAGGCTGGTGGACTAGTTCTCAAATACAATGGTAAGAGAGAACTTAAGCCAGGGAAATTGAAAACCTTGTGGCTTGGACCCTTCCAGGTAGAAGAAGTACTCGAAAACGGGGTTGTTAGATTAAGGAAGTTGGATGGAACATTGTGCCCCGAGGTGGTTAATGGCTCCAAGTTGAAAGTATACCAACCTCGTGCGCAGGTGAATATGATCAACCTGGAACACACAGGAACTTCCAGAACAGAAGAGGAGGATCCAGGTACACAACCTTCGGGAAACGACGAGCAGGGTAGCACCGTTCGAGAGGAGGAAGCGCATAACCTAGATTAGTTGTTTGGGAGTGAAGAAAGACAGACAGTGGAACTCTCAAGTAACAGGGAAGAAGACCGACTACAAGTTTTAACGGTAGTCGCTCAACAGGAGGTTCTGGAAGAAAATGAAGAAGATGGTGCAAGACTTTTGCAACGGATGAGAACAGAGACACATAGGTTGCAGGAGGAATATGAAACATTGAGACAATACAATAATCAGCTACGGGAACAGGTGATCCAGGAATTGGATACAACCGTACAAAGGGTAAACGAAAGGCATGAAGCTCGCTTAGCAGAATGGGCAGAGCTGGGGCAGGGGGAACACAGAAGAGGCAGTGCAACAGGGAACTCTTCAGATGGTAGTCTATTTTCCTTACCAGAGGAAGAACAGGAAGACACTACCAGTCCAGTAGAGAGTAGAAGAGGAAAAACCTTGGCAATAGAAACACGTTCCAGAAGTTTCTCGCCCACATTAAAGATTGTACTAAATTCGGACGAATCCTTGAGCCAGGAATCAGCGAAATATCAGGAGTTGCGAGAATCTCCAGAAAAACCTAGAATATGGGAAATAGGACAAAGCTCGACTACGAAATGTCGGAAAAGCAAGGAGGAAATGGCCGAGATATTATGGAAAGATATTGAGGCGATACCAGATAAACCAAGAACTGGAGGATGGTTAGAAGAAACAAGTAGTGACGACAACCTTCCTCGGAATCCAGATATTCCCTATGCCAGTCCTGATCCGGATTTGAGAAGACAAAGAGATGAAGATCGCGGTCGGCAAGCAGGTGTCAGATTTCTGGAAACCGCACAAATAATTGAAGATGATGCTTCGCTAAGCCCACAAGACGAATACAATGGAGGATTGAATGAGGACGGTACACCAGGATCACCATTGCATCAAGAATGGAGAACCCCTTACTTTGGAGCGATGAGACGTCCAACTGAACGAGAGGAGGTGGCCAGGTACCGAATGGCTGCACTGGATTTACGAGCACACAGAAGGGAAGTACGACGATTGCAGCAACGAGTGCAAGAGACCTCAGAATGGCCTATGAATACGGTAGGAGAAGGAAACGACTCAAGCACTGATTCAGTCTTCTCCGAGGAATACCAAGAAAACCTAGCTCATTGTGCCATGCAACGACACTTTGAGGAAAGTAGATGGAGACGAAGATTGATAAGAGCCGACAGAAGACTGAGAATCTTACACCAACTGACACCTCCGCATTTACATCATCCTCTAGAGACGAGAGCGCAATTGATAAATGAGGCCCATAGCCGAGACAATTTAGGTACCTTCGGGAGACCGCAAGGAACCCCGAGAGTACCTGGCCAAGGGAGGAGCGTGGTTGACCTCCGTCCCGGTAGCTTGAGAGGAAGAAATTCCCCTTCGGCTACCAATAGGCCGACTGGTTCACAGTTCGGACCGCAAGGCCCATCTGAGAACCCAGTCCTAGCCAACCCATCACTTCGTGCTCCTGAGAACAGACCGAGAGGTCTATCTCAGCGAGCTCATAGGAACCAAAGACGTCGTCAAGCACGACTGAGGGACCGACCGAATCTCGGGCAGCTGGGAGTACAACCCAACATTAGGAAGATTCGATCGGATAGAGGTCGAGGACGCGGTAACCAGGTCTGTGAAAGAAGAGATTGGGATCGAAACCCCAATCTAGAACGAAGGAATCAAGCACGGGCAGTTGCAGGTAACGATCGAGGTCGAGGACGAGGTCGGAGACCCGGACGACCCCATCAGAATAGGGAACATCAAGGGCGGCAATGGACCCGACAGTTTGAACGTGATCACCGAAAAAAGGGGGAAAAAAATAAAATTATTGGTATAAACCCCCCAAAAAAAAGGGGTGAACGAATCCCACTAGTGTCTACCCATCCAGAATGACCAAACCAGACTAGCAGCCACCGGGAGGAAGTAGAAGAACTCCGAGATAATATTATTAGTCCAAATGGGAGAGCAGATCGGTTGGCCGAAGAACGATTGGAACAGACTAGTCCGATAGCAGAAAGGAATGGACGAGTCAATAATAATGCCAGACGATGGGCTAGCCTGAACCAGTTCCCGGAGCCAGGAATAAGCCAGCAAACGGAAGAAACAGAAGAACAAGACTGGCGCATTATACCGCGAGAAAGGACAAGACAACAACCACAGTCACACCCGGGAACTCCCCCAAGACGAAACAATCGCCGAAGACGGCAGGCGACGGAAGAGATAAACAATGATAGTGATGACGATTTTAGTAGTTTCGGAGGATATAGCCGTCATCAGCAAAATGCGACTTCAGATGCATGGGAACTACGCATTGGCTTGACCATGCGGTTCACCCGTCGACGTTAAGACATAGACGTCGCATACAGTTTTGAAAAAAATATATTTTTATTTGAAAAAGTCAATAAAAAGTCAAAAGAGAAAAAGACGAAATAAGAATAAAACAAAAAGGGGAGACACCTAGACGTCTAGCTAGCCGACGTGTCGTGCATGCACAAAATCGGTTATGAGGTGGCGGTTGCATAACGGTTTGGAGAAGTTATAAAAGGAGAAGGGTCCTCTCATTCCTTCACATCATTTTCAGGCAATCGCAAGGAGAACGCGAAGGAGAGGAGGAGCGCGCAACAGTAGACGCAGCAGTACGAAACTAAGTGACGGCAGACGGCTAGGGCAAGGGAGACGGAGCAGTAGACGTCTGGTCAGAAGAAGCACCCGATGACTGCTTGTCAGACGGCTGCCACCGCCCGACGGCATACCAACATCCTTGTCCAAACGGTCGCACCCGACGATCGCCTCTCAGACGGCTGCACCCGACGGTTGCCTATCCGGATGGTCGTGCAACCGGACGTCCGACACCACCAAATGGCTGCGCAACCAGATGTTTGGCACCACCAGACAGTTGCACAACTAGACGTTTGGCACCACCAGACGGCTGCGCAACCTGACGTCTGGCACCTCCAGACGGCTGTGCAATCCGACGACTGAGAGTCCCGACGGCTGTAGGGACTAGACGGCTAGGAGGAGGAGAAGACGGATGTCTCAAAGGTCAGGGAAACTTCCAGTTCACAGCGAGTCAGAGCCAGAATCTGTGGTCGCCAAAAGATTAAGGCACCAGCAGGAGATTGAAATGAAAGGGCACGACAAAAGTTCAGAAGCCGGACAAAGTCGGAGTAGACGAGAAGCGACAGAAGTAGCAACCCGCAAGAATAAGGAGATTCATCCGAGCGGCAAGGCACCTGTAGCAGTGGAGGAAATTACGTGGGTGTGTCCGACGGGTGAATATTGTCGCCAATGGTGGGCGGAGGCACAAGATAGCCACCCCACAAGGAAAAAGCTGAAGGAGGCGGGAGTGCACTTCATTCTACAAGCTCCGCACTTTGATAAAGGAATTTTTGAGGAGTACCTGCTGCAAATGCTAGAAACATATGATGCCGAGAAACATAGCAGTTTCGTGGAGATAGCTGGCTCTGCGCTAATAGTAGATTTTTCTCCCAAAGTGTTTCAGAGTACTTTTGGACTTCCCTTGAGAGGCAGACCCGTGGTGAACGAAAGGGTGGACCCAAAGAAGTCACCAGACTTAGTCACAAGTGTTACCACTTTAACAAGGGAAGAGGTGGAAAAGATGTTGGGTACTCACGGAGGAAGAGGAATTAAGCAGGGACAACTCCAGAATGAAGGACTGGAAGTAGGTATGAATGTTATAATGGCAAGGTTATCAGGAGAACAACGAAGCTCAGAATTGCCCATCTGGTTGATTCCGTATCTGCAAGGGATAGTGCAGGGCATACAGTATGATTGGGCAACATACCTGTCAACGCGGATACAATATTTTTTGATGAGAACAACCAAGAACTTCTCGATGACCTTTCATGCCATTGGATTGATCTTAGATGTGGCAGCCAAAGCAGAGATTTCGATCCCGGATTTTGGTGCTCCAAGGCAACTTCCACCCTTAGCACCATCTATTTGTAGGTGGATGGGGGCCCACACAACTAAGAAAACAACACCAGCAAAGAAAACAAGGGTTAAACAGATTTCTCATAAGCCAAGTCAGGAGAAGCTGGTGGCAGCATTAGAAGGGGAGGATAGGAGGGCAGCACAGGTTCGGGAAAAGGAACCACAAAAACAGAAAGAGGCTCAATCTCCGGAAGAGCCTAAACGAAAGAAGAAGAAGGGGCGTTTTGATATTCCACCCCCAACTTTCTCACAGGAAGCTTTACAGAAGATAGCTGAAAATCTGGAGACAGTATGGAACCGGGAGCAGCAACTACCACAGGAAGAAGCAGAATTGTCAATACCTGCAGCTCTTCATAGTTCGGCAGCGGGGACTAGTACGGCTGAACAGGTTGGGCCCATTGAATATTTAGCTGAGGCTGAACATTTAAATCGCATTGGGTCACCGGACCTGACGGAGTTGGATCTGGCAAGGCCAACCTCGTTGACAGCCACCCTGAGCACATTTTCGGTAGAGGCTATATTTGATGAAGCTGCTAGGGGAACAAACACAACAAAAGCTCCGGAATTCAGCAAGAACCATGGGGTAGAGGAAGGTCTACCACCACCAGTTACACAGGTAACAAAGCCAAGCTTGGAGGGAACAGTAGGGATGGAGGAAACAGTAGAGAGGGCAGCAGAAGAAAACCCTCGTGATAAGGAAAAACAACCCCCGGAGGTAATAAACTTAGACAGTTTGGGAGAACAAGAAGAACAGGATAGCGAGAGTCTGGCACAGGAGATAGTAAGAAGCAGACCACCTGTTCACCAGGAGGAGAAAGGAAAAAGGGTTGCACAGGAAGAGGATCAGACAGATACGTGGTCCCAGGAGATTCTCCTCAAAATACCGAATTTTATGGACCCTTCGGATGAAATGGATGAACAAGCAGCAATATGTTTTGACAGATTGGGTAAGGTTATGAACAGCCTTAGCTTGCAATTCAGCGGTGCATGCATGGGGCAGTGGAAAAAGTGGCAAGGCATGGTGGAAGAGGAGCTGGACAGATTGGTTAAGTGGGCAGCCCAAGGCCCATGGAGAAAGGATATCTCGCATATTTATGCAAGACAGCCTTGGTTATTACCCACTGGCCAGGTGCAAACAATGGAAGGTAGGGACACATTGCCAGAAAAGACACCCAGTATTTATCTGGAAACAGAACCAATATATGTTTGCGGTCATGGCAGAAATCCCCAGCAGGGCAAACAAGTGGAAGTTGTGCCAGAATTACTGCCACTTTACACACAATTAAATTTCCTCGCACATCTGTTGAGTTGGTTGGGCGAAGGAATAAAATATGTAAATTCAGCTAAGGAGAGCATGGAAAAAGAAGTCACAGAGGCTTTGCTAGCCAAGGACAAGCTCTTAGCTGAAGGAATGGCTAGAATGGAGAAAGTCCAAGAGGAAATGCGGAAGTGCATGGGAGATTTGAAAGCTGAATTGGAACAGAAGAATCAGCAGTTGGAAGAATCAGCAGAAGAAATAGCCCAACTGAAAAAGGCAAAGGAATTGTTGATTAAGCAAGCAGAAGCATTTTCAGTTACCAGAAGTCAGCAGGAACGGGCTTGGACTCAGGAAAGGGAACACTGGGCTCAGGAAAGAGAGTCTTGGACTAAGGAAAAGGAGACTTGGCAGCAAGAAAAGGCAGCCCTACAAGCGGAACTGCAGTTGGCAAAACAACAACAGGGTGGAACAACCACATCAGCTTTAGAACAGCGGTGGAAAGAGATATTTCAGAGAAGAGAAACAAAATTGCTAACTAATCTAAAGCAGACAGAAGACAGAGCTAACACCTTGGGCGTAGAGTGGGCCAAATGCTTTAATTATGCGAAGAGATTGAAGGACGAACGGGACCACTACCGAGCACAACTGCAGGAGTACAATCAGGCATTACAGGCTGCTAAGCCACAGAGTTCAACTCCAACAGAGGCTGGAACACCAGGAGCGGAGCGGAGAAAGTCACTGAGGACATCGACTTCTTCGAAGGGGAGGATAGATGTAGACAGCAATTCTAGACCCTAGGACTGGCTGGCACATCCACCACCAATTTTGCAAATGTATATAAGCATTTTTGTTATGTTTAGAAATCCTAGAAAATACAGCCAATGGATGTCAAGGCTGAATGTAAACGCATGTGGCACTAAAAGACAAATACAACCATCATGTTTGTTAGTATTAGACGGGCTGATTAGACGTCTAGTTAGGATTGGTTAAGACTAGCAAGTTGTTGACGTCTAAATGCTAGTTAAGGATTGTAACTAAGGAACGGTTGAGGACGGTTTGGAAACGGTTGGGGAACTAACTGGTCCTCACCTATTTAAACCCCCTCTTCAAACATTTTAGGGGATCACATTCTATCCATGTTGTAAGAGCCATGTGCTATTGATTCTACGTAATGACAAAGGTTGTTATGTTGTTCTATCTTATGCGTCTATGGTGATTGGATAAGTGTGTTGTGGATTGCAGGTTGAGAACCATTAATGGAGTTATTGTATGTAACTGTGTGCTGAGTTGCTGTTGCAGGTTTGCCTTTGAAGAATTCTGATTGCAGGTCTTGAACCAACGACGGACTTATTTATTGCAGGTTTCTAGACGAGGCGGAACCTAGGCACCTGACGTCTAGCCCTGACGTCTGGCAGCCACCAGACGGCTAGCCGTCAGCTCCTAGTCCTGACGTCTGAACTGAACCCAGACGTCTAGCAGAAACCAGACGTCGAGACCAGCCGACTTGACGTCTAGGAACCAGACGTCTAGACTAGTCAATCCGACGCCTAGCAGCCACACGTCTCAGCCTAACTGTCAAGCCTCCTGACTTCTGACGTCTAGATTCATCCATCGACTAGTAGAGTAAGACTACTGATTGATCCACTAATATACCTTCTGTCCGGACCTTGAACCTGATTGTCATCACCCCATCTCGGGAATGTACTCACCCTTGTCTACAGTCACAACCCTTGCCAGGAAGTAGAGGAGGTGAACCTAATTGGAATTTATTGGAGTTGAAGTTGCACATAAAATTTTTGTAAAAGTCCCAACATCGTATGAGTTGCCAAGGCCATATGACAAAGTGTCGTCGGAGGAAGTGTCATTTGAGGAAGTGTCGTTTGAGGAATTTTTGTCAGAGGAAGTGTTGTTGGAAGAGGTGTTGTTAGAGGAAAAAAGTTGCAAAAGTCCCAACGACATACGAGTTGCCAAGTGTCATTGGAAGAAGTGTCGTTAGAGGAAGTGTTGTCTAACCAAGTGTCCTTTGAGGAAGTGTCATTTGAGGACCTGTTGTTCAAGGAGGTTCCATACAAGGACCTACCATATAAGGAGGTGCTATACGAGGACTTGTCATCCAAAGAGGTGTTTACAAGGAGTGTCATCAGAGGCCAAGAAACAATCAATTACAGCAAGAGAGCAGTAATTTGGAACCAAGAGTATTATTTGAGTGGGTCAAGCAAAGGCTACCAAAGTGTATACAAGGAGAAAAATTTAGCTCAAATAATGAAGGTTTCAATGGTTTCATTGTTGAGGTTTCGAGGGTGTTGCCTTGAATCCTATGAAGACGCTACCCTATTGACCCTGACATTGGTGGCGATGGGCATTGCCCATCATGTTTATGAAGGTCATATTGATCAAATTGATGATGTGGTTGATTGTAGAGAGTGGAATGAGAAATAAAAAATGTGTTGTGGGCAGTAGTTTGAAGTGATGCCAGCTGCAGATGTATGGAATAAAGGAAAGCGGAAGGAGCGCAACAAGAGATTCTAGTACATTGTTCAATGCTTCTATCCCCAGTGTTCAACGCATGTGTTGTGAAGGACGCTAATAAGTTTTGAGGAGGGGATATATGCAGGCAGGTAAAGTGATGACTACATTTACTGAACAAGTTTTGTTACTTGGTGTTATTTTTTAGTTCGTATGCAAAGTGTTTGATCGCACTTGGATACGGTTTCCCGATCGAGCCCCGCCCTCTCCTATCAAACAAAAGCTGCTTGACCCCTTCTAAAATAGAGCCAATGGAATGAATCGTTATTACAGTAGTATTCAACAAATCCATTTTTGCTCTCTCTCAGGGGCGAGGGAACTTTCATTTAATGTGTACATATATTTAATAACGTTATAAAGTGGCAATGTAATATTTCATGCATTGTTAAGTAATGTACGGGTAAGTCATGATTCATAAGTTAGTTTCTTGTAGTGGGAAATGAAATGTAAACGTGAGTCAAATGAATGTCAAATGTAATTTGGAAAAATGATGAGTTGTCGAGTAGTTGGAGGGTGCAATTAATTTTTGGTTGTATAAATAAGACCATTGCCTCATTCATTGAGTCATGTATGGTGATGGTTATGGTTGTGGTGGCTGGTCGAGGGGTGTGGACATTGCTTGCCAATGTGATGGTTGTGGTGGTTGGTCGAGGGGTGTGGACATTGCTTGCCAATGTGATGGTTGTGGTGCCTTGTTGTTGTTGGTTGTAGATGATTGTTCACATCGAAAGGAGAGTACAAAGAGGCACCGAGTAGATGCTGATATTGGAGAATACTAGAAGCTAAAGAGTACATTTGTACAAGAGTGCATTGTTGTAATTATTTGAGTTTGTGTAATGCTATATGTTTAGACAACCTTGTAATGCTATTTCTGTACAAATTGCTATTAATGCAAATTTGCTTATATTATTTATCATCTGCTATTGCTATTGTTATTGTATATTTCTTATGTGTATTGTCATTGCTAATTGCTGCATAAGGTAGATCTATAGGTTTATTTAAGTAGAAATGGAATTGAGTTTTAGTATGTTAAATTTTATTTCTACAATTAGTAAGAAAGAAATGCAACACACTACAAACCATTTCCATTATATGTGATTAAATAAAAGTATATAGTGAGAACAACTTGTAACTCAATTATCTATAATACATCATGGTCTCATTACTAGATTTCACACCTATTTTTAGAAATGAACAGAAGCAATCCATCCACTTAAATATTATATAGAGAGCATAAGGACAAAAAAGACATAATTGGTATATGGCCTTGAGCACCATAAACAATCATTGTGTTATCTATGGATAATGTTCATAACACTTCGATATAATGGATGTATTGGTTGGGAGTACCAAAAAACTTCAATTACATAATCAAGTTAACCTAAGCAGACATAAAAGTGGGATTTAGGTTAATTACAAATTATAAGATGAGTTTAACCATAACAAAGTTAATCACGATCCATATGGCTTACATAAATGGATAATTAAGTACATAAATAAATAATTTAAATAAATTTGTATAATGATTTTCGTAGGCCTATACAAGACTATAATAAATTGTTGGCCTTGGCCATAAATTAAATTATACTTTCAATACCCCCTCATAATTTGAATTGAAGGTCCAAGAAGAGACAATATTAGTGAGAATAACATCTTCCCTCCTTCGTACTTGAGAAAGTTAGTTGATTCCCATCATCATCTAGAAGTTTGCTTATGCGAAAATGCCCATGCACAATAATGTCCTTAGGTTGGACTATAGTCACCACAACCAGTATCAAATGCTCCCGTATACAAAGAACACCTCCTTTATAACTCCATATGAGGAAGGCAAGCCAAAAATACCCCCTCTTAGAAGTTGCTTCAATATTCCATAGTCACATAAGACGAGTGCTTGGACAAAAAATAGAAGAGAGAAGAGATCATGAAGGGTTAGATCTTCATGTATAAAATGAACTAATAGCCCAAGCATTTAACAGGAAGAGGAAGGATTGACTAAAGCATATTCTGAATATTTTTTCTATGTCTCTAAAAGACTTAATATCTGCTTTTGATGTCACAAATACAACTCTCTCCCATGAATATGGACCAAATATCCTGATTGTATAATATACTATAAATTTACCCCTTTGAATGGGGTAATAGGTTTTGAAGACAATAATGTAATTATATGTCTCTCCACCTATAGTAAGACTTTTAACAAATACCACAAATGCAAAGAGTTCAAAAAATTGTGAGATTTGAAAAAAGGGCTCAAAACACTTATGCATGCAGAAGCTATGACCTCTCGAAGTTTGCTCTCTAAAATAGCCATAGAGTGATGATTTTGAAAAAAACCATTTTATTAAATTCCTTTTGTTGTTTTGCAAGGAATAATAATAAGAAATAAATTCCTTCTTTTGCTCCTTACATCAAAAGGTAGAATGCCCATTGATCCCGATTGCCATTGTCACTACTCAGGTCCAAGGGTGTGCCCTCTTCATGAACAAGGGTGTCCATAACAATGAACAGGTCCAACCATTTAAATCAACATGGGGTGCGAGACTTGAATTGAGGTAAATAACTAAGCCTCATTTTCCTTCATCTAGCAAAGGCATCAAAGCTTCAAAGTGGGACGAAAACATCATAATTCTCTCTCCTTTTCAACAAAACCAATTCCTCTTTGTGAGGAAATAATGTTAGACTCTCCATGGAGACATTAAGACACCCTTATGAAGTCAAAGCGACAACACTGTAAGTGGTTTGGATTTGTGCAAAATAGGTCAAAGATGTTCTAGTTAGGCATAAATTATTTAAAAAATCAGAATAATTGGAGAAAGAAAAAACTGAATCTTCGCTTTGCCTCTTTTACCAAAGGTACTGTGAGTAGATTTCACCACCCACATCCACAATCCTTGCAAATAAGCCAAATTGTGATTTTGCTTAATTTTTGTCATCATTTTGCCAAGGCATCAACACTGCAATTAGACTCAAAGCATCTTTTGGGCACAAGTTGAGGATTGGATCAAGCTCCTAGTGAAAATTCGGCTACAAAGAAAAAGTAAAAGGCATGCCAAAAGATTGTTGATCAGCTCAATATCCAACAATGCCTAGCCAGATTTAAAAGTCTTAGCTAAGGCAATCACAAAAATAGCAAAAGTTCGATAGCTGGCACTCCTCACATGACTAAATTGAAATTTTGGCTAAGACATGGGCATCCGACACAAAGAAGGTGGTCGAATTTCTGGATTAGTTGACTTCATCAGGGGAGCATAAAATATCCGACGTTCGGTATTTGTCATTTACATTGTTGAACCCAAAATTCAGCTAAGTATAGACATTGAACTTGCAAGTAGTTGGACTTTCACAATAGCTAACATCATCCAATGTAGATAATTTTTTTGCGTCTGACATCAAGGCAACCCCTTATCGGATGCAAAATATGGCTAAGTATCAAAGAATGGCCAAAATTTGCAAGAGTTAACGATGTCCTCTATTCTTGAATTGATGAATTTAGAAGAGACCCTAAAGAGGCAGAGGGAGATGAGCATACAAGGAATGCCTACCATGCTATAGGTTTCAAAATCTAGTAGGCCCAAGCCAATGCCATAATACCTGACCCTGACCTATGAAGATTAATTGGTACACAACTTCATAGTTGACTTAGGGTATAACACATCGCTAATGTTGAGAAATATGGCATAAGCACTTGGCCTACCGCTAGAACATGCCAACAACAAGGCGGTTTAGTTAGATGACACTTTGATGCCATTTTTTGAGATTTGAGACCTTCCTTTAGAACTCCAAGCATGCCTCAACTTGATGATTCATCAAGACGTAGTGGTGATTAATCTATCAACCTCATTTGGAATATGCCTTTCAAGAGACTTCATTTCTAAGATCGAAGGATACTTGTCACTCGACTGGGCCACATGTTGCTTTGAACCAGATATGGGACCAAGTTCAAAATCCTATCAAAATCCCTCCACATGTACCATGTAGAGAAAATCCCTGTACTTAACAAAGAAAGAATTGTTAGACTCTAACTACTTCATTAACAAGATGCTCTCATACATTCTTGATGGCTACCTGGAGTAGTGGGCATTTGAAACATGGAGATAAAATTTTGGCAAAGTATTTGAGCTAGCTAGCATGGGTTGCTTTTTCCCAGGCATTTTACTCTATACATGGTAAGAAAAAAATCTTTGGGAAGATCAGGGAGTTCCTGATGTTATGGGATTGAAAGCTTACAAAGATAAAACCTCCATAAAATCCAGACTATGCACCTAGTCGAGAGATAGTATCTTCATGGTAGGATTTAGAGGAAAAGGATTAAGAGGGCTCCCCTTTTCCATCCGATCATGACTCATCTAAAGGATGAGGATGCATCACCCCAAAATTGATGGTGGCACATGACCCAACCACGGTTGGCATTTCCTCAATGCACATAAGGAACCATACCCAAACTACCAACCAAGATGCCTTTTTTTTTAGGATAATTATCACCTGGGGAGGCACTCGTTAGACCCAATGATGGATGGTAGAATTTATCATAGTAGGTATAAAATCTGATGGTTGTTTTTGAATATAGCTGAACCTTCGCACAAAACCAAGTAACATCACCATATTGTATGGAAGACCTCAACACACCCAAATATGAGGATCACACTGCTATGGATTTTTATGGAGGCACTACCTATGGCACATGAAGATGTACCAAAATTTTGTACAACATGAAAATGTGCTCAGTAATTATGAATAAATTTGGCAACACTAAGAGTCATTCAAACATCGACTAAGCCAAGCAGTAACATGTAGCAGTAACATGTAAAAGAGGAAGATAAGTCAAGACAAGTGTATGAAGTAGATATTGAAAGATGTGCCAAAGGGTTCACAAGGGAGAAAGCTACATAGATTACCAAGGTTAGAGCATCGGTGAAACCATTGAGAATGTTGAAAACATACATCGTTGTTGATTCACTTGCATCAAAAGTCATCGTACAAACTTACCTAGTGGGACTAGAATAGAAAATGATGATGACTTGCCTAGTTAAATAGGTCTATATATAAAGAGGTAATCTTCTCTTGATGTCTAACCAATCCCTGGGTAAATAGCCCTTCCAATAGATTTTGTCTCCTTCATAGTCACTCCATACAACTAAAAGAAAGACATTTATGGGCAAAAATAAGATGAGAAAACTATCATCCCTTTTAGTTTTCCCAGTAGTTGACACCAATGAAACACCCAAAATATCAGTAGAGGGCACTTCCAAAGAAAAATCCTAAAGGTCCCCACACCACGAGGGCAAGTTGATTTGTTGGACCAAAAAAGAGGAGGCTCATAGCCTTTTTGGTGTCAACTAAGCCCAATGTACTCAAAGGAGTCCTCTTGGTTGACATTGAGAATGCTTTAAGACTCATATCTTTGACACACCACCTCCAAATTTAGCCTAAAACATTCCCATCGTCTAGGTGGGTGAGTGCAAAAACCAAACCTTCTTCCACAGGTGACTAGCTTTATAGCCACTATGTCATCAATCATGCATGCCCTAGGGTTATTGGCTAAAAAACATCAACAAGAGCCCTGGGAGTGTGAAGCCTAGGAACAATGGAGGAGGAAGAAGGGGTAAAAGGGAGAAGAATCTCTATATCTCTACATTCCAAGTGTATCCAAGGTAAAGGTCCAAAGATCCTTCATTAGGCGCAAAAATAAGGCATAAAAAACAAGGCAAGAAATAAAACAATGATAGAAACAAAAATTTACTAGGAAGACTATTTGAAAGAATTTAGTTGTTCCTTGCACCTTCCAAAAATTAGTCAAGAAATAAGCCTTGACCATTATAAAGAAACCCTAATTTTGTAAAGAAATTTAAGGTTTTTAAGAAGGGACAACTTCCAAATTTTGACCACACACCTAATGGACAAGTTAAGGTCTAGATTCACTTCTTTAGTAGGCTAATGGGAGCTACCAAAGTTGTAGGGAACATTTCCCTATAATCTTGCTTCACTCCAAGATAGACCAATGGAAAGTGAGACAAGCCAAAGGTACAATGTCGAAAGGTGCTTCTTGCCTTCAATCATAAGAAAATAACTTCAAGAAAGGATATGTGATCTAAGAGTTATGCCATCCATTATATCTTCCATCTATGGCCAGTGCTCTACATATACCTGAATCTAACCAAAGCAAGGGTGCCAAGGCCTGCAAACTGTTGATTTTCAATCCAGTAGTCTGCATTGTCCTTCAAACAAGGAAAGCACTAAAAAAGGAGTAAAACTTTGATCAAATTTGAAATAAGGTATGTGGCAACCAATCAGGATCCTAAAGGAGGAAGGAACCAACACTCTAAGGAGAAGGTCCATCATTGGTCGAAGGATTTTCCACTTTGTTTGAAGACATGTAACAGCTACACACAAAAAGGTAGGCAAAAGAGAATTTAAGGAGGTATCCACTAGTGGTCACACAACTTGAATTTTGCAGCCAAGCCTATCCGAGCCAATCACATGCTAGCCATAACCATTACCTTCCATACACATGAGCCTACCATGTCCACTTACACAGTCAGTAATGCCATGCCCATTGCGTTAGAAAAATGATACACCCTAGAAGAAACACAACATAAGAGTTATGGTGCAACCACCCTGATGTAGCAACAAAGAGCCTAGTTAGCCACACCAATCATCCAAAGGAATGAAAGCTTTCAGTATTTATGGCTTCAGAACTAGAGACCTCAAAGTTGTTGTCACACAAGTTGTAGAAGGATTTCTTGGCTACAAAAATAGAAGATATTTGTAGGTCTTATGCATAAAACTTCAAAGGGAAAGGACCCTCATCTTGGATTATAATAAACCTAATTTTATTGTAAAATACATTGAAAGTTGTTTTCTCATGCTCGGTACCTGGCCTTGCAGGCTCTTTCTTTCACCCTTCTTTCCTATTGTAACAAAGGGAGCCCAAATTTTTTCTCGTTCCTAGGGAGCATCAAGCCCTCTAGGCCTCATAGTCTTGTAATCATTTCAACATGTTAATGGAAGCTGTGACTAATTTTTCTGTCCTCTTAGATTACCTCAATTCCTAGTGGTGTGTTTTGCTTGGTTGTGTTCACTAGCCATAGATGACATTTTTTGTGTTTAGTTGCTGCTTGTTGTAGTAAAAAATTGAAGGTCTTTTTAATTCTTTGGTGCATCACCTCCATAGCTTAAAATTTTACTTTCTACAAGTATTTAACTTATTCATTTTTTACTTTCATTGCAATTCATTCTTGGCTACCACCACCTTCGCCTGAGTTCACGGAGGTCATTGCATGTCAAGGAGTTAAAATTCGACAAGGAGTTGGTCTCACTTAAAAACCTAGATTTTTCCCTGTAGGTAGTTATTTCCTTCTAATCCACAATGCTTCCTACTATTTTAGTCTATGCAAGGCATGGGTGCATCCACTTCCCCTAGGCAGGTGCGTTTAGAGAGGAAAACAATAACAAGTGGGCTTTAGGAAATTATAAGACAAGTTTAACCATAACGTGGTTAATTATGACTCATAGGGATTACATAAATGAATAATTAAATACATAAATAAATAACGTGGTTGAACCCCTTGATAATTTGTTTGCTTATGTGGAAATACCCCTACCCAAGAATCTCCTCAGGATGGATTTCAATCATCACAACCAATATTAGATTCTCTTCCATGTATACAAAGAACACTTCCTCTGTAAATCTATATGAGGAAGATAAGCCAAGAATACCCCCTCTTAGAAGTTGCTTAAACATTTTATAGTCGCATAAGTCAAGAGTTGGAAGCATGACTTTCCCTTTTACAACACAATTCACCTTTTTAAAAAACATTAACTTGCCTTTGGACCACCTAATTTATATCACCAAAAGAGGCTTTTGCATGCACCTATTTTTGAGAAGAGCCATTATAAAATTCCAATAGTACCTAGAAAAAAAATAGAATAAAGAAGAGATCATGTGTTAAGACCCCATCCTAACATTATTATGTAATGTCTTAACATTAATATATAATGCATTGTGATGTGTATATGGAATTTGGGGCACCTAGACATATGGGTCCATATTATGTAACCATTATAAAAGTTGTAATTATCTCTTTAGTAGAAGTTTCTAGCTTGGGTTCCCATTTATATGTGAAATCAATCCTTGAGCTCTAAGGTTAGGGCTGATAGAAGTCTTTAAAAATGAAAGGGCATAGAAGGAATGTATCATGTTTTTCATATTGTATTAAAGCTCTACTTCTAAAGAGGTTACCCCCTCGAAGAGTGTTGGAGTATATTACATTATTTGGTACATGCTAATATACCACCTTGGGTACATCATTATATTAGAAGTGTGCTCTAGATTAGAGGGTGAGTAAATATTTTATGTAATGTAATAATGTGCAAGAAAAGCACAAGTGTCATTTAATTGAGTGTGCAAGTGTGGTGAGTGTAAATGTGCACAAGTGTCCATTATGTAAGAGTACACGTGTCCTTAGAATAGGAAAATGAAGTCTTATAGAAGAGTGAAGGCCAAGAGTAATTCATATAAAGAGTCACAATCTATTATATATATGTGTGTGACTGAGCATTGTAAGAAGAGAGGATGTATGTTACCTTTATTCTATACCAGTTACTATTTTTGAGAGCATTTGTTAGGGTCCATTTTATGAGTTATTTATGAAGTTATTTGTGATTTATAATTGAATAAATAATTGTTGTTATTGAGTATTTTATATTGCAACTTTATATTTGATTATGTGGTTATTTACATTAAGAGTTAAGCATCAAAAGCTAACAATGGTATTAGAGCTACAACAAGGTTTTCTTGCATAGGTTTTGAAAAGTTGCAAATAGTCTAAGGATATTTCTACTGGTCAAGGAGAAACCAGTGAAGTTGAAGATATTACCTTTGGAGAAGGAAAACCAAAGAAAATAGTATTTCCACTGTGTTGAAGAAAACCAGTGAATATTAAAGATAGATTGAGTTTACCTATTCCAAGAATAAATTTGGAATAGAAGGCAATCTATAGTATAGTTTCAGGTCTTGAAGATAGATCTTGATATTGACAAGATTAAGAGACCCAAGAAGGAGGTCCTATTAAAAGGTTTGATAGTAAAAGCAAACTTGAAGGTAGAAGAAGACCTCAAGTTGTATTTGGCTAGAGTATTTCCATAGGGTTGCAAAAAAACTTGTGAAGACTAGGACTTAGCATAGAAAGTTGATATTTGGCTAGAATATTTCCATAGGGTTGCAAAAAAACTCATGAAGACTAGGAATCAACATAGATTTTACCACTAGGAAAACTAGTGAAGTTTATTGATTTCAAAAATTTGAATATCTGAATGAATTTGATTGCTATTGTCTAAGATTTTGTTGCAAAAAATTAGTTCTCAGAAGTTGAGAAACTTCCTACAATAGATAGAGAAGAATTTCACCTTTGAGTGCCTGAAGGTCTATGTGCTTTTCTCGTGCAGGAATTATTTTTGGGATTACAACAAAAGAGTAAACATTGAAGATTATGGAGGTCCAAGAGAAAGGCCCCATTGAAGCTTGAATATTGGAGGTTGAGGAGGCCTAAGAAAAGGTCCCATTGAAATTTGGAAGGAAAAATGAGAATAGAGAATCCCTATTGAGAAATTGAAGAAGTGGCCATTGGAGAAGATTTGAAGAAATTTTGAGGTAGAATATTGCAATAAGAAGAAACTCCTAAAAAGAGGTAATCACACCAAATTTGGGACAATCGTTGCCATCCGATGACAAACCCAAAAGGATTTGTGAAACCGATTCAAGGAGGAAATATTTGGCAAAGTGTTTGTCAAATTTTGAGAAAGTATTTTTGAAGACTTCAAGACATTGAAAATCTTGAAAAATAGGCCAGCAAAGAGGTCAAATTTGAAGATAAAAATCAACAAGATATTGGAGGAGAAATTTGGGATAGAAGAGGCCACCATTTGATATTTTTTGAAGGCAACCATTAAAGATTTGAAGGCTGAAATATGAAGAAGAAATTTAAAAAATTTTGGGGCAGAATTTGAATGTTGTTTGGACAAAAAATTTGGGCAACATCAGGAGGAGATAGAAGAGCTGTGAATTGGAGAAGTTTTGGGCATATTTGGAAGCATTTTTGGATAACTAATTATAGGAGGAATTGACAGTATTTTGGGCAAAATTTGGAGGAAAATTAAAAATGCAAATTTTAGAAAGTTTTGACAATAAGTTGAAGAAGATAGAGATTATTTTTTGGACAACAAGTTGAAGAAGAGGAAGGCAGATTTCAGGCAGCATTTGAAGAAGTAGAAGAGCTGAAAATTTTAGTGTTTTGTGATAGCTATTTGGAAGGAGAAAGAAAAGTTCTTGGACAACATTTTGAGGAGGAGAATAGCTGCGAATTTTTGATTTTTAGGCAGCATTTTTGAGAATATAAGGAGCTGCATTTTTACAGGTTTGGGAAGTAAGTTTGGAAAATGAAAAGGTGAGCCAAATCAGTAATAAAACAAAGGAGGAAGAAGATAAAAAAAGGTTTACAAAGTGGTGCTTAAAATTACATTTTGTCTATGTGAAAATAGTGAATTTATCTCTAGTATTGAAATCACTATATTCAAGTCTTAAAAATAGAAAAAGGAAAGCTTTAAGTTTTATGTTTCCAAGTTGAAGGAGCAAGCATCTTCATTATCTTTGAACCTGCATATTATAACAACAAAAAATCAAGTTAGATATGGCATAGAGAAGGAGTAATAAGGGAGAGAAGTATTGATTTAAAAGCATAGTGTAAATGCTATTTGATAAACATCAAATATATCCAATGAAGTGCAGATTTTACAAGAACTATTGAAGCCAAGTAAGAGATGGGATTTCATAGCAAAAATAAAGGAAAATATTATCCAAGAAGAAAGGGAGATAATCTTGATTTTTGACATCAAAATTAGTTAGAATATCAAGTCAAAGAGCTGCATTATCTGGCCGAATATCTTTCAAAGAAAGGGTTGGAAAATAAAGGAGGAATCATAGTGTCTAAAACCACCTCAAGAGGAGGTCGATCTTGGAGTGTCTCAGGCATCAAATCAGGCATAGTCTTGGATATAAAAATCAGCAGCACATTTAGAGTATTCAATCGCCAAGAGGAGGTCATATGAAGCCCATACATCGCAGAATTTGAGGAGGTTCATTTCTGGATAAGACCAAACGATGGGCAAATGAAAGTGAAATATCAAGCGTTGGAGGTTTGAGGAGAACATAACAAGAAAAGGCAAGTTGAACATTCAATCTCCTCAATAGGCGCACAAGTTTGAAACACCTTAGGAGGAAGAGCCATCATTCAAAAATGTTTACAATAGTCCATACGTGGCATTTTATTGCTAAAGAGAATCTTGTAATGTTCAGGAGGAAGATGTGCTATTCAAATTTGAAAAGCCCAAGTGCCACATGTCTTGATGGAAGGAGGAGTGCCAACCACCATTATGGGAGAATGAACATCTCTTACATGCCAATAAATGCATGGGATAAAGTTCCATATGACATGTAATTGAAGAATCCTAATTAAGATTACTCAATACGTTTTACAAGCATCGAGAAAGAAGTTTGAGCGTGACAGAAAGGAGGAGATTCACCAAGAAGTGTATTTTTAGGAGAAGGTCAAATGATTTGACTGGAAAATTCGTGTGCCACTTTGGGAGGTAAAAGTAATTTTAATTGCTTATTGATTTATTGCTAAAGATAGGATTTATAAGGTTAAGGAATATTAATTTTGTCAAAGGTTTTATTTAATTGCATATAGATTAATTGAATGATTGGAGAGATAAGTTTTCTAATTAGAAAAATGAAACCCCAAAAACCTTACAAAGGTATTTTGAAAAGTTTTGAAGTTTCTTGAAAGGTCAATTTGGAATTATTGAGAAAGCAATTTGAAGTTTTGGGAAATTAATTACAAGTTTTGTAATTAATTTATTCAATTTGAAATTCAATTTTAATATTTGCAAATAATTTGAGATTTGGATAAATAAGGTTTTCAACATCAAATTTGGATTATTAAATTTGTAAATACTATTTACAAAATTGCTAAATTTCTAATTTGGGAGTTAAAAGGTATTCAACACCAAAGTAGTTTTTTTTTTTAATTTAGAATTTATTTGATCATACATTCAAAATTAGGGAGACATAAAGTTGTTCAACATAAAGTTTTGAAAATTGAAATTTTATAAAAATTATTATTTGGTCTTCCATTCAAAACTAGGGAGATACAAGGTATTCAACATAGAGATTTGAAAGTTGAAAATTTCATCAAAATTATTGCTTGATCATATATTCAAACTTAGGGAGATATAAGGTAGACCACATCAAAGGATATTCATGGATGAAATTATTAAGTATACATTCAAAGAAAATAGTGAAGGATTATTTCATGTATTCAAGGAATCAAAATGGCTTAGAAATATACTTGATTCAATGGATAATAATATGGAAAGTATGATTAGAAGAGAAGAACCAATATGGCTTAGAAATACTTTTGAAGAATCACAAATTGATAGTTTGACAAGAATATATTCTATAAGGGCATCTTCTAATAATAGAGTAGAGTGTTCAATTTCTAAAATACAAGAAGGAAAATCATTTGGAAAACAAGGAAAAGAAAAATGGATCAATTGTGATCCAAATTTATCTTCCATATTCATGCACCAAAAATCAAAGAAGCTTAAGCAGTTTGTGAATCAAATAATGAAGAATCAAAATATGGAGATGATAAAAAATTCAGAGAAAAAACCTTCATATATAAAAAGAAAGGGTCATATGATTCTAAGAACAAAGAAAAAAAGGAAAATACTTATGGAAGAATTTGATGATTATGAAAGAGTTCAAAAGACTTGTAATCCTGAATCCACAAAGACTAGAATGTACTAACCATTCATTTGATCAATATACATAAAGGCAACATACTGGATAAAGTAGGAGAAGACATCACGAGCTCTAGGATTAGGATGAATACCATGTTGAAGACTAAAGTCTTAAATAAATAAATAATGTAATACATGGGGGTGTTGGAGTATATTACATTAATTGGTACATGTTAATATATCTTTCATTTATTATTTTTTAACTTTTTCAAGGGAAGATACAAGTTGAAAGAAATTATAGAATCATCAAAACCAACATCATATTATTCATATAACTATCTCAAATAAGAATAATCAAAACCAACATCATATTATTGTAATTATTTACTAACTCATTGCATTTATTACATACCATCAGTGAAAGTATAGAAACGAAGAAGAAGACACAAGAAAATAAATCATATCAAGAGAGACAAGATAAAGGTTGAATCGAAAGTCAAAGAAGACAGTTACATGATGAGCCCAAATATTAATCTACGGGATGTAGAGTGAAGACTAAATATTAAGATTGTATTAAAGACTAAAGTCTTAAATAACCAAATAATGTAATACAAGGGGGTGTTGGAGTATATTACATTATTTGGTACATGCTAATGTACCACCTTGGGTACATAATTAGATTAGGAGTGTGTTCTAGATTAGAGTGTGAGTAAATATTTTATATAATGTAATAATGTGCAGGAAATGCACAAGTGTCATGTAATTGAGTGTACAAGTGTGGTGAGTGTAAATGTGCACAAGTGTCCATTATGTAAGAGTGCACATGTGTCCTTAGAATAGGAAAGTGAAGAGTATTATAGAAGAGTGAAGGCCAAGAGTACTCCATATGAAGAGTCACAATATATTATATATGTGATTGATCATTGTAAGAAGAAAGGATGTATGTGACCTTTATTCTATATCAGTTTACTATTTTTGAGAGCATTTATTAGGGTCCATTTTATGAGTTATTTATGAAGTTATTTGTGAGTTATATTTGAATAAATAATTGTTGTTATTGAGTATTTTATATTGCAACTTTATATTTGATTCTATGGTTATTTACATTAAGAGTTAAGCATAAAAAGCTAACAAAGAGGCCAACAATTACGCATTATGCTTCTATTTTGATCAATAAAGCCACTACATTTCCATTTGTATTTTAAAATTGCTATTTTTATTTCCATTAATTGTGTTATCACAATATTGCGTGGATGTGCTTATTTTAATTGGAAGGTTCCTAAAAAGTGGTATCAAAGCACTTTCTAGGGCTACGACCTGCAACAACTGTAACAATTACTATCTTACCATTATGTTCCTATTATGTACAATTTTGCTTTTGTTCTTTTCTACTACATACCCTACAAAAAAATGTTATTTTTATTTTTATTTTTAAAAGGTTAGAAACCTTGCATTAGGGTTTTTAAAATATCATGGAGGAGTTATCGTTATTGGCTAAGCTAGATTACCCATAAAGTGTTTAGTGAAGTGAGGGGTGATCAAACTCCAATACCCAAGCCTTCGACAACATCGTATATAGTGGTGAGCTTCCATGTACACTCGACTATATAGGGAGAGCCCCATAGGTTTAGGAGAGACCTTTAGCCCTAGAAGGTTTTTGATTATTTGTATTTTGTGGTGCACTAGTAGACAACATACTCTCAAGTTACTCTCATGGTATGCTCAGAAATGGATAGTGCAATTATGAGTACAATGGAACCCTCCATAATTATTGCTTTAAGATATTGGGTTAATACTAATCACGATTGAAGAACCATAGATGCAAACACACCTTGGGCTAGAGAAACCCTATTTTAGTCATCTCTCAACCTTGTAAACCCTAAACAAATACTTGAGCATACTAAGGAGACTTTACTTATCATGAAATTGATGATACAATAATAATTCTTAATAGTCAAGAACGAAAACATGGTGTTAGTGATAGCCAGGTATAGTGATAGTTGAGAAGCAATCATGGACCATAATAGATAGGGTAGTTTTTAGGAAATAGAAAATCAGTATAGAAGGTATGTTGTGTCACCATTGGGACACTAAAAGTGTAGAAAACATAATATTTGTTAAAAAAATAAAAAATAAATTAAAAACATCTAGGGTGGTGGAAAATGTCATATTGAGACCTAGTCCATTGCAATCATCTCATCGCACTGATTGTTTTGATATATAACAACCATAAGCTTTTTTTAGAGTTTGAAACTCACTATTTTGAGGTATAGCCTATGTTGATCATATTTTTGAGCTGATCATTTTGGTATATATCATCCATAAGTGTTTTGAGAAAGCCCAAATCATATCCATGGATGGAGGAGTTAAAGGTGCTATAAGGGAGATGGCGCAAACTAACCAATTGAGTGAAAAAATAATAAGCCAACTAAATAAAAAATTTAATCAAATGAAGGCCTAAATGCAACATGAACTAAAACAAATGAAAGAATCTATGGGTTATGTGGTTGAGAGCATAATAAATTGAGAAATATAGTTAATGAAAAACTTCATGATGTTGAAAGTCGCTTATAGGGAGTGACTTATGCATACAATAATATTGGCCATGGTGAATGCAAAGGGAAAGTTGATAGTTTAGGGAATTCATAAAGGGAGGCACACAATACCATTTTCCATAATAATGCATATAAAATACTAAGTTATATTGTTCAAAGTTTGATGGGAAGGACCTGGATGGTTGGTTGTGTCAAGCAAATTGGTTTTTCAAACTTCATGATGTTCCTTGATATTTATGGATCATAATAAAATCTTTTAATTTTAAATCTAAAGCCCTTCAATGTTACCAATGGGTGAAATATATGAATCTTGACATCTCTTAGGAAGAATTTGAAAAATAGTTACTCGATTTAGACCTAGTGAGTATGAGGAATTCATAGGAGCCCTCACTAAATTGAAGTAGACTCTACTATTCATGAATATCAAAATTATATTGAAAAATTGGCTACCCATACAAGGGGTTTGAGTGAATATATTTTTAGAGTTGTTTCATTAGTGGGTTGAAGGATGATATCAAGATTGAGGTGAGAATATTCAAACCACAAACCATAATATAGGCAATAGGTTTGCTAAGCTAGTAGAGGAAAAATTCACTATTAAGAGATGTATGTCCAAATTTCCATAGAACCAATCCTAAATTCCATCTAATACCATAAAAATTCTGATAAATAACTCACCAATCATCAAGTGACTAACTCGAGGAAATGGAAGCTTTCAAAGTAAAAGGGTTGTGTTATAATTGTGATGAGAAATGCTCTATAGGATACAATTGTGCATAACAATTGTATTTGTTGGATATGGATGAATCTTCAATGAATGAATCCCATGAAGAGGAAGAGGAACACCAATAAGAAGAGTTTCTATATGAGGGTGAAGCATAAGAGAAACCTCAGCCAAAAATTTTAATCCACACTCTAGTAGGAATAGCTACTCCCCAAACTTTGAAGGTTATAGGATATTTCAAGGGCCAAAGAATCATAATCCTTATTGACTCTAGTAATACACACATCTTCATTGAACCTTGGGAAGCAAAAAGGAAAAAATGTTATATAAATTATTTTAAATCCATTGAAATCATGATAGCCAATGGAGACAATTTTCCATGCAAAGGAAATATAAAAATATCAAAGTGCAAATAGGTGAATACAATCTTAAGATTGGCATGTTTTCCATTCCTTTTGGAGGATGTAATAAACGTAATGGATTCAAACTTTGGGTCTAGTATGATGGGATTTTTCTAAAAGATGGATGAAATTTAGTCAAGGGACAAAAAAAACTCTTAAGAGGGATGAGAGTTGGTTCTACCTAACTTATTTACTCTCATAGAATAAAAACACTCCTAAAGATGTCATCTAATGGGGTAGTTGCCCAATTGTTTGATGTATAGACAACCAATATATTATATAGACAACCAATAATAATAATATACAAAGCAACAAGAAGAGTTACAAATTCTTTTAGAGAAACGTGCATCTATTTTTGAGGAACCCAAAATTCTTCCTCCTCAACATGATCATGATCATGCCAGTTAGCTTGTACTAGGTAGCCTTCCATCCAATGTTTAGCAATATAGATATGCATATGTGCAAACATAAAAAATAAAAAATATGGTGTAAGAGTTACTTGTAGGGTTATTCAACCAAGTGCCAGAATGTATTCATCTCTAGTGTTCTTGGTGTGAAAAAATATGGATCATGGTGGTTATGCATGGATTTTCATGAATTGAATAAATTCACCATCAAGGATAAATTTTAAATTCCTATGATTGATGAATTGTTATATGAAATCCATGGTGCTCAATATTTTTTGAATCTAGATTTATACTCAGGTTCCTATTAGATTAGAATAAAGGATGAAGACATCCCTAAAACAACCTTTTGGACTCACGAAGGTCATTATGAATTCTTGGTCATGCCTTTTGACCTTACGAACACACTAACCACCTTCTAGACTCTCATGAACATAGTTTTCTGGTCTTTCTTGTGCAAGTTCATCTTAGTATTCTTTGATGATATCTTGATCTACAACCGCACATGGAAGGAGAATCCCAATCATTTGGATCGAACCTTGTAGATTTTGTTTGAGAATCAACTTTATGCCAAGTGGTCAAAGTATTCTTTTGGAATGCAATAGGTGGAATACCTGGTACATATTGTATCTAAAGGAGTTAAAGTGGACTAAAAAAAAATCTTAGCTATACAAAAAATGGCCAAATCCCAAAAAACTCAAGGGCCTTTGAGGCTTCCTAGGTCTCACTAGGTATTATTTAATTTTTTTTCAAAACTATAGAATTACTATAGCACCTTTGACAGTTATGTTGAGAAAAAATCATTCATATAGATAGAACTAGTGGAACAAGACTTCCACAAGCCATACTTTCTACACCAATGTTGGCAAAAAACATTTTCTAAACCTTTTGTAATTAAAATTGATGCTTCAAGAAATGGAATTGGGACAGTATTAATGCTAGAAGGGAGACCATTGACATTCAAAAATAAGGCACTATTAGGAAAAAAATTGAGAAAATATACTTATGAGAAGGAAATATTGACCATTTTGCATGTTGTTAATCACTAGAGACCATATCTCATTGGGAAACACTTTCATTAAAAGGGACAACCAAAGTCTGAAATACTTCTTGGACCATATTGTATCTACTCCTAAACAACAAAAATTGGTTTCCAAAATTTTGGGGTATGACTATGAAATTATATATAAAAATTTGAAGTAAAATATTATGGCTGATGCTCTCTTGCCAATATGAAGATCAAAATATGTTGAATGCCATATCAAGGCCATTTTCCAAATGGACTCATCAACTCAAAGAAGAAGTATACAAAGAATCTAATTTACAATCTTTTATTCAAAAAATCCAAGATGATCCCAACTCTTGACCTAGATACTTGTGGTATGAACAACATATGAGATATCATGGTCAAGTTGTTCCAACAAATTCATTAATATACAAGTCCATTTTGAAGGAAATGTATGCTACACCAACTTTAGAACACTTAAGGTTTCTTAAAACTTTTGAGAGGACCAAGCTTTCATTTTTGGGCAAGAACGAAGAAAGATATCCAAACCTTTGTGGCTAATTGCAAAAATTACCAATGGATGAAAGGCAAAATAGTAAGTACACTCGGCACACTTCAACCTATTATAATTCCTACACAAGTATGAATGGATATTTCAATGGACTTTATTGAAGGGTTTCCAAAATCAAGATGTAAAGAAGTCATTCTAGTGGTAGTGGATTGTCTCACAAAGTATGCTCATTTTTGTTCCCTAGCCCATCCTTACATGGCCTCTATCATTGCCCAAATATTCTTGGATTCCATCTTTCACCTACATGACATGCCCAAATCCATTATATTTTTTGAGACCCTAATTTTACTAGCCACTTTTGGTAGGAATTATTCAAGCTACATGGCACTCAATTTAAAAAGAGTTTAGCATACCATCCCAAAATAGATAACCAAATGAAGATTGTCAACAAATATTTAGAGATATATCTTTGTTGCTTTACATCAAAGCATCCTACATAGTGGACCAAATGGATTTGTCTAGCCGAGTGGTGGTATAACACTTCCTATAATATAGCTCCTAAGGTCATGCTATTTGAAGTAGTATATGGACACCCTCCTCCAACACCTTCCTCCTATTTTATAGGCACCTCTAAAGTCTAGGTGATAAATACCACTCTATCAAAATGCAAAACTCCTACAATAGCTCAAGGAGAATTTAGAATTGGCCTATAATCGTATGTGTTAGAAATATGATTTCTACCATTTCAAGCATAGTTTTGATGTAGGAGATATGGTATTTCTCCATCTACAACCATACAAACAGTCCTCAGTACAAATTTTTGGACCCCAAAAGCTCACAAAAAAATTTATGGTCCTTACAAAGTACTCTAGTGGATTGGTTCAACTGCCTATAAACTTGACCTACTACCCACCTCCAAGATCCAACTTGTATTTCATGTTTCTTAATTGAATAAGGTCATCGACAACAAGGTACATGTTTAATCCACATTGTCTAAATTGGATGAAGGATCCATCATCTAAGAGCCCAAACAAATCTTGGACCAACAAACTTGCACACTTTGTAACTGTACCATCACTAATATTCTAGTATAGTGGTAGGGACTACAACCAAAAGATGTCATATTTGAGTCACTTCACCACCTACACCAATAATTATTGCATATTAAGCTTTGAGGATAAAGTTTATTTAAGGGGAGGGGCATGTTAGGACCCCATCCTAACATTATTATGTAATATCTTAACATTAATATGTAATGCATTGTAATATGTATGTGGTATATATAGGGTGCCTAGACATATGGGAACATATGATGTAGCCATTATAAAAGATGTAAATCTCTCTTTAGGAGAAGTTTCTAGCTTGGGTCCCCATTTGCATGTGAAACTGACCCTTGAGCTCAAGGATTATCATTGGTAGGAGTTTTTAAAAATACAAGGGCATAGAAGGAATGTATCAATTTTTTCATATTGCATTGGAGCTTTGTTTCGAAGGAGGTTGCCCCCTCAAAGAGGCCAACAATTTTACATTATAATTTTGTTTTTATTAGTAAAGTTGTTGCATTTCCATTTGTATTGTAAAATTGCTATTTTTATTTTTATTAATTGTGTTATTTAGTGCAATATTGTGTGGATGTGCTTATTTTCATTGAAAGGTTCCTCATGGATAATATCAAAGCTTTGTTGTAATACCATTATGTGGTGATTATGTAATACGGGTGGGGCCCGTTTCAATCCCATATAAATAATTGATTTTTTTGGAAGGTTCCTAACATCATGAAGGGTTAGATATTCATGTATAAAATAAACCAATAGCCTAAGAATCTTATACAAAGAGCAAGGATTGAATAGAGCATATTTTGAATATTTTCTCTATGTCCCTTCAAAAAACCCAATAAATACTTTTAATGTCACAAATCAAATTGTCTTTCCAATGGATATGGACCTAAGATTATTATTGCATAATATACTATAAATATATTCCTTTGAATAGGGGTGATATGTCTTGAAGAAAATCAATACAATGAGATGTTCCTCCAATTATAGTTAGCCCATGAATGAATACAACCAATGCAAAGAGGTAAAAAAAATGTAACTTGAAAAAAATGGGCTCAATGTATGCAAAACTTATGCCCTTTAGAATTTTTCCCTCCAAAATAGTCGTAGAGTGATATTTTTTGAAAAACATCATCTTCTTAAAATTCTTTTTGATTTTTCTACAAAGAATAATAATAAGAAATATATTCCTCTTTTACTACTTATTTCAAATGGTAGAATACACTTATCCCATGCCCATCAAAATTGATTGTCGCCATCACTAGTTGGGTTCAAAGGTGCACCCTCTCTATAAAGGTGGTCATCACAATCCATAATAGTATAGAGCTCCAACCATTTAAATGAACATGATGCATGAGAATAGAATCAAGCCAAACAAATATAATTCTTTTTTCTTGTTCTATTTATGGCACCAAAACTCCCAAGTGTGATGAAAACATCATAATTATTTCTCCTTTGCAACAACACCAAGTCCTCTTTATGAGAAAATAATGTTTTAATCTCTATGAAGAAGTTAAGACAACCTTTTGAAGTCAAAGTGCTAATACTTTTTCTCTCTGTGTTTGCTCTTTATGGGTTCGGGGTTTTCTCTTTATGTTTTTCTTGGTCTTCGGGAGGGCCACACTTTTATCATCCACAACTAAGTGGTTTTTGTGACTATTTTTGGGTTATGCTTTAGAAGATCTAATTTTCGTCTATCATGGGTTTTCTATGGTATCTTTCTCTGTTGCTTCTTTTTGGCCTTTGGGATGGACCCTGTGTTTCTAGTGCAACTACAGGTGAAGGTGTCTGTGGATATCTTCTTGGATGAACAGTTGGTGGGATTGGTTGGCATTCTAGAATGAGAAACTCTTTGATGGATTTCTTCTTCTGTAATTTTTTTTGGTCTTTGAGGGGGCCCTTGTGCGTGCCTGCATACTGCAAAAGACGATCTCCTGATGATAGTGACCGTGTGTGTTTTTACCTTTCAACCATGAGGTACTATAGTGGATTGTTTCTTCTCTAGGTTTTCCCATCTTCTGGTTGTGATCTTCATCTCCATTGCAGCAAGATATCATGGCCTGTAGAGATATCCCTTTGTTGATGTTCCATCTTCCAGGTTATTTTTCCTTTTGTAGGGAGATCTAGTGGCCTATGTAGACCTCCATTTTTTACCATCCCATTTTACAGACCGTTGGAAGGAATTTCTTTGCAGGCTTCCCTGTTAGAGTGATTTTTTTTGTTTGCTTGTTTCTCCTGGGTAGGAAACAGTGTTGCAAAATCTCCATCTGGGCGGGTTGTTGCGTTTAAATTTTGTTTTTCCCAAGATCCTCCAAGATGGGATTATGTTTTTGATTTCATTTTCCTAGGCCCTTCTAGGGCAAGATTAGGCTTTTAATTTGTATTTATTGGGATCCTACTGGATGGGTTTCTTCATTAATTTTTTCTTTTCTAGGCTCCTCCCTATTAGAATATTATTTTAATGTACACTATGCCTTCCTTCAGTTATTCCACTTGTCTTATTTCTAGTTTGAGTACTCCAACTGGAGAAAAAGTGTTGTGGTTGTTTCCTTCTAAAGGCCCTATGTGAATCAAAGAAACATAAAACATTCGTTATTATTATCTCTCACCATAGTCATGATAACCTCGACCTTATCAAAGAAACATAGTAGACGTTGATAACCCCATTGTACAAAATGTGGTTGGATGTTGTGAGCTCACAATGTGAAGGCTGGTACAGGGTGGGCACCAAAATCAGTCATTCGTCATTGTTGAAGATGTTCATAGCTAAAATCTTGTTTGAAATCTATCTACATGGTCCTCTCCTTTCTCACACCAATGCACAAAATTTGAGAGCTGGGAAGCTTGTTCTTTTCTCTGAGCTACGTTTGAAATTGCGCATTGATAGAGGTCCCTAAGTCTCCCTTGAAATTGAATGCACTATCTACTCTACAAACCATCAAGCTAATCTGATTTGGTCGTAATCCATTATAAAGGAAGCTTCCTACAAATCTCAACAACGTTGTAGGGTGGAAATATTTTTTAAGCACGCTAAATCCACATAATGTTTTTTTTTTTCTGGGCTGAGCGACGCTCTCAAAATCACCAAGTGCAGTAGCATATGAATTTATGTAGGGTTGGCTTCACCATCAAACATTGACATCATTGGCTAATGAAGTTCGACGAAGGTTTTTTGCGATTTAGGAGCTGGACAGGGTCTTTGACGCCAGTGTTAACAGAAGAAAAAAATAGGGGATGGTAGTGTAAATGAGGAGGAGGCTTTACGTTGAGATGCCTATTGGATCTTACCATTAAATCTAAAGCTTTTGGAATATGTGACTTATTTTTTTGTGTGCAAACAACAAGCACGATATTAATTTTTGCCTTGAAATCAGAGTTGTGTATGAGAGAAATTTGTTGAATCCGTGGCTATGCCATTGCAATTATTTTTGCAATCTAGTATTAAAGTGTAATTATCTTCAAATGATCTGATAGTATGTTTGAATCTGACAGAAGTGTAGTAGAGTTTTTTTCTATGAACAAGTATAGTGGAATTTTTTCTATGATCGTTTGGTTTTGCTGTGAGAACTACGAGGAGGTGTTTTTTGAAGTTGGCATATATTGTTTTTAAGATTGTAGGTGTTTGATGTGATAGAAGCACTAGTTGCCACTAAAAACGATATTATTTGATGCCATAATGCACTAGAAGGTCGTGTTAGTCTTACAATGGCACTGAGAGGGGGGGGTGAATCAGTGTAGCTCTTTAATCATGAATTAACAGCTCTTAAAACAATAGCAATTAAAACTTATAAATAGATACAACAAGTACAGAAAGAGAACATCACACAACACAAGATTTAACGAGGTTCACCAATGTGGCTACTCCTCAAAATGACTGCTTGGACTACCATCCAAATCCAGCCTTTGCAAAGCAACAACTTTTACAAACAGTTTACCAGCACCCACTGGAAGGAGCACCAACCCTTGATTTATCTGTACCAACAGAAAGGAGCACCAACCCCTGATTTGCCAGCACCAACTGGAAGGAGCACCAACCCCTTATGCCAAGCACCAACTTGGACTTCAATTCTGAAACTAGAAGAATGATAATGAGATACCTTTGCTTTTACAAGACCCTGACTGGTCTGCTTCACGTTTGCGTCCTCTACGCACTTTGCTCTCTCTGTGCTATCACCTTGCACAATCTGTTGCTTCACTGTCGAACGATCGTCTTCTCCCCTTTTGCGCACTTTGCTTCCTTTGTGATCTTTGCACTTAGAATGATTCGATGACTTGCACTCTACACACTACGACCGAACTTCGCACTCTATGCACTACAATCGAACTTCGCACTCTACGCACTACGATCGAACTTTGCACTTTGTGCACTACAATCAAACTTCGCACTTCTTGACACTTAGCACGATTCGACTCGACTTGCTCTCTACGCTCTTACGATCGAACTTTGCACATATCAACACGCATTCGACTATCTGTTCAACTCATTCAACTTCTCCAAACAGCCCTCCTTTTATAACAATATTTTCATGATGAAAACTCTAATCTCAGTCGACTGTAAACCCTACTCTTAGTCGACTGCAAACCCTAATCTTCGTCGGCTGCAAACCCTAATCTTCGTCGGCTAACATCGGTCTTCGTCGGCTTCAACTGCCCTTGTAACTCTTCTGTTGTTGTTGCCGTGAAAACACAACATGTCACGATATCGTGACACTTTCACCTCCGTACGCTTTCTCTTAGCTTTGGCCCACGAGAATACAACATGTAGCGATATCGCTACACTTTTTCCTCCGTACGCTTTCTCTTAGCTTTGGCCCGTGAGAATACAACATGTAGCGATATCGCTACACTTTTTCCTCCGTACGCTTTCTCTTAGCTTTGGCCCGCGAGAATACAACATGTAGCGATATCACTACACTTTTTCTTTCGTACTCTTTCTCTTAGCTTTGGATCGTGAAAACATGGTGATATCGCGACACTTTTTCCTTGCTGCGCTTTCTCTCTCACCTTTGGATCGTGAAAATGCGACATGTCGCGATATCGCGACACTTTTTCTCCTTGCGCTTTTTCTTTGCTTTCGGTCGCGAAAATGCAACATGTCGCGATATCGCGACACTTTTTCTCCTTAGCTCTTTCTCTTGCCTTTGGGTCGCGAAAATGCGACATGTCACGATATCACGACAATTTTTTCTCCTTAGCGCTTTCTCTTGCCTTCGGGTCAGCGAAAACGCGACATGTCGCGATATCGCGACACTTTTTCTCCTTAGCACTTTTTCTTGCCTTCGGGTCATGAAAACCCGACATGTCGCGATATCACGACACTTTTTCTCCTTAGCGCTTTCTCTTGCCTTCGGGTCGCGAAATCGACATGTCGCGATATCGCGACACTTTTTCTTTCGGACTCTCTCTCTTGCAATATGTCGCGAAATCGTGACACTTTTTCTTCCGTACAAACTCTCTTGCAATATGTCGTGAAATCGTGACACTTTTTCTACTTGTCTTTTTCCCTTCCAACATGTCACGAAATCGTGACAGTTTTTCAACTTGTGTTTTTTCTTTCCAACATGTCGCAAAATCGTGACAGTTTTTCCTGTTGTTTCTCTCTCTTCCAACATGTCGCGAAATCGCGACAGTTTTTCCACTTGTGTTTTTTCTTTCCAACATGTCGCAAAATCGCGATAGTTTTTCTTGCTATTTCTCTCTCTTCCAACATGTCACGAAATCGTGACAGTTTTTCCTCCTTTTTCTCTCTCTTCAAACATGTCACGAAATCATGATCATTTTTCTTGCCTGTTGTATATGTCGCGATATCGCGACACTTTTCTTACTTGTCTTTTTCTTTGAACTTTTGCAAGTGGGCCACTTCGGTCTTCTTGGAAAATCATTGTACATACTCTGAGTAACCTTTGAACTCCTGTATTTTGCATCTGACTAGCCTTTGAACTTCCTGTCCACTGCATCAACAGATCTATCTGACTGTGTTGACAACAATGACAATACTGTCGTTGCACCTTGCTCAACAATCTCCCCCTTTGGAATTGTTGGCAACACATGTGCAATTTCCTGTAACTCTTCTCCCCCTTTGACAATAATACCAAAGGGCTACTGCAGACTCCCCATGAGTCCATGCACAACATTCTCAGGCACAAT
This sequence comes from Wollemia nobilis, assembly GCA_028583015.1. Lineage (NCBI taxonomy): Eukaryota > Viridiplantae > Streptophyta > Pinopsida > Araucariales > Araucariaceae > Wollemia > Wollemia nobilis. The sequence continues at coordinate 3,430,974 of JAQPPZ010016984.1, forward strand.
TTGTTACACTTAGCAAAAATCATGAACATGAGCAAAAAGATAATCAAATACTTAAATGCTCCCCCTGAGAATGTGATCCCTGTAGCTAGTCAATTCTTGGGAAGTGTGACCACTCCCAATTTGTTTTGAAGGTACTCAAACACTTCCTTGGGAAATGGTTTTGTGAAGATATCTCGCTACTTGTTCTATGGTTGGAACAAAATCCAATTTAACCTCACCTTCTGCAACTTTCTCCTTCAAAAAGTGATACCTGATGGCAATGTGCTTTGTGCGTGAATGCATAACTGGATTCTTGGAGATGTTAATGGCACTGGTGTTATCACACTTAACTGATATTGGTTCACTGAAGCTAATACCAAGATATTTTAAGGTTTGTTTCATCCATAATACCTGTGTACAACATGTTGTCGCTGCAATGTATTCTGGCTTCATGTGTCGATAAAGAAACCGACTCTTGTTTCTTACTCTGCCATGAGACTAATCTGTCTCCAAGATAGAATGCACCTCCACTGGTACTCTTTCTGTCATCTACACATCCTGCCCAATATGCATCTGAATACGAAATAAGGGTGAAGTCTTTACCTTTCGGATACCATAATCCATATTCCATAGTACCCTTGAGATATCGAAGAATCCTTTTCACCACTGTTACATGAGTCTCCTTAGGATTAGCTTGAAATCATGCTACCATGCATACTACCTATAAAATATCTGGTCTGGTAGCTGTCAGGTACAGTAAGCTTCCAATCATGGATCTGTACATGGTTTGATCAACAGGTGGAGATTTGTCATCCTTGCTCAACTTACGCCTGTCGTCATGGGAGTGCTAACTGGCTTATAGTCCTCCATTGTGAACCTTTTTAGCATCTCTTTTACATATTTAACTTGAGAAATAAATATGCCCTTCTTACTTTGATTAACTTGCAATCCGAGGAAATATGATAGTTCTCCAATCATTGACATTTCAAATTCTTTTTGCATCTTATTTGCTAAGTCCTTGCACGACTCATCTTTGTTGCTGCCAAATATGATATCATCTACATAGACAACAAGAACAATAAGATGCCCATTTTCTATTTTGACATACAGATTACTATCCACCATACCTTTCTTGAACCTTTGTTGAGTGAGATAGTTGTCTAGCCTTGCATACCATGCTCGGGGTGCCTGTTTTTAAGCCATATAAAGCTTTCTTCAACCTGCAAACAAGGTTGGGATCATCACCAAGTTGGAAACCATCTGGTTGCTCAATGTAAACTTCTTCTTCAAGTTTCCCATTCAAAAACGCTGATTTCACATCCATTTGATAAACTTTGAAATTCTTGTAGACTGCTAAAGCCAAAAACATTCTAATTGCCTCTAGTCTAGCTACTGGTGCAAAAGTTTCCTCAAAATCAATGCCTTCAACTTGTGCATAACCCTTGCAAACTAATATTGCTTTATTTCTGACTACCTGTCCATCTTCATTCAGTTTGTTTCAAAAAATCCATTTGGTTTCGATGATATTTTTATTTACAAGTCTAGGTACTAGCTCCCAAGTGTCGTTTTTCTCTATCTGATCTAATTCTTCATTTATTGCCTTCATCCAACTTTCATCTTTGCTTGCATCATCAATATTTTTGGGCTCAATGCTGGATAGTAGAGAGTAGTTACTTATTGCTCTTCTTCTTGTCTGAACTCCAACTTTGGGATCTCCAATGATTTGCTCTCTAGGATGATTTCTCTGCTAGCTACCTGTTTTGAATTTCTTATTTTCTTCCATTTTTGAATCACAATTTAAATCATCTGAGTCAATTTCCTGTATCTTCTCCATTTTGTTTTCATCATCTCCTTCAATAACCTCTTCATAAATTGGGTAGTTCATTTCATAGCTAATTACTTGTTCTCTACCTTCATCAAATTTAACATCGGCACTGTCCACAATTTTCTTTAGCCTTTTGTTGTAGCATTTGTAAGCTTTGCTTTTTGATGAATATCCGACAAAAATACCTTCATCTGCTCTATCTTCAAACTTACCAAGATTATCTTCAGTTCTTTTGATGTAGCACTTGTTGCCAAAAACTTTGAGATACTTTGTTGTTGCCCTTTTTCCGAACCACAACTCATAAGGAGTTTTGTTTTCATGTGTTCTCAGCATGTACCTATTTTGGATATACACTATAGTGTGGACTGCTTCTTTCCAAAATCTGTCTGCTACTCTGCTTTCAGCCAGCATAGTCCGTGCCATTTCCTGCACTATCCTGTTCTTTCTTTCTACCACTCCATTCTGCTGAGGTGTCCTAGCTGCTGAAAACTGTCTCTTAATACCGAACTTCTCACAGTACTCTGTAAACTCCTCTGAAATGAATTCTCCTCCTCTATCTGATCTTAGACATTTGATCCTCTTTCCTGTTTCATTCTCTACTTGGTTTTTGAAAATCTTGAACATATCAAAGGCTTCTGATTTATGTTTCAAGAAAAATATCCATGTCATTCTAGAATAATCATCAATGCACAACATAAAATATTTGTCACCATTTATGCTTTGTGTTCTCATGGGACCACATAAATCAGTGTGTATTAGTTCCAGAGGTTTGCTTGTGTAGTACTCTTTGGTTTTGAATGAGACTCTAGTTTGCTTCCCCTTTTGGCATGAAGCACAGATGCTATTTGCAGGTTTGTTGATGGTTGGGATATCTCTCACTGCCCTTTTTGAGGTGATCTTTAGAAGATTGTCGAAACTGATATGACCGAGTCTCTTGTGCCACAACCAATTTTCTTCTTCCTGTCCAATGAAACAAGTTCCTTTTGAGGTCTCTGAGAGCGTGTACAGGTTACCAGATGTTCTTGACCCTGTTGCTATCAATTTTCCACTATTTGTTTTTTTGACTTCACAACCCTGCTTCATGAAGACTACTTCATGACCTTTATCACAAATCTGACTTACACTCAATAAATTATGTTTCAACCCATCCACAAATAAGACTTCTTCTGATTTAATCCTTCCATCACTAATTTTGACTGAGCCTTTGCCGACTATCTTGGCTCCATCATTATTTCCAAATTTTACTGATCCTCCTTCATATTTCTGTAACTTTTCAAATTTTTGTTTGTCACCTGTCATATGACTGGAGCATCCACTATCTAGTATCCATGGTACATATTTATTCTGTGCTTTGAATGTAGTTTGTACGATTAAGGATTCCTTTTCTTCCTTCATTCGCTCTTTTCCTTTCCACATTGTTTTGATAGTAGTTTTGGGCTCTTGTTTTGCCTTTCCCTTATCAGTAGTTTGAGCATGTTTTTCGGGAAGCTTTCTATTTTGACTCATCTTGTATGGTTGAAATTTTCTTCCCTGAAACTGATTTGATGTAAATGTATTTCTACAGTTTCTTGCAATGTGCCCAAAATTATGACAGTTATAACATTCTACTGTATAATTCATCGGAGGAGAAAAAACATTTCTACTGGTGAAATTCCTTGGTCTTACATTATATTTGCAGTCTGAGATTTTATGCCCATAGCCATTGCATTTAAAACAGAAACCAGAGAAAGGATAATTGAACCTGGGTGATGGTCTTTGCCATGTTGCCGTAGGAGCCATAGGTCTTCTTCTTCTTTGATGTGTGATATTGGTGAATCCATCATTGTCAATTTTCCTTTTGTGCCTGGCATTAATGCTTTCTCTTGCATGAGACATTTTTCCTTGATCAACCTGTCTCTTAGCTTCATTCTTTGTGGATTCTGCATTTTTGGCCTTTGATCCACTTGAAGATTCTCCTTCGATGAAACCCAGACCAAATTTGATGCCTGCAGGTCTTTGGTCATTTATGATCTTATCCAACTTCATAGAACTTTCTTCACGTTTGTGATAACAACTGATTTTCTTATTCATCTCTTCTAGCTGCATTCTTAAACCAACAATCTCTTCTTCTAACTTGCTGCAAAGATCTATTTTCATAGTTAATTGCACTTCGAGATCTTTGAAGATTTTCTTAGATTCTTCTATCTGTACTTTTAAGTTGGTTATGATTCCATTTGCATCCTCAAGATTTCTTGATAGTTTCTTATTCTTTTTCTTTTCTATCTCCCACTCTTCAAGTGTAGATATCAACTCACCTTCTAAGTCTACTTCAGCCTCGAGATTTTCACCACAAACTTCAGAGGTCACTCCTTCCTTTTCTGATTTAACTTCTTCAAATGCCATAAAAAGAGCTTCATCTCTTTCTTCTTCAGACTCTTCATCGGAGCTGTTTTCTGATGAACTCACATTCTTGGAGATGAAACTTTTCTTTTTGAAGTTGCCCTTTCTAAAATTCATTTTCATCTTCTAGTCACTTCTTTCTTGGTGGGATCCTTCATCATTTTTGTTCTTCTCTTTAAGTGGACATTTAGTCACAAAATGCCCAACGCCTCCACAGTTGAAACATTTAAAAGGTAGCTTCCCTCTATATTTTCCTTTCCCCTTTTTTAGTTTTCTAACAAAGTTTGCTTCCATTTCATCCGATGTCTCTTCTTCCTCGGACTCTTGTTTTGTGTTTTTATTTTTAAGGGCTTTGAAATCTGCTTCTCTGTCAGTGGGTTTAGATCTTCCTATCCTCATCTCATATGCGGTTAAAGAACCATACATTTCATCTATACTAAAATAATTTAGATTTTTTGCTTCTTCTATCACTGAGACTTTGGAATCAAACCTTTGAGGAAGAGATCTTAATACCTTTTTCATGATAGAAGAGTCATCGATATCCTCGTCGAGTCCTCTGATCGCATTGATGATTCCATTAACTCTCAACATGAATGCCTCAATGTTTTCATCGTCATTCATCTTCAATGCTTCGAACTGAGCTCGATGTGTCTGTAACTTGGCCTCTTTGATCTTATCATCTCCTTCATGAATACCCCTCAGTTTGTCCCATATTTCTTTTGTCGATTTATAGTTCATGACCTTTACTAGTTCATTGTCTGCTAATCCGCACAAGATGGCATTCGTTGCTTTTGAATTATTCTCAAACAGTTTCTTTTCATCTGCTTCTTTTGGAAGAGTGGTGGGGATTGTGTAACCACTAACTACTGAATCCCAGATGTCGTATCCCAAAGCACAGAGATATGTCTGCATCCTAACTCTCTAGAACGCGTAATTAGATCCATCAAACAATGGTGCTTTGTTTGATGAGAAGCCTTCACCACCTGCCATTGTGATACTTCCAAGATCACCCTAGCTGGTTAAGCTTGTACAGGGACTTAGCTCTGATACCAATTGTTAGTCTTACAATGGCACTGAGAGGGGGGGTGAATCAGTGTAGCTCTTTAATCATGAATTAACAGCTCTTAAAATAGCAGTAATTAAAACTTATAAATAGATACAACAAGTACAACAAGAGAACATCACACAACACAAGATTTAATGAGGTTCACCAATGTGGCTACTCCTCAAAATGACTGCTTGGACTACCATCCAAATCCAGCCTTTGCAAAGCAACAACTTTTACAAACAGTTTACCAGCACCCACTGGAAGGAGCACCAACCCCTGATTTATCTGTACCAATAGAAAGGAGCACCAACCCCTGATTTGCCAGCACCAACTGGAAGGAGCACCAACCCCTTATGCCAAGCACCAACTTGGACTTCAATTCTGAAACTAGAAGAATGATAATGAGATACCTTTGCTTTTACAAGACCGTGACTGGTCTGCTTCACGTTTGCGTCCTCTACGCACTCTGCTCTCTCTGTGCTATCACCTCGCACAATCTGCTGCTTCACTGTCGAACGATCGTCTTCTCCCCTTTTGTGCACTCTGCTTCCTTTGCGATCTTCGCACTTAGAATGATTCGACGACTTGCACTCTGCACACTACGATCGAACTTCGCACTCTGTGCACTACAATCGAACTTCGCACTCTACGCACTACGATCAAACTTTGCACTTCTCGACACTTAGCATGATTCGACTCGACTTGCTCTCTGCGCTCTTACGATCGAACTTTGCACATATCAACACGCATTCGACTATATGTTCAACTCATTCAACTTCTCCAAACAACCCTCCTTTTATAACAATATTTTCATGATGAAAACTCTAATCTTAGTCGGTTGTAAACCCTAATCTTAGTCGACTGCAAACCCTAATCTTCGTTGGCTACAAACCCTAATCTTCGTCGGCTAACATCGGTCTTCGTCGGCTTCAACTGCCCCTGTAACTCTTCTGTTGTTGTTGCCACGAAAACACATGTCGTGATATCGTGACACTTTCGCCTCCGTACGCTTTCTCTTAGCTTTGGCCCGCGAGAATACATGTAGCGATATCGCTACACTTTTTCTCCATACGCTTTCTCTTAGCTTTGGACCATGAGAATACAACATGTAGCGATATCGCTACACTTTTTCCTCCGTACGCTTTCTCTTAGCTTTGGCCCGCGAGAATACAACATGTAGCGATATCGCTACACTTTTTCTTCTGTACGCTTTCTCTTAGCTTTGGACCGCAAAAATACATGTCACGATATCGCGACACTTTTTCTTCCTTGCGCTTTCTCTTAGCTTTGGCCGCGAAAATGCGACATGTCGCGATATCGCGACACTTTTTCTCCTTGTGCTTTTTCTTTTTTTCTGGCTAAGAAAATGACATGTCGCGATATCGCGACACTTTTTCTCCTTAGCGCTTTCTCTTAGCTTTGGCCCGCAAAAATGCGACATGTCGCGATATCACGACACTTTTTTGTTCGTAGCGCTTTCTCTTGCCTTCGGGTCACGAAAACGCGACATGTCGCGATATCGCGACACTTTTTCTCCTTAGCGCTTTTTCTTGCCTTCGGGTCGTGAAAACTCGACATGTCGCGATATCGCGACACTTTTTCTCCTTAGCACTTTTTCTTGCCTTTGGGTCGTGAAAACCCGACATGTCGCGATATCGCGACACTTTTTCTTTCGGACTCTCTCTCCTGCAATATGTCGTGAAATCGCGACACTTTTTCTTCCGTACAAACTCTCTTGCAATATGTCGCGAAATCGTGACACTTTTTCTACTTGTCTTTTTCCCTTCCAACATGTCGCGAAATCGCGACAGTTTTTCAACTTGTGTTTTTTCTTTCCAACATGTCACGAAATCACGACAGTTTTTCCTGTTGTTTCTCTCTCTTCCAACATGTCGCGAAATCGTGACAATTTTTCCACTTGTGTTTTTTCTTTCCAACATGTCGCAAAATCATGACAGTTTTTCCTGTTGTTTCTCTCTCTTCCAACATGTCGCGAAATCACGATAGTTTTTCCTCCTTTTTCTCTCTCTACAAACATGTCACGAAATCGTGACAGTTTTTCTTGCCTGCTGTATATGTCGCGATATCGCGACACTTTTCTTACTTGTCTTTTTCTTTGAACTTTTGCAAGTGGGCCACTTCGGTCTTCTTGGAAAATCATTGTACATGCTATGAATAACCTTTGAACTCCTGTCTTCTGCATCTGAATAGCCTTTGAACTTCCTGTCCACTGCATCAATAGATCTATCTGACTGTGTTGACAACAATGACAATACTGTTGCTGTACCTTGCTCAACAGGTCGTGGGAGACTAGTGGTCCAAAGAGTAATCAATTGGAACTAGATCAGTGCTAATTCCTTTGATTTTATTAACAACTATTTGTGTTTGCTGTGTGATTTGCAAGGAAATGATTTGTCTACGTGGCGGGACCGCATGCTCCTCCAAGCACCAGATGTAGGCCCTGTTTGAATCTGTTTGAAATCCATGAAATAGAACCTCCTCGAAGCTCGACACTGATGAAGTTTACCACCAAAATTTTAAATTGCCCTGCCAAAATTTCAAGTTCAAAAATGTTCCCACCAAAATTATTCCAACCAATTTTACTTTTCAAAAGTTGAAAAAGAAAAATTTGCCTTGTTTTTTTACCTTCAAGAGTCTGCTTGTTTTCTCCAAAAATCAAGGCTCAATTTGTATCCGACTATAGGCTTATATATAGTCGTTGGAAAGGTTTTTTGAGGGGGATCCATTGGTGCAATTATTTTTTAGTTTTGAGATCATTTGCTAGGCTGAATTGTGGTTTGAAGTTGACATTGTAAAATAGAGTGCATTTTCAGTTGCATCCGACACTCTTGAATAGAAAATTTGGCAAACTTGAGAGGGGCTCATTTTTAAGTCATTGGGGGAATATTAGGCCAAGTTTTAATTTGGAGGCATTATTATCATTGGAGGCATTGATATTGTATCATTTTTTGAGGCACATTTGGGGCTATCTTTTAGCCAAATTTTCTAATACAATCATCAACTCAAGGGGTGATTTAGGGCCCCTTGTCCCGTGCTTGTGGAGTCCTCTTGTGGCATTGTCTTGGCCACTTTGTGTTTGGTGTTTGCCTCTCCTCATTTGGGCTTGTTCTTCATTTTAATGCTTGCTATAACCCTTGCATGTTTTTGGGGTTTATATAATTGTAATCAAGTGTAGTCCCTTTGCATATACACACTTGACTTTTTGCAACATCTACAAGCAAGCAAGAACACAAGCACCTTGTCATAACATCTAAGCACCTGAAACTTTGGCACATCTATTGTAACAAATTCTCAAAAGGCAAGCAAGCAAGCATTGTAATAAGCAATTTCACTTCTTACTCTCTTTGGGTGGAATAGGGCACTTGTGTTCAAGTTATCCCTCCCACTGTTGGAACCACTTGATGATTCAGAGTGGAAAACTAGGTGAACCCTCCTTTGGATTTTAAGTGGTGTACCCTAGATTTTTTTGAGGGCTCTAATTTGGCATTTGTGTTTCTTATTTCCTCCTTTGTTGAGCTCCCTCTTCTCTCAATCCTTTTCTAAATCATGGCTACTACAAATCTACTAAGTGGTCTCACTAAAAATCTTGAAGGAGCTCACTCTTTTGCAAATTGGAAATATGAAATGGAATCTATCTTAATGATGAATGGCATGTGGGATTTTGTAAGAGATAGGAAATAATGAAGACCCCCTGAAGACCCACTCACTGCACCTGAAGACCCTACAACAAAAGCACTATTTGAAAATAATTCCAATATAGCTTTAAGTCTCATCAAGCTAGCTATAGGAATTCAATGTAGAGAAACTGTAAGGGCTGCAACTACACCTAAACAAGCTTGGGATGCTCTAATAAGATTGTTTGATAGGCCTAGTCAAGACAACATTTTGTATCTAAAACAAAAATTGCACAATATTTGTATGAAAGGCTCACTTACCGATTACCTTATGGAAGTGAAGTCTATTAGGAATGATTTCTTAGCTGTTGGTAAAACTCTTGATGATAATGAGTTGATTCCTATAATGTTACATGGCCTTCCTTCAAAATTTCACTCCTATGCTACCATGTTAGATCTAAGTGGTAAAACAATGAATTCATCACTTGAGGAGATTGAAATTCTACTTAAGAAACATGAGCAAGCCCTAATCAAAGATGAAGAGATTGAATCCTCATCAGCAACTTTTGCCACCAAGGCATCCTTACAACCTAGACAAAACAAGGGTCCAAATCAGTAGCATCAAAATCAGAGAGGTAGACAACATCAGAGATACCCACAATAACCACATCAACAACAACATCAATAACCACATCAATAGTACCATATAGCAGCAACATCAGTAGTACCAGCAATACCCACATCAACAACAACCACAACAGTATAATCAATAGCCAAATCAGTAGCCAAGATGGCAAACAAGACCTCCTCAAGGGGGTCATCCTAATAGAGGGCCTCAAAACAACAATCAACAAGGGTGTGATTATTGTGGCAAATGGAATCATAATGTCACTAATTGCTATCAAAGACAAAGAGATCAAAGGGGTCCACAAGATAATAATCTCAACACATTGTATGCAACAAATCAAATTAATGTTGAAGATAAATATTGTTGGTATATAGATTCTGGGGTAGCAAAGCACATGACAGGAAGGTAAGATTGGTTGACCAAGGTTCAACCTACTTCTAATCAATTCATTACTTTTGGTGATGAAAGTGCCCTTCCCATTGAAGGTGTTGGAGAGGCACCACTTGCTTTGCATGATGGGAATAATGTTCCTGCAATAGATGTCTTGTATGTACCTGGTCTTAAGAGGAGTCTACTTTCTATTGGGAAACTTACAGATAAGGGTTATACTATCTATTTTGAAAAATACAAGTGCTACATTCAAGAACCAAATGGCACTATCAAAGCCATGGGAGTAAAAAAGGATGGTGTTTACTACCTCCTTACCAAATCTGTAACTCAAAACTCTTTGCATACAACTACTACTTTTTCTTTGGAGTACATGTGGCATGAAAGAATGGGGCATTTAAATTTTCATAATATTCAAATGATGGCAAGGAAAGGTTTGGTAAAAGGGCTTCCTCACCTTAAGGAGTCAAAATGTTTTTGTGAGCCATGTGTTATAGCCAAACACCATAGACAACCTTTTGAGTCAGGAAAGGCTTGGAGAGCCAATAGACCATTGCAATTGGTTCATTCAGACATTTGTGGGCCAATGTCTATTCAATATTATACTAGGGCCAGATACTACATCACCTTCATTGATGATTATAGTAGAAAGGTATGGATCTACCTAATTCAATACAAATGGCAAGCCCTTGATAAGTTCAAGGAATTCATGGCACTTGTTGAGAGAGAAAGTGGCTACCAAATCTCCACCTTAAGATCAGATAATGGTGGAGAATATGTCTCCAAAGAATTCTTCAATTTTTGTAAGTACCATGGGATAAGGAGGTAATTCACAACTCCTTATACCCCCCAAAAAAATGGAGTAGCTGAGAGGATGAATCAAACAATCACAAATAGGGCAAAATCAATGTTACTTGCTGCTACATTGCCTAACTCATTTTGGGGAGAAGTTGTTCTTACTACTGCATACTTGACTAATAGGTCCTACACTAAGGCCTTACATGATAGAACACCTGAAGAATCATGGAGTGGAAGGATGCCCTATGTGGGCCATTTCAAAGTCTTTGGATGTGATGCCTATGCTCACATTCCTCATAAGAAAAGGAAGAAGTTTGATGATAAGAGCCAAAAATGCATCTTTGTTGGCTATAGTGATAGTGCCAATGCCTATAAGTTGTATGAGCCTATTTCCAAGAGGATATTTTTATCTAGGGATGTTACCTTTCATGAGTATCCCCCATATAATCCTCCTCCTATGGCCCCCACTTTTGAATTAACTAATGAAATAGTTGCTCCCTTGATACATACAATATCATCTAGTCCTTCCTCTTCACTCATAAATCAAGAAATTCCTCCACATGAAGAACTCCCCACAAATGATCCATGTCCTCCATCTCCTTCTACTCCTCCATCTAATGATCAAGCCACATCATCCAATCCTTTACCTAAGTGGGTTCAAGCCACCATAGATGAAGCCCAAAGTCATTTGCCCACTTATACAGGTAAAAGGCCTTCAGCCCTAAGACACCAAGTGAATTATGCCCTCATGGCCAAAGTCCTTAGCCAACCTGAACCTTCTAATATCAAAGAAGCACTTGGTGATCCTAAATGGGTTCTTGCCATGGATCAAGAATTGGATTCCATTGAAAGGAATCACACTTGGGAGTTAGTTGATTTACCCCAAGGTAAATATACCATTGGCACAAAATGGGTGTACAAGGCAAAGTATAAAGCAGATGGCTCATTAGATCACTACAAGGCTCGCCTAGTAGCTCAAGGCTACAAGCAACAAGAGGGAATTGATTATGAGGAGACTTTTTCTCCTATGGCAAAGATGACTACAATCCGCATAGTTATTGCTTTAGCAGCTCAAAAACATTGGCCTATATATCAGATGGATGTCAAAAGTGCATTTCTCAATGGTAACTTGAAGGAGGAAGTGTATGTGAACCAACCACCAGGGTACACAGTTGAAGGCCAAGAAAACAAAGTCCTCAGATTGAAGAAAGCTCTATATGGGTTGAAGCAAGCACCCCGAGCTTGGTATGCAAAGATTGACTCCTATTTCATCAACCTTGGTTTCACTAGATCTGTAGCAGAATCTACTCTCTATGTGAAACATTGGAAGAACCACATCATTTTGGTTACATTGTATGTGGATGATCTTCTCATTACAGGTGATGACACAGAAGGAATAAGATTGCTCAAGGAGGACTTATGTAAAAATTTTGAGATGATAGACTTAGACCTCCTCCACTATTGCTTAGGCATAGAGGTATGGCAACAACCTGGTAAGATCTTTATCTCACAGGCTAAATACATTCAATCTATTTTGGAGAGGTTTCGCATGGAGGAGTGTAAGCCCTCCCTCACTCCCATGGAAACCAGGTTGAAATTGGTTAATAGTGATGATGAAGAAAGGGTTGATGGCACCCTTTATAGGCAGCTAGTTGGAAGTTTGATCTACTTAACTTCAACTAGACCAGATATTTCCTATTTAGTTGGCCTTGTTTCCAGATTCATGCAGGATCCTAAGAAGAGCCATTGGATAGCAGCTAAGAGGATTTTGAGATTCCTCAAGGCCACCCCTCATCATGGCCTTATGTACACATCATGTGATGATTTTTCTTTGATTGGGTACACAGATTCAGATTGGGCTAGTTGTCCTGAAACTAGAAGATCCACATCAGGTTATTGTTTTTAGTTGGGCCAGGGCTCTATTTCATGGAGCACCAAGAAGCAGAACACAATTTCATTATCTTCAGTAGAGGCTGAATATAGAGCAGCAGTTGAGGCAACTAAGGAGGCAATTTGGTTGAGGCAATTACTTCAGGACATTGGGCTATTCATAGATGGTCCAACTTATATATATTGTGACAATCAAAGTACCATCAAGATGACCAAGAATCCAGTTTTCCATGCCAGAACAAAGCACATTGAGATCCATCATCACTTCATCAGAGAAATGGTCCAAGAAGACATTATACACATGGAGTATGTACCAACTCAATATCAAGTGGCTGACATCTTCACCAAGTCACTTGGGCAAGACAAGTTTTCTCAGTTTAGCAAATTGCTCTATGTATGTAATAGAAGTCAACATTAAGGGGGAATGTTATCTAATGTTGACTTATTTTTTTCTATAGTTAGGATAGTGCACATTAAGGGGGAATGTTAGAATATTATTATAATGTGCACTATGCCTTCCTTCAGTTATGCCACTTGTCTTATTTCCAGTTTGAGTTCTCCAACTGGAGTTATGTGTCTTCTGCATGACACTTGGAGTGGAGATTATGACACTTGTCAAATCTCACTCATAGGCTTGATGCCTATATATTGTAACATATTTTGTCAATACATTTGTGCCTTTTATTTGGTCCCAACACTCCCATCGGGGATCCTTGCTTCATTTCGAGTAAGAAGTGCTTCATTTTGTTCCAAGTTGCAGTTAAATTTCGAGTGGGAAGCTCCTTTGTATCAAATTTGATTGTTTTGTTTCTAATCCTTCTAAGATCATGTCCCTACAGAGATTATATCCTTGCAAAGACCACATCTCTATGGAGATCATCTTGGTATTTCACTTTATAAGGATATTTGTAAAAGGTTTGGGGATCCTTTCAAAATCCACTTTTTCAATCAATCAAAAAAGTGCTAATAATTTTTCTACTTTAAGTGGTTTGGATTTGCACAAAATAGATTAAAAAATATTCGAATAATAATAGAACATAACTTGGAATAGGCGTAAATTCTAAAAAAATTTAGAATAATTAGAGAAAAAAAATTGGATCTTCCCTTTGCCTCTTTTGATGAAGGTGCTTATGAATATTTGATAAGTAATATGTTCTAAAAGTTAGAAGAAATATTGGAGGCTCTAAACAAACTTTTTGCATGACCAAGTATGATGCTCCATACCCACTCAAAAACTACATTGGATTTTACACCTACTTCCAAAAATAAATAGAAGCAATCCATCCACTCAAATCTCATACAAAAAGCAGAAAAAGGACAAAAGAGATAATTGGTGGGTTCCCTTGAGCACCAAAATTAATCTCTGTATTATCCATGGACAAGGATCACAACACTTTGATAAAATTGATGGAGTGGCTAGGGGTATTTATACTAATACCAAAACCTTAATTGCATAATCAAGTTAGCCTAAGTCAATATAACAAGTGGGATTTAGATAGTCATAAATTATAAGATGGATTTAACTTTAATAAGGCTAATCATAGCCCATAGGGCTTACATAAATGAATAGTTAAATATAGAAGTAATAAGAAATATTTTTATACAATGAAATCCCATAGGCCTCTACAAGACTATATCATATAATAATGACCTTGGCCATTAAGTTAGATTACACTTTAAACACTGATCGAGCTTACAACATGAATAAAATTACCTTAATCAACCTTGAACAACATATATATGTATATATGAGTATTAAAGGATTGATAAGTGATTGACCACTACCCAACTACGATTGAACTACTCATTTACATTAAAATTAAAATACCTTATTATATTACATTTATTAAAAAAACATATATTACCATGTACACATACCACTATGTAACAAACACGCATATGATAACTCTTATTTTCATGTACACCAAATTGTGTGCATGTATTCATGTGCAAATATGTTCTTATACTCATATATAATGCTCATACAAGATGCATTCATGTAGGTGTCTCAAATTGTCTTCCTACATCTAACCCCTCTAGACTTGTTAGTGTCTTTGTTGATAGACAAACTAAAATCTAGGAATAGAAACACTAAACATGATATTGGATCTCTTATCATGCTCCTTTAACTTCCTTTTATCCTAAATATATTTTACAACTAGCTTTACTTCAATTGGTTGCTAGCAAATAATTATTCTCAATTTCTTGCTCCATTACATGCAAGCAATCAAATCACTAGTATGATAATCAACACCCATCTTTGTCCATGTTTAAGGTCAAGTAGTTAGCACCTCTTATGGAGATGAGGGGTAACACTCTTCACACTTACCTTTTCATGATATAGGATGGTAAGAAAAGGAGTGTCAACAATACATATTTTTTGACATAAGTGTTGAGGAATTGGATGACGCTACCTTTTTATTGGTTGGAAACTACACGTGCAAAGGGGGATAAAAACTTCCTACCAATTTTTTATTGCATGTGTAAAATGTTGAAGATGATGACTTCTTTATACCTAGTACCAACTACACACCAAGAGAAGGGACTGAAGATAACTTTAACTATACTATTGACAATAAATAATAAGAGGACCAAAGCCATTCTTCATTGATCTCATTTGGATGATGTCCTTAAATCATCCTCCAAGGTCTTCTTGGAATCATATTTTCTCACTAGAATAATTTTAATTAGGATTTTATTGGTCCCAAAATTTGAATGATGTCTTCACATCACTTTCTAATCTTATGGCTTGTAAAAAGACCTCTTGATATGATTTTGGAGGGACCACATAGATTTTCTTCCTATACGGAGAAAGAAGACTTTCCACAAACTACCTTTTTTCAATGTGACTAATGTGTCATTATATTAATGGTTGACTAACCCATTCAACCTATGGTTGTATGACAAAATACATTTGATCTCAACTTGATCCATTCTATGGATTTTAGCAACGACTTTATCATCATTGCAAAATAATCTGAATTCCTCCATGAATCCTTCTTGCAAATCCTCCCTAGTATGGTACTTTGCCTTGGAAATTTTGGTTACTAATCTATTGTGATTTTATGTAGTTTCATATGGAATAGCCACCTCCAACCTAATTTATTCATTTTCCCATTGTCCTTCCAAATCGTGATGTAGACTTTGCAACATATGATTACCTCTTCTAATTCACTACCATGAAATATGGGATACTTTTTTTATTAGATACAAGAAGGTATTTTTAAAGGATCCTTGAATATTTTACAAATGGGAAACACAAAATCCTTAGAGCAGATTAAGAGAACAAAATGTCAAGAACACCCAACAAAATGATCAATAACCAACCAACCAGGACTAAAGAAGCAAGAGGAGAAAAATTAAAATAGGGAGGTCCCAAGAACATAGAGAACCTCTGACCAGAACTAGACAACCTAAAGGAGATCCAAATCAACCAACAAGAAGATAACCTATTGCTAAATTCAAAATAGGACAGGCCAAAAGACCTCTAAGACCAAAAAATATGAAAAGAGTGGAATCAACTAGGAAAACCTTAATTCCCTTGAGTCATTTCACACCTCAGTAGCTTTTAGATCTCAGTGATCCCAATATGTTAACATCTTGAGTTCTTTCACACATGATATAATGACTTTGAGGGTGCTAATCAAGGACCTCAAAAATTCTTTATTCATTTCTTTACATGCACTAGGAGAGTTTGGAACCTCTTGATGTTTAACATCTTTCTTAGAATGGTCTCACCTAAAATTTTCATCTACTTTTTGACTATATTTAAGCCTTCCAAATTAGTGTCTCCAATAAATAGAGTTTTCTCCTCTTTAACCACATGAGAAGATAGGTGTTTAGAGTGTCTGGTATTCCCTTCAATCCTGATAATACCACTCGAGATCACACTACCCTTTATCTGATGCATCTCCACCACCTTGTCACCCAAGGTGGAATTTAAAATAGCTAGATCATCCTTAAGGACTTGAAAGTTGTGTTAGAGTATATTACATTATTTGGTACATAACTAGAGTAGGAGTTTACTTTAGAGTAAAGTTAAGTAGTTACTTCCAACAATGTAATAAATGCACAAGTGTCAATGTGCAATGATGTAAATGTGCATGTAGTCCACATGTACATGAGTCATAGGTAGAGTAAGGGCCAAGGAACCTATCTTCCTATATATAGGCCTTATAGTGAGTGAAATTAGAGTGGTAGAGAATATAGAGAGTGCATAGTATAGATTGATAGTGGAGTATAATATAGCTCCTTAAAATAGTTTATGGAGTGTTCATGTCCTCCATTATACTGCATTGTACTATTTTTTTGAGCTTTCATTAATGGTATATTTTTGAGTTATTACAAAATTTTATCTCTTTATTTTCCTGCATATTATTGTGCCATTATCATACAATCATCTTAGATTGCTTATCTTACATCTTGTGGTTGCATTTCTTGTATCATATACCCATCAAAAGCTAACAATGGTATCAAAGCCATGGTAGATCAATAGGAAATAGTGAGAGAGCCACAAGAGAGATTGAGAGGAGTCCAAAAATCTCATTCTCAGAATTTCTAGAAATCATAGTTGGCTAGAGTCTTTCCACAAAGTTGCAAAAAACTTGTGAAGACTAGGACTCAGCATTGATTCCACTAGATTGACAAATCAACTAGTGAAGATTCATCATCTCTAGATTTATAGTTTCTTCCATTATAATTTCTAACATTTTATTGCAAAAAAAGGAGATTCAAAGAAAGTTGGAAAGCTTCCTACATAGAGCTAGGAAGAATATCTTCTTTAGAATCAATCAAGTACCTGAAGTAACAAATAGAAGATCAAATATTTGGAGGCCTATAGAAAAGGTCCTATTACTAGAGATTGTAGACTTGTAGATTGCAAAAGTGAAGAAAAGGCCATAAGAGCCTTGTTGCAAATTTGAGGAAGAGAAGACTCAAGGAGAAGAGTCCTAATGAATATAGGAGATTGGTGATCTCCATTGAAGACTATATATAGAAAATTGAAGGAGTAACTTCACCTTGAAGGAGATGAAGAGACCCATAGAAGGTCCCATTAAAGAACTTCCAATTTAGGAAGATAGAAGAGTGAAGAAGGACTAGCAAAGGTCCTATTCTAGATTTTAGTAGCGGTAGATTTTAGATATCCGAGAGGGAGATCTCATTGCAACACTTCCACAATAGAAGGTTGAAGGAAAGGTCTCATTGGGAAGACCAGAGAAGCTACGAGAGTGAAGACCCTAGAGAAGAGATCTCAAGGAGAAACAAGGAGAAGGCTTGGAGAGCCTCATTGAAGGAGATTCAAAGAAGGCCATTGGAGGAGTTCCTAGGAGAACTCATTGGAGAAATTTACTACCAAGGAGAAGTTCATGATAGTAAAGAACTTGGGATAATTATCACCATTCGACAACAAGCCCAAGAGAGAAGGATTTGGCAAGAAGCTTGCCAAATTTTTGAGGATATTGGTGAAGACCTCAAGACTTTTAGATTCTTGAGAAGAAGGCCTAAATTGAAGTCAAATTTTGACAAGGAGGTTGAAGGATAAAGGAGATAGAAGGAGCTACCAAATCCGAGAGATTTGAAGATTTCCCTAGAAGGCTTATTCAGATATAGGGATTTGCTGGTTTTATAGTAGAAAGAAGGTTCTTGAAGGAAAATCTACAAGATAGGATTTGGAGGAGTTCCCTACCAAATTTTTGAGATTCAAGGACATCATTTTAGTGGAGATAATTTGACTGCAAAAGGGCAGCAATTAGGACAAAATTACTAGTTGTAAAACTTTAGATTTACAAAGTGCATTCTGAAGGATAGTTAAAGTCACCTACTAAAGTTTCAGGGCAGCAAGTTAGAGGGTTTCAAAGCTACAAATAGGTGAGTTAGAGAACTATTTTGGACAATCAAGAAGAGTTACAAGTTCATCTAGTAAAAGGTAGAAATAAGGTGAATCTAATCACCTTGCAATCCTTCATCTACAGAGTTCATTAAGGTAAGCAACTTTGGTGTAATAGGTTCATTACTAAACATTAAGTTACTTAGTTTGTTAATAAGTTTCATTAAGCACCATATTAGAGTTAAAATTGCAAGGAGAAGGTTGTATATTAAAGTCTTCAAGAGAGTGCATAAGATAGTTTCTTATAAGGTTAATACCTACACATTAAAATAGGAGTTAGATATATTTCGATAGAAATAAAAATATCATCTTCCTATTATCTAGTTACAACAAAGAAGACATTACTCTTAAGTGAAATTTGCATAGCTTATAGTGCAAGATTCAAATTACTTTTAAGAGTTATTTACAAGGAGAAATAAGGTGAGATTAGTAGTTACTCTTAAAAGGTTATTAAGTGCATTGTTTTTAAGTTAATGTGGAAGACCAAAGTGCACAAATCAATAGAATATCAAAGTGTCAAAAGACACTATTTAGTGCAGAAAACATGTAGCTTATTGTGGCATGGTAAATCCACCTAAAAGGGTGGTATACCTCCAAGGAGTGGAGAAGGAAGCTACCATATCAAAAAGAATCTACAAGAGGAGACTAGGAGAGTCTCAGATTTAGGTGCAGCTAAGGAATATTACCCTATGTTATTACAGTGTTATATTCAACTCATACAAGCACCATACTTGTCTTCTATATTGCATCAAAGGGAGATAAAGGTTTAAGTGTCTCAAGGACACACTACGTAGCTTATTGTCACGTCTACAAGTGGTCACCATTAGCAAGGGAAAGCACAAACCAAGGTGCTTAAGAGTAGAGCCATTCAAAGGGCTCGATACCCACCTCATCAAGGTGTATCAAGACACCATTATTTGGTGCTACAACAACACAGGAGCAACACCATAGTGGAGGACACCTATCATAGTGGAAAACCTATAGTAAAAGAGGATAACAAGGTAAAATATAGTGCAAGTTGGAAGATAACTCATCGCTAATTGGAAAATACAAGATATAGAAAAGAGTTACTATCATTATCCAAGCAACAAAAATGAGAGCCATTGCACATCTTGATATCACAAAGAAGCCATCCATCCACATTGGAGAAGAGCCATCCATCTATGCTAGAGAAGAAGATCCATCTCACACTTTGTTGTCACAAAGGAGCCAAAGAAACCTAGAAATAGTTGGAAAGAATAGGTGTTGAGAAATATTTAAGCAAATTGATACATTGGAAGTGAGCTTGCATGCAAGGGAAGGCATATACACTTGTCCTAACAGAGAAAGGAATATTGTGCCACTTGGCACAAAGGTGAAAGAGCATCTCCATATTCATAACACCAACACTCAAGAAGAAAGGGTGCTCAAATAAAGTAATGCCCTCATCATCGCTTCAATGCTCGAGAAGAGCATCTTCAGCGCTCACCAACCATAGCTAACACCCAAGAGAGACACTCAGACCTGCACCTCATGGCATAATTATTTTCAAGGCCTATAATAAGAATTTCACCACCTAAGGAGAAGACCAAAGTCTTGGGCAATACCTAGTGCCACTTGGCACCTAGTTAAAGAAAGGGGAAGCATATTTATAGCCACCATGAGTAAGAGTGCTTATAGAGGAAGCACATCTTCAACAAATATTGAATGCAGAGAAGTCAAGGCACATTAAAGGAAGGAGTAAAATACATCCATTAATTAGCAAGTTCATTGTCATACATCACAGTCAAGGAGATACAATGCCTATAGTAGAGATTGAAGTCAAAGCAAAGCACCCATTTACCTCATGCATTCAGCCTTACAAAGGTATAGTTTAACTTAGATTAATATTTGCTTTCATTAAGAAGTGATAAGGAGTAGTATATAAGGTTGAAATCATTCTCATTTGCATTGAAGATATTGCAAAATCAACCTTAGTAAACTTGAAAGCAAAACAAAAGGACTTTATATCCTTAAATAGTATTTCAAAGCATATTAGTTGAAATACAAGTATATTAATATTTGAAATTAATATCATAGGAGATATAAGGGTTACTACTTGGAAAAAACAAATTATTATTATTGCAAATATCATCAATTTCTAAAATTCCAAATTAGGGAGATATAAGGAGTGCTACATCAAACTTTAATTTATTGGAATTTAGTAAAATGAACCATTAAAAATTGAAGGATAGAGAAGAAAAATTATTGCTTGCTTAAAAAGAGTTGGAATTTATTGCTTATACTTGTCTCATTGTCACATTAAAGGGACAAAAGGAATCCAACCATAGAGAACTCCATCAAATTAAAAAGTGCATAGTTCAATAGGAGAAATAAGTTGAAATAGGAGTTTATTATTATCATTCTCAAAACATTACAAAATCAACTCAAAATGTGAACTAATAGTAGATAAGCACTTTATCAAGATTATATCATACTCTAATCACTAGGGAGACATAAGGAATCCTACAAAACCTAAGTCTTGGAAAGGTTTTTATCAAATTAGTTCACATACTCTAGACTAGGGAGCTATAAGGATGTCTACTCCAAAGAACACATTAAATAATGTAATTAGAAAAGAAGGAAATGGCTTAAAAATACACTTGACTCAATGGAAAGCATGATTGATAATTTAGAGAATTCAATGGATAATAAGGAATATGCAAATGGAAAATGATCAATAGAATTTATAAAAAATTTTTGAAAACTCACAAACTAATAGTTTGGTGAAAGTAGATTCCTCAAGAACATCTTCTAGTGAGATAGTAAAGGGAGTAGATGATAACTATACTAATGAAGATATTTAAGATCATATTCAAAAGGTAGAAAATAATATTGATCAAAAATACCTCATACATGTACGAAAGAAGTAAAGAGGGAATAACTTTTTTTGTACAAAAATGGTTTAACTCTTTCATCAAGGAAATAGATAAACATGATATTCCTAAAATAGATAACAAAGAATTTGAGACATCTTTACTATGCATGTATTGCATCAAATTTGGTCATGAGAAGGTAAATTGTTGGAGTTTCCATCCATGTAAATATTGTGGAGGAAAATCTCATTCATATTACTTATGTTACTACAAGGACAAGTACTATAAAATATTTGAGGAGAGACTAATATTTAGATTAGATTGTTTCTTCCAAGTTCTTATTTCAGAAGCATCCACTAACAATGAGTTCAAGCTTGACATTTTTGAAGATCAAAGAAACAAGTCATACAAAAAACCAAGGGAGAGAAAATGGAACCGATTCACTTATAACTTGCCATATTATGATATCACTAGTTCATAAAGGATACCTAGAAGACTACAAGGTAAAAGACTCTTCCAAATACTCAGAAACAACAAAAAGTAGTGGAATGGAAAAGACAAGAAGATATAACATGAAGACAAAAGCAATAGAAGAAGAAGAACCAAATCAAGTTAAATATTATTTAAAATATGAAGATCCATATTGAAGACTAAAGTCTTAAATACCCAAATAATGTAATACATGTGGGTGTTAGAGTATATTACATTATTTAGTACATGTCAATGTACCACCTTGGGCACATAACTAGTGATGAGCACCAAAAATGCTCATATTTTGTACATATGTCTTTGATCAATATGTGGCTGTATAATAAGGATTGCATACTTTTATGAATGATTATATAGATATTTGATATAATTATGCGTGTTATCTAATTTGTGTGTTTTTAGTATGTTTTGTGGAATTGCAATTGATTTAGTTAGATTTGGAACGGTCGAGGTCCTTTTGATGGACCTGACACTTTATTTCATTGGGGGTTAATGAAGAGAATACCAGTGCCTCCCTGCAGTCGAAAGGCGCCAACTGAATACGAGCACCTCCCTATAGTTGGAAGGTGCCAACTGAATATGAGTGCCTCCCTATAGTCGAAAGGCGCCAACTGAATACCAGTGCCTCCCTGCAGTCAGAAGGCACCAACTGAATACGAGTGCCTCCCTACAGTCGGAATGCGCCAACTGAATACGAGTGTCTCCCTGTAGTTGGAAGGCACCAACTGAAGACGAGCGCCTCCCTATAGTCGAAAGGCGCCAACCGAAGACGAGCGCCTCCCTACAACCGAAAGGCGCCAACCAAAGACAAGCACCTCCACACAGTTGAAAGGCACTAGCAAAAGGCAAGCACCTCCCCACAACCAGAAGGTGCCACTGATTCTTTGCCCGTTGACCAGATTTGAATGACGTGGACGGTAGTGGCTGGTGCAGTTCTAGCTCTGCGTCATGCAGAGCTAAATTGGAGATAGCACCAATGTTTCAAAACATCTTATAGATGCCAGGCAAAGCATGATGACGACGATGAAAAGTCAGAGGGCTACCTGTAGCTTGGATGCCATGAGGGCGTGGCATATGTTAGGCATGGGGGGATGATGAGCACCATAAATGCTCATATTTTGTACATATTTCTTTGATCAATATGCGGCTGTATAATAAGGATTGCATACTTTTATGAATGATTATATAGATATTTGATATAATTATGCGTGTTATCTAATTTGTGTGTTTTTAGTATGTTTTGTGGAATTGCAGTTGATTTAGTTAGATTTGGAACGGTCGAGGTCCTTTTGATGGACCTGGCACTTTATTTCATCGGGGGTTAATGAAGAGAATACAAGCGCCTCCCTATAGTCGAAGGCACCAACTGAATACGAGCCCTCCCTGCAGTCGAAGGCGCCAACTGAATACGAGCGCCTCCCTGCAGTCGAAAGGCACCAACCGAATACGAGCCCTCCCCGCAGTCGGAAGGCGCCAACCGAATACCAGTGCCTCCATGCAGTCAGAAGGCACCAACTAAATACAAGCCTCCCCACACGAAGGTGCCAACCAAACGAGTGCCTCCCCCTAAGTCAAAAAGAGCACCTCCCACAACCAGAAGGCACCAACCAAAGACAAGCACCTCCCCAACCAAAAGGCACTAGCAAAAGGCAAGCACCTCCCCACAACCAGAAGGCACCATTGATTCTTTGCCCGTTGACCAGATTTGAACGACGTGGACGACAAGGTGGTGTAGTTCCAGCTCGAGTCATGCAGAGCTAAATTGGAGATAGCACCAATGTATCAAAATGTCTTACCGATGCCAGGCAAAGCACGAACCGAAACGAACACGTCGCCATCAAAAAGAATGCCGACGTCGATTGCATTCGCTAGACCGTTCTAATTTAGTCCGGGAAGAATCGACCGTTGTAACCACTTCATAACAGAAGTTCTATGGGTGTGTTATATAAACACACATAGATCATTCGAGAGATATATAGAAATAATTAATAAAGATCCATTTAGAGTTACAGAAGATAGATTGTAATACGTTGATAAATATATTACAGTTCCAAAAGTTCTAAGCGCGTGTTCGATCGAGAAGAAGCTACTGGAGCCTGGGCCCACTCCAAGCCAATATTTCTTCCCCATTTCCTTTTTGTTTATTTATTTTAATTAGTTTATTGCTTTCATAAGAATGTTCATTAGTTTGCTAGTTCTAGTATTTGCAGTAGATTTATTTTCAAGAATGTGTACATGATTTATTTCTGTAGATTTAATTATGTTCTTCTTACGTAATTTATTGAGGAGTGCGGGAATGATTGACAACCATTTCAAGAACACCCCCAAAATGTAGGATTAGCAGATTCACCTCCAATGGTATTGTAGTAACCTAATTCTGACTCTTCGCAAGTTTACGAAGCTCCCTGGGTTGATAATTAAATGCACGGGCATGTGACAAAAATAGGAAACCATTCACCTTGTTTGGCCCGCAACATTTTGGCACCGTTGCCGGGGAAGCGTCTTAATTAGATTACTTACAATACCCTGAAACCTTCCATCTGACCTTGTATGAGTTCTTCGAGAAGAAGAGGACCTGACGGTCACTTTATAAGAACTAATCCATCAAGACCTGAGTCAGCCGAGCATTTTGGATTTGAGTTAGACTCGCCCGACCTACCAAGCAGTCCATTGGAGTGAGGAACCGCACTTTGTGCAAAGTGCCGCCTCATCCCATCAACAAGGGGATGAACGAATCATCATAAATCCCCTGTTTAATAGGACTCCTCTAGAGGAAGCCCCATTGTGGAAGGCTATGGAGGATCAGACGATCTCGCCGTACAACCTTAGAGCATTGACTCAAAAAGTTTTAAATGACCGAAAGGCCATAAACGCTGCATTAGAAACCACATTTCCTCAAAAAATGGTAGATAACGATGAAGTATCATCTCGGCTTTAGTTTCCCAATAGAGGAGGGAGTAGGAGATACCAAAATGAAAAACATATCCCCTGCTCACCTTTCGTCCTTCAGAGGACACCCGACCGAGGACCCTGACCTATTTTTATTCAAGTTTGATGTTTTGTGCAGGTCTGTGGATTACAAATCAAACACGCAAAAGTTGAAATTATTTCCTTCTACATTAGATGATGCAGCTCTGTGATGGTTCATCGGTCTGGGAGACAAACACATCACCACCTGGGACCAGATGAAGAAGCTCTTTCTAGAGCAATATCAAGATTTCGGGAGAGCAAGAGACTCCAGGGAGGAGGTCCTGAGCATGACACAAAGAGAAGATGAGTCTCTCGAGGAGTATTGGGAGAGATTCAACTTTAATCTTCAACGGTCCCCTCACTCGAAGCTATCTGATAAGTCCCTCAAAAGCATCTTCTTGAGGGGACTTACCAATGAGTCACCGGAGGCTCTCAACATGATCTCTCGAGGTGATGTCTATCAGCATGCTATGGACGACATCCGGAAATTATGCCGGAACTACTCGAGAAGGCGAGGCAAAATCATCGCCAAGACCATGAAGGCGACTGCTTCAGTCACCAAAATAGAAATAGGCAACATGCTGGAGGATTTGAAGAGCGAAATGCTCTCATCTCTAGCACTGCAGATGGATACGCTGTCGTTAGAAAAGAAGAAACAAGAAAATGACGCAGCATTAGCCTATTTCTGCCCAAAATGCAGAGGAAGGCACGCAAAGAATGCATGTCCAAAAAACAAGGTCAGAGTATGCGCAGTTTGCAGGCTGAATCATAAAACTCGATTGTGCCCACAACTGCCCAATAACCAGGAAGCGACTGAGAGCACGGAGGCCTACTTCATAGGCAATAGGAAGAGTTGGCCATAGCCCCCCATGGGGAATATACCAACCGGAATGCCATCATATGGGGGAGGGCCATACATGCACCAAGGACCCCCTCAACCACCTAATATGGGGTGGTGGGGACCATCACCCGGGACTAACGCACCCCCAAAAGCATTTCCAAATCAGCAGCCATGGATGCCATATCCATATCTTGGGCAGCAGTGGAGAGGCCACAATGCATGGAATCAGACTCCACAGAGTGCAGCGCCTGCTCACATCCAACAGAACTTACCAGCATTGCCAAGCAGTGAGACCTGCGCAGCTACCAACACAACCGACAACAAACCCGAACAATAGAGTAAATCAGCCGGCATACAACGTAGAAGGTGAGATGTATCATATGTACAATATTCAGCTTAGATCAGGTAGGCAGCTAGGAGTAGAGACACCGCCTCTGGTAGAAGAGGAGGAAGAAATAGTAGAGACACCTCCACTGGTAGAAGAGGAGGAAGAAATAGAGGAGACACCTCTGGTAGAAGAGGGAAAAGCACTTGAGAGAGCGGAGGCTCCATTTCCTAGCCGACTGTAGGAACAAAGAAAAACAACACATCCAAAATTTGACATCTTGTCGAGCTTGAAGAATCTCACGATGACAATCCCATTATTTCAAGCAATTCGAGATGTCCCCATTTACACCAAGGCAATTAGAGAAATGTGTCTAAGGAGACCGAGATGAAAAGCTACCCAGACTATCAACGTCGTGGGTAAACCGGCAGATCTAATGATGGGTGGAACACGTCATCCAAAGTATGCAGATCCAGGCAGCCCAGTGTTGACCATAAAAATTGGAGGACATTCCCTGTCCAACACATTGGTTGACCTCGGGGCAGCCATCAACGTGATGCCTCAAGAGACCATGCAGAGGCTGCAGCTCATGAACCTGAAGCCAACCATGATAGTGCTACAGTTAGCCGATCGATCAACCGTGTCGCCGAAAGGGATGCTGGAAGATGTGATCGTAATAGTCAGTGCATGGGAATATCCAACCAATTTTTTAGTTTTGCAAACCAAGACCAGGTTGGGCGGTTACCCGCTCATTTTGGGGAGGCCATGGCTGGCAACAGATCGACGCTTACATCACCTGTCGAGATGGGCTAATGACCATCTCCAATGGGCAAAACATCAAAAGGCTGACCATTTCACCACCAAATCAGTCTATGGACTCGACAGAAGAACCCAGGATCACCGAGCATGGAACTACGGAGTTGTCCATAATCCAGCCGATGATGACCTTGGAGGAGGTGGCAGAAGAGGACGAGGATGGTGCTATCATGGAGTTTCTCCATGGAGAATCGTCCACCCCCACACCTGGATCGCCGTTGACTGGCGCCCAAGATCAGCACATCCGACAAATACACGTTGGGCCAGGGAGGATATTAAACGTCAACAACAGGTTGACGCCCACACAGCTAGAAAAATTGGAAGAGCTTCTGGTAAAACACCAGCAAGCATTTGCATGGGACTACGTAGATATGCATGGCATCAGCCCAAAAATATGTACCCATCGGATTTATTTAGATGACCAGGCAACTCCTAGTCGGCAGCCACAGAGAAGGATGAACCCAACAATGAAAGACATTGTCAGAGAAGAACTGCACAAACTTCTGGCTGTCGAACTCATATATCCAATTTTTGATAGTGAATGGGTATCACCATTAGTGGTGGTCCCCAAAAAGAACGGGAAATGGCGGATCTGCGTGGACTACCGGGCGTTGAACAAGGCGACTAAGAAAGACCACTTCCCGCTCCCGTTCATCGATCAGGTCTTGGACACACTCTCAGGAAGAAAATACTTCTCCTTTCTGGACGGTTTCAGTGGTTACAACCAGATCCAGATAGGGGAAGAAGATCAAGATAAAACAACGTTCACCTGTCCATGGGGAACGTTTGCCTATAAGGTATTGCCTTTTGGACCGTGCAACGCACCGACCACCTTTCAAAGGGTGGTGCTTAGCATATTCTCTTGATATGATAGGAGACGGGGTGGAAGTATACATGGACGACTTCACCGCCTATGGAGAAACCTTCGAGGAGGCAATGACAAATCTGGAAAGAGTGCTCGACAGGAGCAAGGAAAATCATTTGTCCCTAAGTAATGAAAAATGTTTTATGATGATGCAGGAAGGCATCGTGTTGGGACACCACCTCTCTGCGGAAGGAATAAAAGTAGACAAGAGGAAGATCGAGGTCATCAGAGACCTACCTAGCCCTAGAACGCAGAAGGAGGTAAGAAGTTTCCTTGGATCAACCGGGTACTACCGACGATTTATCGCCAAATTTAGTAAGATTGCCAAACCACTGCACACCCTACTTTCTAAGGACGTAGAGTTCAATTGGATGGGAGATTGCGAAGAAGCATTCCAATTGCTGAAAGAAAAATTGATATCTGCATCGGTCTTGAGAGGACCGAATTGGGCCATACCGTTCCATATTTACTGTGATGCATCTAACGGTGCGATCGGAGCAGTCCTCGGTAGAAAGACGACGAAGAATTTTATGCCATCTATTATGTCAGTAAAAACTTGGCGGGAGCAGAGCTCAACTATACAGTGATAGAAAAAGAATTCCTCGTAGTTGTCCATGCAATAAACAAATTCCACCACTATATAACGGGATACAAGGTCTTCATCCATACGGACCACGCGGCTATCAGGTATCTGATGAGCAAGCCGGCCATTGGTGGTAGAATTATCAGATGGCTATTGCTATTGCAGGAATTCGACATCACTATAGTCGATAAACCGGGCAAGGACAACGTCGTGGCAGATTTTCTATCCAGATTGATACCAGCAGATCATCAAGCAGTGGAAGATCAGTTTCTGGATGAACATCTGTTCGCTATTAGTGAACAAACTCCGTGGTATGCAGACATAGCCAATTACTTGGCCACCGAAAGGACCTCACCTGCTCTCTCCTACCGAGAAAAGTAGGCGGTCATAGAGAAGAGCGCATCATTCCTTTGGATGGATGGTCTCCTATTTAAAATAGGACGGGACCAAATTATAAGAAGATGCATAGCAGAACAGGAGTTTTCAGAAGTGCTCAAGGCATGTCACGATGAGCCATGCGGAGGACACTTTGCAGGGAAACGAACTGCCTACAAAATCCTGCAGGCTGGGTATTTTTGGCCCACTCTATTCAAGGACGCGGTAGCGTATACCAACAAGTGTGACGAGTGCCAGAGGATGGGTAGACCAACCCACCGAGATGAAATGCCCTGGCAGCCCCAGTTACACCTGGAACCTTTCGATAAATGGGGCATGGACTTCGTGGGACCATTTAATCCACCTTCGATGGGAAGGAGGTTTATTCTGGTCTGCACGGATTACGTCACCAAATGGGTGGAAGTGCAGGCATTAAGGGACTCAAAGGAAAGAACGGTCGCCGATTTCTTATTTGCCCATATTTTCACATGATTTGGGGTTCCTCGGGAGATAACAACAGACCAAGGGCCCCAATTCACCTCCAAATTGATTGAGGAGCTGATGGAGCAATATAGAGTTCGGCACAATAAAACCACGCCCTACCATCCGTAGGCGAACGGGCAAGTAGAAGTGACAAACAGGGAGATAGAAAACATCCTGACCAAAACCGTGCAACAACACAAGAAAGATTGGGCCACACGGTTGCTGGAGGCAGTTTGGGCATACAACACCACGTGGAAATCCACCACAGGATGCACACCTTTCCAACTGGTCTATGGAAAAAATGCGATGATGCCCATCGAGTTCGAAATCAAAACTCTGAGGACGGCTTTAGAATTAAATTTGAGCTTGGACGAAGCTCAAAAATAGAGGATTCGCCAGCTAGATCAGCTGGACGAAATCCGACTGGATGCTTTGTAGAGGACAGAGATTATACAGAAGCAGAGAAAGAAGTGGCATGATAACCACATCAAGCTGAAGAAGTTCCAGGTAGGGGAATGGGTACTGTTGTACGATTCTCGGTTCCAGGAAAGGAAGGGCAAACTTATGCAGAGGTGGATGGGGCCGTATGAGGTGGCAGAGCTCATTAGGAATGGGGCGGTGCGCGTTAAGACAATTGACGGCAGCAACACCATGTTCACAGTCAATGGCCACCGACTACGCCCCTATAATACGTCCGAAACGTTACAGGTGGAATCCAGAGTAGGCGTGGGGGAGACCCCATCTTGCTAGATCTGGACCGAACTCTCACAGGTGAAATGGTGGGCACGAAAGTGCTCACCCAAAATTTTTTAGTTAATATAGTTTTTTTTGTAATGTGTGTTTTTGTAGGGACGACGCCCGCATGCAAGCTGCAGGCATCCTAATCCAGGGCCTAACAGGCACGGAACGCGTCTAACTGCCTTTATTTTCCTTTCTTTTTTGGTTGCTTTTTGTAGGTGGAGGACCTGACAAACACGAGGGATAGGTATCTGGGAAACCAGGCCTGATTCGGCTCAACATTCCGACACCGGCTCGTAGGTAGAATCTGGGCAGCGTGAAAAATTGGGGAGGCTTGATCACCCTTTTTCCAGTCAAATCGCCATCCAGAAGAAGGCGCCAAGTCCAGAAGAAGGCGCCTTACTACATCCGAAAGGCGCCAAGTCCAGAAGAAGGCGCCTTACTACACCCGAAAGGCGCCCATCCAGGCTCCAAGTCCACAAGAAGGCACCTTACTGCATCCGAAGGCACCAAATCGGAAGACACGCCTTCCATCCATTCGAAGTTCTTAAAAATATATACATATGTAGTGCCTTCCATGGAGGAAGGCACCAAGTCTAAAAAAAAAAAAACTTCCAACATCAAGAAGGCGCATTCATCCTAGCCAAGACGCTTCCAACATCAAGAAGGCGCATTCATCCACCAAGATCCTTCCAACATCAGAAGGCCATTCATCAATACGCCTTCCAACATCAGAAGGCACATTCATCAAGACGAACGCCTTCCAACATCGGGAAGGCACGAACTAGAAGGAGGTGCCTCCCACATTGGGAAGACGCATGCAGGCAAAAGTGCCTCCCACCAATCAAAGGCACCTCGTAGCACCGAAAGGCGCATTCGTTCGAAGAAGAGCACCGACAACGTCGAAAAGGTGCTACAAGGACACCATCCACATGGGAAAGGTACCAAAGAATGCCTCCTGCATGCAACATTTACATCTACCGGATGCCTCGAGCGGAACGAAGCATCGCACGAATGAGCGGCATCAAAGGACCATACCCCTCCCTCATGTCACAAGTCAGCAAATCAACGGCTACCACGATGACTGGAACGATGAATCAGGTACGCGCATACTAAATCAAATCGTTTATATAATTATTTATAAATACGCAGTACCAAAAAAGATACCACCGTCATAGAGATCGTATCCCCCATAGCCGAAATCGCGTGCCAATGATAGGGCATCTTCCATAACTGCTAGGGTTAGGCATATTTTCTATAAGAAGGCGCCTTCCTGAAGAAGGAAGGACAAAAAAAATATACAGCAGCAGAAGGCGCCATGGGAGGAAGGTCCAAGAACCACGCGATCAAGAAGAATGAACCCAGTGATACTGATGGGATCAGAGGGGCAGTGAAGACCCAATTCGAAGCCGAGGGGTGGCTCGAATACTGCACCCTGGTCAGTCAGGGCCAGGACATGGAGGCAGCTAGAGAATTCATCACCTCTTTGAGGGGCGATGCGGCCCAAGTACGAGGGGTGGAAATTCCAGTCACCCCTGAGTTCATCTCATAGGCGACTGGATTGCCTCTCACGGGGAATGTACATACAAGGGCGGAGTGTTAAAACTATACGCCGAAATACTGCTGCCAGGAGGAAATGTGCAGATAGACAGGGAGGGGTTACTCAAAAATAGTCTCCCCATGAATATGCGGAAGATGTTCGAGCAGATTGCTCGATTTTTCACATGCACAGGAAAGTATACCCATCTGCACATTAATCATGTGCACTTCCTCAATCACCTAGTGCATGGGAGGAAATTAAACATACCTTTCTACCTGGCGAATGCTCTGAAAGATGAAGCGGCTCGGTACCATAAGGGGGCACCATCCGCCTTAGCCCACCATGGGCTGATATCGGCATTGGTCCGCCATGCAGAAGCACAAGGACAGAACCGCGACGCAGAGGGAGATGGCGGCCAAATAGAGCAACACAATGCGGTTGCCGAATTAGGGCAAGACGAAGCATCCCCTATAGAGGAGATAACAAACATCGAGCAATTGGCGTTGCCCTATTTTCCAGGAGGAGCAGAGCAGTCACCGGTGCCCGAAGACATAGAGGACAGAGGGCATTCCCCAGTGCCCGAGTATGAGGAGGAAGGAGCGCCACTCGCTGGTGGTGAGGATGAACCAATCCCTAGGAGGAAACGTCTACGGTGATTCCTCTCGATAGAGGAAGGACAGAGTGACCCGAAGATAGACGTTGCCGCCCAAACCCTCCGAGAATTAACGAACCGGAGCCCACGGAATGAAGGAACTTCTGGGAGTAACGACCAGATCGATGCGGCCTTGGAGGAGGCGCTCGAATGGCAAACCGATTGTTGGATGGCACAACAGATTCTAGAAGATTGCCAAAACCAACATAAAAGGGAATTGGAGGAAAGAGATAGGTGAATTGCTCAGCTCGAGCAGCTGGTCCGACAGTTGCAGGAGGAAAATCAAATGCTCCAAGACAGAGGAACAACAAGACAAGAGGCGTCCACTCAGACTGATTGGGCAGAAGAAGTGCCGACGAACTCTCCCACATCCGTCGAACGAGTATTCTCTTTGGGGGAGATTCGATCGGACGCCCGACAGAGCAGCCTAGAGGCAGGGGAGGATTCCTCTATTTTTAGGGGTGAAAAGGAAAGAAGTCCTACCATGCCCCCTGTCATTGTCTTGAGTGACACAGAGCAAGACGAAGGTCTCCAACAATAGATAAGACCAGAGGATAAGGAGGACCTCCCTAGGCCTGAAGAAGGAGAAGAGCCTGAGGGGTCGACACCAGGTAGACAGGAGAACGAAGGATCACCCCGGAGATAGCAGCACAACCGATCCTTCAGAGCAAGGAGAAGTCCCCAAAGGAGAAAGGAGAGACCCCTATCCAAGCCACCACATTTTCTATAGAAGCCAAGGCAAAGAGGCCCAGGACGGCTCGACAGAAGGCAAAAGTGACCTTCGTCGACTCTGAAGAGGATGAATGGGACATGCAGCCATTCGCCGAAAGGCAAAAATATTTCGAGCAACGATGCAACGAAATGAAAGCAGCCAAGGAGGCCAGGAAGGCATCCTCGAGGGTAAAAGGAGATTCTGGCATCTACGTCAATCCGACAGAAGACAACCAGTTTTGGGACATCTATGGTTCATCCCGAGGGTGGCCTTCCATGATGAGGAAGTACTTGGAATGGTGGGGAGTATATGGCCCACAATTGGAGGCCATTGCGATTGCAAAGGAGAATGCAGGGCTTACCCCTGAAGCGGCCGGATTATACAAGGCCCAAGTAGTGCCTTCCAGAGGGGATAACTCGGATATCCCTCTGGCAGTGGTCAGACCTCCAGACGTCGACCTCTGGCAAGCTGTCGAAGCTGCATTTCAATCGACAAGAACAACGCTGGCTAGACCACCACCAGTAGCGGCCAGAACAAGAAGAGGACAATTGACAGCCACAGTTTCCCATAGGCAAAGGCGAACCACACCTTCAAATGCCGACACAAAAAGATAGACTCGGGCCGTAGGGGCAGCAGAATCCTCCAAGAGATGGCGACGATGAAAAGTCAGAGGGCTACCTGTAGCTTGGATGCCACGAGGGCATGGCATATGTTAGGCATGGGGGGATGATGAGCACCAAAAATGCTCATATTTTGTACATATTTCTTTGATCAATATGCGGCTGTATAATAAGGATTGCATACTTTTATGAATGATTATATAGATATTTGATATAATTATGCGTGTTATCTAATTTGTGTGTTTTTAGTATGTTTTGTGGAATTGCAGTTGATTTAGTTAGATTTGGAACGGTCGAGGTCCTTTTGATGGACCTGGCACTTTATTTCATCGGGGGTCAATGAAGAGAATACGAGCGCCTCCCTATAGTCGGAAGGCCCGAATGCCTCCAAGGGCAATGCTCCTAAGGAAAATCCTCCTAAGGCGCCAACCAATACGAGCGCCTCCTCGTGGAAGGCGCCAACCGAATACGAGCGCCTCCCTGCAAAGGCGCCAACCGAATACGAGCGCCTCCCTGAAAGGCCAACAAAAGCCCTCCCCGCAACAAAGGCGCCAACCAAAGGCAAGCGCCTCCCCAAAAAGGCGCTAGCAAAAGGCAAGCACCTCCCCACAACCGAAAGGCGCCACTGATTCTTTGCCCGTTGACCAGATTTGAATGACGTGGACGCAGCTGGTGCAGTTCCAGCTCTGCGTCATGCAGAGCTAAATTGGAGATAGCACCAACGTATCAAAATGTCTTACTGATGCCAGGCAAAGCACGAACCGAAACGAACATGCCGCCATCAGAACAGAATGCCAGACGTCGATTGCATTCGCTAGACTGTTCTAATTTAGTCTGGGAAGAATCGACTGTTGTAACCACTTCTGTAATAGAAGTTCTGCGGGTGTGTTATATAAACACACGCAGATCGTTCTGAGAGATATATAGAAATAATTAATAAAGATCCATTTAGAGTTACAGAAGATAGATTGTAATACGTTGATAAATATATTACAGTTCCAGAAGTTCTAAGCGCGTGTTCGATCGGGAAGAAGCTGCTGGAGCCTGGGCCCACTCCAAGCCAGTATTTCTTCCCCATTTCCTTTTTGTTTATTTATTTTAATTAGTTTATTGCTTTCATAAGAATGTTCATTAGTTTGCTAGTTCCAATATTTGCAGTAGATTTATTTTCAGGAATGTGTACATGATTTATTTCTGTAGATTTAATTATGTTCTTCTTACGTAATTTATTGAGGAGTGCGGGAATGATTGACAACCATTTCAAGAACACCCCCAAAATGTAGGATTAGCAGATTCACCTCCAGTGGTATTGTAGTAACCTAATTTCGACTCTTCGCAAGTTTACGAAGCTCCCCGGGTTGATAATTAAATGCACGGGCATGTGACAAAAATAGGAAACCATTCACCTTGTTTGGCCCGCAACAACTAGAGTAGGAGTTTAGAGTAAAGTTAAGTAGTTACTTCTAGCAATGTAATAAGTGTGCAAGTGTTAATGTGTAATGATGTAAATGTGCATGTAGTCCACATGTACATGAGTCATAGGTAGAGTAAGGGCCAAGGAACCTATATTCCTATATATAGGCCTTATAGTGAGTGAAATGAGTGGTAGGGAATATAGAGAGTGCATAGTTTAGATTGATAGTGGAGAACAATGTAGTCCTTAAAACAATTTTTGGAGTATTCATGTCCTCCATTATACTGCATTGTACTATTTTCATGAGCTTTCATTAATGGTATATTTTTGAGTTATTGCAGAAGTTTATATTTTTATTTTCTTGCATATTATTGTGCCATTATCATATAGTCATCTTATATTGCTTATCTTACATCTTGTAGTTGCATTCTCTGCATCATATACCCATCAAAAGCTAACAAGTTGGTAGAGTTCACATGTGGTGGAATAGGAGGGTCCTCATCAGATTGGGAGTTAGTAGGGTAATCTACCAAAGATGTCTTTAACTTCCTCAAGCTGCCACCCTTCTTAGAAACATGGATGAAGATCAATTTAATTAATCCCTGGTGCAAAAGATCCGAAGAATCTCCGTTCTTCACACTTTTCATTGACTTCTCCAGATACTTAAACAAACAAGTATGGACATTTAATGAAATATGGAATACTTGTCACACATAATTTTACACAATTGCACATGCTAAACTCTCATCATGTGTGTTATACATGACACCCAAAAGGTGATTTGGTGTTGAAACTTCCCAAATTACTTATTGATGGTGTTTGTGCATTTCTTGCCCTTCCAAGGTCAACACTCAAACTTTGTGACCATTGCATATAGAATTGAATTTGCTCCTATTGTTTGTTGCTATCCCATGCATGACTAACTACACCACTTTATAGATTTCTTGTGTCATACTTCCATCTTATGCACCCTCAAGGCACTTCCCTAGATTTGTGTGTGCTAGGATTACATGCATTATCACTTGTCAATGTTGCTTATTTCTTGCAACCTCACAATTCACTTTGTCATGTATTGATTCATCATAAACTTTGTCATGCTTATTATTAGGGTCATGCACTGTTTTGTTATAGATAATGCATACTATCGTCAATATGTACATCTTTCTTATATGCAATATTGATATTCATGCCTTCGTCACAACTACTCGAAACTTCATTGACACTCAACCTTTTGTCACACAAACTCAACCCTTCATTAACACTCAAACTTTTGTCACACAAACTCGATCCTTTGTCATATAATAGACCGTATCTCAACATCAATGAAAGAATCATATTGGTAGTCATAATACCCTTTAAATTCACAACTTAAGATATTGGTAGTCATAATTTTTAATGAATGAGACTTCAAAAGAAGTCATCATAAGTCAACTTATTGTTGGAATTCATAATATTTTTCAAAAACATCCCAAAATGTACATTCACCACCATCATATGCAAAAAAAGAAATAAGAGCTAAAAGTATGAGCATATAGACAAAAATAGAGATAAACAACACAAATAGATAGAAGGAATAAGGGATGGGTGCTTGTAGGCACCTCCATGATCTTACATATCATAAATTGATATAATGGATTAGTCATTGGGGGTATTTATAGTGATATAAAATTTCCTATTAAATGTTAACCTCAAGTTGATATGATTTGAAGGTTAAATTAGAATATAATAAGTATATTACACTATTTAATCAAGGTTAACCACAAAGGTGGATTAACCAATATCACTAAGGGTGAATACATCAAAAGTGCATGTAGGCTTATATCAAGATGCTCATATGCTTAAACATATATGCTCATAGGCTTACATAAAATAATTTCCATAGGCTTATATAGAAATATTCTCATAGGCTTACATATAGAATACCTATAGGCTTACATAGAGGATGCTTGAAGGCTTACATAGCACGTATTCATAGGCTACATTAAGAGCACCCATAGATTTTTCATCATACTTGACCTTGGCCTAATAAGGTCAAATTGCAAGTATTTCAACACCCCTCATATTCTAAACCAAGGGGGCAAGGAGAGAAGACATTAGAGATTATACACATCCCCCCATAATGAATGCTTGTATGGGCCAATAAATCTTGCTATCTTCTATTGTTAAAGGTATATAAACTAGATTAACCTCCAAACATGAATCCATAACTCCACCTCATGGATCAATATCTTCCTATGAGATTTTCAACATGTAATATGTTGATCATAATTTCTCATTCTGATCTCAAGATAAATTAGTTGAATCATGAAGCAAAAGACAAGACTTTGAATAATTAATCCCAATGGCTGGAAAAGGCCCATAGGAACAAGGTATACCTTGCATTGCTATTTAAAAACCTACTCCTATTTTAGCCCAAAAAATTACCAATCACCAAGCCGATAGGTTATTGGAGTCAAAGTAAATATCCACTATGAGAAAAGAGAAGGATAAACATAGGAAATTTGAAATATCTTAAATATAGTACAACTAACCTACTTCTATACCAAAAAGCTTAGTTGTTATAGACACCTAAAATGTGTTATCTCAAGGAGACTCCCAAAAAGCCTCCTTTCCAACCCACACAACCCATTTTATCAGCTTTAGGGCTAAATCCATGGATTTCTCCAATAACAGACAATATTCTACAAAAATATTCATAGCGGGTGAAACTATCTCGACTTGATATGGTCATGTTTTCCTCATTTTTTTGACCTAATATGGTTGTGTAAAATCAAAATAAAAAAAAAAATCAAAATTATAGGTAGGTAAACTGCTTGTCAATGGTTGTGCGCAGACCGAAACCCTATGCCTGACTTCACGCTAGTGCCAATCAACCTATAGGTAATAATCAACCTGCAACCTATATTCACGTACTAGTAGTAAATAAAGCTATCCTTGATTGCCCCCATTTCTCTCACCTACCTCATACAAAGAGGCCTATAAATTGGCATCTGCCCTCTAAAAAAAAAGGACCCTTAACTTGAATTTGCTTGCCATGAAGTGTTATCGAGAATCTGCTAGAACCTCCTACTGCAAATGACATGTTGTTAGTTTACCACCAAGGATTCAATACCACATTCACCTCCCCCACTTAATCGTTCCTCATTCTGTTGGTCTTTCACACCTATTCCAAAGTCTTCTCCTACATAAATTTACTACCTAAATCACTGTGCATCACCTAAAATGCCATCCAAAGTTGATCACATAGAGGTGCAGACCCACAAAAAAGATCGTCTCATCCCGAGATGGCCGTAAACAAAAACTATCTCAATCTGAGATGGTCACAACTGATCAACTAGGTGATAAGTTTCATTCATATTCTACTTAGATCTTTATCTACCTATACATTTTAGCATTAAATCCTTCACATTTCATGCATTTTACGGATTTTGGTTTGAGTTTACATCAGATATGGGTCCAAATTTGATGAACCTTGCATATGCTATTCGTTGTTGTTTCCTTTGTATTTAGGTGATAAGATTCAAAGATAGTGAAATGTTCTAGATATAAACCTACACGATGGTCATAGAAAAACCCACTCCCCTAAATGACATGCTAGCATGAAAATATTCATATTGCACCCATAGATGCTTTTTATTAAGAAAAGGTAAATCACACCTCTTTCTTGTGATTGTATCATTTGTAAAATACTCTTGAGAGGACTCTCTGTAATGCTAAAAATACAAATATATAAAATCTATTTTTATTAATTTAAGCATTTTGTTCATTTGTGTGGTGAAAATTTTTGTCCTTCAAATGGAGATCATAGTGAGACCTTCGAGTTCCTTTTTTTCATCATATTGTTGTTTGTTATATTTGCAAATTGATTAATTTTTGTTTATTCTTGTGATTGCAGATTTTAGGATTAACCATCTCTACCCTAGATGATCCCCATTCTGAAACTCTCTCACCCTAAGATAGTTTATGATTAGAGGCTTGAAACAATTGCACATATGCATTTTAACACCAATTTTTGCATAGGCTGTCATAGTTAGGATCTATTTCCTTTCCTTCTAATGTTTGTCTCTATTTTCTTTTAGGATTAATTTATTTTAAGTTTGTAAATTTTTCAGACTGCCACTGTCTCAGTACGAGATAGTCTCATATCTGCAACCATCTCAGTAAGAGATGGTCTTTGCATTCCATTCTATTTTCTTTGCATGGTTTCCTATTAAAAGATAAATGATCATATAAAGAAAATATTGCATTTTTGTTTTAAAGTATACATCATTAGGATCATTGTATGCTTATTGTTTTACTTTTATAATAAAATTGAATCACACACTCACACTACATTTAAACATCGACAAGTTGGATTTCATCACCAACTATCGATAGTAATCGTGTGACATGGGCCTTCATCTCCCATATATTGGCCCCCTAAAAGCCATAGTAGCCCCCATGAGTGGTTTTTAGACTTCATCACCGAGAAGCCCCCTACTCTTGGGTACATCCTAGAGTGGGTTAGGTTTAAATACCCTTTAACCATAGGGCTTAATAATTAGTGGAACATAGCTATCATTCTTATCCAAGCTCACCCGAGGGTGAAGCGAAAGCTCGACTAGGCAAGTAGTAGGATTTAGATAGTACAACCCCTTCTTAGAGGGGTATTTTATTATTCTTGTAAGGATACCTATCATCTATCTATCATCATAGGAAGCTATCTTGACTATTTGTGTCACATTCCTCGATAGGGGTTGTGCACAAACTACCTTTTTCTGTAGCATTCATTCCATCCACCCTAGTCATTTTAGGAATAGGATTTCAAACAACACACCAAAAACACAAAAAAAATAAAATCAAAATAAAAATAAAAAAAAGAAAATATTCCACAAGCAACAACAACGTTAATGATAAAACCATATTTCTTGGTTGCTTTGCTTTCTTTGTTTATGTAGTTTAGAAAGTGCACTCCATTTACCTAGCTTATGGTCGTGACACGTAGTCAAGCTCAATCACAAGCAAACACTCCTAATCCACCACAAAGAGTCATGGATCATTTCCAACTAGATCAACAAGGTAGCTTGCCTAATGCACCCTCTCACCAAGACCTTGGTCCACCTGAGTGGCAACATGTCCAATATGACTCGAATATCATCTACCATCCCACTGACCCCAACATGTTGGGCATCACTATTCTAAATCTGCCCACATCCCCTAATGTCGATCATGATATCGACTATCTAGACCATGTCACCCTATGTGCCCTCTATAAGGACACTTCTACACTGAATCACCTAGGAGGCCATTACCATGCATTCACATTCCATCTCACCCTACATCTCCATTGGATCAAGAATAGGTGTACACTCCACACCAAAATAGGGATGCTCAAGTTACCATAGCTGAGCACCCATGGATGAACCATGAATATGATTATGTGGACACATACACTGGCCAAAATCATAACAAACCTTCCATGTCTGCTCATGCATTGAGGTATTTTGATCCTAATCATCCCTCCACCTCTTATGATAAATGACCCACTCAAGTCCATTGCGCTTCTACGCCACCTACCTATGTGAAACTGATCATTCACCCCCAACATCAAGTTAATGTGGCCTCACGTGGTCTTGAAAAACAAAATTTTTGCCTTTCTAGGGTCGGTGCACAATTCTCACCTATTCACATCATCGATACACACATGAACCACCCTCATATGACCGACCAGGCCAATCACTTTCATCAGGCAGCCAAGCCAATCCCTGGTCATCGACAATATTTACAATGAATAATCCACCAACCTCCACCCACACCTACGCATCAGATTCAACAAATCCAACATCATCAAGAGCACCCAATGCAACACCATAATCTTCCACCTCACCCAAATCAAAATCTTCCACCCCATACATGCCCAAATCCACCTCACCCCCAATACCATAGGCCATCACCCACTCATTACCAAGAACCACATCCACCCAAACAACATCAACCACACCCCTATCAATAGGAGTACGAAGCCTATGAAGAACTTCAACCAGAGTACCAAGACCAAATTGATACATATCTTGATTTACCTTATGGTGAAATTCCTACTGATAACACACATCCACCACCTCATCAACATCAAAATCTACCACTTCCACCTCATCAAAATCAAAGGTGAGTGACCAACATAATTTTACTAGAAGCCTATCAATTGTTGACTGATCGCATCAACTCATTGGAGAAACAAGCCTCTGGCATGGGTTATCAAAAACCCACCTTACGACAACTCAGTAATCAACCCATTCACCCATCTATTCCCTCACCTCCATATCCACCCCATTTTGAGATGCCTAAATTGGACAAATTCAAAGGTGAAGAGGATG
Source organism: Wollemia nobilis (assembly GCA_028583015.1). Classification (NCBI taxonomy): domain Eukaryota; kingdom Viridiplantae; phylum Streptophyta; class Pinopsida; order Araucariales; family Araucariaceae; genus Wollemia; species Wollemia nobilis. Next base: position 3,472,040 of record JAQPPZ010016984.1, read on the forward strand.
CACAAGAACATGTAAGCAACTTCGTAAATGTTTGCTTTCACCTTTAGGATAATGACCCCCTAATGCTTAGGATATTTCTTATAACATTTTTTGGGGGTGCTTTGGAGTGGTACAATCACTTACCATGCCATAACATTTATACCTTTGAACAACTAGCCAATGCATTCTTAGAATGCTTCTCCTTTAGCATTAAGAAGAAGGCTACCTTGAATGACTTGTACAACCTTTACCAATTTGAAGATGAGCCAGTCATGGATTATGGTAATAGATGGAGAGTAGTTATCACAAAATTACCCTTCACCTTACCCATTATGGAGCTCACTCGTATGTTCACCAAAAGTTTCTCAAAATAAATCTCACTTTTACTGCAACTTCAATAATATCAAACTTTTGAGGAAGCCCTAGCCCAAGCAAAGGTCATCAAGGACATTAAAGTCCAAGAAGGAGATATCAAGCTTTAAAATAAAGAATGGCCCAACAAAAATGCTAAAGGTAACCAAACCCAACAAAAGGCATCTCCCATAAATCAAGTCATTTTGAGTGCCCCTAGGCCCTCTAATTGAACCCCACCACAACAACCTAATTATTAGGCTCAGCCTCCACCTACCCAATATCATCCTCAACCACCTCATCAACCATTACAAAATCAACCTCCAACTCAACCATGTTACCCACCTCACCAATACACACCATTGCCTGAGCCCTTGGTGATAATTTTTCATCGATTGTGTGAAGCGCAAGTGATCTCTCTCCCTGAGATTCACCCACAAGATCCAAATTGACCCAAATCTAAATCCTATAGGGAGGATCACTACTACATTTTTCATAGATAAAAGGGTCATGATATCCAATCATGCTTCTAATTCAAGAACTTAGTGCAAGATATGATCGAACGATAGGAAATTCAAATTGATAACCCTCTTGCCTCTTCCAATCAAAACATTGGTGTTTACCAAGATCCATTACCTCAACATGGGGCAACCACAATACCTACCATTACAACTGAACAACCCAAGCAAGTCAATCAGGTACACACTACCCCACACAACCAAGGTTTTTTTGGAATGATAAACATCATGATGAGGAATCAAAGATATCCAAATCGACCCACACAACCTATGGGTCCCTCTAATGTCCCCTCAACATCACATGCACCTCCACAATCAAATCTAATCACACCTTCTTCACCTCACCCGATCCTTACACTGAGAAATAGGCTTACTCAAAGTCTTAAAATGGCATCAACAAAACTCTCCATTTATGAGCTTATACAACAATCAACTCCACATTGTGAAGCTCTAATGGAGATTCTAAAATATATCAAATTTCAACCATAATATTCCAATGCTTTCATCAACTTTGTGGGTCACATTCAAACTTGCAAGGATCCTACAATAACATTTCATGACCATGAAATCAAGACCATACCTATCAAAGTACCTGATCCACCACTACACATCATGGCTAGTGTGGATGGGATCACTTATAAATGCATCTTGATTGATATAGGCTCTTCCATTAACATCATCACCACCTCTACCCTCAAACATATGAATCTTCCACCATCACACATCGCATCATCCACCTTCACCCCTTTACACCTTCAATGATACCCTATGTTCCACTATTGGGACAATGGTCCTCCCTATTCAGGTTGGACTAAAAATCATTCATACATTATGTCATGTCTTGGAAGGTTCCATGCAATATAATTTGTTACTTGGTCAGCCCTAGATCTGGGATATGAAGTGTGTGCCTTCCATATTGCACCAAAGCATCAAATATATACATGAAGGTCAAGTTCATTGCATCCCCATAGATTTAGAGCCATTCAAATTTTACCATATGGTCTCACATCCACATGAGTCCACCTTGCCATCCACTCATCTAGACATTCAACCCAATGACCCCATCAAACACATAAATCTTCCACCAAAAAACTCCATTCCTTCATCACCACAATCACCATCACAATTTCCATTATTGACTCCCATGGGAATTCCTTCTTGTTCATCGGACCCTCCCACTAGAAACCCATCAAAAGCACCAATGCCATCCTCTTCATATGCACCCTCACCACTTACTACATCCACATCTCAATCATCCATTCCACCTCCCACACCTTCTATCTCAACCATCTCAACAACATCTACCCACACTTCTCCCATTCCTAAGGAACCACCCTCCACCATACATATCCCCTCACAGTTCATACTTCCATCCTCATATACCCCTCCTCCACAAGTCATAGTCCATATGGCTAATCTAGGCCTCGATGAGTATTTAGTGTAAAATGTTACATTCACTCCTCTCATTGAGTCAATTAAAGACTTTGGCTGACCTTGCAACACACCACTACCTATTGGTACCATCATCCCCCTTGGGTTTTTTCCAAATTAGATAAATTTTGTCTATGGAGGTATTGATACCTCTACTAACACACCTCTTATATCGAAAGAGGAAGAACCATTTCTCACAAACATTGAGTATCTATCCAATCCATCCTTTGCCCTATGATATTTTCATCACTTCCATTGGCATAAAAATGGCCTCGATCACTATGAGCAAGGCCCCCATACCCCTCTTGAACCATGCTATCAATTACCTATGGATAAGTCAGGATTAGGATACTCCATACGTATGCTTGATGAACTCCTTGTAGATTCTCTTCAATACCTTACCCTAGGACTTGAGGAGGATATCGATGATAATGAGTATACTAATCTTGGCTATACTCATTTTCTTAGTGATCATTTCCAAATCACCACATTATCTATTGATACTTATAACTCTTTTGATGAGATTCGAAGATAATCTGGATGCACTATCCATTACTTCATCTAGCTCAGAGGATGACTCCTCCTCCATTATCCCTATCATGAATGTCGATGAATTTTATCTTTACCTCTTCCCTAGGTAGCTTCCCATTTGGTGATAACTTCTTCCACTTGAGCATCCCAATTATCCCCATTCACACCCTGTCATCCCAATTCCACCCCAACCACCTCCTACACATTTTTGCCTCCATATTATTAATCACCTCCTTCCACCTAAGAATGAAGTTCATCCATTATCCATTAACATGATCTCCATCGATCTCACCACTCCACTTTATTATTTGGGCAACCCTTCACAAGTATTTACCTCTCAATCCTGAGGTCATCGATTTTGATTGTGTTACTCTTCCACCTTCTCCTTTCGAGTTTCTTCCCTTTGAGGACATGCTACAATTATATCATTTTTCATCACACCCACCCTTAGCTATTCTCCAAGTTGAGATAGAGTCTGATGACACATCTAACTCATTTAATCTAGTTGATGACATCCATATGATCCCCACTCCTCATCAATTGGAGGAGGGATCTCACATGTTAATTGAAGAGACCATTGATATTGATATCAACACTGATCTTGAACATCCTTAGATCCTTAAATTGGGAAAAGATCTCTCAACTATGGAACATGTTGCATTCACTACTCTTCTGATAGAATATAAGCAAGTTTTTGCTTGGTCGTACAAAGACATGCCTGGTCTTGACCCAAACTTAGTTGTTCATAATTTAACTCTCAATCCAATAGTCAAGCCTATCAAGCAAAAGCTTTGAAAACTTCATCCAATGATAGCTCTAATGGTCAAAGATAAACTACAAAAATTATTGGATGCAAGCTTCATCCAACCCATCAATTATCCTAAATGGGTTTCCAACATGGTACCTATTGGGAAGCCGAATGGGGGGTTCGCATATGCATAGATTTTAGAGATCTTAACAAAGCAAGCCCAAAGGATGAGTTTTCACTCCCCAACATTGATACGCTTGTGGATGCAACTATGGGTCATGAAATACTTTCCCTCATGGATGGTTTCTCAGGCTATAATAAAATTCATGTCAATCCTGATGATCAGCCCAAAAATACTTTTACCACACCATGGGGGACTTTCTACTACAAAGTCATGCCTTTTGGTCTCAAAAATGTTGGTGCTACTTATCAGTGGGCTATGACATACATTTTTCATGACTACATGCATAATATTGTCGAAGACTATGTCGATGATCTATTGGAAAAATATTTATCGTGCCATGAGCATATCGATGTTTTACATAAAGTCTTTGATCACCTCTTGGAGCATAACATTTGATTGAATCCTAAAAAGTGTGTTTTTGGCGTAACCTCTAGAAAATTTTTAGGCTTCATCATTTCTAAACGAGGCATCGAAGTTGATCCAAACAAAGTCAAGGTAATCTTAGACATGACTTCCCCCACCAATATTAAGCAGCTTCACAACTTACAAGGGAAGATTTAGGCCATTCAATGCTTCATCGCACAACTCTCGGATAAATGTTGGCCACTTAATCATCTTCTACAAAAGGGGGTCACTTTCCACTAGAACCATGATTGTAAAAATGCCTTTGAGGATATAAAATAATACTTGGCTTCTCCACCAGTATTAGCTCCTCCTTGACCTAGTGCTCCTTTTCTATTGTATATCTCTACCATTGACTTTGCCTTAGGGTCCATGTTGGCTCAAAAGAATGAGGTCAATAAGGAGTAGGCCATCTACTACATTAGTCGCACCTTGGTTAGTTATGAAGTCAAGTATGCTTATGTTGAGAAGCTCTACTTAGTGGTGGTCTTTACCACTAAAAAATTTCATCATTACATGATCAACCAAACCACTTATGTTATCTCCAAGGAAAACCCCTTGTGGTATATGATGAGTCACACATATCATAATAGTCATACCATAAAATGGATCATGCTTTTGATAGAGTTTGACCTTGAATTCATCAGCCAAAAATCTATTAAAGGTCAGGTCATCATTGACCAATTAGTAGAAGCTCCTCTTCCTGATAATAAGCCTCTTACTATCAAGCTACCTGATGATGCAGTCTTTGCATTATCTAAATCTGAAGAGCCGAATGAACCTGAACACAAAGTTGATCTTATGTTGTTCTTCGATGGCTCTAAGTGTGAGCAAGGGGGTGGTGCTGAAATCATGTTTTTCACGCCACAAGGGACTCCTATTTCCCTTTCATTCAAACTCAATTTTCCATGTACCAATAACAATGTCGAATATGAAGCCCTCCTTTTGGGTCTTCAAATGACCCTTGCCATGAATATCAAATGACTTAACATCTTTGGTGATTCCTTGAGCTCATCATTAACCAAGTTAAAGGGATCTATCAGTGTAAGTTCCTAGTCTTAAAAACCTACAAGACCCTCATGGATAAATTGCTTACCAAATTTGAATGGTATGACATCGAGGCTATCCCTCATTTCTCCAACTATTTTGTGGATACAATGGTTTCCTTAGGATCCCTAATTCCACAAAACCCTTTTGATAATATCACAACCATTTATGCTAAAACTCTCACTCAATCCACACTTTTGCGAGATGTTTCTACAGAAGAGCAAGATGTCCACTTGGTCCAAACTAAACCATATCAAGACTGGTTCTCTCAAATTTAAGATTTCTTGAAACTTGGTAATCCTCCTTTTGACTTGTTTCCTACCACCAAATGCACATTTAAGCAAAAAGAAACTAGATATATTTTTCTAGGGGACATACTTTACCATTGAAGCTATGATGGTCTTCTTCTTCATTGCTTAGAGCCCCAAGAATCTACTTGGGTCATTTCTCAAGCTCACGATGGTACTTGTGGTGGCCATTTCAATGGCATGGCTATCACAAAGTGCATTCTTTGAATGGGCTATTATTGGCCTACCATGGAGTGGGATTATTGTGCTTATGTCAAAAGGTGCATCAAGTGTCAGCATCATGCTAATCTATCTCATGTACCTTCACAAGATTTGCAACCTATTCATTCATTATGGCCTTTCTCTCAATGGGGCTTTGATTTAATTGGAAAAATTTCACCCCTATCAAAATTGTTAAGCATCACTGTTAAGTAGGGCATCACTGTTAAGTAGGATGAAAGGAGGTTGCATGCATTGTTTAGGCAGAAGCATAGGAATTCAAATTCTAGAAGGAAGGAAGGATCAAATTCAAATTTTTGGAGCATGGGAGGAAGGTCATGGGGGCGACCAGGATGGAATCCCTTATGATGTTCCTGAGGATGGTAAGTCTAATTTGGATAAGGCGGTTGAAAAAGTTACCCCTTTTTTGGGGGATGAACCTCTCGACAAAGGAACCAATCCTGGGTCCCCCTTGGTCGAGGGACCCACTGTTGAAAATCCATCCTTCACAAAAGTCCTTGGTGGAGGTTCTAGCAGTCCCAAGATTTCCTCTTTTCCCCTAGAACTTGAGGGGAAAAAAGTTAAGGTCCCTGCAAGTATCATTTCCAACTACCTTTCTATGGAATATTTCTCGTTAGTTGGAAAGCTTATTGGAGGAAGGCCCGACCTTGAAACCATTAGGAGATGGGCTCACTCAAAATGGAAGGTCAGTGGGTGTATGGAAATTTTTGGCCTCTCTAGGGGTTTCTTCGGCATCAAGCTTAGAAATCATGATGATGCAAGCCAAATTATCACTGGTGGTCCCTAGTTTTTGGGAAGGAAGAGTTTATTCCTAAGGCGTTGGTCTCCTAATTTTGATCCTGAATCTTAGAGTATTAATTATGCTCCTATCTGGGTTTTGTTTGCTGAACCTTCCTTGGAATTTTTGGCATGAAGATATCCTCAAAGCTATCACCAAAACCATAGGAGACTTGGTGGCCATTGATCATGCCACTTTGGCTAGAACAAGGATGACAACTGCTCTAATTTGTGTTAATGCGAACTTGGATTTTGAACTCCCGACTTTTGTGGAGTTGGAATATGAGTCCTACTACAAGAAATAGGAAATTGAATATAAAAATAAGCTTGCTTTCTATGTGGAGTGTCATACTCAGGGGCACCTTAGATCCCAATGTCCCTCCTTAAAGGTGCAGGCTGAACCAGATACTCAAAAAAGTAAAGTCCCTTTCTCAAGGTTTGAGAGGAGGAAATTTCCTACATCAAAGGGAGGAGTATTTAGACCAATAAGAAACCAGAACCAAAATTCTAGCAGGAACGACCATCCTTAGGGATGTGCTTCAAAGATCCCCAATCTTCCCCTCAAGTAGCTAATAAGGGTAAACAAATTTCCACATCAATCCAAGAAACGCACAAGGAAGAGGTAAGTTCTTTCTTTTCTCTCCCAAACAAGTATCAAGTTCTTTTTGACTTACCTTTTGGTGATAATCAAAATATGGAGATTATTCATAGTCCTGAACCAGCCCCCAAATCCTTTTCTAATGAGGAAAAGAGGTTGGAATCTATCAAATATCTTGATCCCATTAGTAATATTGGGCTTCCTCATTCGTCCCCTAAACCTAAGAGTGGGCTTCATTTCTTAGGATCCTCAATCCCCCCATTGAGTCTCTCCCTGGTTGCTTCGCTAATCTTTGTAAAGGAAACCAAATTGAAGATGTTACAATTCCAGTTCCTACCCCTGGATCTTCAAGACCAATAGTTCAAAGAATAAATCCTCAAATATTTAGCCCAAAGCAAACTAGAAGCTTCAAGAAATATCTGATTGATTGTGGAGGAGAAAAGAAAAAGGGTAGAACTTCAATAGCTAACCACTGAAAACAAGGATTAGCAGATGAAATAGCAAATGGGATACACAAAACCCTATTCACCATAGGGTTAAGCTAGAACAAGGATGAATCCAAATGTACCAAACCCCCCCAACCCTAGGGAAAGGGGGACAAAAGGGTCTTCAAATCATATAAATGAAAATCCTCTCCTGGAATGTGAGAGGTCTTAATGACATGGCGAAGCAAAGGTTAGCCAAGTCATTAAGAAAAAAAATAATCTTAAAATATTTTTGATGCAAGAAACTAAAACTGGAGACTCTTTAGCTGAGCAACTATGTAAAAAAATATGGAAACATAGTGAATCTATTTATTGTAGTGTAAGGGGTGCTTTAGGATGTCTCTTGTGCTTTTGGAATCCTAGAATTTAGAAGGTAGATTAATTTATTCCAGTGATGTGTCTGCCAACATCCTATTTTTTGAAAAAGATACCAATTTTCCATGGGTCCTCACCAATATATATGCCTCGAATTCTATCCTTGGTAGGTCCAGGCTTTGGGAAAATTTAACAAACTTGAGGAAAGCCATCCCAAATTTTCCATGGATTTTAGCTGGAGATTTTAACACTCCTCTATATCCTTCTGATAAGAGAGGTGGCATGGGATTCATTACAAAGAGCATGGAAGATTTTCAAGATTTTATTAATTCTAACAACTTGATGGATGTGAATTTGAAAGGCAATCAATTTACATGGACTAATAGGAGAAGAGGTAACCAATTAATCCAGGTCAAACTTGACATAGTTATCTTTTCTCAAGAAGCCACTACAAATTGGGGGGGTGCCAATCTTCAATCTCTTCTCAAAATTGGCTCAGATCATAGCCCACTTTTATTGGAAACCAAAAACCCATAAAATTTTAGGATTCCTTTAATATTTGAAGCCATGTGGATGCAACACCCGGATTTCAGGGATAAAATTATTCAATGGTGGCAGGCAAACATTCAAGGATCACCTTCATATAGATTGGGGAAAAAACTAAAAGTGGTCAAAGAAAATCTCAAGATTTGGAATAGGGATATTTTTGGAAATCTATTTGAGAAAAAATAGGCAATTAAAAATCGCTTGGAAACAATTGAGAATGATATTATGATGGGCCATAACTGTGACGTTGAGTTGAGGAATGAAGAAATAAGTCTCTTATCAGAATATCATAATATCCTCAAGTGTGAAGAAACATTTTGGAGAAAGAAATCCTGGGCAATCTGGCTTAAGGAAGGTGATTCCAACACAAAAATTTTCCACATTTCTACCCTGAGAAATAGAAGCAACAATCGAATTAAGGAATTACTTCAGTAGGATGGAAGCATTACCTCAGATGTTAAGGAAATCACGTCTGAAGGCGTATCCCATTTCATGTAGTTACTTGAAAATCCTCATCCGGATAGCAACTCTAGTGAGGCCAAAGATTTTTTGCTCCAACATATACCTCATTCCATTTTAGAGGACATCAATCATAAGTTATTATCCAATATTTCTAATGAGGAAATTAAGCATGCTCTATTTTACATGAAACTTGATAAGGCCCCTGGTCTTGATAGTTTTTCTCCAAAGTTTTTTAGGCTTTTTGGGATTTTGTGGGTCCTAATGTGTGTGAAGCGATTAAAGAGTTTTAGTCATCCAAGATCATCCCACAAAGTGTCAACTCCACTTTTATTGCTCTCATTCCCAAAAGTCCTAATGCCAAATCCTTCAATGATTTCAGACCCATGAGCCTTTGTAATGTTGTATATAAAATCCTAACCAAAGCTTTAGCCAACAGAATGAGGGATGCTATGCCTATGATTATTGATCATTGTCAAGGAAGTTCGGTTCGAGGAAGATCCATTTTGGATGGGATTATCTCTGTTCATGAAGCTTTGCATTCTACTTCTCACACCAAAAAGGTTGCCTTCCTATTAAAGTTGGACATGAACAAAGCTTATGATAGGCTGAATTGGGACTTTCTTTTAGCTGTCTTAACTAAATTTGGATTTCATCAGGATTGGGTCAATTTGATTAACGATTGTATTTATTCTGCTTGGTTCTCTATTTTAATCAATGGCTCACCTACTGGATACTTTCCTAGCAGCAGAGGCTTAAGGCAAGGGGATCCTCTTTCCCCTCTCCTATTTATCATTACTGCTGAGGCATTAGGAAGATCAATTCATGCAACTAGAAGGTTAGGATTAATCTCTAGAATTAAGGTGACCTCTCAATCTACTCATGCCACCCATCAATAATTCGTTGATGATACCTTATTATCTACCTTTGCCTCCATTGTTGAAGCTAAGGTCATCAAACATATTCTCCTACTTTATGAGGAAGTGATAGGCCAGAAGGTGAATTTCTAGAAGAGTAAGTTATTTTTCCTTAACACTCCTTATAGGAGACAACTCAAAATAGCAAACATTTTGGGATGTGCTATTTCTACCTTGCTAGCCACTTATTTGGGATTGCCTTTGTTTGTTGGTAATGCTTCTAAAAACCTTTGGAACAATGTCATTGAAAGATTAAAAAAACTAACAAGTTGGAAGGGAAATCTATTATCCCAGGAAGGAAAAGCGGTCCTTACCATGGCTTTCTTGCAGAGCATACCTATTTATTTTATTTCAATTTTTAAAGCCCCTTCTAAGGTTTATCATAATATTGAACAAATCCAAAAATATTTCCTTTGGACAGGGTCTAAAAACAAGAACATATTTCACTTAGTTACTTGGGAGAAAGTTTGCAAACCAAAGGATCAGGGAGGAATTGGCCTCAGAAGGATTAATCTATTAAATTTGGTTCTTCTAGAAAAAAAATCTTGGAGATTAGTTTTAGGAGATCAAGTGGAATGGGTCAATATTGTCAAAAGGAAATACCTACAGGAATATATTTTTTTATGTGATAGGGCACCTTATATGGGCTCAACTTTCTGGAAATCTATTAGCACAACGAAATAACTCCTAAGAAAGGGCCTAAGATGGCAGGTTGGTGATGGGAAATCAATCAAATTTTGGGAAGACAAGTGGTTAGGAAACCAGCCACTCTTATAAATCCCAAGATTCTGAGTTTTAAAGGATTTCACTGATCCTCTATTTGGCCACCGGGTTGCTTATTTCTTAACCATCTCCAATAATTCTTGCTCATGGAAAAGGATCCAATGTCTCAATATATCAATAGAAATATCATCCTTGGAAGCCATTTTATTTGGCTTTACTCTTCCATCAAGGATTGGCAGAGATCAACCTATCTAGGAACCTTCAGACACAGGGAAATTTTTGATCAAATTAGCCTATCAACTCACCTTTACATTAGAAGAAGTTCTAATTCCTTTCAGGCTAGTGTGGACAAAGAACCTAACTCCAAAGGTATCCTTATTTTCTTGGTTGGCTATTCAAGATAGGATCCTCACTGTTGAAAACCTCATCAAACATGGAATTCCTCTCCCTAATAGATGCTTCCTATGCCTTTCTGATTGGGAGTCTAAAAATCACATCATTTTGTTATGCCCTTTTTCTAGTTCAATCCTAAATAAGCTTTTCCAAAAGTTCCAAATCAGTTGGGTCAAACCTCCATCCTTAGTTGATTTATTTTCTCAATGGCCCAATCCTTTTAGCAATCCCTGTATCAAAGGAATGCCAAAATTTTGCCTTCATCATTATATTTGGTAGATTTGGCTAGAGAGAAAAATAAGAGTCTTTTCCAGGGAAGCCTCGGATTTAGATTCCATCACTAATAAAATTATCTTTTTTTCCAAAGAAAATGCTCTGGCGACACCTTTTGATCCTTTTCTCTCCCCCAATTTGAAGCTTCCCTGCTTCGATCCTTACATGTTTCCTTAGAGAATCCTAATCCAGGAAAATCTTAAATTTTGAGAAATAATGTCAAATGGACACCTCCTCCTCAAGATTGGGTCAAGTTAAATTTTTATGGAGCAGCTAAAGAAAATATAGAAAGATCTAGTGCAGGAGGAATTCTAAGGGGTCACAAGGGAATTTCCATCTTTACCTTCGTAGAGTCTTTGGGAGATCAATCAAATAATTTGGCTGAAGAAAAAGTAGTATGGAGGGGTCTTCAATTTATCAAGCATTTTCCAGGGAAAGTTAACATAGAAGGAGATTCCTTAAATGTTATCAATTATTTAAAAAATTCCAAATCATCGGCATGGAAGGTAAGAAGCCTCATTGAGGAGGCTTAAAGCCTAATACTATTCCAACATGAAGTCATTGTACAATACGTCTTCAGGGAAGCTAATGGAGTCACTGATAAATTAGCTAACATTGATGCTTTTACTCCTAGGATGCTGACCTGGACTGACATCCTTCTGCGTGAAGTTGATGAAATTGCCAAGTTGGAAAAAATCCAAAATCATAAAAATGCATAATATCTATTATTTCAGGTTTAGAAGATAAAAAATGTGGCGTTCTATAGGCTTTAATATTTCACATGACTTGCTTCTTCTTATGATCATATTTTTCAAACCAATATTTCCCATGATGACATTTGTCTTTTCAAAGTACTCTTTGCTCTAGTATTTTAGAGAGGGTCGACCGTTTTCTCACATTCCCCTTGTGTCTATCTTACTCCTTGTGCCATTTACCTGTGTCACCGTTTATCGCCCAATTCAGTCATTTTTAGCTATTTTTTCCACGTTCTTTTGGGGTTGCTCCTTCCCAATCCTCTTTGGTGGTTGGCCTCCCATCCACGTGTGGTCCTACCTTCCTTGCCAGTGGCCATTTCTCGTGATTCACCTTCGTCGCTCGTTTCCCATGTTTGTGTTCATTCCCATTTTTGGTTGATTTCCAAAATCTCTGGCTTCTTGTTTCTTTGGTGAGTTCACCAAGGAAGCTAAGTTTCATTTCTTGATAGGCCAAACCCTCCAAGGATAGGCATGCCTTCCTAGTCTCATGGAAAATAGCAACCGTTGGGATCTCAAGATGCTAAGGGAATGTTGCCCTGTTGCCCACATTTTTTTGGATGTGCTTTTCCCTAGATTTTGGCAATTTTTGAGGAGAAAGGTTGAGGGATTCAAAAACTTTCCAAACTTTCCCAAGGTCTTCAAATGCTTTTTTGTGGAAGGTTTCTACATAATCCCTATCTATTTTTGTCATCCCTGTCAGATATCCTTTTGTCTAGCTTCCTTGCTTTGGCTTCTCATCAACATGTGTTTCATTGAGCCAGATTAACTTTCCATTGAACCTGTCCTTGAAGCTATCCTTAGTGATAGAGGTTTCATGTCATTCCTTAGGCAATTTTTGGGTATGAACTGGGACATGAAAATGGCATTTACTTCCACCTAGAAAAAAGGTTTCGTAATCAATCATGAGGTTGAATTTCAGGTGGACATTGGCATTTTGGCTGATATTACAGGTCAACCACCGATAGGACAAACTATACGTAGGGATAAGCACAACTGAGATACCGAGCTAAGTCAATTTGAGTTGAAGTCACCCATGAGGAGGATTATCAATCTGGGGATGATCCGGGGTGACCTACCTACCCCTTGGAAAGAAGTGATGAAGCCCGTTATGGAATATATAACGGTGGATGATCCCAATTCACAACTCAGGAGCTTCCATATCTCCTTTGTGAACCACTTCAAGGAGGTCAAGCCGCTCAATATCCTAGAATTCCTCTTTTTATCAATGGATTACACCATAATGGCAACCCACACAAAAAAGGAGGGAGCTTGGACTTTTCATCAAGGGCTTTTCAAGGTGTTGTATACCCACCTCTTGGAAAAATTTCCTAAGAGAAATGTGTTTATGTAGGACAAACATATTAACAACATCGAGGAGGATACTTCTACTACTGTCACCAAGGCTTGAGGTTCCAAAAAGAAGAAATGAGAGGATAAACACCAGTTTCCAGAGTTGTTGGCAAAAAATAGGAACAATACTAAGGCGATGCCCATAAGGAGCTCACAGTTCCTCAAAAACAAGGAACTCTAGAGTCCAAGAAAGCCGCAAGATGCTATTGAGGATGATCCGGATGATCCAGTGGAGAAGTTTCTACAAAGATGCATTATTAAGACCACTTCGATCATGATCACACACCTAGAGAGTGCCATGTCTGCAATTGGAGGAGCAATTTCTCAAATGAAGGAGCATAGGAATGCTCTAAATCTCCTATTTTTCTATGATAATTTTATAGAAGACACCCCTATTAAATCCACTGCTGAAACCAAACCAGAAGAGAAGGATGACAAAGTTGTGGAAATAGCCAAGGAAATATTCAAGGACATCCCTAAGGATGATGTTAAGGATGTCAAGAAAGAGGACATCAATGAATCTGTAAATGCCTGATTGGCTTCTGTGTTGTGGTCCTACATCTCTTTCCCTTCTGGGTTTTCCTTGCTTCTTTTTGGTTAGTTTTTGCTTTCCTTTCTATTCCCAGGTTCTCAAGGATGCTTGTTGTTTTTTGGGGTCTTTGCATCCTTCTTCTCTTTTGATGTATTAAGGCATTAGGGCACCTTTCAAATGCCCTCTTTAATGAAAATTTTTAACTTACCAAAAAAAAAAAAAATTCACCCCTATCTTTGGGACACCACACGTTCATTATCATGACCATTGAATACTTCACTAAATGGGTTGAGGCCATTACCCTTACCACTATGATAGGATCATGCATCACAAAGTTCATACTTCATAACATTATTTGTTATTTTGATATTATATCTAAAATCATCTCAGATAATGGGCCACTTTTTAAAAATAACTTTGTGTACCAAGTATCATATCCAACATAACTTTTTGACTCCTTATTATCTGCAGAGTAATGGATAGGTTGAGACCTCTTATAATATGATTATAACCATTCTTAAGAAAATAGTTAGTAATCATTATAAATATTGGCATCTTTAATTACCTCTAGCACTATATGCTTATCAAACAAGTATTTGGACACCAACTAGGATAACCTTATTTTTTTTTAGTCTAAGGCACTTAGGCCATCATGCCCTTGGAGCTTGAAATTCCCTTATTGTGCATCTCACTACAAGAATTCATCAATGATGACATTGCGTGATAGGCTCACCTTGTTCAAATCTCTTTTTGATTAACAACATATGAACACTCTTAAACATCTTTGCATTTATCAAGATCACATTAAACAAACCTATGATACAAAGGTACATCTTAAAGAATTTCAATTTGGTGATCTTGTGTTAAAGGAGAACCAACAAAATTCTAATTTATCTAGCCATTTGCATGACAAATTCACTACAAATTGGTTAGGCCCATTCATAATCACACAAGCTAGGAATAGGAACTTATCGCTTAACTACACTTGAGGGTATTGAGAAACTTGAACCCCTTAATATTCTCCACTTGCGAACATTCTATGCATAAATATATAACAAAAACATAAAAATACAACACATGGTTTCATTTCACCATCCACCATATTTTCATCCCACACCACCATTGCATTGCATATTACCATTTATTGTACTATGCATTTGATTATCTTTGTTCCTTCTTGCATCTCATGTCGTCTAGTCACATGTTTTGTCATGACCCTCCCTAGCGGAACTTTTAGCATGAAAAACTATATGTTGATCAATGATGCTTTAACACTTAGTTTTGTTGCAAATGAATGACTATATGATGTTTAGACTGATTCATATTTAAAGATAATGGTACTACTAACTTGTTGTTAGTAAAAAACACCAAGTGCATCCGCGGTAGAAGAGATAGAATTGATTCCAATAATAGAGGAATGTTTAAAAAGGGGTTTTCTGGAGATTAGGATATAAATTTAGAAATAAAATAATATTATATTAAAATAAAAGAATATTTATAATAAGAAAATATTATATTAAATAAAAATTATAATAAAATAATATTATATTAAAATAAAGGAATATTTATAATAAAAGGATATTATATTATAATAAAGGAAAAATTATAATAAAAGGATATTCTATTATAATATTTATAATAAAAGAATATCATATCTAAATATTTATTAAAAAGAAGAAAGAATATGTTCATTCGAATAAAAGATGTTTATTTGAATGGGAGGAGATATTATTTTGAAAAGAATCATTATTATATTCAAATATATGGCATGGCTGCCTGAAAGTAAATAAGACATTGATGTTGGTAGATAAGCTTTATGTCCAATCTAGACTTTAACGTGGGGGTAGATGAGCTTCTCCTTGTTAAAAAGGATCGAAGAGGGATGGAAGAAGGGATTCCAAGGGGCAAAGAAAATATGAGAATGGAGAAGGTCGAGCAAAAAGAGAGGATGGAAGGGCAACTCAAAGATAATTCATGGAGGCAATTTGGAGGAGGCTATGACTCAGGTTGGCTCCTTCTTGAACTTAATGGAATTCATGTGTGGTCTGAGCCTCTAATTACCTACAAATTTATATATATGTATGCTTGCTTTAAGGTTCCAAAGGATTGAAATCCGCTATGATCATGCACAATCTAGTTGACTCCAAGTTTTGGTGATATAAAAGGGGACTGTGATTTTAGTGTTTGATTCAAAAACCTAGCGGTTGACATAATCCTTCAATAGGCATACGTTCTATGAATTTAATCAAAACCCCTAGCTTTGGGTCGGTCTTCGGATTGTCAAGCGATGTTTTGCTTACATGAATTAAACCAAAACAACCCAGTCTAGAGTGTTTTAGCCATCTTTTTTACCTTACTTATTGTTAATGTAAGATCTAGTTTTATATGTGCTTTAGTAATGGGTTTTACAAGCTCCTCTATTTTTGAAAAACCACGTAGAAGACTTGGTAGCGAGAGGAGTTAATTTTGATTTCCAATTACCATGGTGGGTCATGATTTTTTTTAAAACCTTAATTATTTCTTTTCCACTTGCGTTGTTTTACATCTCTCTACCACTGTGTAACTAGTCCTAAGGTAATATTAGGATGTAAATTTTGGTTAAGTCTTAATAAAAACCAGGTGCCACCGTTGAAATTAGAAAGAAGATCTTCCATTTAAAATTATATATCAATTTTTATGGTAATAAGCTATGCTGGCTAGTTGATTAATGAAAATATGTTTCATTGAATATTTTATAGAATATAGAACTGGTTGATTTATGAAAGTATGTTTCATTGAATGTTTTATAGAATATAGAATTGGTTGATTAATGAAAGTATGTTTCATTGAATATTTTATATTTAAAAGAATATAGAATCGGTTGATTAATGAAAGTATGTTTCATTGAATGTTTTATATTTAAAAGAATATAGAATTGGTTGATTAATGAAAGTATATTTCATTGAATGTTTTATAGAATATATAATCTGTTGATTAATGAAAGTATGTTTCATTGAATATTTTATATTTAAAAGAATTAGAACCGGTTAATTAATGAAAGTATATTTCAATAAAATGTTTTATATTTAAAAGAATATATAGAATCGATTGATTAATGAAAGTATGTTTCATTGAATGTTTTATAGAATATAGAATCAGTTGATTAATGAAAGTATGTTTCATTGAATATTTTATATTTAAAATAATATAGAACCGATTTATTAATGAAAGTAATTTTCATTGAATATTTTATATTTAAAAGAACATAAAACGGGTTGAATAATGAAAGTATGTTACATTGAATATTTTATATTTAAAATAATATAGAACCGGTTGATTAATGAAAGTATGTTTCATTGAATGTTTTACATTTAAAAAAATATAGAACCGGTTGAATAATGAAAGTATGTTTTATTGAATGTTTTATATTTAAAAGAATATATAACTGGTTGATTAATTGGAGTATATTTCATTGAATTTTTTATATTTAAAAGAATATAGAACCGATTAAATAATGAAAGTATGTTTCATTGAAAGATTTATATTTGAATAAATATAGGCTAAATAATAAAAGTATGTTTCATTAAAAGATTTATATTTGAATAAATATGGATTATGATGAATAATGAAAGTATATTTCATTGAAATATTTATATCTAAATAAATATAGATTAGGATGAATGATGGAAGTAGATTATGTTCAAATGACGTAATATAGTCTATATTTTGATGAAAGTAGATTATGTTCAATAGAGATAAAATAGTCCATGTTTTTAATGAAAGTAGAATATGTTCAATTGAGGTAATATAGTCTATGTTTGATGAAAATAGATTATGTTCAATTAAGATAAAATAGTCCATGTTTTTAATGAAAGTAGATTATGTTCAATTGATATAAAATAGTCTATATTTTAATGAAATTAGATTATGTTCAATTGAGATAAAATAGTCTATGTTTTTAATAAAAGTAGATTATGTTCAATTGAGGTAATATAGTCTATGTTTGATGAAAATAGATTATGTTCAATTGATATAAAATAGTCTATGTTTGATGAAAGTAGATTATGTTCAATTGATGTAATATAGTCTATGCTTTTATGAAAGTAGATTATGTTCAATTGAGATAAAATAGTCTATATTTTTAATTAAAGTAGATTATGTTCAATTGAGGTAATATAGTCTATGTTTGAAGAAAATAGATTATGTTCAATTGATGTAATATAGTCAATGTTTTAATAAAAGTAGATTATGTTCAATTGAGATAAAATAGTCTATGTTTTTAATGAATGTAGATTATGTTCAATTGAGGTAATATAGTCTATGTTTGATGAAAATAGATTATGTTCAATTGAGATAAAATTGTCCATGTTTGATGAAAATAGATTATGTTAGTCTATATTTTGAATGAAAGTGAATTATGCTAAATGCGATAGTATAGTTTGTATTGAATTAAAATAATATAGGCTATATTTATATTTGGAAGAGTAGAATTATCTTTTAAGGTTAAGAGTATGGGCTCTTAGCGAAAATATAATCGATAAGTACTTAATTTATTAAGAGAGTGGTCTCTTAGTTAATTAAGGAAATATGGTTTGAGATGTGGTTGCTTGGTTAAGAGTATGGGATCTTAGCGAAAATATAATCGATAAGTACTTAATTGATTAAGAGAGTGGTCTCTTAGTTAATTAAGAAAATATGGTTTGAGATGTGGTTGCTTGGTTAAGAGTATGGGCTCTTAGCAGAAACCAATGGAATGATTCTTATGTAAAAATTGGTACTGATGTTATGAATACATTAGACCTTTAGGGAGGTACTACTCCTATAATATATTAGGATGAAGGAGCTACTCCTTAGAGAAACAATTGTAGAATTTATTATGGATTAAAAGAGAAATTCATGGTAAAGACGTAAGAACTATGATCTCTTATGCATCCTATTGGTATATGTTTGGGAGAAAGTATTATGGGACTTTTTGTATTAATGAAGACCAAACTTATGCAATAAAGGAAACATTTGAGGTTGGGTTTTCCTGTAAGGGTTTTCCCCAAGATAAATTTTGTGTTATGGGTATCTTCCTTTTGATCTTGCTTTTATTGTGTCTCTTTTAGTTGTTTTCTTGTTTGATTTATATAGATAAACTTTATGGTTGTTAAGTATATGATAGTGTTTTATATTTTTAATTAATTAAAAAAAAAATGCAACCCCTTATATTTTTGAGTTGTTACATCTGGTATCAGAGCTGTAGGTCGATGGACTAGATGCTTTCATAAAGAAACTCTAGGTATGATAGACTAAAGACTCCCTTGAATGTGCTAAGGGTTTAGGTATCTTTCTATTTAGGTATTTTCATAGATATAAGCTAAAGTCGAGAAGACATGGGAATAGCAATTGCTTGAAGTCAAAGCACATAGTCATAGGACTATAAGATTCCCTAGGTAAAAATCTGGGTATGATGGGCTAGAAGCTTCCTTGGATAAGCAAAAATTGCTTAAGGATTGATCCTAGGAAAAACAAATTTACTCTGATATGACATCTTGTGTAAAGCAAGCATAACCTTAGCCATTAGTGAATGAAAGAAGATGAAAGGAGTTAGTCTGTAAAGACAAAGGAACTCAACTCCTTGGTAGTTAAGGAGAATGACACCTTGTAACAAAACAAGCATGACCCCAAATTACTACCAAAAAGGTAATAATGGTCACAACCAAGATGACATTATAAGAATGCAAGTGTTACGGTGACCATCAATGATCTAAGTTAGTTAAGAGAGATATAACTAACCTTTGGAAAGTACAATTGAAAGTAATCCAACACCTTGGTGTGGTAAAGAGAAATGACATCAATATAAGGAAGAAAGGAAGAGGATCTTCTCAGAATCTAGGGCTAGCTAGATATGATAAAGCTAAAGCTATACCCCCCTAAAAGAAAATTTTAAAAGACATTTTAATAGAGGTAGAAAACCTCACAATTGTAGTATAGTTACTGCAAGAATAAGTGAATAATAGAGGGAACAAATGAACCAACAAAAGCAATGATTGGAAATTATTAATCAAGTTCCTAGAGTAAAATTTCTAAGGTAGATAGGAGGAATGTCCTGTTACAAAGGATATTGCGGGAAAAAACTCATATAAAGGTAGAGCTAGCCAACGACCTGAAGAATATCAAGGTATCCAAATTGGTCAATGTAATCAAGTGAGATATGGTTATACAAATTGGAAATAATTTCATTTTCTTGAGGAATTACTCATTAGTAACCCAAATATAAGGGTTATATTTCACATGCAAGATATAGCTTTTGAATTATGGAATAACTTCAAAGCTAGCAATAAAACTTAAACTAGTTAGATTTGCAAGCGTCTAGTAGTTTTAAGTGAAGATGATATGGATGACTTTAGCTGTCTCATAGATAAAGTGAGATAGATATATAGATTCAAATCATAATGAATATGGGATGGATTAATTTAGTTGTCTCATCAATAATGTGAGATAGATTGAGATAAATCATAATGAATATGGGATGGATGACTTTAATTGTGTTGAGCAAGGTGCAACGACAATATTGTCATTGTTGTCAACACACTTAGATGGACAGGTTGATACAGTGGATAGTTTTTCAGAGTTTTTTCGGAGTATGTACATTGATGTTAAATGCTTATGAGGATGTTTTTGATGTTTGGGTGAAGTTGTTACAGGTTGTTCATGCAAATTTGCAAAAGTTGAAAAAATTATTAGGAAGTTGTCAAAAAATTGCAAAAGTCATCACGGGCGCAGTTGGACAAGATGGATCAGTTTGGAACATGTCAACATGTTAGGAAATAGTTTAGAATAACATTGGATGTGTCAGCACAATGTTTGTATTGATCGGTGACGTTTTCGGTATCTTGGTGGATGATTTGGCAAGTGGTTGTAAAGGCTGAAAAAGGGTAGTTTTGTCAGAAGCATTGCGAGTAAACAAAGAATAATTTGATAGTGAAATTCAAACTAGAGGTGGTAGTTATATTAAAGAACATGTGTTACAAATTTACACAAAAATGGAGAAACAAGGCTAATGTTACAAGTGTTGCAAGACTGTCACAAAAACGCTCTTTTTTGAAAAAGTGTGTCAACAGCAATTTTTGTGGAGGTGGTATAGGTGAACCGTAAGGAGTTATATAGCGAGATTCAGATTGGATGTATTCAGCATTGTAAATATTATACGTTTCAAATTTCAAAGAAAATAGAGTTACGAGGTGAGAGTTATGATTGTTGCAAAAATGGTACATGTCACTTTTATGTCAATTTGTTCCATTTGTGCAAAATACTTTAGTTGGCCATTTCGACCTTGCAAATTCACCAGAGTTTTGGTTTCAGTGTTGTTACACCTTCAAGGCATCAAATAAAGCATCTTTCATTTTTGGTTTGAGGTGTCACGTGGCTCTGAAGTAAGAGAACGAGTAAGGTGTCAATTCTTTGCATATGACGTGTTTGACGAAATGCTTTCTCAAAATAAAAAAAAGGAAGTTATATTGTTTTAAGAAGATTCATTAAAAAAAAATCTTTTTAAAATTGAAAAGGTAAAAATAATGCATGTGTGTGCTTTTTAAGTGACAAGGGATTTTATTGAAAAGCGGGGACTTTATTTTATAAAGAAAGAAGTGTGTGTGGAGAAAAATAAAGAGTGAAAATCCATGATTTTTGAAGAGTAGTGAAAAATGTCACTTCAAAATTTTGGGCATAAATTTCTCATATGATATCCATTTTGGCTGAAATTTTGAGAGGATTTTGAAGACAAAGTGTTGCACAATACCCAGAAATAATTTAGCAATTGGAAAAACGAGCTAAGAGAACAATCATTTTTTTTTTAGAAGAGAAGATTCAAATTCTGAGTAATGCAGAGAGAGGGATGTTATACTGGTTGAAATAGAAAGTTTTAGATTTTAAGCTTACAGACCATAGAGGGTTCTGGTTTCAGTGAAGGCATTCATATATGTCATTTTATTATCAATATCAAAATCAAGTGGGTTCTTGGTAGAGGGGTTGATGCTCCTTTCTATTGGTGCAGATAAATCGGGGGTTGGTGCTCCTTTCTGTTGGTGCAGATAAATCAGGGGTTGGTGCTCCTTCCAGTGGGTGTTGGTAAATTGATTATAAATTTGGTGCTTTGTAAAGGCTGGATTTGGATGGGAGTCCAAATAGTCATTTTTGAGGATGTAGCCAAATCGGTGAACCTCGGTATATCTTATGTTGTGTGATGTTCTCTTGTTATACTTACTTTATTTGATTTTATGTTTTCATTTTTTTGGCTTTGAGTGTTGAAGATTTAAGTTTTAAAGAGCTACACTGATTCACCCCCCTCTCAGTGTCATTGTGAGACTAACAATTGGTATCAGAGCGAGGTTTATGAACAAGCTTAACCGGCTAGGGTGATCTTGGAAGTGACACAATGACAGGTGGTGAAGGTTTCTCATCAAACAAAGCACCATTTTTTGATAGAACTAATTACGCATTTTGGAGACTCAAGATGCAGACATATCTTTGTGCTTTGGGATGCGACATTTGGGATTCAGTAGATAGTGGATACACAATATCCACCACTTCTCCAACTGATGCTATCGATAAGAAATTATTTGAGAATGACTCAAAAGCAAAAAATGCTCTCATGTGTGGATTAGTGGACAACGAACCGGTAAAGATTATGGGTTGTAAAACGATAAAGGAAATATGGGACAAACTGAAGAGCATTCATGAAGGAGACGTTAAGATCAAGGAGGCCAAGTTACAAACACATTGAGCTCAGTTCGAAGTATTAAAGATGAATGACAATGATAATATAAATGCATATATGCTGAGAGTTAATGAATTCATTAATGCGATTAGAGGACTCGATGAGGAAATCAAAGATTCTATCATCATGAAATAGGTATTAAGATCATTTCTCCAAAGATTTGATTCTAAAGTTTTAGCTATAGAAGAAGCTAAAGATCTAAATTTTTTTAGTATGGATGAGATGCATGGTTCTTTGACTGCATATAAGATGAGAATAGAAAAATCTAAACCCACAGACAAAGAAGATACTTTTAAAGCCCATAAAAATATGAAAGCAAAACAAAAATCCTAGGAAGAAGAGACATCAGATGAAATGGAATCAAACTTTGTTCGAAAACTAAAAAAGGGAAAAGAAAAATACAGAGGAAATTTACTGTTTAAATGTTTCAACTGTGGAGGCATTGGGTATTTTGCAGCTAAATGTCCACTTAATGAGAAGAACAGAAGTGATGAAGGATCACACGAAGAAAGAAGTGACTGGAAGAAAAAAACAAATTTTAAAAAAGGTAACTTCAAGAAGAAAAGTTTCATCTCCAAGAATGTCAGTTCATCAGAAGATAGCTCCAGTGAGGACTCTAAAAAGGAAACAGGTGAAGCTATTTTCATGGCACTTAAAGAAGAAAAACCAAAAAAATAACAAGAATGTGATGAAGAAGAAATTGATGCAAAAGTGAATTTGGAAGAGGAACTAATTGCAGCTCTAGATGAATTGAAGATAGAAAGAAAAAGAATAAGAAAATTTCAAGAAAGCTTGAGGATGCAAATGAAATCATAACAAATTTGAAAGTACAGATAGAAAAATCCAAGAAAATATTCAAAGATCTCGAAGTGCAAATAACCATGAAAATAGATTATTGCAACAAGCTAGAAGAAGAGATTGTTGGTTTAAGAATGCAGCTAGAAGAGATGAATAAGAAAATTAGTTGTTATCACAAACGTGAAGAAAGTTCTATGAAGCTGGATAAGATCATAAATAACCAAATGACTACAGGCATAAAATTTGGTTTGGGTTTTGATGAAGGAGAATCATCAAATGGATCAAAGGCCATCAATGAAGAATCCACAAATAATGAAGAGAAGAAACAGGTTGATCAAGCAAAAATGAATCATGCAAAGGAAATCAATAATGCAAGGCACGAAAGGGTAATTGACAATGATGGCTTCACCAATGTCACACATCAAAGAAGAAGAAGATTTATAGCTCCTACGACAACATGGCAAAGACCACCACCTAGGTTCAATCATCTCTTTTTTGGTTACTATTTTAAATGCAATGGTTATGGACATAAGATCTCAGATTTCAAGTATAATGTAGGACCAAGGAATTTTACCAATAGAAATGATTTTTCACCTTTGATGGATTATGCAATAGAATGTTATAACTGTCATAATTTTGGGCATATTGCAAGAAATTATCGAAGTACATTTGCATCAAATCAATTTTAGGGAAGAAAATTTCAGCCAAATGGAATAAGACAAAATAGAAATTTTTTTGAAAAACATGCACAAGCTATTGAAAAAGAAACACCAAAACAAGAGCCCAAAATTGTAATCAGACCTGAGTGGAAAGAAAAAAGTGACCTAAAGAAGAAAATGAATCCTTGATCGTATAGACGACATTTAAAGCGTAGAATAAATCCACACCATGGATACTTGATAGTGGATGCTCTAGTCATATGACAGGTGACAAACAAAAATTTGAGAAGTTGCAGCAATATGAAGGTGGTTCAGTAAATTTTGGAAACAATGATGGAGCTAAGATAGTTGGCAGGGGTTCAGTTAAAATTAGTGACAAAAAAACCAAGTCAAAAGAAGTCTTGTTTGTGGTTGGTCTGAAGCATAACTTGTTGAGCGTAAGTCAAAGTTGTGATAGAGGTCATGAAGTGATCTTTAAGAAGTAAGGTTGTGAAGTCAAAAAGGTAAACAATGGGAAGTTGATAGCAACTGGATCAAGGACATCTGGCAACCTGTACACTCTCTCAAAGACTTTAGAAGGATCTTGCTTGATTGTACATGAAGAAGAGAATTGGTTGTGGCACAAGAGGCTCGATCATATCAATTTTGATAATCTAGTAAAAATAAGATCAAAGAAAGTAGTGAGAGATATTCCCACCATTGGCAAACCATAAAATAACATTTGTGCTTCATGTCAAAATGAGAAGCAAACTAGAGCCTCACTTAAAACAAAAGAGCACTACACAAGAAAACCTTTGGAACTAGTACATACTGATTTATGTGGACCCATGAGAATGCAAAGCATAAACGATGACAAATATTTCATGTTGTGTATAGATGACTATTCCAGGTTGACATGGGTACTATTTTTGAAGCATAAATCAGAAGTTTTTGAGATGTTCAAGGTTTTCAAAAACAAAGTTGAGAATAAAACAAGAAAAATAATTAAATGTTTAAGGTCAGACAGAGGAGGAGAGTTCATTTTAGAGTATTTCATAGAGTATTGTGAAAAATATGGCATTAGGAGACAATTTTCAGCAGCTAGGACACCTCAGTAGAATGGCGTGGTAGAAAGAAAGAACAGGACAGTGCAGGAAATGGCACAGACTATGTTGACTGAGAGCAAAGTAGTAGACAAATTTTAGAAGAGGTAGTCCATACTGCAGTATACATACAAAATAGGTGCATGTTGAGGATGCATGAAAGCAAAACTCCTTATGAGTTGTGGTTCGGTAAAAATACAACAACAAGATACTTTAAAGTTTTTGGCAGCAAGTGTTACATCAAAAGAAATAAATAAAACCTTGGTAAGTTTGAAGATAGAGCAGATGAAAGTATTTTTCTTGGCTATTCGTCAAAAAGCAAAGCTTACAAATGCTACAACAAGAGGCTAAGGAAAATTGTGGATAGTTCCAATGTTAAAGTTGATGAAGGAAGGGAATGAGTAATTAGTTATGAAGAGAACTACCCAATTTATTAAGAGGCCATTGAAGGAGATGAAGAAAAAGAAACGGAAAAGAAACCAAAAATTGACTCAGAGGATTCAAACAGTGATTCAAAAGTGGAAGAAAACAAGAAATTCAAAACAGGCAGATGGCATAAAGATCATCCTAGAGAGAAAATAATTGGAGACCCCACAATTGGTGTTTAGACAAGAAGAAGATTAGTAAGTAACTACTCTTTATTATCCAAAATTGAGCCCAAAAATGTTGTTGATGCAAGCAAATATGAAAGTTGGGTAAAGGCAATAAATGAAGAATTAGATCAGATCAAGAAAAACAAGACTTGGGAGTTAGTACCAAGACCCACAAATAAAAATGTAATCGATACTAAATGGGTCTTTCGGAACAAATTGAATGAAGACAGATAGGTAGTCAGGAACAAAGCAATATTGGTATGCAAAGACTATGCACAAGTTGAAGGTATTGAATTTGAGGAAATATTTGCACCTATGGCCAGACTAGAGGCCATTAGAATATTTTTGGCTTTAGCGGTTTACAAGAATTTCAAAGTTTATCAAATGAATGTGAAATCAGCATTTTTGAATGGGAAACTTGAAGAAGAGGTTTATATTGAGTAGCTAGATGGGTTCCAGCTTGGTGATGATCCCAAATTGGTTTGCAAGTTGAAGAAAGTGTTATATGGCTTAAAAGAGGCACCTCGAGCATAGTATGCAAGGCTAGACAATTATCTTACTCAACAAGGGTTCAAGAAAGGTATGGTGGATAGTAATTTGTATGTCAAAATAGAAAATGGTCATATTATTGTTCTTTTTGTATATGTAGATGATATCATATTTGGCAGCAAAAAATATGAGTTGTGTAAAGATTTAGCAAATAAGATGCAGAAAGAATTTGATATGTCAATGATTAGTGAAATTTCGTATTTCCTCGGATTGCAAGTTAATCAAAAGGATAAGCACATATTTATTTCTCAAATTAAATATGTGAAAGAGATGCTGAATAAGTTCACAATGGAGGATTGTAAGCCAGTTAGCACTCCCATGATGATAGGTTGTAAGTTGAGCAAAGATGACAAATCTCCACATGTTGATCAAACTATGTATAGATCTATGATTGGGAGATTACTGTACTTGACAACTACTAGACCAAATTTTTTGTAGGCAGTATGCATGGTAGCACAATTTTAGGCTAGTACCAAGGAGACTCATGTGACAACAGTAAAGAGGATTCTTCGGTACCTCAATGGTACTATGGAGTATGGGTTATGGTATCCAAAAGGTAAGGACTTCACCCTTATTATGTATTCAGATGCATATTGGGTAGGATGTTTAGATGACAAGAAGAGTACTGGTGGAGGTGCATTCTATCTTGGAGATAGGTTGGTTGCGTGTTACAATAAGAAATAGGAGTCAGTCTCCTCATCCATAGCAGAGGCAGAATACATTGCAGCAACAACGTGTTGTACGCAAGTGTTATGGATGAAATAAACTTTGAAGGATCTTGGCATTAATTTTAGTGAGTCAATTTTAGTTAAGTGTGATAACACCAGTGCCATTAACATCTCAAAGAATCCGGTTATGCATTCTTGCACAAAACATATTGCTATCCAGTATCATTTTTTGAAGGAGAAAGTTGCGAAAGGTGAGGTTAAGTTGGATTTTGTTCCAAAAATAGAGCAAGTAGCAGATATCTTCACCAAACCATTACCCAAGGAAGTATTTGAGTACCTTCGTAAGAAATTGGGAGTGGTTACACTTCCCAAGAATTGACTAGCTATTGGGGCCACATTCTCAGGGGGAGCATTTGTGTATTTGTTTATCTTTTTGCTCATGTTTGTGATTTTTGCTAAGTGTAATAGTTTTTTCCTGAGAATTTTTTGCATGGAATCAGGGGGAGTTTGCAACAGCCCTTTGGTCTTGTTGTCAAAGGGGAGAAGAGTTACAAGAAATTGTGCGTGTGTTGCCAACAATTCCAAAGGGAGAGATTGTTGAGCAAGGTGCAACGACAATATTGTCATTGTTGTCAACACACTCATATGGATAGGTTGATGCAATGGACATTTTTTCAGAGTATGTACAGTGATTTTTAATGCTTATGAGGATTTTTTTGATGTTCGGGTGAAGTTGTTACAGGTTGTTCGTACAAATTTGCAAAAGTTGAAAAAATCATCAAGAAGTTGTTAAAAATTGTAAAAGTCATCATGGGCATAGTTGGATAGGATGGATCACTTTGGAACATACCAAAATGTTAGGAAATATTCCAGAACAACATTGGATGTGTCAACACAGTGTTTGGATTGATCGGTGACATTTCTGGTATCTTTGCGGATGATTTGGCAAGTGGTTGTACAAGCCAAAAAAGGGCAATTTTGTCAGAAGCACTGTGAGTAAACCAAGAATAATTTGATAGCAAAATTCAAATTGGAGGTGGTCGTTATCTTCAAGAACATGTGTTCCAAATTTCCACCAAAACAGATAAACAAGATGAATGTTACAAGCGTTGCAATACTGTCACAAAAACTCTCCTTTTTGAAAAAGTGTGTCAGTAGCAATTTTCATGGAGGTGGTATAGGCGAACCATAAGTATTTACACAATAATCTTCAGATTAGATGTAGTAAGTATTGCAGAGATTCTATGTTTCAAATTTTAGAGAAAACAGAGTTACGAGGTGAGAGTTATGATTGTTACAAAATGGTACAGGTCACTTTTATGTCAATTTGTTCCACTTGTGCAAAATCCTTTAGTTGGCCGTTTCGACCTTGTAGAGTTGCCAGAGTTTCAGTTTTAGTGTTGTTACACCTTAAAGGCATCAAATGGAGCATCTTTCATTTTTGTTTTGAGGTGTCACATGGCTCCGAAGTAAGAGAACGAGTAAGGTGTCAATTATTTGCATGTGACGTGTTTGACGAAATACCTTCTCAAAATAAAAAAAGGAAGTTATATTTTTTTAAGAAGCTTCATTAAAAAAATATTTTTAAAATTGAAAAGGTAGAAAGAATGCATGTGTGTGATTTTTAAGTGACAAGGGATTTTATTGAAAAGTGGGGATTTTATTTTGTGAAGAAAGAAGTGTGTGTGGAGAAAAATAAAGAGTGAAAATCTGTGATTTTTGAAGAGTAGTGAAAAACGTCACTTCAAAATTTTGGACATAAATTTCTCATATGATATCCATTTTGGCTGAAATTTTGAGAGTTCTCAGAAAAAGTGTTGCACAATACCCAGAAAGCGTTTAGCAATTGGCAGAATGAACTAAGAGAACAATCAATTTTTTTTAGAAGAGAAGATTCAAATTCTGAGTAATGTAGAGAGAGGGATGTTATACTTGGTGAAATAGAAAGTTTTATATTTTGAGCTTACAGACCATAGAGGGTTCTGGTTTCAATGAAGAAATTTGTATATGTCATTTTATTATCAATATCAAAATCAAGTGGGTGCTTGGTAGAGGGGTTGGTGCTCCTTTCTGTTGGTGCAGATAAATCAGGGGTTGGTGCTCCTTTCTTTTGGTGTAGATAAATCAGGGGTTGATGCTCCTTCTAGTGGGTGCTGATAAATTGATTGTAAAGTTGGTGCTTTACAAAGGCTAGATTTGGATGGAAGTTCAAAAAATCATTTTCAAGGATGTATCCAAATCGGTGAACCTCGATACATCTTATGTTGTGTGATGTTCTCTTGTTATACTTTCTTTATTTGGTTTTATGTTTTTAGTTTTTTGGCTTTAAGAGTTTAAGGTTTAAGTTTTAAAGAGCTACACTGATTCACACCCCCTCTCAGTGTCATTATGGGACTAACAAATTGTCTCATCGATAAGGTGAGATCAAGGTTATGCATAAGGGGTCGGCCCAAAAATTTATTTATAAAAATTTGATGAATCAGTTTTGAAATCTAGGTGAATAGTGTCCAAATGCATGTAGAAAATTCACTATTATTAGGGGTAATGTTGAAAATTTAAACTTAAAATGGTCAAATTATTATAAAATTGGGATGAATCGACCCAAAAAAAAATTTACACCCAAAATTTTTTGGCTAAAGGGCCCTGGTCAAAGGTCCCAAATATTAGCCAATTCTAAATTTCAAAAATCCTAATTATAACGAATTTGGCAATAAATAACCATTATGCATAACCCTGGGTGAGATAGATAGATTGAGTCAGCTCATAGTAAAGATGAGATGGATGACTTTAGCTATCTCATCAATAAGATGAGATAGATAGATTGAGTTAGCTCATAGTAAAGATGAGATGGATGACTTTAGCTATCTCATCGATAAGATGAGATAGATGGATTGAGTCAGATCATAGTGAAGATGAGATAGATACCTTAAGTTAGCTCATCGTAGGTGAAATGACTATTCTTGGTTAAGTTAAATATACTTAATAAGAAGTAATAGATGTAGAGTTCTATTCTTAGGATTTAAGCTTACTTAGCAGAAAGAGTAGATAGGAAGTCTATTCTTGAGAGGGGTATGGGACCCTCTCTCTAAATTAATAGAGAATTTATCAGATTTTGAGATTGGTAAGCTTTTAAAGGTACATAAATCCACCTTGGGAGCAGATCCTAAGACTAGAAAACAAGAAAATCCTGCTCAACTCCAAGCCCTTAAAGAATACGTATAGCAATTTGATTTGAAATCACTTGGATTTAATGAATAAATTTAAGAAAATGTAATCTCAAGATGAGAGTTGCAGTGAATTTTAGGCCAAAAATAAAGGAAATCTTGAAGAGTAAGATTTCAACATGGACGATGGACTCTTGTGCTTTAAGGATGGGGTATTTTTACCCAAAATTGATAATTTGAGGTGATGCATTATGCAAAAATTACAATGTTTTCTTATTTCTATTGCCTTGTAGGTACAAATATGTGAGAAATTAGGAATAAAACCTCCTTCTGGATAGATTTGAAGAAGGATGTTATTACTTATGTTGCTCAATGATTAGGATTGCATCTCCTATAGAGTGAATGTAATATTGATATTTGTGAGGGATAATGAAATTTTGTTTAAACTCAATAAAATGGAAAGTAAAAATTATCCTTGATCATATAAATTTGCATAGCAATAATGTTTTTGCAAGAAACACCCAGGACAATGTTTAGTCCCAAGGGGTAGTATGTCATGACCCTCCTTGGCAAAACTTTTAGCATGAAAAACTATATGTTGATCAATGATCAAGGTTATGCATAAGGGGTTGATCTCAAAATATATTTATAAAATCAAGGTGAATTGTCTTATAATCTCGATGAATTATGTAGAAGGATACATGGTGAATTGCATTCATTTATCTCTAAAAATTTTCAAATCGTGACAATTTTTTTTGTGTTGGGGGCTATGAATATTGGTTTACAAAATCTAAAAATGTATGGTAAACTTAAAGGATTTAGGCTGAAATGAAAGGCTTTTAGCCTTTATGATTTATGATGATCGGTCTGAGACATGTATGGCGATCGACTACATACATGACGATTGATTGCAGATATGACAATCAGTGGTAGGTATGACGATCGTCTGTAGACATGACGATAGATTGCAGGTATGACGATTGACTGTAGATATGATGATCGATTACAGACATGATGATCAGCTATAGATATGACAATAGGCTATAGGTATGATGATCGAATGTAGATATGACAATCAGATATATGCATGATGATCAATTGTAGGTATGATGATCAGATGTAAGCATGATGATCAGTTGTAGGTATGATGATCAGTTGCAGGTATGCTAATCGATTATAGGAATTTTGATCAGGTGTAGGCATGTCGATCAATTTTAGGAATACTGATCAACTGTATGTATGATGATCACATACAAATATGATGATCATATGCAGGTATGACGATTAGTTGTAGGTATGATGATCGACTACTGATGTAGGAGCATCCAATGGTGTAAGAGTGATCTTGCATCACCCAAATTGTATTTATTTCATTTTATTCTAGCATTTATTTAGTTGTTTAGAGGATGGATAAATAGACCCAATTCCAAAATAATCGTCCCAATATCCTGAGTGGTTTGGGAGATATGTAAATTTTAATGTCTTCTACCCTATCAAAACTAGTGAAAATTCTTGCTAGTAAAACTAGTAAAACTTGGAGGTCAATTTTGAAGGCCTTAGAGGCCTTTTTAAGGGATGAAATATGGCAATACTATGTGTAAATATAGTATCGAGTCACAAACCCCTTTGAGAACTTCCCAAAAACATGCACCAATAGTTGTTTTGAGCAATGAGCGATGAGTTATGACCTCAGGAAGTTTGCCCCCAAAATTTAATTTTGAATTAGATGGTTCTAGGAAGGAAAAGGGAAAATAGGGTATTTGAGGGGGAATTTTGAATTTATAATCAATTGGTCTCTGTAAGATCTACTCTCAGAATAGTAATACAAGAGAGGCTTGGCTCAATTTACATTTTCTCTATTTTTTATGGATTGTGTGTAGTTTGTTTAATACAACTTTACTTCAAGTGGTATCAGAGTAGGAGTTCTTGAGTGTGTAAACAAATATCTGAATGTGAGGTAGTTTACACTAGGAATTTTGGTTAGGATTTGTGAGATACAAGAGCAAAATGCCTCTGGGAAGAAACCATGGTGGTGGGAGAAATGCTGTGGTTTCGAAAGGAAATTTTAGAGCTTTGCAGAGGCAAGTTCAGGCTCTACAAGAGGAGCTGCATAGAGGGTTTGGGATAAGGGGAGAATATGGGAGTGAAGATGAAGATGAAGAGGAAGAGGACCAGTTTGAGAAAGAAGAAGAGGTAGTATATCGTACACAAGCTAGGTTATATAGAGCTATATCTGATATTGGGGAGAGATCGAAGATGGAGGTTTCTACGTATTCTAAAAATCTTAATATGGAAGAGTTGATCGACTAGATCAATGACATGGAAGAATAATTTAAGTATGAGGAGGTTGAAGACCTTGAGAGGGTCAAGTTTGCTAAGACCAAGGTGAAGGGTCATGCCAGTATTTTGTGGAAGGGATTATAGTTGGAAAGAAATAGGAGAGGGAAGGAAAGGATAACAAGGTGGGAGCAGATGGTGGAGAAGTTGAAGAGGTAGTTCATTCTAGCTGATTACGAGTTGGATTTTCTAAAGAAAATATAGGGTTTAAGGTAGTCAAGCAAGTATCTTAAATAATACACAAAGGAGTTTTATAAGATCCTAATAAGAACAGGCCATTCTAAGGCCAACAAGGAGAAGGTAGCCCGTTACATAAATGGGTTAAGAGCAAGTATTCAAGAGGAGCTAAGTATGGTTAGGATGACCACCATAGAATATGCTTACTAGTTTGCCTTGAAGGTAGAAGATAAACTGAACAGGATATTTGAAAGAAAAAAGAGAGGAAGATTTCATGGTGGAACAACTGGTGGGAGAACAAATGGAGGACAAAATGAGGACCAAAAGAATACTGGAGAAACAAGCAATAATTAGGAATAGAAGGGGGAGAATACTTACCGCCCTTGTGAGCAGAATAATGGCTACTAAAGAGAAAGAGGAAGGTCTGGATGAGGGCCTGTAAGAGGAGGATTTTGTGGAACCTATTTCCAATATGGTGAAGAAGGACATTGAGCATACGAGTACCCACAACACCAAGGGGGAATAAATAAGAGACCTGAAGGTAATGCCCGAGTTGTTGTTGTAGATGAAGATGTTGAATCTAAGAACTATGAGGAAGTAGAGAGAGGAGAATTTTTGGTCACAAGGAGATCCTTGTGAAGAACACAAGCTTATACTAAGAGGGGAGGTGAATAGTATAGCATCCACTTTTTACTTTCTTTCCAAACCAATATCAATTAATGTCCTTAATTACAATAACCAAATATAGTAGTGTGCATTAATAACTTAGATAACAATAGTAAGCAAGAGCACAAGTCACCACACACAATTGAGACACAAGATTTAACATGGTTCCCCCAATGTGGAGTACTCCACAAGATAATATCCTTATAATATTTCACACAGAAATAAGGATACTTATCCAATACAATGATTCTTTTGATCTACTCAAAGCTAGGTAATACACTGATCTGCTTAGGTAGGAAATCCACTGATTTGTTCAGCTAGGCAACACACTGATCTGCTCAGGTAGGCAACATACTGATCTACTCAAGTAGGCAATCCACTGATCTTATCATCTAGGCACTCCACTGATCTACTCAACAAGCTCACACAAAACTTATCCAAATCTGTTCAATAAGTTCACACAGAACTTGTCCAAATCTGCTCAACAAGCTCACATAGAACTTGTCCAAATCTGATCAACAAGCTCACATATAACTTATCCAAATATGCTCAACAAGATCACACAAAACTTATCCAAATATGCTTAACAAGCTCACACAAAACTTGTTCAAATATTCTCAACAAGCTCACACATAACTTGTCCAAATATTCTCAACAAGCTCACATAGAACTTGTCCAAATCTACTCAACAAGATCACATAGAACTTGTCCAAATCTTCTCAAAAAACTCACACAAAACTTTTCCAAATATGCTCAACAAGCTCACACAAAACTTGCTCAAGTAGCACTCAAATCTCATCCATAAATCTACAAAGGCAAGGCTCAATGATGAACTCAACAATGAATGACAACAATGATCCACAATGATCTCAACTCAAATCAATCTCAACTCAACTCAAGTCAACTCATAGAAGCATAAAGAGAATTGTTAGAGACTCAATATGTTCTAAGCTCAATATCAACTCAACTCAAGTCAACTCATAGAAGCATAAAGAGAATTTTTAGAGACTCAATATGTTCTAAGCTCAATCTCAAATCAAATCAAAATTATAGAATAGTTTATTTCATGGAACTTAAACAATCACTTCACACATCACTTGAATAGGCTCAATCAAATCAACTCAACCAATCATAACAAGAGACATCTCTTTCTCACAAAATCCTAGTCCAAGCATGTATCAACCAACTCAAATGTTTCCAACAATTCTCAACCACAAATCTCACATAACAATGATACTCATGTTCTTTTCAAGTTCTTTTCATAACCAATGGGCTTCAAAAACTATGCTTATAAAACAAGGTTTAAACACAAATCTCAAACCAGAAAACCTTGAAGCATTTAACCAACCACTTTAAAAAAGGAAACTACAATCAATCCTTTTCTCTCCAATGATATTTCAGAAATCAACCACCATAATCAATCAATAGAGAATGTGCCCATACCTTTTATGAAGATGAAGAAACTTCTTTGGAAATCTACCACACTCAACAAACTTCTTTTTCAACTTTCAAAAAGGGTTAGAGATCATGATTAATATCATAACAACAATATCCAAATAACACCTTATCACTCGTACTCAACAAAATGCATCATGTCCCCTTATGAAAGAATTAATCACTTTTGAAAAAGAACAAAACAACCTTCACTTTTGAACCCCTTTATAAAAATAAAAATATCTCTTTACATACACCTTATTTCTCCCTCTAAGCAAGTTAATCAAATAGCCCTCGAAATAATCTTTCCAACAATATATAATATGATATACTTCGAAAAGGAAAATCACCAGAAATCTATCTTTTTCTCAACATGCATCACAACCCTTATCTCTCCTAGGGCAACCTTAGAAAAATAAAATATTAGGAAATATTATTAACTGGCCTTTGTCCTCAGCAAGATTCGATCCCCGATCGCTGCCCCTGCACCTCTCTAACTGTAGTGCCAACAACTACGTGATCCAACCGTTCACATAGAATAGTGAGTGCAAACCTTCTATTTGTTTGCTCCGAGCGTGTCCTCAAACACCACATGCGCCAAAAGAGTCCTCCATTTCACTTTGCAAAACTAGCACTGGCAGGATTCAAAATTCGGATATGCTAGCATTTCAAAACCTTACACGCCTTCCTATTGTTGTTAGGCCACAAGCACCTACGGTGCTTGGTAAGGGACCTCCGTTACTTTTATTGCCTCCTTTCTCCACTAGATTCGAATGAGTTGCGACGCCTTTGATCCCTCTTCGAATGAACACCCTTTGCACACTCTTTAACATACTGGGACATTTTTGCTTCCTTAGCAATTCAAGTGCATCACCATCATCAAGGACATAGGGTTA
The DNA here is from genome assembly GCA_028583015.1 of Wollemia nobilis. Lineage (NCBI taxonomy): Eukaryota > Viridiplantae > Streptophyta > Pinopsida > Araucariales > Araucariaceae > Wollemia > Wollemia nobilis. The sequence goes on from JAQPPZ010016984.1 coordinate 3,507,644, forward strand.
AATCAAAGCATTTGGTGGCATATTTATATATGCCTTCCTCCTTTATTTTGACATCGATGCTATAAATTAAACTTTAATATTATATGCTTCCTCCTTTCTTTTGACGTCGACGCTATAAATTAACTTTTAATTTTAAATTTAAATTTAAATTTTAAATAATTAAAATTTAAACTTAAATATTTAAAATTAAATATCTCCATCATTGAGGCACCTTTTTTATAAAAATGAAAATCCAACCTGGGTTTTAAGAAAAACCCATTTCAAATCTGCCATCCATGGTTTAAAATAAAACATTTTATTTTTCCTACCTTGGTTTTCACAAAAACCCTGTATATATTCATGCTTTCCAAAATATCATATATGCCTATTTGTGAAATAATTTGTCCACCAAAACTCAGTGTGATCCATGTAACATCAATGATCCATGTGAAATAAATGACGACATAAAATACCTCAAATTTCCAACAATATTCCCCTTTTTTCATTAATGGCAACACCTCTAATTCAAATCACCACAGTAACTACAAAAACCATTTTTGAGAATCAAAGCTGCTCCCCCTGACTCAATACTCTCTTTGGAGGTTGCTCCCTCTAACTCAATGCTCTCTTTGGAGGCTGCTCCCACTAACTCAAATCTCTCCCCCTTACTAAAATCTCTCCCCCTTTGACATCAATGGCAAAAGGGACACCTATGGGGCTAAAAGATATAATTCTTAAGCTTAGCCCCCTCACCACATTCTCTCTTTAGGTGATTAATTTTGGGGTGGGAGTACTTTTACTCCCATATTACATTGTTTCTTTCCTCTATCAACTTCCTTCCATATTTTCTTGATATCCTTCTCTTGATAAATTACTTGATCTTCTTGTCTAGAACCTGTTTGATCTTCTTACCTTGAACCTGTTTGGAATTGAGTCCTACACCATTTTGCAATATGTCCAAAGTTATTGCAATTAAAACACTTGATATTGTAGCCTTTGGATGGTGCCCAAATCCTAAAATTTTCCTTAAACTAATTTTCATATCCATTCCTTTCTTGAACCCTGTATTGTGAAGCTCTGTTTTCATGACCATTATGACCATGACTTCTGAATTGTGTAGCTCTAAAACCAAAACCATTTTGATCATTTTATTTGCACTGAGAATCTCTATGACCAATCTTGTTGCATAAGAAGTAATGTCCCTGAAAACCATTCCTTCTTCCTTTGAATTTTCATCTATCAAAATCAAACTTCTTTGATCCATGGACCATGCAGTGTATAGCCCAGTGTCCAAATCCATTACAAGAAAAAAATTGTCCTTGAAAAGCCCTTTGTTCATGCCTTAGTTCCTCATAACTTGCTTGACCATTATCCCCATGATCATTTTCAACTTGTGCATTGCATCCTTGAACCTTATTTGTAGTATTTAAATCCTTTTCCTTAATTTCTTCCTTGCTTTCCTCTTCAAGTATTTCTTTTCCTTTTGAACTTGATTCACCTATCTCAAAACAAGATCCAAAATAAATATTTGGAGCCATAGGAACTTTGGAAATTTCTTCATAAAACTTAGGTGCTTCCTTGCTTTCATATTTTAGAACTTCCTTTCATTTTGAGTGTGATTCCCCAAACCTAAAATATGAGACCTTTGGTGCTTTGGAATCTTCCTCTTCTTTCTCTTCATTTGTGTCAAGTAGCAAATTGGCACACATATCTATAGCCTCTGAAATGCAAGTATCAATTTCTACTGCTTCTTTTTCTTTAGGAACCAGTTATTCCTTATAGATTTCTGAAATAAAGCCTCCTAATACAAATATAGGTCCTCTTGTACTTATTTTTTATTTTCCTTCTTCATAACCAAACCATGTATTTATAAATGGATCTCATTGTAAATCCAAAAAATTATCCAGAGTTTTTGAATTCCTTTGAAATTGTGCTAACTCATTTATGTAGGTCCCCAAAATTTTTTGATCTTCTTCTTCTAACTATTTACACCTTTCTTTATTCTCCTTAAATTGCTCAAAAATAGTGACGTCGAGCTCTTTTGTTTCTTGAAGCTCTTTTTCCAAATATTGAATGTGTTGATTAAGCATCATTTTGACCTTTTCATTTTCATGCACCTTATTTTCAAGCCTTTTGATTTTCCTTTCCAATATCCTAATTTTCTTTTCTTGTTTTGTGGATTCCTCTTCTTCATCATCACTACTACTAGAATTGTCACTAGAACTGTTGCTAGAACTATTACTGGAACTGTTGCTTTCTTTTTCAACAAATAATCTTTCCTTGTTGCAATTGCTGTAGTATGTGCAATCATCATATATGTGCCAAAAATATCTGCATATGAAGCATTTTAGTATCCTTAGACCCTTATTGTATATATTTGCTTGCTCAATGGCTATGGCAAGCTCTTCATGTCTTTATTCAATAGATATATCCTCTTCTTTAACTTCAATACCTAGGAATAGGTGTTCTTGCATTTCTCCACTTATTCCAAAGAATGTACATTCATCTTCATCTGACTGGTTTTCATTGCTATGAACTGAACCATCACTTGCTTCTTCAATGTAGTAAGATTTCTTTACCTTATGAAAATTTATCTTCTTCTCATACATGTATTACTTATATCTGTCATCTTTGTCATGCTTATGTTTTCCATATTCTTTTCTTTTGTGACCCTATTTTCATCATCACTATTTTGTTCATGTGGAAACTTGTGTGCATAGTGACCAAAATCACCACACTTGTAGCATTTGACTTTCCTCATATCTCTGTAATTCCTTGAGTCTTTATTCCTTTTGATGAAGTTAGCTTCCTCATCATTAACTGAATATCTATCTCTGGAACCTTCCATTTCTCTTTCTCTAAAGCCTTGAATGCAATATATTTTATTGGAACCTGATGCTTACTCACCCTCATATCATAAGTTGTGAGAGTTCCTTGTAGTTCTTCCATTGTTAGTTTATTGATATCCATTATTTCTTCTATTGCTGAAACCTTTGCATCATACTTCATGGGAAGTGATCTCAAAACATTTTGAGTAACTTATAATTCTTTCATCTCAAATCCTAGGCCTCTCATGGTGTTAGTAATCTCATCAACTCAAAGTAAAAACCTTGCAATATCTTCAAAATCTTCCATTTTCAATTCCTCAAATATTTTTCTACGAGTTTGTAGTTTTGGCAACTTTACCTTGGAATCTCCTTCATAAGTATTCCGCAACTTGGTCCACATTTCATTAGATAAATTACATACCATGACCTTTGCAAAATATGTCTCACGTAGCCCACTCAAAATACAATTTATTGCTCTTGCATTGATCTCAACCAATTTTTTGATAGTCTTATCTGACTCGGGATCACCTTTAACCTTATACTCTTTTTCAACCATCTACCATACCTCATATCCTTCTGATATCAAGTAGTTCTTCATTCTCATTCTCCATAAAGCATAATTATTATCATCAAATAGTGGTGTCTTATTTGTATATGATCCATTCTATGAAGCCATCTGTGTTCTTGTAGAATCTGCCCTCAAGCTGTTAGCATTTTCGAAGGAACCTGCTCTGATACCAATTGAAGAACACAAGATTATACTAAGAGGGGGGTAAATAGTATACCACCCACTTTTTAATTTCTTTTCAAACCAATATCAATTAATGTCCTTAATTACAATAACCAAATATAGTAGTGTGCATTAATAACTTAAATAGCAATAGTAAGCAAGAGCACAAGTCACCACACACAATTGATACACAAGATTTAACGTGGTTCCTCTAATATGGGGTACTCCACAAGATAATATCCTTATAATATTTCACACAAAAATAAGAATCCTTATCCAATACAATGATTACTTTGATTTGCTCAAAGCTAGGTAATACACTAATCTTCTTAGGTAGGCAATCCACTAATCTTCTCAGCTAGGCAACACACTGATATACTCAGGTAGGCAACACACTAATCTGCACAGCTAGGCAATCCACTGATCTACTCAGCTAGGCACTCCATTGATCTGCTCAACAAGCTCACACAGAACTTGTCCAAATATGCTCAAAAATATCACATAGAACTTGTCCAAATCTGCTCAATCACATAAAACTTGTCCAAATTTGCTCAACAATATCGCACAGAACTTGTCCAAATCTGCTCAACAAGCTCACATAAAACTTGTCCAAATTTTCTCAATAAGCTCACACAAAACTTGTCCAAGTATGCTCAACAAGCTCACACAAAAATTGTCCAAATCTTCTCAACAAGCTCACACAAAACTTGTCCAAATATGCTCAACAAGATCACACATAACTTGTCCAAATTTGCTCAACAAGCTCACACAGAACTTGTCTAAATTTGTTCAACAAGCTCACACAGAACTTGATCAAGTAGCACTCAAATCTCATCCATAAATCTACAAAGGAAAGACTCAATGATGAACTCAACAATAAATGACAACAATGATCCACAATGATCTCAACTCAAATCAATCTCAACTCAACTCAAGTCAACTCATAGAAGCATAAATAGAATTGTTAGAGACTCAATATGTACCAAGCTGAATCTCAACTCAACTCAAGTCAACTCATAGAAGCATCAATAGAATTTTTAGAGACTCAATATGTTCTAAGCTCAATATCAACTCAAATCAGAATTATAGAATAGTTTGTTTCATGGAACTTGAAAAATTACTTCACACATCACTTGACTAGGTTCAATCAACTCAACTCAACCAATCATCACAAGAGATATCTCTTTCTCAAAAACCCTAGTCCAAGCATGTATCAACCAACTCAAATGTTTCCAACAATGCTCAACCACAATTCTCACATAAAAATGATACTCATGTTCTTTTTAGGTTCTTTGCATAACCAATGGGCTTCAACAACTATGCTTATAAAACAAGGTTCAAAAACAACTCTCAAACCAAAAAACATTGAATCATTCAACCAACCACTTTAAAAAAGGAAACCACAATCAATCCTTTTCTCTCCAATGATATTTCAGAAATCAACCATCATAATCAATCATTATAGAATGTGCCCATACCTTTTATGAAGATGAAGAAACCTCTTTGGAAATCTGCCACACTCAACAAACTTCTTTTTCAACTTTCAACAAGGGTTAGATATCATGATTAATATCATAACAACAATATCCAAATAACACCTTATCACTTGTACTCAATAAAATGCATCATGTCCCCTTATGAAAGAATTAATCACTTTTGAAAAAGAACAAAACAACCTTCACTTTTGAATCCCTTTACAAAAATAAAAATATCTCTTTACATACACCTTATTTCTCCCTCTAAGCAAGTTTATCCAATAGCCCTCGAAATAAGATTTGCAATGATATATAATATGATATACTTCTAAAAGGAAAATCACTAGAAATCTCTCTTTTTCTCAACATGCATCACAACCCTTATCTCTCCTAGGGTAACCTTAGAAAATAAAATATTAGGAGAAATTATTAACTTGCCTTTGTCCTTAGTGGGATTCGATCCTCGGTTGCTACCTCTACACCTCTCTAACCACGATGCCAACAACTATGTGATACAACCGCTCACATAGAATAGTGAGTGCAAAACTTCTATTTGTTTTCTCTGAGTGTGTCCTCAAACACCATGTGTGCCAAAAGAGTCCTCCCTTTCACTTTGCAAAACCAGCATCGACGGGATTCAAACTTTGGATCTATTGGCGCTTCAACACCTTACATGCCTTCCTCTTGTCGTTAGGTCACAAGCTCCTACGGTGCTTGGTAAGGGACCTCCCTTACTTTTATTACCTCCTTTATCCATTGGATTCAAACAAGTTGCGATGCCTTTGCTCCCTCTTCAAACGAACACCCTTTGTACACTCTTTAACATGCTGGCACCTTTTCACTTTCTTAGCAATTCAAACGCATCACCATCATTGAGGACATAGGGTTAAATCAAAACATTTGGTGGCATATTTATATATGCCTTCCTCCTTTCTTTTGACATAGGTGCTATAAATTAAACTTTAATATTATATGCCTCCTCCTTTATTTTGATGTCGGCACTATAAATTAACTTTTAATTTTAATTTTAAATTTAGATTTTAAATAATTAAAATTTAAACTTAAATATTTAAAATTAAATATCTCCATCACCAGGGCACCTTTTTCGATGAAACAAAAATCCAACCTGGGTTTTAAGAAAAACCCATTTCAAATATGCCATCCATGGTTTTAAATAAAACCTTTTATTTTACTTGCCTTGGTTTTCACAAAAACCCTGTATATATTCACATTTTCCAAAATATCATAAATGATTATTTATGAAATACTTTGGCCACAAAAACTTAGTGTGATCCATGTAACATCAATGATCCATGTGACATCAATGACAACATAAAATACCTCAACTTTCCAACATCTTGCTAAATGATGAGAAAGATCCATATCAGAGGAAGAGTCTATTATGGACAATGTGTAAATGCACAGGTAAGGTGTGTAATGTTATCATTGATAATGGTAGCACTGATAATATAGTTTTAGAAGGGATGGTTACCAAGTTATAGTTAGAGAGAAGGAGGCACCCACATCCATATCATATTGTATGGTTGCAGAAGGACCATAGGGCTTTGGTCAATGAGTAGTGTTTAGTAAAATTCAATATTGGAAGTTACCGTGATGAGGTCCTGTGTGACATCCTGCCTATGGATGCTTGCCATTTGTTTTTGGGAAGGCCATGGTAGTTTTATAGGCATGCAATACATTATTGGCATGCCAAAACTTACTCCCTAACAAAATATGGAGTGCACCACAAGCTAAAGACCCTAAAGGAGGTGGACAAAAAGGTATGTAGCAGTGCCATAATCTATTTATTTGATGGTATAAAGTTTTTGGATGGTCTGAGGCATGAGCATATGTGCTATGCATTAATCCCTAGAGTTAAGGAAGAACAATGCAAATATATCCCATTAGAAGTATTAGGTCTATTAGAAGAATTCCTAGATATTATATCAGACAATGTACCTGAGGGTTTGTCACCAGTGAGGAAGATCAGTCACCACATAGACTTGGTATCGAGAGCTAGTTTACCCATTAAGGTAGCCCATAGAATGACTCATGTAGAAAGTGAGGAGCTAAACAAACAAATCCAAGAGCTACTAAAAAAGGGACTGATTCAGGAGAGCTTAAATCCATGTGCAATAAATACAGTACTAGCACCAAAGAAATACAGGGAGTGGAGAATGTGTATAGACTCCCAAGATATTAAAAATATCACATTAAAATATAGATTTCTATTTCCAGGGATGGATTGAATTATGGACTGTTTGAGTGGAGCTAAGTACTTCACCAAGATTGACCTGAAGAGTGGGTACCATCAGATTCATATCAGAGAAGGAGATGAGTGGAAGACAACCTTCAAGACTAGAGAGGGTTTGTATGAGTGGTTGGTCATGCCATTTGGGCTAACCAATACACCAAGCACATTCATGTGGCTTATGAATTAGGCATTGAAGGATTTTATAGGAAAATTTGTCATCATCTATTTGGATGACATGTTAATTTTTAGCAAGACTTTGGAGGAGCACCTATTGTATACTCGATGAGTTTTTGAAAAGCTAAGGGAGGAGCAGTTGCTGATTAATTTTAAGAAGCGCAGTTTTGTGAAGAAAGAGTTGGTATAACTAGGATTTGTCATCTCAGTTGAAGATCTTAAAATATACCCAGAAAAGGTGAGGGCTATCATTGAATGGCCTACTCCAAGGAGCATTATAGAGGTAAGATCATTCCATGGTCTAGCCAGTTTTTACAAAAAAATTATTAAGAATTTTAGCAGTATTTGTGCACCCCTAATAGAGATAATGAAAGGGGATAAGAAGGAGTTTAAGTGGACTTCAAGAGAAAATAGGAGTTTTGATATTTTGAAAAAGAAAGTCACAGAGCAACTTATATTGGCACTTCCATATTTTAATAAGGTATTTTAGGTAGATTTTGATGCTAGTGGTAGTGTCATAGGAGTTGTATTGATTCAAGAAGGTAAGCTTGTTGCATACTTTAGTGAGAATCTTAATGACTTTAGGAAAAAGTATTATGTCTATGATCAAGAGTTTTATGCTATAGTTTAGGCTTTGAAAAAGTGGAGACACTATTTTTTGGCAAAAGAGTTTGTTATATATACTGATCATCATGCTTTATAGTATATTAACAGGAAAGGAAAACTAAATCAGAGGCACTTGAAATGGGTTGAATTTTTGTAGAGTTATACCTTTCTATTAAAACATAGGAGTGGGAAGTCAAATAGGGTTGCAAATGCCTTAATTAGAAGGCAAAAATTGTTGACAAAAATTAAGGTGGAGGTTATAGGGTTTGATGAACTTAAGAGTTTGTACCCTGAAGATCCAAATTTTGTAGAGGCTTGGAGAGCTTGCTTGGAACCTGTTACTTTGGATAGGACTAAATAGTTGAATTTTCTAATCCAAGATGGAATTTTATTCATAGGAAACCAATTGTGCATTCCAAGGAGTTCAATGAGAGAGAATCTGGTCAAGGAAAAGTATAATGGAGGGTTTGCTGGACACTTTGGTTGAGATAAAACCATTGCCCTCGTTAGTGAGAACTACTATTGGCCAGAATTAAAACAAGATGTGAAGAGATTTGTACAAAGTTGTAGAGTATGGTAGAGAGCCAAGGGTGTGAGGCAGAACACTGGATTATACCAACCATTACCTATACCAGAGAAACCATGGGAAGACATTAGCATGGATTTTATTCTTGGCCTGCCAAGGACATAGAGAGGGAATGACTCCATATTTGTGGTGGTTGATAGGTTTTCAAAGATGACGCATTTCATTCCCTACCAAAAAACTAATGATGTAGTTCATGTTGCAGGGTTGTTTTTCAAATAGGTGGTACAACTACATGGTCTACCAAAGAGTATTGTTTCAGAAAGGGATACCAAGTTTATTGGGTATTTTTAGAGGACCTTGTGGAAGAAATTGAAAATATATTTGAAGTTTAGTTCTGCATACCACCCGTAGCCTAATGGGCAAAGAGAAGTGGTGAATAAAATTTTGGGTATTCTAATGAGATGCTTAGTAGGAGATAAGCCCAAGGGGTGGGACTTGGTTTTACCATAGGTAGAATTTTCTTATAACAATTTTGTCAACAAGAGTACTAATAAATACCCATTCCAAATTGTGTATGGGAGTAGCCCAAGGAATGCTTCTAAGTTAAGAAATATGGACAAAGGGGAAAAGAGCAGTGCTAAGGCTGAGGACTTTGTAGAGCACATGAAGAGATTGCATGAAGAAGTGAAGAAGTATATTACTAATATTAACACTCAGTACAATACAAGGATAGACCAAAAGCGACGGTTTAAGGAATTCAAAGTGGGAGATAAAGTTATGGTCCACCTGAGGAAAGAAAGGTTTCCTACTAAAACCTATAACAAGCTAGAAATGAAGAATTTTAGACCATGCATATGAAAGGAATGATAATAAGATCATTCCAAGCTGCAAGGATCTCAAGTGTTAACATAACATCACATTCAACCAAAACAAGAATCTGAAAGCAAATTGACAGCATAAGCTTACAAATTGATATGCAAAACAATGAGCAAAAATATCATATATTATACATGAATAATGAACTTCCTCTTATAATGAGTACAATGAAGGTGCCTTGCTTATATAGGCAAGGATGATCAACCATAGTGGTAGGATCAAGCTAAGGACAAATATCCACCGTACAAAAGGAATAAGTGATATGGTCCATAGATCTGTAACCACTATGGAGAGAAAGAATATCAACCCTCCAAATATACCTAAAGATATCCCCATAACTCCTAGGAATAGTCAAACCTAAAAATATACCCATAATATATAAGAAATAAATATGTAACATCTCATAATATCTAAATAAGATAAATAAAATATCCACACATAAGTGGGTGGGGAAAATACATGGAATAACTAAATAAAAGGAAAATAAATTACCTAGGTGAACATGAGCTAAGATAAACAACCTACTCTAACACCCCCCTCAAGTGAATCTAGGTTCCAAAAAATAAAGTGGCATATCCACAATATGAGTCCCGGAAACAAGGCCTGATTAGGTACTCATGTACAATGTGTATCCACAAGGTGGAAAACCATGTGGAAAAAAAACCATCTAGCTAGAAAGAGAGAAGAAAAATTAGGAATGGAGCCAAGGAGTGCTCCCAACACCCCCTAGGATGATGAGCTCCATGAAGAAGTCCTATGAAGAAGTGGATGCCTCTGTGATGAACAATGTGTCTCCCACAAGGAAGAAAGTAGCCATGAAACATCCGCCAAATGTCTTCCCACTCTAAGTGAGTGTGAGAATATGGGAATAAAATGTAGAATGATGATGTAGAATCCTTCAAACTGAGTTGAAGTGAAGAAGATGTCACCAATAAATTATGAAATGAATCTCCAAGAATGTAGAAGCCCAAACCAACACCAAAATAGGGTAGAATATAGTCCCAATCAACATCCAAAAGATCAATTTGCACAAAACCATGAGTGTGCAAAAGTGGAAGAGATGTTTGAAGAGCATCCATTAAGGAAGAATCACCAATATCCTACTACATAAGTGATGATGAGCCCATGGAAGCAGCAAGAGAAAGAAGTGGAGGCTTAGAAGCCTCACAAGAATCAACATGGTCTTTAGGATCTCCAAGTGAGAGTCCAACTGAAGACAAAATCTTTGTATCCAACTCCTGTATAAGTACATCATCCAATGTGAAAGAAATAAGAGAAGAAAATGGTGGACAAGGTGGCTCACTCAAAGAAGGAGGGCACACCAAAAAAGGGTCCACAAAGGAAGAATTACATGGAGGAGATACAATGTATACATCATCATCAAATAAATGAGTGAGATCCTCATACATGTTAAGAAAATAACATGTGTGACTCTCAATGAAGAGAGAGGCAACACCATCCAAGAAGTCATCTGTATGTAAGGATGTAACATGCCATGAAATATTTGTTGTATATGCTACAACATCAACATGATCATCTACATAAGACAAGTATGGAGATGTATCCTGTAAAATATCTGAACTAGGTACTATAGAATCAACCTCATCATCCAAAACATCATGAGATAGTGACTCCAAAAACAAAGATGCAATGTCACAAATTATGTCCTCCATGCAAGCAATAGTAAGAGAAGGTGCCTTGGGTAAAAATTTTCTTTTCAACATATGATAAGCAAGGTGAGGTGTGTTCTTGTGAAATCCAATAAAATTTTGAAACCCCTCACAAAATGAATAATAAAGCATGCTAGAGATACTTAAATTGTTCATGAAACATGCCCTATACTCCTTATCCTTCACCATTGGTTTGGGTTTTGGAGTTATGAACAAAGGATCCAAACCTTCACTTTGACATAATGAACAAAGTATCTTAAACCATGCTTCAAAAGTTTCAACATTTGCCTCTATGCTAAGTGTAAAAAAAGAAGTTTTCAAGATGTCCTCAAAAGTAGAAGAGGCCCCCCCAAAATAAAATGCCATTATAATGTGAGAGTTCTAGTGTGATGTCACAAGATGATGAAAAATACCATAAAATCACACCAATGCACAAATGAATCCTCTAAAATCTGAAAAATATCCAAAGGAATTCCCCAAAGAATCCCCTCCTTCAAACTAAGTACCTCAATGAGGAAGATTGGCACACGAGGATGCACCACAACAAAGCAAGGAAAATCAAAGATAAAGGACTCCTCAAGAACAACAATGTGTAGGATCCACCAATACTTAACACCAAGTACTATGATCACAAAGTTACAAACTAAGTGGACAAACATAAAATGAAGGAAGATGGGACTTTATAACAATAGTCCATATATCGGTTCAAGTGCAAAACCCTTTTTCACAATGCAATATTGAGAGTGCAGTCATAAAATCATTATAACTGTCTAAATACAGATTCAAAAAATCTAAAATTTTATAGACATATCAGAAAAATGATTTTACAAGCCTGGTAAAAATTTTACTGAGCAAATCCCAATATTTCGCTTGAAATGATGAGTTTAATAAAAATAGTAAAATCACTGTAACTATAAGAATATAGCTCCAAATGCTCTAAAATTTTATGGGACGGTCTATAATATGATTTTATATATTTTTTAAACAAATCTGCAAAAACTCAAAATATTTGATGAAGATATATGCAGATTACTAAAAAATTGTAGGTTTTCATAAAATTGATATATCTTGAGGAATATTGATCCAAATGAGCTGAAATTTTGGGCAATACTCAAATGAATGCATCTATAGACCTTCAAAACATTTCATAGAAAAATTCCATTTCTATCAGGATAGACATGCAAAATATAAAAATGGGCTAGGTTGGTGACCTTGCCAAAGAAGGAAATGCTTAAGAAAAAAAATGCTTTGGGTGGATCCAAGGGAATGAGGCTATTGAATTATGGGTAGAAGAGATTTTAGGAGGCTAGTGATAATTTTACAATGGAAGGAGTGACACAAAATGGCCAAAAAACTCCACCAAATACCCGATCATAAAAATCGAAGCTTCCACACCATTCTTTGAACCTGCAAGAGAAATAACTGCACAACACTCACAAATGGATGACTGCAACACCTATCACTCTGATACCATGAAAGGAATGATAATAAGATCATTCCAAGATGTAAGGATCTCAAGTGTTAATAGAACATCACATTCAACCAAAACAAGAATCTGCAAGTAAATTAACAACATAAGCTTACAAATGGATATGCAAAACAATGAGCACAACAATATCATATATTATACATGAATAATGAACTTCCTCTTATAATGAGTACAATGAAGGTGCCTTGATTATATAGGCAAGGATGATCAACCATAGCGGTAGGATCAAGCTAAGGACAAATATCCACCGTACAAAAGGAATAAGTGATATGGTCCATAGATCTATAACCACTATGGAGAGAAAGAATATCAACCCTCCAAATATACCTAAAGATATCCCCATAACTCCTAGGAATAGTCAAACCTAAAAATATCCCCATAATATCTAAGAAATAAATATGTAACATCTCATAATATCTAAATAAGATAAATGAAATATCCACACATAAGTGGGTGGGGAAAATACATAGAATAACTAAATAAAAGGAAAATAAATTACCTAGGTGAACATGAGCTAAGGTAAAAAACCTACTCTAACAGCAAAATCATAGAGAAACGAGATTCAAAAAATGCATATGAAGTGGAATTTTCGAGTAGGCTTAACATATCACCTGTTTTCAACATTTTATATTTGGAAGAATACCATGAAGGAGATAATGGTGATGGACCAGTAGCAGAATTATGGAATATTCTGGTATCTACTCCAGAGAAGGAAGAGATAGAAGAAATCCTGGATACCCGCATTGATAAAAGTACCAAAAATAGGTAGTATGAAGAATATTTGGTTAAGTGGAAGGGTAGGCCTATTGAAGATTCATCTTGGTTGTCGAAGACAGAGGTTGACCACCTGGGTTTTCCTCCAATAGCAGAGAAGTGAAGGTCACTTCTAAATTTACCCTAGGTGTCTGATGTAGGAGCATCCAATAGTGTAAGAGTGATCTTACATCACTAAATAATTTTTTAGTTGTTTAGAGGATGGATAAATAGACCCAATGCCAAAATAATCGTCCCAATATCCTAAGCGGTTTGGGAGATATGTAAATTTTAATGTCTTCTACCCTATCAAAACTAGTGAAAATTCCTGCTAGTAAAACTTGGAGGTCAATTTTGAAGGCCTTAGAGGCCTTTCTAAGGGATGAAATATGGCAATACTATGTATACATATAGTATCAAGCCACAAACCCCTTCGAGAGATTTCCGAAAACATGCGCCAATAGTCATTTCGAACAACGAGCGATGAGTTATGACCTTGGGAAGTTTACCCCCAAAATTCAAATTTGAATTAGATGGTTCTATGCGGGAAAAGGAAAAACAAGGTTATTGAGGAGGAATTTTGAATTTGTAATCAGTTGGTATCTATAAGCTCTACTCTCATAATAGTAATACAAGAGAGGCTTGGCTCAATTTGCATTTTCTCTATTTTTAATGGACTGTGTGTGGTTTGTTTAATGCAACTCTACTTCAGCTACATGCATGACGATTGGATGCAGGTATGATGATCGGATGCAGGAATGTCGATCGGGTGCAGGCATGATGATCGATTGTAGGAATGTCGATCGGGTGCAGGCATGATGATCGATTGCAGCAAAGATGATCGGTTGCTACAAAGTTGATCGGTTGCAATAGTGTCGATGGGCTGCAAGTATGATGATTAGGTGCATCAAAGTCGATCGATTGCATGAAAGTCGATCGATTGTAGAGTACCCAGTCGGTTGCAACGATGCATCTATACCACGTGTCAACCATCCATGAAATGATTGCATGCAGATGCCACGTGTCACCCATCCATGAGCTGATTGCATGCAGAAAAGTCTATATAAAGGGATAAACAATCATTTTTTCACCTTTTCTATCATAGTTTTAACCCTTTTCCTCCCGTTTTAACGTATTTTTAACCCTCTTCCTCCCATTTTATCTTAGTTTTTAACCATTTACCTTAAGTTTTAAGGGATTTTTAACCCTTTTCCTCCTATTTGAACCCTTTTCCATCAAGTGTCGAATACCATCCACTGTATCTTCTGATCCATACTCTCGTACACAACGAAATAACCCTATGGCATCCCCTATCACCCCTAGAATATCTAAAATTAATTTTAAAAACCTAGTTTACCCCCTGATTTCTAAAATTTTATCAACATCGGGTTACGACATGTCATGGGTCATGGAATCTGGTCTTCGGGGTCTAGTTTTGATGTCGTAGTTCAACATGGACACTAAACTACTGGAGAAGATCATTGCAGGTTATAATATTGATTCGAGTAAGGTAAATGTTGTCATTGACAATAAAAATATTATTTTTTCTTTCATAGCCTCTGATATCGCCAGATTGATAACATTGCCCCATGTTGGTTGTGAGCCTATCACATCCAAATATGCATTAACTGATGATGATAAACTCTACCTGGAGACCAACTTCAATGTGCCAGAATATTTTCAAGGTATAACTACTTTTTTTATTTAATTGAATTTAAATTCTAGTCACTAGTGTCTACAATTACTGATTTTATTTTTTTGTAGTTACGGCCACCAAGTCCAGAAGGGGTTTGATTGTACCAACTATTGAAAATAAATTTCTTTGAGCATGTTACGAATTCTTCCTTGCTAGACTCATTCTACAAGGAAGATCGACAAAAATTCTGATGTGGGCCTTAGCATATTTGGTTCATTGTGTTGCACACCAACAATTCGATTGGTCCAACTATGTCTCACATCGGATCAGATTGGAAATCTAGAATGTGATAACCCATGCTTCACCCTCATCGATAGTTAGCACATGCAACTATATTATATTTTTTTTATGAATATTTTTATCATTTGTAGAACACTCAAGTACCGACATCTTGGCACTCAACCCTAGCCAATGCAGCCATGATAGAACAACAAGTTCAGGTAATTTTTAGTTAATATTGAAGTAAATTTTTTTATTTTTCATATGTTTATCTTTTTTATAATTTTGATATTTTATACAAAACATAGAAAAGGGCATCCTCTTCCTCTTCAAAGTGGGATGTTGCTTTCAGAGGTTATAATCCAGAGGAATCAGGAGACTTCGAAACACCTATAGAGGAAACAACGCCACCGCTAAAGAGAAGATCAACAAGGAAACATATAAGATCTAGTTCTCCTGATCCTCGAAAACCTCCACCTATGACTGCACGTCCACTACCAATGGGCGTAGTTGCGCAAGAGGTTTCATCTTCGAGGAGTAAGTTTTAATGACTACCGAAACAAAATTTTTACAATTTTTTATTAATTTTTTTTAGATGTATGACATGCCCACATTCCATTTGCATCTACAACTATGCAAGATGTCTCTTCTTCTATCGATAAGTGTTATAACAAATTTTGTAACCAATTTTCATAATCTACCTTCACAAATTTTATAACTAATTTTTATTTTGATGTTTTAAGTTCCTATACAACAATTCCATCAACAAAATCAACAATCGATGTCGCCCCCTCCTCCACCATGCCAACCTCAAATGCGAGGTCAATGCTTCCCAGTTGGAAAACACATTCTTCCATCTAGGCCACAGAGAGAAGCAACAAAGCAATTTTTAGAGAAAGAAGCATCAAAGACATTTTCAGGATTCGAACGTATTTCTCTTGCTAATTTTAATTTTAAGGGTGTACCAAAAGCTTCTGGTGTTGGGTTGGATGAAGTTCCACTTGATCAAGATTTATTTTTGCAAGGCAACACACCCACTACTTTCCAAGTATCAGAATTACTTCGAGATAAAGGAAATGAAGGAGCAGAATGTTCAAGCAAATCTCCTCCTAAGGAAACAGACACCCGTTAGGCTCATCCTCGACCAGAGGATGAAAGATTAAATATTTCAGAAAAATATTTGGTTTCTGATAACATTGAATCTACCATTAAGGATTTACTACTTCCAGATATAACAGAAATGAAAAAATGGGAGTATCGGGCCAAAGTGTTGATAAAGGAAATTAATGCCCGATACAATAATTTTTCAAAAAGAGAAAACAAATTTTTTGTTGTTGAAAATGAACCTGAAAATATGGAGGCTCTACTACAACAAGTAAAATCTGGCATTGTGAAGGTTAATACATCTTACACAGATGAAATTTTAAAGTTTATGTTGAACATATTGGAGAACATAAACGGTGAGGCCCAAGCTTATTATAATGAATGGGCAGGTGATAAGAAAAAGGTTGTTGTTGTAGCTGCAAAGAATGTTGTTGAGGTTTGACTTAGTCACTTATGTGTTCAAAAATTTATTGTTCTCTTTTTTCAAATGTAATTATCTACTGACTAATTATTTTTCCTTTTTGTAGGTAAAGTATGATAATCTCAAGAAGCAGGTTCAAAACCTGCAAGACTATCTCAGGATGGCAAAGGAGTTCTTAAATGCTTCAAAGGCAATGAAAAAGAGCTCAAGAAGCAGTTCATCAAAACAACATTTTGCAGAAAATCATTATCCAAAATGGATTGGATCCTGATGTTCTGCTAAAGGAGAAGGGTAAAGAAGTTCAAGGACCAATATCTGAAGATGTTGGGAAAGAGGAAAACACCCTGCTCGATGGATTGGAAAATGTTGAGAAGATCCTTGTCAGTTCTGGAGCAATTGAGAGTATTGTTACCCAACCGAGGGAGGAGTCATTGGAATGCAGAATGTGGAAGTCGTGGAAGTAGTGGAAGAGGAAAAAGGAGTTGAACAGGGAAAATATGAGGGAGGAGTCATTGCTATGCAGAATGTGGAAGTCATTGAAAAGGAAAAAGGAGTGGTGGAACGGGGAAAATATTTTGAAGCATGAAACTATTTTATGACATTTCATATGTTTTCATTTGAAAACAAGATACTTGCTTTTATTATTTTACTATTATACTATTTACATTTATAATTGTGTGTTATTTTCATCTCTTGAGTATTATGGTGTTTCAAATATGCTTGAGTTTACGAAGAATATATGTATGCATAGGTTTAGATTTTCATTTTATTCAAAGTTATTCTTGTTGTGATATAAAAATGAGTATTGTCTTGTGTATTATGCTATGTTGTTTTTATATTTCAATTTTCAAATGAGTTTACGAAGGATATATCTATGCATGGGTTTAAATTTTTAGTTTATTCATAGTCATTCTTGTTGTTGTATAAAAATGTGTTTTATCTTTTGTATTATGCTATATTGTTTTTATATTTCAAAGTGAGTTTACGATGGATATATTTATGAAGGGGTTAAATTTCAATTTCCATGTATTATGCTATGTTGTTTTTATATTTCAATTTTCAAATGAGTTTACGAATGATATATCTATGCATGGGTTTAAATTTTCAGTTTATTCATAGTCATTCTTGTTGTTGTATAAAAATGAGTATTGTCATTTGTATTATGCTATATTGTTTTTATATTTCAAAGTGAGTTTACAATGGATATATCTATGAATGGGTTTAAATTTTCAATTTCCATGTATTATGCTATGTTGTTTTTATATTTCAATTTTCAAGTGAGTTTATGAAGGATATATCTATGCATGGGTTTAAATTTTCATTTTATTCATAATCATTCTTGTTGTTGTATAAAAATGAGTATGGTCTTTTGTATTATGCTATATTGTTTTTATATTTCAAAGTGAGTTTATGATGGATATATCTATGAATGGGTTTAAATTTTCATTTTCCATATCTAGAGTAATATACTACATGCATTTTTCCTTCTAGAGTCAAATCATACATACTAATGATACTAAGAAATTTTTACTAGTTATGTATGCATGCATGGTTTACTCAATGATAAAGCATAAATCATAAAATTTTGTCAACATAGAAAGTCAATAACACTTCTAGAGTCATAGCATACATACTAATGATACATACATACATACATTCAAAGTCAAAGCAAAAATCACTATATTTTGTCAACATAGACAATTAATTCAATAACATAGCATCATTACGTATGCATGGTTTTCAAATTTTTAGCTTACTCAAAGCTAAAGCATAAATCATAAATTTTGAAAACATAGACAGTCCATAACATTAAAAAGCAAATATGTGTAATCATTGAAAATAGAATGATTATATGATTTTTTTCAAATCATTGAAATTTTACAACTAATCAAATACAGAAAATCATTGATAATATGAATTTTTTCAAATCATTGACATTTACAAATGATATCAAATACGAAAAATCATTGATAATATGAATTTATTCAAATCACTAAAATTTTACAAATGATTTCAAATCTAGAAAATCATTGATTATATGAATTTGTCATATAATCATTGAAATTTTTACATTTCTAGAAGCTGATACAAAGCTTTATCGACTTCTCCAAAAGAACCGAGAATCATTTGTGAATTCTATGTTTCCATAATCTCATCATCACTCCAAGCTGAATCATTTTCATCATTATCAACAATATTAGTGAGACCTCTCCTTTCTGCTAGGGACTTCCAATATGTCAACGCTCTATCATAGGGAAACTTACCCACCTCGTACGATGACACATACATTCTCAAACAATTTTCCAAATTTTTGTCCAACCTATTACAAACTTTTAATTTAACAAAATATAATGCACTAAAAACCCTTTCATCTTCAACAGATCCCAAAATCATTGTCTGACATAATTCATATAAAATAAAGTATTCACTCATAGTTTCTTGTAAGACACTACTTCGATACATTTTTTCCAAAAACGCATGATTGAACCAATCACATGTGGATTTTTGAAATGTGCAATTTGATTATCCATTGTTATTCCAAAATTGGTTGATTGTTGTCTTAGAAGATCTTTGTTTAGAATACCATTGATTTCAATGCCATTTACTTCCACACTTTTAGAGAAATGTGTCATAAGATTACCCATATATTTTACAAACAACTCACTTCTACTACTATGGTCAACACAAGGATTCCAGAAGATGGGATTAACAATAGCCATGGCCTCAAGTGTCTCATCTCTCTTAAAATGATCTCTTATTTCACTTGTTAATGTATTTGCAATTCTTTTCAATTTATTCTTAGTGCTATCCAAAACCTCATCGAATCCAGAATGTGTTACGGGCACTTGTTCAACATCATCTGTTAGTGTATCTAATCGCTTTTCATAATGATATAAAGGAATCATATTTCCATGGATAGCAATACAAATATTATCATTGATGTTGAACTTTAAAAAGTTGTTAGGATCATTGACATCAACTAACGTATTCCAACTATCAAACTTGGGATCCTCAAAATATTTTTTGGATAAATAAATCCTATCAATAATCATACATATTTGTTTTCTCATCCTGATGAAATCGACAATATAAATTGCCCTTTCTTATGCAAGTTTAATCAAAGAATTCATTTCTTGCAACAATGGAAGAATACCACATAATGTGAGAAGAGTTTCCAAGTCAGTCATACAAAATAGCAAATATTTTGCCTTGTCAACATCCCTACGATGTGCATACATAAACCCAACCAAGGATTGATATTCTAAAAATACCCTTTTTGTAGGAAGAAACAGTGAAATCCACCTAGTGTCCACATCTTTTAACATTTTTTTGCCTTCAGTTACACCTAGAGAAAACTATTGAAACTCTACAAACCTTTTTGGACTGCATGAAAAGTATGAGTGTATTTCATGGATGAGTTCTTCCACTCTAGCTACATTATCAAAATTGCTCACAATTTTGTATGCAAGATTCATTCGATGAGCCATGCAATGAATAGGAATCACATATGGGGCAATTGATGTCTGAAGCCTAACACAAAGACCATTCCTTTGTCCTTGCATTGTAGTTGCACCATCAGCTCCAACACAAATTAACTTTGTGGCAATTTCCTTTTCATCCATTCTGGAAATATCCTTTAAACTGGTTACAACAACATTATAAATATTTTTTGCATTACAATTTTCAATCATCTTATGTAGTGCTAGTAAATGAGGTTGTCTCAAATGATTTTTGAATGTGTAAACATGTATGCAAATCCAAGATGTGTTGTCAACAGTTGTTACCTCATCAATGGAAAGTGAAATAAATTTGGCTTGTTTCACATTCTCTCTCAAGTCTTCCTTCTCAACCAGTGATAGATATTTTACCATTTCCCAACCACTTCGATCTGACCAATGTGAACTGGTAAGGTTTTGTACATCGGCTAGTTGAAGTATTTGCTTAAAATCAGCAAAATCAGACATGGGTCGACCTTTTTTTAGAATACTGTATACAATAGCAAACTGCAATTTCTTTGAGGCTAATACAGTCTTATTAATTTTTTGAAATTGTGCCTCGATTGTTCCACCCTTCTCAATGAGAGTTTGTTGTTGTTTCATTGCTTTTTTGTATTCAAGTGCATATCTCACATGCACACATTCTGATGCATCCTTCCACCTATGAAATCTATTAATTGTTCCATCACTTCGTATTTCTTTGATGTAAACTTTCCCACAGTGTTTTTCTATTGTGTCTTTCTTATTTTGCAATAAATGATCCTTTCCCAACTTCCATGTACAAATAATGCATTTACACACATTATGTTTCTCATCTCGCTCAATAAAGGGGTATAACCATGCCCATTCATTTTTAAAATCCCTTCCAATAGTCCATTCACTTATCTTTTGATGTTTAGATTTTTGACTACAAGATTCCCTAGAGGTCTGCATTTTAATTGTACTATCATTTTCTTTTTCGGTTGATGTGTCTGAATTTAACATCTCCTGAAGTGGTTGTTGAATGTCATTATTAGGAAAATTATCATGTGGTCCCATCTCATCTACTAGAATATCTTTGAGTGAATGCACATCAGGGTCGACAATGTTTACTGCATTCAATGTTTGGTGTTCTCTATCATTTTTTGATGTAAAAAGGCACTATTTTAAAGAATTAACAGAATACAATTTTACAAAGCATTTAAAAAGAGGTAGATAAGAAGACAACCATTTATCTATTAATAAATAAAGGCTTTATATTTAAGAATAATAGAGAAATATTAAAAATTTGATGGTAAAAGGTGTTTGTACCTGCATGTTGTGTAGAATCTGTAGAGATTGATGCCTCACTGCATTTTGATATTTGTGTAAAATATTTTAGAATTATCTTTTTACAAGAATATTGGCCTCCCTTCTTTCCATATTCAGTAGGTGACATTGTATCTATAAAGAAAAAACCTTTAGATGTTAGGAAATGAATATGAAATTGAAGGAAAATAGCATACATCCCTCAAGATGAACCTACGTTGCCCTATAGAATGACATCTGAAAGACAAGAAGTAGTCTCTGACAAGAAAATGCTCCTAACACACAACATGACATGGATACTTATCGACCACAGTTGCAGATAGTGCTTCTACACTACCTATGAAACATACTCTAAGAGACAAGAAGTAGTCTCTGACAAGAAAAATGCTCCTGACACAACCAGATGACATTGATAGTTGTCTACCACAGTTGCATATAGTGCACCTACAATGCCTATGAAACTGAAGAAAAAGAGCTTTGGACAAAAGAACAATGGAAGAAGAATACTCTACCTATTTTCATAGTCATGAATCCTCTATAACCGATAGCCCTATGCCAATCGACACACTTCTACAATGGATCAACTTAGGACCACAGACACACCTCTACAATCGATCAAATTTTTTGATAGTCTCTCCTCTACAATCGATCGACTTATATCGATAGTTTCTCCTCTACAACCGATCAACTTAGGTTGATAAATACATCTCTACAACCGATCAACTTATATCGATAGACACTTCTACAACCGATCAACTTATGTCGATAGACACATCTCTACAACCAATCAACTTATGTCGATAGACACATCTCTACAACCGATCAACTTATTGATAGACACTCTCTACAACCAATCAAATTATATCGATAAACACTTCTCTACAACCGATTAACTTATGCCAATATACACTTCTCTACAATCGATCGACTTATATCGATAGACACTTTCTACAATTGATCAACTTATTTGATACACTCTCTACAACCATCATTATACACTCTCTCAATCGATAGACTAATGCCAATAACTCTCCTCTACAACTAATACTCTAATACCGATAGACACATCTCTACAACCGATCAACTTATATCGATAGACACTTTTATACAACTGATCATTATGCCAACAGTCTCTACAACCGATCATCTTATATCGATCGACACTTCTTTGCAACCGATAGGCATATGTCGATCGACACTCCTCTATAACCAATCAGCTTATGTCGATCATCTTAAATCGATCGACACTTCTCTACAATCGATAGTCATATGTCGATCGACACTCCTCTACAATCGATCAACTTATGTCGATCATCTTAAGTCGATCGACACTTCTCTACAACCGATAGTCATATGTCGATCGACACTCCTCTGCAACCGATCGGCTTATGTCGATAGACACTTCTCTATAACCTTGTCAAGTTTTTCGTTGTTTTAGAGCTATTTTTGAGTTAGAGTATTTTAGATGTATGTTTATCGGTACCCACTACAGTATATATACGGGTAGTATATGAGGTGAATTTGGGAAAAACAAAATCATTTATAATTTGAAGGTGAATTATCCGTGGAATGGGGTGAAAGTGGTCGATGAATTAAAATAAAAATAGGATAATTATTATCAACGATGGGTGAATTTACCCTAAAAAAACTTCCACCCCATAAATTTTGGGTGAATGGGCCCTAGTGAAAGGATCCAAAATTAGCCAATTTAAAATTTTGAAAATCCTAAATAGAGCCAATTTACGATATTTTGCGCTTATGCATAACCTTGTAAATGATGCTTTAAAACTTAGTTTTGTTGCAAATGAATGACTATATAATGTTTAGACTGGTTCATCTTTAAAGATAATGGTACTACTAACTTGTTAGTAAACAATGCCAAGTGCATCCACAGGTAGAAGAGATAGAATTGATCCCAAGAATAGGGGAATGTTTAAAAAGGGGTTTTCTTGGGATTAGGATATAATTTTATAAATAAAAAAATATTTATAATAAGAAAATATTATATTAAAGAATATTAAGTTAAAATAAAAGAATATTATATTAAAATAAAGGAAAATTTATAATAAAAGGATATTATATTATAATGTTTATAATAAAAGAATGTTATATCTAAATATTTATTAAAAAGAAGAAAGAATATGTTCATTTGAATAAAAGACGTTTATTTGGATGGGAGGAGATATTATTTTGAAAAGAAACATTATTATATTTAAATATCTGCCATGGTTGCCTGCAAGTAGATAAGGCATTAATATTAGTAGATAAGCTTTATGTCCAAGTTGGACTTTAACATGGGGTGGATGAGATTCTCCTTGTTAAAAAGGGCTGAAGAGGGATGGAAGAAGGGATTTTGAGGGGTAGATAAAATATGAGAATGAAGAAGGTCGAGTAGAAAGAGAGGATGGAAGGGCAACTCGAAGATGATTCATGGAGGCAATTTGGAGGAGGCTATGAATCAGGTTGGATCCTTCTTGAATTTATCATAATTCATATGTGGTCTAAGCCTCCAATTACCTACAAATTTATATATATGTAAGCTTGCTTTAAGGTTCCAGAGGATTGAAATTAGCTATGATCATGCACAATCTAGTTGACTCCAAGTTTTGGTGATATAAAAGGGGACTATGATTTTAGTGTTTTATTCAAAACCCTAGTGGCTAACATAATCCTTGAATAGACATATGTTCTAAGACTTTAATCAAAACCCCTTGCTCTGGCTCGATCACCAAACTATCAAGCAACATTTAGCTTAAATGAATTAAACCAAAACAACCTGATTTGGAGTGTTTTAACCCCTTTTTTACCTTATTGTTAATGTAAGATCTCATTTTATCTGTTCTTCAGTAATGGTTTTTGCAAGCTCATCTGTCATTGAAAAACCACACAGAATACTTGATAGTGAGAGGATTTAATTTTGGTTTTCGATCGTC
This sequence comes from Wollemia nobilis, assembly GCA_028583015.1. Taxonomy (NCBI): domain Eukaryota; kingdom Viridiplantae; phylum Streptophyta; class Pinopsida; order Araucariales; family Araucariaceae; genus Wollemia; species Wollemia nobilis. Next base: position 3,532,161 of record JAQPPZ010016984.1, read on the forward strand.
GTGGTGTGTTGTGATTTATTTAAAAACCTTAATTTTTTTTTTCATTTGTGTTTTTTTAAATATCTCTTTGACTCTGTAACTAGTCCTAAGGTAATATTAGGATGTAAATTTTAGTTAAGTTTTAATTAAAATTGGGTGCCATCATTGAAATTGGAAATAAAACCTTCCATTTAAAATTATATATCGGTTTTTATGGTAATAAGCTATGCTGGCCGGTTGATTAATGAAAGTATGTTTCATTGAATATTTTATATTTAAAAGAATATAAAATCGATTGATTAATGAAAGTATGTTTCATTGATAGTTTATGTTTAAAAGAATATAAAACCGATTGATTAATGAAAGTATGTTTCATTGAATGTTTTATAGAATATAGAACCGGTTGATTAAAGAAAGTATGTTTTATTGAATGTTTTATATTTAAAAGAATATAGAACTGGTTGATTAATGAAAATATGTTTCATTGAATATTTTATATTTAAAAGAATATAGAACCGATTGATTAATGAAAATATGTTTCATTAAATGTTTTATAGAATATAGAACCCGTTGATTAATGAAAGTATGTTTCATTAAATATTTTATATTTAAAAGAATAAAGAACCAGTTGATTAATGAAAATATGTTTCATTGAATGTTTTATAGAATATAGAACCGGTTGATTAATGAAAGTATGTTTCATTAAATATTTTATATTTAAAAGAATATAGAGCCGATCGATTAATGAAAGTATGTTTCATTGAATTTTTTATATTTAAAAGATTATAGAACTAGTTGATTAATGAAAGTATTTTTCATTGAAATATTTATATTTGAATAAATATGGATTAAGATGAATAATGAAAGTATCATTGAAATATTTCTATTTGAATAAAATATGGATTAGGATGAATAATGAAAGTATGTTTTAGTAAAAGATTTATATTTGCATTAGATCAAGTGCTAGCCTCTAAGAAAAATAAATGGAATCTACACCCCACATATCTTCATGTAGTGCAACCTTTTTATAACATTAAACACTAGATAGAAATCCAAGAAAATATAGAGAAATATCGATAGTAAAACACTATCCTCCCAAATTGTCTCCTCTAATCTTGCTCACAAGGTGCAAGTTTTTAAATTTTTTTGCATTAAAATAGAATAATGGTCTATTTGGTTACAAAAATTCCAACCTTGGCCTACAAAAAGGTCCACCTCTTGGTATTGGATAAACTTCTAGCCTGTTTTTCTATTTTCATGATGTATTTATAATTTCTACAAAAAAACTTCTCATTTCATCTTCCTTCCTATTTGGTTTCTAAGCCCCTTTTGTTCTCCTACTGTGGTTTCTTTTTGTGATGCGTTGTTTCATTGTTTTGTCTTCCCTCACAATGTCCTTAGATTTTGTACTTATTATTCTCTTACTATGTGCTACATACTTTAGCACAATTATTCTAGACGAATTTGTCTTATAACCACTCTATGAAACCTTAGAAAATTTGTAGAGCATGAATTCATGGCTTCATAACGTATTAAATTTATAAAGGAATGATCAAACCCTATATTTTTATTCACTCGGATGACACATATTTTTCCTTTGCATTCATAATTATCTTATACCAAAACATGGATGCCAAGCCCCACATAATGCCTATCATGGCCATATGTATAGTAATTATTAGATAATTCTTAGACTTTTATTGCATGTCTATAATATAGTTTTGATTTTGGGGTAGCGACCATAGTATTGACAAAAACTTCATCATTTTCCATGCACTCCCTTTGATATACCTGTCCATATTTTCCCATCTGGTTTGACACACCTCGCTAAAGCTAGTCTCACATTCAAAAATGAGGATGAGGGGAGGAATTCATAAAGTACTACTGTGTGTGTTCATGACGCTACCTACCATGCTATCATTATGTTATCACACCAAAATTGAGCCATGCTCGATGCTAACATTGCTACACTACCCAAATGCCTCGAGCCACATCCAAAGCAAACGATGCTTCGAGACCAATGATACATACTTCTATTTTTATTGTCAGGAAAAACTAGGCCTGGTTCTATGTATTACTTGATCAATGCCTAATGAATCTTGCAAATAATGAATGTATCTGAACACTGCATTCATCTTCCTCTTTCACACGCCTAATCTGTTGGATGCATCACATCCACCTCATGTCCCTTTTTACATCTATCGTGTGACTTTTTAGGTATATATCCCTACATCCAGTAGCTCCCCATTGGCTCATGCAACCTATCAATGCCACCGCTCTCCTAAGACTTCAAATTGGTATTTCACCAAACAAGGGATTCAAATGTGATGTTGAAATCTGCAACTCCACTACCCACTATTGCATTGCTCCTCTATTGATGTGTGACCACCCAAAATTGCATGGAAAAATCTCAATAGATTCCTCGATGACCGTGGATACTTCCAACTACTCCCCATTGATGTTACTATGTTAATGTCCATAGTGTCTTATGTAAACAATGCTCCCTTCCATAGTGAACACTACTACCTTTGGCTCCTGATACTTCTTTCATCATGTGATATATATCTAGGTGAATTTCCTTATAATCATCCCAATGAAAATATCCATGCTATCTTCGCGTGTTCAATCCCCATTGCGTCATCTCCACAAAAGATCAAAATCACCACGTCAATGACATCCCATAGGTCCATATCATGAGCTTAGTCCAACTCGTCTATCACCGTTCTGGCTACCGTTGTTGACAAATGGCAGTCCAGGGTATCACCACATAATTTTTGGAGTCTAGAAGGTCCACATCACTACCACATAGTCTAAAACTCACCAGTGCCACCCTCAGTCCTCATCTATTCGATCTCACATGACTATCGCTGCCATGTCTAAGTGTGGGTTCTATGTTGTGTGGGTGTACATCTTCGTTGTGCCCCTCTACATCATAGTTGTGGGCCAATTACTTTGCAAGCACCTACCAACTATACAAAATAATAAAAAATCCAAACTACACCTTTTAATAAGCTTTTAAGCCAAACCTTTGAACTCATACCCTTAATAAATACTTAAATAAAATTCTTACGATAGCTAAAATGTCACTTTAAAAACTACACTTCCCTTATATATATATAAATGAGTTTCATTATTATTCATTTATCATTTTTTGTTTTATTTTATTTTTTTTTATAATATCATATGTATATATATACATACATATTTTATTCTATATTTTATATTTTCCTTTTTTTTTTAATTTTTAATTGATTTCATTTTCTTCTCTTTTATTTAGGTTAGATTTCATCAATTTCAAATGTTTGGAATATTGGAGCTCAAAAGATACAAGAAGAAAGACAATGAGACCAACCCTTAACACTCAAAGGATGACTCCATAAAAATCTTGGAAAAAAAAATCACTCAAAATACCACTGAAAATCCCAAGAACTCAAAACAAAAAGGTGGGTCCCTAATTTTAGGGTTAGTTGTGCGACAGTCACAACAAATGGTGACTCTACTAGAAAATGCTCCTGATCATTTCAGGTGAAAAACCCAATATGAAATGAGAACACAAAAGATCAGCAAAACCATACTTATTTAGTGATGTCTCAAGAAGGTGGGGGTAAACAACTTCAAATAAACAACTAATCCATCTGCCTTTGCTCAGTGTGTGAGAAGTGATTCATTTTTTTCACCTTTGAAAACCTTATGGATTCCATCATCTAGTTTACATTTAGGCTATGAAGCACGACTCATAAAAAGAAAGCTTTTACAAACAGAGCCCTACTGCCAGTCAGGCATCTATAGTCCCGATAGAGTTTATCTAACTCACCCTTGTGTTTACTTGATACTTTGCAAAGTCTTTCCTTATAAATAAGTTGTGTCTATATAGATCCCTACTGCCAGTTAGGCATCTATAGCCCTGATAGAGTTTATCTAGATTTTGTGACTAATTTGATCAAGCTTTTCAATGCTCATTATATCTATATATATATATCAAGCTTTGCAATAATTTATGTATCATGAGGGTTAGGAAGCATAGAGATGGGGTGTGTAGAATTTTGCCTTAATTTGCAACCCAAGATGACTTCATCCTTCAGGACTTTCAGAAATACCCTTTAACAAGTGATTTATAAATGGAGCTCTGGAAAAATGTTTCATTGTTCCACTCTCCATAATTTTAGTACCAAGATTTGAGCATGATCACAAAATAACTCATCCCCTTTTTCTCAAGTTCACCTACTTTCATATTAGGTATTTCAACCTACTTAACAAAGGAACACAAAAAATAGATAAAAGGCCATAAATTAGAAACCATGAAACATCACCTCAACACAAGGGACCAACTCAAAACACAAAAATTGTAAAAAAAACTTGGAAATTTATCAACACCTATCCTAATGTAAATTGACAAGAAAGCAAACACACAACTTGTCAAACCAAAAAGCATAAAAACCAAAACTATATACAAATAATGCACAAGATGACAAAATTTCAAGCATCATTTTCCTGGATCCCAAACTTGATTTCTATCACAAATGAAAAGAATCTTGACATGATAGGCATACAAAATTTTATGGGCAACATCCCACAATAATATTATACCTACAAGCACAAAATCCTTCAATTTACCTCTCTCACCCCACCATCTTGATTTAGTTTTATTAGGAATCCCATGGTGAAGCTTTAATTCATCAAAGTGATAAAACAATGATTGATTTTCAATTGTTCCTTGTTCATTCATTAAAACATGGATTTTATAATTCAATTCCCGATTTAGAATTAGGTTTTCCTTTTCAAATATTGGGTCTTGCAAGTAGGAACTTATTTCTAAAATTTTTAAAGCCAATTTATTTTCCATGTCTTTAGGCCAATAATGCTTATGTAACCATTTGCAAGCATCTAGGATATTTACTAAATAAGAATCATTATAATATTTTATCCTAGATTCAATTATTAATTGTTGATGAACTTGATTCAACAATTCAAGCACATCAAATTCTATTTCATTCACCAAAGCAATCTTATTAGAGGTGTGAGTAGAAATCAATTCTAGTTCTTTATTAACCTCCAATGGCATTTCATCATAAATAACATTTGAATCCAATGAATGATTATACAAATTTTCACCTGAAGCTTGGATGCTTGGACACAAAAGGTTAGATTCTACCTTTTGTACATTTTTATTTACCGAAACTTGGTGAGCCATTACAATATTTTCTTCTTTTTCATGGGATTCATAATCATCATATTGTAGCACTTCTTCTTCGTCCATGACCTATTTATCAAAGACACCAAAATTAGGCACCCAATTAAAAACATGTCCATAATTTTCAAACCACAAGTCTTGTCTATCTAGGGATGTGTCAACTAGCACATCTCCATGATCAATAACTTGAGTTGTTTCAAATAAAGCAAGATTTTCATTTGGATCATTAATGATATCAAACCCAAACCATTCAGGTTCTAAAATTTTCTCTATCTGAGGTAGCATAGGCATTATAGGATCCTTAGGTGAAATAATGCTTTCAATTTCTTGCACCTCAAATGGGATCAAAGTGAGTGATTCCCTTTCTTCATCCAAAACCAATGGATCACACAAAACATTAACCATTTCCTCATGTGGGATGGTGATTTTAGTGTCCTGCATATCAATAGAAATTTCATCAATAGGGGTGTGATAAATCAATGACTCTTTATATATTCCCCAACTATTATAACAATTTTCATCTAAATCCATGAGATGAAACTCTATCATGCCTTCGACATGATATTTAGATTCCTCTATCAACTCTTTGTCACCTTTATCCACCTTTAAGGACTCAATTTTTAAAAATTTTTCTTCCTTAGATTCATCCTCCTCAATTTTATAAAATTCATCTTTTTTTGGGTCATGGGTTCCCGACCTATCACATGTTTCAATACTAGTTAGATCTAGGACTTCTCCCTTGCCTGAAATCATATTATTATGAAAATCATTGAAATTTATCTTAGGAACTTGATTCGAAAGATGATTAAGATGGGTATTCTAAAATTGATTCGCACTTAAGAATGATGGTTGATTTTGAATGGTAGGTTGAGGATTTTGAAATTGATTGAAGCTTGGGAATGATTGTTGATTCTAAAATTGATTCACATTCGAGGACAATGAAATATTTTGAAATTGATTCCCACTTGAACTTGGTTGAGGTGGATAAATCATTGGGTGGGTGAGGGAGGTATTAAATGGTTGAATATTATACGATCCAAAACCCCCACCATAATTTTGATAACTCAATTATTGTTCAATTGCCATTGCTTGAGTATAAGCTTGGGATAAAGATGTGAATTGAGGTATCCCTAGTAAATAAGAGGAAGTGAATGGGTCAAGAGCATTGAGGTATACTTTGATAGCCACTCCCTCTGGAAGGACATAAGGCACCACCAGTTGAGTGTATAGCCCATGGAACCTTTCGGTGAATGACTTAAAATTTTCACTTGGTCCTCTACAAATAGTGACAAACTAATTATACATAAGGATTGAATCAAATAGCTTCTTATTGATTTGATTGAGAAACATTGCCTCTAGTTGATCCCAAGAAGTGATTGACCCTAAAGGTAGATTAGTAAACCAACATATGTAGCTTTGTCCAAGGTGTAAGGGAATATTTTAAAAGCAACATCATCATACCAAAATGTTAAATGAATCACATATATTTTGAATGCTTGAATATGTTCTTCTGTAGGCCTTGTCCCATTAGACACAAATCAAGGAATATATCTCTCAAAACCTAAGGATAAATTATGTTGAACTCCCAGTATGTTCAACAGGTTGCCTATCATCCATGGTGCAAACATGGCCATTAGTAAACCTTAAAAAAAACAACTTTAATACCAATTTTGTTAGTCAAATAAATATATATTTCAAAGAATAATGAAATGAATAACAAATATCAAATATTTAACACTTAGATCATCGTGTTAGCATCATCCAAAAGATATGCTTCAAATAAACCATGACATCAAAGAACATTCTCCAATTTGCAAAAGGTTAGCATCAATGCATCATCAATTAGAAAATGTTTGAATCAATGAAAGTGATCATAAGAAAATAAAACTTTGTTAGTTAAGACCAATGCCTTCAAGTAAACATGGATAAAATTAGCATCTAAATAGCAATAAAGTAAACCGATTCAGGTCCTCCTTCTAGTACCAAAATGTTGAGTGGTAATTTTACCCAATTGTAAAATCACACTCACACTTAGGATTTTGATTACAAAACCCTCTCTTGCAAAGAAGTTAAAACAAAAATAACTTCTCCAAGGTTCCACTATATAAGCATTGCACATGTATATATAATCTTGTGAAGATGTGTAAAATAAGTGCTAGGAATACCATAGTGATTTACAAGTAACTATTAACAAGGGGGCTGTGTTGGTTTATTTTATTATGCTATGCTAATGATTGTTCATGAAACTTAAAAAAAAAAATGTTATTGGACCTCATATGACCATGATGTAAAGTCTTAGTTCCTTTTATCTTGAAGTATTTTAGGTAGATTTTATCTTCATTTGGTTAAGCAAATTTTAAACAAGTTTTATCTTGCATCAAACCCTACTTTGAGCATGAAATAGAATATTAAAATCTATCTCTAAATGTGAGCCTTAAATGATGATTGGATTCCTTTAATGTTTCTTTGAACATGAAAGTAAAATAAGCCTTTGATATAATAAATAACTTACCCCTCTTTGATGAAATTAGTTTTCATAAAGAGACATTAATTTATTGCCTTAAAAATGATGGCCTTTTGAAATGCCAAATAAATAACCCCTTTTAATGAAATTGATTTTCATAAAGGGAAGTCAATTTATTGCTTTACCCCTCTTTGATGAAATTGTGATTTTCATAAAGAGAAGTCAATTTGGGTAATGAAATGCAAAGCCTAAAATTTGATTTACCTTCAAAATGCAAAATTATGTAAAATTCAAAATTATAAAATACCTATAAAAACAACTTTGAATAATTTTTATAATTTTGAAATGGCTTCAAAATGAAATCAAACTTGCATAAGATGAAACATTAAAGCTTATTTTACACATACGTGCATTTATTTTTGGGATTTTAATTTTAATTGCCAAAGTTTTAAAAAAATCTGCAAAAAGGGAAGGTTAGAAAAATAAAAATAAATTCTAGAAAATGGACTAGAAAGATGAAAATGTTAACATACAAAGCACTCTAATTCTAATGTTACCATACACAACAAAACCAAAGATAGTGAGAAATTACAATAGGGTAACTTGATCTAATCAAACCTGTAGAAGCACAATTTGGGTTAGATCAAGTGCTAGCCTCTAAGGAAAATAAATGGAATCTACACCCCACAAATCTTCACATAGTGCAACCTTTTTACAACATTAAACACTAGATAGAAATCCAGGAAAATATAGAGAAAGATCGACAGTAAAACACTACCCTCTAAAATTGTCTCCTCTAATCTTGCTCACAAGGTGCAAGTTTTTAAATTTCTTTGCATTAAAATAGAATAATGGTCTATTTGGTTACAAAAATTCTAGCCTTGGCCTCCAAAAAGGTCTAACCCTTGGAATTGGACAAAATTCCAACCTATTTTTCTATTTCCATGATGTATTTATAATTTTTGCAAAAAAACTTCTCATTTCATCTTCCTTCCTGTTTGGTTTCTAAGCCCCTTTCGTTCTCCAAATGTGGTTTATTTTTGTGATGCGTTGTTTCATTGTTATGTATTCCCTCATAACGTCCTTAAATTTTATACTTATTATTATCTTACTATGTGCTACATACTTTAGCACATTTATTCTAGATGAATTTATCTTATAACCACTCTCTAAAACCTTAGAAAATCTGTAGAGCGTGAAATCATGGCTTCTTAACGTATTAAATTTATCAAGGAACGGTCAAAACCTACCATTTTATTAACTCAGATGACACACATTTTGCCTCTATGTTCATAATTATCTTATACCAAAACATGGATGCCAAGCCCCACATAATGCTTATCATGGCCATCTGTATAGTAATCGTTAGATAATTCTTAGACTTTTCTTGCTTGTCTATAATATAGTTTTGATGTTGGGGTAACGACCACAGTATTGATAAAACTTTCATAATTTTCCATGTACTCCCCTGAGATACCTGTCCAACTTTGCCCATCTGGTTCGACCATACCTCGCTAAATCTAGTCTCACATTCAGAGATGCAGATGAGGGTAGAAATTCATCAAGTATTGTTGTGTGTGTTCATGATGCTGCCTACCATGCTATCACTATGTTATCACACCAATATCGATCCATACTTGATGCCAATATTTTTGTACTATCCAACCGCCTTGAGCCACATCCTACGTAAATGTTGCTTCAAAACCAATGATACACACTTCTACTCTGATATTTAGGTAAAACTAGGTTTGGTTCTACGTATTACTCGATCAATGCCTAATGAATCTTGTAAATAATGAATGTATCTGGATGCTTCATTTGTATTCCTCTTTCATGCACCTAATTTATTGGATGCATCACATCCAACTCATGCCCCCTTATGTATTTATCGTGTGACTATCTGGGTATATGTCCTTGTGTCCAATAGCTCTCCATTGGCTCGCACAACCTGTCAATGCCACCGCTCTCCTGAGACTTTGAATTGGTATTTCACCAAACAAGGGATTCAAATGTGATGTTGAAATCTGCAACTCTAATACCCACTATTGCATCATTCCTCTATTGATGTGTGACTGCCCAAACTTGCATGGAATAGTCCCAATACGTTCGTTGATGATTGTGGATACTTCCAACTACTCCCCATCGACATTACTCTATTAATGTCCATATTGTATTATGTAGACGATCCTCCTTTCCATAGTGAACATTGCTACCTTTGGCTCCTGGTACTTCTTCCATCACACGGTCTGTGTCTAGGTGAATTTACTTGTCATCATCCTAATGAAATTTCCACGCTATCTCCACATGTTCAATCCTTGTTGCATCATCTCTATAAAATATTGAAATCACCACATCAAAAAAATCCCATAGGTCCACATCGTGAGCTTATTCCAACCCATCCGTCTTCGTGTTTGCTGTCGCTATCAGCCAATGGTAGTCTAGGGTATTGCCACATCATTTCCAGAGTCTAGATGATCCACATCACTACCACATAGTCTAAAACTCATCGATACCATCCTCAGTCCTTGTCTATTCGATATCAGATGGTTGTCACTACCATGTCTTAGTGTGGGATATATGTTGAGTGGGTGTACATCTCCATTGTGCCCATCTACATCATAGTTGTAGGTTAAGCAAGCACCTATCGACAATACAAAATAATCAAAAATCAAAACTACACCTTTTAATAAGCATTTAAGCCAAACCTTTGAACTCATACCCTTAATAAATACTTAAATAAAATTCTTACGATAGCAAGAATGTCACTTTAAAAACTACACTTCCCTTATATATATATATATATATATATATAAAGAGTTTCATTATTATTTATTTATCATTTTTATTTTATTTTATTTATTTTTATAATATCATATGTATATATACATAAATATTATTTTATTTTATTTATTTTTTATATTTTTTATTTATTTTCCTCTTTTTTAATTTTTATTTGATTTTATTTTCTTCTCTTTTATTTAGGTTAGATTTCATCAATTTCAAATGTTTGGAATATTGGAGCTCAAAAGATACGAGAAGAAAGACAATAAGACCAACCCTTAACACTCAAAGAACGACTCCATCAAAACCTTAGAATCAACAAACAAAAACACTCAAGAGATCACCAAAAATCCCAAGAAATCAAAACAAAAAGGTGGGTCCCCAATTTTGGGGTTAGTTGTGCGACAGTCACAAAACTATGTTTTGATAAAAGTAGATTAAGTTTAATTGAGATAAAGTAGTCTATGTTTTTAATGAAATTAGATTATGTTCAATTGAGATAATATAGTCTATGTTTGATGAAAATAGACTATGTTCAATTGAGATAAAATAGTCCATGTTTTTAATGAAAGTAGATTATATTCAATTGAGATAAAATAGTCTATGTTTTTAATGAAAGTAGATTATGTTCAATTGAGATAAAATAGTCTATATTTTTAATGAAAGTAGATTATGTTCAATTGAGGTAATATAGTCTATGTTTGATGAAAATAGATTATGTTCAATTGAGATAAAATAGTCTATGTTTTATGAAAGTAGATTATGTTCAATTGAGGTAATATAGTCTATGTTTTGATGAAAATAGATTATGTTCAATTGAGATAAAATAGTCTATGTTTTTAATGAAAGTAGATTATGTTCAATTGAGGTAATATAGTCTATGTTTGATGAAAATAGATTATGTTCAATTGAGATCAATTAGTCTATGTTTGATCAAAGTAGATTATGTTCAATTGATGTAATATAGTCTATGTTTTGATGAAAGTAGATTATGTTCAATTGAAATAAAATAGTCTATGTTTTTAATGAAAGTAGATTATATTCAATTGAGGTAATATAGTCTATATTTGATGAAAATAGATCATGTTCAATTGACATAAAATATTCTATGTTTGATGAAAGCAGATTATGTTCAATTAAGGTAATATAGTCTATGTTTTGAATGAAAGTGGATTATGCTAAATGAGATAGTATAGTTTGTATTGAATTAAAAGAATATAGGTTATATTTATATTTGGAAGAGTAGAATTATATTTTAAGGTTAAGAGTATGGGCTCTTAGTGGAAATATAATCAATAAGTACTTAATTGATTAAGAGAGTGGTCTCTTAGTTAATTAAAAATATGGTTTAAGATGTGATTTTTTGGTTAAGAGTATGGGCTCTTAGCGGAAATATAATCGATTACTTAGTTGATTAAGAGAGTGGTATCTTAGTTAATTAAGGAAATATGATTTGAGATGTGGTTTTTTGGTTAAGAGTGTGGGATCTTAGTGAAAACCAATGAAATGATTCTTATGTAAAATCTGGTATTGATGTTATGAATATGTTAGACCTTTAGGGATGTGCTACTCCTCTAATAGACTAGGAGGAAGGAGCTACTCCTAGTGAAGTTATTGTAGAATTTTTTTATGTGGATTAAAAGAGCAATTCACGGTAAAAACTTTTTAAGTATGAGTTCTTATGCATTGTATTAGCATATATTTGGGAGAAAGGATTATGGGATTCCTTGTATTAGTGAAGACCAAACTTATGCAATAAAGGAAACATTTGAGGTTGGGTTTTTTTGTAAGGGTTTTCCTAGGATAAATATTGTGTTATGGGTATTTTCCTTTTGATATTGATTTTATTGTCTCTTTTAGTCATTTCCTTGTTTGATATGTATAGATAAACTTTATGGTTGTTAAATATATGATAGTGTTTAATATTGTTAATTAATTAAAAAAATGTAACCCCTTATATTTTTGGGTTGTTACATGTTTCATTGCATTGCATTAGGCATTTTGTTCATTGCACTTGAATTTGTATTTCCTTTTGATGAACACTGTGTATAACACCACATTTGTATGAATGTTGCTTATCTTGATGTAACCTATTTTATCTTGGGCATACACCCTATTACATTGTTTATTTCCATCCATATTCCCCTTTCTTGATGTTTGTTTACCTATCTCTTACTCCCTCTTAGTAGTTGTTGTAAGGTGTTAAAAATGGTCTTTCGATCACTCAACCATTCCTAGTATTTCTTTTAGACTTCATTGCACTCCATCTTGATCTCTAGCGGTAGGGTATTGCTTTGGTTGTACTTTACTTATATCGAAATCCCAACATATTTTCACTCTTAATTATGATTTTGAATAAGGAAATATGACACTACAAAGTAGGTATTGCCTCTTAAGCAAATAGTTTTCCTTGCTCCTCCTATTATGCACATGGTCTAAAAGTTGAGAATTGAAAAAAGGACAAGCTCCCTCCTACCAAAAAAAAATCCTTTGGTTCTCCACAAAATGAGAAAAATCCCAAAAACCAAAAATTTCTTTACTCCACAAAATGAGAAAAATACCAAAAAGCAAAAAGTCCCTTGCTCCACAAAATGAGCAAAATAAAAAATCCAAAAAAAGGGAGCTTGAATCCTTAAAATTCTTAGTTTTGACAACCATAGGGTGATCTCCATTGAGGCTATAGATGCTTGACTGGAAATGGAGTAGCCTTACACATAGAAACATGTTTGTCACATTAGAAACCTTATTTTGTATAGACCAACGTTAGCTTTTGGTTGAGCTAGCTTTTGATGGTTTGCATTTAGAGTAGTTAAGTCCAAACTCGTACAAAATCGAGATAATGAACTTCACTATGCACACATAGGGGTATTGAATATCTTGGTCTTCCTAGAAATTTTTTATCTTTTAGATTATTTAATGGTTAGTATACGACTTTTTGATTGGTCAACTAAGGTGTTTGAATCTCTTGAAATCCTTCTTGTTCTCTTGTGACTTCTCGTTATTCACCATCCACTACTTGCATGTTTCTCCATTCCATATTTGTCCTTGATTGGCTTTCGTTTGAGTGTATGTCCTTGATGAAGTGATTTAAATCTTGATTTGTAACTCTTATACATTCTTTAGTGCCTACACTTAGTTTATTCTTTAATCTTAGATTTATTCATTGTGTGTCATTACTCATTATATAATTTAGGCATACATTCACACTTTATATTTTTAATTTGTTGTGTCATTAGTGCATCACATTACTTCTATGCATACATAATAGCTCTATCATCTCACAATATTGATTCATCTAACATACATGCATCATCATAATTATAAGTCTAGAAATACATCTATACTCATCTATCACTACACTCAATCATTCATCATTTCATACACATATACACAAATAAACCCATAATAAATACCAATAACCACCTCATATATATAAGTATACATCAAATGATATAAAATACCTATAGGCTATAATATAATGGATCCTTAAACCTCACATCCAAAATCAAAAGCTACTAGATAGGCTCCCTTCTTATGCTAGTCTTGCACCTCCACTATTTGTAGCACTGCCCCCTTGTAGAATCTTTGTAGCATAATAGTATAGTCCACATACTGCAAAACTAATCCTTTTCCAGGGAATATAGGATAGAAAAGCCCAACATATCTTTCGGGAAGCTAACAAAGTTGCTAATAAGCTAGCCAATTTGGGTGTCGATGGTGATAGACTTTCAAAATGGGAACACGATGTCCCGATCTAAGTAGAGGAGCTTATTCAACAAGAATACCAAGAATGATAGTCGAATTTACCAGTAGGGAAGGCACTATAAGTTCGAAGGCTATGAGTATTCCTGTCTCTTTTTTGAAATGGACTCACAATAAAAATTATTCGAGTTGTCAGTCTTGGTGGATGCTACTTGGAAATACCACAAAGACTAATGGGGATAGTCACATGTTAGATAACATGGCTCCTAGTCATATTAGTAATTTGAGGTTGGTTGATAATCACAGGGTAAGAAATAAATGACAATATAAGACTTTGAACCAGAGCCACGTGGACCACTAGATAGCCACCGCCATAAATCTAGCCAACAGGTTCATTTCTCCAAGGATGATTGTTCAAGATGGGATGTTGTCCCAAAGCATGTTATATACGGAAGAAAGCAATTACCAAAGAATTATTAAGAGTAACTATCAATACAGAGCTTGTGGGAGTTTTTTTTAGTACTCTGCTATGTGTGTCTACAAATTTTTGTTTCTCCACTGTTTCAAGGAAGGGATATGTATCTGTTTCTTTTTTTGTAATTATGATGTAGGTGTGTTTTTTTGGGGTATACCCAAAATTTTGTATGGGAAGTTTCTTTTTGATAATAGGCTATGTGCCTTATTGAATGTAATGGCTTTGGCGACATGTAGATTTTACATATATAGGATCCTTAGTAAGGACATGTTCATCAATAGCCCTGGGCTAATTTTTGTAAAAGGTTTTGGGTCAACCTATAAAACCCAGTATTAATGCTATAGTATTTTATCTACCAAAAAAACATACTGCCAAAATATCAGGTCACTCATGAGTACTATAAGTACTCATGCTCTTTCCCATGTTGCCAAATCAACCATCTACTGCACTGTACTCACTTCAAGTGTACAACATCCTCAATGTATGTTAGTCCTCCCCTCTAGGGCCTCCATATAATATCCCTTATCTGCAATATAACCCATGCATCTATGTAATGTGAGAGGATACCCTGGTACTTATAGCTCTTACCTTTCTCTCAATCGTGGCCCCACCTCATCACATATGGGACCTCTTTGTCCATATCATGGTGTGCATATGATGGGGCACCGGTAAACACCCTTCTGCACAAACCCTGCCTTTTCATTAAAAACAGTTAAAAATATACATGCAAAAAAATCACAGCCCGCAGGCTTACAATCATCGGCCCTCGGCTCGGTTCTCCGCTTCCTCACTCCTAGACTCTAAGGGTATTCTCCGGTCCGTCGTCCCGATTAAAACAATAAAATGGATTTTTATAGAGGCCCCGACCCTCTCACGCAATTAATGCCTCCACCTACCAACCTTCCCGCTCGAATTTCCCTCCTTGTTGAAGCTTCAAAATTCTTGATCATAAATGGGCCACCGCCCGATCTGCACTGCTGCTCGCATTCATGGTCTTCCTCGACCTGCAGCCATCGCCGTACCCTGTACTGCCGTCTCCTCCATACCGGCCATGCTCTGAAATAGCTGTTTTGTCAAAAAGACTTTCAAATGGTGGTTCTCTTCCTTTAATGCACGTGGCTGTTCTCAACAACCCGAATACGTGTTCTCCACTTTTTAATTTAAACACGTAGCTAACCACGTGTTTAAATTCAGCTTGCCCTCTCCTTAATGTGCAATATTCAAGGCACGTGCCCTTTACAACTTCGAGGATACACATGGCAGTCCACGTGTCCATTTCGAACAGTCTTCGAAAACACCGTTCCTGCCATCTTTTTCTCTTCCTCCCGCGCCATTTTCTCTCTCCGTCGTGATATCGCGACATGTCGCGATATCGTGACGTTTCTGGCTCCTTGAGCTTGCTTCTCATTTTGGTCGCGATATCGCGACCATTTTGCCTCCTGCCCCTCTATTGAGAAACTCATCGTGATTTCGCGACGTCGCGATATCGTGATGTTTCTGGCTCTCTGCACTTGCTTCTCATTTTGGTCGTGATATCGCGACATGTCGCGATATCGCGACCATTTTTCCTCCGCACCCGCTTGTCCAATTTGCGTCGCGATTTCGCGACATCGCGATATCGCGACGTCGTGATATCGCGACCGTTTTCTCGCTCTCTCCTCTGCTCTGCAACCTGTCGTGATTTTGCGACATGTTGCAAAATTGCGAGTCATGATTTTGTGACATGTCGTGAAATCGTGCCCCCTTCTACGCCTTCGTCCCTCTATGGCAAACTGTCATGATTTCACGACATGTCGCGAAATCGTGGGTCATGATTTCGTGACACGTCGCAAAATTGCGGCCCCTTCTGCTGCACTTCCTCCTTGCCAATTTCTATCACGATTTCGCGACATGTTGCAAAATCGCGACGGTTTTCTGACTTGGCCATTTTTTCTTCCTTCTTGTTTCCTGCTTCTTCTTCTCCCGACTCTTCAGCATGATTTTTCCCAAACTTTGCTGCTTCTGCTGCTGGTGCTGTCAGATGCTCCTGCATCAGACACCCGGGGTAAGTGAAGAAGTGATATTCACTTTCTGCTGGGTCCGGTTATCGCCTCCCGCAACACTTTCGGACTCATATCTGTCTCTGCAAACTGCTTCGACCTCGGCTCTGGGCCCACACTTCTGTCTTCAACCGGACAGATTTCTCCACTGCTGCAAACTTCTACTGCAGCCGGCTTTAACTCTTCCTCTTGCACAAAATAATCTGTGCTTTCTTCGGGCAGGTCCCGGTACTGCTATACTCCTCTACAACCTCTTTCATCTTCTCTTCTTTCTTTCTCTGTCTCTCTTCCCGCATTTTTTGTCGTTCTTCTTTCTCCCATAATTTCATTACGGACCATTCCTTTTGCAAGGCTTTTAATTGTCGTTGCAATGCTTTGACTTCCTCTTCCGACACCATGTCTTCCTCCTTGTTGTCCCGTCTTCTTCGGGAATACATTTTTTTTTTTTTTGTCCTTGCTTTTCTCACAAGCTTTAATCGATCCCGGTGTAGCTGCCTCACGTCCGACGGTCTGCTAACACGCTCGGGGATGCTAAACTCTCTCTTTCTCTCTTTCTCAAAACCCTCCCGTAGGTCCTGGCGCAAACTGCCTCACGGTCGGCGGTCTGTTTACGCACTCAGGAACTCCCGCTCTGATACCACTGACGGGGCACCGGTAAATACCCTTCTGCACAAACCCTGCCTTTTCATTAAAAATAGTTAAAAAAATATACATGCAAAAAAATCACAGCCCGCAGGCTTACAATCACCGGCCCTCGGCTCGGTTCTCCGCTTCCTCACTCCTAGACTCTAAGGGTATTCTCCGGTCCACCGTCCCGATTAAAACAATAAAATGGGTTTTTATAGAGGCCCCGACCCTCTCACGCAATTAATGCCTCCACCTACCAAACTTACCGCTCAAATTTCCCTCCTTGTTAAAGCTTCGAAATTCTCGATCATAAATGGGCCACCGCCCGATCTGCACTGCTGCTCGCATTCATGGTCTTCCTCGACCTGCAGTCGTCGCCATACCCTATACTGTCGTCTCCTCCATACCGGCCATGCTCTGAAATAGCTGTTTTGTCGAAAAGACTTTCAAATGGTGGTTCTCTTCCTTTAATGCACGCGGCTGTTCTCAACAACCCGAATACGTGTTCTCCACTTTTTAATTTAAACACGTAGCTAACCACGTGTTTAAATTCGGCTTGCCCTCTCCTTAATGCGCAATCTTCAAGGCACGTGCCCTTTACAACTTCGAGGATACACGTGGCAGTCCACGTGTCCATTTTGAACAGTCTTCGAAAACACCGTTCTCGCCATCTTTTTCTCTTCCTCCCGCGCCATTTTCTCTCTCCGTCGCGATATCGCGACATGTCGCGATATCGCGACGTTTCTGGCTCCTTGAGCTTGCTTCTCATTTTGGTCACGATATCGCGACATGTCGCGATATCGCGACCATTTTGCCTCCTGCCCCTCCGCTGAGAAACTCGTCGCGATATCGCGACCGATACCACTGACGAGGCACCGGTAAACACCCTTCTGCACAAACCCTCCTTTTCATTAAAAACAATTAAAAAAATATACATGCAAAAAAATCACAGCTCGCAGGCTTACAATCATCGGCCCTCGGCTCGGTTCTCCGCTTCCTCACTCCTAGACTCTAAGGGTATTCTCCGGTCCGCCATCCCGATTAAAATAATAAAATGGGTTTTTATAGAGGCCCCGACCCTCTCACGCAATTAATGCCTCCACCTACCAACCTTCTCGCTCGAATTTCCCTCCTTGTTGAAGCTTCGAAATTCTTGATCATAAATGGGCCATTGCCCGATTTGCACTGCTGCTCGCATTCATGGTCTTCCTCGACCTGCAGCCATCGCCGTACCCTGTAATGCCATCTCCTCCATACCGGCCATGCTATGAAAAAACTATTTTGTCAAAAATACTTTCAAATGGTGGTTCTCTTCCTTTAATGCACGTGGCTGTTCTCAACAACCCGAATACGTGTTCTCCACTTTTTAATTTAAACATGTAGCTAACCACGTGTTTAAATTTGGCTTGCCCTCTCCTTAATGCACAATCTTCAAGGCACGTGCCCTTTACAACTTCGAGGATACACGTGGCAGTCCACGTGTCCATTTCGAACAGTCTTCGAAAACACCGTTCCCGCCATCTTTTTCTCTTCCTCCCGTGCCATTTTCTCTCTCCGTCGTGATATCACGACATGTCGCGATATCGCGACGTTTCTGGCTCCTTGAGCTTGCTTCTCATTTTGGTCACGATATCGCGACATGTCGCGATATCACGACCATTTTGCCTCCTGCCCCTCCGCTGAGAAACTCGTCGCGATTTCGCGACGTCGCGATATCGCGACGTTTCTGGCTCTCTGCACTTGCTTCTCATTTTGGTCGCGATATCGCGACATGTCGTGATATCGCGACCATTTTTCCTCCACACCCGCTTGTCCAATTTGCGTCACGATTTTGCGACGTCGCGATATTGCGACGTCGTGATATCGTGACCGTTTTCTCGCTCTCTCCTCTGCTCTGCAACCTGTCGCGATTTCGCGACATGTTGCAAAATCGCGAGTCGCGATTTCATGACATGTCACAAAATCGTGCCCCCTTCTGCGCCTTCGTCCCTCTCTGGCAAACTATCACGATTTTGTGACATGTCACGAAATCGCGGGTCACGATTTCGTGACACGTCACGAAATCACGGCCCCTTCTGCTGCACTTCCTCCTTGCCAATTTCTGTCGCGATTTCGCGACATGTCACGAAATCACGATGGTTTTCTGACTTGGCCATTTTTTCTTCCTTCTTGCTTCCTACTTCTTCTTCTCCCGACTCTTCAGCACGATTTTTTTTGAACTTTGCTGCTTCTGCTGCTAGTGCTGCCGGATGCTCCTACATCAGCATATCATATCAGTACAACTGGCCTCTCCACTCAAAATTATTCCCATCCCTATATCTATAGAAGGAAGCTACATCCCAATTCTAGTAAACCCCATTTGTGGATCTCGTACAACTCATTGCATCTATGCTAACAAAGTGGAGCCTCAAGCCATAATATTGGGCTCCTCCATCAAGTTCATCACTAGGCCTAATAGGTTAAATGGGAACCTCATATTTGACAAGTCTAACAAAGTAAATTTAGACATCAATGACATCAATATTGCATGTCTAGTGATCAATAGCTCTATCTCGTAGCCAATGTTCACCCTCACTCCACCACTCTCCATATCATAATCCACATACTACCAATGGTCCTGATAGACTCTCTATAGCATTGCCCCTCACTCATCAGTCATCATGATCACTATCTACTCTTCCTCTATCGAAAATCATAGAATTTGATACATGTCCTCTAGAGTGATGGTAATATCTTCAGCCAACATGTCAAAGGTGTTGGTCTGGCTATCCCATATATCTATCAAGGTTGTCAAGTATGCCTAATTTACATGCATTGACTCCTATCGAGTCATGTGTTGTAACCTAAGGGTCCTCAAATTTTAGTTTAATAGGTTAGAAATCTTGTGTCGAGGGTTTTAAAATATCATGGAGGATTTTTTTTTATTGGCTAAGATAAATTGATCATAAAATATTTAGTGAAGTGAAGGGTGATGAGGCTCCAATACCTAGGCCTCAAATAATACTTTTATATAGACTTGAGATCTCATATATCTTTATGTATATCGAGAGACCCCTTAGGATTAGGAGAAACCTTTAGCTCTAGGAATTTTTTTGATTTTGTATCTATTTATAGTGCACCAAGCACATCACCCAAGAATATTACCCTCTCATATTGTTAGAGAGAAGGGTAGTTCACTAAAGGGTATGCATGGAATCCTCCTTGAGTAGTGGCCTAAAATATTGGTCTAAGCATTATCATTCATCATTATGGTAAGGAATATGGATAGTGTAGACACCTTTTCCTAGAGCACCTTGTTTATGTTGAATGTTTAACTTGAATGCCAAAAACCCTAACATAAAAATTGAGCATACTAAAGAGACTACACTATCATAAAATAAACTAAACTAAAATAGATGAAATAAATTGTGTGGTAGTAATAGTCAATACATGGTTTATCAATAATAATTGGGTATAATTTCAGCCATGGCCATAGTCAGTAACAATCAAGATAGTTTTTCTATGCAATTGTCAGTTATAGTCAAGAATCATAATAATTAAGGAATTGCTAGTAATAAAGTCTGCCAAGACAACCATAAAAAATAGTGACTTGCAAAAGTTAGATAGAATAGTTGTTAGTAATGGTCATTGTAGGGTATACTAAGGGGAAACAAAAGTTAATTTTCTAAGTGAAAAAAGACTCTAAGAGAAAATAAGACGATACTTGAAGATAATATTTCCCTAGAAAAAAAGTTTGGGGTGCTAAAAAATGTCATTGTGAGACCTAACCTAGTATATTTTTCTTTTTAAGCTGATCATTCTAATATATATCACCCAAACACATTTTTTGACCCATTACTAAAAATAATAACACCTAGAACAACACTTCTATTTTTAGTAAGTTAGTTGGGGTGGTCCAAATCACACGTATATGGCTGAAGGGACTAGAGGAGAAATGAAGGAATTGGAACAAAGCCACTATATGGAATAAATAAATCAATCACTCAATAACCTAAAAATCCAAATATCACACATTGGACAAGAAGTTAAATAGATAAAATATCACATGCAAATTATAAAAACTGACCAGGTTAAAGTCAATGCAGTGATTGAAGAAATAGTCTTAGAGGTTGAAGAGAATTTAAAGAAAGACCCAAAAGTATTCCAACATATTGACACTAAAGGACTAGGTGGTAGTTTAGGAAATAAAGAGAAAGAAACTCATCATGTTATTTTTGACACATATACCTTATTTAAGATGCCCAAATTAGATTTTTCCAAGTTTAATGGAAAGGATACTGATGGTTGGTTGTGTGGAATAGATTAATTCTTCAAACTCTATAATGTTCCTCGAAATTTTTGGCCACCATGGCATATTTTAAATTTGAATATGAGGCCCTATAATGGTATCAATGGTTATAAAACATGATCTCTGTTCCTTCTTGGGAAGACTTTGAATTCCAATTACTCATTCATTTTGGCATTAGTGAGTATGAGGAATTTATAGGAGCCTTAACCAAATTGAAAAAAATCTCTATTATCTAGGAATATTAGATTCAATTTGAGAAATTGAATCATAGGGCAAAGGTGTTGAGTGAAGAATTTTTTATAGCTATTTTATCAGTGGGTTGAAAGATTCAAACCATAGTCTATGATGCAATCCATAGACTTGGTGAGATTAGTGGAAGAAATTATTTTTGCCTAAAGGAGGTCATCCAAATTTCTATATGTTAAATCCACATTTCCATCCAAGTTCACACCAACTACAAGAAATAAATTTCCAACAATCAAGCAATTGATTAGGGAGGAAATGTGCCCATAGAGCACAAGACTCATGTTATAATTGTGATGAAAATATGCTCTGAGGCATAAATGGATACAATATAAATTATTTTTGTTGAATGTGGATGACTCAATAGTGCATGGAATTCTTTATGAAGAGGTAGAACTGTAGGAAGAAGAGTACCAAGATGAGGTAAAAGCACATGAAGAACCATAACTAGATATTTCAGTCCATACATTTGTAGGAATATCGACCCCTCATACTATGAAGGTAGTGGGGTTCTTCAAGGGATAAAGAATTATAATTTTATTGATCCCCAAATAGCTAAGAAAGCAAACTATTACTTACATACTTGCAACTCTTTTGAGATCATGGTGGCAAATGGAGGATAATTACCTTGTAAGGGAAAATACCGAAATATTAAGTTGAAGATAGGGGACTATGAACTCAAAACCAATATGTTTACCCTTCCACTTGGTGAATGTGATGTTGTTCTAGGAGCATAGTGGCTCCGTACCTTGGGAATAGTAGCTTGGAACTTTGCCAAATTATGGATGAAATTTAGCTAGTAGGGAACATAGTACACCTTATAGGGCTGGAAGGCTAGGGCTACTCAACTTGTTTTATCTCATAGGATGGAGAAACTATTAAAAAAGTAAACCCATGGAGTTGTGGCCCAAATTTTCCTGTACAAGCCTTAGATAATGAAGAAAGACCAACTAGAGATATTATATATTTTACTATAAAAACATGTCATATTTTTTGAAAAATCCAAAGGACTACCCCCTCATCATACTCATGATCATGTAATTTAGCTTATTATAGGTAGTCTTACTCCAAATATCCACCCTTACAGGTATTCATATCTCCATAAATGTAAAAATAGAAAAAATGGTGTAAGAAATTCTTGTTGTAGGGGTTATTCATCCCAATGTTAGTCCCTATTCTTCCCCAGTGTTGGTCTGAAAAAATATGGGTCTTGGTATTTGTGTGTGGATTTTAGAGAACTCAATAAAATCACTATTAAAGATAAGTTTTTCATTCTAGTAATTGATGAGTTAGATAAATTTCATGGTGCCTATTTTTTTCTCAAAACTAGATTAATGATTAGGATACCATTAGATCAAAATCAAGGGAGATGAGATTTCTAAAACTATTTTTATAACTCACGAAGGGCACTATGAATAATTTGTTATACCATTTGGTTTGACCAATGCAACCTCAATTTTTTAGAGCTTGATGACTTCCATTTTTTGGCCCTTAATAAATTTATTCTAGTTTTATTTTATGATATTCTCATTTATAGTCACTCTTGGGAGGAGCACCTCAAAAATTTGGATCATACTTTGCAAATTTTATTTGAGAATCAATTTTATGCCAAGAGGTCTAAGTGTTCTTTTGGAATGTAAGAAGTAGATTATTTTGGTCACATTGTCATTAAAGGAGTTAAATTCAATCCTAAAAATATTTAGGCTTTTTTAAACCACCAAAGCCTCACATGAACAATGGAATTTGAGATTTTTGGGACTCACAGGGTATTACAGTAAATCTGTATAGAACTATGGAAAGATAATGACTTATTTAACAACCATGTTGAAAATAATTCTTTTATTTTGTTAGAACCAATGGAGAAGGCTTTCAAGGAATTAAATGAAGCCATGAAAACCACCCCAATGTTAGCAATGCTTGATTTTCATAAGCCTTTTGTAATTTAAAGTGATGCTTCGTAATGGAATTGGGGCCATTTTGATACAAGAATGAAGACCATTGAAATTCACTAGTAGAGCACTTCTAGGTCAAAATTTGAACAAATCTATTTATAAAAAGGATATGCTAGCCATTTTACATGTTAATCATTGGAGGCCATATCTCATTGGGTATTATTTTTCAATCAAAACCAATCGTCAAAGTCTTAAGTACTTATTGGAACAATGGGTATCCACACCTAAAAAACAAGAGTGGGTCTCTAAATTGATGGGCTATGATTATGAAATAACATATAGAAAAGGAAATGGGAATATCATGGTTGATGCACTATCTCAATATTTTGAAGATAAAAATATGTTAAGTGCTATCTCTTCACCAATCCCTTAATGGATAAATAATTTTAGATAAAATATGGCCAAGGATTATAGCTTGCAAAATTTGATAAAAAATTCAAGCAAAGCCTAACTCATGCCTTGGATACACTTGGGATGGTCAAGACTTGAGATATCATGACCGACTTGTTATTCCCTAAAACTCACAAATGCAAGAATCCATATTGGAGGAAATGCATGCCTCAACAACAATGAGATGTTCTAGGTTTCTAAAAACTTATGAAAGTACCAAGAGTAATTTCTTTTGGAAAATAATTAAGAAGGATATCAAACTTTTGTGGTTGAATGTGATAAGTTAAAAAGAGTGAAAGGAGAAACTATGTGTTCCCCTAGAACCCTTAAATCCTTACAATTCTAGAACAAGTATGGGCAAATATTTCTATGGATTTTATTGAAGAAATACCCAAATTAGGAGGACAATAAATTACTTTGGTGGTAGTAGATCATCTCATAAAGTATGCTCATTTTTTTTCCTTATCCCATACCTACATAGCCTCCATAGTTTACCAAATACTTTAACTCCATATTTTATCTTCATGGAATACCCAAGTCTATTGTGTCATTTAGGGACCCTACTTTTACTAGTCATTTTTGGTAAGAATTGTTTAAGTTGCAAGGCAACTCAAAAAAAGTTTGACCTATCATCTTCAGACTGATGGGCAAACAAAAATTGTTAACAAATGCTTGGAAACCTACCTCCATTGCTTTGCATATGAACATCCTGCATAGTGGAAAATATGGCTCTCTTTGGCCGAATGATGGTATAATACTTCATATCACACCATGACCAAGATTACACCCTTTGAAGTAGTATACGATCTTCCTCCACCAACACCCTCCTCATACATTCTAGGAAGCTCCAAGATTTATGCTACCAACACCACTCTTAGACAACATGTTGCTATCCTCCAATAACTTAAGATGAGTCTTGAATTAGATTAGAATAATATGCATCAACAAGATAATAAACATTGTTCTAAGTACAAATTTGAAGTGGGGGTATGGTTTTTTTCCACCTAAAACCCTAGAAACAATCATCACTCAAACTTTGCAGATGTCGAATACTATGGACGCTACCAAGTAGTATAGTGAGTGGGTTTAACAACTTACAAATTGACCTTCTGGCCATGTACAAGATCCATTTAATATTTCATTCTCTTATATCAAAAAAGTTGTTTGCAACAAGTTATAGATTCAATCCACTTTAATAGAGCTAGATAAAGAAGGTTCTATCATGTTCAATCCTAAATAATTTTTTTAGTGGAGATCATGCACCCTTTGCACCCATGTCATCATTGAGGTTCTTGTTCAATGCTGAGGACTACAACCTAGAGATGTCACATGGGAGTCTCTCTAGAAGATACAATAATAGTTTCCTCATATCTAGCTTTGAGGACAAAGCCTTTTTAAGGGGAAGAGCATGTTAGGACCCCATGCTAACATCATTATGTAATGACCCTGACCTATCCAAAAAGCAATGTGCCTATCTATTGCATAAACCAAAATCAACATAAAAGCATAACATAATGAACAAGATTACAAATGACGAGAAAATAGATGCTTCTTTTATTAATATTGAAAAGAGTATCGGTTACAATCATGCCCCTCTTAGGGTCACCCAAATGTTGATACAATTAATACAATTCCCATACCCCCAATGGGGTAGGTACAATACTAATGCTCTCTAAATAGTCACAAACTGCTATAGGGTGGAGTTGACCCTCTTCTTCACGTTGAGGAAGGAACTTTATGGTTGAATCTCCTTTGAATCTATTTCCTATGATCAAGAAACAACATAAAAGCATTAAACAAATAGGTAGCCTCTCATGATGAGGCCCTTTGAGGAAAATATGCATAAATATGCCATAACAACTATGAAATCAAGAAGATAGATAAAACATATCAAACTTGTGCAAAACTCATAATATTGTTAGAAACATGAAAGTAGGAAGTGCAACTATCTATCTACTTGACCAATTGCATGAAAATAAGCAAGTTAACATGAAAAGAAGCCATTAATGTCCTACTTACTATAATGAAAACAAGATTGATTAAACCCTGAATGTACAGGTTAGATTGTCTCTAAATATGAATTAAATTTCTAAAATGACTAATCTAACCTAATTAAGCATAATGGAAATAAAACAGTAAGGATATCTATCACCTATTGCAAACCGTAACTCGAATGAGCATTCTACACTGTAAACCATGGTTGTCAGCCACGGTGAGCAACAAAGTAACTTTACCCTCCAAATATAGGGCTGTGGGCTTGATCCTCCTTGTCAAATTGATGATCAAGGGTTGCCTCGGTGTCCTCTGAAAGGTTTGGCGATTGAATTGCTCGATCGGGCCTCCGTTTTCTTGAATTTGCATTTCTTTGTGTTCTTGCTCCTTAGGACATCCATGGCATGAATTGTCATGATGCTTGGTGAATTGGAAAAAAAATGGCCACTAGGCTCTTTCAATGCACTCAAGTAAGTCCACAATTCGATAGGGCTTCGCTACTCTAATCTTAAACTCTCTCTCATTATTTTGATAGCACTTTGCTATCAAAATGCACTATATCATTGCCCTAATTCGAAGGGGTATATATAGGACTACCAAAGGACTAGGGGTGGCTTCATGGAGAAGCCAAGATCAAGAAGGGATGGTTAGGATAGTTGGATTGGAAGCTTCTATCCTTTAATTGCATTCTTCTAGAACAAATGGCTATTCAAACTGATTTGGCTCGGATGAAGGCCAACTAAACTTCAGTTTAGACCACAGGTGACAACTGTGGCCTAGACTATAGACCATAGGTCTTAATCGTGGTTCATACTATAGACCATGGGTCTCTGCTATGATTCAAAATGATTAGGCCAAGGAGCCCAAATTGAGTGGTTAGAACCACTGATCTATCTTGGAGTCTAATGAAAATCTTCCATATGGTCTTGTAGCATGTCCATATGAGTAGTCACCATCGACATGACACATTTTAGGTGTCTACATATGCCCTTTTTGAGATGAATTGTGAGATAAAACAATGTTGAGCAAAAATAGATCTCCTAAAATGATGTCGAAGGTTCCATGATGATCATTAGTCGGATCAATATTAGATGCCCCAAGTCTAGCAAAAGGATATGCATTCTGGAATCATTGCTTCCAATTGATTGGAGGCTTAATTTGAAAGGTTTTGCACTCATCATCAAGCATTCGGGTAGCTTTGGTGCTACAATAGAATTACTAAATATGGTTAAATGACAAGGGCCTTCTTTAGGATTGAAAAGAAGCATGTCAAATCAATGATGATAATTTTTCCCCAAATTTCCTTATGGTTATTCACTCATCTTGCCAGATTGCATGGAGCATCAGTCATTGCAACTGTCGAGTGTATAGGGTAAATTACTAAATATGAGGTGCATTTGGTTTTTTTTTAACTTTTTAAAATTTGTATTGATCCTGGTGCTTGTCAATCACCAAATTTGTTAATTTTATTGCTCTTATTGATATTCTGATCCGTGAGTATTAGTTGTGGTCCGACGAAAATAGGAAAAGGTTTAAAAATTTCTTATTTTCAAATATCCTTATTATTCCTTAACAATGACTACAATTTGAAGAGCTCTAAGAGGTGTGAGAGTAAAATTGACATGAAACACTGGTAAAACTAAAACCTACTACCTTACACACCTCCCGATGGTAGACCACGGACAACCATCTACTAGCAGAGGCCTCGGTGTGGGTAAGGTAACTCAAAATTGAATCCTCACACTCATTACCAATTAAAATGAACCACATTAAGTAATGGGATAAATCAATCTCACTAAACTGTTGGCAATGAACCTCACCTTAGACTAGGCTAGTTTAGGATTTAATTATTATTTTTGTTTTTTTATTTCTTGGCTAGGAAATTATCCCAAAAGGGTCATATTCCTAGACCGCAGCTGGCAGTTGTAGTTCCCCATTGACAGATTGGGGACCGCAGGTATCAGCTATGATTAGATTCAAATTACAATGGTAAAAAATTTGACCGTTATGTGGACCATGGGTTTGACCTGCGGTTCCCTATTTTTAGAAAAATTTCCAAATTTATTGATTTTTTTGTGATTTTTCTTGGCAATTAATGTCATTTATTGCACTCCTAAGATGTACTATTGGAATTTTTTATCATGCTTAGCATAATTTTGTATTTTTAGTGATTTTTAGCTTTATTTATCTCTTTTTAGGTCACTTTTAGCTAGCTTTTTCCTTATGCATTATTTCTTTTTTATAAATTGACTTCTAGAGCTAGGGAGCCAGACATCCTTTACACCCTCTACACACTGCTTACTAACTTGGATTAATATTGGTTTAGAGCCGTTGTCTTTAGCTATGTTTTGGATCTACCCAGTATTAGGGTAGATCAAGCCTACATGATTGCATTGGCCCGTTGTTGGAATGCACAGACCAACATATTTCATCTGTCGATAGATGAAATGACTGTTACACTAGAGGACATCTACCAAATCTTTAGGATCCCTATTGATGGTGAGGCCATCACCTCTACTCCATTTACCAGTAGAGGAGATATTTTTAATGCTATCTTCGATGATCAAAGCCAGGATGCCCAAGGCAGGATCGACCATGAAGGTATCCATATCGGTTACTGGTAGGGTAAGGGTGTCTTATTAGTTAGAGAGGTAGTATTCATGCACTTGGTCATGCATATTATGCTTCCAGACTCCTCGAGTGTGAGGATCCCCTAGAACCTTTTGGCCAGTGTTAGGAGGATCACATAGAGCTCTATCGATCATCCACTTATCCTAGCTTGGGGGAGCACT
This sequence comes from Wollemia nobilis, assembly GCA_028583015.1. Taxonomy (NCBI): domain Eukaryota; kingdom Viridiplantae; phylum Streptophyta; class Pinopsida; order Araucariales; family Araucariaceae; genus Wollemia; species Wollemia nobilis. The sequence continues at coordinate 3,561,076 of JAQPPZ010016984.1, forward strand.
CTATTGTGCCAGTTGTAGATCACTAGCAGGATCTAGGTAGGGATTAGCTACAATTTAATCCTCTAGATCTAGGGTTGGTAACACATCAAGATCAAGCATCTTGTGGAGTTTCCCCTAGATATTACTTTGATTGATGATGCCCATCAGTGCTATGCCACATGCTGGCCCCACAAGGAGGAGGGGTTCTAGAGTAGGTCCCATGCTGGGGACATAGAGCACTACATTGGCTGATTTGTAGTGCTTCGATCAAATGACATTGAGTGGCATCCATATATGGATTACCCTACATGGGAGGAGGCTGGCGAGCAGTTGCACCAGACTCGGTGAGATCGGTGGCTACTCAGTCATAATGTTGAGGTTCATGAGTACTGAGTACTAGTTCTACTCATGGGTCATATGATAGTTTGGGCTAGTGTAGGACATCCCAAGGCTACCCATCATATACAGGTGGCTGGTATTAGAGATAGATTTGTAGTGGGTAAAACCTACACCACTTGGGGATGTTGTGGATGAATCTCAAGAGTTGAGGATTTCTAGGGTTGGGACCACCCCAACATATGATACTTGGTGGTCCCTACTATAGTGGCAGGGATCTGGACCCCTCAGTCAGGTAGACGATGGGTCAAAGGCTGATCCATAGGGGAATAATGTGGACTAGTGTACTGAGGGTAGATGGGGGTAGAGTCTTTCATAGAGGATGCACCATAGATTGAGGCCAAGGAGGAGGCCCTAGATGAGGGTGAGGTACATCCAAACAATGAAGTGGGGTAGTTGTTAGCCCAGGTTGTAGATCTATAGAGTCAGGTTGGGAGACTTCAATCCTAGCTACTGTAGAGGGATACTAGTCTTACCACAACATAGGCAAAACTTAGACATAGTCAGAGCCATTGGAGGATCTATGAGGAGAAGAGGCCTCTCCTCAAGGCACAACTAACTACAACTGGTACAAATATCCAAAGGCTCACTATCGAGCATGATCTTGCATGGACATGATTGGATCTATTGAGGGCATCAAGGGGAGATCCCTCATCTACATAGGTTACCATGGAACCTCACGTAGCACCATCATATGTACTACCAGGAGGCCATGACCCCATGTATGAGATCAGGTGGCTCACTTCCCTCGTTGAGGAGGGTAACACTATACAAGATGCAAGGGTATCTCGCATCTCTCAACTAGAGGAACACATTAGGCTGATATATGGGGAGGTTATAGAGGACATTTATTCTATAGGGACCCACAAGAGCAGCTCCAAGACTAGGACCAGGGAGTCAGGACAATCCACTGCTAACTCTAGTCACAGGACCCATAGGTCTGACTAGCACTCATAGAGCTAGCTCGTAGAGGAGCCATAGGGATGGCAGAGGTGATGGAGGTGCCTCACAATCTGGGGATGCATGCCCTTAGTACATATTGCAAATATTTTTTTATGTTGTACTATTTTTGAGTGTAAGTTCAAGGACCTACACAGTTGTAGCCTATGGGTATTTTTGATGTACCCCCATGTACTCATTTTTGGACACATATATATGAGATACTGATCATTTTGGCTCATTATGTGTACCTGTGTATTTTTAATTTTATATTTATGTTATGCACATGGATGCAGATGTTTATATTGATGCTATGCTTATGTAATGTGATGTATGGATGACATGCACCAGATAACTATTTAATTTATGATGATGATGGTATGCAGTGATCTAGATGTTTAGTTATGCTATTTGTGATGTATGCATATGAATGCGATGTTTAATTTTAAATGCCTATCTGATTTTACTTTATTGCATGCATTTAATTTATGACGATGTCATGATGTGCTGATGCAATGTATGTAGTGCATTATTTACATGATGATAATCTAATGTAAATGAACCTGTATGCTTTAATCACTTAAAAAATAAGGAAGAATGTGATATGAGTTTAAAAAACTAATGGACGACACCACAGAATGTGTAAAAATCATGAATGTAATTGAAAATCCTCATTACAAGAATTTAATCAATTAATCACCCATATATGAAATGCAATGGTATGAAGCAAATGATATAATGTGTCATTCTATTTTTTTTTTACAATTTTGAAAAATATGCACAATATAGTCAGTGGCCATCTAGATATCATTTTTGATATCCATCCGGTATCTATCCTATATCTTGATTGTGCCTTATATAATGATGTATCATGGATTCGATACTTTGTAGTTTGATGATTTGAATTACTTGGTATTGTGTTGCTATTAGAGAAATTTTTGAGGTTTTCCATGAGACTCAAACACCCTAGTAGACTTCTCAAACGTCACATACTAACTGTACAAGGTTGTTTTTGGATGAAGCTTTCATCACAAATGAACCAACTATTCATTACCCCTATGTGTGCATGTGAGTATTTTTAGATAGACCATAGGCATACCCCAGATGTTAGCCAAGACTCTTCCAACCCATATGTGAGATCGGGTTCCTCCTATGTTTGTATCATCCTTATTTTAGACTTGATTTGACTATACTTCTAGAAAATCCTAGGCACCTAGAGCTAGCTCATCTTGTAAATTGATCAGGACTACCCTTCCAAAAATAGTCAAGACTCTTTCAACCCATTGTTGCGCTTGGGGATCACCCAATAAAACTACTACTCTAGAAGTAGGTGGGACTCTTCCAACCCATTGCTGCAATCGAAGTTCATTCTATGGATTTGAATAGTGAACAATCTAGGGATTAAAGTTCTCACCCCATTTTTGATATTCGATCATATGTAGTGATAAAAATCATCGTTTTTCATGTTTTACTTTGAGTGATACAAATCACTGTTTATTACTATTTTTCTTGAGAAAGGGATTTGTATAGTGCTTTTGATTCACTATATCATTTTAGATTTGAACTTTGAACTTTGGATTTGAAATTTAAACTGTGTATCTATGTACGAGTAGAGGAAATTCTTGTCCTTTTGCTAAATTTCACCACTCTAGACCGAACTATTTGCAAGATAAGAATGTAATAAAACCCATCTCTCTAGATACCCAAGACCACTTTCATAGCTTTCATCCTCCCTTATCTTAGCAGGATTTTAAATGTGTCAATTAGTGATGAGATCCTGATATGACAAGCACTATCACAACTAATGACTTCATATACAAAAGTAAAAGCAGATTTCTACAACATCTGAGAAACCCACTAGGTATGGCTGAGTGATTGGAAAACTTTGGTATATATACACACATATAGCAATAGGTGTTGTGTATGAATGCAATAGATTATGATAAATGTAAAGGTGCATGATTAAAACACAAACATGGCATCATTTGTAAGACTGACAAACACAATCCATCCTACTATGGAATGCAACGGATGACGACTACCTATATGCAATGCAATAATTAAATGAATGCATGTGTAAATGAAAATACATAATGCAAATGCACATGTTTTTAGATTTTATGCTTTACTATTTTTTTTTTGGATCTTATTGATTTTATAATTTTTATTGATTTTAAGCCTTTATATTTGACCAAATGGTGAGTACATGCCTTTGGAGCCTTTAAATTGACCAAGCAATTTTTCATAAAATCCTTAGAGCTTTTTAGGATGACCGGGCGGTTTTAATCAAACCCTCGGAGCCTTTTGGGGTTGAAAAAAAGTTTGAAATATCCATGGAGCTTTTTTTGATTGACCAGACTACTCACAAGAGAGCCTAGAGCCTTTTAGGATGACTGATCAATTTTAAGCAAATCCTCGGGGCCTTTGGGTTGACCAAATAGTTTCGTAGAAACCCTTGGTACCTTTTTGGGATGACCAAGCAATTATAAGAAAACCCTCAGGGCCTTTGACTGACATGACCAGGTGGTTTTAGGAACCCTTGGAGCATTTTGCTATGATTTCAAGTATAGAATGCCTTAATCTGGATGATGTTGAGAGGTTCAAGCTTTTCAACACCCCTATCAATGTTAGGTGATAGGTACCCAGACCAATATTTTTAGATATGATATAGGGTCCTAACCAATTAGCCGTGAATTTGTCTCGTATATCTGGTGGCAAATTAGAGTTTTGTTGGTTCTCTTTGAGCACAAGATCCCAAAATTCAAAGTCTCTCTGATGGACTTTGATATTATAAGCTCATTTTAGTTGCTATTGATAAACATGAAGGTCCTCCAAGGCATTCATGTGACGTTCATCAAGCAGCATCAATTGATCTAGTTGAGCTTGTTGCGTGGTGTCATCATCAATGAACTCTTTCAATGTGACATGCAACATTGGAATTTTCAATTCCAAGGGCATAATGGCCTCAACGCCATATACTAGTGAAAATGGTGTTGCCCCGGTAGGCATTCGAATACTAGTCATGTAAGCCCATAATGCAAGGGGCAGCTAGATATGCCAATCTTTATTGTTTTCTTATACCGTATTTTTCAAAATGGCCACCACTGTCTTGTTTGAGGCCTCAGCTTGCCCGTTTGCTTGTAGATAATAAGGAGTTGCAAAACTATTCTTGATTCTATACTTAGACATCAAAGCTCTCACAGTTTTATTCTTAAATGATGTTCCATTATCCAAAATTATTTTGGATGGAATCCCAAAATAATATATGATATGCTCGAGTATAAACTCTGCTATGCGAGCTCCAATTGTTATTGTTAAGGGTATTACTTCCACCCACTTTGTGAAATACTTAGTAGCCATGATTATAAATGTATTCCAGCCCAATGACGGAGGAGAGATCTTTCCTATAGGATCTAATCCCCACTAAGAAAATGGCCAAGCCACTTGGATGGGCTATAAGGCCTGCGATGGCAAGTGCATAATATTAGCATGATGCTGACATTTGATGCATTTATTGACATACACATTGCACTCCTTCTCCATAGTGGTCCAATAGTAACCCATTCAAAGGATGCACTTGATGATGGCCATGCCACTGAAATGACCACCGCACATACCATCATGAGCTTGTGAAATCGCCCAAGATGCCTCTTGGGGATCTAGACAATGAAGGAGAACTCCATCATAGCCTTGTCGGTACAAAATGTATCCTATGAAGACATATTTGGATACTTTTTGCTTGAATGTGCATTTTGTGACATGCGACAATCCCTTTGGGATATCACCAAGTTTTAAGAAGTCTTGGATTTACGACATCCAACTCTGACAAGTCTCCGCTTCGAATACCAAGATGACTTGCTCCCCCTGCATATTTACTTTTGCAAATGCAGACTTGGAAACAACCTTTTGGTGAATGGTAGTACCACTCCCCATAGGACTCTGAGAGGTTAATTCCCCCTAGGGTGCCTTCTTTAGAAAGTCTTCAGCTCTGCAAAACAATTCAACTTTTGGTTCTACGCTAATCATGTCTATTGATAGTTTATTATCAAAGGCTTCATGCTCTGCTACAGGATGAGATAGTGTCTTGACATGGATGGTAGTGAAATCCATAGACAGATTCTAAGGGATCAAGGATCCCAAAGAGGCCATTGTGTCTACGAATCTATTTGATGAATGAGGGATTGCCTCGATGTCATATCATTCCAATTTAGCCAAATATGTAGCAACAAGATCTTTAAAAGCTTTCAGTACGGGACATCGACACTGAAAGAGCCCCTTAACCTAGTTTACTATGAGCAAGGAGTCACCAAATATGTTTAGTCTCTTAATTTTCATGGCAAAGGTTGTGTGGAGGCGCAGTAGTAGGGCTTCGTACTCAATGTTGTTTTTGGTGCACAAAAAGTCTAATTTAAATGACAAGGGCATTAGAGCTCCTTGCGACATGAAAAAAACTATTCCTACACTACCCCCTTGCTCGCACTTTGAACCATTGAAGAACAGAGTCATGTCAGCATTATTATTTGGTTATTCAGGTTTGGAAGCTTCAAATACAATGAAGACTACATAATCCAAAAGCTCAATGGTTAGAGGCCTACTATTTGACAGTGGTGCCTCAGCCAGTTGATTAGCTATGACTTATCCCTTAATGGACTTTTGGTTGATTAGTGGTACCTCAGCCAGTTTTCACTAGCATGATCCACTTTATAGTACATGTATTGTGATACGTCTTACTCATCATGTATTACAAAGGATTTTTTTTGGATATAACATATGTCGTATGACTTAGTATACAGTGTCATAATTTCTTGGTAGCAAACACTAATACCAAACACAATTTCTCCACATATTCATATCCGAGCTCATAGCTCACTAAGGTTCGACTAATATAATATATGGCATGTTCTTTGCCTTGCACATTATTTTGGGCTAACATGGTTCCCAATGCAAAGTCGATTGTCGATATATATAGTAGAAAATGCACATCTGGCCTTGGTGGAGCTAGTATTGGCAGCATCACCAGGTATTGTTTTATTTCAAAAAAAGCTACTTCACAGTCCTCATCCCAGTTGAATGGGACCACCCCCTTGTGTAGCAGTCAATTCATGGGTTAAAATTTATTCGATAATTGAGCTATGAATCACTTTATCTATGCTACTTTTCCCTGTAGGCTCCTTAATTATTTAATATTAGAGGGAGGACGCATATCTAAGATAGCCTTAACCTTTGTTGGGTCAAATTTGATGCCTCGTTTAGAAACGATGAATCCTAAGAGTTTACCAAAAGTTATGTCACATACACACTTCTTAGTATTCAACCTAACATTGTGCTCTATTAGGCGATCAAAGACCTTCCTTAAGATCTCTGCATGCTCTTCTCACAATAATGACTTGGCCAACAAGTCATCAATATAATCTTCTAGAATATTATGCATGTAGTCATGAAAATTTTATGTCATGACCCGCTGATATGTGGCACCAGCATTTTTGAGGCCAAATGGCATAACTTTATAGCATAATATCCCCCATGGCGTTATAAATATGGTTTTATGTTGGTCTTCGTATTTAATCCAGATTTGATTGTAACCAAAAAATTTGTCCATTAGGGAGAGCATCTCATGACCTGCAGTTGCATCCACAAGAGCATCAATATTGGGCAACAAAAATGAATCCTTGAGTGTTGCCTTATTTAGGTCTCTAAAATCCGTACAAATATAGATTCTTTCATCAGGTTTTCCTACGAGCACCATATTGGATACCCATTCTGGATAGTCAATGGAGATTACAAATTCTACATCCAACAACTTTTGTAGCTCATATTTCACCATTAAGACTATATTGGATGCATCTTTCTAAGCTTCTGCTTGATCGACTTCTTCGTCAGATCTAGTGATAGGTTATGCGTAACCAATTTTGGGTCTAGACCTGGCATATATTTTTTACGTTCATGCAAAAATATTAGGTCTCTCCTTTAGTAGAGGGATGAGTGTGGCACACTCATCGAGAGTGAGACTCTCTCTTAATTTAACCTTCCTTAGATTGGTGAGATAATTACTGATATCCACATTGAAGGTTTCCTCTACTGATATGTGTGATCCATCCTCAAGCTGATGAGGCATAGGATGTCATCATTTGGGTTGATAGGTTTCACATCAGAAGTATTTTCAGCATGATAGACATCATATGCATAGCTTGGCACAAAATGAAATGGTTGCAACATTTCTTCATTAGGGAATAAATATTTAGGCTCAATAGGTGAGTCAGTGAGATCCCAATCGATAGCATCTACATTGAGATACAACGATTTGGATGGTTTGGATGGATTACAGAGTGGGGTGGTCAAATCAATGGAGACCATATTGATGAAATGAAATTTATCCCCAAGACCACACAAACAAACATATACATCGTCGATGCAACTCTCATACCTAAGATCTGGTTCTAATGGCATGGGCACAAATGGGTCCTCTCTATGAGCACTAATGATGAATGGATCCTCTCTATGCATTGATTGCAATATGGGATCATTCAACTCATGGAGCTCCATGTAGGTAGGCAGAAAGGGAAATAACATGTGATAAATCACATTAAATTTTGGTGGTATTCCCCTAAGGTGAGGGTTGAGATTGATTTCTCTTCGCATGTCCTCAACCGTATAAGGTGCATGGCGGTGACGTAGGTAGGGAGGTCCTAGATAGGATCTCTTCATTTTATCCTCTTCATCACTGTCGTAATACAGTCCTTCATTTGCCCCTATAGGTGGGGGAAGCTCTATTAGGTGTGGTTCCATGAATCTCACTTCCTGGTCGTTGTCATCAATGTCCAATTTTTTTTTATAATAAGTCCATATGTATGATATCAATGAGAAAACGGGCTCTGCTTCTTCCCCCAAATGATCAATTTTGGGAATAATCTCCTCGGTAACATGTTCCAACTCTACAGGCAATAGGTGATGTGCATAAAAAGGCCTTAAATAGCCCGCCTCAGCTTCATCCTTAGATTGATCATAATTTGAGGATTCGTTGTCAACATCATAACTTGGTCCACTTATCTCAGAGGTGGACTCCTCTCCATCATTGCTATAGAGATATCCTGACTCAATATCACCTAAAATTATGGGGTTATACCCCTACACACTTGTGTCATTAGTTTCATTACGTATTTGATGATCCAGTTTGCCTCTAGGGTTCTGCTCTATGTCAATCTTCTCTAAGAGCCCTTCATGATCTTCTTCAAGTGGCTCAAAAGTGATGACATAAACCATCGGGTTAGTCCTCTAGAAGTTGGAAGGATTAGGATGATATCGGTTGAAATCCACATTGTCCCCCATACTAAGGTACAAGTTATCTAAGTATGCTGCAAGCAAATCATCTTGTCCTTGTATTTGTAACCCCAACCCGAACCTATCAGTTTCTATCTGATAACGCGGCTCAAGTGGATTCCTACATCCTTGCTCAAATAGACCAATTCCATACCCATGCCAGTGATATAACTCAAAAATATACATGGAGTACTCTGGGTTGGATAAAAATGTAAATATTTAATGTGAAAGGTTCGTCACCATCTTCATCCATGGACGTTCGTGTTGGAAGCTGATCCAACCCTATGTAGATGAAGTTAGTATGATTGGGTGGCTCTCCTAATGGCACCACCAATCCAACCAAAAAATTATGAGCATGCGGTCGGCCCATATCTTGTATAGTCTCCAAAATCAGTCCGAAGGTTACATTTTGCACAATATACTCACCTAACCCTGTGTTGGTGAGATGTACAGTCACCTGTGGTATAGATGACCTTATTGATGATGCAGGTGAGGTAGGCTAAGGTACCTCCTAGGCTATGTCTTGGGCTTCCTCCACTTCCATGGGTATCGAAGCCTTTTCGGTGACTGGTTTGGGCACACGCTTCTTCTCTTTTTCACTCATTTTTACCTTTAACTTCCTGTCATCCTGAAGCATCACTGATGCAGTTGGTTTTAGTGAAGTAGTAGTAGTGTACTCAGATCTATGCGATATAGATGTTGATGGTTGAGCATGTATGTTGGTTTACCTCCTAGATTTTTAATCGGTGATGCAGGTCGGATGTCCAGGTACGTTGATGGGAGTATGAAACCCCTAATAAAATCTACAAGGTTCACGAAATTGAAAGGTTCTTCGTCTAACAATACTATGTGAACTCGTCCCTCATGCAGATATTTTACACATTGATGTAATATAGAGGGAACACAATGTATTTCATGAATCCAAGGTCTCCTGAGTAGGATGTTATATTGCATGGTGCCCTCGATCACATGACACATCACAAAGATGGTCTTTAGGCCTACCTAAATAGGTAGGATTATTGTGCCAACCGTCAAGCATAGGGCATCGTTAAATGCTCTCAACATGAAGGTGGTGGGCACAATATGTGACTTTGGTAGATTTAGATGATTCATTGCCTTGGTCATTATTATATTTATCGATGAACCAGTGTCAATCAAAACCCTCTTGAATAGTACATGATTGACACACATGATGATATGCAATGGTGTGTCAACCGTATCTATGGGAACCATCCTGATTTCATGATCATAAGATTGGATCATGGGCTCCTGGCACTGCTGTACATGTCCCACAAAATTGGTAAATGCTTGAGCATATTGATACTATACTTTGATGGACCTTAGAATGTCCATAAGGGTCTCCCTGTACCTAGCGAATTGTTATATCAGTTCATATATAGATAACTTCGTAGGAGCTATCTACAGGTTTTGGACTAACCTACTTTGTATGGTCACCATTGGTATCGTTGGTGGACCTGGAATATTCTGAGCTGGTCACTGATTTAGTGTAGCTTGTATCCTAATGGGAGCATGAGGTTGATTCGGCTGCTCATATATCCCATGCCTAGTAACAACATTCACCATACCTATGAACCCTTGGGTAGGTGGTTTAATGTGCACTTGGTTGACCTAGCCAACGTTGTTGTGTGGTGCCTTATGGTTTGGTAACGAATTTTTGTAAATCCCTATGTTTTGGTTATCGGGTGCTAGCATATTGCTTGGTACTACAAGCTCACCCTTATCGTTCATATTCTACATAATATGTTTGAAGGACCAACACACTTCAATGACGTGGCCCTTCGCACGATGGAAGATGCAAAATAGGTCATCCTAATACCCCTTTGACTTGGGCTAATTTGGATCGACCATCTTAACCTCGAGCAATCTGATTGCCTTAGCCTCGCATAAATTATGGAATATTGATGTCAATGATTTTGTTAGAGGCATGAATTAGCGAGGCAAACGTTATTTATTTTTGACCTTATAATTATTATTGCACTTTTTGTACTGCATAGGAGGATGTTGGGCCTGATAATTCTACTTTTATTTCCCTTTATCCTCTCTCTAGAGGTTTAGCACTACCTGATTTACATGGGCCTGCTTGCCCTGCTATTTTGTGGAGCTCTTCTTGTGCCTCTCCTTCCTGTTCTTGAGCTTCAAATTGCCTTCTTGCAACTTGATGTTCTCAATTACTTTGGCTTGCACCAAAGCTTCCTCAAATTTTGGATACTGCTACAGTTGCAACAGTAATGAGATGTGCTTGGCACAACTCTTGGTAAACATTCAAATCAATTCTTTGGAAAGAATAGGGAATAGTAGCTTTACCATCAATCTTATCTACCTCTTTTCATATTGTTCAATTGGCTCATAATTGCACTAAGCTAGCATCGCAAAATAAAATAGGGTAGCATGTTTCTTGATGCTATAATAAAAGCATTCAAGGAAAGAATCATCCAGCTGCTCAAATATGGTGATACTATGCTTCTTTTGCTGATTGAACCACTCTCGGGTTGGGCCTAAGATATTTGTAACAAATGTATGCAAAAACAAGGTAGCATTACTCACAATTTGGAAACATGCATCCAAAATCTTGTGACATGCTCTTGTGCATCCTCGTAACCTTTAAATTTATCTATCCTGGGCATAAAAAATGCTCAGGATATACTGGAGTAGGCACCGAGGGGTCCAAAGATTCATTATGAATCTTTCTTAATGTCAAATTTTGGAGAGCCATGCCTTGCCTCTCAATTGTTTTTACCTTCTTAGCTAAGGCCTTATAGGCATGCAAGGATAGAAAGTCCTCCTCCCTAAGATTACATGAGGGTAGTCTTGGAGGTACATTCTTCCTATATTAAGGTGGAGGACATTGCTCTTCCTCCTCCTAAACTTGGGAGTCTTTATAATACTCTTGATTGTTTCCTTCGCCCTCTTCTTCCTCATATTGTCATTACCCCTATTCTTTGAATGATGGTGGCCATTCTCTCTGTTGGGTACAGACATGAGTGTGAGCGTCTCTACACTCCTACTACACATCGACTTGTGAAAAAGCCTTCCTATGTATGCACTCTTTATTCTCCACATGAGTGTATAGATCAGCCTTGGCTAGCCTATCCTCCTCCTCTACGTGCTCCTTTTGGGTAAGCATGCATTCCTCATGCATGTGTTTCTAATATAGTCCCTATCTAATGAGCCTCTACGTCTAAATATTCTCATCTTCAATGCGTTGGCTCTCTAGGCGAGTATCCTCCAATTGATCTTGGAGGAGCTATCATCGCTGCTTGGATACCATTATGTGTGATCTATCAAGTTGATCATCCGTAATAGGCCTCTGGTATGCATGCTCCATGTGAGAGACCTTATGGATTCTATAACCATTTGAATTATTTGTGATGCTTTTTCCTTTGTTCGTAAAGATGGTATTGACATCCTGCTAAGATCTATACTCTATGCCACCATGCGTGGATGGTGGATGTGTCACATGAGGGTGCTTGGAAGCCTCTCCATACTCTCTATCAGTCCTAATAGAACCCCCACTATGCTCACTCAGAGCAAGCATGGGTGGAGTTGAAGGCTTATAGTATAGTTGCTCAAGGTTGCTATCTAAGCCATCCAACTGTCTAGATCTCCACCACTCGTGTGGTGGTGTGTCGTTGGCTCCCACCTTAGCCATATTAATAGTGATATTTCAAGGTTCACTATGTATGGGAGTCTGCACAAGCCTATGCTCATCAACAGCCCTATCTACATACCCATGAATGGGTGGGTATCGATCTCGTCTATACTCCAAAGGGAGAGCTATGGATCCTCCTGTAGACCTCTGACGTAGGGGTACCAACTTGGACCCCTATATAACATATTCTTCAGCTGATCCTGTGGACATGCATGCAATGCAATCCTAGTAATGGCTTTTGAGTGGAACACCCTCATGCTGAGAGGCTCTATTCTCTATTATATGTCTAGAAGAATGCATAGAGGCTCCTATATCAGGGGTACACTCAATAGGTTCCACTCATATTGAATTATCTCCTCTAATGCTCATCGAACGACATTTGGGAAGCACATGTGGGTGAGGGTTCGACATGTGTTGTTGTGAATCTATTGGGGCTTGGTCATTGGCATTAGGTTTATGCCTTTACCGACCACCCCGTGTCTCCACCATGGTGCACCTAGTATCTAAATTTATCTTTTATTATGCAAAAAAGGTATACAATGGTGATTATCTCTTTTACAATTTAAAATTGAGCACTAAAATATTTGATGTTGTTTCAAAGATTTGTTGTATCAATATTAGAAAATATTATCGTGTTTTGAAAAACTTTTTGGATGATAATCTCAATTTAAATTGGCTTTCACTGGTATGCTCATAGCTCGACAACCTGGGTGTGAATCCAGACCGCATAAATCCCCTGTGTGTGGCAATGAAACTCCACACCTAGACAAGGAGCATCGGTCCTACCAGTCCCTCACCCATTTTTCCCTAGTCAGCGTTATACCCTCCGAAGAGAATACATGCAAATTTTCCAAGGTACAAAAGGTTCTTGGGCCTGGCCTTGGTCTAGAACAATAGGTACATGGTAGTTGGGCCAATAGATGGAAATAACTACCACCGTCGTTGGACCCTACTAGTGGTTGGATGTCACTCCCAACTCACCAGCGTTTAATTACGTGGTTGTTGAGAAGCAACACACCCCCACTAAAAAAATGAAATTCCATCCTTTGAAAATATTTAGTTTTCATTTTTTCGTAGGGACCCTCTTGATGTTTTTCAGGTTTTAATTCCAAATTTTGCTTGCCTCCTTCTTCTTCAAGTTTTGCATATACCAAAGTATCTAAGTAGGCTTGCATATGGCTTTGATTTCAATTTAGAATTTATTTGTTATGTTAGAATCATTCTGAGTAAAGAAGATCTTTCACTAATATGTAAAAATGCAGGATACATATGAATAAATTCATTGGAGTCAACCTACAATTTTTGGAAAATTTGCAAAGTGGAAGTAACTTGAGAAAACGTCGCGATTTCGCGACACATTCCATTTTTGGAAAAGTCACGATTTCGTGACATATTCCATTTTCGAAAATGTCACGATTTCGTGACATATTTGGATTCGAAGAGCCAAGCCATGGAAACGTCGTGATATCGCGACATGGTTTAGACAGAAAGAAGCTAAGTGACAAAAACGTCGCGATATCACGACGTGTCATGTTTTCATGACATATTTGGACTAGAAAGTGCCGAGTAAGAAAAACGTCGCGATTTCACGACGTGTTTTGGTTGAAAGAGCCAAGGGATGGAAACGTCGTGAAATCGTGACGCATTTGGTTGAAAGAGCCAAGGGATAGAAATGTCGCAAAATCATGATGCATTTGGTTGAAGGACCCAAGGATAGAAACATCGCAAAATCATGATGCATTTGGTTGAAAGAGCCAAGGGATAGAAACGTCGCGAAATCACGACGCATTTGGTTGAAGGACCCAAGGGATAGAAACGTCATGAAATCATGACGCATTTGGTTGAAAGAGCCAAGGGATAGAAACATCATGAAATCATGACGCATTTGGTTGAAAGATCCAAGGGATAGAAACATCACAAAATCATGACGCATTTGGTTGAAAGAGCCAAGGGATAGAAACATCACGAAATCGCGACGCATTTGGTTGAAGGACCCAAGCGATGGAAACGTCACGAAATCACGATGCATTTGGTTGAAAGAGCCAAGGGATAGAAACGTCATGAAATCATGACGCATTTGGTTGAAAGAGCCAAGGGATAGAAACGTCATGAAATCATGATGCATTTGGTTGAAGGACCCAAGGGATGGAAACGTCACGAAATCGTGACGCATTTGGTTGAAAGAGCCAAGGCATAGAAACATCACAAAATCGTGACGCATTTGGTTGAAAGAGCCAAGGGATAGAAGTGTCACAAAATCACGACGCATTTGGTTGAAGGACCCAAGCGATGAACACGTCGCGATTTCGTGACACGTCGCGATTTTGCGACAAAGAAAGAAGAGAAGGAAGGAAAACGTCGCGATATCGCGACATGTCCCATTTTTGGACCTGTCTCGATTTCACGACGCCATGAGTTGGGAAGAAGGAACCAAGCCGACAAGGTAATAAAAATTAGGGTTTAATTTAATAATATTAAAATGCTAATCCTGGTTTTGTCTTTTGCAGAAAGCCATCTGGAAGTTGCATACTAGCGGAAGTAATGGCGAAAAAGACAAAATAAGCGCGGATCAAGCGAAGGCCGTCGGATGGAAATGTGAGATGCCGAGAATTTTTGGTCCATCCAGATTTTATAGATCTGGCCGCAAAGAGACTTTACGGTGACTAAGCAGCTGCCCATTTAATGGAATATGTCGGCAATTGACCGAAAAATGAAAATATCTACACACAGTTACCGAAATTTGTCGATGGACGCATTTAACAGGAGAATTTATGGTGAAAGTAATGGCGTGCAGAGAATTTCAACTCAGAGGCGGCTCTACGAAGATAAAATGTCAGAGAAACCAGTGACTCATTCCGAATTTCTCTGAGGAATTAATGAGACGCTCCCGACAGATGCACCAGAAAGATGAAGATACCTTCACACGCAGTGCCCATTTATGGAATATATCGGTGATCGACCAAAAAATGAAGATATTTACTTGCAGTTACAGATGGATGAGAATAATATCAAATCATGCCTTCTCCATTTATGGCAAGTAATTACACTAGATTGTGGAAGAATGGTTAGGTTTTATGCAAAACACTATTTTAAAAGACCTTATATTGTAAAACCTGGGAAGAGAGTTTAAGTGATAAGATTTAGGGTTTTGGGAGAGATATTAATGAAAAGATCGGGGGGTTTGGGTGTATAGTATATATATATTTGTTGTGATATAAATCAAAGGGGGAAACTTAGAATAAAAAGCTATTGGAGCAATTTCCTACAAATCTGGTTGAATGCTTTGTTCTGGACTTAGAGTTGGTGTGATTTCCATTTTCTATGATAGCGTGGCCAGGAGCCTAATCTCTTTCAGATTGTGATAAGTTCATCTCCTTTTGTTTTTCGTCTCATTAAGGTTTATCTAATTTATGTTGTAGATCTGTGTTATCAAGATTGGATATGTTGCTAGGCTTCATTCTGTTTGTTGTATGCTAGGGAAAATTAAAGATTTAAGGTTCAGATCTGTTCTAATTGCTTTGTCCTCACTACGCGAGCTGGGCTGCTGGTGAGAGATACCAGTTTCAACCGATTTTCCTTTTGTTTATGATTTTCTTTCAGATTTGTTTTATCTCTGCCTTATGCTCTTAGTAGAAGGTGATCTTAGAAAGCTGGACACCTTCCTCTTTGATATGTTCCATTGTGAAGCTAAATAGTATAACTAAAATTGGTAGTTTTGGTTTTGCAGCTAAGATAGATAAATTTCTCTTTCTGCCCTACCCTACTCTCTCTGTTCCACCGATTGAATGATCCATTTTTATTTTCTTTAAATTTGTCTTTTATTTAAATCTGCTAAAGCATAAAGAGCTAGATCAAAGAACTGATTGTAAATCTGATTATCCACAAAGATAACCAACTCTAGAAACATTATTGAACGAAGGTCGAGCCCATTGTAAGGTAACAGACAATCCACTTGAAACTATTCTAGAAGCGAAAAAGAGTGAATAGACATTCGACCCAACTCTGTAACTCACACCTTGGATATCCAGCAAGATCCTAAAGTGAGTGGGATTTATCCCTTATAAGTGTTATCGGGTTTTCATGCTCATTCTTCATAGGGTGTGTATAAAAGTCGAACCAACATTTAAAATTGGTGCTAGAAGGAGGGCCTGAACTTCGTTCACTGGTTTGTTAAGGATTGTAAGGTTGTAAGTTGCTGGTGAAAAAGCTGGATTCTACTTACAGAGTAACAAGGTCCCACTCTAGAGCTAGAGAGATCCTTGTGCCTGAGTTAGAAACCCCAAGAAGAAGCAGCCTCAGAAGGGCCAAGTCCTTGTCTGAAATAGTTTTATCACCACTTGTAGTTACTCCAACTACAACTGAAAGTATCATCGTCAATCAAGTAGTAATGGCAAACTGGTTGGGTTCCACTGCCTTAAATATCCCTGGTGCAGCCCATGATCTGCCCAAAAATCCTGAGAGGTATCTTCCTAGATACAAGCATGATGGGACTAGAACAGTAGAAGAACACCTAGTAGCATTCAAGAATGCTCTAAAATTGTTAAATGTACAGCACGAAGATGTGGCTTGCAGATTGTTCCCGTTCACTCTCCAGGAGGGAGCATACGACTGGTTTTTGAATCTCACTAACGATTCTATTACTAGTTGGAATGACTTGGAAAAGGTTTTTGTATCATAGTTTGGTGAAGTGATAGATCCCAGTGTATTATATCAACAATTTTTTGGTATTAAAAGAGAAATAAATGAATCTGTCAGATCTTACAATGTCAGATTTCAAAAGGCTTATGGTAGACTGACTGGTTATTATGTGCCAAATGCAGACCTGGCATTAGAAATTTTTAGGAATTCTCTAGATCCAATGACTTCTATTTTCTTGAAAAGAGATGCCTCTATTACCAATCTAACAGAGGCTTACAAAGAAGCTTTGGTTCTGGAAAGACAATTGGGACCTCAACCTTTAAATGCTCATCAAATTCCTTTGGTCACACAAGGTACCCCTGTCTTCAATCCCATACCACATCAGATGATGTTGCCAATGCATCAAACTCCACCATCAGGAAATCCATTGGCTGTAACACCTGCTGAAAATGTACAGAATCCAGGTAAAGAAGCTGATAACGCAAGAGTCGAGGAAGTGTCAAAAATAGTCCAAAAGTTGGCAAATGACTTTTTAAGTTTTAAAAGGCAGGTTTCTACTGGGGAAAACTCAAACAGGTATTCCTATCAGTAGAATAGATTCACTCGGCCCCCATACGAACCCAATAAGGATTATAAAGGTAAAGGGCATGATGTAAATATTTGTGACTTGGCTTTGCCTAAGCGGGTGCAGGATACATGCCACATCTCAGCACGGGGAATTGGATTGTTTGGAATTCTGTAACGCCTTTGAAGCTTTATCTGGTGAGTTGATTTCTCCTGAACATCAAAGAAATGCGGATGGCCCAAGTTCATCCAACCATAGTGCAGCTATGGTCTTAGATTCTTTCACTTTTCTAGGTGAGTCTGAGAATGTAGTGGAGATGCCTATGGATGAGGTGCAGGCTTTTCAACAATACAGGAGGGACAACTACAACCTCAGAAATAGAAATTCGGAGCCCAACACTACATCTACCCCTCCAGAAAATTCCCACAATGTTCCTCCAGATCCATCTTCAAGTAATAACCCATCTCCACCCAAGGGAGGAGATCCAAGAATCCCATATGGATCTATTGCTCCACTCAATAAAGGGTACAATATAGTGGAGGACATGAAGAAGATCAAGGCTAACATCACTCTCCATGAGTTAGCTCAAATTTTGAAACAAAGGGATAACTTGATTAAAACATACTCCGGGCCTACTACCAAACCTTTGGAAAAAGGAAAGAAGGTGGCAAATGCAAATGTGGCCATGTATAAAGAGAAGACTGAAGTTCCGCCTTTCCTACTGACTGTTCGTATATTTGGGAAAAACTTACACAACTGTCTGGTAGATTCGGGTGCTTCAGCCAATGTTATGCCTTTGGCCATTTGTCAACAGTTGGGTTTGACCCCAATGAAGTCTGAAAGAAGAGTTGTCCAATTGGATAAATCAAAGGTTAAAGTAGTAGGTGAACTTCAGAATATTCATATCCAGCTAGCATCTGAGCCAAGGGCACAACACAAAATTGAAATTCAGGTGGTAGATATTCCTGTGGGATACGGGATGCTTCTGAGCAGGGATTGGTCAAAATATTTGAATGGATACTTGGCAACTGATTTTTCACATATGTGGTTGCCATGGAAAGGAGTTGCAAACCAATTAAGGGTTGAAAGAGAACCTAGATACAAACATACGATCACCTGAATATAATGCAGAAAATGAGACTGTAAATATTGTTGATGTAGATATTGGGGTTTATAATTTAACAACGGGACAAAATGAGAAGCTTAGTAAAGCTCATCTTGTTCATAGTAATGAAGTTTGGATGCTTCATGTGGATGGGGCTAAATCTAAACAAGGTTCTGGTACAGGGGCAGTTCTTAAAGGACCTGAGAGTCAGACATATTTTATGTCTTATCGCCTACAATTCCCTTGCACAAATAATTTAGCAGAGTATGAAGCACTGGTGCTAGGATTGAAATTTGCTTTGGATAGAGGTGTAAGAAATATCCAAGTTTTTATAGATTCAGAGTTGGTGGCTAATCAAGTTAAAGGTAAATTTCAGTGCAAAGCATCCTACTTAAAAGGATACAAACACCGAGCGTGGGATCTCGTGGAGGATTTTGATGCTTTTAATTTAACGCACATACCTAGAGAGCAGAATTCACGTGCAGATGTCTTAGCTTCATCAGCCGCAAGTCTGAAGCCACTGGAAGAATTCAAATGGAACAAATTTTTGATCGAGTTAGTCCCTTGTCCTTCGGTCCCAAATAATGTAGATAATTTTCAGGTTTTCTCTGATGACCAACAGATTATAAACTTTTTACAGAGTACCAATGCATTTGAAAATGCTATAATCGATGATGGTCAAAGGGATACTCTGCTGGAACAGCTAGACGATGAAAGGGGAATAATAAGGTTGAAAGATAACAGAATTCCAAAAGGGATGGTGGAACTGGAGCGACTGTTTGATGTTGATCAAATTAAACAAAAGGTGAGTTCTGGGGATTCCATTGGTATAGCAAACGGTGAGACTGAGAACCTGAATGTTGGGACTGAAGAAGATCCTCGGCACCTTAAGTTGGCTAAAACTTGTGACCCTAAAATAAAAAGAAATATGATTGAATTTCTTCACAGGTCCAAGGATGTTATGGCCTGGTCTTACAAAGACTTAAAGGTTTTTGATCCGAAAGTTTACACTCATGTAATACCTTTAAAAGAGTTATGCAAACCCTTTCGACAGAAACAGAGGCATGTCAACGCTTTGCTAGAGCCCCTCATCAAGAAGGAGGTGGAAAAATTATTGAGTGCCGCCATTATTTTTCCCATTAGGCATTCTACTTGGGTGGCCAATTTGGTGCCGGTTAGAAAGAAAAATGGAGAGATCCGCTTGTGTGTGGATTTTAGAAACTTGAACAAAGCATCTGAGAAAGATAATTATCCTCTGCCTTCCATGGATGAGGTGCTACAAATTGTCAATGGTTCGGAAATGATGTCTTTCTTAGACGGATTCTCAGGGTATAATCAGATACTAGTTGAAAAAGAAGACAGGATGAAAACTGCCTTCACAACCAAGTGGGGAACTTTCGCCTACAAAAGAATGTCGTTTGGATTGACTAATGTCGGAGCTACTTTTCAGCGTGCAATGGATCACGCTTTCAAAGGTCTTATGGGTAAATGCATAGTTGTCTACATGGACGACTTGACAGTTTTTTCCAAATCCCGGTTTGACCACGTGAAGCACTTGGAATCTGTTTTCAACAAATGCAGGGAGTTTGGCATTTCTTTGAACCCAAAGAAGTGTGTTTTTGGTGTAACTGAAGGAAAGCTCCTTGGACACTTGATCACCAAAGATGGCATTTCCATGGATCCTGACAGAGTTGAAGCCATATCAGGGATACCCTTTCCCAACTCTAAGAAAGAGTTAAGATCCTTTTTTGGGAAAATTAATTTTGTCAAAAAATTCATCTCCGGGTTCGCAGAAATAGTCAAGCCACTGAATGACATGCTGAAGGAAACTGCTAAGATCGTTTGGACAATAGAAGCCAAAACAGTGTTCCAGGAGATCAAATATGCCATCCAACAAGCTCCAGTGTTGGTGAGCCCAGACTTCGATTCAGATTTTTATTTGTACTCTTTTTCTTCAGAACACACACTTGCTGCGGTTTTGACCCAACGAAGAGAAACAGGGGAGCATCCGATTGCCTTCAAAAGTACCAACTTAAAGGGGGCTGAGCTAAAATACTCTCGCTTGGATAAGCAAGCCTATGCCTTAGTAAGAGCAGTTAAGCAATTTAGGCACTACATACTAAGAAGCAAAGTCCATGCTATAGTTCCTGATCCAGCTGTCAAATACTTATTAAGCCAGGACGAATTGGGTGAGCTGAGAGGTAATTGGGTTACAAGACTGCAGGAATACGACTTAGAAATTTGGCCTACAAAATTAATCAGAGGACTTGGTTTGTCTCGACATATTGCTGAAGTACCTGTACAAGGAGAAATTAATCAGCTGGATTCTGGATTCGATGATTGGTATGGAGATATCATTCATTTGTTGCAATTTGGAATTTGTCCATCTCACCTGAATAGAACCCAGAGAAGAGCACTAAAGTTGAAATCTGCTCATTTTCTGCTCAAAGGAGGCAACTTGTATAGAGAAAACTATGCTGGCATATTCTTAAGATGCATTTCTCAGAATGAAGTCAATGAGGTGATGTCCAGTTTTCATGAGAAGTTAGGGGCCGGGCATTCTTCAGGTTCTGCTACTGCACACAAGATATTGAGAGCAGGCTATTACTGGCCTACATTGTTTAAAGATGCACATCAACATGTGAGAACTTGCCATCAGTGTCAGACTTTTGCATCCAAAGAGGCTAATCGAGCTCTACCATTGCAGCCTGTTGTAATAAACAAACCTTTTATGCAATGGGGACTTGACTTTGTGGGTGTGATAAACCCAAATTCATCAGCAGGGCATAAGTATGTTCTAACAGCCACTGATTATTGCACAAGATGGGTTGAAGTAGCAGCCACCATGAGGAGTACAACCCATGAGGTGATCAAATTTCTAGAGTCAAATATCATAACCAGGTTTGGAGTTCCTTTGAATTTGGTGTGCGACAATGGGCCGGCCTTTCAATCATTAGAGTTTGCAGAGTGGGCATACCAGATGGGGATAGTTATCAGATTTTCATCCAACTATTACCCCCAAGGTAATGGACTAGCTGAGTCCACAAATAAGAATTTGATGAATGCCATTAAGAAGTCTGTTGTAGACAAACCCAGACAATGGCACACATTGTTGAAATATGCACTCTGGGCTGACAGGATAAGACATAAAGTAGCTCTTAAGACTTCCCCATTTGCTTTGTTGTATGGTATTCAGCCCATTGTTCCTATTTCTTTGAAATTGCCCACTTATCAATTTGTTTTAGACTATTTTGAGGATCAAGCGGATGCAGAGGCTCGTATTTTGGATTTAACTAATTTGCAGGACGAACGACTTCAAGCCCTGGAACATTTCAGTCGGCACCAAGAAATAGTCAAGCGCTGGTTTGACAAAAGAGCCAGAGTGAAGGCCTTCAGACTCGCAGACCTGGTGCTTCTATGGGACAAAGCCCATGAAAAGAAAGGTAAACACACAAAGTTGCAACCGCTATGGATAGGGCCATACCAGATTGTCGAGATCCTAGGTAATAATGCATTTCGTCTACAGGACCTCGAGGGTAATTTTTTGAACCTTCCTGTTAATGGTCAATACCTAAAGCATTATTTCTCAGCTGTTCCATCCAATACATCGTTTGAATAAATTACAAAGACGTTGTAAAATATGTATATGTTATAAATAAGGTTTGAAGTAGTGTGTTTTTATTTTTGTTTTATTTTAGGTTGAAGTTATGTGTTTTATCCTTTGGGGCCTGGATTCTAAAATTTCTTTTAGCTTTTAAATTTTGTTTGTTTAAGTTTTGCCTGGGCAGCAAAGAAAGAATCAACCTTTAAAATTTGTTTTATTCTGAGTTCAAAATCCTGTGTTCATTTTGTTTTATTCTAAATAAGAGATAGTCTGCTTAAACTGAACAGTGGAACTATTTTGTTATTCAGAACAACAGTAGAAAGATAATTGGATTTTGTGTCTTGCTTGCCACATTATTTTAATTATAAAGAAACTACTATACTGTTTGGCTGAAGAACTCCCAGGGAATCCAAGAAAAGTTGGTCGTAAGAGGGGACTCTGATTCGTGAAATTATTTAAGTGTCCATAGAGGCTATCGGTACCCAGGCTTTCTAGATCGATGAAGAATAATAAATTTTGTTTTTAAGCAAGGCTTTCCAGATTTCGATATGTTTCAAAAGAGAGAGAGAGAAGGTGAAAATTGAGCAGGGCAACATAAAACTGGCACTCTTTTCTATACAAAAAAAAAAAGAGGAGAGAAGAAGTTATGTAATGAAAGAGATAGCCAAGGCTCCAGAAGATGTTTTCTTTTACCAAGTTGTAGATACCACCTCATAGTTGTGGATCAGGGTCATGAAAATCTAAAGAGTAACTCTGTCGGGGCTGTAAAAGGCTAAACTAGTAAACAGAGCCCTACTCGGTTTCCCCTTTCACAATCTAGAAAAGCTGATCAATCCCAAGTAAAACATTCGAAGGCCCAGTCATCCTTGAAGAAAGTTATACGCTTATAATTGCACATCAGAAATCTTCCTTAAGTGATTCAACCTAGTATGTCCTTGGGAAATTTTAACAACTATCAGGTAGTAGTTAAATTATTTTGAAGAATATTTGTGGCAAAGCATGGTACATGGTCTATATTGTTTTGAAACTAGAGTCCTGGATTCTAAAATAGTGCTACTATTTTCCCCGTAGATATCGCCATTTGTTGAGAAGCAACACACCCCCACTAAAAAAATGAAATTCCATCCTTTGAAAATATTTAGTTTTCATTTTGCCGTAGGGACCCTCTTGATGTTTTTCAGGTTTTAATTCCAAATTTTGCTTGCCTCCTTCTTCTTCAAGTTTTGCATATACCAAAGTATCTAAGTAGGCTTGCATATGGCTTTGATTTCAATTTAGAATTTATTTGTTATGTTAGAATCATTCTGAGTAAAGAAGATCTTTCACTAATATGTAAAAATGCAGGATACATATGAATAAATTCATTGGAGTCAACCTACAATTTCTGGAAAATTTGCAAAGTGGAAGTAACTTGAGAAAACGTCGCGATTTCGTGACACATTCCATTTTTGGAAAAGTCACGATTTCATGACATATTCCATTTTGAAAATGTCGCGATTTCACGACATATTTGGATTCGAAGAGCCAAGCCACAAAAACGTCGTGATATCATGACATGGTTTAGACAGAAAGAAGCTAAGTGACAAAAACGTCGCGATATCACGATGTGTCATGTTTTCGCGACATATTTGGACTAGAAAGTGCTGAGTAAGAAAAACATCGCGATTTCATGACATGTTTTGGTTGAAAGAGCCAAGGGATAGAAACGTCGTGAAATCATGATGCATTTGGTTGAAAGAGCCAAGGGATAGAAACGTCATGAAATCTGACCATTGTTGTAAGAGCCAAGGATAGAAACATCGTGAAATCGTGACGCATTTGGTTGAAAGAGCCAAGGGATAGAAACGTCGTGAAATCATGACGCATTTGGTTGAAGGACCCAAGGGATAGAAACATCATGAAATCACGATGCATTTGGTTGAAAGAGCCAAGGGATAGAAACGTCATGAAATCATGACGCATTTGGTTGAAAGAGCCAAGGGATAGAAACATCACGAAATCATGACACATTTGGTTGAAAGAGCCAAGGGATAGAAATGTCATGAAATCATGACGCATTTGGTTGAAGGAGCCAAGGATAGAAACGTCGAAATCATGACGCATTTGGTTGAAAGAGCCAAGGGATAGAAACGTCATGAAATCACGACGCATTTGGTTGAAAGAGCCAAGGGATAGAAACATCACAAAATCATGATGCATTTGGTTGAAGGACCCAAGCGATGGAAACGTCGTGAAATCATGACGCATTTGGTTGAAAGAGCCAAGGGATAGAAACGTCATGAAATCATGACACATTTGGTTGAAAGAGCCAAGGGATAGAAGCGTCATGAAATCACAACGCATTTGGTTGAAGGACCCAAGCGAGGGAGACGTCGTGATTTTGCGACACGTCGCGATTTCGTGACAAAAAGAAAGAAGAGAAGGAAAACGTCGCGATATCGCGACATGTCCCATTTTTGGACCTGTCTCGATTTCGTGACGCCATGAGCTGGGAAGAAGGAACCAAGCCGACAAGGTAATAAAAATTAGGGTTTAATTTAATAATATTAAAATGCTAATCCTGGTTTTGTCTTTTGTAGAAAGCCATCTGGCAGTTGCATACTAGCGAAAGTAATGGCGAAAAAGACAAAATAAGCGTGGATCAAGCGAAGGCCGTCAGATGGAAATGTGAGATGCCGAGAATTTTTGGTCCATCCAGATTTTACAGATCTGGCCGCAAAGAGACTTTACGGTGACTAAGCAGCTGCCCATTTAATGGAATATGTCGACAATTGACCAAAAAATGAAAATATCTACACACAGTTATCGAAATTTGCCGATGGACGCATTTAACAGGAGAATTTATGGTGAAAGTAATGGCGTGCAGAGAATTTCAACTCAAAAGCGGCTCTACGAAGATAAAATGTCAGAGAAACCAGTGACTCATTTCGAATTTCTCTGAGGAATTAATGAGACGCTCCTCGCAGATGCACCAGAAAGATGAAGATACCTTCACACGCAGTGCCCATTTATGGAATATATCGGTGATCGGCCAGAAAACGAAGATATTTACTTGCAGTTATAGATGGATGAGAATAATATCAGATCATGCCTTCTCCATTTATGGCAAGTAACTGCACTAAGATTTGTAGAATGGTTAGGTTTTATCGAAACTCTATTTTAAAAGGCCTTATATTGTAAAACCTGGGTAGTAGAGTTTAAGTGATAAGATTTAGGGTTTTGGAAGAAGATATTTCTAAAAAGATCAGGGTTTGTCCTGAGTCTATATATACTTCTTCCGGATGTAAATTCCAGAGGTGGAAACTTAGAATAAAAAGCTATTGGAGCAATTTCCTGCAAATCTGGTTGAATGCTTTGTTCTGGACTTAGAGTTGGTGTGATTTCTATTTTCTATGATAGCGTGGCCAGGAGCCTAATCTCTTTTAGATTGCGATAAGTTCATCTCCTTTTGTTTTTTGTCTCATTAAGGTTTATCTAATTTATGTTGTAGATCTGTGTTATCAAGATTGGATATGCTGCTAGGCTTCATTCTGTTTGTTGTATGCTAGGGAAAATTAAAGATTTAAGGTTCAGATCTGTTCTAATTGCTCTGTCCTCACTACGCGAGTTGGGCTGCTGGTGAGAGATACCAGTTTCAACCGATTTTCCTTTTGTTTATGATTTTCTTTCAGATTTGTTTTATCTCTGCCTTATGCTCTTAGTAGAAGGTGATCTTAGAAATCTGGACACCTTCCTCTTTGATATGTTCCATTGTGAAGCTAAATAGTATAACTAAAATTGGTAGTTTTGGTTTTGCAGCTAAGATAGATAAATTTCTCTTTCTGCCCTACCCTACTCTCTCTATTCCACCGATTGAATGATCCATTTTTATTTTCTTTAAATTTGTCTTTTATTTAAATCTGCTAAAGCATAAAGAGCTAGATCAAAGAACTGATTGTAAATCTGATTATCCACAAAGATAACCAACTCCAAAAACATTATTGAACGAAGGTCGAGCCCATTGTAAGGTAATATACAGTCCACTTGAAACTATTCCAGAAGCGGAAAAGAGTGAATAGACATTCGACCCAACTCTGTAACTCACACCTTGGATATCCAACAAGATCCTAAAGTGAGTGGGATTTATCCCTTATAAGTGTTATCGGGTTTTCATGCTCATTCTTCACGGGGTGTGTATAAAAGTCGAACCAACAGTGGTGTGTGTGGTTTTTTTTAATATTTGAATATAAAGGAAAATGCATAATAAAGCATAAATGATTGTTTCCTACATGATATGCAAAAAGGAACATTTCATTTCAGAGAATGCATGTTATATCCTATATAATATAAATTATGATGATATAGCCTTTGATTAGGCCTCAAGCATGCAAACCAACACACGATTTAAACCTAGCACGTTGTATCCTAGGGCAGACTGCACTTAGAGGTCCATTGTTCCTAGTAGTACCTAGCCAAAACCAAAAAAAGAAAGAAATCTTAAGACCTAATTCATTTCCTTGTTTCTTTAGTGTCCTAATTAGATTTCATTTTTCTAATTTTTGAAAACACAGACCGAATAAACAAGTAGAGAGTGAAAAATGGGGTCTACCTCAAGTCCTCATCCGATCAAGATTTGGTTCCCTATTGTATTTTGTGTCTACTATGAACCATAAGCCTAATGCGTGGTTCAAACTGCAGCCCATATTTTGAAGCCACAGACCAACAATGATACCGCAGCTGAAACTTGTAGTTTGCACCTATAATCAAAAAACACAAGGGTCAAATATTAGATGAAAGAAATGCAGAGTTCCACCGTGATCGCCTTCTGACCTATCCAAAAAGCAATGCGCCCATATATTACATAAACCAAAATAAACATAAAAGCATAACATAATGAATGAGATTGTAAATGACGAGACAATAGATGCTTATTTTACTAATATTGAAAAAAGTCTTTGTTACAATCATGCCCCTCTTAGGGTCACCCAAATGTTGATACGATTAATACAATTCCTATGCCCCCAAATGGGTAGGCACAATACTAATGCTCTTTAAATAGTCATAAACTGCTCTAGGGTGGATTTGACCCTCTTCTTCACGTTGAGGAAGGAACTTGATGGTTGAATCTCCTTCGAATCTATTCCCTATGATCAAGAAACAACATAAAAGCATTAAACAAATAGGCAGCCTCTCATGATGAGGCCCTTTGAGGAAAATATGCATAAATATGCCATAACAACTATGAAATCAAGAAGATGGATAAAACATATCAAACTTGTGCAAAATTCATAAAGATTGTTAGAAACATGAAAGCAGGAAGTGCAACTATCTATCTACTTGACCAATTGCATGAAAATAAACAATTTAACATGAAAAGAAGCCATTAATGTCCTAATTACTATAATGAAAATAAGATTGATTAAACCTTGAATATATCGGTCAGATTGTCTCTAAACATGAATTAACCTACTAAAATGACTAATCTAACCTAATTAAGCATAATGGAAAGAAAATAGTAAGGAGATCTATCACCTATTGCAAACCATAGCTCGGATGAGTGGTTTGCACTATAAATCATGGCTATCAGTCACAACGAGCAACAAAGTAACTTTACCCTTTGAATATAGGGTTGTGGGATTGATCCTCCTTGTCAAATTGATGATCAAGGGTCACCTCAGTGTCCTCTGATAGGTTTTGCGGTTTAATTGCTTGATAGGGCCTCCATTTACCCAAATTATTGTTTCTTGGCATTCTAACTCCTTAGGGCATCCATGGAATGAATTATATTTATGCTTGGTGAATTGGAAAAAAAATGGCAACTAGGCTCTCTCAATGCACTCAAGTGAGTCCACAATTCGACAGGGCTTCATTGCTCTAATCTCCAACTCACTCTCTCTCTCATTATTTCGATAGTGATTCACTATCAAAATGCATTATATCATTTCCCTAATTTGAAGGGGTACTTATAAGACTACCCAAGGGATAGGGTTGGCTTCATGGAGAAACCAAGATCAAGAAGGGGTGGTTAGGATAGTTGGATTGGAAGCTTCCATCCTTTAACCACCTTCTTCTATAAAAAATGGTCGTTCAAACCAATTTGGCTTGGATGAAGGCCAAATGAACTTCAGTTTAGATCGTAGGTGACAGCTGTGGCCTAGACTATAGATCGTAGGTCTTAACCATAGTTCATATTGTATACCATGGGTATCTACTATGGTTCAAAATGATTAGGCCAAGGAGCCCAAATTGAGTGGTTAGAACCACTGCTCTATCTTGGAGTCTATCCAAAATATTCCATATGGTCTTGTAGCATGTCCATATGAGTAGTCGCCATTGACATGACATATTTTAGGTGTCTATAGACCCCTTTACAATGTGAGGACTCTATTCTAATGATATTTTGTAATGGTAGGTGGCACTTGAGGCACCTAAACAAGTGGGGCTATTTCATGCAACCATTATAAATAATGTAACTATTTTTTTGGTAGAATATTCTAGCTTGGGTGGCACTTTGCATGTAAGCCAACCCTTGAGCATTAGGTTAGGGTTACATGAAATGTATATTTAAAATATAAGGAGGCATAGATGAAGTATATTTTTGCATATTGAATCAAATTTCTATTAAGGAGGTTGCCCCTTGAAGAGTACAATGATTCTATATTATGAATTATGATATTAACATAGATTTTTGTATTTCCATTTCATATTGGAATATTTTGTTCTTTCATGAAATTACTATTTTATTACAATATTTATGTGGATGTGCTAATTTTTTTTAGAAGCTTCTTCACAACTAATATTATCGATTTGTAGAGCTTGACGAACTATGCAATTTGAAAAATAGGCCCAAAATGCTTCCTTATCCAAAAGTTATGGCCTTATTAAGTCTAGGCATATTAGAGTTGAGAAGAGAACACAAAATTAAATGATAAACCTTAAATTTTTTTGACCAACCAGATACTGCCATATGTCACCTCGAGGTTCCACTTCTACTTACATCATTCATTAATAATATTACCAATTGGGACATCTAACTAAAAATATAAATGTGATATTGGTGTAATAGGATTGGTTGTATCCATAGGTATATACAAAAAATTTGATACGGGTGACCAAATTTGGGCTATGTTGGTTATGAGACTTGAAATATCAACCTATGAAAAGCCAAACTTCATAGCCTAAACTCTAGCCAAGGCACCATAAGCTTAGCTAAAATTTAAATGTACATACATCCCTTAAGGATGCCCTCACCTAGTAAATAGTGCACATGCTTTGAATAATATTTTTTTATTGCTAGTCTAATTGCACCTAGATTCAATCCATTAACCTATATTGTGTAAGCAAAGCACCTCACCATTACACTATGCAACAAAAAACACATATCCAAGACATGATATTCTTAAAAATACATAGAGCACATTTCCAATTAACAAAAAGAGACTACTTGTTGTGAAGATTTGAACACAAGACTTCTCACTTCTAAATTATATGTGATATAAATGCACCATAAGAGTTCTTTAAAATATATATCCATCGAAACATATCTATACTTGATGGTGCAAAATAAAATTAATAAAAAAATTCCATCATGATTTGAATGCACACCCTCACTTATACAAAAATACCTCTAACCATCATACCACAATGCCTTTATAGAAAGAAACTATTAGACTCTATTACATTATTTAGAGTTATATAATAATTTTATGTTTGTAATTATTGGGGGATTTATAATCATTTCTCCCATGTGGAATCTAAATAGTCACATATCTCATGAGAATGTGAGGAGATTAAAATAAAAGTTGAAGGTGAAACACTAATAGATAAAACACCAAAGGTTATTTTAAAATTAAGAGATGCAATAAACCATAAATATGATTGATGAAAAGGAGAAAACTCATTGGAAGCAAAAATAAAGGGTAGCATGGCTAAAGGAAGGATATTGTAACATGAAGTTCTTCCATATCTCAACCATAAGGTATAGAAGTGCCAATAGGATAAAGGAGCTTAAGATGGATAATGGTGATGTAGTGAAAAAGGAGAAGGAAATAGTAGCAACAATAGTAAATTTATTCTAGACTATTTTCTAAATATTAGGATGAAGATGAGGCAACAATGGAATACTTTCTTGGAAACATTCCCTCACTAATCTCAAAATAAATGAACAACCTATTACTTACTCCTTTCTTAGAAGAATGAAATAACATCAACAATAGTCAAATTCTTCTAGACTCTATTTTATAAATATCAAGATGAAGATGAGGTAACAATGGACTCCTTTCTTGGAAAAATTCCCTCACCAATATCAAAATAAATTAACCTATTACTTACTCCTTTCTTAGAATAAGAGGTCAAGGAAAGTGTATTTGATATGGTAAAATATAAGGCACCAGGTCTGGATAGTTTTTTGGCTGGCTTCTTCCTAAGTTTTTGGCACATAATAGGAAAAGATGTTGCATAGGTAGTAAGATAATTTCAAGTCTCTAATTCATTACTTTAGGAATAGAATAATACTTTTATAGTTTTTATCCTAAAGAATCGTGGAACCTCTTCCCTAAAAGAGTTTAGACCTATCAGCCTCTGTAACTCCATATAAAAAATCCTCACTAAGACATTAGCCAATAGGCTCAAGAAGGTACTTCGAAGGATCATCTCTTCTATGCAGGGAGGTTTTGTTCAAGAGGAAAAAATAATAGATTGATTAATGACATTACATGAAGCATTGCGTTCAATGGATAAGAGGGGTGTTGCAGGTATGTTATTTAAACTAGATATGAATAAAGCATATGATCGAGTGTCATGGATTTTCTTGGATAAGGTAATGCAAAAATTTGATTTTGATATTAAGTGGAGATAGTGGATAAAAATATGTCTCTTTTTAGCAATTTTTTTTATCATAGTTAATGGTAGACCGATATTTTTCTTTAGGGGGGAGCAAGGTCTAAGACAAGGAGATCTTATATCCCCATATTTGTTCATCATCATGGTTGAAGCTATAGATAAAAATTTGGGTGCAATAATTGCCACAACAAATATAAGAGGGATTAAACCTACAGGTAATGTTGTAGCAATGTCTTACCAACAATTCGTGGATGATACTATCATATTGGGTGAAGCCTCAATAAGATAAGTGAAGGAGATACTCAATATACTATATCTTAATGAAAGAGTTTCCAATTAAAGTGTCAATTTTAGAAAAAATAATATTTATTTTATCAACATAGCTAGATACGTGCAATAGAAAATATCTAAAATTTTGGTATGCAACATAGCAGAATTTCTAGCTACCTACCTTGGATTACCTCTTTTTATTTTTAGATTGAAAGAAAAAATATGGGCTCTAGTCATAGACTAGATTCAAAGAAAGTTGGTGGGGTGGAAGTGTAATATGATATCTCAAGCTAGGAAATTACAACTTCTAAAGGCAACATTATAAAACATCACAATTTATTGCATGTCACTTTTCATAATTTCCTACAAGGTTAAAAACAAAATAGAGAAAATATTCATAAGGTTTCTTTGGGCAGATGTAGAAGAAAATAGAGGGTTGCTTTGGTATCATGAGATAATAAAGTTGTAGCAATTCAATAAAGCATTTCTAACTAAAATAGATTGGAGATTGACCAAGAAATAAGACCTTCTCTAGGCTAATATTATTAAAGGTAAGTACTTGGAAGGTTCCATACCCTTCTTTAGAAGTTTAGATCCTCCTAAAGGATTAGTAGTTTGGAACAAAGTTTCAAAAACTAGGAAATTGTTGATAAGTGGACTAATATGGATGATAGGAGAAGACAAGGATATATATTTTTTAGAATACACTTAGATTGCAGATAGCCCTTTATAGAAAATATAGGATTTTAGAAGACTAAAATATCCCCTAGTTCAAAAATATGGATCGCTAGTCAAATATTACATAGAATTTGGGGAAGGTTAGAGGTTTTGGAAAGAGCTAACTTTTGATTCTACTAATTTGGAACTAAAACTCTCTGTTAAATCTTAACAAGTTGTTACAATAGTACCGATTACCTCAAAATGAAGATAAGGACTCTTTGATCAAGTTCCCTTCTTCCTTAGAGGAATTCTTTGTGAAATCATCTTATACCCTACAATTTGGAGGTGTGGAGGGATAATTTATTATAAATAAGGTTCGAAAGAATCAGTTAATCCCTAAATTGGATTTCTTTCTTTGGTTATGCTTACAAAATAATATTTTAACTCTAGATAACTTGAATAAGAGAGGTTTTCAAATTATAAATATATGATCTCTTTGCATGAAGGATGTTGAATTAGTTGACCACTTGTTTATTCATCATGAGTTTGTAAGTAAGGTACTTAATAATCTAATGGAAGATATGTTCTTATCTTGGGTTGTCCCTAGTACTTTTAGGTATATTTTTAGCCAATGAAGATGCCATTTTAGCAGTAGCATGTTATCAAAACTCTAGAATTTACTGTTACCTCATTTTTTGTGGGGTGTTTGGTGGAAAAGAAATCAAAGAGTATTTAGGGAGGAAAGTAAGGATGAACTTTTAGTGTCTAATAGAATTAAAACTATAGTGAGGGAGAATTTTCTTACCTTTGATAATAATGTGGACTCTAAGAACAATTTGGAAAAGAGGATCACTAGAGAATGGAACTTGGGAGAACCTAGAACAACACCTTTGTCAATCAGTTTGAAAAGAGCAACACTAGATGGCTAAAACTAGAGGAGGGTTAGGTAAATTTAAACTTTGATGAATCTTCGAAAGGAAACCCAAGTAGGGCTAAAGGAGGAGGTGTCATTTAGAATGAGAAAGGTGAAGTGTTATGGTCTTATGCAAAAATTTATGGGATACAAACCAATCACTATGCAGAAGCTAAAGCCCTATAATTTTGTGTTATGTTGTTGACATAGAAGAGTGAAAGGAAGATCATCTTATAAGGGGACTCTATGAATATTCTTAGGGATATTAAAAATGAAAATTTTGATAACTGGCAGGTGTTAGGTTTAATTAAGGATACCTCATCCCTATTAAGAGAAATATTAGAGGTGGAGATATTACATATATATCAGGAAGGAAATATTGCAGTTGATTTTTTAGTAAACATTGGAGCTCATTTTGATCAAAGGAAGATATAGGAAACTAGTTTTTCCTTATATATTTTAAGGATTACCTCATCGAAGGTAGAAGTAAATTATATTCCATAGGGTATTATATTTTGATGATGTTGGTATTGTTATTGCTTCTAGGGTCTTTTGATGTTCCTAATGTGACTATATGCTACTGCTATTACAACAGTTGTAGTTCTACTAAATGTTGTTGTAATGTGATTCTTCTTTTGTTTACCTATTTATGAGAATTGAAGTGTTTTCTACTACTATTGGTGTGGAAAGGAGGAATAAAAAATAGGTACATGAACCTTTGATCCTTTGCTAGAAATAGTTTTTGATATCAGTCTAAATGTGTTATTTTTATCTGGTTCTATTCTGGGATTATTTTTGCAACTTTGATTTTATCTTATGCTATCTAGGGAGGAGGTTGATGCTTATATTATAACCTTGGAAAACTTAATTTTGTAATAGGGTTGGGTCCCCTCAAAAACCCACTTTTTTTCACCATTACCAAAAAAAATATGGTTGATGTATTCAAATGCTAGATGGTGAATTGCAATGGAGTAGTGTGAAAAATATTGTGTGAATACTTTGTAAAATATTTTCTTGAAATATTGTGTTTCTCTTATCCCATTTCTAACATGTGGTATCAAAGCCTTGTTTTTCATATTAATGGTTTGTGTAAATAGGGACAATCTTAATCTTCTGATGACACATCCTATGTGTTTCTCTATAATATATTATACAAAACCTAGTTGAAGAGGAGGCTCTCTTTGAAAATAAATTCCACCATGAGTAAATTTTGTTGGAGTTATTATCTTGAGTTTTGAGAGGTAATCAAAGCAATTTCTCTTTGTTGCATGAATCAAGTATGGTATTTAATAGAAAATGTAGAGCCTGGAGGTAACGATGCAAGGAAGATAAAACATCTCTTAGAAGTATGAACCTATGTTGGAGAAGCATTTGTGAGCCACATGAAGGTGGCAAATTTTATTGTAGAAATTGACTTGCTTAGAAAAAATTTGAGATCCAGGTTTGATGATGATGACTCGAAGGCTCATTTTGGAGAATACCAACATAAAACTAGACTACATATCCTCATGAAACTAGGAAGATACTGCAATGTTAATACTACGATAATGTCTTCCCAAAATAATTGTATCTAAAGAATAATGAAAGGAGAGAAAATTTTACGAGTTTGTGACATGGTAAATGAAAGGAGAAATATGGAGGTATGAAGAGCAATAATTAGCACTAAAATTGATATGTGGCAATATATTGAGGATAGTTCAAAAAGTAGAGTTGATCATTTACTTTGTGTGTAGAAGAGGGTAAATCATTATTTTATCACCCCGTATCTGATAAGGTATCTTCTAATTTATTATTTTGAAAGTTGCAAAGTTCATAGTTGGATAGTTGGTCTTTGCACAAGAGTTTAAAATTTTTAAATAAGTGGTTTTGGGTTCAATAATCATGGTAGACTATTTTATTAAGGAAATGTGAAAGGAAGTTAAAAATTTATTTGAAAAAATTAAAACAAATAGAGTAAAATATTATTTTAAATTCCTATAGATCTTCAAAATTTTCAAGAATTTTTAGACCATAGTGAAAATCTAAAAAATAAAGGGGGGTGCATTTAAGGAGATAAAGGTGTGTGAATGCATTTTATTTTAGTGGGTAAAATTTTGAAGAAAATTGACAATTTAAATAAAAAAACAGGAAAAGTATGCTTATCAATTCAAAATGAGAAAATGTTTATAGTGGGAAATAGTAGAAAAACATCCAATTTTGTTGAAGGAGAAAATTATTTTTAGTGATAGTATTGAACAATTCCTTTTAAGAATTATATAATTGAAATCAAGGTTGAACACCATGGTAGAAAAGGTGGAAGATAAGCTTCTCATCTTAGTTGTGCTTAGGGCTCTCCCTAAACCATTCAAAATATTGGTCACATTTCTCCAAGTATCAAATAGAAGTATGTCATTTGAGGAATTGATAAACATTCTTCAAAAATATGAAGTGGAGAATTCAAGTTTGTTGAATGAGAAAATGTTTATAGTGGGCAATAGTAGAAAAACATCCAAGTTTATTGAATGAGAAAAATGATTGTTTTCCTATGGAAAAATATCTTGGGAAACTTGAGATAAATGGTTTAAGTATTAGATAATATATATATTATGATTATGGGTATAGAGAAGGGGTTTTGAAAGGGACCTTAAACATTTTACAATAAACCCATAAGAATATACAAGATAAGACTATAAGTGGAACAAAAAGATCCACCCAACTACACTGAGCCCTTTCAAAAAACCACCTCGGGCTAAATACTAACAAAGAAAATAATTTTTTTGAAGAAAAAAAAAAGGATCACCATCCCTCATAGAACACCAAGGAGAAAAGAAATAAAAATATAGATATATTAGAAGATGATAGGAAGGTTAATCCAACATGTCTCTTACAAACTTCTCAAAGAACTCCATATCCTTATTAGAACTTAGGTCCACCATATTTTTTCTTAAATATTTTAGATGGATCACCACTTCCTCCATCAAGGTCACCTTAATTCTATTGATCCTTCACATTGATTCGGTGATGTATTTTAAAATGGTGCAGTTTCTTCTTAGACCTTCCATAATGAGGGGATCCAAAGGGAGATCCCCCATCCTTTTCTTGGTAGACATTTCACCCATCCTACACTCTGAACCCATATTATGTCCCTAAGAGGATTGAGGACCATTTTGAGGGGTAAAAACTATGGGTAATTTTGGTCATCACCCACACATACTTTTGGTTGAAAGTGCAAAAGGTTGCATTACAGGTCAAAATAATCAAATATGGAGAATGTTGGATGTTACATCCTTAGGCTTGCAACAGACAGGTCCCTAAATTTGTGTGCTTGGTGAAAGGTGAGTCAGGAAAAATGGATGTCTCAATATCATTGGAATATTTATACCTAGGGTAGAAGTATATAGGTACCCAAAATCCATCGCTAAAGTTGTTGAAAACTTTATTTTTTCCTAGGTAGCAGATGGCTACCAATACCCATAATTCAATAGAAACAAACTTATTCATCGTACTTCTTGTACCCCTCTAAGTAGTATATGGGTATCCAAAACCCATCACCCATGGAGAGGTAGAAAAATGGTAAATTTTGACTAAGTTAGGAGAGCAAAAAATTTTTTGAACCACACTGGCAGATGAAAGGTACATAAAACTTGTCCCTTGATAGCAAGTGCATAAAAAATTGGTCAAGTATGAAAGATGTCGAAGAAATTATACCTCACTAAGAGGGGAATGGGTACAAAAACCCATCATCTAACAATAAATAGTATTAAATGGCTATGATGAAGGTCACAAAAAGTTTTGCCCCTTTCTAAAGGTGAACATGTACTAAAAAACTGTCACCCTATAGATGCTCAAGGATACAGTAATTTTACCAAGTCTAAGAAGCATTGAAACATTTGTACCTCCACTAGTGGTAGGCCAGTACCAAGACCTTAAAAACTATCAATAAATGCAAAATTGGTTGTGTTGAGAGAAACGAAACTTTTGTACCTAAGCAAGGAGCGGATGAGTACCAAAAATCCATCACCCATAAGTAGGGACCTATTTCCTGGTAGCAGTGAAAATAACCAAGGATGGAGGTCGTTGGAATTTTTTCCCTTGCAGTAGAGACAAAGGAGAACCAAAAACCTATACCCTAGATAGAAGAAAAATGATAAAGTTTAGAAAGTGCTAGACTTTTTTTACCATAATGGCAAAGGATAGGTATCAAAAACATGTTTCCTGACGATTGAGCTGAGATGCTAAAAACTATCCAAGTGTAGACTCTATAAAAAATGGTGTACCAATAAAGAGAGTGGATAGGTACTAAGAACTTGTCATCTGATAGAAAGCAATAGAAAATTGGCTAAGTGTGCAACATGTCAGGGTATTTGTACCTTGCAAAGTAGTGAGCAGGTACTAAAAACCATCACCCAATAGTAATGAAGAAGAATTTGTGTAAGTGTTAAAGTTGTAAAAAATCATGTACTTGGCCAAGATAGGGACATGGACCAAACTTCTATCAAAAGGCTCATGAAATTTGGTAGTTAAGTAGAAGTAAGTGTAAAACAATGATTGATACCTGACAACAAATGGAAGGTAAAGCCCATCACTTGATAGCTAACACCTAATATTTTATAATCAAATGGAGGCAAAGAATGAACAAATATTGATTCCTGGTAATAGATCAGCAGGTAGGGGTTATATTTTTGACATCATACGATGGATAGATAGCCACATTATAGCATGTTGGGTTGTTAAAATATGTTGTCATAAAATATTAATGGCCAAACCGCCCGCGATTACTTGTACAAATGCATGATCATGAAAGAGGTAACTACCTAATAAGAATGTTAAAAAATCTAATGAGCTAGGTGCAAACATGAACATCACTCCTTCACATGCAATCTAATCAAGTCACGTTAGCAAGCCATGACCGGTCAATTACAAGAAAATAGGTTGCAAGATGATAATCATTCTTAGATAAAAATTATCCACTGTCGAGGTAATGAAGCAAAAAAAAATAGAATTCAATTGTAAAAAGTTATATATACTAGAATGTAATAGGTTCAAAAGGTCAACTCTTAAGATTTTACAATTTGCATGTACAAAAGTGCATTATACTTTAAGAAATACAATTGGATTGTTGTTTGGCCTCTGGTTCAAATCTTTGTAGAACATGTATGTATGAATGGTTGTTTATTTCTATTATTAGCTAGTTGAATGAGCATAGTATTAATTCTATTATTTGGATTTCTACATATGTTCTTTCTCTAGTTTTAGAATTTGTAATCAAATAGCTCATTAATTAGATAAATGGAATATTTTTTTATTGATAAAATTGGTTGGTTCTATTAGGTAGTTTAGTGGATATCTCATATGTATGAATTTTTTATATATTATGTATCTTGATGTGGCTTAATATGCACCATTATAAGTTCTATATTCAACTTCCTTTATTTCTTTTAGCATCCTTTACCCCTCTCAAATTTAATATTAACAAGTTAGGATATATTAGGAACTAACTTACTCTAGAGATTGACCTCTGAAGCCTCACATTTTCAAGATATTTCAATGTTGGTCAAAGTCTTAGGGCGCACAATTTATACCTAGGCGTATTTTTAGACCAATAATTTTTTGCATGCCCGATGGGACCCAAATCCCACTAGTCTAATAGAATAGAGACTTGGTAATACTTTGTTTTGATAGATATTCTTTACCTAGCAACTCCATTCAAGAAGAAACCTAGTTTTATATATATATCTATTTTTGAAGAAATGCTTTGAAAACCTAGTTGCTTTGTTGAGTCCAAAGTTATATGATAACATGATAGGTAGCTAAAATATTAAAAGAGCCAATAGAATTTATAAAATTATCTTATAGTGGGATCAAAGGACAATATTCTATCATATTTTTTGAATCATCATTGTCTTCAATCCTCACTAAAGATCAAACCATTACCAACCATACACCTATAGTACCTTTAAATATACAAGCATCAATGAATCATAATCTAAATCAAAATCAAAATATTTAGAACTATCCTAACTAGAACCATACAAGACCTCTCAATTTGCCCATCTAGAATCTAATTCCTCAAGCAACATTAAAAGCATTACCAACATATGATGGTACCGAAAGAACTACTTATGAGCACTGTTAGGATGTTGCATCATTGGTTGTTATACATAACATTTAGGATGAGGATGTTATGATAAGGATATTAGTAATATCATTGACAAAAAAAATATTATACTGGTATATAACCCTACCAGATCTTAGTATAACTTCATGGGTACAACTAGTTGGTAAATTAGTGGAGGAATTTAATGAACAAGTGGATCCATTCTCTTTGCTAACATAGTTCACAGTGATACAAAGGCATCCATAGGAAGAAATAATGGATTTCAACATTAGATTTAGCAGGACATGGAAGAGAGTGCCTCAAGGTCTTAGGCCAACCAATGAACAAGTAATGTACTACTATTTAAGGGCATTCAACTCAGACTTAGGCATGGTCATAAGGTAATATAATATTTTGATATTCTGAGATATTTTCAAGAAACATTAAAAGCAAAAAAAATCTAATTGTAATAGGTAGACTACCTCCAAAGATTGTAATGCTAATATTTCCATAATTTTCCCAACAACGATCACAAGCTCTACTATAAGCACTTCCTGCCCAGTCATGAATTTGACTGTAAATTTCTCAACATGGCCTATCCCACCAATATCTTAGATGTTACCAGTACCTCCTACTATTACAACACTACCAACAACCCATGCTATACCTACAATACCAGTCCTGAATGCTCAAATAATTGCCTTGCAAGAGATGAAAAAATTGGTAAATGAGGTAACCACCATGAAAATAAGAGAAGCTAAAAGAAAATTTTAATCCAGAAGGTTTCCTCATGTGATGAAGGATCAGTTATGAGGAAAATAAATTAGAAAAATACTAACTCAATATTATTCACATAAGGTGTTTTAACAATACATTTAACAACCATAATATTCTAAAATAAGAATATTCTTAACTAAAAGCTATAGTTAAGCTAATATGATAACCAAATGATCTTGCTAAATCTGACAAGAAGATAGATCTTACCCAAATACTTATGTCATCCAAATGTGCCAACATTTACAAGTTGGAATAAGATATTATTAAATCAAACCTAGACTTAGGACTTAATACTTAATCAAATAAGTAAAAGCTAACACCTAGTCTAGAACACAATATCTAACTTAGACTTAGGACTTAGGCTTTAGTAAATGATAAAATAAACTAAACCTAATAAACATAAGCCTAGGTCTAAGGATGTCCACATCATCCCTCTCCACCATAGAAGCATTGGACTCCAATGCTTTTACAATAGGGGTGAGAGGGTGAGATATTGCACAGTAAAAATAAAGTTGACTGAGATGTTGATAAGGTCATTGAGGCCACAAGTTGTAGTTGATGCTGGAGTAGAATTTCATGGTACATCTATATCACCATTCTATGTAGGATCTCTATGAGGTAAGGATGAAGCATCAATAGTCTACTATGGAGCCGATGAATTCTACTGTACAATAGGAACCGATGAATATGGAAATGAAGAATGCCACTCTAAAATAGGTGAAAGAAGAGCAGGAGTAGCATGAGGAGGTGCAAATGAAGAACTCACCCTTGTGGGAGGAGGCAATATAATGAAATATTATGAAAACACCACCTTGGGAGGAGGCGGTGCAGTAGAAGCAAGTGTGTCATGAGGCCTATTGAAGACTAATGCTATATTTTTTGGTAGATAAGAGCAAGGTATAAATGTGGTTTGTGGCTAGTTATGAATAAGAAATTACCTATTCTTATGATGCAAAGTGTAGGTTTGATTGTATGCATCATAAATAGCCCTTTTATCAAACTAATAGGGTTGGCCAAGAATAAGACCACAATAGTCCATGGGAGTCACATCACAGGTGACTCTATCCACATAATGAGGCCTAAAATTAAATGATACAATGCAAGTATTTATGATGTATGAGTTAGAATCCATATCCTTCCATCCCAATGGATATGGATAGGGATGTGGTTCCATAGGTAATTTGAGCCTATCAACAATAGATTGTGCAATCAAATTTGTTTGTGATCCATTGTCGATAATACAATCCACAAAGAAGTCATGAGTGAGGTGGGATTTTGTGACAAACAAATGGTCATGACCACCTTTTTGATTCAACAGTGTAACATTGTTTAGTTTACCTCTTAATTCAACATATTCTCTCCCTTCTCCCATAACCTCAAGGGGACCCTTTGGGGGTTCCTCCATTGTAGGTTTTACAAGTAATTTCTACTTCCTAAAACACTCATATTCTAAGTGTCCCTATCTCTTACAATGATTAGAAAATTTTGTTGAATTATAAGAAGTACGAGAAGAGGAGTAATAAGAAGGATAATAAGGAGAATAATTTGAAGGCATCTTGGCCTTTGAAGACTACTATTAATTGAAGAGCAACAAGCTCCCTGTGACTGAGCGACGAACTTCTCTTTGGCAAACTATGCATGGTTTAAGGCCATATCTATTTTTTTCAAGAGATTATATTTAAGCTCCCTATACAAGTTCTCTTAAAGGCCACTTGTAAATTTTACAATCAATTCATCTGCAAGATCTTTCATGCGAAGAAAAATGTGTAACTTGTTGAAAGAAGAGACATAATCTTGCACAAATATATTAGAAGCTTGGCGTAATCTACACCATTTTACTATAATTCTTTGGCATACTTAAAAGGATAAAATGAATCCTTTAGTGCTTGTACCAATTCTTTCCAAATGGTAACATGGGATTTTGATCATGTTTTCTATCCATGATGACAAGTTTTGCTAACTCACTTAATTTGAGTTTAGCAAAAGGAACTAGATCATCGATAGGAATTTTTGTATATGAAAACTAGATTTCCATGTCCATGATCTAGTTATTTTACACATCGGGGTTCCTAGACCCATCATACAACATAAATTCACATTTTTTATGGGCCTTAACATATTTAGTGGCTTTTACATTAGGAGCATAACGAACTAAAATATTGTCCACTTTGTTGACCAAATAAATGTTCAATAGATTCTACCAAGGCAAACATTTGGCCAGCTAAATCAGATGTCATTTGTGATCTAGTGTAAGCCAAATATTTTAAAAAATAATAGCATATCCTAGGCTATTACAAGAAATTTCAAACTTTTGCCTTCTACAAGAGGGATTACAAAAAATTGCAAAAATAACCTCCCTCTTTTACAAATTTGTGCCTTATTCCCAAGCAAAAATAAATATGATTGCTTTTACAAAATGTTTGGAAATAAAGATAAAATAAGTATTTGGGCACAAAATTTAATTTAATTAATTTAAAAATATATTTAATTAATAATGCAAAAAAATTGATTGTTTCTACCAGTAATAGGCAGGATTTGGCAAAGTCAATGCCAAGTGAGAAGAATCTGGTAAGGTCAACACATATCAACGGTTTGCATTAGCAGTCCATGGGTGGCAAGTAATCTTGGCAAAGTCAATGACATCAACGTAGAAGAGTCCACAAAAGTGCACAACAGTGTGCTACCCAATCCCAATGGGTTTGATGCCTTCAAATAGGTGCCTTGCAC
The DNA here is from genome assembly GCA_028583015.1 of Wollemia nobilis. Taxonomy (NCBI): domain Eukaryota; kingdom Viridiplantae; phylum Streptophyta; class Pinopsida; order Araucariales; family Araucariaceae; genus Wollemia; species Wollemia nobilis. The sequence continues at coordinate 3,603,532 of JAQPPZ010016984.1, forward strand.
TTTTTCAAGCATGAAATTTCCCACGTGCAACGAATGTGGGACTATAGGTACTACAAGCTGAAAATAAAAATAACAACCAAAAATAACAATATTTTTTTTGAGAACCCATCAATCAAGAAACTTTTGGCACATAGGTATATCAACTAGGGAGAATCTGCTAAGTGGCATGCAGATAGAATCCACCAATCAAAATTGGGAGAGTTTTTGCTCCTTATTGGTTTGGGTGAATAAACCCAAGGCTCATCAAGCCTCTACCAGTGAGTGTTGGCTAAATTTCTATCAGTGAGAAAGCGATAATAAATCACTAGAATTCATCGTGCATCCCAAATGTGGGACTAATGCCTTTAAAATTTGTTGCTACCAGCTCATTGGAAACAGTAGTAGCATGTCAAAAACTCATCGAATGATACCTAAAATTGATGGGTATATTAGGATTTGCTAGTTTTCATGGTAAAAAAAATGGATTAACCAATTTGTTAGATCTAGCACACTAGAAATACCTGCAAAATAAACTACGTCAAGCTTACAAGTGGAGCAAACAAAATTTGTTAGAGAAACGAAGGATTTTTTTAGGAATATCATTGCTAAACTGAGTCATTGGTGGTAAGGCATCAAAAAATGGTTGTCGAGTCCTGTCAATACCATCGAGAGGAGTAGATGATTAAGGAACTAGAAAACAGTATCTAAAAATTATCCATCATCATGCTTCATTTGGATCACCTGCAATGCCACTAATCTACTATGTCGAGTGATAGAGTCACATCATCATAAGACGAGAAATATGCTATTGGGGATGCACATCACCAAGGGGTAGTCAACCAGTAGGAGGTCAGGTTGATGAGTGATCGATAGTTGGGAATAGGTTGATGGTCGATATCGGTGAAAGATATCATGATGCTGGTTGTTGATCATTCTTGCCATCAGGTGTGGTTGAAAAATGACTAAAAAGTAGTATATGGATGGTCAAATCTTTGTTGGTCGATAGGTATTGATCGACTAGTGTCGGGGATGGTTGGAAGGTGGTCGGTGGGGTTGAGGACGATCGGTGGTAAGCTGATAGTGATCAAGAAGGTCATCGGTTGATCGGGTGGTGAGCACCTAATTTATCTAAAATAATGTTTTAAATATTAGTTTATTAAAAATTAATATTAATATTTTTTTTTAAATATTAATATGAAATTTAATTTTATCCCTTATTTTACCTTCAAAACCTACAAACTGAAACTAATTGTGAAAATAGTATCAATTTGAATGCAAGAAGGTAAATAAGACCAACAAAACTATTAGAGGACTATTTTTACGAACTAAAATGGGAAGGAGGGAATTTATTGCAATAATTTTTACTATAATAATTCTATGCAAACTAGGACTTCCTAGATAAACTAAGAGCCTAACTATCACAAGCCTAATCATAGGCTCTGATACCAGTGATGAGGAAACTGAATTAGAAAAACACTAACTCAATATTATTCACATAAGGTGCTTTAAATAATACATTTAACAACCATAATCTTCTAAAATAAGAAGATGCTTAACCAAAAGCTATAGTTAAGCTAAGATGCTAACCAACTGATCTTGCTAACTCTAACAAGAAGATAAATCTTACCCAAAGACTTATGCCATCCAAATGTGTCGATATTTACAAGTTGGAATAAGATATTATTAAATAAAACCTAGAATTAGGACTTAATACTTAATCAAATAATACCTAGGTGTTGTAGGTGAGTTGGATAGGAGAGGGCAATCCTCCAAGGGAAGTCCCAGGTTTGAATCTCCACCATACCAAAAAGTTGAATTGGGTACCCAAAATCCAATTGATAATGTTGGTGCGGACAGGTCCGGGCGCGACTCTCGGGTGACTTTGACGATGTAGAACCCCCTATTTATGGTCTCTTAGACCAAGGTGGCCCCACAATGGGTTTTTCACTTAAAAATAATAATCAAATATGTAAAAGCTAAAACCTAGTCTAGAACACAGTATCTAACTTAGACTTAGGACTTAGGCTTTAAATGATAAAATAAACTAAGCCTAATAAAAATAAGCCTAGGTCTAAGTATGTCCACGTCAAATGTACTACTATTTAAGGGCATTCAATTCAAACTTAGGCATGGTCATTAGGTAATCTAATGTTATGACATTCCTAGATATTTTCAAGAAGCATTAAAAGCAAAAAATATCTAATTGCAATAGGTAGATTACCTCCAAAAATTGTAATGCCAATATTTCTATAATTTTCCCAACAATAGTCACAAGCTCATGTTGCAAGAACTTCCTACCAAATAATGAATTTGGCCATAAATTTATCAACATGGACTATCCCACCAATATCTTAGATGTTACTTGTACCTCCTACTATTCCAATGCTCCCAACACCCCATGTTATACCTGCATTACTAGCCCTGAATGCTCATATAATTACCTTGCAAAAGATGACTAGTGCTATGAAAAAATTGGTAAATGAGATGACTACCATGAAAATAAGATAATCTAAGAGAAAATTTCAACCCAGAAGGTTTTCTCATGTGATGAAGGATCAAGCAACTTTTACTAGCAGAGCTACTGAAAAACCCAATAAAATATATAGCAACCAAAAGGATCAACCATCCACTTCAAGATCTAAATAAGGCTATTGGTTTTCAACCTCCAATGATCCACACAATGCAAGATCTTGTATGATGCACCAACATCACATTAAAACCATTGAAAAGGTAGGAAGGACTTAGAAATGATAGTTAAATATGTTAAGCGAAATGGATCATAACTTCATGATACCCTTAGTGGAGTAGGTATCGATCTTAACAAGATCAGGGAAGAAATACTTGGTGGTTGATCCTAAGAAGATGGATTCCTTTAAAGTACCTTTTGAGTCTAAGAAGCGGCCTATAAGGGATATTCCTTAGATTTCCACATATCAAAAGATAGATCAACAACATCAAAAGGTAAATAAGGAGGGTGAAACTCAAACAAAGGAGGGTGAAAATCAAACAAAGGAGGGTGAAACTCAAACAAAGGAATGTGAAACTTAAGAGAATGCAAGAGATAAACTCAGATACCTCTCTCTTACTAAGTTTCAAATAATTGAGGAAACCCAGGAGTACCAAAAAATATTTAGGGTGCAAAAGAGAAAATAAAATAGTTTGAAATGCCTAGTTTTAATATAGTTGAAGAATTGAAGAATACACCTTCTAAAGCTAGCATGTAAGATACTCTGCTTATTCCAGGACAGATTGATCTATTGCAAGATGAAGTCTATCATGAATAACAAAAAGCACCAAATTTAGCTTAATTTAGCTCAAGGTAATCCTACTTCTATAACAAGAAAAAATAGGCCATCACCATTTTATTTCTCTTAGGATGGAAGGATGGGTGGTGCACAATTGTATGATTGACTCTAGAGCAACTACCACAGTAATACCCAAAGTAGTATGTGATATAATGGGTATGGAATATATGAAGAGTAGACCTGGTGTACTACAGCTAGATGGCACATCAGTTAAAAAAATTTGGGTAATCAAATATATGCCCATGGTGTTGCATAGAATACCTCAAATCAATGTTATCCAAGAGGTTGTGGTAGTATGTTTGGAATCTTACTTTAGGATGCATCTATTATGGGAATTCACTATCAAATTGGGTGGTTACCTATCTCTTGACTACTCATATATGAAAATTCTATATAAAGGTAGGAGAGTTAAGATGTTCTCTAAAATACCATCTTCCTTTCATATAGAAAGGATTGAAGAAAAAATCAGCAAGTTGACACGGTTTGCATGATGATTGAAGAAGTTGACCTAATGGATGAAATTTTGGATGATCTTCAAAAATAGGATCAGTTCTCCTTGCAGGAATTCAATTCCATGATTGAGACAAGAATTGGCACCTATTAAATCACAAAACTAGAAGAAAATAAAATTGTAGCCCTGACAAACCAAATTCCTCAATAAAATAAAATGTGGAAGCTTTTCTTTGATGGGTCAAGATGCAAAAATGGCACCAAAGCATGCATAATATTGATTTCAGATGAAAAGGTATTCTCATACATTTTAACATGGAGCTGCATAAACAATGCAATATAATATGAGGTATTATGTTTAGGGTTAAATAATGCCAAGAAGATGGGAATCAAACAAATTTTGATCTATGGTGATTTAGAATTAATAGTCAATAAAGTCACAAAATGGTGCATCAACAAGCAACACTACCTCAAAGCCTAAACAAATAGAGTATGGGATTTTTTAGAGGCTTTTGAGGTGTTGAATATTAAGGCTATCCCAAGAGAGCACAACACTCATATTTACATGTTAGCATTTGTGGGAGCCAACTACTTCCCAGTTTCTAATGTGATACATAAGACAAAAATGGTGAGACTGGTATATAAACCATCTATGCCTGATAAGAATACCTTTTGGAAAGTATTTGAAAATGATGAGCAACTAGTTGAATTACTGATATATGAAATAAAACATGTAAGCGACCAACTGCTAGAGGATGAAAAGTAAGGTGAGCTGCTCCAACTTAAGAATAATCATATCTCAAAAGGATTGATAACTTTAGAAATCTTGTTTGATAACAGTGATCGACCAACTAGTCATAAGATGGATATTGATAGCTAGGAATATACAGAGGTGCAAATTTAGCTTGGAAGCATCTCAAATTGGGTGTGAATTGCTTAGAAGAGGAAGTTAACCATGTTTTTGAACTCTATAAATATTTCAATGATATTATAGGATGGACCTACGATGACCTCAAGGTGTACAATAAGGAGACTATCCAACACACCATTGATCTAACACTGGATGCAAAGCCTTTCAGGAGAAGCAAAGACCCATAAACCCAAAGATAAAGGTGCTGATGAAGTAGGAATTGCTAAAGCTACTAATGCTAAGATAATCTACCCCATCAAGCATTCTACATGGGTTGATAAATTAGTTTTGTTAAGAAAGAAAAATTGTGATATCTGCCTCCATTTAGACTTTCAGAACCTAAATAAAGCATCATAAAAATATCACTACCTTCTCTCATAGATTGATCAGATCTTACATACTGTAGCTAAGGTGAAGAGATTCTCTTTGCTCGAAAAAATATTTTGTTTCAACTAGGTATGGGTCCATGATGAAGACCAGTACAAGACAACATTTACCACTAAGTGGGGAACTTTTGCATATCAACGGATGTCCTTTGGTCTAGTTAATGATGGTGCTACTTTTTAAAGAGCAATGGATCTGGAAATTAGGGAGTTAGTGAATAAGATAATAGTGATTTATTTATATGACATGAAAATATCATCTCATCCAAAGGAGAAGTATGTTGAACATTTGTGATTGGTGTTTAAGAAATGTAAGGAGTTTGAGGTTTCATTAAACCCAAAGAAATTAATTTTTGTTATGCAAGAAGGGAAGCTATTAGGAAATGTGTTTGAAATAGGGCTATTAATTGACTTGGACAAGGTAAAAGTAATTCTAGACCTTCCTATGCCATTAAACAAGAAGGTGCTTCAATAATTTTTTGGGTAAATCAACTTTGTACAAAAAATTATTTTAGATTTTGCTCAAATAGTTAAGCCCATGACTAAAATGCTTAAAAAGGAAGTGGACTCCAGGTGGAGAAATGTTAAAAAAAGTGTTTTCAAGAGTATTAAATAAGCAATAGCTCAAGCCCCTATGTTTGTCAATCCAAACTACTCTAAGGATTTCATCGTTTATGTATTTGGAGTAAAGGAAAGCTATGCCACTGCACTTACCCAAAAAAATAAGAGAACAATGATAAGTTTGTATCCTTATTGATTCAAACATTGCATGACCATGAAGAAAGGTGTAATTTTATAGAAAAACAAGTCTATGCAGTGATGAAATCATTACAGAAGTTTAGACACATTATGTTTCAAAGCAATATATTGATATATGTAGTACATTCAGATGTTCAATACTTTTTAATTCAAGATAACTAGGTGATAAGAGAGTTGGTTGGGTGACTAAGATTCGGGAGTATGACATTGATATCAAGTTGACCAAGCTAATAAGAGGTAAAGAACTATGTCAACAATTAGCTGAATCTATTTTTCAAAATGTAAATCTACTGGTGGAAGGAGAACAATCCATCCAAAAAGGAGTAAAAGCACAGTCCAATACTTAGATTGAGTAGTTGATACATTATTTTAAATTTGGAAGATGTTCGGATGGTTTGACTACTTCTCAAATATGTAGATATAAACTATTGGCAAGGAAGTATGTACCGATTGATGGTATTTTATATCGAAGAAATTTGATAGGGTATTGCTAAGATGTTTACATCCAGAGAAGATGGAACAAGTCCTCAAAGATTTTCATAGTAGTTTTCTAGGTGGACATTACTTTGAGAAAACCATGACTACAAAGATCCTAAGAGCTAGATATTATTGGTCGTCAAGATTTTTAGATAAATTCAAACTGGCCAGAGGTTATGACAAGTGTCAAAGTTTCATGGAAAAAAGTAAGCATTCAATGATACCTCTCCAACCAATAACTATAGAAAATCCTTATAACAATGGGGTTTTGATTTTATTGGGGTCATCAACCCTAATTCATCCATAGGACACAAATATATCTTAACAATGATAGATTATTTCACAAAATGGATAGAGGCTAAAGCCACCAAACATATTGATTAGGATATAGTTATTGAGTTTTTAGAAAGGCTGATCACAAGGTTCGGGATCCTAGCTACAACTATTTCAAACAATGTTGAATCATTCATCAGTGCTAAAACCATCGATTTTTAAAGAAAATATGGCATATACTAGAATGTGTCTTCAAAATATTATCTTCATGGAAATGGACTAGTAGAGTCTACAAATAAGAATTTATTAAAAATAATTACGCGCAACATTGAGGATAACCCTAGAAGTTGACACTTGTTATTAGATCAAGCATTATGGGTTGATAAAATCACAGTTAAAAAATCACTAAAGACATCTCCATATGCTTTGGTGTATGGCAAGGAAGTTTTTCTACCCATGAACTTAGAGATTTTGATGCTAAAACTCATTAATGATATGGACCCAAAAAAATTATATCCAATAAAAAGAAGGATGGCATAATTAATACAACTAGAGGAGAAGCATGAGCAGACATACAATAACCTATACCATCACCAAACAACAGTAAAATGCTGGTTTGATAAAAAAGTAACATTCAAAGATTTTAATGAGGGTGATATGGTTCTTAAATGGGATGTGGATTGAGCTAAGCTAGGAGCACATGATAAATTTAAATCTATGTGATCAGGATCATATCTTATTGAATAGAAGAAATATTTAAATGCATTTGAATTATGTGATTTGGATGGTTAGGTGCTACCAATTCTAGTAAATGACCAATACTTGAAGCATTACGCCTAAACCAGGTAGTACCCTACTTGTACATATGTAAATAGGACACGTGTATATATACCTGTAAATAAAAACTAAACTATTAGAATTGTAATTGCCATGATTGACTTGCAACATTGTAAATCATCTGCTGATTTTGGGCTGACATTTTATGCCCCTTTTCACTATAGTTTCACTAGCTAGCCAATCAAAAAATCGGTTAATTATTGAACCAACCAGTTACATTTCATGAAAGAATATTTAGGTGGAAGGGCTTGGCTCACACAAGTCATCTAACTCCAGCTTTCCTTGAATTGCTACTGGTTAGTTATGTAGCTGAATTAAGTTTGCACCATTAATGTTGTAATGATGGGTAATCCCCAATAAGACTTGCCTAGGCTAGCATGATACCTCAAGTTGGTAGATTGATGTGGCAATAATTAGGGCTATCAATGGTAGCTAATCAAGAAAGAACCTAGAGAAATGATTCAAATTATTGTAAGTCGCCAAATTTTGAGAATGATGAAATATTATTGGGTAACGACACACCTCCCAAAGTGACACATATCAAAAAGCTCCAAGAAGTTGGCTAATCCCAAGAAAATATCCCTAAGCATGTGTGATATCTTGCATGCAAAAAATAATGGTTTTGTATCGATCAAGATTACAATTATAAATTACCAGTAGAGCTTGAGTCTGAGCTACACAAACTTGCTATGATTTTTGCTATGAGGAGAGACAAAGGATTTTGTGAGCTAAAGAGAGAAATTGCATAAAAAAAGTGCAGTGTTTGCAAAAATGGCTCAAGAAAAGAAGAGTGTGGTAGTAAAAAAGAAATCAAATAAATTGTAAGATAGAATGGTAGGCATACATGACACAGTAATCACAATCAAGTCTAAACAAAAGAGCTTCCAGGAGATGTCAGGAAGCAAAGGGAAGAAGTATTTGCTTGATCATCCTAACAACATGGCTTGGAGTTCAATGTTAGCTAAATTTATACCTAGGTTGGTACACCTATGCCCAGAGTTAGTGCAGGCTATATTGAAATATTATAACCCAAATACAACCACAGTTCCAATGCAAATATAGAATGGTTGTTCATAATTTCAAAATAATTAGTCACTAAATATTTTACAGTACAAAAACCTCCAAGAGTAAACTTGAAGATAGTAGTCTTGGAAGACCAAAAAAATATTTGAACAAGGATGCAGTAAAGAAGTGGCTCATCGAGTTGTTGGGAACACTCCCAATAGATTACATGAAGAAGCCAAGAAATATGGCATCCTTTGAACCTCATGCACAACCCATATTTTCTATGCTAGAAGTTATGCTAGGATTGAGGATAGATGATTTGGTGTATCCCTACCAACTAGGTTTGGCCAATTTGGTCATGGAAACTCACAACTATGGAGGGCATGCAGTGCATCCTGTATTCATGTTCGACTGGGTAGAATTTTTGGTGAGAAGCATACATGAACAACTCATAGTCATGAATATGGGGAGAGTGAGATATTTATATATCCATCATATATATCATTGCTGGTCCTTTTCCACATGGCCCCAGTTCAACACAACATAAATGAACATAGAGTGGATGAAAAAGGGCTAGCACACCCTATTGTGGGTTGGACACCAAACCTGAAAGATACCTCCTCCTACCTAGATTTTAGTTTTGAGGATCTACCATTTGTGAAGAATACCCACATCGTATAGCTAAGGTATTGGAAACATTAAGTAAAAATAGGTAAAAGTTAGGAGATTGATATTTTATGGAGGGAATGAATATCAGAATGTATGGTTTCCAAAGAACCCTATACCTGATTCCCTATTATTTCATAAATTGGCTCTTCAACATCAAATTTTGCAGGTAGATATATGTCATACAACACTTCAACCCTAGCATGAATAAGAATGTAATATTTTGACTGCCTATGAAATTTGAAATTATTACCATGACAAAAAGGGAATTGAAGCAATACTAGGACCTAAAGAGGAAGTTGGTTGTCATGCAACTATTGGTAGTTCTCCATAGATGGCATTATGATACTGATGAAATTTTTAAAGCAAAGTTGGTTAATATAAATAATAAGGCACATCCACTTGAGCATGTGTACAATGATATTGTGATATTCAAAAATATGGCCAACAACTAGGTGATGCATCTAGATATCATGACAATGCAAGAAAAGCCACCATGGAGAACATATTACAAATACAAACAGGTATTTAACCTAGAAAGGAATGAAGAGTAGTGAATAAACCATGATATTATTGATGATATAAAAGAAAATCTAAAATAGGAGGAACACAATATAGAATAATGGTGGATTTCATGATGCAAGTGCAATCAAACCAAAAATACCTTTTTTGATAAAGTAGATAAACAATTTATTACAACATTCGACTCAAACTACATTAGCTAGAAAAATAAGTATGAGAAAGAAATATTTCCATATGTGAAAATATTGGTAGGCTCAGAATAAGAAGAGTTATCAAACACAAAATCCCAACCACAACCACAAATCTCCCCTACAATTGGCTATGATGATGTAGAGAAAGAGTCACTCCCTCAACCTTAGCAGGTTGAAGGATATGTTATAGGTACTAAAGAGATGTAATTGGTTGTATAGACTAGGAGGTCAAGTGTTCCTAGACCATCCAGAGCATAATTCGAGACGTAGCCTAGATCACCTACACAACCCCAATCCAAGCATGAAATGGAAGGATTATTTGAGTCCTAGAAGTTTGGATACAGAGAGGGTTGCGATTAGAAGATAACTTTAGAAAGAAGCAAAAATAGCCACTCTTAAGAGGCAAAAATTATAGTAGGAAATGTAAATATTTGATGCAGAATTTGCACTGGTGGAGGATCAAGTGGTGAAATATATGGAGGTCAAAGTAACAATGGTCAAAACCACTCAAATGAAGGAGCCATAACAAGAATCACAAGTACAAGGTATGTCTTCTAAACCCACTTTGTCATCCTTTTAATCTTCTCCCTCATCAAAAATTATGCCATCTATGCCTCAATTTCCATCAAAGACATACCCTCCATCATTCACTTCTCAAACACCACCACATTCCCCACACTTCACTTCTCCATCCACAAGCCAACAAGCAATGTAGGAAAACATCACTCCTATAAAAGTAAAATCAACCTATTTTCTTACCCTAATGCTTAAATTTTTAGATACCCCCATTATCCCCTTGACTTCTAATGAGATAATTTTAGAGGTGTTCTCCATCATCCAAGAGTTGGAAGATAATAATCAAAGATGGATGGAGGTTGAGCAACAACAAAAATTGTAGGAAAAATATGAGGAGGTAGATGATATGACCTATGATACATTGGACCCTATTAAAGGGCAAAGGATAAAAGTGTCTTCCCACCCCAAGGTCGAGAAATCTGACACAACCCATATTTCCCATCCTATTTTTTTACCAGATTAATTGAAAGGAGTTGATCCATCACCCAAGATCTAGGATCTACACTCTAATAAATATTTTTCACAATAATAAGTTTTCTACTTAGATCCTTTTCGAGGTACACCAATCTCTACATCTTACATAAATTTGGCTATGTAAGAGTACTAGGTGAATTCTCTAAGTCAAGCTATCCATATTATTACCTCCAATGAGATAGCTTTGATTTCCCCTTTCATCCTATCGAAAGGAGCTCGCCAAATTCACACTCTACATAGGTATTTTTATGCAGGTGATAGATGCATATAGGGATTTGACTATCCATAGTATTTTCATAATGAGCTATCCATATGTTAGTAAGCCTCTTTCCAAATTAGTCCATGAAAATATTGTGTGTTCACACTTCTTCCTTTCTAGTTAAGCTTTCCTAAATTTTTCCCAACTATTACCATTTTAGATTAACTTATTAATTTACCATTGAAAATCTACCTTATTTTTAAAATAATGCATCTTACTAATTCATCATATATGTCAAAAGAGTGTCACCTTACCATAACTAAATTCTTCCCATGGCCAACATTAAACATGTTTGCATCCACTAAATTATCCAAATCAACATTATTTTAAGACATCCAATAGTTTCATTTTTTACGAACACAGAGTCTCTTTCTCGGGTGAGCAATTAAACATACTGGTTCACATATGAGTACAAATATTTCATAAATTGACTGCATATCATTTAAAATATAAAACCATATCTTGGTTATATAAAGGATATACAATATACACACTATATTAACAAATCCATTTATTATAATCTTCCCTTCTACAAGTTACAAGGATATTAACTTGATAATTTGTTTACAATAGAGTATACAATCCAAGTCTATATTTTCCTTCTAATGATGACATAGAGCTCATAAAATACATGGACATAAATATTGTATCCTCTTTGCTGAAGAACTGGATTCATTGATTTCCACACAAACACATGTCTCATTCATATTAAATTCATATAGCAATAAAAAACCCTCAAAGGTTGGATGCAATGTCTGGAATATCCTTCCACCGTTCTTACCCATCATCACCTCATCAAAACCTTCCTGCATTTCTATTGCATAAGGTTTTTGAATGTACAAGAAATCATATCAAGTAAATGCTATCATTTTCTATCAAGTGCACTAGAAACTAGTATCATATCACTTAGATATCCTTAGCACCATCACAATATAAAATTATATATATATATTTTTCAACAAGAGGTTCTATGCCAAAATCAAGAGAAATATATACACTCAATGTCTATACCTACATTCTAATTAAACTCCTTTAACTTTTGCTGAAACAACTCTCTCTTCATTATTTACAATTATTAATAAATATAACTACACAAACTTACTAGCTAAGATCATAACATAATCAAAATGAAGCTTAATACAAATTATTTCAATCATTATTATTGAATATTTACAAGGTCCTTTCTCCATTTGTACATGTTTCAATTATAATACAAATTCAAACATTTTTAAATTTCTCAAACATGATCAACATCAAGAAATAACATTATGATCACACTAACTGTTTAAGGTTTCCATTCACAACCACTAGTTTACAAATTTCAGCCCCAGAGTTTAATTAGCGTTATCCACACCAATTTCCATTTCTAATATGATAAATGCATGAACAAATACTAACATTCATCCAGACTTCCTCAAAACTCATTCCCCAACTCATACATTCTTTTCGACAATTAAGCAATGCTTGAAATAAGTGTAATGATTTCATTGCTAGAGAACCCTCTTATAATATTTTATTTCAACTCAACACCATCTAATTGTCTTCTATGGAGTTTGTATTGACAAACTAGGATCAACAATCCAATGCACATCCCAACCAGTCAACAAAACACATGTTCTATAACAACAATTGACAAAGATATCTCCTTATCTAGTTTTGCTAATGTCCACCCCATTGCATAATCATTTAAAATAAAACAACACAACCACTTAACTTATCAACCTCATTATGGTTACCACAACAACCTTTGCTACCTTTGGTTGTTATGAACCTTTGACTACTATACTAAAAGGACTTCAAACAACCAATAACCAACCATCTATTTCATATTCTACTAGACTTTCTGTAAATAAAGATAACTTCAAACAAACAACAATATAAATCAATCATCATCAACAAGAATATATTCAAATAGAACATAAGTGTTAAGTTTAGAAATAATAAGTTAGTCTCTTACAGTGTCTAAGGATAAAAATAGAAAAAATTACATCTATTAGAAATGGTGTAATATGATTCATCCTTATAACATATACTACAACCACACTAGGTTATTTTTCTAGGCTAGAACTCAGCTTCAAAATTTCATAGCATCATAATTTTTCTAGTAAAAACAAAAGACCTTAGTAAAATACCTGGTAATTACGGTATAAGCTCCACAAGATGTCTATTTCTTGCAATTACTATCATCTATCTTATTTTATTTCTTAGGTTTTTCATCCTCCTCTTTCTCTCCTAACTCCCTATCCTTCTCCAAAAACCTCACCTCATTCCCCATCATTCCACTTCCTAGAGCATTCATTAAGGAACAAGCATTATACCAAAACAATGCTCACACATCCCCCTCATTCCAGAGTACGTTGGAGAGGATAAACTAACAAAGCAAGATATTCAATAATCCATGTTTTTTAAGCACAAATGGATCTAAGTGTTTTCATTTGCTTTGATTGTGATTTGATAACAAACTCAGCGTGAGTCAATAGTTCCTTATATACACAATCCAAGAGGTCATTAAATACTTTTTAATAAAACAAACACCTTTGAAAGGTATTTATGTAGATAAATAGTTTTCTTTTACCTTCATTAATATTGATTTTCAAGCAATCAAATCATTTATCTTTTCTATTCAAACTAACACAATAAAATCAAGCAAAAGATGATTTTATTTTTAAGATAATACAAACAAATATTTATATATACATATTCAATTCTTTTTTCAATGGAACTCTATTAGACCAATGGAATATCTCCTTAAAAAGGTTATAACAAATGAAATCCTATCAAGGAAATATTGTTGATAGCAACAAGTTTTCACCCACAACTTAGTTTTTTTTTCATGTAAGCCATGATATGCAACCATATAATAACATGTATCAAATTTGTTTCATTATACAATAAATAAATCATCATATCATTTCCCTCATCCGTTCTTGGTGGTTATTATCTTCTTTCATCATGGATGAACATGTTCCTGCAGGGGTGCAAATCCATTAGCTGCATCACATTATTTCATTAAATATGTATTTTATGAAAATTAAACATGAAACAACCATATATTTCTTTTGGCAAAATGCATCACATCTCTCATAAAATATATGTCTTGCATAAACTAATCATGAAAAAATCATTCATTCCATCAACAAGATAACATAGTCAATCATGAATCCATCCATCAAAAATTCTGCCAAGGGAGGGTCCGAACATCCTACCCCCCTTAGGCTTAACACAGTCCTCTATGTTTTAAAGGGTTCAATCATAAAATAACAATTACATATTGTTCTTAAACAAGAACAAAAAGTGTCTCTGCATATCTGCCACTTTCTTCCAGGTAGAATTTCTCTTGGAGTAGCGATCCCACTAGGCCTTGCATTTCTCCATAGTCCTTTCCCTCATCAATTTGGAATGAAACTCAAAGATCTTTACTGGATGCACCTCTATAGCCTCTAAATCCACCATCTGCAAATTAGAAAAGTCTCAAACATGATCAAGATTAGCAATATATTTCTTAAGTAAAGATATGTGAAAGGTATCATGAATCTTTGACAAACTATGTGGTAGGGTGAGTCGATATGCCAAAGGACTAATCTTATTTGTTATTTTGAAGGTTCCAAAAAAAAAAGGATCTAGTTTTATGGTTTTTATGGCACTCTTCCTTGGTCTCCCCCTCAAAATCACTTTGTCACCTACTAAAAACTCTTTTAGCATCCTCTTTATATCAACATAACTTTTCTGGTGATACGTAGCTTCCTTAAGCCTTTCCTTGATTATCCTTAACTGAATATCCATATCCTTTACCATATCTAGCCCAAGCACAACTTGGTCCTTCAGATTATCCCATGTCAAAGGCATCATACACCTCCTACCATTTAAATATTTAAAAGAAGCCATGCCCAAGGTCTAATGGTAACCATTATTGTATGTGAATTCCACCATGTGAAGATAGTATTCCTGTCTAGTCTTCTGATCCATACAATACATGCAGAGCATGTCCTCCAATACTTGATTTATATTTTTAGTTTACCCATTGATTTTTGGGTGATATGCAGAACTAATTTTTAGCCTAGTACTAATGGCACAATGTAAATCTTACTAAAACTCGGAGGTACACCTTGAGTCTCTATATGAAATAATCACTTCTAAGAAGCCATGGAGCTTGAATATTTCCTTGTTAAATATATTAGCCACAACCACTACAGCATCCTTCATATTATTGGGTATAAAATGTGCAACCTTGGTCAATTTTTTGACCACCACTAGGATTGTGTCATGCTGAAACCTGGTCTTTGAAAAACCCACAATGAAATCCATTGAAATCACCTGCCATTTCTATGTAGGTACTTCATGAGGATAAAAAAATCCTATAGGGTGTCTATGTTCAGCTTTAGTTTTTTTGTATTCAAAGCATTAGGTGAAAAATTTAGTTATGTCCCCTTTCATTCCTAGCCAAAAGAAAGTTTTCTTCATATTATCTCTCATTTTTGTTCCTCGTAGGTGAGAAAAATATGGAGATCTATGTGTTACATTCATTATCATTTTTCAAATTTAGTGGTAATACACATCCTGATGTTGCATTTCCTTGACTTGTTCCGTAAAGTCTACATAGATGCGGGTCAAGACAACAATGTGTCTTCTTCTATTGAGAGCATCGACAGCCTTATTTTCATTCCCTTTGATGTATTCGATGCCAAAATCATACTCGGTGAGAAAATCTATCCATATTCTTTTCCTAGAATTTAGAAAATATTGAGTAAATATGTACTTTAAACTTTTATGGTCAATTATCAACTCAAAGGGTCTCTCTACCAGATAATGTCGCTAGATATTTAGAGTGTACATCATTTTTGCCAATTCCAAATCATGAGTGGCATAGTTGACCTCATCCCACTTGAGTTTTCTTAAGTTATAAGCTACCACTACTCCATATTGTGAGAAAAATCCTCCTAAACCTTCCAATGATGCATCTGTGTACACAAAAAAACTATTCTAAGGATCTAGTATCTATAATATGGAAGCTATTGTGAGTTTTTTCTTGAGTAGATTAAAAGTTACCTCACATTTTTCTGTCCACTTGAACCCCTTTCCTTTCCTCTGCAGGTTGGTTATTGTAAATGCTATCTTGGAGTATTATTTTACATAGTGCCTATAATATCCAATCAATCCCATGAAGCTTTGCACTTCGGTCACATTTGTAGGCATTGATCAATTTAGTATGACCTCTATCCTCTTGGGGTCCATAACTATCCCTTTAGTTGATATGATATGTCCTAATTATTACATTTTTTATACATAAAAATTGCACTTAGAAAAATTCCCATATAATTGATTATTTCTTAGCAGTTCCAACGTAATCCTAAGATGCCTATCATTTTCTACCTTATTTCAGGAATATACCAAAATATCATCCAAGAAAACAAGAACAAATCAATCCAGATTTTTCTTGAAAATGTTATTCATCAAATTCATGATTGCTACTGGAGCATTGGTTAGACAAAAATGCAAGACAGTAAACTCATAATGTCCATAATAATTTTTTTAAAGGCTATCTTATGGGTATCCTCTTTGCAGATCCTCAGTTGGTGGTATCCTAATTTTAGATCAATCTTTGTGAAGATAGTAGCATCCTTTAGCTGATAAAAAATATCCTCAATTTTGGGTAGAGG
The DNA here is from genome assembly GCA_028583015.1 of Wollemia nobilis. Lineage (NCBI taxonomy): Eukaryota > Viridiplantae > Streptophyta > Pinopsida > Araucariales > Araucariaceae > Wollemia > Wollemia nobilis. The sequence continues at coordinate 3,620,255 of JAQPPZ010016984.1, forward strand.
ATATCTATTTTTAATAGTTACCTTGCTTAGCATCTATAATCTATGCATAATCTTAAGGAACCATCCTTTTTCTTTACAAACAATATAGGTGCACCCTATGGTGACACACTTGGTCTAATCAAATATTTCTCCATCAGTCCTTGCAACTGTACTTTTAATTCTTGTATCTCAATGGGGTTCATTCTATAAGGAGCCCTATGAATAGACTTTATCCTAGGTTTGAGATTAATTATGATATCAAATACTTTTTTTGGAGGCAATCCAGGTAAATCTTCTAGAAATACATCCCTAAGCTCCTGAAGTATTGGGTATTTCCCAAACACCCCTTCCTTATTTTCCTTTTTAATTTCATTTATCTTAACTACATAAATCATTCATCCTCTTCTTATGGCCTTCTTAAGTTGCATGGCTGAGAGGATCTGGGGTTGAAAAGCCCCTTGTAGGCTATACACCCTTTATATGTTCTTGCCATATTTAAAGTACTCAATCCATCTATCTTGGAAAATTATCACAACCTTATGTGCTTATAACCAATCCATACCCAAGACAAAATCAAATGCATGTAGAAATGCTAAATAATGGAAACCAATGGTCGTACCACTAGGTAAAGTTATTTTTGTCATCAGATAGCACTAATTTATAGATTAGGTTTATCCTAAGCCATGCTCGAACTTCCACCAATGTACCAAGATTCTTGGCCTTTCTGGAATATCCTTGATAAAATTAGTAGAAACAAAGTTATCTTCCATTATCTATTAAAATTTTAGCATTTCTACCAAATACCTTACCCTTTATAAGCAAAGGAGTGGCTTACCCTTCCAACTTTTGACTCCCTATCACTGCATAGATCTTGTGTGAAGGTTCCTTGTGTGCAAGTTCTTTGTAATTTGGTTCTTTTCCTTTTGAGTTCGGTCTTGCTTTGAGCTCGTAATTACTAGCATAATGAGTTCCACCACAATCAAAACATCCAATATTGGGCCTCATGTATATTTTCTACTTTTGTCCTTCTTCTACTTTCACTACTAATGGGATTTTAGGTTGTTCTTGCGAAGGTTGCTTGTTTCTATTGTTGCGATTGTTAAAATTGTTGTTTCTTCTTTGAAACTTCCTCCTAAATCTCCCCTATTTCCTATCATTTCTTTTATCTCACCTTGGGAGATATTTGTTTGTTTGTTTTGCTTCCCATTTCATAAAAGCTACACTGTTTCTTTTTCTACGAGCCTGTTTGTCCTACTCGAAAACTCCTTCATAATCAAAATAGGGCTTAAGATAAATCTTAGCTTTCCTAGCCAAGTCATAGGCCTTTTGAAACGTTTTAGGTTCTCCATGTTCACTTCATGCCTAACACAAAGATACCCATGTGAGAGATATATCATGCAAAGGATAGTCATAGGGACCCAAAATAATGAGGGAGAATTCCTATGGGATATGTCCTTTTGTGAGATAGTCATTGAGTATTTTTGAGAGATAGATGGATGACTCAATAAGAACTATCTCATAAATGGTAATCACCTCCATTACATTACCCAAGGGTAGTTAATGGTGCACAATAGTTTTATAAAGAAGGGGATATAAAACTATAAAAAAGCTTGCTCCCAAAACACTAATTTAGAATTATAGAGACTAGAATGGGATTTGGTTCTCCTTATCTTAGTCAAATGAGGTAGGGTTAACCCATGCACTATGGTTAAATGGTCCTTCAACGAAAAGAAAGGAAATAAGGTGACCACACAAAGGTATACTTTAAAGATATATGGGTAGTGGAAAAAGGTAAACCTCAAAAAATATTACAAAATGATTGGCTACTCTTGTCCATCCAAGGGATGCTGCAACATCTAAAACTCGAAAGTGTAATAAAAACTTGGGAATTTATCCGGAATATGTAGATTAGAATTTGATGTTTTAAGAAAAAAATTGGGGTGGATTTTAAGGTTGTTACTGTTGAGTTTTCATGAAGCTACCTAAAATATAATTTTTTCAAAGACATGAGTGAAACTTATATAATTCACTCAATTTAAGGGGTGGGGTCTAGGGAAGCATCCCAAAAAAATAGGTTTTTTGAATAATTATTTTTTTGAAAGCTAACATATCTCTAGACTTGTTAGTGAATCTTTGAAAAGTCAATGAATTGTTATATTCTAAATATATTTTTCCAAATCACTAGGATTGCATCCATGTAAAGTATTAAATCATTAGTATGTGATCAAATTTCATGTTGTCGATAAAACTTACCCATATCAGTACAAATCTCTAGACTTGTTAGTGAATCTTTGAAAAGTCAATGAATTGCTAGATTCTAAAATTATATTTCCAAATTACTAGGATTGCATCCATGTAAAGTATTAAATCATTAGTATGTGATTAAATTTCCATGTTGTCGATAAAACTTACCCATATCAGGAAATCACTAAATTACAATCTTGGTCAATTTTTTCTCATTAGCACATCAAATCGATGCTTACATAATGGTGGCATCATCAATTTTATCAATAGATCACACTCATATGAGAAAATCATAAGAAATTAGACTTGAATTTTTTTATAAATTATGTCATCAATCCCTAATTTTTTAGCATGAAATCATTGAAGAAGTCAATGAATTATTGGACTTTATAACAAAACTTTAGATTAGATAGTGAATTACCAACTTAGAGACATGGTTTCTTTTTAATAGATTTTCAACTAAGGACTCCATGGGTATTGGAAAGTCACTATAAAGTTATCAAATTTCTAGATTAAATATTTAATTAAATTTTAGAAATAAAAAGATTAACCAAGACCAAAATAGGATGCCAACTTATCATTTGGCCTATCCTTTGGCCTGTCCTTTGGCCTTTCCTTCAACATTTCCTATGGCTTTGTTTTGGTCTGGTGACCTATTGTAAAATGTTTTTTGGGCCCTTTCAAAAACCATTTTCATGAAATTTTAACTTATCAAAAAAAACATAGCATGCCAACAATAATCTAATTTATTGACAAATTCTTGAAAAATAAACATGGGAGAATTTTCCAAAATTTTTGAGATCTCTCATATATTAGGTCTATAGATTGGTGGGTTTTATAAGTAGAGGTATATTTATGATGTTCATTACCTATTTAAGATAAGTTTTTAAGTTTTATTTTAAAGGGAGACACCCTTGGCATTTGATTCGATTAATTTTGCACTAATGCACGTCAAGGGCTCAGGATGCAAAATAGTCATATTTGAGCTAATGATGCACATATTTGTTAAATTTTTTGGGGTTTCATAGGTTTTGACCTATATGAAAAACTCTTTACGTAGTTGATATTGATATTTTTCTTCTTTTTTTTATGCAGTAAATTAAACAAGGGGAACAAGAAGTAAGAATTTATGGAAATAAACAACTATTTCCTAAGAGAAACATAATGTTATTCATAGGCTTAGGAAAATAACTACCCCCTTTGATGTCGATGTTTTAACTCAAGATTTTCCAACACCTATAAACATAGTATTCAAATTGCATTAATGGTGTGTATGGAGGACTTTTCTAAGGGGTCTTCCCCAATTTAGATATTTATAAATTTATTTTAGGAGGTAGTATATTTCTTCACCATAAAAATCAGTACTATGGTGGATGTCATGGTCTAAGCAGTTAGAACAACTTTTTATCCCATTATTTCTTTCTTACCTACCTTTTGATACCTACTATCTTCAAACTAAAACATATTTCTTCTCAAAGTGGTTGGGAGCATAGGTGGGAAATAAAAGCTCTACAACTATGTTAACCTCATGCTTTATCTTGTTCTATGATGAATTTTGATGTCAACCATCACTTTGGGCCCTTGCCTCTATACAACCAAGTAGCATTTCATTGCTTAATAGTGGTAGTTATTCCTATTGTTGTTGCTTGATTAATTTAGTGTTATATTTAGAAGCACCATAGTATTGAAATGCAAGATTCATCCTAGCTATACTCCCTAATATTATAGATAAATTACTCATTTCTAGAATCATGGCCTCTTTGTTACTCATAGTAGGCCATTTGGATAAAAACACTTGAACATCCTCAAGATTCATAGGTGAATCATTCTCTATTTTTTGAGTAGTTTCTACTTATAGGATTTCATCTTTAAAGAGGAATACTTCTATACAAGAGGGCCCCCATGATATTTCTTCAAACCCTACAAACTTTCATTTCTTCAAGATAAAGTTGTATGTTTTATATTTTGGCTCAATTTCTTCCTCAATTTCACCTATGGGTCTAGTATCAATGTTAGTTATGATATAAATGCCTCATGTTCTGGTTACATACTTGCCTCTACTTCCTCTATAGTATTCTCTTCCTCTAAAGAGAAACCAAATACCTCATATTTTATAGAACAAATATTTCACCTTCCTTTGTTGATTTTTAAGGATTGAACATGGCAACATCTTGGATAAGAATATAATATTTGCTAATCATAATTTCTTTGAGTGTTGCATAGATTTGAATATTAAATTAAAAACTAGGAATTTGATGATTTTGATCTTGATTTTACTCTTCAAAGAAGTAAAATACTTTTAGAAAAGGATATTTGCATGTTAATTCTTTAGATCTTGCAAACTTGTTTTCCTCTTCATATTCTAGGTTGTTTCATATTTTCATTTCCTTTGTATGATTCAATTAATCATTTAAGGGGAGCATTAGTGCATAATATTCTAATTATAAAATTTCTTTTGTTACCTCCATAGGCACCACATATTTAAAAGAGAAATTGAATCCATTATATTTTGACTTAGTTCTTTCTCCTATCACAAAACCTTATCCTCCTAGAGGAACATTAAACACCTTACATTATTTTATAGCTTATGACTTTTCATCTATAAAAGGATTAAATGATTCACAATATTCATTAAAAATTGGATATTTTATCTATAGAACCCTTGTTTTTAATTGTAAGGCTTTCATTAGACCATGCCCCTTGATGATAGTATTGGGACTCTCCCATAGTCATCATTGGTCCATTATTATTTGGATCTTTCCTTATCATTCAATGTTCACTTTTTGATTGGAGTATGGTTATGAGGTAGGAGCATCCAAGGCATATGAGCAATCTCACATCACCCAAAAAATAAAAGAAGAAAAAACTAAGTGTTGCATTTTAAGATTAAAAAAAAAAAAAAAAAAAAATTATTTTTTAATAAATGTGGGTGCCTAAGTGGAGATCAAATTTTTCCATGGGTTGTTTTACTACTAGAAGGTAATGCATTAAAGGGTTATTTATTTATAAAAAAATTACCAATTTATCGGTAAGAATACTATAAATAAGGAAAATATAACTAAATGGAGCAGACCAAGCCTTTTTAGGGGAGTGTGGTAGCTAAATAGAGAAAGGGGAGATCCGGTTTGGGTCCTGGAGGAGTTGGTATTGAGATTCCAATGCAATAACAACAACTATAGTAGGTTAAAAGAGGATTCTGGCACAATACTAGCAACTATAGAAGGTAAAAAGAGGATTTTGGCACAATACCAATAGTTTTAGTAGGTAAAAGAGGATTTTGACACAATACCAGTAGTTGTAACAAGTTAAAAAAGGATTTATGGCATAATACTAGAAGTTGTAGCAAGTAAAATATGATTTCAACACAAGAACAGTACCTGTAGCAAGTTAAAAGAGGATTCCAACATAAGACCAGCAATTGTAGCAGGTTATTTCTAAGTTGTTTAAGAGTACCTTATAGATATTTTTTATTTTGATTAGGCTTATGTGAATTTATATTCATTGTTGCTAAAGATTTAAAATTCCATCAAGTGAAACAAAAAAATTATCATTGTAAAATAAGCCTACGTGCAAATTATTGTTAAAAAAATTAAAAATAAATTTAAATTATTATTGTGCCTAAAATTTGTTTGGTAGCTGCTTGGTTGGTCATCCTTAACTGGATCAACCAACCTAGACTACATCAGAGTTCTTAGGGAGTAGGATGAGGATTCTCTAGAGGAGTTGTTAATTTCCCAAAATAATGATTATTCACTACTACTCTTTTAGTAGGGGAATAATATTTATTTAGTCAAGGTGCTTTAGTCACTTCTTGTGTCATGTTGAATTGATGTGCAGTCACTTGATTTACTATTGGTTAGCTTATTATGGGTTGAATAACCATTAATTAACTAATGGAAATGGGTTGCTTTACTACTTGTTGATTCATTGCATAGGCATTATGGATAGCCAACAATATAGTTCATCAAATCATGAATAATGTTAAAGGAATAAACTTCTAAATTCATTTTTTACATACCATTATGCAATTGATTAGTCATTTGCATGCTTCCACAATAGAGTGCCCTAGCCTAACGGGACTCATTATAGGCTAAAATTTCCCTGGAAATGGGAATTGGTAGGCCTTGTTATTGAGTTATTGGCCATTGAGGCTCTTGATTGATCAACTACATGTTTTCATACTAATAAATTTTCCAATTATCCTTTTAAAGTTCACAATCCTATATCAATATACAATAAATTTATATGAGCATTGATGTAAAGCCTTTCATATGTCATCATCAAGAGTCATTGTGCTTTGTTGTTGGGTCCTAAGCCACTAAGGTGCTTTTTTATATTATATTTGTGATTCATATTGTCCTTACCCATATGATATTTGGTATGTATATTTCCTATCAAAGCATATGCAAATTTTTGTTGAGGATATTAAATTTGTTGTTGATTTTGTGCAAATTGAAAACTTGGAGTCGCCACCTATTGTTGTTATTGCATGAATTATTGCATTGGTTTTTGTCTCTTATAAAATTGTTGTAGCCCATGATTTTGCATTATTTTATGAGTCTACATGGTCAACTAATTTGACTTTTTAACTTGGAAAATTTGTAGATGCTAGGGAAATTAAGCATTGGAATCCATGTCATGTTTTGCATAATTTGAGGGTAACCCATTTGAGCTTCCATGAAGCTAATTGAAGTTTGAATTTATCAAGAAAAACAAAAATCATATAATTCACCTAATTTAAGAGGTGGGGTTAGGGCAACATCTTCAAAAAAATGAGTTTTTTAAATGATTTTTTTTGAAAGCTAACAAATATCTAGACTTGTTAGTGAATCTTTGAAAAGTCAATGAATCACTAGATTCTAACCTCAACCAAAAAAAAATCTTAAGTCACTAGTATTGCATCCATGTTAGCATTAAATCATTAGTATGAGAGTGAATTTCCACATTGGTGGTGGATCTTACCCATGTCAACATATTGCTAAATTGTAATCTTGGTTGAATGTTTCTCAATAGCACATCAAATTGATGCTTATGTCATAGTGACATCATTAATTTTATCAATAGATCACACTCATGTTAGTAGATTATAGGCAATTAGACTTGAAAAAATATTAAATTATGTCACCAATAACCAATTTATTTAGCATGACATCATTAAAGAAGCTAATAATTTGCTAGATTTGACAATAAATCATTTGACTTGATAGTGAATCATCAACTTAGAGACCTGATTGAATTTTAGTAGATAACTCAGTTGAGGACTACATGAGTATTGGAAAATAACTAAAAAGTTAGCAAATCACTATATTAAATATTTATAAAAATTTTAGAAATAAAAATATTAACCAAGATCAACATAGGGTGTTTATGAAATGTTAATTTATCAAAAATTAGTGGAAAATAGAATTTCCCAAAAAATTTGAGTTATCCTACAAATTAGGTTTATAGATTGGAGTATTTTTCAAGTAAAGTTATATTTAAAATATTTTTTTTGAGTTTGATTCTAAATGGAATTGTCCTTGGTGTTTGATACAATGGAATTTGTAGTAGTGTATGGTTAGGGCTCAAGAATGCATGGATCTATTAAAGTATTAGGGGGTTTTATAGGTTTTGAGCTATTTGAAAAACTTTTTTGTGGATCTAAAGGAATTTTTAGTGGTTTGGTGTAGATATAGAAATGAATGGCAAAGGTGTTAAGGGATAGGTTCCATTGAATATGCCAAAAATTGTTTATTTATAGAAGTGGTATGTGTCTACGAGGTTGATTTTAAACTATTGGAATAAAAGGGTGAATCCTCTCCAGCTTTCATATTTAGGCTATATCCCCACTAACCTATGCTAACGTAATTAATCTGAATGTTGAAAATAAAATTGGGTATGGTAAGGGTGAAAAGAACGTAAATAAAATATTATTGAAGCCATAGTGGTCTAGTGTGTGATCAATTAAACCACCAAGGAATGAGTAAATAATGACAATATGATTTTCATCCATTCATCATTCAAAACTAATGGAAAATATAACTACAAGTAAGCGTAAAGCAAAACACAAACACATCAATTCATGCATCAAGAGGTCTAACAAGTGAGACACAGTTGATACATAAACACCCTACATAAATTTCCATTAATAGTAAGAGAGGATTACAATCAAGAGGAATAGCTCTACTATTTCTAAAAAGACCAAAATATCTACAATGATCCCAAGGATCTTATTTATAGTAAGGGATTCACCCCATTTTCCTCCTAAGTAAAAACAATTCACTTTTACAATTATAGGTAAAAGATAAATTATTATTTTTTGACCATTATTTTTTATTCGTTACTGTAGACACTAAAATATGGTTAACCTGATTAAGCATCCACAAACAATGATCAAATTGGCATCATACGACCCCTTGGGCAGCCCTCAGAAGGCTCACAGTGGTTCTAGCCACTCCACAAGAGGTTTTGGAGGCTTCTGGCCCAATTTTGGGAGGTTTTGGTGCAAAATTCACCACCATACCACCCTAAAATGGTGGCATATTCCCACCGTTCAACCCTAGGATGGTGGTGAGCCATCATCCTAGGGTGGGACGGTGAGCAAGTTTGACCAAGAAAAAGTCAAATCCGGGATAAATGACACCCAAAAACTGCCATTTAACCCACCAATTGAAGCATGCGGGTTAGAGGGAACTGCATCCTTATGACATGCTTCATAATTGAGGCTAAAAATGGAGATTCCCTTCCCCTTCCAATGCATACCTCCTGTTTTACAAATGGCACCTCCTGCCATGCATGCCCTTTTGCACATGAGCTCCTTTGGGCTATAAAATGGGTACAATGTCCACACAAAACACACACATATATAGAGAGGAGTTCTAGGATATGCAATGAAGTGTTTTCGATATTTCCCTCACTTTATTATGCTCTCTTTCCCTCAGAATCTCTTCTTAGCAAGGGAGGTTACCGAGTGACTTCAAGAGGGTATTTTGGGCATAACTTTACCATCCGGGTGAATTTCTTCACCAAATTCGACAAACATACCCTTTAGAGTGTTTAGTACCATTCCCCAATGGGATTGGTAGCAAAAGGTGTGCAAAATTGGTGGGTAGGCCCCCCAAGGTGCCCTCCAATTAGTTGTAGTCACCATCGTACCCCTTGGTATGAGGATAAATCTGTGCACAATTTATTTACTGTTTTTTAGGCTTATTCTATACTATCATAGGATGCTACAGTTCAAATTTCATGCAATTTGGAGTTATATTGGCCGAGATATCACATTTTGAAGTTTTTGCAGGTTCGTAGGGCCCATCCGGGCACCCTAGGTGCATGCAGATGGATCTGCACCTCATTTTAAAAATATAACCACATTGGTAGTCTTAAAATTTTGATTTATGTATTCTATCCAAGTTTCAAGAGTTTTGGACATGTTTAGGGGCGGGAATTACTTGTCTTGGTCTTCGTAGGTTGCATACGGGAAACACAAAATTGAGGGGCCTACAGATGCAATTTTAGATATATTTTTAGTGATATCCATTCAAAACATCATATTCAACATCTCCATAAAATTTCAATTCATTATGAGTTTATTTGATATGTTTTTAATATATATCACCTTTACTAGTCTTTTGGTGCCTATGGGGATTGCATGTTTTCCATCACACACACTTGATATTTGACCCTTTTGGCTTCCTTGTGTGCAGGTGTAGGTTTTTAGAAGGCATTGTGAATGAATACAATACATAAACATAAAATATACAAGCAGCGGCGACATTTTCCCACCCACCTCGATTGTGGGTATGAGGAAAGACATTGGATGTGCACCCAGATTTCTTGAAGGATTTGATCCTTGGGCACCAAAAATTTGTAACAATTGTATCACCCTTTGATACCTCAAGGGTGCTGCTGTGTAAAATTGGATCTGATCCACCAAATTAATAATAAGGATACTCGCTTTATTTCATACCTTGTTGTTTGGTTTTGCTTCTATTTTTACATGCATGCTTTCGTTTGATGCTCATAAGCTATAGAGGATAGATACACATATTGTTATTAATAATTAGGTGCACCATTTTTGCCTAATTTATTGGTGATCATAGTGGGACCCTTGTCCCTTGTGCTTTGGGTAAAAATTTGACCTCATGTTTATAATTTTTGCCATTTTTGTGTTGCAGGTGCTCCCCTCCCCACCCTAGAATGGTGGTAGAACCTTTATCTAGCTCACATTGGGATGGTGGATTAACTATACCACCATAGGATGGTATAGAAAGGTTAAAAGTCATCCCACCCTAGATCATGGAAGAAATAGAGAAATTTCTTCCCAAAAATCCAGAATTTGGAGGTCTCAAAACAGCTAAGGTGAGTACCTAAATCTTCTATTTTTCTGCTGCACTTTCAGAGACTGTTCAAATTGGTTTTTCTTGCACCATTTGTTTACATAGAAAGGTTAAAAGTCATATTTGCTTTTCTTATAACATAAAGCAACAAAAGAAAGAAGAAAAATTGAAATAAACTTGAAGTAGCGATGCATCTTTATGGCTTGATTGCTTGTGGCTTACCCAATGGGTAGGTTAGCATTTAGGGATTGCATCTATAAGTGAAATTTGTATGTTCCTTTTATCCTAGATTTTTTAGATTAAAACACACCTATTTCATGCATTTAGTGAATGATCATTGAATTCTTCTTTTCTTAATTTCTTTGGATTAAAAGGAACCACACACACTTGCACGTTCCACTATAACATTGGTAAGGTTGGATTTCATCACCAACCCCCAATTCATACTGGTGATGTTGGATTTCACCTCCTTCCACCAGCTTTCCCTCTAGATGCCTTATATATAATAGGGCACTCTCTCAAGATGGAATAGGTCACTAATGTTCAAACTGCCTCCCACTGTTGGAAACACTTTTTCAGAGTGGAAGAGCTAGGCAAACCCCCACTGGGATTTAAGCGGTGTACCCTAGACTCTTTTGAGAAATCATGTTTGGCACTAGTGTCCCTAGTCACCAATTTTTTTGATTTCCCTCATTCTAATTCCACAACAAGAGCAAAGAACAACAACACATTGAAACTAGTTTAGGACACACATTTAATCAGTAAAAGGATACTCATATTGTCTGCTTTGTGTGTTTCTTTATTATTTGGGACAAAACACTAACCCTAATTTTTCAAAAAATAGGGTTTCAAAAAAAAATCTACTTTTTTATTATGCATCCAACATATCGATAATCGTGCAAATCGGAGCTATAACAAAAAAGTTATTTTAGTTTTATGATTACTCTATTTTTGAAGCCGAAAATAGAGAAAAACTGCACTAAAATTGTCATATAATGGTCTAGAAAACTCCAAAACTTGCCAAATTTATTTTGTTGTCTTAGTTAGACCCTTATGCACCTCTCCTAGAAATTTTGAGTCCTAACTCTTCACGGTTCAAAATTTCCCAAAAAATCCCAAAAGTGGGCATTTCCCCACAGCCCCCGGTTGGCCAAATATTCCAAAAATACAATTTTTTGATCTAATTTTTTTTTTTTGGAGACCTATCCCATTATGATCAGCTCGTCACACTTATTGTTTCCTTCAAGGTTTGCCTAGTCAACACATTATGACAACTATGCATGGTTGAGCTCGATCATGAGCTAGTGAAGTAGAAAAATTTAGGAGAGGCCTTATGATATAGAGCTACGCACAACACACAGCAAGAATGCAGAAATTAACAATGCACAGGAAAAATTCCAGCAAGCTTCATTAAAAACAGAGGTCTCCCCTCGAATACACAGCAATTCCCCCAAAAAATAAATGGCCAAGAGTCCCTCTACAATGTATCGCGGCCTTTTCTTTATCTCCCGGCCCGACCCTCTTCGGACCATCATTACTTTGAATGCGGGACTCCCCATGCCGCCCGCACGAATGCTCTGTCCCGCTGGCAAATGCTGTCAGATGCATCGAAACATCATAGCCTGTAGTGGCGGTATGCCCTGCAGCCGCCTGTCGATCCACTGCCAAGTCAATCATTCATAAGAATGCGCCATGGCCGTTTGCAGTTGATGCCACGTGTCCTGTTGCCATGCTTCCTGTAACCGCTTCATATTCTCGGGCCACCTGTAACTTCACGCCACGTGTCCTTCTGCACTGGTCCCTGCAGTCATCGGCTGGTCAACGTCGTGAGCGCCCTGTCGCGATATCGCGACGTTTTTGCCCCAACACTTTCTCTCTCCTCTTTGGTCGCGATATCGTGACGTTTTGACGTTAGGCTTCTCTCTCCTCCTTGGGGCCGCGATTCCGCTACACGTCGCGAAATCGCGACGTCTAGGCCTTTCTTACTCGCTTTCCTCCCTTGGGCCGCGAAACCGTGACATGTCACGATTTCGTGACATCTTTGAGCTCTGCCTTCGAAGGTGTTGCGATGTCTTTATGCTTCCAAGTCTTGCCTCCCAGAAGTGTCGCGATTTCGCGACGTCTTTTAAACTTTATCTTGAAGGTGTCACGATTTCGCGACGTCCTGAAACCTAGTCTTCGAAGGTGTCGCGATTTCACGACGTCCTTGAACTTTGTCTTCGAAGGTGTCACGATTTCGCGACGTCCTTGAACTTTGTCTTCGAAGGTGTCACGATTTCGTGACGTTTCTTGTGCCTTAGAACTTTTTGTCAAAGATGTTCCTGTGCTTTCAAACCCTGCTTCCGAAAGTGTCACGATTTCGTGACCATTTTGCGTCCAGACCACGTTGCAACAGAAATGTCACGATTTCGCGACAGTTTGGCGTCCCGACCGTGCTTCTTCAGAAATGTCACGATTTCACGATAGTTTGGCGTCCCGACTGTGCTTCTTCAAAAATGTCACGATTTCACGACAGTTTGGCGTCCCGTGCTACTTAAGAAATGTCACGATTTCGCGACAGTTTGGCATCCCGACCGTGCTTTTCAAAAAAACGTCGCGATATCGCGACAGTTTGGCCCGCTGGCGCCCTTCTTCAAAAAGCGTCGCGATATCGCGATAGTTTTAGTACTTAAGAAAAAAAACACATTTTGGGTGATGCAAGATTGCAACTTCGCCACCGGATGCTCCTGCATCAGACACCCGGGGTGAGTTTGAGAAGTGACCTCACTTCTAATCTTTTCGAGGTAGACCCAGGCGATCAACCTCCGCCTTGGATAGCCAAGTCGCATCTTCTATGGGTCGGCCCTTCCATTTGATTAAATACTCAGAATAACTCCTGTTTCGAGTACTGCGACCCTCACGCGTATCCAGAATTTCTTCTATCTCGTCCATAACTGGGGTGACTGCCGGAATGCTCCACAAATCTGGATTGGGTACCTCACTGCTTTCTCCTTCATGATACTCAACCAAATCTGAGATGTTAAACACGGGGGAGATGTTAAGTTCACTTGGTAACTCCACCTCGTAGGCATTACCCGAATCCCGTTTGCCAATGATTTTGCATGGCCCAAATTTCTTCATTTTGAGTTTGTTGTAGGTCTTGGCAGGAAACCGTTCCTTCCGTAGATGGACCATGACCGAATCTCCTACTTGGAACTCCTTAGCTCTGCGTTTTTGATCCGCCCTTGTCTTGTACTTGAACGTTCATCTTGGCAATGTGTTTTGTCACTTCCTCATGCACTCCCTTCAGGTGTTCAGCAAAGTCTTCTGCTTCAGCACTGCATTTCTCCCTTGTATCTAGCCTTCTTAACTCTGAAGCGTTCCTTGGGCTGTTCCCATAGATAATCTGGAATGGTGACTTGTTGGTACTCCGATTGACCGAGCTATTGTATGCAAACTCAGCTTGCGACAGAATTAGATCCCATCCCTTGGGCTTGTCCCCTACCAAGCATCGCAGTAGGTTGCCCAAACTCCGATTAACCACCTCTGTTTGGCCATATGTTTGCGGGTGGTAAGCAGAACTGAACTTTAACTCCGTCTTTAATTTCTTCCAGAGGGTCTTCCAGAAATAACCTACAAACTTGGTATCTCTATCCGACACAATGCTTCTTGGCAGCCCATGAAGGCGTACCACTTCCTTAAAGAACAAACCAGCTACATGGACCGCGTCGCTAGTCTTATGGCACGGGATAAAATGTGCCATTTTCGAAAATCTGTCCACTACCACAAAGATGGAATCATGCCCCCTCTGCGTCCGAGGCAAACCAAGCACAAAATCCATACTAATATCTTCCCACGGCCGCTCAGGTATAGGTAGCGGTTGATACAAACCAGTAGGCTGCCTCACACCCTTTGCCATCTGGCAAATCCTGCAACTCTGCACAAACTTTGCCACATCCTGCTGCAATTGTGGCCAGTAATAGTTTTCACTAACCAATGAGATGGTCTTGTCACGACCAAAGTGTCCGACTAAACCCCCACTGTGCTTCTCTTTAATGAGGTTCTCTCTCATTGAGCTCTTCGGAATGCACAACTGGTTCCCCTTAAACAACATTCCATCTTGAATCAGGTAATCCAACCATCTAGTCCTGTCCAATGCAACAGGCGCAGTGCAGGCTTTCCAAGCTTCTACGAAATCGGGGTCTGCAGGGTATAAGTTCTTGAGCTCAGCAAACCCTACAACCTCCACTCTCATTTCTGTCATCAGACATTGCCTCCTACTCAATGCATCTGCCACCCTATTGGATCTTCCACTTTGATGCTTCAGCACAAAGGTATAGCTCTGCAGGAACTCTACCCATTTCAGGTGTCTCTGATTCAATTTTCCCTGACTGTTAATAAACTGCAGCGCTTGATGGTCGGTATAGAGAACAAACTCTTTCGGCAACAGATAGTGCCTCCATTTCTTGAGTGCTTGAACTATGGCGTAGAACTCTTGATCATATACCGAATACTTTCTCCTGGCATCATTGAGCTTCTCGCTGAAATAAGCTACAGGCCTACCTTCTTGGCTCAAGACGGCTCCTATCGCACTGCCACTCGCATCGCAGTCTACCTGAAACACCTTATTGAAATCTGGAAGTGCTAAAATGGGTTGCTCAGTGACCTTCTTCTTCAGCATAGCAAAGCTTTTATCTGCTCCAACTGTCCACTTGGAATTCCTTCTTGTTTCCCTTCATTGTCTCAGTAAGAGATGCACAAATACTACTGAAGTTTCTAATAAATTTTCTGTAGAAACTGGCTAGACCATGAAATGATCTAACCTCGGTCACACTCCTTGGGACAGGCCATTCTAGGATAGCCTTCACCTTTTTGGGGTCCATCTTGAGACCATTTTCTGATATGACAAATCCCGGGTATACCGGCTCCTTCTTCACAAAGTTGCACTTCTTCGATTGATCAATAAGCTGCTCCTCCCGCAGTTTCTCAAGAACCTTCTTGATGTGCATCAGGTGCTCCTCTAAGGTTCTGCTAAAAATCAGTATATCATCCAAGTAAACAATAACAAATTTGCCCAAAAATTCCTTCAGAACTTCATTCATTAACCTCATAAAGGTACTAGGTGCATTGGTTAATCCAAATGGCATAACCGACCACTCATACGACCCTTCTCTGGTTTTGAAGGTTGTCTTCCACTCATCCCCTTCTCTAATGCGGATCCGATGGTATCCACTTTTCAAATCAATTTTTGTGAAGTACTCGGCTCCACTCAAGCAGTCCATGATATCATCCATTCTCGGCGGGGGAACCTGTATTTAATGGTGATCTTGTTGATTGCCCGAGAGTCGGTGCACATCCTCCATTCTCCATCCTTCTTGGGTGCTAATACTGCTTGGTACAACACATGGACTAAGACTCTCCCTTATCAGGCCTTTCTTCAATAGATCTTGAACTTGCCGATTTAATTCTTCGGTTTCCATCGGTGTCATTCGATGTGCGGCCTTGTTTGGCAAGCTCGATCCGAGCACCGGATCTATGTGGTGGCTGATCTTCCTAACGAGTGGTAAACCTTCGGGAACATTGTCGGAAATGATATCGGGGAATTCTTCTAACGGTCCCATGACTTCCATTGGAATCTCCTTGCATCCTTCTTCCCTAACTCCGGGGATTATAGCATAACACACATGATCCGGCTTCGGGCCTTCCAAGAATCTTCTGCCATCAACTAGACAGGACTCGTGCCTCTGCTGCATACTTTCTCATCCGCCTCTTTCGGGGGTTTTAACTTATGGCGAACTCCATTCTTTGATAGAGAATATGTGTTGGCTCGACCATCATGAACAGCACTTCGGTCAAACTGCCATGGCCTCCCAAGCAGCAGGTGACATGCATCCATGGGCAAGATGTCACATAACACTTCATCTTGGTAAGTTCCAATGTTGAACTTCACCAGACATTGCTCACTCACCAGCACCCGATGGTCCTTTTGCAACCATGCAATTCGATAAGGGTGTGGGTGTTTTCTCCTTTCCAACCGTAGCTTGGAAACCATTTCCTCTGAAACCAAATTGTCAGTGCTTCCATTATCAATGATGATATTACAGACCTTACTGCGCACTTGCATCTTGTCCGAAATAGGTTGTTCCTTTGGTCTGCCTTTTCCTCTTCATTCGACAAGACTCTTCGATAATCATGGCTTCCCCTCTTTCTGCCTCCTCCGAATGCTCGGACTCTACACCTTCGTCTGCTACAGCAGCTCGGGCCTGACCCTCTGGTCTTCGATTTGGCCTCTCTTGATGTTGTGGGCAGTTGTATGCCCTGTGTCCTTCTTCATCGCAGTTGAAGCAGGTTCCTCTAAAGACACCTCTTCCAAACCCTCGCCCAGACCTACCTCTTCCTCTTGGGTAGTTGTTGCTCTGATTGCGTGGGCGTCGGTCATCCTCCTCTTTCACCTCTTTCTATTTTTGGCCGCTGCTAGCTTCACCAGTTTTCCCAAAATCTTTGTATCTTCCACCACTGCCTCTTCCACCAGCTCTTCCACCCCTATCCTTCCCTCTCTGCTTGCCATCAAACCTTCTATTTAGTTTCTCTTCCACTTTTAATGCAAAGCGATATGCATCCTCCATTGTGCTCATTCTAACCAGCCCCGACTCTTCTTGAATCCTTGGTTCGCAATCCATTTATGTAACGTGCGACCTTCTCTTTGTTCGCCTCCGAATGGCCGGTTATGATAGAGATTTGATAGAACTCTTCAGTATATTCCTTGACAGACTTACTAGCTTGTCGAAGACTCTGCATTTTCTTCAACAAATCCAGCTCATAATCTGCAGGGATGAACTGCCTCTTTAGTTTCTCTACCATCCTATCCCATCTGGTGATCCTTTCCTTTCCCCTCCTGTTCCTTTCTAACTGCACTCCTTTCCACCAGATGCTAGCATGCCCCTTCAACTTGGTTTTTGCGAATCTGATCCGATTTGGATCTGCGATCTCTTTGTATTCGAAGTACTCCTCCATGTCGTTGATCCAGTCTATTAATTCCTCAGGGTTGAGGTTTCCAGAGTAAGTCGAGACGTCAAATTTTGGCTTCTTCCCAATCTGGGAGATAGCCCTGTACAGCCTAGCCTCTGCTGGGTCCAAGGCCTCTTTCGCATCAGATGGAACTTCTTCTTCCCATGCTTCATCTTCGCTGGGTTCTTCCCTTCTCGGCTCGACTCCTCTTCTAATTTCCTCTTGCAGGGCCTCAACTTGCCTCTGCAGGGCTCTTAGATCGACCTCCTCCCTTCTTGCTCGTCTGTGCCTTATACCACCATGGTCTCTTCGCGGAGGCATCTTGCTTCTTCTTCACAACCCCACAACCACGGTCCTGGCGCAAACTGCCTCTCTGTTCGGCGATCGGTTTGCACTCTCAGAACCAACCGGCTCTGATACCACTTGATATAGAGCTACGCACAACACACAGCAAGAATGCAGAAATTAACAATGCACAGGCAAAATTCCAGCAAGCTTCATTAAAAACAGAGGTCTCCCCTCGAATACACAGCAATTTCCCCCAAAAAAATAAATGGCCAAGAGTCCCTCTACAATGTATCGCGGCCTTTTCTTTATCTCCCGGCCCGACCCTCTTCGGACCATCATTACTTTGAATGCGGGACTCCCCATGCCGCCCTCACGAATGCTCTGTCCCGTCGGCAAATGCTGTCAGATGCATCGAAACATCATAGCCTGTAGTGGCGGTATGCCCTGCAGCCACCTGTCGATCCACTGCCAAGTCAATCATTCATAAGAATGCGCCATGGCCGTTTGTAGTTGATGCCACGTGTCCTATTGCCATGCTTCCTGTAACCGCTTCATATTCTCGGGCCACCTGTAACTTCATGCCACGTGTCCTTCTACACTGGTCCCTGCAGTCGTCGGCTGGTCAGCGTCGTGAGCGCCCTGTCGCGATATCACGACGTTTTTGCCCCAACACTTTCTCTCTCCTCTTTGGTCGCGATATCGCGACGTTTTGACGTTAGGCTTCTCTCTCCTCCTTGGGGCCGCGATTCCGCTACACGTCGTGAAATCGTGACGTCTAGGCCTTTCTTACTCGCTTTCCTCCCTTGGGCCGCGAAACCGTGACATGTCGCGATTTCGTGACATCTTTGAGCTCTGCATTCGAAGGTGTTGCGATGTCTTTATGCTTCCAAGTCTTGCCTCCCAGAAGTGTCACGATTTCGCGACGTCTTTTAAACTTTATCTTGAAGGTGTCACGATTTCGCGACGTCCTGAAACCTAGTCTTCGAAGGTGTCGCGATTTCGCGACGTCCTTGAACTTTGTCTTCGAAGGTGTCACGATTTCGCGACGTCCTTGAACTTTGTCTCCGAAGGTGTCACGATTTCGCGACGATTCTTGTGCCTTAGAACTTTTTGCCAAAGATGTTCCTGTGCTTTCAAACCCTACTTCCGGAAGTGTCACGATTTCGTGACCATTTTGCGTCCAGACCACGTTGCAATAGAAATGTCACGATTTCGTGACAGTTTGGCGTCCCGACCGTGCTTCTTCAGAAATGTCACGATTTCGCGACAGTTTGGCGTCCCGACTGTGCTTCTTTAGAAATGTCACGATTTCACGACAGTTTGGCGTCCCGACTGCGCTGCTTAAGAAATGTCGCGATTTCGCGACAGTTTGGCGTCCCGACCATGCTTTTCAAAAAAATGTCGCGATATCGCGACAGTTTGGCCCGCTGGCGCCCTTCTTCAAAAAGCGTCGCGATATCGCGACAGTTTTAGTACTTAAGAAAAAAAACACATTTTGGGTGATGCAAGATTGCAACTTCGCCACCGGATGCTCCTGCATCACCTTCAAAACCATCATTATAGGTATGCAGATCTCTTCACTCCTGCATGGAGCCCTGATAGTAGTCACCTTCACTATTCTCCTGAGGATCTCATCATTCTTACACGACACCCTGAAAGTCGTCGTGAGGTCCACTCCTCACATAGAAGACCTGACCACCAAATTACCTCTACCAAGAGAACATCAATGGATCACCCACATGATCAAGTGGATTATTCAATTAGCCAACACCGATTCCAATCACAAACCAAATATAATAAACCTTCCAAAGGGCCTAGCAGGGAGGTCTACACTCCCTCTACATCATGGTCTTCACCACCTAGAACTCCCATCCAAAAAGTGTTAGCAAGCCAGAGTAGACCTATGCGAAGTTTGCATGCACCATCAGCCAAAGTGACCATGAGTGAGCTTCTACTATAGTACTCCAAATATTGGGAACCTTTCATGAGGGTCTTGGATTCCATGGAGGTACAACATCATGACTCTAATGCTTTCACCAATTTTATGGAATACATAAAAATGTACAATAATCCAATTATATCCTTTCAAAATCATGAGGTCAAACCCATGCCTACCAGTTCACCAGATCCTTCTTTGCATATCATCGCAAGTATCAATAGGATCCCCTATAAGCAAGTATTGGTTGACACAGGTTCCTCAATAAACATTATTACCACAGCTTCACTAAAGTAGCTCAACCTCCCACCCTCACGCATTGCACCATCCAAGTTCACCTTGCAAGCATTCAATGATGTTTTATCCTCCACCATGGGAAAAATAATCCTACTTGTTGAAGTTGGACAAAATACTATGCCTACATTTTTCTACACCTTGGAGGGTGCAAGACAGTACAACATACTACTTAGAAGGCCATGGATAAGAGACATGGAATGTGTTCCATATATAGTGCATCAATGCATTAAATACATTAATGAAGGTAAGGTCCATGTGATCCATGTTGAACTAGACCCCTTCAAGTATTATAAGCAGGTGGATCATCCACAAAGGCCTATAGTGTCACCCAAGCATTTGGACACTAAATCCAATGACCTTATTCAGAGTCTAGATTCAACCCCATGGTTAGGATCAACCCACTCCTACATAGTCCAATGTTAAGTCTCAAACAAATCAAAGGCTAAACCAAAAATGTCGCCCTAAGCGACAATTTATGCCCATTAATGAGTCCAAGGACTCTCTAATTGAGCGACTCTACGCAGCAAAGGCAATTACTTTACCTAAGAGTCGACTTGTCGACCCCTATGCACCTAAGCCCTATAGATATCACAAAGACCTATACTACAAATACCATAGGTAGAAGGGGTATGATGTGCATAGGTGCTTTAAATTCAAAAACCTAGTACAGGATATGTTTGAAAAGAATGATCTTCAAATAAACAACCAACAAATTGACATAGTGCAGCATCTGTTACCTATATATGGTAGTCAAGAAGGAAACCTAAATAGGTGACTGAGACACATACAACCTCATCACCTTGTAAAATGAGTCATCCATGTTCACCTTATTTAAAGCATCGATGTCGTACCTAGACTCCGTTATCTGAGCCCATGTTGACCATTTTTCACAACCTACAAGATACAGAGGTAATTGTATTACCAGATATACCCATGTTCAACACAAATAGACCCAGATCTAAATTATATAGGGAGGATCATTCTTGCCTCTATCATCGAATGAGAGGGCATGTCATTAGCACTTGTCATGTTTTTAGATGTAAGGTCCAAGATCTTATTGATGAGGGAGCTTTATCCATGAGTGGGTAACTCATTCTACCCCCTCAAGACATTAGCATTACCCAAGATTCCTTTCCAAAATAGGGGGGGTCAATTCCTATTGCTCCTCCTGGCCAATTCAATAACATTTCATCAATCATAGTAAATGTTGGGGGTATACAAGGTATTGCACCTTCCTCATAAGAACACAAATTAAACAAAGTTACAAAAGGCTCAAAGGGTGCGTACATCCCGCTTGGTCAACCTAAAAGGCTCCTAGGCAGTCTCAAAACGTCTAGGTCACCCCTAAATGCTCCAAGGGTGCCTACATCCTACTTGGTCAAACTAAAATGCTCCTAGGTAGTCTCGAAACGTCTAGGTCACCCCTAAATGCTCCAAGGGTGCCTACATCCTGCTTAGTCAATATAAAATGCTCCTAGGCAATCTAGAACCGTCTAGATCACCCCAAAATGCTCCAAGGGTGTCTACATCCCGCTTGGTCAACCTAAAATGCTCCTAGGTGATCTAGAACCATATAGGTCACCCCAAAATGGTCCAAGGGTGCCTACATCCTGCTTGGTCAACCTAAAATGCTCCTAAGCGGTCTTGAACTGCCTAGGTCACCCCTAAATGCTCCAAGGGTGCCTACATCCCGCTTGGTCAACCTAAAATTCTCCTAGGTGGTCTCAAACCATCTAGGTCACCCCTAAATGCTCCAAGGGTGCCTATATCTCACTTGGTCAACCTAAAATGCTCCTAGGTAGTCTAGAACCGTCTAGGTCACTCCAAAATGCTCCAAGGGTGCCTACATCCCGCTTGGTCAACCTAAAATGCTCCTACATGATCTAAAACCGTCTAGGTGACCCCAAAATGCTCCAAGGGTGCCTACATCCCACTTGGTCAACCTAAAATGCTCCTAGGTGGTCTAGAACCATCTAGGTCACCCAAAATGCTCCAAGGGTGCCTATATCCCACTTGGTCAACCTAAAATGCTCCTAGATGATCTAAAACCATCTAGGTCACCCCTAAATGCTCCAAGGGTGCCTAGATCCCACTTGGTCAACCTAAAAGGCTCCTAGGCAGTCTAAAACCGTCTAGGTCACCCCTAAATGCTCCAAGGGTGCCTATATCCCGCTTGGTCAACCTAAAAGGCTCCTAGGTGGTCTAGAACCGTCTAGGTCACCCCTAAATGCTCCAAGGGTGCCTACATCCTGCTTGGTCAACCTAAAATGCTCCTAGGTGGTCTAGAACCATCTAGGTCACCCCAAAATGCTCCAAGGGTGCCTACATCCCACTTGGTCAACCCAAATGCTCCTAGGCGTTCTAGAACCATCTTGGTCAAAAAAAATCCCCAAAGGCATCCATAAGCCCTTTGGTCCCCCAAAATGCCTGAATGGACCCCAATAAGCCCCTTGGTCACATGTACATACATATATATCAATCAAAAATTTAAAAAAATCATCAAAACATCAAAATACAAAAACATTGCATTGCATTGCATTTTCATACATATATATCAATCAAAAATTCAAAAACATCATCAAAACATCAAAATACAAAAACATTGCATCGCATTGCACTTTCATACATATATATCAATCAAAATTAAAAAAAAAAAAACATTATCAAAATTTCAAAAATTCAAAAAATATTGCATCACATCACATTTCATCCCATTGCATTTCATCGTCGATTGCATTTAGGTATATTCATCATTAGCACTTTACATTTTAGAGTTGCTCATACATGTCTAGCACCATGATGGTACACTACTTACCGCTCAAAATCAATGTTGTGAAAGTACTCATAGTTCAATGTTGCAATTATCATTTTCACCCACATTTTTCACATTCCATATTTGTGTCCACCCCTTCACCTAGTCATTTGTTTTAGAATGTCATTAGGGTTTTTGGTCACTCAACCATTTATAGCTTCTCTTCAGGTTTTGTAGAAAGCTAGCTTGATTTTTAGGAGGTAGAGTCTTGAATTGATTATGCCTTGTGTACATCAAATCCCAAAAATTGTTAAACAGTAATAATCCAAGTTTTGTGCAAAGAAATATGAAATCCATGAACTGGTCTAAGTTACCTTAAGTGAAAAGGTCATCCTGCTCATTTCCCTGTGCGAATGGTTAAATAATTCTGAGAGTTGGCAAAATGAAAAGCATATTCCCTACCCAATTACCAAAAATAAATAGTGGTTTTCACCACTATAAAAAATCCCAATTCCCACAAATCCCCTCCCAAAAATATCAAAATTTCACAAAAATCAAAGCAATCAAAAGTCAAAATCAAAGAAATACCAAAAGTTCAATATCAAAATCCTCAAAAAAAAAGCAAAAAGAAAAAAGCAAAAGCAAAGTCAATAGTGGTTTGCACCACTAATCCCAAATCCCAAATCCCAAATCCCTTGCTCAAAGAAAAAATAATAATTTAAAAAAAAATAGTGATTATCATCACTACCCATGAGCAAGTATCCCAATAAAATTGAAGAAAATAAGGGAGTCGAACTTGAATCCCTAGAACTCTCAGCATTTGGAAAACCATCAGGTGATCCTCATTATAGGTTTGGTGGATAGCCTACTTGTCAATGGTGGTAGCCTCCCGCATGACGATATGTCTATCACATTAGCCTCATGCATGTGTGCAAACCAATGTTTGCATGTGGACGAGCTAGCTTTTGTAACCTAGATTGCCTAGTGGTCTAGTCCTACTAAGTATAGAACCCAAGATTGTGATATTCATAGGGTGATCCCCATTCCAGGTTTTGTGGATATCCTATCTAGAAATGGTGGTATCTTTATGCGTTTCATAGGAATGAAATCACTTCCACACACAGGGATATGACGTACCTTGGTCGTCCTATCAGATTCATACCTTGTCAAAAAGTCTTGCATAGTCAGTATACAACCTTTGATCACATCAGCTAGAGTTTTTGAGTCTCCTAAAAACCTCACCTACATTCTTTAAACATGTCATATCATTTACTCCATTTTTTACATCGCAATAATGGTTTCACATTTCCATTAAAAAAAAAGAAAAAAGAAGAAGCAAAAACAAGGAGTGTTAATGTATTTTGTACAGTCTATAGTGTTCACAAGGTATGTCAAATCATTAGCCACAATCCATATTTTTCAATCACCCCATATTTCATCTCACTGTGCATCCATGCATATAGATAACATCAAATCAAAGCAAATACACATGCATACATGATATATGTTTATCACCATTCTATCATATCACAAAAGCATCCATATGCATACATAATAAGCATCCAACACATCTACAGAAGCAAATGCATACATTGCATCCATATCATAAAGAAATAAGGGATACACATGATGACCTTAACAAAATATCATATATATATGGGGAAAAAAAAAATACATCATAGTTTCCAAAAATGCTCACAGGCTACAATAAAGTGGGTCCTTAGACCTCACAATGCTAAACATCCAAAAATCCAAAAAGAGTCGAAAGATCCTCAAAAATTCCCAAAGGTATCCATAAACCCTTTAGTCACCCAAAAAGCCCCAAAGGTATCCATAAACCCTTTGGTCAACTCAAAAAGCCCCAAAGGTATCCATAAACCCTTTGGTCAACCCAAAAAGCCCCTAAGGTATCCATAAACCCTTTGGTCAACCAAAATGCCCCAAAGGTATCCATAAACCCTTTGGTCAACTCGAAATGCCCCAAAGGTATCCATAAACCCTTTGGTCAACCCAAAATGCCCCAAAGGTATCCATAAACTCTTTGGTCACCCAACAAGCCCCAAATGTATCCATAAACCCTTTGGTCAACTCAAAAAGCCCCAAAGGTCTCTATAAACCCTTTGCTCAACCCAAAAAAGTCTTAAAGGTATCCCTAAACCCTTTGGTCACTCAAAATGCCTCAATGGCATCCAATAAGCCCATTGGTCAAGTATACATACATATATATTAATAAAAAATAAAAAAAAACAACACAAAATCCAAAGAAAAGGGTTCAACACCTACCAAAATAAGTCAAATATGATGGAATTCATTCAAGGTCAATATGGAATGCAAACTTCTCATGGATGCATGGACAAGTTACTACTTCACTCCCAAGAAGGCCATTATGGCTAGACCTCCCAACGAAAATGAGGTTTTCAACTCTTTTCTTCCATGAAATCTCCATATCATCATCTAAATCCTTTCAAAACTGTGCCATTTTTTAATGAGAACAACTAAAGGTAACCTTAACAAATGTCACCTGGGTCAAGTGACTCATCACTTTTCTCACTGGTCATTCCCTCATCGACTCATCGCTTGAGGGGGTAGTCATGCTTAACAAATTCATAATCAAAAATCAACAATTAAATACTCAATAATGCAAGTTGCATTCATCCAATGAATCTTTGACAAAGACAATCATGCCCCTACTTGGGGCAAAAAACAAGCAAATAATTCAATTAAGCACATAATAGTGCAGATGAACCTGCTTGTTGGTAACCTCAAAAGTTACCAAAATACTTGGTTTTCTCTAACACCTAGGGTTATAAGTCCCCTGAGCATACCTGGAAGCTGAAGAGAAATCAAGGCCAATGTCTTTACTGAGTCAGAAGTGAGGATTCAAGAACACATGCTCTTTCCACAATTGGGCATCTAAAGTTGGCTAGGTTATCGAGTAACCTTAATCATTGAAAATTTTAGTCATCTATTTTTGCTCAGCGATGTGCTGCACACAACACATCTCAAAAAGGGGCATCTGTAGACACTAAAATATGGTTAACCCGATTAAGCATCCACAAATAATGATCAAATTGGCATCATACGACCCCTTGGGCAGCCCTCAAAAGGCTCACAGTGGTTCTAGCCACTTCGAAAGAGGTTTTGGAGGCTTCTGGCCCAATTTTGGGAGGTTTTGGCCCAAAATTCACCACCGTCCCACCCTAGGATGGTGGCAGATTCCCACCGTTTGACCCAAGGATGGTGGTGAGCCATCATCCCAGGGTGGGATGGTGAGCAAGTTTGACCAAGAAAAATTCAAATCTGGGACAAATGACACCAAGAAACTACCATTTATCCTGCCAATTAAATCATGTGGGTTAGAGGGCACTGCATCCTTATGACATGCTTCATAATTGAGGCTAAAAAGGGAGATTCCCTTCCCCTTCCAATGCATGCCTCCCGTTTGACAAATGGCACCTCCTGCCATGCATGCCCTTGCATGCCCTTTTGCACATGAGCCCCTTTGGGCTATAAAATGGGTACAATGTCCACACAAAACACACATATATAGAGAGGAGTTCTAGGATATGCAATGGAGTGTTGTCGATATTTCCCCTCACTTTATTGTGCTCTCTTTCCCTTAGAATATCTTCGTAGCAAGGGAGGTTATCGGGTGATTTCAAGAGGGTCTTTTGGGCATAACTTTACCATCCGGGTGAATCTCTTCATCAAATTTGATGAAAATACCCTTTAGAGTGTTTAGGACCATTCCCTAGTGAGATTGGTAGCAAAAGGTGTGCAGAATTGGTGGGTATCACCCCAGGGTGCCCTCTAATTAGTTGTAGTCACCATCATCCCCCCTAGGACGAGGAGAAATATGTGCACAATTTCTTTACTATTTTTTTAGGCTTATTATAGACTATCATAGGATGCTACAGTTCAAATTTCATGCAATTTGGAGTTATATTGACCGAGATATCGCATTTTGAAGTTTTTGCAGGTTCGTAGGCCCCATCCGGGCACCTCAGGTGCATGAAGATGGATTTGCACCAAATTTTGAAAATATAACCACATTTATAGTATTAAAATGTTGATTTATGTATTCTGTCCAAGTTTCATGAGTTTTGGACATGTTTAGGAGCAGAAATTGTTTATCTTGGTCTTCGTAGGTTGCAGACGGGCGACACAAAATAGAAGGGCCTACGGATGCAATTTCAGATATTTTTTTAGTGATATCCCTTAAAAACATCCTATTCAACATCTCCATAAAATTTCAATTCATTTCTGAGTTGATTTAATACGTTTTTAATATATATGCCCTTTACTAGTCTTTTGGTGCCTGTGGGGATTGCATGTTTTCTATCACATGCACTTGCTATTTGACCATTTTGGCTTCCTTGTGTGTAGGTTCAGGTTTTTATAAGGCATTGGGAATGAATACAAGACATCAAGATCAAAGATAAAACAACGGCAGTATTTGCCCGCCCACCTCGATTGTGGATACAAGGAAAGACACTGGATGTGCACATGGATTTCTTGAAGGATTTGATACTTGGGCACACAAATTTTGTAACAATTGTATCACCCTTTGAGACCTCAAGGGGACTGCTATATAACCTTGGATATGATCCACCAAATTAATAAGAATGATACTCGCTTTATTTCATACCTTGTTGTTTGGTTTTGCTTCCATTTTTACATGCATGCTTCCGTTTGATGCTCATAAGCTATAGAGGATAGATACACATATTTTTATTCATAATTAGGTGCACCATTTTTCTCTACTTCATTTACCTCATGATACGATGAATTATTTGATTTGTATATGGATTGTAACTTATGAATGGATTGCCAACATTTTGGATGATGCATATCAAAGCTAGAAGTAAAGCTGATGAATTTTTTATTTGTTGATGAATCGAAAGTTTGTTGACAAATTGCCAATTCCCATACTTAACCATTAACCACTTTATGAAAAAAAAATCCAAAATTTTTAGTTCACACCACTACTTTGGGATTGTAAAATTCCTTCTCCTTTGTCATCCATTCACTAATTTCTTGTAAGAATTTGAAGGTAGTAGTGAATATACTATAGTTTTATATAAAAAGTACTTGATTCTTATAAACAAGACTTTGAAAAGAAGATGAGTCCATGGGATTTCAAGTGTACCTTCTATGAGAAGGATCTAGAAATATTAAATAATTTATTTCTTTCCTATCCCTTTTTTTTTTTTTTTTAAGCGAAAAACCCCTTGCGGAGCCACCTTGGTCTGAGAGACCATGAACAGGGGGTTCTACACCATCAAAGTCACTCGGGGATCGCACCCGACCCCTGCCCGCACCAACATTATCAATTGGATTTTAGATACCCAATTCAGCTTTTTGGTAGGGAACCTGGGACCTCCCTTGGAGGATTGCCCTCTCGTCTCCAACTCACCTACAACACCTGGGTATTCTTTCCTATCCCTTTGCATATACCATTTTGGGTTTCTTTTTCAAAAATATGAGAAATATATTTGGTAGCTCTAGAAACTTTAAAAGAGTTCATGAAATGTTGGATTAATTATTTTAAGCTAAAGCATTTTACATCTTGTGGATGATTGGTCCTTACATTATTTGTTAGAATTCATGGCTGAATAATAATTTTTTTAAAAACAACTCTCAAAATTATGGCCTAGTTTGGAATCATATTGTTGTCTATCTTGCAAAATATTTATAAACACATTGCTTGCATGGGTAGTATCAAATATGGAAAAAGAGGTGCTTCCATTTTGGTTATGAGATTTGAGTATATATGGAAGGGTCATTTGTAACAATGGAATTAACACAAATAATTTACTTTTATCTATGGTAAAATATAAATGTCTAGAATTTAGGTTTATTAAATTAATTTTGATAGTACTTCCAAAGAATATATAAGAAAATCTAGTGAAAGTAATATTTTTCAAAATAATGAAGGCAAAGTTCTCTTCACTTATATAGAATCATTTGGAACTTCAACTAATAACTATATAGAATCTAGGGCACTAATTACAAGGATCAATATTATCATTGGAAAGCATAGAAATATACTTCAATTGATGGGGATTGACAAATTATTATTAATTCTATCAAGAAAAATGGATGTGGGTATTAGATAAAAATAGTATTATTTATTATGTCTATCAACTATTGTTATAGATAATATCTTAGAAATATCATCATATCTATACAGAGAAAAGTGGATGGAAAATAATTTAGCCTATTGTAGTGTTAATCTTCATCTTGGTCAAATTTAAATTTTAGAAGGCAATTGCACGGGTGAGTTTTTATCTTGATAAAAATGATTTGAAGGAGTTTGTTGCAGGCACATAGCATTTTTTTGGTTGGATAATAAGGGGTTGTACTCGGGTCCCCCACCCTTGACAAATTACAACTCTCTTCTTTAGAGCTTGAGAGTTTACAAATAGATACACTTCTCATCTCAATTGAGATGCTATAGCTAGAAACCTACATCATTTTACATAAAATGTCTGAATTCTTGATTTTCATTTTTTGGATCTTTTCAATTTTTTGTATGAATACAAATATTCTAGAATTCAGCATCCTTCTTGACATTTTTCTATAGCAGCCTTCACAATACCAAAACTTCACCTCTACTATCTATGCATTGCATCTTAGTAGAGTAATATTTCCAAAACATCGCACTATCATAGTCCGCTTTACCAAATCTGGATTGCTAGTTTCCTTCTTGAAACACAAGTGCAACCACAAAAATTATAATAAATAGTTTATATGAAAACACATTATTGTTATAAAATAAAGTAGATATTACCAATGGAAAACATTAAAGTAAATCTTAATCATTATTTGATTCAGGCAATCAACATTTTCTTGTCAACTTCAACTAAACTTACTACTTCCTCTAACCATGGAAAGGAGAATTTAACTTCATGATCCTCAATCAAAACCCCTCTATTGGCTAGCCTATCTGCACATTTGTTTCCTTCCCTTAATGTATGTGTAAACCTGATTTCTTCAAACTCTTTAGCAAGATCTTGAATTTCCACAATTATCTCTTGTATGTTCCATGGAGCCTTTGCTTTCCTCAAAATTGCATTTATTACTATGAGAGAATCACCTTCCATCCATACTCTATTCCATTTCATTTGTTTGCATATTTTTAACCCTTCTAAAGCCGCCCAAGCTTCAACTTCATTATTTGTCTTAAATCCACTATTGAAAGCGTAATGAGACAAAATATCTCCTCTATTATTTCTAATTATTCCTCCTCCTCTTGTTGGTCCTAGATTTCCTTTAGATGCTCCATCAAAATTCAATTTAACCAACTCCACATCTGGTGGTTTCCACTTTATATTCTTTGCCTTCTTTTTGCTTCTCTTGTACCCAACATCATAATTCCATTTAATGACTTGACTCCATCTATCAAGGCTCTTTGCTTCCAGATTAGGGACTGGGTGAGTTGATAGGGTTGGTTTAGACTCCTCTATGGCTAAACATATCTTCCTTTTCATTACCTCTAAACTACTTTCCTTTCCTTTAAATATTCTTCTATTCCTTTCTAGCCATACAGTCCAAAGTATTGTATCTTTTGATATATCCCATATTGTCTGTAAAGCCTCACTTTTATAAGTGCTCTACCATTGCTTTAACCAATCTTCAATTCTGCTATTCATCACCATGCATTTACCAAACATATTAAGAATCCATTGCCATAGTTTCTAGACTATTGAGCAATGTCCCAAGAGATGGTCTATACTCTCCTCCTCCTTTTACAAAGAACACATTGAGAGGGGCCATGAAAACCCCTTTTCATAAGGTTATCCCAGGATAAAA
This sequence comes from Wollemia nobilis, assembly GCA_028583015.1. NCBI lineage: Eukaryota > Viridiplantae > Streptophyta > Pinopsida > Araucariales > Araucariaceae > Wollemia > Wollemia nobilis. The sequence goes on from JAQPPZ010016984.1 coordinate 3,650,868, forward strand.
TTCTTCTATGACCTACTAGCCAAACAAATATTTTGACTTTAGGAATGCTTGGGCTATCCCAAATATCTCTCCATATTCTAGTGATATTACTATTTTGTTGGTGCTTTACATTATATCCACTTCTTGTTGTGTATTCTCCTGAGCTATTCAACTCCCAAATCAATTTATCCTTGGCTCCCCTTAGAATAATCACAGTTGTTATCTTTCTACTCAATTGCCTCCTAGCATCAATGTCTTGTATACTTGTAAAAAAATCTTCTTTCCATTTGTATCTTCCTTCCTGATCCTTGTACAAAATGTTTGAAACCCTATCACCATATTTATCTTGAAGCAATCTCATCCAAGGTTTCAAAATTGGATCTAAATTGAGTGGTTTTTTATCACACCAAGTATCCATCCAAATAGAATTTTTTTCTCTAGTTTCCACCACCCATCTTAAACCTTTAATCATTAGATCAATAGATTTTTTTAAACCATTCCAAAGAGCAGAACCATTTGGTAGAGAGAATGCAATAAATATTAAACTTGGGTCATTGGGCTCAACATACTTAGAAGAATTCTTGCCCATTGTCTTTGACTCTCTTTGTACAATCTCCAGATTACTTTTCCCCTAAGAGCTAAGTTTGCATCTGTAAGAACTCTTAAACCAAGACCTCCCCTAGTTTTATCATCACACACCTTGCTCCATTTCACCAAAGGAAAATTCCTTTTATCATGTAAACCTGACCATAAAAAGGATCGCATAATATAGATTAAAATTTTTTCAACTAATTTTGGCATAGTATACAATGACATATAATATGTTGGAATGGCCTATAAGACTGACTTAATTAATTGCACTCTTCTTGCTAACGATAACCATCTACCTTTCCAAGCTGGTAGTTTATTTTGAACTTTACTAATAACTGGATTCCATAATTCTATCCTCATTCTCCCCTCAAATAAAGGCATCCCTAGATAAGTTGTTGGTAAATTTGCCTCCTCCATTTGAAGTAACCTATAAATTCTTGCTTTGATATTAGTTGGAGTGTTAAGGAAGTAAATTTTGGATTTTGTCCTATTAAATTTTTCCTCTGATGCTCTTTCGTATTCCTTTAAAAAGTTATTCAAAGCTCTGGCCTCATTTATCCTTGCCCTTCCAAAAAGGGTTGTATCATCTACAAACTATTGATGGGTGATGTTGTCGATGTTATTACTAACCTTAAGTCCACTTATAAGCCCATATTTGTAAGCCTTATTTAAGTTCCTACTCAAAACCTCTGCCATAATAATGAACAAATAAGGAGATAGAGGATCTCCTTGTCTAAGGCCTCTCTTGGCTTTAAAATATTATGTTACTAACCCATTGACCAACACTGAATAAGAAACTATAGAGACACAAGCTTTAATCCATCTAACCCATTTCTTCTTGAATCCAAACTTTTCTAAAACTACAAAAATAAAATCCCATTTAACCCTATCATAGGCTTTACTCATATCAAGTTTTAAGATCATTGCTTTCTCTTTTCTTGAAGTTGTTGAATGTATAACTTCATGAGCTACTATGATCCCATCCAAAATTTGTCTCCCTTTCACAAATCCTCCTTGCTCTTCTAAAATAATTTTGTCTAACAATGGCCTTAATCGATTCACCATCACTTTGGAGATAATATTATATGCCATATTACATAGGCTTATGGGTCTAAAAGAATCAAACAATTCAACATCCTTCTTTTTTGGAATTAGGGTAAGATATGTTGCATTTATTTTATAAGGTATGTATTGTTTTACCCTAGACTATTCCACTGCCACCAATAAAGAATCCTTCACTATATCCCAATTATGTTGGTAAAAAGCTATAGAGAGCCCATATGGACCTAGGGATTTATCCTTATTAAAAGAGAAAAGAGCTAAATGAACTTCTTCTAGAGTAATAGGCTCCATCAGTTTCCTATTGTCTTCATTCATTATAACTGAAGGTACATCTTGAAGAAGTTTATCATTAAGAACTTTAGTCTCCTCTGATCCTAGAATATTTTGATAAAAAGACTTTACCTCTTTTCTAATTTCACTTTGATATTCAATCCAAACCCCTTCTATTGATTTAATTCTACTAATTCTGGATGTTGATCTATGTACTATAGCCATCCTATGAAAAAATTTGTATTTTTATCTCCTTCTTTTAACCAAGTCTATCTTGATTTTAATCTCCAGAATTTCTCTTCCTTACTCAAAATATTATGATATTCACTAAGCAACTCCCTTTCCTCTAAGCTTGGATTATTATGATCACCTTTTTGAAATTTTGAAAGTTTATCTTTTAGTTCTTCTTTCTTCTCAAAAATATTTCCAAAAGTGTTCTTGTTCCATTCTTTTAATCTAGATGTCATAGATTTAATTTGTTTTGGAAGAGCATACAACCCACCATTTCTTGAAGAATTCCATGTTTGTGCTATCATATCAAAAAATTGAGGATGGTCTTCCCACATCTACTCATATTTAAAATATGATATTTTTTAATTCACTTACCACCATTTTAACTCTTATTGGCCAGTGATATGAACCAATCCTTGTTAAGGTATTAATTTTAGCACAAGTTCCTTCATCTAGCCAATGATCTAAGAGTATGCATCTATCTAATTTTTTTTCTATTAGGTTCTAGCCTCTCCTGTTTTTGGTCCATGTATAGTTGTCTTCTTTAAACTCAACCTCCCATAGATTATTATTTTGAATAAAAGCTGAGAAATATCTCATACTTTGGGTTAATTTCCTAATTGCCTCAAAATTTTCATCCAAATTGGCTATGGCATTAAAATCTCCTATGATCATGAATTAGGTTTATTAGTCTTTACTTCTCATAAAGGATTCAATCCCACTCCAAAATTCTGATCTACCTGACTGAGTTGTAGGTCCATAGATATTGAAATAGATGAAACAAATATCTACAAAGTAGCAAGTGACTAAAGAGGCTATCCAATGCCTAGTTTTATGAATGGTTACATAGGAGGTTTTGGAAGGATTCCAACAAGTTATAATTACCACTGATGCTCCTTCCGAATCCATAACATCTCATTCACATCTTTCCCTTATTGCTTTCATATTTTTTAAAACTTCTTTTGTCATTTTAGTTTTCTAGATACAAATAATATTAGGCTTATTACTTAAACATAGGTCCATGATACACCTCTACTTTAAGGGGACAATAGCACCCCTTATATTCCATGAGATGATAATCATGTCTCATTAGGGGCTATTGGCCCCACGTGCTTATTATCAATATCATTTTATTGTTTGGTACAGAGAAGTTCAACCAACTTAGTTTGTGCTCCTTTCTCTATATTTTCTCTTGATTTCGTAGATATTGCTTGATAATTTAATGGTTTTACTTTTTTTACCTTGAATATATCAGAAGTAGGTGTTATTATTCTATTCCTAAATATTCTTTCACAATTTTATTTTTCATCATATTTATCCTCTCCTAGCTCTACTACAAAATATTTTGATTTGTCTTGCTCATTTTATGCTATATCCTTATTTCCTTATTAATGGAAGAGGTATTAACTTCTAAAACTACATTTTATATACCAATTTTTTCTCCCAAATTATGCATGGTACTTCAAGAGAGTTTTCAAAATATGATGAGACACATTCCTTAGGTTCATCGAGAATGTTCTTCCTTAAATCAGGATCATACCAAATAGACAGTTCCTTGTTAATATGTTGAACACGTTGTACTACATACTCTAAGTTTTGATCTATTTTTTCTTCATAGGCTAAAGCCTCAAAATAGTTGGTATTTATTCTAATATCCTTCCTTACTGGTCTCCACTATTTATTTTATTTCATTTTTCTAGATCTATTTTTTGGATTTTGAAAACCATCTTCATCCATAACCATTTGTAAGTTTCTCTTATGGTTTTTTGCATATGATTATGTTGGGCTCTTCTTAGAACATGATCTCTCAATATACCCCACCTCATGAAATATTCTACAGCTAAAAAATATGTTTTCATAATCTATGGTTTGGGTCCACATCTTATCCCCATACTTAAGAATGAGTAATTCTAGTAAATCTTTATTTATATCAATCATGACCAATATCCAAGCATAAATAGCCAAGAATCCATTTGTAGTATTTGAAATCTCAAGGAATTATCCTAGATTTTTTCCTATTTCCTAGAATATATCTATTTTCCAAAATTCAATAGGCAACCCACACATCGTAACTCATACTAGTACTAGGGATAGATTTACATTTTTAGGTAAAAATACTTCATACCAGCAAATAAGGAAGAGTCCTGCTCTTCCCATAAATCAAGGACCCCATTTTAGGATTTTTTTCTCTTTATTCCCTAGAACAAAAAATGGCTAGGAAGAAACATTTGGGAAGAAATTATAGAATCACTTCTAGAAGCCCCTATCAATCCATTTGCTCAAGGTTGAAGCCCTTGGTCAATACCCATTAAATTTACTAAAAATCACCCTATCTTGGAGCAATGAGGATCTCTCTAAGTTGCACTCACTAACCTTTACCACTAGAGATGATTATAAGTATTTAAGTATAAATTGGTCCATGGAAAAGAAACTAAAACTTAAAATATATTGAAATTTTATTAGAATATCCTATAGCAAATATAATATTTGATAAAAAAATTATAATAAATTTTATGCAAAATTTCTAAGATAAATAAGGGAAAAAAAACTTAGCTAAAAAATTCTATGTCTAGATAGAATGTCTTGCCTCACTAAAGTCCTAGCCCTTCATTGCTCTTCCCATCATCCAAACCCTAGTTGACAAATATTTGCAATTTTATTTTTTGCGACTTAAAAAATCGTCACTGCTCTTGTTCTATATGGTTGACTTCACTGGGTCATATCTCCCTCAATATTGCTTATATTTCATCATATGAACACTCATTTTAAATATTTTCAAAATTTTCATAATTTGGTCCAAGAATCAACTGAGTCGAATAACCCTTCATGAAGATATGGCTCTAATTTTCTATGTATCTGCAAAGAAAAAATGAACTAGAATTGCCTTTAATGTCATTATTATTCTAAAATTAGTAGTCACATAGCATTTTGAGGAAGATGAAGAATACATTTAATAGAAAATAAAATAAAGAATATATTTGATAAAAATGCAAGTTAGATATGATTTAATTGATCTAACAATAATATAATTTTTTTTATTGGTGGAAAGAAGGGGTTTAAAAAGGTTCACCTTTTACATCAGAAGATGGGCCATAAAGGATGGTCCTGAGGAAGACCATTCAATAGAGAATAGAAGAAAAGCCTCTAGGGTCTAATAACAACACAAAATAGGACCCTAGACAAAAATAAAGGAAGGAAACACAAAGAACAATTGAGAAGTAGAGAAGAGAAAAGAGTAGGGTAAAGGATCACAACAATAAACTAAATCTAATCAATTCCAACTGAAGCAAAAGGTCTCCATATTTGATCAAGGAGACCATATGCTTCCTCCATATAGGTAATCATATTTCTAGCCCTAAAAATTGAACCAACAAGGTAATTTAGGCCTTGAATGTACCCTTTGAAACTAGGAAACAAGACCATCATAATATAAATGTGAGATCTCATAGCAAGAGATGACCCACATTGGAATGACACTTTCAGGGGATGAGGTATCAAGAGAACCAAGATTTCATGCTTAACCTTCTAAAAGGAAGGAGGAGAGTCTATGGTATCTTCAGATAATTGGTCCATTCCAATCTAAGAAGTGAAATTTTTTATTTTCATAGCTAAGGATTTTAGCCTCACAAAACATTAATGGGCCTCAAATTTGATAGTGGGGGTATTCTCTTTTTCACCACCATGTTCGATCGATAGTTTAGGGGTAACCTCTATTGCCACAACATGATCCCCATTAGAGGGTGAGGTCAAATCAATAACAACACCCTCAACATAATTTAACACCTTTAAATTCTATTTAGGATGATGAGGGGACTCAAAGATGGCTGACCCAAAGGGACCTCCAAACTTGGGTTAAGGTAATTTATGGGACTTTTGTCTTACCTCCTTAACATACGTTGAAACAAAATTAAGTAAAGCCCCTGGTGAATAGGGTAGGAAGACCCACCTTTTTGGAACTAATTTATTGATTTATGACTTATAAAGAAAGAGAGGGATGATGATTACCTTCTTGCCTCAAATATGTTTCAGAAAGGCAAAATGAAAACTTATGATGATAGATGTATGCCCGTCCAAAGTGAAGTAATGTATGATAGGAATCACCACCTTGTCCTAAGGCTTGGGCAAGGATTCTCTCACAATACCATTTTTATCTCTGCTCAAATTTTTGTTTTGGTCCCCAATGTTTTGTTATTTTAATTTCAACAATGCAATATTTTATTATTTTGATGGAAGTAGTCCCCAATATAAGCCATATAAAGTTTATTAAAAATTAGTTTAATTATAATCCTTATCAATTTGAATAGTGAAACTTATTTCAAAATCAATATTTTAAAAATATTCTTAAAATAAATAATATTATCATAATATTATTTTATTTTTAAAATTATAATATCTTGGAAATGTCTTCATATCTATAGAGAGAAAAGTGGGTGGCAAATAATTTAGCCTATTGTAGTGTTAATCTTTATCTTGGCCAAATTCAAATTTTAGAAGGAAACTACACAAGTGAGATTTTATCTCTTGATATAAATGATGTGAAGGCACATAGCATTTTGAGGAATATGAAGAATATATTTAATACAAATAATAATAAAGAATATATTTTATAAAATACAATTTAAATATGATTTAATTGATCTAACAATAATATAATTTCAACAATGCAATATTTTGTTATTTTGATGGGAGTGGTCCCCAATAGAAGCCATATAAATTTTATGAAAAAAATATGTTAATTATAGTACTTATCAATTTGAATAGTAAAAATTATTTCAAAATCAATATTTAATAAATACTCTTAAAATAAATAATTTTATCATAATATTATTTCATTTTTAAAATTTAATTTAATTAAAATGTTATAAATGCAATTTTAATAAAGCATACTTTGGATAACTATATTCAAATACTATATAATGCATTAAAAGTATAAAATGATATTAATTTCATCTAAATGCACTATAACTATAAACATTTATATTATGTGATTAATGAGCTAGAAACAAGTGTGAGTCAAGAGAAAGTACAAGCTAGGAATGATTAGGAAGTAGGAAGTAGAAAGCAAAGTACAAGCAAGGAATAAGAGTCAAGAGAAAGTACAAGCTAGGAATGATTAGGAAGTAGGAAGTAGAAAGCAAAGTACAAGCAAGGAATAAGCACCACTTCTTTTATATTTTAGGAGAAACTCAAAAAATCAAGGATTCATGTGAAGAAATTCTAGGTAAAATGGTAGAAAAGTCATTTTTAAAATTCTTTACTAGAATAATAGTTGGGAGTAACGATACCCTAGTTAGTGATAAAAGGAAGAATGAATCTATGACAAACCCTATTAGGTAGCAAATACTACACTAGAACTGATTATCAAGGATAATATGATCGACCATCATATAAGGGTTATTAAAACCAGAGGGTTCATATGTAAGTTCCATGGATATTGGCTAGGTTTTTTTTAGATTCAAAATTGGATCAAGTGGGAGTGGGGATTGAATTGAAATTACTCCATCATTTTTATTTCAATATGATTTTTCCTCATTATCTTCTCCAATTTATAAATAAGGGATAAAATAATGGATGATGGGCCATTGGTTTAGGTGCAAATATGCACTATATTTAAGACCATGGAGTGAGAATTTTTCTATGGAAACAAATACTATTAAAAGACTTATACAATGGATTAGGCCTTTTGAACTTCCTTATAAACTCATCAATAAGATTTTTTGAATAATATTGGCAATACTCTAGGTGAGTCAATACATGAGGGATCAACTACTAAGGAGAGAAAGTATGTTGTACACACTCGAATATGTGTTTTCATGGATATTTTAAAACTTTACCACTATCCAATAGGATTAAATCTAAATCAAGAGAATAGGATCAACAAGTGGATTATGAAAACATTGTATTTCGATGTTGTAAATGTTATGAGACCAAACATATGGTAAGATATTCTAAAGTGAAAATGATGGAGAAATATGGAACATCTTGGGCATGAGACAAACTTCAATATGAAAAAAAGAGATTATATCATAGTAAAAGTTGGGTCAAATCAAGAGTCTTCCACGCCTAAGAAAGTGGCAAGAAAAAACCCTTTGCATTATCAAATGGAAAAAGACATTATAGTTTACCTGAATCAACCATTAGAAAAAAAGAAACTAATACAAGGAATGAGGAAGTACAAGCACAAGTTCAAATACCTAAGGATTTAAAGGTGCAAAGGAAGATAGGAAGGAAAATTTTAAAGGAATGAGGTAAAGGAGGTTAAGGTTAATCCAAGTAAATCATCTTCATTTTTCTCAAGTAGCATAAACTATTCTTCTTGCAATAAAAACAAAATTAGTATGTATCCATTACACTTTAGAGTTTCAAGAGTAGTATAATAAAGAAATAAATATAAAGAATATCCATGGAAATTTATAGTTTCCAAGGTAGCATAAGGAAGTAATTACTATAGAAGATCATCCTTGTACTTTAGGGTTTCTGGGGTAACATAAAAAAGAAATTGTTTATGAGCCTATTACTTGCATTTCAAATTATTTAGGGCAACATTAGTATTTACAAGATAAATATCATTATGAACAATATGAAAAATAAAAGATATTGATGAAGATAAAAATGTTGAAAGGAATGAAAACTGAGAGGAAGGTCATCAAAGTATGAACAAAGAGAAAAAGAAACTCAAAGGAATATCGATTTGCAAATCTAGATAAAAATATCACAAGTGTTAACAAGAAGTGGGGCTAAACCCATTAATAAAAGTAAAAAGTGATGACAAAAATGATATCATGAAATATTATGGGTATGAATAAGACCCCTAAAAAGAGTTACTAAGGAGTCTCGATAAGGATACCGCACTGGCAAAAGTTATTGGGATCTCTTAACAGAGACCCAAGTTCAATTCACAAGAAGGGTGGCCCTTTATATGCCCCCGCTTTTCAACCTCCTTAAAAAAAAAGAGTTACTAAGGAATTTATAGTTTGTTATAGTACTGAGTTTATTTTCATACAAAAGAAAAAATTAATTAGTTTACTTAGGAACATAATGATACCTTTAAAAATTGAAATATGGATTATTGTCTAGCATAGGAGCTTCATGCAGTATTGAAACAATATGCAACAAATGTAAATATGATGGATAATTGTTAGAAGAAAAAAGTAATTGGGTTGCTAGACTATTTTATAGAAAAGAGAAAAAAATGAAAGTTGGGATTATAAATGTATATGCTCCAACTATAGTTACTCCTTGTGAAAAAATTTTAAGGACTTAACTTATTTTTTTCAAACAAAATATTGATTCATAATTGTGATCTATGGATTCTTGGGGGTGCCTTCAACATAGTTTTGTCTCCTTTGGAAAATAAGGGTGGTACTCTAAGATGGTCTAAATCAATACAAAATTTTATTTCATTTGTCAATTCAAATGGTATTTGGAATGTTATTCATTTAATTTTTTTATACAAATGGGATAATAGATGCATTGAGAAAAATTATATAGTAGAAAGATCAAATAGATTCTTGTTATCAAACACATGGTTGTAAACATATTATACAATCTCTTCAAATATTTTATTGTGAGCAAGATCAAATCACATATCTGACTTGTGATTTATCCAATAATGGTCATCCAAAACCATTTTTCTTCTAGTTTATGTGTCTCCAAGACCCTAATTTCATCCAAATGGTTATGTTATGATGGGATGAAGCATATTTTAAAGGATCATATATATAGGTTTATTTAAGAGATGAAATATATAAAGGATCAAATGAAGATTTAGAATTCCAAATATATTGATAGCATCTTTAAAGAAAATAAGGAAATTGAATCCAATATCAAAAATATATGAGAGATAATAGAAATCAATGGAATGGACTAGTATTCTTATGTGAAAAAAATAACTTTCTGATTTTCACATTGCATTGAAAAAGGAGTCACATTGGTTTCAAAAATCTAGGGATAAATGGTTCAGAGAGATAGAAATACAAAATAATTTTATGTTATAGAAAAAGTTATTTTTCATCACATCAAATATATTTTAACACTAGACGGAAGAAACTTTGTGAAAGAAGAAGATGTCATGAAGGAAGCAATTAATTATTTTAGAATATTATGTCAAATATTGGGCAAGATAAGGAGGCATAAGATAATATTTTACAAACTATTCCATAAACTATCACATAGGGATAAAATAAAATCTTGATGAATAATATAAGTATAAAGGAACTACATGAAGCAAAAAAAAAAAATTCCATCCCAAAAAAGCACTTGACCTCGATAAACTTCCTACAATTTTCTTTCAAAAATACTAGGATACTTGAATAGTGACCACTTTTATTACACTGGTTTCCAAGAAATACGAAACAAAATATTTTGATAATTTTCATCCCATAAGCCTTTGTAATCTGACATAAAATTATTTCAAAAGTTATGGCAAACAAGTTAAAAGGTATTCTAGATTGTGTCATCTCAGAGAAACAATGTGTTTTTGTTCATGGTAAATAGATTCTTGATGGTGTAATCATTACATATGAGGTCATACATTCTCTTCATTCCATGAAAAACTAGGTATGCTTATGAAATTAGATATTAAAAAAGTATATGATAGGGTTTCTTAGAGTTTTCTACATGATATTCTCAAAAAGTTTGGTTTTGATCATTATTGGTGTGAATGGATTAAATATTATTATAACACTCTGAAATATTCTATTTCAATCAATAATTCTCTTGTTGGTTACTTTAATACATCTTATGAACTCTGCCAAGGTGACCCACTATATCCTTATCTATTCATTGTTTTTGTGGAGGTATTAGGGAGAGCTTTCACAAAGGCAAAAATGGAAGGAAAAATCAAAGGTATACAGGTTGTAAAAAATGGTCGCTTCTAATATAATCTTCAATTCGTTGATGATACATTTCTTTTAGGCCATCCCTCTATCAGTGAGACCATGGAGTTTAGATCAATATTATCATGATATGGCAAGGCTACTATATAGTTGGTTAATACTACAAAATCCATGATTTTCATTAAGAATTTCTTAGATTTACAACAAATTATTATGGATATTATAGGGTATAAAATTAAAAAAAAATCCATCAACCTACTTGGATATTACTTTATCTCATATAGGAAATAAAAAGGATCTTTGGGTCTCTTTTTTGGATAGAATGAAATCTTGTTTGGTAGGTTGGAAAGGTAAGTTCTTAACCATGGCAAGAAGGCTACAACTCATAAATATTGCATTGTAATCCATCCCTATTTATATGATTTACTTTTAATATTTGTATTAGGTATAACATCAAAATATAAAACTTAAAAAGAATTTCTTTGGAAAGGATGTGAGGTAAAGTTTAGGTTTCCTCTTTGTAAGTGGGAGAGGGTTTGCAAAGGAAATAATATTAGAGGAACGGGCTTGCAAACTTATGATTTTGGCCTTAGGGGAAAAACTTGGGTGGAGATTATTCAGAGATCAAGGAAATAATTAGGCATTATTTTTTTGGTAAGTTAAAAATTTTCATTAAAGAGGGAATTTGAAATGAACCCTAACACCTTAGTACATTAGGAGAGAAAAGGGATGTTTAAACCATAAAAGAGCATCCTTGAGGATTAGACTGAACATAGGATAACAAAAACAGTTAAAAAATATAAAGGAAGAAACCCCAAAGGGACAAAAACAACACCATAGAAGCCACTCAGGAAGTAACAGGCTCATCAAAATCCTCCTTCTTGGCTTCCTTGGTCTCTTCCTTAGGGAAATCCTTGAAAATTTCCTCAGCAATCTCCACAACTCCATCCTACTTAGCTTCAGGTTTATCAACATCAATGGATTTTGCAAGGGTATATTCTTTGAATCTGTCACAAAAGAACATAATACTAAGAGCGTTCTTGTGTTCTTTCATCTAAGATATGGCTTCTCCAATAGTATCCCAGGAGGTTTCCAAGTGAGCAATAGTAGATGAAGTAGTATTTATTATGTACTTCTATAGAAACTTCTCCACAAGATCGTTAGAATTGTCCTCGTCAGTTTCCTTTAGCTTCCCTGGACTCTGAAGCACTTTGTTTTTGAGATGTTGGGAACTCCTCATGGGAGTAACCTCCACTTTGACCCTCTTCCTTGGCAAATAATGACCTTGACTCTTGTCCTCCATAATATTCCTTTTGGATCCTCGAACCCTAGATGCCAGAGTGGAAGAAATGTCATCCTTAGTGTTTTTTGCCTACAAATCCTAAGTCACAACGTTTCCTTTAGGAAAATTTTCCAACAAAAATTCATACAACACCTTAATTAAGCATTATTGTTACTTCAAAACTATATAGTTTCTCTTGATTCAATAAAAATTTTAGGACAACCCAAAGGACTACCAACATGAATCTTCATATCAAATAGTTTTCAATTGATCAAGAAACATATTATATACTCAGTCAATGAGGGAAATTATGCAAATTTTTGGTTTGATGCTTGGTTGAAGCCTTATCCTCTTATCTATGATTCAAAATGGCAATTGTTGGCTTGGAATTTCCTAGCTTGTAAAGGTTCAAAGGTCAAATATTATATTAATGCGAGCAACAACTCTAAATCATGGATTTCCATTAGTAACCCCATTGAAGGAGACAAACTCAAACAAATTATAGATGAGCTACAAAATATGCTTTAGGAGTTCTAATTATCGATTTTTTTATAAAAGGATGAATTGCTTTGGAATATATCAAAAAATGGTGGATACTTGGTCAACTTGAGATATGAGGTTTTAGAGCAATGAAAATTTCCTACTCCCAAATATTTTCCTTGGAAGAATGTTTTGTTAGAGTCTCTCCCTAAGGTGTCACAATTTCTTTGGTTAGTAGTTCAAAGTAAGATTCTTATAGGAGAGAGTCTCAAGGAAGAAGATATCATGGACTTTTTAGATGTGCCTTGTGTGAGAAGGAATTAGAAACATCAGGTCATTTACTTCTTTACTGTCCCTTTACTCACACCATTAAAGGTTACATTTTAACAATATGTAAATATATTTGGTAACTTTATCAACATTGAGAGAGTTAAAAAAAAAATGTTGGATTAATTATTTTAAAGCTAAAGCATTATGTATTTTGTGGCAGATTGATCCTCTCATTATTTTTTGGAACTTATGGATTGAAAGGAATAATAGAATTTTCAAAAATAAGTCTCAAAATCATGCCTAAGTTTGAAATTGTATTATTGTCTCTCTTGTAGAATGTTTGCAAATGTGGTGCTAATCATGGGAAGTCTCAAGTATGGAAAAAGGTGGTAATAAATTGGTTACAAGATTTGAACATAAATGGAAGAGTCATCTATGACAATGGAATTAAAACAAAGAGTCTGCTTCAATCTAGGGTAAAATGGAAATTTCTATAAATTAAGTTTATAAAAATTAATTTTGATAGTGCTTCCAAAGGAAATTCAAAAAAAGCTAGTGGAGGTGGTGTTTTTTGAAATAATGAAGGCAAAAATTCTCCTTTCTTACTTCTAACTACTATATAGATGCCAAGGCATTTATTATAGAGATTAAAATTGTAATTAAAAATGGATGGAAATATATTTCAATTGAGGGGGATTCACAAATTATCATTAATACTATCAACAAAAATGGATGTGGAGATTGGATAAAAATAAATATTATTGTTGATGTTCATCATCTATTTTTGGAGGTAAAATCTTGGAAATGTGAACATATCTGTTGAGAAGGCAATGGAGTAGTAGATAATTTAGCCAATCACAATGTTGATCTTTGTCTTGGTGAAATTCAAACTTTAGAAGGCAAATGGTTGAGTGAGATTTTATATTTTGATGAAAATGGTGTCAATGAACTAATTGCAAAAATATAGCACTTTGAGGAAGATGAAGAATATAATCGATAAAAAAATGAAAAATAAATGTACGAAAAAAAAATTGGATATAGTTTAATTGACCTAACATCAAATATAATATTTTGGTATTTTGATGGAAGTGGTCCCAATAGAATCCACATATAGCTTATTAAAAATAATAATTTCATTAATAATTAATGCTTATGAGTTATAAAACAATATAATAGTTTTAAGTTTTCGTATTAAAAACCAAGGTTCTAATCCCACGTGTGAATCTTAATACGTTTTGTTCATTGAGTTTGGAGTAAGCAATAAGGAACAATGAATTTCATATCATAAGTCAAATTTCAATACCATAGGTGAATTTTAAGATTTTACTTCATCGGAGTTAACTTTAAGTAATTGAGCTAAGGTTATCTTCCATAAAAAAGACTCAAGTTCAAGTCTCAACAATTTTATAAGCTTATTATGTGTGATGAATGTTTGACCATCAAGTAACTTGTTTTAGCTTTATTATAAACTAAAATCAATGGTATCTCATTAAAAAGAACAAATATTTTTTCTAAAACATATAATTTCATAAGAAATAAGGTCGCATGGTTTCAATGCTTATTATAAGATCTTAGATTATTTTATATCTAAGACAAACTAGATCTAAGGAATTTAAAATATCCTAGGATAAGAGCCTCCACAGTTATACAATTTTTTAAAATTAAGAAATTGAATTTTAATATTAGTAATTATGGAGTTTGCAAATGCTTAATGCACCATTCTATTCTTGATACATTCTATATATGCACATGGATTGGATAAAGTAATAATGTTTTCTCATATATTTATTTATTTATTTTTTGATTACATAGGAGAGTTGGTTACAACCACTATTTTTAGTAACTAGCCAACATAGGGTTCAAACCACAAGGACTACACTCAACAAACCTATCCGTCTTGATTATGGGTAACCCACGTTGGTCGCTCGAGGTTCATACCATCGTCGTCAGTCTTGCACTCACTCAAAAGATTCAAAGCATACTACTACCTTTGCAAGGGTTGGCTTCCTCCCAAGGTTTGAACCTAGGTTTTTCTCATATATTTATACTTAATAATATTTTTTAATTTAAAATTCAGTATTAATAGTAAGTATAAAATTTTGTGAATATTTTATATATTTTTAATTTTTCTTACTTAAAAAGTAAAACTATTAATTTTAAAATTTATATTAAGTAAATTTAATTTTACATTGTGATTGAAAAATTATATAAGATATATAATAATAAATATAATAACTTATGACGCATGAGGGATATCATAGTGGTAAATCTTTGGATTTTCATCCAAGAGACCGAAGTTCAAATCCCAGTAAGAGGGGACCGAGATCCCTCATAGGAGGAAGTGTGAACTAGGAGCGAGGGTGAGTCAAGAGGGAGTGCGGACCAATCTTGAGATCTTTAGATATGGTAGAAGAGCAACAATTTCGTTTGGAGTGTATCAATGCTTCAAACCCTTACCATGAATGTGGTGAATATTATTTCTAAAATATTACCAAAGCAAAAGAACGTCGGGAGAAAGAAAAGACAAGAGCGAGTGTGATCCAGGAGGGAGTGCAAGCTAGGAAGGAGTGTAAGCTAGGAGGAAGTGTGAGCTGGGAGTGAGTGCGAGCCAATATTAAGATCTTCAAATATAGTGAAAGAACAATAGATTTGTTCAAAATATATCAATGCTTCAAACCCTTACCATGAATGCAGTAAATATTGTTTAAAAAAAATATATTTAAGCAAAGGAACACCAAAAGAAAGAAGATACAAGAGGGAGTGCAAGCCAAGAATGAGTGCGAGTTGAGAGGGAGTGCAAGCCAAGAGTGATCCCTAGCCCCAACCCCACTATTTATTTTGGAAGGAAAGTCATATTTGAAAGCCCTAATGGGAAGTGATGATGTCCTAGCTGGAAGTATGGATGCCCAAGTTGAAGACAAGTGGAAGAGCAAATATATGAAAATTTTGATCCAAAGTAGCAAATGTTGCACCATAAGTGACCATCAAGGATGATATGATTGAGCATGATATAGTGGTTTTGAAAAAGAAGGGGTTAAATCTAAGTGCCATAGATCTTGGCCAAGGTTTTTGGAGATTCAATATTGGATCAAGCGTAAATGGGGATTGAATTCAAATTACTCTAAGTTTTTTTCCTAAAGATTTTTTCCTTGTCATCTTTTCTAATTCATCAGGGATAAAATATTGAGTGGTAGCCCATGGTTTAGAGGGAGAGATACCATTTATTTAAGACCATGGAATGAAAATTTTTCTATTGAGATAGAAACTATTAAGAAGCTTTCAATTTGGGTTAGGATTTTTGGACTTCCATTTTGGCTTATCAATAAGGATGTTTTGAAGAATATTGGAAGTACCCTAGAAGAATTATCAAAGTGAAAACTATGAAGAAAGAGACATAAAATTTTAGTCATGAGAAAAACTTCAAGGTGAAGCAAGGAAGTCATACATTAATAGAAGGTAGATAAGATAAAGGATATTCCACTCCTAAAGAAGGGGTAAAGAAAGACTATCTACAACATCTTATGGAAAATGCCATCATAACTCACTTGGATCAACAATTAGAAGAAATAAAAAAGGATATAGGGGATGAGAAAGTACAATATGTAAGTTCAACTTCAAAAGTAATTAAAAGTTCAAAGGTAAATATAGAGGAAAATCCAAACTCAAAGATGATAGAAGAGGTCAAGATCTTTCTAGGTAACTCATCTTCATTTTCCTCAAGTAATATAGAATCCTCTCGTGGTAATGAAAGTGAAAGTGGTATAGAGGTTATCCCTTGAACTTTAGGGTTTAAGAGCAGCATAATAAAGAAATGAGAATGAAGTCTACAACAATTTAAGGTTTTTAAGGAAGAATAAAAAGGTAATTGCTTTGGAAGAGCATCCTTGCACATTAGGGTTTCTAGGGCAATATAAATAATAATGTGCTTTTATGGTTATTCATTGATCTACAAATCATGCACAACAAGACAAACCTATAGATGATAAGTCTTACTTTGAGCAGTGTGAGAAGATTGAATAGATGGATGAAGATAAAAGTATTGGTGGAAATAAAAAAAGAGAGGAAGATCCAAGAAGCATAAACAAAGATAAAAAAAACCCAAAGGGATATTGATATGGGAAAGCAAAAGCAAGTATTACAAGTATTAACAAGAAGTGGGGTTAAACCCTAAAAATAAAAAATAACAATGAAAATAATATTTTGGAATATTAGGGGCATGAATAAGAACCCTAAAAAAATGTGTTAAGAAACTCTTAGATTGTTATAGATAATATAATTATTTTTATAGATATAAAAAATGGGCAACAAATATTTTATCTATTAATGGTGTTGAATTTTATCTTGACAAAATTTCAATTTTAAAAGGCATGTGTATGAAATGATAAAAAGGAGTTGAATGCGAAAACTTAGGAGTGAGGAAGATGACAAATCTCTTTGATAAGAAAGGAGATGAAGAATATTTTTGATACAAAGGCAGGTTGAATATGATTTAATTCATTTTATAGAAATGTAATAAGAGTAATGTAACGTTTTCTTTTTGTAATGGAAGTGGCCCCAGTAGAAGCCACACATAGCCTATTTAATATATATAATTAATTATTATCCAATGGCATTAGCTCAAATGGTTAGATTCCTGATATATGTTTAAATAGCCAACTTGTTGTAATACCACTCTTCGACGATGATGTGATATTGGAAGTTTAGCTTTCTGCAATCTTGGTAAATATTTGACTTTCTATGATATTGCAAAGCTTGGATTTCTATGATCTTGTCAAAAGTTTGGCTTTGCAAAAATTTGAATTTCTATGATCTTAGCAAAGGTTTGACTTTTTATGATCTTCACAAAGGTTTGGTTGCTTGTGGTTGTGAAACATAGAGAACATATTTGTTGTACAAGATATTGAGACCCTTTCAAAACCTATTTCTTATAAAGCCAATAAATCCTTGGTTTAATATAACCCACACCATGATTCAAATATTAGTTGCACCATATAAGCTATATAACTCAATGTGACTAAGTTGATGTAAAAGGAAAAGAACAACCCTTTGAAAACCTTTTTTAATGCTTGTGAAGTAGGCTAGCTAACAAACTCCTTCCCAATATAATAATAAACTAAAATAAGAAAACATTTGTTATCAGTGAGAAACCCCTACAACCAATGCTAAGGACTAAGCATTCCTTTTTTTTTAATTGGTGAAAAACCCCTATGACCAACACTTAGGACGGAGCATTCTCATCCCAACCATGACCCCTCGTAAGGTTGAGAGCTAAGCTTTGTTGGCAATTTTGGGTACTTTGGGTACATTCCCTTTGCTCAAGTGTATAAGTTGTTATTGATGTCAAGAAGCTTTTGAAGGAATTTGATTTGATGTAAAATAATTTGTTTTGATGAAGGTTACGGCTTGACAGGTTCGAAATAAAGTTGGAAAAGTGTCGCGATATCACAACATGTCACGATTTAGCGACTCAAAGAGGAGAGAGAATGTATGAGTCAAAAATGTCACGATTTCGCGACATATTGCAAGGAAGGTTGTACGGACGAAAAAGTGTCATGATTTCGTGACATGTTGCAGGAGAGAGAGTCCGAAAGAAAAAATGTCATGATTTCGCAACATAATGCAGAAGAGAGAGTCCGTAGTGTGAATTATCACGATTTCGTGACAAGTTCAAAGAGAGAAAGTAACACGAAAAGTGTTGCGATTTCGTGACATGCTGCAGATGAAAATGTTCCAAGTAAGAACTGTCGCGATTTCGTGACATGCAGCAAAGGAAAGGTCTCAAAGTAAGAAATGTCATGATTTTGCGACATATTGAAGAGAAAGCTTACGAATGCAGAAAGTGTCACGATTTTGCGACAGATTGAGATGGTAGCATATGGTTGGAGAAAGTGTCACAATTTCATGACAAAAACAAAAAACAGGTCTTCAACAGGAGAAGAGTCACGATTTCATGACAGAAGCAAAATGAAATAGCATGGAAGAAGAAGCGTCATGATTTTGTGACAAATTCAAGAAGAAAGAGCTCAAAGGCGAAAGCGTCACGATTTTGTGACATGTTCCATTTTTGCGAGCGTAAGGCAGAGAAAAGCACAAGGCAGTGAAAGTGTCGCGATTTCACGACATGTTTCATTTTCACTAGTGCAAGCAGAAAAGAGTGCAAGGAAGCGAAAGTGTTGCGATTTCATGACAGAAACTGAAAGGAGGTCTTCAACAGGGAGAAGTGTCACGATTTCATGACAAAAGCAGAGAGGAAGGCTATGAAGACAGAAGTGTCACGATTTCATGACAGAAGTGAAGACAAAGTCTACAGAGGTAGAAGTGTCATGATTTCACGACAAAAGTAGAAAGGAGGTCGACGAAGGAAGAAGTGTCGCAATATCGCGACAAAAGCAAAGTTGATGCTAACAAAGATAGAAGTTTCGCGATATTGCAACAAGAGCTTAGTTGAAGTCAACAAAGGCTGAAGTTTCACGATATTGTGACAAAAGCCAAAAGAAAGTGTACGGTTGCAAAAGTGTCGCGATATCGCGACATGTTGTAGTTTCACGACAGAAGCTATAGAAGAGTTATAGAGGCAGTGAAGCCGACAAAGTCAAATTTTAGCCGACGAAGATTAGGGCTTGTAGCCGATGAATATTAGGGTTTGCATTTGGTATAACAGCCAACTAAGATTAAAGTTTTCATTATGAAAATTTTGTTATAAAAGGAGGGCTGTTGGGAGAAGTTGAGGGGAGAAAATGATGTGTTGTTGAAGTGTGAAGTTCGCAGATAGTGCATAGAGCAAGAATTTCGATCGCTGAGAGCAGAGTGCGAAATTCAATCGTAGTGTGCAAAGTGCATTTTGTCGAATCATTCTAAGTGTGAAAGATCGCAAAGGAAGTAGAGAGTGTGAAGACGATGCTGCTGTGATTGCGCAGAGGTGCAAAGGTTGAAGTTCGACCAAGTGCAGCTGTGATTGCACAAAGAGAGCAGAGGGTGTAGAGAGCACAAAGGGCAAAGACAAATGCAAAGTGCTACTGCTTGAGGACAGAGGTGCATTGGTTCTTTGAGAAGAACTTGAGGACAGATTTGGCAAGTCTTTGAGAAGGATTTTGTGTAGAGGATTGATTTGTTCATAGTTGGACAGATCTGACAGATAGAGGAAGACTTGTACTAGACTGACTAATTGTGTTTGGTACAGGTTGCTGAGCTGCTGTGGACGTTATCATAGAAGGTAGAGGTCTCTTAGGCTAAGCATTAAGGACAGGAGGTCTTCGATGGAAAAGAGTTCCACGTGCTGGCAAGAGGTAGAGGCAGTTGATCTTCTGAGGGATCATTTCCAGTGTAGAGGGGAAGGTATCTCATTTGAGCCGAGGCTCATAAACATTGTAATTGGGAAGGATTCCCAAAGAACTTTGAGATAACTTTTAGAAAAAAAAATTTAGACGTAGCCCAACCATTTTGGGTGAACCATGTTAAAATTGATGTCACTTTGTGGATGGTTTTGTGCATTGCTTTAATATTGCTTTAGGTATATTGCTTTACTGTTTTGAAATATAAAAGAAAAAAATAAAAAGAGGTCTTATACTATTCACCCCCCCTCTCAGTATAAGCTTGTGTTCTTCAATTGGTATCAGAGCGGGTGCCTTCAGAAAGTTTAACAGCTTGAAGGAAAAGCTACTAAAGAACACAATGGATTATTCAAGTGGCAATGCAACACCTATTCTTGATGTGTCAGATTTTGGTATTTGGAGTGCAAGGATGAAGGTTCATCTAATGGCACTTGGTAATGAGATATGAGAAGTAATTGAAGATGAGTACACTATTCCTGTACATGGTCCAAATACTAAAGAAGAAAGGCTCCTACATCACAACAATTCAAAAGCAATGAATGCAATTCTGAAAGGCTTACAGAAAGCAGATCTCACCAAAGTGATTCACCTGCAATATAGCTAGTGAAATGTGGAAACGATTGCGGGTGGTTCATACAGGTGATACAAATGTCGAAAAGGCCAAGTTGAGACACTTCAAAGGTATGTTTGAACAACTCAAGATGAATGATGATGACAAGATTAGTGACTACATGCTTCGTATGGATGAGGTTGTTAACTCCATGAAAGAATTAGGTCTTGAGCTTGCTGAAAATGATGTTTGTGATAAGATTTTAAGATCTCTTCCTAATAGATTTAGTGAAAAATTTTCTGCTATTGAGGAAGCTAAAGATTTGGATAAGTTGAAAAAGGATGAGCTACATAGTATACTTGCAGCATTTGAGTTGAGAACTCAAGTGAAGGTTGATGTTAAGAAAGAGGCAGCTTTCAAGGCTACCAAGAAATCCAAGGGTAAACAGCTTCAAGAGAGTGCTGAGTCTTCTAGTGATGAAGAGGCATATTACAAAAAGAAAGGCAAGTTCTCTAGAAAGAACAAAAACGTGAAAAATATAAGATGTTTCAATTGTGAAAAGTTTGGTCATTATGCTACTGACTGTACTGTTCTCAAGAATGAAAGTGATGAAGATAAACAGGATTCTAAGAGCAAAGATTCTGAAAAGCACAAGCATCACAGGAAGAACAAAGATGAGCACAAAAATCAAGGAAAGAGGTATTCTCACAAGCACAAGAAGAGTTTCTACCTAGACAAAGCAAGTAAGTTTTCTAGTAGTGATAGTGAAAGTTCTTCAAGTGATGATGAAAATGAGATGTTGTTCATATCAAAAAAAGAGGAAGAACCGAAACATAGATTCATTATCATGAAATGTCTTAGATGTAGAAATTTTGGTCACCTTGAGGATGATTGTACAAATAATGATTTGGTTTCTAGTATGTATGAGGATGCTTCAGAAAACTATAAAGAAGATGCTTGTATGGTTTTTGAAAAAGGTAGCACCTCTAGTGATAAGAAATCTGGAAAAGGCTTTGATGATTCAGAAAGCAAACAAATAAAGGATCTTGAAAGTGAACTTATTAATGCTCTTAGTGCTTTGAAAAAGGAAAGAAAGAAGAATGATAGACTCAAGGATAAGTTAGATGAATGTTGTATGGAGATAGATGATCTTATAGAAAATATTGATTTCTCTATAGCTAAGACACAAGAACTCAAGGATGAGTTAGAATCTAAGGTTCTTGAGTATAGTGAGTTAGAATAGAAAATGGCTTCTTTGAAAGAAGAAACTAAAGAGTATAAGGATAAGCTTTACAAGTTTCAAGATAGCTCCAAAAAGGTTAAGTCACTCATCAAAGGTCAAAGAAAAACAACAGATAAAACATGCCTTGGTTTTGTTAAGCCACACAAGGAACAAGTTGGAGAGTCTAGTAAGAGACTCCAAAAGGAAGAGAGTTTTGATGAATAAAGTATTTCAGATCATGAGTCCTTGAATGATATATGCACAAAAAAAAAATAGATTTCAAAATGAGAAGAAGTTTTCAGGACCTAAGAGGTCAAATAAAAGAAAATTTCAAGGCAGATGTTTTGTGTCACAGGCTCGATCACATGGCTTCACATTGCATGGCTCAAGTGAAGAAGGTAAAAGATAGTGTAGAGCTGAAATTCCAGAATACAGGAACAGGAACAGTGGCATGATCAGGTCCAAGGATCAAGGCATGAACAAGAACAGGGATGAGAATAAGAACAAGAATAGTGACAAGAACAGGAATACGGGCAAAGAGTTCAAGAGAAGGCCCGAAAAGGAAATTATAGACGCTGATGATGATCAGTGCCTAATGGGGGTTTTACTCCCACCCCAGATTTAATCACCTCATCAGGAGGTGGGGGAGGGACTAAGCAAAGAGGCTCATTCTTAGTGTCGAGCCCCAAAGGTGACCCTTTGCCATTGATGACAAAGGGGGAGAGATATGAGTAAGGGGGAGAGCTTCAAGTAAAGAGGAAAGCTTCAAGTCAGGGGAAGCAAAACTTCAAAGGAATATTCTCAGTTGTGGGCACAGTTTCTCAGTTGTTAGCACAGTTGGTTTTAGTTTTGGCTCTTGAGACATGTTTTCAGTAAAGGTTTGCCATCAATGACAAAGGGGGAGATTGTTGGCAATTTTGGGTACTTTGGGTACATTGCCTTTGCTCAAGTGTATAAATTTTCATTGATGTCAAGAAGCTTTTGAAGGAATTTGATTTGATGTAAAATAATTTGTTTTGATGAAGGTTACGACTTGACAGGTTCGAAAGAAAGTAAGTTGGAAAAGTGTCGCGATATCGCGACATGTCGCAGTTTTGCGACTCAAAGAGGAGAGAGAATGTACGAGTCAGAAATGTCACGATTTTGCGACATATTGCAAGAAAGGTTGTACGGACGAAAAAGTGTCACGATTTCGCAACATGTTGCAGGAGAGAGAGTCCAAAAGAAAAAGTGTCACGATTTCACGACATAATGCAGAAGAGAGAGTCCATAGTGTGAATTGTCGTGATTTCACGACAAGTTTGAAGAGAGAGAAAGTAACATGAAAAGTGTCGTGATTTCGTGACATGCTATAGAGTTCGAAGTGAGAACTGTCACGATTTCGTGACATGCTACAGATGAAAATGTTCCAAGTAAGAACTGTCACGATTTTGCGACATGCAGCAAAGGAAAGGTCTCGAAGTAAGAAATGTCACGATTTCATGACATATTGAAGAGAAAGCTTACGGATGCAGAAAGTGTCGTGATTTCATGATAGATTGAGATGGCAGCATACGATTGGAGAAAGTGTCGTGATTTTGCGACAGAAATAGAAAATAGGTCTTCAATAGGAGAAGAGTCGCGATTTCATGACAGAAGCAAAACGAAAGAGCATGGAAGAAGAAGCATCGCGATTTCATGACAAATTCAAGAAGAAAGAACTCAAAGGCGAAAGCATCACGATTTTGTGACATGTTCCGTTTTCGTGGGCGTAAGGCAGAGAAAAGCACAAGGCAACAAAAGTGTCATGATTTTGTAACATGTTTCGTTTTCGCTAGTGTAAGCAGAAAAGAGTGCAAGGAAGCGAAAGTGTCACGATTTCACAACAAAAACTGAAAGTAGGTCTTCAACAGGGAGAAGTGTCACGATTTCATGACAAAAGTAGAGAGGAAGGCTATAAAGACAGAAGTGTCATGATTTTGCGATAGAAGTGAAGACGAAGTCTGCAGAGGCAGAAGTGTCACGATTTCGTGACAAAAGTAGAAAGGAGGTCGATGAAGGAAGAAGTGTCACGATATCGCGACAAAAGCAAAGTTGATGCTGACAAAGACAGAAGTGTCACGATATCGTGACAAGAGCTTAGTTGAAGTCAACAAAGGCTGAAGTGTCGCGATATCACGAAAAAATCCAAAAGAAAGTGTACGGTTGCAAAAGTGTCACGATATCGCAACATGTTGTAGTTTCATGGCAGAAGCTACAGAAGAGTTATAGAGGCAGTGAAGCCGACAAAGTCAAATTTTAGTCTACAAAGATTAGGGCTTGCAGCCGATGAAGATTAGGGTTTACATTTGGTATAACAACCGACTAAGATTAAAGTTTTCATTATGAAAATTTTGTTATAAAAGGAGGGTTGTTGGGAGAAGTTGAGGGGAGAAAATGATGTGTTGTTGAAGTGCGACGTTCGCAGATAGTGCGCAGAGAAAGAAGTTCGATCATTGAGAGCAGAGTGCGAAATTCGATCATAGTGTGCAGAGTGCATTTCGTCAAATCATTCTAAGTGTGAAAGATCATAAAAGAAGTAGAGAGTGCAAAGACGGTGCCGCTGTGATTGCATAGAGGTGCAAAGGTTGAAGTTCGATCAAGTGCGGCTATGATTGCGCAAAGAGAGCAGAGGGCGTAGAGAGCACAAAAGGCAAAGACGAATGTGAAGTGTTGCTACTTGAGGACAGAGGTGCATTGGTTCTTTAAGAAGAACCTGAGGACAGATTTGGCAAGTCTTTGAGAAGGCTTTTGTGCAGAGGATTGATTTGTTCATAGTTGGATAGATCTGACAGACAGAGGAAGACTTGTACTAGACCGACCGACCGTGTTTGGTACGAGTTCTTGAGCCTCTGTGGACGTGATCATCGAAGGCGAGAGGTCCGTTAGGCTAAGCATTGAGGACAGGAGGTCTTCGGTGGAAAGGAGTTCCACGTGATGGCAAGAGGTAGAGGCAGTTGATCTTCTGAGGGATCATTTCCAGTGCAGAGGGGAAGGTATATCCTTTGAGCCGAGGCTCATAAACATTGTAATTGGGAAGGATTCCAAAAGAACTTTGAGATAACTTTTAGAGAAAAGTTTTGTGGACGTAGCCCAGCCATTCTGGGTGAACCACGTTAAAATTGATGTCACTTTGTGGATGGTTTTGTGCGTTGCTTTAATATTGCTTTGGGTATATTGCTTTACTATTTTGAAATATAAAAGAAAAAATAAAAATAGGTCTTATACTGTTCACCCCCCCCTCTCAGTATAAGCTTGTGTTCTTCAAGCTTATCAATAGGGGATGATAACACACACATGCCATAGTTTAAACCTTGGACCTCCCAAAGAGATACCAAAAACCTTTGTGTTAAGAAGGAAACCCACTACTTCAACCTTGGGGTTTGTCACCAATCCCATATGGATATACCCTGAGGCCTCTATAATGATTTTTTTTTATGTCCACAAAGACATAACAGGGGGTGGTTTGAACATTGGACCTCCTGTTAATCTCAAGGTCATGTCTCAGAAACCAACTGCACTTCAAAGATGCATAGGGGGTGGTTCGAACACTGGACCTCCTGTTTATTAATTTCGAGACCATGTCCCGAAAACCAACTATGTTACAAAGACACATAAATCCTTTGTGTTAGAAAGGAAACCCACTACTTCAACCTTAGGGCCTATCACCAGTCCTATCCGAGTATACCCTTAAGGCCTCCATAGTGGATTTTTTATGTGTCCACAAAGAAAATATAAAAACATTATAACTAAAAATAATAATTAATATTATCAGGATAACACAACGATTCGGACTTTGGCTCTTCTTCGAGAGGTCCAAGGTTCAAACCCGTGGTGTAGGTAAATGTGTGTGTATAGCTGTGTTTGGCCCCTATTGATAAGCTTAGCTCTTACCCTTATGAGAGGTCATGGTTGGCATGGGGATGCTTAGTAGGGGTTTCTCACACTAACCTAATAAATAATAATAATAATAATAATATTAAATATTAATATATAATTTAGTTGCAAGCTTATTGCGGTGGTAAGGACTTTGGCCTCTCTTTGAGAGGTTTAAGGTTCAAACATCACTTAGTATAGGGGGACCAAGACCCCTCATAAAAACCTATGTAAACTCATTGAAATTTTCAAGTGGTATTAGTTCAACTGGTTAGACTCCTGAACATTTCAAGGAGGAGCCCAGGTTTAAATCTTGCCAAACAATACAGGGATAATATCCAAGATTTGTTGTAATACCAACAATGTGGTGATGATGTAATTCAGGTGGAGGTCGTTTCAATCCCATATAATCCATTGAAAAAATATATATAATTTATCATAAATCTTTTTATTTTATAATTAAAATGCCCATTCATATATTAACCATTTTAACATGTTAAATTTATTTTTAAAAAAATACTATTCTCGAAAACATTGGATATCGTTTATTCCACAATACTTATAATATTAATGTATTTTAATTTAAATATATAAAACGAACCATTTGAATAGGTTTAAATGTTTCCTAAGGAGGTGCCAAATGATAGAAAGGAGTTTGACAATATTTTTCCCTCGTTTCTCACCTGATTTAAGTTTATCAACGAAGATTATGTCGAGATATAGTCCGTTATATATAATGTTAACTATGGACAATATATAATGAGATCTAGATATTACAGATCTAGATATTAGATTAAGATATGAGATACGGATCATTTCATTCCTTAATTTGTCATATTCACTATGAGCCCCAAAAACACAAAAAATCAAATCCTTGTTGATTTTTTTTATATGCTAGAGTATGAATGCAACTTATTTATTTATATTTTTATATTGAAAATATATTTAAAAAATCATGCGAGTAATTAATTTTTAATAATTTTAAAATTATATAAATATATGAGTGAAAGAAAATGTTAAAGGCCAATACATTGAGCATAGCTGTTTGAATCCACCATGGATTGTATTTTAAATTATTTTACGTATAAGAAGATTCATGCAAATATTTTGGTTATAATTATTTGAATGTAGTCTCACAAGGTACAATGGTTTTGCTCTTCTTTGGAAGGTCCAAGCTTCAAATCGAAGCGTGAGCGAGTGTGTGAGGGGGTGGTTGTGTGTTAAATTCTTTATTGATAAGCATAGCTCTCAACTTTACAAGGGTCATGGTTGGGTGGAGACTGCCCAACCCTGTGTGTTAAATTTCTTATTGATAAGCATAGATCTCAAATTTACAAGGGTCATGGTTGGGAGGAGACTCTCCAACCCTGCGTGTTGGTCGTAAGGGTTTTTCACAATAACCAAATAATAAAATAATAATTATTATTATTTGATTGAATAATATAGGTTTTAATTTTTATTTTTATTGGTTATATGAAATTAAGACTAGATTTTACTTGTATCATATGGTGGTATTATAATATATATAAATACATAAATAAAATAATATAATATAATATAATATAATGATATTAGTTTAATTATTTAAATTTCTTAATTTAAAGAGACCTGCGTTCAAATCATTGTATTTTTTTTAATATTATTTTTTTCAATGCACAGGAATAACCTTTTGCTCCACCTCTTTCAATGTTTGTGAGAGGACTTGAAGGGGCTCAGGATTAGAATTGTCAACCTCAAGCTGGCAAATACTCAGGCAAAACCAGTCGATCTACTAGATGTACTATCTCCGCATCTCCACCCAAACGATTGTGATATTAATGTAATATGAATGGGACCATTTTGACTTTATATAAACAATTAATAAATTAATATGGATCTCCTTCTTAAGAGCCTTAACAATTATTCCGCCCAAACGATTGTGATATTAATGTAATATGAATGGGACCATTTTGACTTTATATAAACAATTAATAAATTAATATGGATCTCCTTCTTAAGAGCCTTAACAATTATTGATCCAAGAATTTGATTTTTTTGACATAGTTTTAGGCTTGAAAATACCCAAATATATATTTTCTAACCCTAACGACACTATTAGGGACATATCATTGTGCTCAAAACTCTATCTTGATCCATTTAAGAAACATTGAAAATATTAGAAAAAGAACAAAAAATTTAGTAGGTCATTTTTTCGTAGATAAATTATTGATAACTTTTGTGAAAAAACAATCCAAAGGCTCTAAAAAATGCATAGCAAAATACTTATTAAAATAGTAGTATTTATTTTAAAATTTTTATAACCAAAATACATTTTTAACTATGTTTTTGTTTTAATACAAAGAAAATTTGGTAACACAATTGGGTGTTGCCACTATAAACCTAGTTTGTTGAGTTAGACGAAGTCAACTAGACCCACAACCCTTAGGGGCATCAAAATAGGGTAGCTAACCGCTAAACACTCGACTACTACCATCCAACCTATCTCTGTCTAGGTATGTCATGGTTTGAATCTTAGACCTCTCCAAAGAGAGGCCAAAGCCCTAACCACTACGTTGTCCTTGTCAACCATATTTCTAACTATGTTGACATGTCAATAAGAGACAAAACACAAAAAAATAAGTCATATGTAATTTTCATTTAATATGCACTTTGTAACTGATGAAAGGTGATCATTACGTTTCCATATGCATGACCATCTAACACATGGAAGGAGTTCACATTTCCATATGGGTTACCTTCTATATTCAATGCAATGGATTTCCAATACACCAAATCTTGTATAAAGAGAGATGCATCCCTTAATATACAAAGCATGAGTAATGGATGCAATGTTATAGCCTCAAAGATTGCTTGCATTGTATTATATTTTTTTAGCAATACAATCATTATATTATATTGCTTATGTACATTTTTATTCTTGTTTGTTTATTTTTTAACAAAAGTTTTATATTATTTAATATAGCATTAGGATTACAAGTTGTTTAGGTGCTACACGCATCATAAGCAAACCAAGGATGCATGTAGCCACAATGAAGCCCACAAGGACAAAATACCTATAAAAAACAAAATCTCTTTCGTAGTATATTTGAATTAACCAAAACAAAGAAGTCTCTGGTCCACAATAATTTGTAGAACAAACATAGCCAATATGCTTAGTTTATGTGGTTATCTCTTAAGTTATCATAATTCTTGGTTTTAAACTTTCTTATGTGAGTTGAAGAAGGATGCAAAAGAAAGCCTTCATTGACCTTTTTATTTTTCAAATGGTTCCACTTCCTAGAAATGTGATGTCGATTAATCTGTTCAAAATATCCCAAAGCCATATAGACTTGATTCAACAACAATCGAAGCAAAATAGTCTTGACCTTTTGTTTACCAAAAAAAACTATATGATTAACTTAGAGTCCCCATAAAATAAAAGAGTTTTGATAATTTCTCTTGTTGCTAGAGTAAGACCAAATTTGCAGCCCAATAACTTAGCTACATTATTGGTGGTTTGTCCTAAATTTTGGCAAAATTCAAGAATCTTGGAGTATGGTCCTAACCATAAAACTCCTCCAACAACTATTCTAGGGTTAGACTTTGAAGCTCCATCAAAGAATAGAACTGAAAAATAAAACACAGTTGAGAAGTCAGTTTGTTGACAATAAAGGTGCTAATTAGATCTTGAAGATTTCAATTTTTGAGGATGCATAACTCAACTCTAGAAAGAACACTTTGAAATTGCTTAGCTTTATAGAAGGCTTTGGCATTTTCCATGATAGCATGCTTTATATTGTGTATCAAAACTACCCTATGAGTTGATTTTCCTTCAAACATTCTACAGTTCTTGTCCATCCATATATACCACATGTAATAAGAAGGAAATGAAGAGCATAAAATTTTTATGAGAGGCTTACATTGAAATGAGTTGAGGTGCTTTTTGTTCCAACTTTTAGTACAAGATTCAAGATTTAATTTACTTCTAATGCAAACCTCAAAGCTAAGAGCAAACAAGATCCAAATTGTAGTAGCTTCCTCACATTTAAAAGAATTATGGGTTTGATTTTTACAGTCGTTAAGGCATTTAAAACAAATATGGGGCCCAAATACATCTTTTAGAGAGGTTTTCCTTGTAAAATTTTATTTTGTTGAACTAGCCATTGAATAATTTTTTTTTTTTGGTGATATTTTGACCCCAAATGTGATTCAATTTTTTGTCTAGAGGCTCACTTCTTTAGAGATATGTACTAGCCTTGATTGAATAGTTGCTTGAAAAATTAATTTTACCCCAAATAAAGTAGTATTTATTGTTTCGGTCTGTGGGAAAAATACCAACAAATTGCTTTTGGAAATAAAAATATTCTGGTTTGTTTTACCCCAAATAAAGTAGTCTTCATTGTTTCGGTCTGTGGGAAGAATACCAAAAAATTGCTTTTGGACCTAAAAATATTCTGGTTTGTTATACTCTAATATTTTTGAATTACACTCTTTCATGATCTTAATTCAAAATTGTAAGTTTTAAATTGGTTAAAGTTTTGGGTTTCACATCAATTATATAAAAATTAACTTGAATCTACTTCTTAAAAGTCTTGGTAATTTTAAAATGGTTATATGGAATTGAAACGAGCCCTAATTTTATTGTATCATGACCACATGATGATATTACAACTTGATAATTATATGTATATTGTTGGATAAGATTTGAATCTGGTCATATTCTTGAAAGTTGAGGAATTTAACCAAACGAGCTCATGTCATTTGATATACTTGAGTTTCAATTAATATTATATTTATATCAAAATATCCTCTCTTTTTTGGATTTGGTTATTGTGAGAAATCCCTATGATCGATGTACAGGGCTGAGAAGTCTCCTCCCAACCATGACCCCTCCTAAAGTTGAGAGCTATACTTATCAATAGGGAATTTAACACAAAGCCACCACACACCCACCCCCTCACACACACACCCACACCGTGGTTTGAACCTTGGACCTCTCGAAGAAGATCCAAAGCTCGAATCGTTGCGCTGCACCCCATGTGCTCCTTTTTTATTTATTAATTTATTTATAAATTTTGATATTTTAAAAATATTTGTAAAAATTTATTTGTATTTAAAATTCACCTTTTAATAATTTTATATGGGAAGTAGTTTTCAAACAAATTAGATTTTTCATGTAATAAGCTTTCAAGGTTTATAGATTTTAATAGATGTTTTTTTTTCATATTATATTATGATAAAATATTAAGCACATTGTAAGCATTTATGCTTTTAGAGACTTGATTTTGAACCTTATAAAAAAATCCATCTTAACCACTTAAGATCTGTAGACACCTAAAACATGTCATGTTTGGGGGAGCTACTCACATAGGCACATTCATAAGATCATATGACATAATCTTGGACTTTCCAAGCATCAAAAGTGGTTCTCACCACTCATATGGGGCATTCTGAGCCCATCCAAGCTTAGCCGCTCAAGACTAGAGTGACCAGACTTTAGCCGCTCAAGCCTAGAGCGGCCAGACCTTAGCCACTGTAGACGACAGTGGCCAGATCTTAGCCACTACAGACGACAGTGACTAAGCCATAAAAAGCATTTTGTCGATAGATATGCCCAATCACGGGTGGAAGTGGTAGTCTGCATGCAATAAAGGTGAGCGGGAGTAACTTTGCATTCCCTTTCATGGCCAGTTCACATAGGAGACTTGAGTTTGCATTTAGACTTCAGTTAACTGGTCTTTAAACATAGAAAAGACAAAAGCTTCTCATGCTAACCTTCACTACGCATGAGGGATTCAGTCCTAGGGTTTGGGCATAGACCTAGGGTTTCACACACTTTAAAAGGTGCAAGCCTAAGAGCACCAAGGAAGAGAGAGAGAGACATAGGATTAGATAATCATCAGAGATCAATATCAGAGCAGAATAAGTCCAAATTTGAGGAGAGCTTTCAAGACTTGGAGAGCTTCCCTTGGAGATCACGTTTACGATGAAGCCCTAACAAATTGGAGAGCAAAGCAATCACCATTTTAGAACATCAGATACAAGCTTTGATCCATAGCTTTGGAGCAAAGAGAACGAGATTCACTTTAGCGGCCGCTATCATTGGACAGTGGCCCACAAGCCTAGCTTAGGGTTTTAGACATTAGTTTCATTATTCTATTTAGCATATCATTAGCATAGCATCATTTCATTCATTCACATTCATAGCATTAGTTTCATTTGCACTTGCTTTCATTTGAGTATATTCATTGCTAACAACCTCATTCGAGGAGGCAATCTCGAACATCTAAGCGTGTGTTGTTGTTTCATTGCTCACAGGGCCACAGGTTCATCGGACGGAAGCTACAACATATGAGAGCAAAAGGATCCCTCTAGGAAATAGACCTAGAGAAGGAGGCATCTATAAGCCCTCATACATTTCTATGTGCGGAACCGAGAAGCTTGTGATAGTGCACCACCCCTTTGCGAGGGGACATCTTACCCACTTGTAACCTTATTGTATCAAAATGGGTATCCCTAAGAGGGACCGACATGTAACCGAGTTTCAATATGAATAAAGAGATCTATCTTTGTTGCTTCCATGTTATATGCTTTTTCATGGTCTTTCATTTCATTTTGGGTTTAACACATTTGCAAGTAGAGTAAGAGTGGTGTGTACGCCCCGGGGTCGCTACAGATGGTGATCACGATGGGACATCCACTGATTTTTCATTTTTCTACCTAGATACTGACTTAGTTTTGTGTGCAGGCTTAGCCGCTCTGGTCTACAATGGCCAAAAATCAGCCGCTCTGAGCCACAATGGCCAACAGAGCCTTAGCCGCTCCTGCTAACAGTGGCCAAAAACCAGCCACTCTAGTCGACAATGGCCAACACTAGAGTGCAGCAGAGGATAGAACCTTGGTTCTCTGAGCTGGATTAGAGGTTGGTACAACTTCTCTGATATTTTACAACTTTTTATCTACTTCTATGTGTCTAAAATAGTGAACTTAAAGCACATTTCTATTTGGGAATTGAAAGAATAAAAGAAGAAAGAATTAGGTATTTTGCATATCTTAGATCTTCTTTTAGATTTCCACTAGGCATTGCTAGGAACAACGGCTTATGCTTGAAAATTTTACCCTAGGATCCAATGTGCTAGACATTGTATGTTGTTTGCTTGCTTTGAGGCCTTGCAAGAGGCCATATTTGCATGAAATAAAGTGCACCCATACAAATCATAGTAGTTCATGCATATTTCTGAATATTGAAATGTATTTTGCACTTAGGCATATAGGAAAGAGTCATTTCTGCTATATTATGCACTTTACTTCATGCAAGCTTAAAATGAACACCACACACGCACATATCATTTAAACATTGGGGAGTTGGATTTCATCACCAACCCTCAATTCAGTCCGGTGATGTTGGAATTCATCTCCTTCCACTAGTTTGCCCCCTAGATTCTCCTAGAAATAGATTGAAGAACTTCTTCATAGTGACACTAAGTTACTGGTGTTCAAACTATCTCCCACTATTGGAACATTCATTGGTTCAGAGTGGAAGAGCTAGGCGAACCCCCCACTGGGATTTCAGTGGTGTACCCTAGTCTCTTTTGGGAAATCATGTTTGGCATGAGTACTCTTGATTATCACTATGGATGAGTCTCCTCATTTCCAAATCCAAAGCAAGAAACAAGAAACAACAAAACATCAAAACACAACAAACAATTTAGGGCACACTTAAAATCGTAAGCAAGATAAACATTTGCTTGATATTGTTTGTGCAACACAAAAGCTAAAGTTTCCAAAAATGATGGTCAAAACAAGAAGTAAACAACCTCGGTCTGACATCGAAGTGGGATCTGAGGCAACTCATACCCTTAGGCGAAGCCACAGTAACATTGAAAGACCTACTCGAAAGACCGTGAGATGTAGTTCCATGAGTCTAAGAGGTGATAATTCAACCCTTGGGGGATCTCCTCGAGAAACCCCAAATAGGGAACCACAACATGAAACTACATCTCATAAACACAAAGAGGCCTCATGGCCATCATCATCAAGGAGACATGAGGAAACCTCAAGGGCTTCCTCTAAACGCATAGAAACTTCTCAGAGACATGAGGAAGCTTCAAGAGCTTCCTCCTCACATAGACATAAAGAGGGTTCTAGACCCCGTTATTCACATAGAGATGATGAGGTTTCCCCATATCCATCCTCATGGAGGGTAGAGAGGGCTACAAAAACCTCATCACCACAAAGACACACAAGAGTCAAAACATCTCAACATTCACATGCAACACTTAGAATAGATCAGCCCACTAAGGGGTAGGAAACTAGAAACACATCCAGTCATAGACATCAAACAGAAGATATCCTTCAAACAAGAGGAAGGATTCCATTAGACTATGACCTCATTGGAGTGAATGGCACCCCATAGGATCAGCCATGGAAAACAAGATAGTTGGATGAGTTGGATCGGTTGCACCCGAGGCCACCACCCAAAACTGTAGCCACAGAGAACTCTGCATCCGAAAGTTCATGAACTGTGACTTCTAAGCCCACTTCTCAAACTGGTGGTGCCTCAGGGTGACCCCATAGTAAACATACAGAGTCTGATCATAGAGATGCCCAACAATATACTGAACAAGTCACACTAGCTAGCCAAAGCAAGGAGATAGCAGAAACCTCTTCGAGGAATCTATGAATCAGAACTACAAGAATGGAGTCAGATAAGCATGAGTCTTCTATAACCATGCAAATCAACCATGTGTGATGGTTAGAAAATGCCTTGCATAAGGAGTGAGAGCTTGTAGAAGCTCTTGAACATGATAAAAAAAGAGAATGGTTGTTATGCAAACATGAGCAATGCTTAAGAGAGCAAGTTGAGCAGCTAGCTCGTAGCAACCAACAAGCAAATAGAGATCAATGCACTGACTCACAATAGAATGGGTGCACTAGAAAAGAAAGTGACCCACACCAAAATCACCCTCCAAATCATGAGTGGAATCCAACTAGGGGGGAAATGGTAGACTTAATAAATCAAGATCAGGCGTATCCTGGATCCCCTCGTAGGAGGGAAGAAAATAGAGCAAATCAAATGGATAGAGTGCTACCTCCACCATCACCATGGGGGGTTTGCAAGAGGAAGAACTCCTTGCTTCAAAGGTATTTCAAGAGCTTACTAAAAATATGAAAGCCTTTGAGAAACAAGAGGTTGTTGGGAGCCAACCAACATTGAGAAAAATACACAACCAACCATTGTGTCCATCAGTTCCTAGCCCTCCCTATCCTAAGTATTTTGAGATGCCTAGGCTAGAGAAGTTTAAAGGTGAAGAAGATGCACAAGAGCATGTCACCAATTTCATCAATGCATATTTTCATCTTGAAGACAATGATGCTCTTATGCTAAGGACATTCATCATGACATTTTTGGGTGCAACCACTCAATGGTTTAACCAATTGCCCAAGCACAACATATCCAACTTTGAACAACTCGTGAATGCCTTTCTGAAGTATTTCTCCTTTGGTGCTAAGAGGAAGGTAAATCTCTTGGACCTAGCCAATTTAAGACATTATGATGATGAGCCAGTAATGGATTACGAGAATAGATGGAGAAAAGTCATGGTAAAATTATCATTCTTCATTCCCACAGAGGAAATCGTCCAGATGTTCGCCAAGAGTTGTTCCAAACACATTTCCCTCTTGCTACAACTACAAAAATACCCCTCATTTGAGGAAGCTTTGGCACAAGCCAAACTCATTGAGGACATCAAAGTAGATGAGGGAACCATAAAACTCTGAACCAAGGAGTGGAGCAAAAAAGACAAGAATGGCAAATATAAGCAGAAGCAGGCAAACCCTGCCCCAGTAAATCAAGTGGTATTGGCTACGCCTAAGGATGGGGCTGCACAATAGCCCCAAAATTATCAAGCATAGCCCCCACTAGCCAACTATGATCAAAAGAACAATCAAGGTCGAAACAAAGAACGCAAACCCCCTCATTATTTTATGCCATTGACAGAATCAATGCAATCAATCTTCAATCAATTGAGCGAGGTAGGAAAGATCAGATTCCCTGATATACCTCTTATAGATCCCAACCATCCCAAGCCAAAAGGATATAGGGAAGATCAATTCTACCCGTATCACAGGATATCGGGGCATAATATCAAAGTTTGTGTTGGTTTCAAACATCAAGTGCAAAACATGATTGAGGCGGGAGAACTAAAAGTGGACAACCCACTGGCCCCTAACAATAGAGATATGGGCATCTACAGAAACCCGCTGCCAAATCATGAGGCCCCTAGAGAGCAAGGGGCCCAAGTCAATCAGGTCCGAGTTGATATACCTACCCACGAATGTGTTGGGATGGTCGAAATTGTCAATATAGCAACCAGGAGTAGATGGTATGGTCAACCGCAACCTCCTGTAGCTCCTATGAATGTCCTAGCTACACCAAGGTAGAGGCAGGGGAAAAACAACCTTCCAGGTCCACCAACTCGACCTGTGGTAACTATCCGGAGTAGACTTGAGCAAAACTTACAAATAAAATTTGGCTAAGCTATCCATTTATGAGCTCATACAACAGTCCCCAAAGCATAGGGAGACCTTGATGGAGATTTTAAGGTCAATTGAGATCCAACCGCAAGATCCAAATGCATTCACCCATTTTGTGGGACAAGTACAAGAATTCCAGGAACCTGTAATTTGATTCTATGATTATGAGATTAAGACAGTACCTACTGCCTTACCAGACCCTCCGCTGAACATTGTGGCATCAATCAATGATTTACCTTTTAAGTGGGTCTTGATCGATACAGGTTCATCAATCAACATCATCACAACAATGGCAATAGAACACCTTAAGATCCCCAAGTCCAATATCATTTCGGGAGCCTATACACTAAGAGCTTTCAATGATGCTTTATGCAATACTATGGGAACGATAGTCCTACCTATCAAGGTGGGGCATAAGACCATCCCCATGATGTGTCATGTCTTGGAAGGGGCCATGCAATATAACATCCTCCTAGGGAGACCTTGGATAAGGGACATGAAATGTGTTCCTTCAATTTTACACCAATGTGTCAAGTATGTGCATGATAACAAAGTCTACATGGTGTTGGCCGATGAGGAGCCATTCAAGTATGTTCATCAAGTGGATTTTCTAGGAGAGTTTGTGATTCCTTCTGCTCACTTGTCTGTAGGACCCTCATATCCAGCCATGCAACTGAGTAACAAAGACAAAGGGGTATGAAAAGACCCATCTGCATCAACACCTCATCTTGCGCACAAAGTGGCCAATGCTTCTAATCAACCATCAATACCTAAACCAAAAAATAATCAGAAGCTAAAGGCACCTATGGTTGAGGAAAAAAACTCAAGGAAATGCTAACCATAGCTATTGAAGAAGGTCCAAGTCCCATGGATGAAGAAGATCATCAAGACCAAGTCGAAGATGATGACTACCACCCCGCTTCGCTAGTGTCATCCATGGGGTCATCCACCTCACATACGACTATACATTTGGCAAGCATAGGGATAGGAGAGTATCTTGTGTAGAACATAACCTTTACACCTATCATAGAGTCTACACAAGATATGGGACATCTAAAGGATCTAAGGCCACTAGTAGGAATAGTGGTTCCACTTGGAATCCCTCCCAACCAGACAAATTTTATCTATGCTAGACTAGACTGCACCCATAAGTCTACGAAAGAAGAAGAGGACAATGATGAATTATTCACTATTAATGTTCATTACCTCTCTAATACTGAGTTCACTTTAAGCTACTTTGAGTGCTGCCATTGGCATGGTTACGGTCTTGGTATCTATGAGCAGGGATGTAGGCGGCCACTCGAGCCGCAATACCAGCTTCCCACTAATATATTTGGGGTAGGCTATCACATCAGAGGTCGAGATGACTCTCTAGAAGTAGCCTTAGATAGATTGAGCTTGGGGTTAGGAGAAGACATCGATTTTATTCCTTATCACCCACTAAGTTCAAGACTTATGTGCAATAGACAAGTGGTCATGGTGAACATCCCACCACCTGAGACTTATCATCCAAGACTCACAATTGAGGCCATCCCAATGGGTTACAACTCATGGGATGATGAGCAAGAAGAAAATGGATATGTGCCAAGTGATGATGAAGCACAAGAGGGCTTGACCTATCATGGGCCTCGCTACTTACGAAGACTTACTTGGTCCATCCACAATGAGAGTGGATACATATCAGACGAAAGTGACTATGAGTCAGAGGACTCAACAGAGAGAGCCTACTTAGGGGTAAGGCAATGGCCCCATGACTTGGGGTAGCATACTAATGCAAATAGATTCTTCATAAGTGATGAAGAGTATGAGGATGAAATAGAGATGGCTTACTTAGAGCCAAGACATGAGCCCCTCATCTTAGGGCCACACACTAATGCTAATGGCTTCTGGATAAGTGATGATGATTTTGAGGATGAGACTGAGATGGCCTATCTTGGACCTCACCATTTATGACAAGTCAATATGTTGGTGGAAAGAGAAGTGACACTTCATGCCATAGACCCTGGCTTGTGATTTTTAGGGAGACCTATTGACTTAGCTATCATTCATCGCATGGTCAATCCCCCTCCACCAACATTCAAGGAATTCTTAGAACCCAATGATCCTATTGTCAGCCTAGCTCATGGGCTAGATCTAGAGATTCCCATTCCTCTAGAGCCTCATCATGAGCATGGAAGGGAAACCTCAGAGATAAGATTTCACCCATGTGGTCCTAGAGATTTCATCCCATCCATCAATACAATCTCCATTGATTTGACCACTCCACTTCATAACCCAGCCGATCCCACAAAACCTTTGTGTATTGACACAGAGATGATTGATTGGGACCATGCTGATTCACCCATAGAGCCTGAAGATATTTTCTCTAATGAAAATATGTTACAACCATTTCATTTCACACCAGGATGTGCCCATGATGTATTCCATGCTGGTTTGGATCCTGAGTCAGTAGGACCTATAAATCTCATCGATGACATTCACTTGATACCCATGCCTCACCAGTTGGAGGATGGGTCACATATGGCTATAGAAGTGACTTTCGAAGTGGACATTAGCGATGATCCTACTCAACCAAAGAAATTCAAGTTCAGAGAAAGTCTATCTCCAGAAGAACAAGCCATCATAATTCCTCTCCTGAAAGAGAGGCCAAATATGTTTTCTTGGACTTACAAGGATATGCCTAGGATAGATCCAAAGTTAGTCATTCACAACCTTTCATTGGACCCCATGAAGAAACCAATCAAACAGAAGTTGAGAAAAATGCATCCCACCATCGCTTTGATGGTAAAGAACGAATTGCAAAAACTATTGGATGCAGTTTTCATAGTTCCTATCGACTACCTTGAGTGGGTATCGAACATGGTGCCCATGGGGAAACCCGATGGAAGAGTCCATATCTACATAGACTTTAGAGACTTAAATAGGGCAACTCCAAAGGATTCATTCCCATTGCCAAACATAGATGCTCTTGTGGATGTGACCGCAGGTCACGAAATGCTCTCCCTAATGGATGGTTTTTCTGGATACAACCAGATCCAGATTAAACCCGAGGATCAACATAAAACTACTTTCATTACTCCATGGGGAACATTTTGTTACAAAGTGATGCCATTCGGTCTCAAGAATTTTGGTGCCACATATCAGTGGGCCATGACATACATATTCCATGACTACATGCATAAGATCTTAGAAGATTACATGGATGACTTACTTGCCAAGTCCCTATTATGGCAAGAGCATGCTGAAGTCCTTAGAAAAGTCTTTAATCGCCTCATTGAGCATAATGTCAGATTGAATCCTAAGAAGTGCATTTTTGATGTAACTTCTGGAAAACTTTTAGGATTCATAGTTTCCAAGAGAGGCATTGAAGTCGATCCTGCAAAGGTAAAGGCTATACTAGAAATGGCCACCCCTACCAACATTAGGGAACTAAGAAGCCTACAAGGCAAAATAACATCCATCAAAAGGTTCATTGCATAATTATCAGATAAGTGTCGGCCCATGAACCAGTTGCTATGCAAGGATGTCCCATTTCATTGGGATGGAGAGTGCCAACAAGCCTTTGCAGAGATCAAAACTTATCTAGTGATGCCACCAGTGTTGGCTCCACCAAGGCCAGACATACCATTCTTGTTATATGTATCGGCTACTAATTTCGCTTTGGGCACCATGTTGGCCCAAAAGAATGTGCAAAACAAAGAGCAAGTCATATATTACATTAGTCGCACATTGGTGAGTTATGAGCTAGGGTATGCGTATGTCAAAAAGTTGTGTTTAGCAGTGGTCTTTGCAACTCGAAAGTTGTGACACTACATGTTGAGCCATACGACCTATGTTATATCAAAACAAAATCCTTTGCAATACATGATGAGCAAGACATATCACAATACGTGTACCACGAAGTGGATCATGCTATTGATAGAATTTGATCTAGAGTTCATAAGCCAAAATTCCATCAAGGGACAAGTCATAGCAGATCAATTAGTAGAGGTACCTCTTCAGGATAGCAAGCCTCTCACCATAGAGTTTCCTGATGATGCGGTCTTTGCACTATCAGATCCACTAGAACTCGAAGAACCTAAGAAGGAAAGAGACATGTCATTGTTCTTCGATGGTTCGAAGTGTGAACAAGGGGGTAGAGTAGGGATTGTCTTTATCACACCATAGGGTGCTCCATTACCCTTATCATTCAAACTAGACTTCCCTTGCACAAACAACAACACGAAATATGAGGCATTGATCTTGGGACTTCAAACAACCATAGCAATGGGCATTAAAATATTGAATATCTTTGGTGACTCCTTGCTCATAGTAAACCAAGTTAAAGGATTGTTCCAATGTAGGTGCCCACTCCTGAAAGCTTACAAGGAACTTGTTGACACTTACCTAACCCGACTGGAATGGTATGACATCGAGGCAATCCCTCGTACATCAAACAGATTTGCAGACACCATGGCATCTTTGGGATCCTTAATCCCTCAGAATCCATCTGCTGATTTCACAACCATTCATGTGAAAGTGCTCATATTTTTTGCAATATAATGCAAGGTTATTGACAACCTAGAGTCAGTCAACATGATACAAACCGAGCCAAATCAGGGTTGGTCATTCAAAGTTAGAGCATTCTTGCAAACAACCCCTTGGGAATATTTGATCTCTCAAGGTCCTACGAAATGTGGAACAACCATTCATCACAAGGTTGTTTCCCAATCAGTGTTCACAAATGTTAGATCACAAGAAGAGCATGTCATCCTATCCATAGAGGTCATAGCTTATCAAGATTGGCTTGCCCAGTTGCGAGACTTCCTGAAGCTCGAAATAGTACCTCAAGGTCTATCGCATACCAAAATATGAACATTCAAATAGAAAGTGACAAGATACATCTTGCTAGGAGAAATCCTCTATAGACAAGGATATGATGGAGTACTACTCCATTGTCTTGAGCCCCAGGAAGCATCCTGGGCAATTTCACAAGCTCATGATGGTACATGCAGAGGACATTTCAGTGGCATGGCCATCATTAAGCGCATCTTGAGAATGGGTTACTATTGGCCCACCATGGAAAAGGACTACTACGAATATGTCAAGAAATGCATTAAGTGCCAGCATCATGCAAATCTCATGCACTTGCCATCACAAGCCTTACAACCCATCCAGGCAACATGGCCATTCTCGCAGTGGGGACTAGACTTGATTGGGAAGATCTCACCCCCATCCTCAAGCCGACACACATTCATCATAATGGCCACTGAGTACTTCACTAAATGGGTTGAAGCGATCCCCCTAACATCGACAAATGGACCAAGGATTGTGGAGTTTATACTCCATAATATCATAAGTCATTTTGGGGTCCCTTCAAAGATAATATCGGATAATGGGCCATCTTTCAAGAACAAAAATGTGCATGCTTTAATGAACAAATACCATATTCAACATAGTTTTTCAATGCCTTATTATCCGCAAGCAAATGGGCAAGCAGAAGCCTCAAACAAAACAATAGTCTCCATCTTGAGGAAGATGGTGCAAGAAAATCACAAGGATTGGCACATACAATTACCTCTAGCACTATGGGCATACAGGACTAGTGTACGGACACCCATTGGGGCAACACCATTTTCACTTGTATATGGCGTTGAGGCCATCATGCCACTAGAGTTGGAAATTCCAACCCTACGCATAGCATTGAAGGACTTCATAGATGATGATACCGTGTGGCAAGGCCGCCTTGATCAGTTGACGCTTCTTGATGAATGATGAGTCAATGCTTTAGAGCATCTTCATGTTTACCAAGATCGCCTTGTGTGAGCTTACAATAGTAAAGTCCACTTAAGAGATTTCAAAATTGGGGATCTTGTGCTCAAAGAGAACCAACAAAATTCTAATTTACCACCGCATCTACAAGACAAATTCATGATAAATTGGATAGGCCCCTACATGATTTCAGAAAGGGTTGGGCCTAGAGCATATCACCTTACATCATTGGATGGTGTTGAAGAGCCTGAACCTCTCAATATCATTCACTTGAAGGCGTTCTACACATAAAACAAAATAAAAAACACAAAAAAATCAAATATGTCAAAAACACAAAAAAAAACAAAAACACAAAAACATTGTAAAGAATAAAAAATACAAACAAATCATAAAAAACAAAAACAAAAAAATCATTCCAATCAAAATGCTCCAAGGGTATCCAAGCCGCTTGGTCAAATTCCAATCAAAATTCTCCAAGGGTATCCAAGTCACTTGGTCAAATTCCAATCAAAATTCTCCAAGGGTATCCAAGTCGCTTGGTCAAATTCCAATCAAAATGCTCCAAGGGTATCCAAGCCGCTTGGTCAAACTCCAATCAAAATGCTCCAAGGGTATCCAAGTCGCTTGGTCAAATTCAATCAAAATCTCAAGGTATCCAAGCCGCTTGGTCAAACTCCAATCAAAATTCTCCAAGGGTATCCAAGCCGCTTGGTCAAATTCCAATCAAAATGCTCCAAGGGTATCCAAGCCACTTGGTCAAACTTCAATCAAAATGCTCCAAGGGTATCCAAGCCGCTTGGTCAAAAATTCAATAAAAATGCTCCAAGGGTATCCAAGCCACTTGGTCAAACTCCAATCAAAATGCTCCAAGGGTATCCAAGCCGCTTGGTCAAATTCCAATCAAAATGCTCCAAGGGTATTTCATGCTACTTGGTCAAAAATAAAAAGCCCCAAAGGCACAATAAGCCCTTTGGTCACATTAATCAAAAATACAAAAACAACATAAAATCAAAAACACAAAAACAATTGCATCTACATCTTGCATCCACATAGTTGCATTACATTATCATTTCCATTACATTCGCATATGGTATGATCATAGTCTTACAAGTAATGCCACAGTTTGTATCATAAATAAAAACAAAATCCACCATCATCCATTCATTCATGTGTGTAATTGTGTTTCTCAACACAACCATATCAAAGTTGCTATAAGGAACAGGCTAAGATTTTTTGGTTATTCAACCATATCTAGTGGTCTTATCAATTTTTGTGAAAAGCCATATTGATTAGTAGAGAATAAGGAATAGTCATGAAAACCTCAGATATTCAGAATCCCATCACTAATTATAAACACATAAATCCTAGCTGGACAAGGGAAGATGAAAGCTGCATATAGGGTCCTAAGTTACCTTAAGCGAAAAGGGTCATCCTTGCTTATCCCCCTGTGCAACCGGTTCAAAGGTGCTGAGAATTGGAAAAAGGACAAGTTCTGCCCTACCCAAAAATGAGTGATTATCATCACTACATAC
Organism: Wollemia nobilis; assembly: GCA_028583015.1. Classification (NCBI taxonomy): domain Eukaryota; kingdom Viridiplantae; phylum Streptophyta; class Pinopsida; order Araucariales; family Araucariaceae; genus Wollemia; species Wollemia nobilis. Next base: position 3,694,665 of record JAQPPZ010016984.1, read on the forward strand.
ATCCCTTGCTTACATAAAAATAAGCAAAAATCCTGGAACAAAAGCCAAATTCAAATCTCAAAATTCAAAATCTTCAAAAGTCGAACATCAACGCCCAAAGTCATAGATCAAAATATCAAAAGAACAAAAGCAAAATAAATAGTGATTATCATCACTACAAGAATCCCTTGCTCAAACAAAAAAATCAGTCAAAATAAATAGTGATTTTCATCACTAGATATGAGCAAGTATCCCGAGTCAAAATGAAGAAAAAAAGGGAATGGAACTTGAATCCCTGGAATTCTCAGCACAACCGAACCAAAAGCACGATGATATGTCTAATACAAAGGCATTATGCATTTGTGTAGACCAATGTTTGAATGTGGATGAGCTAGCTTTAGGTAACCCAAGGTCACCTAGTGGTATAGTCCAACTGAGTCCAACATAGGATAAGATGAACAATTGAGGTTCCCCGATATTAGCAATGGGCTGAAAGAATCCCGCCTGACATCGGAGGAAAATATTGCGTTATATCTAAATATATTCATTTGCACACATAGGGACAATGAATCCATAGGTCCATGATGAAAGCCTTGCTTCTTCAAAAGTCTAGTATGGTCAGTACGCAACTATTGATAGGGTAACTAGAATGTTTGAATCTCAAGCAAAAGCCCCATAAATTCTTATATAGCAACAAATCATCTCATCAATCATACCAACATTTTCTTTATAAGATTCTATAAATTAGGGGTATCAATATAGTAGGATAGATACCGCATATATATTAGAAATAATATATAGATGACCACTGACTACTTTATATCTTTTAATTTACAGAAACTTATCAAGAAAATACATACATTTCACACCATTACATCTCACATATGAATACTTAATCAATTCTTATGATAGGAGTGATTATTTAAATTCATGATTATTTTTTTACTTTCTATGGTATCACCCATTAAGATTGTTAATATCATATGCATTCCTTATGTTTTAAGTGATTAAAGCATACAGGTTCATTCATACCATACCATCACATAAGCTAGATGCATACAATTTAAAGCAAAATTAAACATGCATTTAACAATAACATTGCATCCATAAATACAAAAGTCATCAATCATCCATCATTACATCATAAAGCACATCATAAAACATATAAGCACTATCCATTTGCATACAACCATAAATCCATCATTAGATCAACTCATAATAACATCACATCATATCATATGAACATCTACAGATATACACACATTAGCATCTATTTCAAATCCACATCATCATAAATATCATCTATCACCTAACACATACATACATCAATTCATCATCATCCATTGCATCATAAAACAGAATAAAACAAAAACATAAGCAATAAACGATACACATAATGAGTCATAAAGCAAAGATATCATATAAATGTGTGTATCAAGTCCATAAAGGTACAAAAATACCCATGGGCTATAGTCAGGTAGGTCAAGATGACCTCAAAAATGAATCAAAAGAGCACCATCAATCAAATACAGGAGTTGAGCCCCCGACATCACCTCCCCCAGTGCCACCTCCCCCTATGGCGGTGTCACGGGTCGAATGATGTGAACCTGCTGGTCTCTCTATCCGAGTCTGGGTCCTCTAGCTAGGATGGGCAGAAGACTACCCTGAGGTAGAGCGCCCACTGACCTGTGAACCACCTGCACCGAGTGCCTCCCTAGGAACAAGCCCATGCCTCCTGAGCTGCATCTGAAGAGTGGTAATGTGACCAACATGCTCCTGAATCCACCCCTCGTACTCATCCAATAGTAACTATAGGCGTAGAACCTCTACCCCTAAATCTATCCCTAGATCCCCCTATGGTGTAGAAGGAGGGACAACAAATTGCATCCTAGCAGTACCACCCCCGATAGTAGCCTGTAGAGCCTGTATCTGCACCATGAGCTACTCTATGGTGGCATCCCACTGTGCTATGGTAGCATCTCACTATTGCACCTAGATCTTGGTCGACTGGAGCTCAGCCTCGACCTCATGCAACTATGCTCTCAGAGGAGAATCTCTCTCCTCAAGATCTAGCTCCTCCTCATCCTCCTCAAGAGCCTCCTGCTCCTCCACTACCACCTACTCTACTGGCTGGCCCCATACCTCGATCCTGGCTTAGACTCTACACCCTATCGGATCTGTGCCATCATCCCCACCATCATCCTCATGACCTAGGCTACCGGTACCATGCCACATATGATCCCCCCACCATTGAGTGTATGCCTCTATAACACCCCTAGTGACTCCTAGGTCAACTATTGGGGCATCCTCCTCATCTGAGAGCTCTATAATCTACCATGAGGGTAGGTCCTTCTCCACTATGAGGCACCTATACAAAAATGGAACAAGAGGCACATCTTATTGTAGCCCGTACTAACGGAGAACCCGAGAGTAGAAGAAATACTCCTGGATGACAACCTTGCAGCCAAGGAGCCACCGCTCATGCCGCATCCTAGCAGTAAAATTGGCTGGATCATCCCACGCTGAGCACTCATGATATGGGTGCCACATAACATCTCCAACCTACAACCCAGTGAAAGTAGCAGTATAATGGGGAAGCTCCCCCACATGACGATGACTCTTGCATAGCTCATGCTCTCGAGCCCATATAGTGGCATAGCACTACATCCACTCCTCCATAACTATAATCTCGATAGGAAGCCCTCTAGGATGATCTACCTAGACGTGCTCCCATCCCCAAACCTATAGAAGCAAGCTGCAAGCAATGTTGATGCGACCTCACCGATAGATGTGGTACAACTCATCATAGCACTGAGCCAACAAAGAACTACCCCATGCATAGATGATAGGCTCCTCACTATCCAACAAGTCCTGAACCATCACCAAGAGGTTCCACAGGAACCTCAAACCTGAGCAATCTAGAATCAAGATATTGTTGATGACCATCAGCAACACTGCATGCCTCGCAGAGAAGACCTCCTCCTCATACCACTGTGAGATGGACACTCCCCCAGATTTGGTGTCCTTGAGAGCCTCCGCAGAGCGCCCTCTAAACACCCAAGTGAAAATAACAACCTGATCATTAGTGGTCGAAGAGACAATGGCCACTCCATCAAAGGGGATCCGGAAGATCCTATACACATCTTTCGACATGATGGTCATCTCGTCGATAGGAAAGTGGAAGGTATTGGTCCGAGGGTCCCATCGATGGACCAAAGTCATAAGGTAGGCATGATCTACCATAATGGTGGGTAGTCTGGTGACATACTGAAGCCCATGAGCTTTGAGCCAAGCCCAATCATCGACATCCAAGAGGGGCAGAAGTGTATTCATGAGCTTCAGGTCCCAAGATTCAACAGTAAGAATCTAAGCAAAAGAGAAAGAAAATGAATCATAACTACAATGCATCTAAGGCATAACTCACAATAAACATGAAAACGATGCAAATAATGATGGGCTATCCTAAGTCTAGGCAAAGGAACAAAGTTGCACCTAATCAAACAAGTCAAAATTTCAAAAAAATAAAAAATTTCACTAAGTGTTCTTGGTCATTGTCGCCTACAACGGCCAGAAATCGATCATTGGAGCTGACAGCGGCCAAGCCCCAATGATCAATTTTTTGACCATTGGGATTCAAATCGGTCACTGCCAATGACAACGGCCAAGTTGCAGGCCTTCCTAGCCGCTCTGATCAATAGTGGCCAATGGGTAGCGAGGCAGACGCGTCGACCCTAGGCCAAAAAATACCAAAAAAATATAACAAAAGCAACAAGACAAAATGGGGACAAGCCCACCACATAAAAACCTAAACTAAGCCTAGCTACGGGTTTTGATTCATTGCCAACAAGCTTAATGGGGTTCAATTATCGATTACTTAATGTGGTTTAGTTTTACCCAAAATAAAAATAAACAAGTAGGGTTAAGGTTTGAGGGAGTACTCGAGAAGCTTCGACTCCTCCACCCGAAGACGCTTCACCCCGTGCAGCCATGATCTTCCAAGTCGTAGAAATGCTCCAAATTGCAAAAGTCACTTTCACCTCAAAGCTCAAGAAAGCAAATTGACAACTGGCAAAGTGAAAAGACAAAACCCTAGGTTAACTTTTATAGTGCCTTGGCCGCTGTTGACGTCAACGACCCGCATCGCTTGGCCGCTCAGGACTGAAGCGGCCAAGGCCAGGCCTTTGGTGGCCATTGGACCTGACAGTGGTCGAGATCCTAGACAAAAACAACCACCTTCCCTCCATGAGAAGAAACAAAAACATTCAAATAAGCACATTTTGAAGACTTCTAGTCATCATAATGACCAAAATAACATAAAAATCACATAAAAACAAATTCTCGAGTAAGCCTCGTACCCAGTCACTTACTCTATCAACTTAGCGATTGCAGCGACTTGCACTCCATGTAATTCGGTAAGACGAGTAAGTCACCATAAGGCTACTTGGGGCAAAAACATTCATTTTGGAATCACGATGTATCACTTCAAACCCAAAAAAGACCAAAATGGTCAGACTGCTCCATGGGTGCGATAAAAATCATCTTCATTCCTTTATGAAATCAAAAACACTAAGCCAAAGTGATGCAATATGAGCATAAACAGAATCACTCATCCTAACTCCCTAAGAAGGCTATTGATGGCTGGACCACTCCTCGGGATAGGGATGGATGGTTATCATAAACAATTGGAATCACACTTGGATGTGGGTTCACCCATTGAAGGAACAAATGCTAGAAAGGAACCAGATTAGTCATATTGGTCAAGCGACTTGTCGCTTCATTCATGGTCATTTCTTCACCAATTCGTTGAGTGAAGAGGTAGTTCAAATCTTCAAAATAATCATAATCAAAATCAACAAAAGATCACTCGATCATAACAAAATCATGTTCATCCTACGAATCATTGCATACAACAATCACATAATTTCCCTTGTTTGTTGGGAACGTAAGCAGACATGACATCTTCAATTGTAGCTCTCCTACCGGTCAAAACTGATGTAGCAACTGAAGCTACCCGATTGAGTTTGAGGAATGAGTGCAATTTAACATGCCCAAGCCACTGAGCTAAGTCCTCCGAACATTGAGGCAATGATTCAAAGGGTGCATGCCATCTTGCATGATAGGGCCATCCGGCGTTGATCAGACCACTGATCACCATACACCCTACAAACAGATCAGTCTACATTTTTGCTCAGCATTGTGTTTTCCACATAGCGCATCACAAAAAGGGGCATCTATAGACACCTAAAACATGTCATGTTTGGGGGAGCTACTCACATAGGCACATTCATAAGATCATATGACATAATCTTGGACTTTCCAAGCATCAAAAGTGGTTCTCACCACTCATATGGGGCATTCTGAGCCCATCCAAGCTTAGCCGCTCAAGACTAGAGCGACCAGAATTTAGCCGCTCAAGCCTAGAGTGGCCAGACCTTAGCCACTGTAGATGATAGTGGCTAGATCTTAGCCACTGCAGATGACAATAGCTAAGCCATAAAAAGCATTTTGTCGATAGATATGCCCAATCACGGGTGGAAGTGGCAGTCTGCATGCAATAAAGGTGAGCGGGAGTAACTTTGCATTCCCTTTCATGGCCAGTTCACATAGGAGACTTGAGTTTGCATTTAGACTTCAGTTAACTGGTCTTTAAACATAGAAAAGACAAAATCTTCTCATGCTAACCTTCACTACGCATGAGGGATTCAGTCCTAGGGTTTGGGCATAGACCTAGGGTTTCACACACTTTAAAAGGTGCAAGCCTAAGAGCACCAAGAAGATAGAGAGAGACATAGGATCAGATAATCATCAGAGATCAATATCAAAGTAGAATAAGTCCAAATTTGAGGAGAGCTTTCAAGACTTGGAGAGCTTCCCTTGGAGATCACGTTTACGGTGAAGCCCTGACAAATTGGAGAGCAAAGCAATCACCATTTCAGAACATCAGATACAAGCTTTGATCCATAGCTTTGGAGCAAAGAGAATGAGATTCACTTTAGCGGCCGCTGTCATTGGACAGTGGCCCGTAGGCCTAGCTTAGGGTTTTAGACATTAGTTTCATTATTCTATTTAGCATATCATTAGCATAGCATCATTTCATTCATTCGCATTCATAGCATTAGTTTCATTTGCACTTGCTTTCATTTGAGTATATTCATTGCTAACAACCTCATCCGGGAGGCAATCTCGGACATCTAAGCGTGTGTTGTTGTTTCATTGCTCACAAGGCCACAGGTTCATCGGATGGAAGCTACAACATACGAGAGCAAAAGGATCCCTCTAGGAAATAGACCTGGAGAAGGAGGCATCTGTAAGCCCTCATACATTTTCGTGTGTGGAACCAGGAAGCTTGTGATAGCGCACCACCCCTTTGCGAGGGGACATCTTACCCACTTGTAACCTTATTGTATCAAAATGGGTATCCCTAAGAGGGACCGACATGTAACCGAGTTTCAATACGAATAAAGAGATCTATCTTTGTTGCTTCCATGTTATATGTTTTTTCATGGTCTTTCATTTCATTTTGGGTTTAACACATTTGCAAGTAGAGTAAGAGCGGTGCGTGCGCACCGGGGTCGCTACAAAACTAAGTTCAATGGACAACATTTTATAAGAAGTTTAACATTGGTTTTCAATAATTTAATATAAAAAATTATTATTATTTTTCATAGCATATCATATTTAATTAATAATTAATCAGAGTGAGTACAATCCACAGAGTGTTAGAGGATATTACATTATTTGGTACATGATAATATACCTCCATAGTACGTTTGTGGTATAATTATAAATACTCAATAGATTAGGATGTGAGTCTATAGTTTAAGAGTGTGATTTATATTTCCCCTTTATGTAAGTGTCTATGTGTAGGATGTGCACAAGTGTCATGTAATTATGTGTGCAAGTGTGAAGAGTAAGAATGTGCATAAGTGTCATATAATAGAGTGTGTAGGAATGTGCAATGTGTCATATAGTAAAGTGTGCAAGTGTGCAAATAATAATATGCAAGTATCATAGAATAAAGTGTGCAAATAGACAGTCAAGAGTCATGTATACAAGTGATGAGATGAGAAACCAAAAGACATGAGAGGATTTATCTTATGCATTGAATAGGAATAATTGCATCTCTCGGATATATGAGGAGATCAAAATTCATGTTTTGAAGAGTCATATTTAGAAGGCTATATTATGGAGACAAAGCTCCATGTAATGTAATTTGAAGTTAATAGCATCCAAGAATTAATAATATTGAAGCATGTATGCATATTTTTGAACAATTCTTAAGATTTCTATATGTATTTTACATGAATGACATAGGTCATTCTATTTGTATTATTGTTAATTTATATGAATTATTGTTTATTAATATTGGTCTCATATAAACGGATGATCAAATATTTAATTATTATAGTTAATCATAACTATTGGGACCTATGACAATCTGGCTAAAAATCCAATAGTGAGTATGAGCCAAGATTGAGACTCATATTTTGTTAATTTAAAAAGCAATCATATGTTGTGAGTGTGAGTATGAAGCAAGTATAAGCAAGAAGTAAAGTGCAAGCAAGGAGTAAGCATCTTTTTTTCGTGTTCCATATCATAGGGAAAATTCAAAATCTAAAGTATTCTTGTGAAGAAAATATAGATACCATGGTAAGAAAATCATTTTTGCAAGTCCTAACTAAAAATACGGATGGCCTACTTGGTGACAAGAGGAAGAGTGAGTTTTTGGTAAACCCTATCCAGGTAACATATATTACTCAAGAAGTGATTATCAAGGATGACATAATCAAGCATGACATAATGGTTTTTAAAGGAAGAGGATTAATATGTAATTTCCATGGATAGTAGCTAGGTTCTTAGAGATTCAAAATTAGATCAAGTGAAAATGGCAAATTGAATTTCAAATTACTCCATGGCTTTTCTTCCAAAAGGGGTTTTCCTCATCATCGTCTCTAATTTAGAAACTAGGGATAAAATAATGGATGGCGGTCCATGGTTTAGGGAGAGATATCAATTATTTTTAAGATAATGGAATGAAAACTTTTTGTGGAGATAGAGACTATTAGAAGGAATTTTCTTTGGATTAGAATTTTTGGAGTTTTATAGCATCTTATCAATAAGGAGCTTTTAAAGAATATTGGAGATACTTTGGAGGATGTCAACAAGGAGGAATCAACTACTAAGGAGTGAAGGCATGTTGTATACACCCAAATATGTGTTGCTATGTATATTTCTAAATCTTTGCTTCAATTCATTAGGATTAAATCTAAATTAAGAGAATGGGATTAACAAGTGGATTATAAAATGTTGCATTTTGATGTTGGAAATATTATGAGATAGGAAACATGGCAAGAGATTGCAAAGAAAAAATGATGGAGAATTTTGGGTATGAGACAAACTTTAATATGAAAAGGAGATTATATCATAGTAGAAGTTGGATCAAATCAAGTATTTTGCTCTCCCAAGTGACAAAGAAATTTCCTTTGCATTGTTAAATAGTGAAGGCCATTAAAGTTTACTCAAATCAACCACTATAATAAAAGAATGACACAAGGGATGAGGAAGTACAATGCACAAGTTCAAATTCAAAAGGAGTTAAGGTTCAAAGGAATATACGGAGGAAAATTTTAAAGCAAAGGAGGTGAAATATGTCAAGGTTAATCTAGATGAGTCCTCTTTATTTTTCTTAAGCAATAAAAAAATATTCTTCATGCAATAAAAATGAAAGTAGTATAGGGTGTATCCCTTGCACTTTAGGGTTTCAAAATAAACACAATAAACAAATGTGTATGAATGATATTTATGAAAATTTAGGAAATTTAGGGCAACATAAGAAACTAATTTCTATGGAGGATCATCCTTGTACTTTAGGGTTTTGGTGAAAACATAAAAAATAAAGTATTTATGAGGTCATTCATTGTATTTTAGATTCTCCAGGGTAACATAAATATTTAGAAGTATCATTATGAACAATGTTGAAATATAGAAGATATTAATGAAGAATAAAGTGTTGATGGGAATGAAAAATGAGAGAACGGCCACCAAATCAAGAGCAAAGAAAAAATGAAACTCAAAGGGATATTGATTTGGGAAATCAAAATCAGATATCATAGGTGCTAAGGTTACGTCCACTAATAAAAATAAAAAGCAATGATAGAAATAGTATTGTGTAATATTTAGGGTATAAATAAAACACATAAAAAAAGAGTTATTAAGGAATTAATAGGTTGTTATAGCCTTGAGTTTATTTTAATATAAATAAATAAAATTAAGTAGTTAGGAATGTAAGGATGCATTCAAAAGTTTTTGAATATGGGGGATTGTCTAGTAGTTTATTCTATAGAAACATTTGGATGTATTCCAACAATATGGGATAAATGCAAATGGGATGGACTTGTTATAAGTAAAAAGTAATTAGGTGCCAGTCTATTCTACAAGAAAGAGAAAAATATCAAAGTTGGGGTTATAAATTTATATTATCCAACTATAGTTAATTCTAATGAAAGATGTTGGAAGGACCTTAGCATATTTTTCAAATACAATGATGATTCAAATTGTGATCTATAGATTCTTGGGGGGAAATTTAACACAATATTATCTTCTTTAGAAAAAATGGCGGTACTCTTTTTTTTATTAGGGTAGAAGAAGGGGTTTTGAAAGGTTCCCCAAACCTTTTAACAAACTTTTACAAGAAGATAAGCCCAGACGCTTCGAAGAGAAACATAGACATTACAAATAGGCATCCTTCCATGCCATACAAACATCAAAAACTTAGAAAAATAACCCGCATCAAATAAAAGCTATCACCTATTGAACACAACAAAAACTACAGCAATTTGAAGCAATAGAGGAACAAACTTCCTTTTCCTGTCTTGAGTTTTGATCCCACTATCTGCACACCTGATTGAGCTTTATGGGTAACACGCTCTGCACCAGTCCCAATAACCTACTATCCTTAAAAAAGTGAAGACAAGTTCCCCATAACCAAATCCAACCAACAACTGGACAAGGGTTGTTCTCCCAAGCCACCATGGGAATTACTACCAAGTCATTCTAGACACCACCATAAGCATCAAATCTTGGTTTCATGGTAGCTTTATTCTAGATAAATTCTATTAGATAGTGAACCTTGAAGTCCTGGTAATCTATTTTCATATACTCAAAGTCTTTGACCCATAGGAGACAGTCCCAATGTAGAACATCTAGTAAAAGACCATTAGTGAAACATGTGGGCTTCATACCAACCAAAACAAGGATCACGAGCTACAATCTAGATAACACAAACAGGCACATATGGATAATATTTATGGGAAAAACTCTATGAATCTACCCCACCAGCCTTCTGTCCTTGGAACTGCAACATACATTAGCCACTAACACAGTCCAACTGGGGTGGAATACCTAGGTCAAAACAACCTAGGGAAGGTACTCACCTACACACAACATATTCAAACCAAATATTTTGAAAGCAAATGTTAACAAAAAGGAGGCCTGAATGACCATGGTGCCAAACACGAGAAATTTTCTTTGAAAAGAGTGGTACAAATAGGAGCCAACATCACCAGAGTTCCTTATTCTAAAAACCATGCAAAAATGGGGGGCACCACTGTTAGAAGAGTTGTACCATATTCTATTTTCAAACTTTCTCCCAAACATCAATTCATAGGACCGATCTTCCATATTACTACTTCCAAGATCCCACCACATCCTTCTATGAAATAAACCAGACAAATTATTAAGGAATGAAAGATTAATCATTGTGAACCCCATTTTCTTTTTTATGATCAGCAATTGCAATAACTTGTTGGGGAAGTCTCCTTCCCAAACATTGAGTCTTTCTAGAATTATTTCAAAAAAAAGCATACAGTTTGCTCTACTATTTCCTTCCCTATAAATATGATTAAATTCCACTACCTCCATAAGCCTTATAATATGTCAAGCTTCACCAATCATAGAGGCTAAATTCTAGTTGACTTTTGTATATTTTTTCATCAGATTAATCATGTTTAAGGAATCCCCTTCTATAATTACTTTTTTAACCTGAAGATTACTCACCAACTTTATTCCCACGCACATAGCATGGGCCTCCACAAAGTGGCTAGACTGGTCCCCTAGGGCTTCAACATAAGCAATCAAAATATTACCATTTTCATCTCTTATCAGACCTCCCACTCTAGCAGGTCTAGGATTTCCTTTAGCTGCCCCATCAAAGTTCAATTTTAGCATACCACCTAGAGGGGGAGTCCATTTTGTTTGCCTCCTTAAAAGGTTTTTAGGAGGATCAAACATACTTATCACTAGATCAAGACCCCAATCAGTAGTAATCATACCTTCCTCCTTTGATTCCCAGACCTCTTCCCACTTAACTAATCTAGCATTCTCCATAGTTAGAGAGAAAATCCTATTGGCTACAACAAGACTGTCCCTTATTTTCCCTTTAAAAATATGGCTATTTCATTCTTTCCAAAGAGCCCATAGAGAATGAGGAAGACTGAAGTCCCATAAAGAGTTAAGCCTCTTACTCTTGAAAGGGGATTTCCATTGGAGATAAATATCACTAAGGCAGTTGGGGAAGACCCAAGAAACCTGGAATCTACTAAGAACCAGATGGAGGACTTCTTGAGCAAAGGGGCAGTTCAAGCTCAAATGGTTAACATCTTCTAGCATACATTCACAAAGGTTGCACCTATTTGGAAGTTGAAAACCTCTTTTCATAAGGTTATCCATAGTAAGGATCTTATTTTGGCAGATGAGCCAGAAGAAGAAGGTAACTTTAGGAGTGAGATTCTTTAACCAAACATTCGAAGTCGATAGCCAACAAGGACTTTCACCTTCCAACAAATAGTAACCAAATTTGACCGAATAGGTCCCTTGATTGGATAATTTCCACCACCTAGAATCCTGAGCATTTAGGTTATTTAGGGAATAAACTTGAATCATCCTATTCAGTTTACTAAGAACCTAGTTCCTTCTTTGGTCCAAACCTTCAACTTCAATTTATTTCCATCTGGGTCTACTCTCTCCCCTTATAATGTAATCACTAACCATGGGCCCATAAGTCTGAGAAACTTCATTCTCCTAGGATAGAATTCTAATTTTTTATTAAGCCAAGAATATTTCTAGAAAAGAACCTTGTTACCCCTCCCAATTTTCCATTGTAAACCTTACCACAAAAATGGTTTGTCAACTTGGAGATTATTCCAAAAGTTAGAGCCCCTAGGAAAATCCTTATCCTCCAAAAAATCAACATCATCTCTCAGGTACTTGGCTTGAAGAATCTTCACCCATATTACCTCTTCATTCCTTATCAGTTTCCACCCACACTTTCCCAAGAGGGCTTTATTCAATTTTCTCAATCTTCTAAAACCCAAGCCCCTTGCTTCTTTTTTTGGTAGACCTATTCCCAAGCTACCAATGGTAGACACCTTTTATCCTCTGAACTAGTCCATAGGAAATTCCTCTAAATCTATTCAATTCTATCATAGAATTTAGCCGACATCTTAAAGAGGGACATAAAATAGACCAGGATGCTTTGAAGAGAGGATTTCACCAAAAGAGCTTTCCCTGCCTGGCTAAGAAGAGCTCCTTTCCATCCTGTTAGTTTCTTGGAAAATCTCTCCACAATTGGGTTCCACATATCATCCGAAGATCTACCTTTAAACATGGGCATCCCAAGATAAGTCAAGGAAATTCCCCAATCCCACATCCAAAGATACCTATAATTTTCAATTGCCTCCTGACAGGAGTGTTTAAAAAGAAGATTTTACTTTTTGCAAAGTTAATTTTTTTGGCTAGCTTCTAATTCATAGGTTTCCAAAATAGATTTCAACTCTCTTGCTTGTGGGATAGAGGATTTTGAAGTGATAATAGTGTCATCTACAAACTGTTGATGGGAGATAGGTCTAAGGGTGGAAGTAGTCTTAATACCATCCAACTTTACTTCCTCTATAGCATTTGAAATAGTTCTCCCAAGGGCCTCTGCAAGGATGATAAATAGATAGGGGGATAAGATATCCCCTTGCCATAGACCTTATTTTCCTTTAAAATAACCAATAGTGGCATCATTGATTAAACAAATGACATAGCTGAGGTAAAACAAGCTGCTAATAAGTCACTCCACTCCTGCTAAAATCCAAATTTTCTCAACACTCTAATGAGGAATTCCTAGGAAACCCTATCATAAGCCTTACTCATATCCAACTTTAGAAGCATCCCCTCCTCCCTGCTTTTATCTATAGAATGGATGATTTCATGAATTGTGATTATACCATCTAAAATCTATCATCCTTTCACAAACCCACCCTAATTTTGGTCTATTATAAATGGTAGCACAACTTTAATTCTATTAGCCAATGTTTTGGAGAAAATTTTATACAGTGTATTACACAAGCTAATAGGATGGAAATCAACAAAAGTTCTAGCCCCTACTACCTTAGGAATAAGTGCTAGGAAGGTAGCATTCACATCATCAAGAATATGATGATTCTTTTGAATCTCCTTCATTGCACCAATGATATCAAGCCCTACAATGTGCCAAAAATGCTGGAAGAAGCCCACTGGAAAACCATATGGCCTAAGGGATTTATCCCCCTTCATATCAAATATCACCTTGTATATCTCCTCATCCATGAAAGGACTTCAAAGATAGTCATTCATTTGATCTGTGATCAGAGTAGGGATATTTTGGATCATGGAATCCATTGCTTCCTCATTAGGGGGTGCAACCACACCAATCAACTCTAAGAAAAAATAAACCACCTCCTTTCTAATCTCCCCCAAATCCTCCATTACTTGCCCATCATTTTTCAAAATTTTTGTGATTTTATTGTTGCTTCGATGTCTTAAGGCAAAAACATGGAAAAACTTAGTGTTACGATCCCCTTATTTAAGCCAAGTTATTCTTGATTTTTATCTCCAAAAAATCTCTTCACAAGCCAGGGTATTATGGTATTAAGCAAGAATAATTTTTTCTCTATCTCGCAACTCACTAGATAGACCCTCCTTATCCATCAAATCTTCAATATCCTACAGTTGGTTTTTTAACTCATTTTTTTTAAAGATGCCCAAAAACCTGTTTATTCCACTACTTCAGATTCCTTTTAATGAACCTTAACCTCTTAGCTATTTGGGAAACCTTATCACCAAAGAATTCTTCCTTCCACTAGTCTACAATTTGAGCTTCCAAATTCTCATGTCATAGCCACATCATTTCAAATATGAAGGGGGATCTGAACAAATATTTTGAGTCACCCAATTCCCAAATCAAAGGGTTGTGATTAGAACCAACTTTAGGGAGGGAAGATAGGAGGGATTCTCCAAAAAGTTGTAAATATTCCTGAGACAACAAAACTCTATCTAATCTGACTTGGATTAGATGCTCCCCTAAATAATGATTACTCCAAGTATATTTTGCTCTCCTAAGGTCCACATCCATTAGTTCATTATCATTAATGAAGTTGGAAAAATCAATCATTCCTTCTAAGATAGTAGGGTTTCCTCCTTTCTTATTATATGGATTTAGGGGAGAATTGAAATCCCTAGCCAGAATCCAAGGCATTCCTTTGAATACTTCACATTGATGGCTTAGGTTATCCCAAAGTTGTTTTCTCCCAATAGTTGTATTCGGAGCATACACATTTGTTATAATCCATTGATTGTTAGTTTCCTTACATTGAAAAAGGGAAGTAATTGCCCAGTCTGTTTGGATTAAAGTTCTTCCCTCTAAGTTGTTTTTATCCCATAAGCAAAGTAGACCCCAGAAGCTCTGCACGCCGGGCTAGCTGCTAACTTTGCCTCTTTCCAGATCCTACTTTTAATTGCCTCCATATTTTGTTGGTCCATTTTAGTTTCCTATAGAAGAAAAATATGTGGTCTCTTTTCTTTTCTCAATGCTTTAACAAGTCTCTGTTTCGAAGGGGCATTGAGTCCCCTTATATTCCATGAGAGAAGTTTCATTTTTTAGGTATGTTAGGTGTTTCCCCCATGCCTAGGGATAAGATAGTCTGAGTTCCATTGGCTATGTCAGCCACTATTCTCCACTTTCCTAATATTCTATTTTGGTGGTCTACCTAGACATTTCTCTACACCAACATCAATTCCCTCTTTTTTGTTCTTTTTTTGATGATTTGGGGTTGAGCTACCTTCTAGACCCCATTTTAGTTTATCATATTTTTCTTCTTCTAGGGGAACATCCTCCTTGAGGGGCATTTGGGTTTTTTCTTGAGACTCAAAATCATATTTGGACTGCATAGAGTCTCCTTTAGATCCCTTCGATTGAGAATTGAGAGCTAACTTGGGATTACCAACTTCTAAAAGATTAAAAGCATTTGAAATAAGAATTTCAAAATCCTTTGACAAGGAGTTCATTAAACATACCTCCTGCTTCTTCATCAGTGTATGATCCTTCACTGGGGAAGTCCGATGGGGAAAGCCATCCACCTGATTCTCACATCTTCCATTGCCTTGTCTAGAGCTCTCTCCTTCAAACTATTTCTTTTTCCATATTTTTATTTTTGGGAGGATTTTTTATGCTCAGGGCATACATTAGATGAATACCCTAGTTTATTCTATTTTATACATATTATTGGAGCACTATCATACTCAATATTCTAGTTCTAAACCCCTAACTTCGAGACCAGACTGACTGAGGCAAGCAAATCCTTCTCAAGGTCTACATTGACATAAATTCTTGTGTAAATCAGTCGAGAATGGGCTCTGGTGGTTGGATCAATAGCCACCAAGACCCCTATTTCTCTTGCTATACCCACTAGAACATCCTCATTCTAGAAGTGATAGGGTAAAATTAATAGCTTGACCCAAACCGAGGCTTGGAAAAAACTCTGAGAATTTGGGTCAAAGTCTGGGCTCCATCTTCGTAGGATGAGACCCCTCCATCCAAAAAACCATGGTCCTCCCCCCAAAATTTTTTTGAGTCCTCCTTGGAGAGCAACTTGACCATGAAAAAACCTTTCGATAAAGCAACTATTTCCATGTGGCCATTGGGCCTCCATTTTGATGCAACCCATTTCCTAACCATGTCCAGATCTGGACGAGCACCCATGAAATGCCCTACCATATTTGTAGACCCTTGTTCAATCTCCATATCTACAAGCTCATCTGGGACAATAATTTTTCCTCCTTCAAGGATTAGGGTAAAATAGGGTTCATGGGGTTTCTTCTTACCACTAACCATAGATGACCATGAAGGACCCCCATAAAAGGAATATGGGTCCCTTCCAACAAGCCTTGAATAAAGCACCATATTATCAATGCTAAAAACAAATATGGGCCTAGACCATTATTCACCTCTATCAAAGGAATGTCATTCCAAGAAAAAAATTTACCACTGTCTCCCTTCCCCTCATCCTCATTCCCACCATCATCGCTCTTCACCTCTCCCTCCATCATTCCTTTCCTAATATAAAATATGGGCTTGATTCTACCATCGAGACCTTAACTACTGCTCCCCTACCATAGGAACCCTACCATAATATCCTACCACAAAGATTGTAGTCATTGCATCCCTACCATAAGAACACTACCATAGTATCCTACTACCAAACCATAGCCACTGTACCCATACAACATGAACCCTACCATAGTATCTTATTTTCAAGATCGTAGCCATTGCACCCCTATACATGGTAAGTGTCCTTTGGGATGTTATTTCTTCAAGTTTTCAATATACATGGTATGATATATGCATCGAGCAAACTCATATAGAAAAAAATATTGGATCAATTTTAGTTATCCAACACATGGTTGCAAACAAAGTATACAAAATCTTTAGATATTTCATTATGAGAATATCATATTATAAATCCACTATCTTGAGATGTGATTTACTCAATAATTGTCACCCAAATCCATTGTTCTTTTAGTCTATGTAGATCCAAGACCCTAATATCTTTTGGATGATTATGTTATGGTGGGATGAAGTAAATTTTTATTAATCATGTATGTATAATTGTGTTCAAAAGATGAAATATCTAAAGTAAAATTGAATATTTGGAATGCCAAACCTTTTGATAATATATATAAAGAAATGGAAAAAATTGGATCCAAGCTCAGAATTTTACAAGAGATAGGAGAAATTAGTGGAATGAACAAGGATACTTGTGTGCAAGAATGACAATTAATTTCTCATTATCATAATATATTAAAAAAGGAGGAATCATGTGTTCCAAAATCTAGGGAGAGATGGCTCAAGGAAAGAGATAGAAATAATATTTTTTATACTACAACGAGAAAATATTTTTCTTTTTTCACATGAAAAACTTTAAACTCCAAATGGAAGAAATATTGAGGAAGAAGAATATAAGGAGGCTCAAGGTAATATTATTCCAAATATATATTGTCAGATGTAGGTCAAGAGAAGGAGGCTCAAGGTAAGATTATTCCAAATATATATTTTCAGATGTAGGTCAAGAGAAGGAGGCTCAAGGTAAGATTTTGCTAAATATGCCATCAATCATCACACAAGGAAAAAATGATAACTTGATGAAGAAGATATCTATGAAGGAGCTACATGAGGTAGTTTTTTTTCTTCTATCCTAACAAGGCACCTAGCCTTGATGGATTTACAACAATTCTCTTTTAAAATTTTAGGATTTATTGATGAGTGGTATGTTGGTTTTCATTGAAGAGACCTATAAAAGTAATATATAATAAGTAATATTAATGTCACCTTCATTACAATGGTTACCAAGAAAGACAACAAAGTATGTTGATAACTTTCATTCAATAAGCCTTTGTAATATGATTTATAAAATCATTTCAAGGAATATGAGAAACAATTTAAAAATAATTCTAGGTTGTGTTATCTTAGAGGGATAAGTTGTTTTTTTTAATTGGTAAATAAATTATTTATAGTGTAATAATTACATAGGAGGCTATACATTATCTTCATTTCATGAAAAATCTATATATCTTTATGAAATTAGATGTGAATAAAACATATGATAAGGTTTATTAGAGTTATTTACATAATATTCTAAAACAATTAGTTTTAATGAAGGTTAGTATAAATGTATTAGATGTAGTTATAGCACTCCAAAATATTCTATCATGATCAATGAATCCCTTGTTGGATAATTTGAGTTATCATGTGGGTTCTACCAGGGTGATTCCCTATCTTCTTATCTATTTATTAATCTTGTAGAGTAATTATGGAGATATTTCTTAAAGGTAAAAATGGAAGAAAAAATCAAAGGTATTTAAGTTGTAATAAATGGTCTTTTCAAATCTCATCTCTAATTTATTAATTATACTTCTATTTTGGTTCATCCCTCAATAAGTGAGACCATGAAGTCTAAATTATTATTATCATGTTAATACTATGAAGTCTATGATCATTTTTACTACCATTTTCCTAGATTTACAAAAAATTATTGTCAACAATTTAGGATTTGAATTTAGAAATTTTCATCAGCATTTTTTGGGTATTCATTTATCTCATTGAGGAAATAAGAATAAGCTTTGGGAATCAACTTTAGATAGAATGAAATATTGTTTGGAATGTTGAAAGGGTAAGTTCTTAACCATGGTTGGAAGGCTACAACTTATAAAGACTATGTTGCAATCCACAACTATGATGTCACTTTCAAAATTGTCAATAGATATAGCATTCAAATTTGGTAAAATTCAAAGAAATTTTCTTTGGATAAGGTGTGAGAAAATTCTATGTTTTCTATTTGTAAGTGGTATAGTATTTTGAAATAAAATAATATTACGATGGAAAGCCTAGAAAATTGTAGACTTATGAGCTTAGAATTAGGAGAAAAACTTGGTTAGAGAATATTCAAATATCAAGAAAAGAGTTAGAAAAAGTGTTACTTAAAAAATATAAAGATTCTATTGGTGCAATAAAATTGTATAGGAAAAAACCTACCTAGAGGCTTGATGATATAGAACTTTGTATTAGATTATTTGCAATTGATATTATATGGTCAACCAATGAGAGGGTCTTTTTCATATCTTATACACTTACTTAAATTAGTACAAGATATACTAAAATACTCCAAGACAATATATCAACAACAAGATAAGGAAACCTATAAGAGGTAATATTATTTTAATCAAAGCAAATTAAAATGAATGAGAGTAAAAGATATTACTATGCTAAGATCATTAAAAAAGCATGTACAAGACAAAATATAATGCAAAAAAATAAATACTTGATACCTTAGGTTATCAAGGACCAAAACATCAATAATATTGCAATATCAAGCATGAAAAATACTTAATCCTATTTTATCTTGTTTATAATTTCACCATAATAAAAAGGAAGGGCCATACCTAGACCAATGTAAGGGACTTGAGTTGCATTGGACATCCATCCTCAAGCAACAACTTTGATCTTGAACTACAAACATGGAGTGTCCAATCCTCCATGAAAGAAAGGGAACTAGTGGTCAATGGATTTGGCCATACCTACAAGAACAAGAGAGACAAATCAATCAAAAAGTATCATATGCTATGCTAATAGCAAAGGCAAAATAAAAATGAAGGTCATTGGTAAATAATGTTTTGATAGTTTGACTATTGTATGATATTTTATGGTGAAATGAGAAGATAAAGTGGGTATTTAATGGATGTAACAATTAATTTTTTTTTTTTAGAACAAAAACTAGATTACACTCTTATTAGAGCTTTAAAATTATAATCTTTGATAAAAATAATGTATTATATTAATTATAAGTATAAAAACATTTTAGGTTTTGAACTGTATATCAAAAAACCTAAATTTTGATTGATGTCCATGATCATTTCTTATAGTGGTGATCATGGTACCATTGATCATTAAGACATGTACTTTTGGGGAAACATGTAAACACATCCCTTAGTCACATCTATATCCTTATTTTAGAGTATTGAGAAGTTAGCAAGAAAAAACAATAAGGAAATATGGTGGAAATATAATAAAATGGGTGTTCATCCAAACCCCATAATGGGGGCGAAGGTCCAAGGTTCAAATATCGAGCCTCGTCGGACTGAATGCTTGTCCCTTTCCTGGTGTTTTCAGCGGTTTAAAAGGTTTAAAATTATTGTGGCATGGTGGTTATAGGGACGGACTACGCAAAGATCTGTGTGGCAGCTTCTGGGGTGGACAACGCAGAATACTGTGGCGGCCATAAAAAGCTGGACAACCTGCCTAGATTCGTGGTGGCTACCGATTCCACCATGTAAATTAAAAATAATAATAATAATAATAATAATAATAAAATGGGTGATAAAAGGGAATTAAAACCAGTGGCCAACATGGCTCATAATTTTCCTACCCAAGGACTAACAAATTTAAACCACCTATTTTCCATATTAAGAGGACAAGATTCTTCACAACTTGTAAGCCAATTGTTAGTGCTATTTTTACCAATGCATATTATCCCTCTCTAGGACTGTAGGTGACACCACAAGGAATAGTTAATCATGAGTCTTGTGGGGTGGACAATTCAACATCCTTGGATTGAAACAGATTTGATAAATCCCTGCCCTAGAAAAAGAGTAAAATCATGTATTGGACGAGTTGTGCAATGGGAAGAAGTTTTTCCCATGGGAATATCATCCACCCTATATAAAACACTACCCAAGCTAAGCCAAAAAGATCCAATATACGAACGGGTGCAAATTGCAAGAAGTCTCCGAAAATTTCCATCCTAGTCAGGGCAGGAGTTTAGAAGGCAAAAAAGGGTGGAGCCATCCTAAAACTCCCACCACAGCTTTGATAGATGGTTTGAAGAATCTTTAGGGAAGAATCATTCAAAAATACCCACCCTAGCTTGGGCAGCTATTTTCAAGGTTCCCAAGGGCATAAGTATTTAAAAATTACTACACAAATGAGGCGACAAGGGCGGATGGTAAGTTTTCACCCATGAGAGAGGCCTAGAATGTTTTTCCCAAGGCTAGTACTTGATAAAGAAATGTGATAAGTGGTCAGAGATAGTACTAACCTAGGATTTAGGCCTATCTCTAGGGTAACCTTATGTGTATTTAATGCAGGTTACTAGATCTTTCAAGAAGCCCACCAAAGCTCCATTTTGAAATCCAAGAACATCATTTCTTGCCAACACATTGCAATCAAAAGGAGGCAAGTTGCAGATAAAATTAATGCTTTGCTGCCATAGCCAGGGGTATGATTTAAAAGGGTATAACAACACCATCAAGGATAACATTAGATAAAAGAAATGCAGTTAATGAAGACCATCCAGATAATACAACATACCCCTTGAGAAGTCTCTTCGGATGTAGTGTGATTGCAAGAGTTAATGACCCACCACCCAGGGGGTACATCACAAATTAATAAAGTTGTTTGGCAGAGGAAGAGGCGAAAACACTTCTTGGATATAAATAAGGAAATGTAACTGATTTAGGGTGTTGGATCTTAGTCATTATAATTTGTATGTAAGACTAGAAGCGTATTAATATAAGAAGATCATTGTCTAGCCTCCAAAAAATTTCATGTTTGTTATTTTTTGTTATAATTGGTAAATGAATTAGTTGTAATTCTACAATCTAGATTTTAACTATTGATTTATCGATTTTGGAATTTACAATCATGTGTTGAATGTTAATAATAAATATTTAAATGCGTCAACTGGTCTGTTAGATGGTTTGTATATGTGAAGTGTGTTTATACCCTTGTCCTACGTATATCTTGATGTAGCTAATCCACCCCTTCAATTCAATTATGTTAGCTTAGTCCCTTATATTTCCTATTTTCTTAATATTTATAAAATTAGTTAGTACTCTATAAGGAACTGGCCTTCACTAGAGATTGGTTGTAAGATTTCACTACCTTGTGACCTTTCAATGTTGGTCCAGTCTATAAGGTGCACAATCCTTCCATTAAGTGTGGATTATCGACCAACAAGTTTTGGCACGCCTGGTGGGATACAAGAAGTCTCACAATTTGAGTAGTATAGAGTTAGGTGATTCTCTATCTTGCTCAGTAATCCAATAATAATCTTGTGACTCTATTGAAACAAACCCAGGAAGCCTTACAATGCAAATATTTCATGATTACAAGGCATAAAGATAATTTATCCAAGAACCCTATTGAATTTTTTTAGTTGAGTCATGTAAGACGACAACTGTTGGTGCCCGCTGAGCCTATCTCATTCCACACACCTTCAAAAGATCAACAATCTACTGATTTTGACTATGAGGATTTGGTTACCCCGATGGAAGTTATGGCTCAAAACCTAAACCAAAATCTAGGGTATCCCAATTGGAACAATACAGGTCCCCTCAATATTACTTATCAAAATACCATTCCCCCAATAGCCCTAAAAGCATTACCCACAGATGATGGCACTATAAATACTGCATTTGAACACTACCAAGATGTGGTAGCTCTAGCTATTGTTCACAATATTGCTAAGGAATATGTCATGATTAGGTTGTTGGTTATCTCCTTGAAAGGTAATATGTTTTACTGGTACAGGACCCTTCCCGATGGAAGTATGACTTCATGGGTGAACCTGGTGGGAAGGTTGGTGGCTGAGTTCAATGAGCAAGCTGATCCCTTTTCCTCACTCACTTAGTTCACCGCTATACAAAAACACCCTCAGGAAGAAATAAGTGATTTTAATATCAGGTTTAATCATTCCTAGCATAGGGTCCCCGAGGGTCTTAGGTCAACCAATGAGTAGGTTGTATATTATTATCTGAGAGTCTTTAGTCCAAATTTGAGTCTGATGATAAGGAAGTCTAATATCCTAACCTTTTGGTAGATACTTCAAGAAGCCATAAAAGCTAAAAAAACTCCTAATTGATATTGGTCGGCTACCTCCTAAGCCCACTATAACCATTTTTCCTAAGCTAGTCCAAAATTATTCGTAGTGTATGTCTTCAATATCAACCTACCCTACAAATTCTCCCCTAGTGAATATATCGTAGTGGCCTACTATTCTAGAAACACCTTCTCTCCCATAAATACCCATGTTTCCAGCTCTCCCAAATCCTCCCTTTGTGTTAGCACTCCCTACACTGGATCCCAAAATAGCCATTCTCTTAGACCTACAAAACTCTATGAAAAATCTTAACATAGACTTCCAAAATTCTGTGAAGAATCTCAACATGAGATGAATCTTATGAAAAGAAGAGAGACAAAAAGAAATTTTTAACCTATAATATTTCTCTATGTATCTAGAGATCAAGTTGCTTCTACCAGTAAAGCCCCTAAAAGAACAAATATTGTGCTCACAAATGAAGAAGGAGAGCCCTCCTCTTCTGTATCCCAGTCAGACTATTGGTGCTCTACATGAAATGATCCCCATGTAGAAAATACGTGCATGATGCACCAACATTATGTATATAAGGTAGTAGTTGAAAGGATAGAACAAGCTCAGAAGGGCCATATTAATATGATCTGGGAAAGCGAGCATAATTTCATGATGTCATTAGATGAGCAAGTCTCTATTCTGATCATGTATGGAAAGAAACCATTACTAGTAAGACCAAAGGAATTCAATCCCATAAAATTACCTAATGACAATAAGAAAAAAGAAGAGGTCAAAAATGAAGTCTCTCAGATGATCCCAACCTAGAAATTATCTATCCAAAAGAAGGAAACTAGAGCCAATGCAAAGTAGCAAAAAGTAATGCAGACATAGGAGGAAGCCAGGGAAAATTAAAAAATCCTTCCTTGACAAAGCAACAGTAGATAGAAGCTACCTAGGAAAATTAGAACAAATATGAATACTACTAGAAAAAAAAAGAAAGACAACATGTGGCCTCAACTTTTAATATAGTTGAAGAACTCAAGAGGACCCCTTCAAAAGTAAGCATGTACGATGCCCAGATGATTATTGGACAAAAAAACCTACTTTAGGCGGCACTTCAGCTAATAAAAGCTCAAAAAAAGTTACCCCCTAAGAAAATTTTGGTTTAAGATAATCCTGTTATGCGAGCGAGTAAGAATATACCTTCTCCATTTTACCTGTCTCTAGAAATGGAAGGATGGGTGGTGCACAATTGTATGATATATTTATGTGCCGCTACCATGGTAATGCCTAAATTAGTATGTTATATCATGGGTATGGAGCATATAAGAAGTCACCCTAGAGTCTTACAACTAGATGGTACACCAATAAAAACTATAGGAGTGATCAAGGATGTCCCCATGGTGTTACATAGGCTGCCCCAAGTTACTGTAATACAAGAGATTGTCGTGGTGGACTTGGAGCCATACTTTGGGATGTGTTTATCAAGGGAGTTTACCACCAAGCTGGGAGGATATCTATATTTATATTATTTCCAAATGGAGATACATTTCAAAGGTAGAAGGGTAAAAAATTTCTCTGAGAAACCCTCTTCGTTTCATATAGAAAAGTTGGAGGAGGAAGATCAGCAAGTAAAAATAGTAGGCATTCTCATTGAGGAGGAAGACCCGATGGAGGAAGTTCTGGAGGAACTTCAATCTGAGGACTAGTTTTCCTTGAATTATTTCAATGGCATGGTAGAAATAGGAATTGGTACCTATTCTATTAAGAAGCCAGAGACTAAGAATCCAGAGAAGAACATCGTGCCTACATTAGACCAGATGTGGAAGCTATATTTTTATGGGGCAAGATGTAGAAATGGTGCAGGGGCAGGAGTGGTGTTGATTTCACCAGTAGAAGATCAAAATATATTCTCCTATAGACTCACTTGGAGCTGCACTAACAATGCAACAAAATATGCAGCCTTGTGCCTAGGGCTAAGAAAGACTGAAAATATTGAAATCAAGCAGTTACAAATATTTGGTGATTTCATGTTAATAGTGAATCAAGTGACTGAGAAGTGCGTAAGCAAGTAGCACTATATTAGAGAATATGAAAATAGAGTTTGGGATTTACTGGAATCTTTTGAAGCCTTGAATATCAAAGCCATACCTAGAGACCAAAACACTCACACTGACACCCTGGTAGCCATAGAACCCAATTATTGCCCTGTATCAAATGCTATATACAAGCCTAAGATGCTAAGGTTGATATACCAACCTTTAGTACTACATAAAGATACCTTTTGGAAGGTATTCTAAAATGATGAACATATAGTGGATTTTTTAATTTAGGAGATGAATTGCTCTACTAAACCCACAAGAGACAAATATTAGGAAGAAGAGAAAGGATTCATGTAGTTGAAGAATAATCATATTTTAAAAGGTTTGATAACTCTAGAACTCTTGTTTGATAATAATGACTGTCCAACAAGTCACATGATCAAAATTGATATCAAAGGATCCAAGAAAATCTCAATAGCCCTTGGAAAATATTTGAAAGTGAGCATAGACTACTTAGAAGAAGAATTAAACTCAATCCAAGAATTGTGTGAAAAGTATGATTATATTATAGCCTGGACATATGATGATCTAAAATTCTATGATAAAGATACCATTCAGCATACCATTGAATTAGAACTAGATACAAATTCAGTCCGACAAAAATAGAGGTCGGTAAACCAAATATTGAGGCTCTAATGAAATAAGAGCTCCTGAAAGTACTTAATGCAAAAATAATTTATCCCATTAAACACTCAACCTAGGGGGAAAATATGGTCTTGGTCAGAAAAAAGAGTGGGGACATAAGACTTTTTTTTGAATTCCAAAGCCTAAACAAAGTCTCTCTGAAATACCACTATTCTTTGCCTCAAATTGATCAAATATTGCACATGGTAGCAGGAGCAGAGATATTTTTCCACTAGATGGTTTCTCAAGATTCAATCATATTTGGGTCTGAGATGAGGATCAGTACAAAATGGCCTTTACTACCAAGTGGGGAACCTTCACCTATCAACACATACCATTTGAATTGTCTAGTTCAGGAGCTACTTTCTAGAGAGCAATGAACATAGAATTTGGTGAATTGGTAAATAAAGTGATTGTTATTTACTTGGATGATATGACCGTGTTTTTCCACAAGAAAGAGGAGCGTCACCTTGCATAAGTTTTTGAAAAATATAGAGAATTTAGGATATCACTAAATCCAAAGAAGTCAGTGTTTACTATCTAAGAAGGTCAGTTGCTAGGGTATGTCGTGTCAAAAAAAGGCCTTGTCATTGGTTTGGATAGGGTAAAAACCATCTTAGAATTACCCCTTCCCATGAACAAGAAAGGATTTCAATCTTTCTTTGGGTAGATCAACTTTGTGCGAAAGTTTATTTTTGACTTCTCTCAGATAATCAATCCCATGATCGAAATGCTTAAAAAGAATGTAGACTTCAAATAGATAGAAGCTTGGTGGGAGGCTTTCAAAGGTATAAAAGAGGTAATTTCAAGAGCCCTAGTTTTAATTAATCTAGATTACTCTAAATATTTTATTCTATATGTATTCGGGGTAGAAGAAAGGTACATTGTAGTGCTTACTTAAAAGGAGGAAGATGGTTATGAAAGACCAATTGCCTTCCTCAGTCAGACCCTACAGTAACATGAAGATAAATATAACTTCATTGAAAGAAAAGTATATGCCATCATGAAATATCTCAAGAAATTCAAGCATTTTCTATCTCAAAGCAAAATATTTGTGTATGTGGTGCATCCATAAGTTAGAAGTTTTATTATATGAGGGGAACTAGGTGAGGGAAGAGTAGGATGGACTTAAAAAATTTAGGAGTTTGATGTAGAAATCATACCAACAAAACTAGTAAGAGGAAGGGTTCTTGGTTAGCATCTCGCTTACTCTATTTCCGAGCTCTCAAATGCAACTTTAGAAGAGGATAGCCCCCAAAGGCAAGAGGGAATTCAAAAATTCTCTATGACATGTATGGATGAATTGGTGCACTATTTTTATTATGGAAAGTACCCAAAAGGATTGACAACTTCATAAAGGAGAAGATACAATTGCAATCGAGAAACTATGTATTGGTCGATGATGTCCTCTACTAATGGAACTTTAATGACATACTCCTCATGTGTGTGCCACCAGATAGGACTAGGAAATTCCTAAAATATTTTCATGGTGGATTCTTGGGGGGCATTATTTAGGATAAAACATGGTCACCAAGATCTTAAGAGCTAGATCTTATTGGTCGATTATTTTCTCTGATGCATTTAAATTGGTACAATTGTCTGATGAATGTCAAAGGTTCATTGGAAAATCCAAACATGTTGTTATGCCTCTATAGCTGATAGTAGAAAAGGAACCATTTTAGCAGTGGGAATTGGATTTCATTGGTGAAATCAACCCAAACTCATAAGTTGGTCACAAGTATGTCATTACAGCCACTGACTACTTCACAAAATGGACTAAAGTGGAAGCCACTAAACATGTTGATCAACAGACGGTGATAGACTTTCTAGAAAGACTAATAACCAAGTTTGGCATCCCCTACACCATTGTATATGATAATGGCACTCATTTCATAGGAACCAAGACCATGGATTTTTCTAGGTAAAAAGGTATCTATTGGATCACATATTCAAATTATTATCTGTAGAGAAATGGTCTAGAAGAATCTACCAACAAAAATCTCTTGAAGATAATCAAACACAATATAGAGTACAATCCCAGAACATGGATCACACTT
The DNA here is from genome assembly GCA_028583015.1 of Wollemia nobilis. Lineage (NCBI taxonomy): Eukaryota > Viridiplantae > Streptophyta > Pinopsida > Araucariales > Araucariaceae > Wollemia > Wollemia nobilis. The sequence goes on from JAQPPZ010016984.1 coordinate 3,722,148, forward strand.
AATAAAGTGTTGAAGACATCACCCTATGCACTGGTATATGGAAAGGAGGCAATTATTCCAATCAACACAGAACTCCCAGCTCTAAGATTCATGAGTGAGATAGAGGCGGAAGATTTCCCTACCATGGAAAAAAGGTTAATGTGGATGTTCTAATTGGAGGAAGAACAAAACTGTTGCCAATTTTATCACATTATTGCTAATTTTTGTTTTCTATATAGTGTGGAATCATTCATTGTAAAACTCCTCTTTTTCCCATTAAAAATGGTTAAAGTGTTATTATATTGTCGCGCTTCCACCAACTCTCTCTTCTAAAAAAATGTATGCAATGCATTACATGGTTTCCTATCTTCTCTATACTTTTTCTACGTTTCTATACTTTTCTTGGTATGTTGCATCCAAAATTGTGAATGTTTTAGCATGGGCAATCCACTGATGAATTCTCCCTTGAAACTTAAAAAAATATCTTCTTTCTGTGTTGCTATAATTTCCAATTTTTTGACTTGGGCAATATTTCATTTTAAGAAAAATATGTTCAAATAGTAGGGCTAAGGGATGAAGAGTGAAGGTTGGTGAAATGACTAAGTGTGGAAGGGAATGGTGAAAGTGCTCCACAAGGGAGTGCTTTAGTGGAAAGTGCTCCACAAGGGATCGCTATAGTGAAAAGTGTTCCACAATGGAGAGCTTTAGTGGAAAGTGCTCCATAAGGGAGTGCTTTAGTGAAAAGTGCTCCACAAGGGAGCACTTAAGTGGAAAGCACTCCACAAGGGAGTGCTTTAGTGAAAAGTGCTCCATAAGGGAGTGCTTAAGTGGAAAGCACTCCACAAGGGAGCACTTTAATGGAAAGTGATACACAAGGGAGCGCTTCTCTATGATGAATATAAATCAAGTAAGGATAATGATAAAGGAGAATATGGGACCCATTCAGCATTTTCTGGTTGCACCTACTCCCAGGATGCATTTTAGACCGCTCATCCATGGATCATCGTCGGAACCTTCTAAATTTGAAACCAAGTTACCTGTAATGTCAGATTGACAGTGCAAGTCATTACCAGAACCTTCTGTTTTCAATACTAAGTTATAAATAGGGCTAAAAATTGATTGTTTTTGGCTACCACCAAAATTATTTTTGCTCTTCTAGAGTGGTTAGATATTAATGTTTTAAGTGGCAGATTTCTTTTATAAAATTTGGCTTCTTTTTGTAATTCACATAGATAACTTCTGCTAGAAAGAAGCTGTGTACTTGAAATCTGCTTCCAAAATAAAGGTTGTGTATGACTTCTATTCTGTAATTTCTATTAAATTAGTCTCTTTACTATGTAGTTTAATTCTATTTTTTGGATTTTTCTATTGATAGAGAACTAGTCCATGGAATACTTGTTGGAGTTTGCACAGTTTTGAGGATTTTATATTGGTTATTGTTAAAATTCATTGTTTTGATTATTGTTGGTTCGAGTATTGAGGCTGTCTATCGTGCTTTTGGTCCATCACCCCAAATTTTTGGTCTTTGGCTATTTCCCATTTCTTTTCATAATTTCTCATCTCTTTTAGTATCTTTCTATCCCTTATCTCCAATCCCCCTTTTATTTTCAAAACCAACCCTATTGGAGATTGCCATGGAGGACATTCCTTTCCTTCGGGTATTCAATGCTTGGTAGCGGGCCTAGGGAACTGCTGATTTAGAAAACCTATATCTAGGTCGGTTTGATTACCAACAATTTCTATCATGCCCAGTAGGATGTAAACATTCCATATTTTATTAGTATTAAGAAGTGATTCTTATCTTATTTTTTTCCAATTTGAACATCTTGCGACTCTACTAAACTCAGATACCTCTGAATCTTGTAGACCAATGTAAAAAATCATGCCTTCATGCTTATGAGGTGGAGAGCTAGAAATACAGAAGAAGTCGAGTTCTATGAGCTTGATATTGACACTTTAGGATAACATCATAGGGTGGTCGGGTCAAATATTCTGCTTTTTAGGACATCATCACAAGAAGTTTTTCTTGATTCACAAAATCTAACTTTTGATAGCACATCGACCAACTTGCCTCCAAATCCACCATATTCTCTAAATCATTAGTACAATTTGACCCCTTTGAATGATAAATCAAGAGCTCTGAGTGTTTCGATCATTTTGGGTCAGCAAGCTCTATCTCCTCTGTTGCTCCATACAAATATGCAACCCCATATGGTGTAGTTGAATCTTCCTAGGCAGTTCATATCCTAGAATCATACGATATTGCTTGCATTATAGGCTCAACACATGGTGCCACCGATCGCTCTGAAGGCCCTACCTGCTTATGACAGCACAAGAAAGGCCGTACAGGAGCACATCCAAGACATCGTAGGGCTAGCGTCCATTCATCAAATCACCAATGAAGACATCATGGTCAAGTTGATGGTTCTTTCACTAAGAGGTAAGCTTCTTTACCAATACCGGTCGCTCCCACCTGGCACTATTACTTCATGGGATCAATTGGTTGGACAACTAATATGGGGTTTCAATGAACAAGTGGACCCCTTTTATCTGTTGCAATAGTTCACCACTATTCAAAGGCATCCTTAGGAGGAAATTTCTAACTTCAATGTTTGGTTTGCAAGAACCTAGCAAAGATTCACAGATGATCTTCGACCCACCCCCGAGCAAGCCGTATTTTATTACTTAAGGGATTTCCACTCAGATATTAGTATGATAATCCGACATGCTAATGTGAATGCATTTTCTACTCTTTATGAGTAGGCCCAGAAGGTTGAGGTCGACCTAATAGCTATCGGGAAGTTACCTCCCAAGGCAACAACTCTAATTTATCCATATTTTTTGCAAAACATGTACCCGAGAACATTTGCTCTGCCTACACATCAAACATATTCCAATCAACCATGGAATCCATCCTCTCAGTATCAAATGGTGTCCACTCTACAATTCCAAATTCCTATGTCACAATATCAAGTACCCATAGTTCCCAAACTACTAGCTCCTATCCAGTGTCCGGCACTGCCTACACCATTGACCCCATTACCATTATCTACAAGTTAGGCATCTACAAATCAGGTAGCTATGAATGAGGCCTAGGCCAAGGAGCTACAAGAGGTGAAGGTCTACATGAAGACTATGGAAAATAAGATTACTGTCATGAGAAAGAGGTAAAATGACCAAGGCTTTCACTAGACAAGATTTCCTCCTTCGATCATGAAATATCAGGCATCATCTGGCCACCGATAGCTTGGAAGAAATTAGGTTGTAATGAGTAGCAAAGAGACCAGTGCTTCAGAATTGACATACTAGTGCACTACATGTAACGATCCACACAGTGAAGAAACCTGTGTAATGCACCTAAACTATGTTTAGATGTACAGTGGCGCTTAAGAGCAAGTCAACATAATTTGAGAGGCTGGTCATAATTGTATGATGTCTTCTGACGAGCAAGTCTTAGTCCTCACTAGAGTTGGTAAGAAGGCTATTGAGGTAGATCTAGCTTATATGGAGCAACTAAAGGTACCAATGCCACCCAATTCATCGTACCAAAAGGTATAACCTTAAACAAAAACCTCCAACCAAAGGTAACCTTAGAACCGCCTGGTCTACTGAAAGATGACTTGCTGCCTTATGCTAAAGAGAAGGTCCTCTAGCCCAGAGTGCCAGTTTCTTAGCCAAAAGTAGACACACAAGATGAGTCTAGAAAAAAACTCAAATATCCCTCTCTAACCAAGCGCTAGTGGTTAGATGCCACACAATAGTATCAAAATACGTATGAACCCATGAAGGAAGTAGGAGAACCAAGATCTTTGATGTACAACATTTTCAAACAAATAAAAAGGTCTCCAGCTAAGGTAAGCCTCTACAATGTTCTCCAACTTCCAGGTTAAGTTGTTCTTTTGCAAGAATCCATAAAATCCTCTAAGGATAAAGGGATTAAGCCAACATAGACAGTGTTTGTGTCTCTGCTAACCACCTCAACCACAAGTAAGAATCGGCCCCTGCCATTCTACCTTTCCATTTGTATGGAGGGATGGATCGTGCTTAACTACATGATCAACATAGGCACCATGATGACCGTCATGCCCAAAGTAGTCTATGAAATCATGGGCATGGAGTACACTCGAAGCAGTCTTGGAGTATTGTAGATAGATGGAACTCCAATAAAAATAGTAGGAGTTATCAAGGATGTCCTCATCCAACTCCACTAGATGCCACATGTTACGATTATCCAAGAAATTGTGGTGGTCGACTTAGAGCCATACTTTAGTATGTGCCTCTCGTAAGAATTTACATGTAATTTGGGGGCCTATCTCTCCCTCGACTACTCACATTTGGAGATTCTTTTCAATGGAAAAAAATTCAAGCTCTTCAATGAAAAACCTGCCACTTTCCATGTTGAAAAGCTTGAAGATGAGGAAAAGGGCTTGGTCTCTGTCAACTTGATGGATGAGAAAATGTAAACAGTAGACTTGATGGAGGAATCCCTCGATGATCTTCAGGTCAGAGAGGATTTTTATATGACATATTTTAATGCTATAACTGGGACTGATTTGGGTTGTTATTCATTAACAAAGCCTAAAAATTCCAAGATAAACACACCCACATAAGAGTCCCCTACACTCGATCAGCTATGGAAGTTGTACTTTGATGACACCCAATGCAAGAATGATGCAAGGGCTGGTATTGCACTCATTTCCCCATCAGGAAAATAGAAGACTTATTTGTACAGGATCGCATTGAGCTGTACGAATAATGCAACAGAGTATGATGCTCTATGCCTAGGACTCAAGAAATATGAAAAGCTTAGCATCAGACAGTTACAAATATTTGGGGATTCTAAATTAATCTACAACTAGGTTACCAGTAAGTGCATCTTCAAACAATAATATTTGAAAGCATACCACAACAAGGTATGAGATTTGCTCAAATCCTTTACGACATTGAACATCAAGTCAATTTTGTGAGAGTGAAATAAGCTTGTGGACATCTTAGCCTCCATCGATGCTTGGTTTTCACCAGCAGATGATATGATGCACAAGCCTAAGACAATGAGGCTGATCTACAGGTCTTCTATGCTTGATAAAAAATCTCACTGGTAGGTGTTCGATAATGATGAGCAATTGGTCAATTTTTTGGTAAATGAAGCATCCTCCATCGAAGAGTGGATCCTCAACGAGGAGGATCAAGAGGGGTTGATCCAGTTGAAAAAAAATACATCCCAAAAGGGCTTATCGTGCTAGAGAGTTTATTCAACCGAAATGATAGGTCTATTGGCCATAAGATCAAGGTGGACCAGAAGGATTTCATGGACCTGGAGTTACAACTGAGAAAGGTTATCAAGGTAGGGGTTGACTGCACAACTGAAGAGCTTCAACATATTTGTGTGCTTTGTAAATAATACCCTAACATTATTGCATGGTGCTACCAAGACCTAAAGGGGTATGATAAAAATATCATCCAACACACCATCGAGCCGAAGGAGGAAGTCAAATCATTCAGACAGAAGCAGTGACCCATCAACCCAAAAATTGAAATGTTGATGAGGGTTGAGCTTCTAAATATGCTTGAAGCTAAGATCATTTATTTGATCAAGCATTCCTCCTAGGTGGCCAACCTTTTTATAGTATGAAAAAATAATGACAATATTCACTTATGTATTGATTTTTGAAATCTCAACCAAGCTTCGCTCAAAGATCACTACCCGCTACCTCAGATTGATCAAATCCTGCATGTGGTGGTAGGAGCATAGAGATTTTTCTTGCTAGATGGTTTCTTCGGCTAAAAATAGATCTAGATAAAGGATGAAGACCAACATAAGACCACATTAACCACCAAGTGGGGAACATTCGCCTACCAATGCATGCCCTTCGGCCTTTCAAATATCAGGGTAAATTTCTAGAGAGCGATGGGCCTCACCTTTGATGAACTGTTGAATAATGTTATCATAATTTATTTAGATGTCATGATAGTCCTATTCCATAAGAGGGAGGAGCATGGCCTACATTTATGGAAAGTTTTTTAAAAACATCAGGAGTTCAAGGTCTCCATCAACCCCAGGAAATTTATCTTCGCAGTTAAATAAGGAAAGCTATTCAAGCATTTGATCTCTAAAAAAGGGTTAACAATCGATCCTGCTTGAGTTGAGGCAATCTTCTGCCTCCTAGTACCAGTAAATAAAAATACCCTATAGTCCTTTTTTAGACAGATAAAATTCATCAGGAAGTTCATCACTGACCTTACCCAAGTAATAAATTCGATGGCCAAGCTCCTAAAGAAGGATTTCAAATTCAAGTGGACAGATGAAAGGAGGTAGGATTCTTAAGAAATTAAAGAGTGCATCGCCCAAGCTCCCATCCTCATCAATATTGATTATTCATGATATTTTATCCTATACATAGTTAGGGATCTAGAGAGCTACGTCGTCATTCTGACACAGAAAGATGAACATGAAAATGAGCACCCCATAGCATTCCTCAGCCAAATCATCTATATCCATGAATAAAAGTTCAATTTTATTGAATGACAGGTGCACACAGTGATGAGGTCTTTTTAGAAGTTCTAAAATTTCATCTCTCAGAGCAATATGATAGTGTACATGATACACCCAGATGTCCTAAATTTCATAATTCAAGGTGAGCTAGGCAATAGGAGAGCCAGATGGGTCACCAAGATCCAATATTTCAACATTGAGATACACCCCACCAAGCTGGTAAGAGGCGAAGAAATATGCTAAGAGTTGGCCAAAAATTTCATAGCTAAAGCTGCAAGTGCTAACTTAGACAATCCTACCCCCGATGATAATATCGCTAATTCATTAGTCGGTAGTCCAGATTGGATAGATTATCTGGTTAAGTACTTTGACACAGGTAGATGCTAGTCTCACTTAAATGCTTCATAAAGAAGAAGATTTCATTTGCAAGCTGGCAGGTAAGTCCCAATGCCCAATGGACTATTTTATTAGAACATTGATGGAGTTCTCCTAAGATGTATTAAGGAATCGAAGAAGACAAAAATCCTAGAAGAATTTCACTTTGATATTACAGGCATACTGATGGTACTAAAGATCATAAAAGTAGGCTACTATTGGCCCACACTCTTTTATGATGCCTTTAAGGCTAGTCAACACTATGATAGTTTTCAGTGCTACTCAGGCAGAACTAGAATGCATAACTTCCCTTTCACCCCATCCAAGTGGAGCCTTTGTTCCAACAATGGGATCTTGAATTTATCGGGGTCATCAATCCCAACTCCTCCGTAGGTTAGAAATACATTTTGACCACCATAGACTACTTCACTCGATGGTTGGAAGCAATTCCGACCAAGCAGGCCAACCAAGATGTGGTCATATCCTTCCTCGAAGGGTTGATCACTCGCTTCGATGTACCTAAAGCCATTGTGTTTGATAATGGCTCCCCTTTCACCAGTGCAAATATCTATGAGTTCGCAATCAAGTATGAAATCTATTTGAAAACCTTGTCCAACTATTACCTGTAGGAAAATGGGCTGGCAAAATCCACAAACAAAAACCTACTGCATATTTTGAAGAGGACGTTGTTAAAAAATAAGCGAAGCTAGCATATAATCTTGGACCATTCACTTTGGGCCGACCTAATTTCTATCAAATGATCAATCAAGATGTCACCCTACTCATTGGTATATGGGAAAGATGTAGTCTTGCCCACACACATTGAACTACTCACATTGCAATTGCTTAAGTGGATTGACACTAAAGAGGATCAATTCAATCCGATGGATGCAAGGTTGGCACAGTTGTTGTAGTTGGAAGAAGAAAGGGAGAAAGCCTACGGAGCCTTCACCAAGCATGTCGAATCCACCAAAATCTAGTTTGGGAAAAAGACTTTTGACTGAGCCTTCAGCGTTGGGGATTTGGTTTTGAAGTGGAATGAAAACAAATCCAAGCCAGGGAACCATGAGAAGTTCAACGTATTCTAGGAATGCCCATTTTGAATCTCTAGAGTTAACCAGATCAACTCTTTCATTCTCCAAGATATGGAGGGTTTCACTATCCCAATTGTGGTGAACGCCTTTCTTCTAAAAATTTATCATCCGCTAAGCTCTGACAGAGATCGCTAATCCTCTAGGTATTTCTCATGTAAATAGTTTCTTTTAAAGAAAAAATTTGTATAGTTGGCTTTTTTGTAGCCAAGATGAGATAGTTGGCATTAGTCTTGTTTCTGGTGGAAGCGAGAATATTTTTTTTATGATGCAATCCTTTCTCTTTTATCATGTAATGTTCCCCCTCTCAAAAAAAAAAATTCCCTTGATAAAGGAAAGCACTCCACATGGGAGTGCTTAAGCGAAAAGCACTCCATAAGGGAGCGCTAAAGGAAAACACTCCATAAGGGAGTGCTCAAAGGAAAGTGCTCCACAAGGGAGCACTCAAAGAAAAGTTCTCCATAAGGGAGTGCTCAAAAGAAAATGCTCCACAAGGGAGTACTTGAGTGAAAAGCACTCCACAAAGGAGCACTCAAAATAAAGTGTTCCACAAGGTAGCACTTAAGCCAAAAGCACTCCACAAGGGAGCGCTCAAAGAAAGCACTCCACATGAGAGCACTTAAGCCAAAAGTGCTCCACAAGGGAGCACTTGAGCAAAAAGCACTCCACAAGGGAGTGCTCAAAAGAAAGTGTTCCACAAGGGAGTACTCAAGGAAAGCACTCCACATGGGAGCGCTTAAGCTAAAAGTACCACTTTAAAGTTGTTTTTTATTTTATGTCAAGTTGTTCATCTAGATCATGCCAAGTGTTGCAGAAGGATAAGAACATTGATGGAAGGATCATTTTCCAACCCTAACCCTAAAATCGTAGTATTTTATTTAAAAAATGAGAGCTGTGCGGCTACCCAATCAAAGCAGTTCCCCTCACCATCAACCAAAGTGTGCCCTCCATGCATATTAGTACGAGTGCTCCTCCCAATGAGCAGTGTCCACCACCATTATTTGTTATTTCCAAAATGCAACCACTAGAACATGGGTAATTCAAGGCACATGCTTTCCTGCACATTCTCTACTAGCATTAACTTCAAATACTCAACATTAAATGGTGGTCGACTAAAATTTAATGCTATAAGGTGACAAGCTCCTTGTTAAAAGATCTGTTGGAGAATTTCCATCATCCTATGCCATTGCACCCAACATTCATTTAAATAACCAACACTTTTAGAGCATGAATTACATTGGTTTTTATAAAAGGCATGGGTAAAGAGAGCAAAAGGGCTAAAAGGGAAAAAATAAATAAAGAACTCAAATATAAGGCAACGTAGGTTGGCATGTCCGATTCAAAGAAGCCAAAGAAGATGCGAAAGTAGGAAAATAAGGCAATCAAATTAATAGCCCTGCAACACCCCCTCTTCAGATATCGAGATTGCTTGGTCACCCACAAGTATGTGGAGCTATTACGCTTGGAGGTTGAAGAAGCGCATAGAGAAGCCCCAACCACGAATCCACTATCAGCTATTTACCACTCACATTTTTATTTTTACATATGCATGCCAGTGCATCACTACCCAGAATTCATAAAGGATGTGTCACTGTTCTACGATGCCTAGTCAAGAACAATTTGGAATGCCCAGGAAGAAGCCTTATTTGCCATTGCAGATAGATCTATCTGAGAAGCTTTTACCTATGGAAGGAAACACTCTTTTGAGTTAATTCTGAGGAGGATACATGCAAAAGAAGGAAGTGCTAGATACTAGCCGATGTCGGATGTGCAACACTTCATAAGGGAACAACCAAGGAATGCCATGGTGATAGATAAATTTCCCTAGATTTCGAAACCCCTAGTCAAGTTCGTGCACCATGAAATTTATTCCATCTTGGCGTATGTATCAGGTCTCCCAATAGACAAGTGGGTGTATGACTGGCAGGTTTCAATGGTGCAGGCTATTATGGAAAATGATATTTATTTTCCTTCCAAAGTGAGGCCGAGAAATATTCTAATTTTTTATGATTGGGCAAAGTTTGTGGTGCAACAATTGCATGGATGTTTAGCCCATATTCGGTGCGTCGACCCTAAGGATGAATAGTTTATACTCTCATCCTTATTAGTGTGGCATTTTTTTGGCACATGCAAAAATTTTTGATAGCATAGAAAATAATCAGATAGACCAAGAGTGCAAGCATCTGCTAGTCTATCTTTGAATGAACATCCTATCCATAAATGAGTCTTACTACATATTCAACCAAATTTTCCTTGGGCCAGCACTGAAGATAATATATGGTTGATGCGAGTGGGTTCCAATGGAGTTAAGGAACTAAGTGGTATATGAGCAGTTGGGAGACACTTTTTTTCTCACCTAGGGCCTAGTCATCAGAGTCTATGGGTATATAGAAAAGCCTTTTCTGTTATCCTATTACACCATGCCCTATCTATTCTCCTTGGAGGTTGCTCGATAACTTGACCACACAAATTAAGAATATAGGAAAGGTCAGGGTAGAAGAGTGATAGTCTCTACTCCTTTTAATTTTGGAGACTTTATGATAACACAATGTGGTTAGAATGTTGTTATGACAATAACACTTTTAGATTATGGGTTGATCGACCTTCTCCACCATTGGAAATGGGACCCACACTATATCATTCAGAAAAACCTTGAGGTAAAATATTTCTATTCTAACCCCATAAGGGGGCGGATGTCCAAGGTTCAAATCTCAAGCCTCATCAGACTGAACGCTTGTCCCTTTCCTAGTGCTTTCAATGGCGTAAAATGTTTAAAATGATTGTGGCATGGTGGTTATAGGGGTGGAATGCATGAAGATCTATGTGGCAGCTTCTAGGGTGGACAACACAAAATACTATGGTGGCCATAAAAAGCTGGACAACCTACCTGGATTCGTGGTGGCTATAGATTCCACCATGTAAATTCAAAAAAAAAAAATCTTTTTATTATTTCCCAAATTTTGATATGGAGAGATAGCATAATAATCCACTTGGTCTCAAGCTAGAATGGCATGTCGATAAGATGACACCCTTTACCCCATGGTTGGAGTTTTAAACTATGGAGACCGTGTACAATCCAGCTGTCAATCAAGAGCAGAGGCTATCCAGGGCTATTATCACCAAAATGAAATTTAGGTACCCGGATTGGACTGACCATAAAATCTAGTAATAGTGGATCATGAGGGTCCATAATGATAAGTCATACTCATATGGCACACTAGCGATTGATGACAAGTTTTCATCATTTTATGATAATAACATTAGTACTTATCAACCTTTCTCATTTGTTGACATAGTTCCCCCTAGCGGACACAAACATGAAGAAGTATATGACTTGGCACATCCAAGGCAAGTGTAGGGAAAGGGTAAGGTCATCTTGGGTGCATCATTATATAATAAAGAAAATAACCCAATGTCTCCCCAGATGGTGAGTGCCCCCTCAAAGAGAAAGTATGAGGTACCCTTTTTGTAGCCAATCGCAAAAAGTTGTGCACTAGTTCCCATAAACCTTTTGGGACAATTGTTTAGGCTGCATCTAAGCCTTCCTAGGAAGACTCTACCAAAAGAGCGATAGCCTCAACCATAATGACTATAGCTATAGGGGTTGAGGATCATGAAGGTATGAAGGAAAAACATGTCATCACACATGAGGAGCGAGTAGGCGAAGACACAACATCGGATGTGGAATAAAATATGGAAGAGGAGGGAGTGTTGGATACATCTTCCATGGTCCATTTGATCATGGAGCCCCAAGGTATGCATTTATACCTTTTTTTCCTTCTTCCTCACCCCCACTATTAGATTTTCTAACCACTGTGTGTGCTTGTTTGACATCTAGAAAATACTATCACAATACCAGTCTCAATGATTTTGGTATCAAGTGTGCCTCCTTTGCCTGAGTCTACCCTTCCTAGCTCTTCAGCCGCCCTAGCACTATCTCTTCCCTCATCTGGAATATTCACACCTTTTTCTAGAACCCCCAATTCTTTTTCAATACCTTCTTATTTTAGCTTCCTTATTTCTAGTTTATTTGACCATAATACCAACATCTTTAACACCAGAGAGCTTGATTTATTTTCAATTCCCCCCTTTTCTACTAGTTTCTCAATACCCCAACACACCTTTTCTACGATAGCTACCCAAATGCCTCTGAGGATGAGCATAGTCGCTTCCCCTTTTGCTTCCCATGAAATGACCAATTTTTAATACAATATACCACTTCTACCCTTTAATCCACTCCTCAAGATTAGCATCTAGGAACCATTGGAATTTGAGCTAGAGATAGCCAAGAAGTTCATAGTCGCACAAAGTATCTGCAGGGCTCATTCCAAAATGGTGCTCTATCTGAGGGATCAGAAGGAGTTGTAGGTCCTAGTGTAAGCTCAAAAGGCTTGCATAATTAATTTAGATTCAATGAAGTTGCACACTATAGAAAAAATACCGCTAGTGTAGAGACCTTTGGGAGAGATGACCCCACTTGATTATGCCATCTGCCACACTGAGGAGGATGTTGCCAAAATGGATACTACATAAAAAATAGGTGATGGACAAGTTGATATGGGCTCCATCTATGCTCATGACGAGTAGTACAAGGGCTAATTTTTTGGAGCACAGTCCAAAATTGATGATCTTGAAGGGGCCATGGTTGCGGAGAGGCAAAAAATTGAAGTATTACAATCCCAGTCCAAAAGATAGGTTAAAATGCTAGAAGCTAAGATTGAATAATTGAAAAAAAAGCTTCAGTTACTTGAAGATGAGAGCAAAGAAGCATCAAAATTACATGATCATCACATCAGGGAGATCGCCAAAGTGAATTAAGAAATACAGGTGCTCATTGTCCAAAGGAATGAATTACAGGCCCAGTTGTCTGAGAAAAATGAGTAGCATGTTCTTCCTTATAGGGAGTGCCTCAAGGAGACGTGCCTAGACTTCCTGTAGGATTTCCTAGTGAAAGCAGCAAAGGGGATTACAGTCTTGGAGTTATTTAGAGAAGCACATGAGGTAGTGGTTTCTGGTGGGCACATCTTAGAGTCCACCTATGTAGATGTTAACTATTGGTTGGATCTGGCCACCCAACTCAAGAAGATTGAAGACGTCCCTATTTACCTTGTCCCTATGAGCAACTTGGCTCAGTTGTTGGCAATGACAAAAACCACTTTACACTATTTCTTCATCAAATTTGAACTGAAAAAGAAAGCTCACCTGATTTCAAATTTTCTTATGCAGGAACGTGACATATCATTGCAATATTTTGATGCCTTGGTTAAAATTGGTGTCCCAAGTTTCATAGATTCATAGGTACCTATTCCATCAACTCAAGAGTTGGAGCCTTTGTGGACTGCTTTTATAGACAATGCCTCAGACATTGACACTTTGGAAGCCTCCAGTTATAATGCCCAGATAATCCTCATCATGGCCAAATACGCTCATATTTAGTCTTACTTGACAGAGTTTAATAGAATACTGGAGTTTGCTGATGTCAAGTGTATCAAAATTTTATGTTGCTTGATCTAATAGCTAGAAAAATAGTTAACTTTTCCTTTGGAGAGATGGATTGATGCTTCAATAGTATACGAGCATGTTTTCAAAAGGCCGCTGAAACAATATCTCCCTAAAACAAACAGACAAAATGAATAAAAAGGAACAAATAGTGCTATAGGTTCAAGTACTGGAGAGAAAGGTTCAAAGAGCAAAGAAATAGATAGTGAGGCAAGTTCAAAGTATGAAGATTTCGAGAGTTCAGATGAAGGGATCACTAACAGTGATAAAAAATCAGAGAGAAAGCTTGAAGACTCGAAGAAGAAGGAGGACTCTGATGCCCAAGGATGAAGGTTGGGATCTCTACATTGAGGTAGGCTCAATGCTTCACGAGCCATCAAATGTGTTGCCAATTTTGTCACACTATTGCTAATTTTTGTTTTGTATACAGTTTGGAATCATTCATTGTAAAACTTCTCTTTTTCCCATTAAAAATGGTTAAAGTGTTGTTATATTATCGTGCTTCCACCAACTCTCTCTTCTAAAAAAACTGTATGCAATGCATTACATGGTTTCCTATATTCTCTGTACTTTTCTACATTTCTATACTTTTCCTGGTATGTTGCATGTAAAATTGTGAATGTTTTAGCATGGGCAATCCACTAATAAATTCTCCCTTAACACTTTAAAAAATATCTTCTTTCTGTGTTGCTGTAATTTCTAGTTTTTTGACTTTGGTAACATTTCCTTTTAATAAAAATATGTTCAAAAAGTAGGGCTAAGGGCCGAAGAGTGAAGGTTTGTGAAATTACTAAGTGTGGAAGGTAATGGTGAAAGTGCTCCACAAGGGAGCACTTTAGTGAAAAGTGCTCCACAAGGGAGCGCTTTAGTGGAAAATGCTCCACAAGGGAGTGCTTTAGTGAAAAGTGCTCCACAAGGGAGTGCTTAAGTGGAAAGCACTTCACAAGGGAGTGCTTTAATGGAAAGTGCTCCACAAGGGAGCACTTCTCCAGGCTAAATATAATCAAGGATAATGAGAAAGGAGAAGACAGGACCCATTCAACATTTTTTGGTTGCACCTATTCCCAAGCTACATTTTAGATCGCCCATCCGTGGATCATCACCAAAACCTTCTAACTTTGAAACCAAGTTACCTGTAATGCCGGATTGACTGTGGAATTCATTACCAGAACAATTTGTTTTCAATACTAAGTTATCAATAGGGCTAAAAATTGATTATGTCCGTCTACCACCAAAATTATTTTTGCCCTTTCGAAGTGGTTAGATATTAATGTTTTAAGCGAAATATTTCTTCTATAAAATTCGTCTTCCTTTTTGTAATTCACATGGATAACTTCTGCTAGAAAAGTTGTGTACTTGAAATTTGCTTTCAAAATAAAGGCTTCTGGCTTCGGTTCGAGCTCTCAATATTTGTGTATGACTTCTATTATGTAATTTCTATTAAAGTACTCTCTTTATTATGCAGTTTAATTATGTTTTCTAGATTTTGCTATTGATAGAGTACTAGTCCCTGGAATACTTGCTAGAGTTTGCACAGTTCCGAGGATTTTATACTGGTTTCTATTAAAAGTCATTGTTTTTATTGTTGTTGGTTCAAGTAGTTAGGCTGTCTATCGTGCTTCCAGTCCATCACCCCAAATTTCTAGCCTTTGGCTATTTCCCATTTATTTTTGTAATTTATCATCTCTTTTAGTATCCTTCTATCCCTTATCTTCAATCTCCCTTTTTTATTTTTGAAACCAACCCTATTGAAGATTGCCACGGAGGACATTCCTTTCATTTGGGCATTCAATACTTGGCAGTGGGCCTAGGGCACTGCAGACTTAGAAAACTTGTATCTAGGCCAGTTCGATTGCCAACAATAACATGGCATATGATAACCTATGCCATCATCAAAATATAGTCAAGCATTGGTTTAACAAAAAACCACACCCAAAATATTATGTGAAGGAGACTTGGTCCTAAAATGGGATGTTAATCGAGAAAAACTAGGTGCCCATGATAAATTTAATTCCTTATGGTCATGCCCATATTTTATCCAGAACTGCAAACATTCAAATGTGTACCAACTACAAGATTTGGAAGGGAGACTACTACCAATTCCTGTAAATGGTCAGTACCTCAAGCACTACGCTTAATCCCAGTAATGATCGAAAGTGTACATATGTAAATAGTATTGTATGTTCCTATATATCATTCTTAAAGCATTTCAGTATTCTAGTATTTTCTTTTTAGAGCGGCCTAGTATGTTTTTGACCCAAGCTTGCACCTAGCCTGTAAAGTTGCGATCCTAGCAAAATTACAACCATAGCAGTGAATGATCATCAAGGTAGATCAAATAAGAAAATATAAAGGTTAAAGAGGACAAGCAAGGCAAAAAATGGTAAAAAATCATATGATTGCTAGGCCAAGAAACTTTTCCCACTTTGGGCAAAGAAAAATAAGGGCTAAGATCTTAGGTGAAACTCAAAAGTATCACCCTAACAAAGTATGGTAATTGTGTGGGGTGAAGATATGTAGCAAGCAAAAGAAAATAACATTAACAAAAACCCACTTGCACATGAAATTGGGTGGATAGTTAAGTCATGACCCACTACCTTAAGAACCCTCAAGTTTTACCACAAATATTTATGCTTAATAGTAGTGGACAATATCTATCCCTCTCTTTTGAAAGAACATACCGGCTCAAAAAAATTATCTACGTCAATCAAAGAACATAAGTGCTTTTGCACACTCCAACTGAGGATTGGTGTCATTAATGTGGATCATGGGAGCATTTGTAGCCATGACACCCATAACAAAGGCTCTAATTATTGTTGAATAGACAATATGGTGTGCATCCCAATACTACTAATGGAACAACAGTTAGGGAGGTAAAGGCTATCCAAGTGGATGAACTTTGGGCACACATGTTAATACAAACATTGAAGGTAGTACTAAGAGTGAGTACATTCATCTAGGTGAGTTGTTGGCTGATATGCACAACATATATTGAGCCCTAATCACCCATAACCAATTATATATTAGTAGAATTTGGTGGCACAACATTCAAGGAAACCCTAATTTAGAAGGACATCTAATCCTCACTAATCCAAGCTAAAAAAGGTGGCAAGCACTACCATTTCATTTGTTAATGTCTCATCTCCCAAAAGAATTGATGAACACCAACTGTTAGAAGAAGTGTATTCCAAAATATTTGCTTTGGTCTGAGCGAATCCCATCAATGGTCCATTTGTCATCTCCCATGTAGCTACAATCACGTGCTATAAAATAGAATGTGAAGAGGCCAACTAGCTTCTTTCGACCTTACCTAATTTTCTAGTGCAGAACCAGGAGCAACAGTGAGGCTTTGTTCAAAATCATGAGTGGCAATTTTTTTTGGCTCATGATAGCTTCCCAGCTTCCAAGGGAAAAGATCTAAATGGGGAAGTCAAAAGTGGAGAAAAAGCTAGAGGATTCTTATTAGGATCTCAGAGACACTAGGATAACAATCAAAGACAAAATAAAAATAAAGCTACAGTAGTTTTTGTGGTAAACACATACAATAGTGGCCCAATGGCTATGTCTTGGAGAAGCCACCTGAGCCCTTTCATGCCATTTTCTGTCCATCCTTGCCCAAAGCTAGTGCATGCAGTGGCAATATTTTATGACATGACCATCGATGCAGTCTGTGATACTAAAGAGCGAGTGATATTCAACATTAATGCTAATACCATTCAGGAAACCTTTTTTTCCAAAAACACAATGATCCAAGAATATTAGGGTATCGCGAGACCAATAATGGTTGATATAATTGAAGATGAGTAGAGAAAGTAGTTTTTCAGGGATGGCCTAAAGCAATGGGTGGCCCAGGCTCTTGGCAGGTTACCAGATGATTATGTAGACAATCCCTGACCAATAAAATAATTTAGAGAACAAGACCGACCCATCTATTCTTTACTAGCCGCCCTATTAGACCTTCCATCATATGAAGAAGTGCAACCACATCAAATGGTGATGGGCCATGTTGTCTCCTGGGCGTATAAGACTTTAATATTTAATTGGGTGGGATTTTTAGATAAAAATATTCAAAGATAACCGATTGAGTATCAAAGTGGAGTAAATAAGGAATTTTGATATGCATCACACTTGGCTTGGTTGTTATTTCACTGCATACCTCGCGATAGGCACACTGTGTGGATTTAAGAGAAGAATGAAAAGGGTCAAATACGCTAGATGATGGAATGGACACATGCACTTAAGAAGAGTATCTCATACACGGAGTTCAAAAATAGTTCCTAGGACCCGCCATTATGTACATCTATCAATCCTGTCCACGACTCTCTAAAAGAGCGAAGCAATTTTTGAAAACCAGCTCTTAGAAGATAGAGGATTACTATTTCTTGAAAGAAGGAACACGCATTCGATTGTACAATTTCTCATATTTTTCCTATCTGCTCTCTTTCTATGTTACAAAACGGGTCTTTAGCATGAAGGTGTGTAATAAAATTTATTACATTGAAGATAAATGGGTCTTGGGGCTAATAAGAGAGTAATTTTTCCACAATAAATATTTCTCAAACCCATCATTTTACCTAGAAATGAATGGGTTCAATTTTACCAATTATATGAGAAGTTATCCACTTTGGGACTTTCTCAAGTGCCACCCAGATGGCATTACAATCCTGATAATGTTCTATAGGTCAAGCTTACAGATAATAATAGACTGCGGTATTTCATGAACCATGACAATGAGGGTAATAAGGTTGTGTTAGACTACAAGAATCTGCTAGAGGATCAAGTGATTCTCTTTACTATATTTAACATACACATTAAAACATTGTGGAGGTCCAGCTATCCATATAAAAAGGTGTTCAATCCCAAGAGGGATTCCTCCCAACTAATAAAAAATATTTGTTTCAATACGTAATCAACCAAAGGAATTGGACAAAACATATAACTGAACAATGGTGGATCATGAAATGTGAATGTGATGATACCAGGAAGGAATTCCCAAGAAGGGCTGATGAGAAATTCTCCAAGTACAATGACAACTATCAGCTGCCAAAGAAGAAATATAAGGAGGTAGAAGATATCACCCCTAAAGTTTTGAAAAGGGAGGATACCCTTAGTCTCGGGCTGATCCAAAGATATTTAGAGGATTAGGATGAGGAGCAAGAAGTTCAGAGTGACCACCAACCACCAATAAGCTCATCTAAGGTGATAATGAGTGGGAAAAAGGCATTGCCTATAGAACCATCAATGAAAGCCTGGGGTAACCAAGTCATCCAAATCAAGTGGGATGAAAATCCAAAAGTTTGAAGAACACATGATTATACTGAGAGGGGGGATAAATAGTATAATATCAACTTTTACTTTTCTTTCCAAACAATATTATCCAATATTATCAATAGCAGTAATCAAAGTAATGCACAAATCATCACACACAAGAGAGACATAAATTTAATGTGGTTCACCCAATGTGGGCTACTCCAAGGAGAAAATATTTCTTCTAAATTTTCTCAATAAATCTCTTGAGAATCAATTCCCTATTATAATGTTTATGGACCTCTGTCCAAAGAAGACACCGATCCCCTATGCTCTAATTTATGGATCTCTATCCAAAGGAGAACTCTTTCCCCTTGCTCTAGTTCATGTAACTTGATATAGGATAACTCTATCTCCTCAACTGGTTTATGGATCTCTCTCCATAGAAGAAATCTATATTTCTAGTTGGTTCATGAATCACACTCCACAAGATAACTCTTTCCCCTTGCTCTAGTTCATGGATCTCTCTCCACATGATATCTCTATCCCCTCTGCTCTAGCTAGTGATCTTCTAGAATACTTCTACCCCCATTGCTCTGGCTTGTGGATATCTCTCCACTGGAGACCTCTGCCCCCACTACTCTAGCCAATGGATCTCTATCCACTGGAGACTACTGTTCTCTATGCTTTGTCACATCCAAATTCTATTCTCAACACTATCTCAAATCTATACCAACCTTATTACAAGGTTAGCTCAAATATGTCTCAACTTATTTCTATCTCTACTCAAAACTATCCCAAGCCTTAACACAAATATTGATCAAATCAACAATCAAACCTGCTCTCAACTCTTCTCAGATCTGCCCCAAGCCTTAACACAAAGCTTGATCAAATAAAAAATAAAACCTACTCTCAACTCTGCTCAAATATAACCCAAGACTTAACACAAAGCTTGATCAAATCATCAACAAAACCTTCTCTCAACTCTGCTCAAATCTGTCCCAAGCTTTGACATAAAGCTTGAACAAATTATCAATCAAACCTGCTATCAATCCTGCTCAACTCTGTCTTGAAGTCTTCTTAAAGACTTGCTCAAAACTGCCCTCAAGCCTTCTCAAAGACTTGCTCAAATCTATCCTCAAGCATTCTCAAATACTTGCTCAAATCTACCCTCAAGATTTTTAAAATACTTTCTCAAATTTGTCCTCAAAGCCTTCTCACTTAACCTGCTCAAATATTTCCAAACTTTGCACACAAACACAACTTATATCTTTTTCAAAAATTCTTTCCTCAAACAAAAAAATTCTACTTAGAATTCGTTTAACCTCTAGAACATAAAGAGAATGATATACTCTATCAAAGACTCAATATGTTTTACTCAATCATTAAGTCTATCACTTTCACATGTCTCACATTTATTGCTCTTTTAAAGATATATCTAGTCTAGCATATGAAACCTATCTTCCTGATTCACACACTTGATTTCACAAATCTGAATTCTAATATTTGCACATTCACTTTTCAATATCACTCAAAACCAATGCTCAAAAACTTCACACACTCATTCAACCAATAAAGCACAATTTGCTCACAAACCCTCAACACAAGTTTTCAATATTATTCCAACAAAGAACACCATGTAGGTTCCAAACCCTAACTCAAATATTTCCAACAATGCTTATCAAACAATCCTTTTCACTCCACCTTGTGTTCAGAAATATTCACTCAAAAAAACACCTCAAATAAGGAAATATGTGCCCATACATTTTTCTTGCTCTTATGGATATATGTCTTCAAAAATATGTCTCGCACACAATATCTTTTGCAACTATAAAAGTTAGCACAACACTCATTTATGAGTTAGCAAACCTTGAAAATGTGTGCATAATTAAACTCTAAATCAACTCTCTTGGTTTCTCAAACATATAGCATTAACTCATAAATCAAACCCTTAAAATGAAGCAAAATACAAAAAATTAAAATACCTTATAAACCTTTTAACTCCCTCTCAAATTTAAAAATACATTCATAACAAATTTATCAACGATCCTTATTACTCCATAAAATCACTTTCAAAATATTTCATTATAATTTTCTTCAAAAATAAATGCAAAGAATAATATAAAATTTCCCTTATATCTCCCAAATTCAATAGTATAATCAAATAAACCCTATATTCCTAACCCTCAACCTTAGGTAATCAACAAATTTAATAGTGCTTACCAAAAACACTGCCATGGAGATTCGAACATAATGCCTGCCGCTTACCAGCGCACTAGCGCCCTATGGGCCACTGCTAGGCCAACCACCCACACAAGGACCACCACCCACAATACGTTATTTAGCCACTGTTTATCCTCTTTGCTCTTAAAACAACAAGCAAAATTTTGTCATCGAGATCTAAATACAGGATCTACCATCCGCCAACGCCTTTCCCCTACCAAGCCTTCTGCTAAGCCAACTGCATGGTTGGTGATAGAAGTTTATGACTTTATCCCTTTATTCATCCAAGCTTTCTCCTTTGTTTTTAAAATAAAAACTTTCATCCTTCTTTCACATGATTGTGCATCCGAAATTCGCATTAACCATTAGCATTAATCACTTGGCGCTTTTATAAAAAACTTATAAATTTTGCCACCAAAATTTATCATATAAATACGAACTTATCTCCATGCTAGGACGTCGATGGAGTTTCAATAATTTAAAAATATTCTTGGCACCAAACCCACTTAGGGTTATAAAACATTATAATATAAATATTATAAATATTTTATAATTGACCTTAGGCTTTATATTTATAACTTTAATATTATAATAATAAATATTATAATATTATTTCCTTTTGGGTCTAGAACTTTTTCTTCCTTCGAGATAATTAGACAAAATTTTGGCCAACCATGTGGAGCTTTGTACCAAATATCTTGGGATTGAAATATAAATATTTTAACCCTCTTTTTATCAATTCCCTTGTATTGAGATGAACTTTTATAGCTTTTAACATTTGACATCAACAACAACATAATTACTCAAAATTTCCAAAAATCTCCCCCTTTGTCATTGATGGCAACCCTTTTCTAAAACTTTTCTAAAAATTCCTTTTTAAAAACCATTTGATTCCAAATCTGCTCCCCCTGAGAAACTGCTCCCCCTTACTGAATGCTCTCCCCCTTACTCAAATCTCTCCCCTTTGATATCAATGTCAAAGGGACTCCTTTGGGGCTAAATATAAGACTCTTAGCTTAGCCCCCTTCCCACATCCTCTCCTTGAGGTGATTAATTTTGGGGTGGGAGTAAAACTAATCGCAACATACAATGCTCTTTTCCTTTGTCAACCTTATTTCTCAACATGCCCTTTTGATCCTTTTGAGTGTCCCTGTTCTTTCTTATCTCTGGAAGCTTTGTTCTACACCACTTGGTCTTATGCCCAACATTATTGCACTTATAACACTTAATGTTGTAGTTATTAAAAGGTGCAAATATCTTGAATTTCCTCCTGGTGAATCCATACTCATTTCTATCATGAACCTTGTAGTGAATTACTTTATGACCAAATCTATTACAAGAGTAGATATGTCCATATTTGAAGTTCCTCTTGGTAAAACCATATTCATCCTTTCCATGAACCCTGCAATGCATAGCATAATGACCAAATCTATTACATGAGAAACAACATCCTTTGAAGAAATCTTGCCTTGAACCCATTGGTCTCTTAGTACTTTCTTCTTTGTGATGATCCTTGTTCCTTTTTTGTGCATTATTTCCTTCTTTAGTGAAGCTTCTATTCTTCAATTTATCATCACAAGTATCAATTTATCCTTCACTCTCTTCCTCTTAAAATTCTTCCTTTGAGCTTGAGCTTGACCCTTCTTCTTGTTTCCCTTGTACTTCTTCAAAGCCAAATCCTTTTTTGATAGATGAAGATCTTTGTGCATTGATAATCTTATCAAAAGTCTTTAAAAAATTTCCAAATCTGTGTAGCTTGTCCATAGAGTCTTTCACTTCCTTCCTTAGTGAAACTATCTCATGTTATAATCTTTCACATTCTAACTCTTTTGCTTCTAGCTTTTCACTCATGACTTATTTAATTTTACTTGCCTTAGCTTTTGAGTTTGTTAGGTCTAGGATAAGCTTTCCTTTTTCTTCCTCACATTCTTGAACTTGAACCTTTAGTCTTGAATTCTGCTTTCTAACCTTTTTCATTCTCTGAGAGCAGTAATAAGTTCTACTTCTAGATCTATTATGCCTTCCTCTTCATTTTTTGAATCTTGTTCTACTTCTTGGTCTTCAAGAGCATCTTCACATTTTTCAACTTTATCTTCATCAGGAGCATTTTCTTCCTCTTCTAGTTCCAAAAATAGAATTTCTTCTTCTTCACTATCTGAGGGTCTTTCATCAATGTCAATTGAAAACTTGCTTCCATTATCAATATAGAAACTCTTCTTGTGCCTTTGAAAGAACTTCTTTTCATGCTTGTTTTGACCATACTTATTTTTCTTTTCATACCTGGATTTTCCTCCTTCCTTTTTCTTATAATCCTATTTCTCTTCACTGCTACTGCTTCCAGCTTTTGGATAATTATATGCATAGTGACCAAAATTTCCACAATTGAAACATTTCACTGTTTTCATACCTTTGTGCTTTCTTGGATCCTTCTTGTTTCTTCTATCATAATTAGCTTCTTCATCACTGCTTGACTCACCACTTGATTCTGGTTTCTTATCCTGTCTTCTTTGATGCTTTGAAGGTTACCTCTTTCTTGGAGTTGGGGTACTTTACTATTCTCATCTCAAAAGCTATTATAATTCCATTTAACTCATCCATAGTCAATTTCTCAATATATTTCATCTCTTCTATGGCTAAAACTTGACCATCATACCTTGTAGGAAGTGACCTTAACAATTTCTAAGAAACATCAGATTCTTTAATTTCAAATCCAAGTCCACGCATGGTATTAACAATCTCATCCATATGAAGTAAGTATGCAACAATGTCTTTCTCATATTCCATATTCAAATCTTCAAACCTTTTCTTGTGGTTTTGTAGTTTTGCCATCTTGACCTTTTTATTTCCCTCATAGGTTTGCTTCAATTTTTCTAAAATCTCTTTTGCTGATTTGCAATGCATAACTTTCACAAATTTTACTTCACATAATCCACTTAAGATTGCATTCACAACCTTTGCATTATTCACATGTAAGAGCTTACCATATTTATTTGTGGGAGGATTAGCTGTAGGTGTGAATCCATCCTCAATTGATTTCCATGTCTCATATCCTTATGCCATCAAGTAAGTCCTCATTCTTATGCTCCAAAAAGAATAATTTTTCCCATTGAATAATGGTGTCATATTTAATGAAGATCTATTTTGATATGCCATATGTGTTCTTGTAACCTCTTCCTTCAATCTGTTAACTCATTCGAAGGAATCCACTCTGATACCAATTGAAGAACACATGCTTAAACTAAGAGGGGAGGGGTGAACAATATAAGACCAACTTTTAATTTTATTTCCAAACAATATTATCCAATATTATCAATGGAAATATCAATAGAAGTAATCAAAGCAATGCATAAATCATCACACACAAGAGAGACATAAATTTAATGTGGTTCACCCAATGTGGGCTACTCCACAGAGAAAATATTTCTTCTAAATTTTCTCAACAAATATCTTGGGAATAAATTCTCTATTAAAATTTTTATAGACCTCTATCCAAAGGATACACCAATCCCCTATGCTATGATTTGTGGATCTCTCTCCACAAGAGAACTCTTTCCCCTTGCTCTGGTTCATGGAACTTGATCCAGGATAACTCTATCTCCTCAACTAGTTTTTGGATATATCTCCATAGAAGAACTCTTTCTTCCCAGTTGATTCATGGATCACACTCCATAGGAGAACTCTTTCCCCTTGCTCTTGTTCATGGATATCTCTCCAAAAGAGATCTCTATGCCCTATGCTCTGGCTAGTGATATTCTAGAAGACTTCTACCCCCACTGCTATGGCTTGTGGATCTCTCTCCATTGGATACCTCTGTCTCCACTACTCTGGATGATGGATATCTATCCACTAGAGACTACTGTCCTCTATGCTCTATCACCTCCAAATTTTATTCTAACCTCTATCTCAAATTTGTACCAACCTTATTACAAGGTTAGCTCAAATATGTCTCAACTACTTTCTATATCTAATCAAAACTACCCCAAGAATTAACACAAAGCTTGATAAAATTAGCAATCAAACCTACTCTCAACTCTGCTAAGATATGTACCAATATTGAACACAAAGCTCGATCAAATCAAAAATTAAACCTGCTCTCAACTCTACTCAGATATACCCCAAGCCTTAACACAAAGCTTGATCAAATAATAAAAAAAACTTGCTCTCAACCCTACTTAGATATGTCCCAAGCTTTGACACAAATCTTGAAAAAATAATTAATCAAACCTGCTATCAATCTTGCTCAACTCTGTCCTCAAGCCTTCTCAAAGACTTGCTCAAATATACCCTCAAGCCTTCTCAAATACTTGCTCAAATCTATCCTCAAGCCTTCTCAAATACTTGCTCAAATCTACCCTCAAGCCTTTTCAAATACTTGCTCAAATCTATCCTCAAAGTCTTCTCACTTAACCTACTCAAATATTTCCAAAATTTGCACACAAACACATCTTATATATTTTTCAAAAATACTTTCCTCAAACAAAAAAAATCTACTTAGAATTCGTTTAACCTCTAGAACATAAAGAGAATGATATGCTCTATCAAAGACTCAATATGTTTTACTCAATCATTAAGTCTATCACTTTCACATGTCTCAGATTTATTGCTATTTTAAAGATAAATCTAGTTTAGCATATGACACCTATCAACCTGATTCACACACTTGCTTTCAAAAAATATGAATTCCAATGTTTACATTTTCACTTTTCAATATCACTCAAAACCAATGCTCAAAAAATTCACACACTCATTCAACCAATAAAGCATAATTTTCTCACAAACCCTAAACACAGGTTTTCAATCTTCTTCCAACAAAGAACATCATGTAGTTTCAAACCCTAACTCAAATATTTCTAGCAATGCTTATCAAACAATCCTTTTCACTCCACCTTGTGTTCAAAAACATTCACTCAACAAAACACCTCAAATAAGGAAAGATGTGCCTGTTGGGCACTAAATTACACAAAGTTTTACTTGATACTATGGCTGTCTATCTTCCTAATTTCTATTTAGGCTTGCACCTGATAACTGCAGCTCAACACTCAACATTGGATGGACCAAAACAAGGGTTTCAAATCCAACCTCCAGAGTAGGCTGGTTCCTTGTCAACTTAGCAGATTTTTGACACAATTATGCTCAATTAGGATTTGGAGTTTAGGGTAAGAAAAGGGTAAGGTTAGAGAGATGTAGATATCAGTGGATGGATAGGTTAACAACAATGCATCACCATAAAAAGCTTCCAAAAAACTATACTAAAGATATACATCCAGATCAACATTTATCCCAAGATAGCTTGTTTCAGATATTAAAGCATAACAGATAAATGTTATAGTAAGCAATTTCAATACCTAGGAAATGATAATCCAAATAGAAGAATTCACCAAAATCTATATTTTATAGAAATGCACCTTCTAATAACAAATAACAAACTTCAAATCAGATTTCAATTACTCATACCAGCCAGTAATCCATGATTGGCACAAACTAACCATCTAATTATTTACAGAAATACAACTATGAAATCCAAACCTCTAACATCTAGCACAAAAATGCATCTTTGAGGTGAAGATCAATGTATTGCTCCTTGCATTCAGTTCTTTAGAAATATTTATAGTAGTACAGGAAAACATGCTAGAGCCAACCCTTAAAAATGAGGGTTTTATCTCTCTTTATAGTTTTCATATTACAATATTAAAAAAATGATACATTTAATCTTGTTATAATAGATCAACAAAGAATTTAGCTGGTGTTAGCTGATTCGTCCAAAATTTAGAAAATACACTGGAAGAGTATCCACCATGGCCGTTTGGGGTATCTACAACTTGCTGATCGACCAGAAGGATTGTAGTTCAGAACCTTTCGGATCACGCATTTTGTCGATATTTCTTGAGAACAACTTGCCACCGTCGATCTGTAACTGCTTCTGGTTAGATATTTTTGAAAATCTTTGACATTTCATATTTCAATTGCATGCCATGGTTCTAATGCAAAACCATTTTAAATAATCAAAATTTGATAGGCCAACCTCCACCATTGATTATCCTTATTGGATGACTTAGATTAAGTCCGACGTAAGCTGAAAGCCATCCCGCTAATTTTCTCAGCATTAGAATCTTCAATCTGGATCTAGAGCATTAGAAATTTGAATCCACTCTGAGATCTTTTATCTTCCACCTTGTCTTTGTTAATCCACACTTTTTCACTGCTGACATCATCATCTCCTTGTGACTTTTGTGGATTTAAGAGATAACGCAAGTCTGGACCTAGAGTCAAATACTTAGATTATTCTGCCCTATATTTATTTTGAAAAGATAATCCTTGTTTGTTTCCTAGATCACAAATCCGTACCTTTTTACCACTGATGTCATCATTTCCTTATGACTTTTGTGGATTTTGAAACTTTTGTCAATCTAGAGCAGGAAGCAAAAAGGGCCCTTCCAGAGTGGGAAGCAAAAGGCCTTTATGGAATCAGACACACGCCAAGAGTCAAATCCACACTTTTTGTTGCTGATATCACCATCTCTTAAAAAATTTTGTGGATTTGAAACCCATCGTTATTCCAGACCCAGAATGGAGTTTCCCAGAATATCATCAAACCTTCAAAGTTGAATAACACCCAGCGGACTCATACCATCAGCATAGCTCCGGAGCGGAATAACAATATTATCACTTAGTCAAAATTATACAAATTTTTACTAAGTATGTGGTCATTTTGGGCCTACATTTTGGCACCTCTTGGGTGGATTTGGTCGTAAATCCAATCAAATCCAGAGTCTTATCCATTGGGCATTCAGAGTAAAAACAATGCGAAGTCCTTGAAAATAACATGTTTCCAAAAATGATTTCTATACAAACCCTACCCTCTGAAAACTTAAGCATTACTCAGAAGGTAGAGGTTCATATAGAAACCATGTCAAGAATCATTATAAAACCTCCCTTTTTAACCAGATACTATATCTACAATATTAGTATCATCACTGCTTTTACAAACTATACACAACTCTTCTTCCTTTATAAGGCTTTATTTCAAAGAATGTCTTCACACAAAAATGTTGCTCTATGGGCTTCACACCTTTATTGCTTATTTCTGACAATTATCAGGGTAAAAAGAAGAAATACAAAAATGATGTATTTGTACAAACAGATATAGAATTATTTAATCATAACCCCATCCTAGGCTTGTAACTACTTTGTCTTATTATTATTCTTCCATTGCTTCTTCATCTCTGTCTTCTTCTGGAGATTGTACTCCATGATCAGTCTTACCAGATGTGTCTCCAAATAACTGAACCATAACTTCTAGAGACTGAAGAGCTTCCTTCCAAGCTTCCTCAGAGGGATTGGAAGTCTCTTTGAGCTGCTTATAAACATATTGCAACTTCCCAACATCTTCATAATCAAAAGTGTTCCCTCTAGTCACCAGATCCTCCATAAGATCTCTTAATCTAGTGTAGCCCATAATCATCTTAGTAGCTTGTTCTTGCGATAGTGGTTCTTCTAATGAATCGATTTTAGCTTCATATTGTAAGCTATATTTTATGCTTTGCTGAACCTCTTCTATAGATGACAAGTTGTGGTCCTCCTTCCAAAGTCCCTTGAAACCAACCTGAATCATTTCCTCATTTATCTCAATAATTTCTTTAACCCCCTGTCTATCCGATCAAATAATAGCTAGGCTCTCTGAATTACCATGTGCTTCTTTATCACT
The DNA here is from genome assembly GCA_028583015.1 of Wollemia nobilis. Taxonomy (NCBI): domain Eukaryota; kingdom Viridiplantae; phylum Streptophyta; class Pinopsida; order Araucariales; family Araucariaceae; genus Wollemia; species Wollemia nobilis. Next base: position 3,750,760 of record JAQPPZ010016984.1, read on the forward strand.
ATCTTGGAGGCTACCCTAGCTAGATTCCATTCTCTATTAGGAATTGGTTTAGCAGCATCACTGAGCCTACTTCCAACCAACCTGTATATTTGTTCCACCGAAATCACCATGGGCTGTAACTCTCTAGTGATTTGATCCAAGTCCCTCTAAATAGCAGATAGCAGTTGGCTGGCATCTTTCAAATATTCGATAATTAGCTGAAGACCTGAACATTTCCCTTGAGCATCAAAAAGTAACTCTTTCTTGATATTTTTCAAACTCGCTTTGGAAAATCCTGAGGACCTGGCTCTCTCAATTTGAAGCTGTTGTTTTAAATCTTGAATTTCTTTTGCTTGATCTTCATTCAGCTTCTTTTGTTCCTCTAGTTGGTCTTTCAACTCATTAGCCTTTTGGAACCTTTCTTGCCAACCCTTAGCTTCTTTCCTTAGAGCTTTCTCCACTTCCTTTTGATCATTGATGCTTTTTTTCAACCTTTCAACTTGTTGCTTCAGCTTATCTACCTTATATTTTTCTATATCAGTCTTTACATAAAAGGTCTCCAGATGAGCCTTAGCCATCCCCAATTCATCTTCAGCAGGAATCTTGTCAATATCTTCTATAATTTCTTCTGCTCTATAATCCTTAGCCGTCATCTCATTTTTTGGCTTGCTCACCTACGAAATCAAGGACCTTGAAATCCTCTGCCTAGTGATAGGATTGACATACATGCTCTTCCTGGTCATAGCCATCTGACTGGAAGGCTTGGTGAGATTTTCTTCCCAATAGTCATTTATGCTTTGTGTGGCTGCTTGCTCTTGAGATACAACAATAGACTTTGAAGCCTCAGCAACCAAAGGAGACAATGGCATTAAAAACATGAGGGTGGACTAGCTAGTTGTTGGCAGGGGAAAAGACATTTTGATAACAACATCTGTTACAATAGTAGATTATGTGGCTATTGTCGTTGATGATATAGGTAAATTCATGAAAATAGGGACCAAAATGATAGTGGAGGGAATGGAGAAACTAGGAACGCATGTCCCATGGATGGTGGTAATGAAATAGATGGGGGTGTAACGATGACTGATATCAAAATGGAAGACTCAAAAGTGGAAGATGGTTTTGGAGGAGATTGTGATAAGCCAGAACCAATTGGTACCTCCATTGCTACCGATTGTATGAGGGAAGAACTGTGAGGTGAAGGAGGTAAATTTGACACATTCTCTTGATTGGAAAAGGAGGGAAATTATTTTGGGGACCCAAGAAGATGAGAAGTGGAAGAGGGATTAGAAACCATACCTACACCTATAGATGTAGGGTGTTCTCATTCAGTTTCTATTTCAAACTATTGCTCTTGCTCAACTAACCCCTCTATAGCATAGACAACTACTTCTTTAGTAATTGCTTCTATTCCCACTTTTTGTTTCTTAAAATTTTCCTTCTTCTTCATTTTAGGGGTCTTCCTAGTCCTTTTACGGACTAGTCAAAAAACATCCATATCAGATTCAGAATCCTCTTCTAATAAATCTCCTTACACTCCCCCAAAAAGTACTGATTGCTTGGTAATAGGTTATAGATTTATTGAAGCTACAGGAGTAAAAGAAAGTGGCTTTAACTCAACATTATTATCTTTCCTTTTTTGATCAACCACTTTATCTTTCAGCTGTCCCCCTAAATCCAAACACATAGGCCTACGTTTTGCCTCAATGATCAGGGTGCTAACAACTTTTCCTTTAGAAACCTTCATTTTGCTCATCATCCTAGCCCCCTTAGGAAATATCTCCACTTGCTCAGTAGTAGGATTAAAATTTTCTACTACTCCAAAGGATTTTACAGAGTCCTCTAGATCTGGAGGAGGCTAGAAAGGTTCAGAATCACCTGTTAATACAATGTGTCTTACATATTTTAACCTCCAGGTATCAACATTTTCATCATATTTTTTTGAAAATTCTTTATCAATTGGCATCCCAAACTTTGTTTTAGATTTCCCAATATCAATTCTCATACACCACCAATCCATTATCTTGGCGTCTTCCCAAGGCCCATTATAATATTCCTCCTCTTCCTCTTCTGCAACCTCCTTTTTTGGTGGTACTTCCATTTTCTTTGTAGATTTTGACTTGGAAGGGGGCTTGGTCTTCTTTGTAGTTTTTTCTTTGACCTTATCAATCATTTCTTTCATAATCTGATGATCGGGCTTATAATCAGGGTCAAAATCCTCAATCTGCTCATAAAAATCCAACCATGGGGGTAACTGGCTCATCTTGGAGACATTCCATTCCAACAGAGTAGTCTCATCATTGTTCCTTCCTTGTTCAAAATTAACCCTGGGCCTCCTCTCGAATTTGTAGGCCTTGGCTCCATTCAGGGTTTTATTTCTTATAGTGAAAATACCATCTGGATCATAACTCCACCTTTGTGGAATGTAAAACAGACCTAACCTATCCAGGTATTGGTCAATCTACTGACTTTACCCTTTTTTGGTAATAGTGATATCACTCACCGTGCGGTGAGAAAGCAAATATTTCCTCTTCCTCCCTGAACCATATTTTGAGTCAATATACTCTACCTGCCTCAAATATTCTAGGGCAAAGAGTCTCTCCATGACAAAGTGGGGCAAAAGAAAAGGTTTACCCATAAAACCATATAATCTAATGACTATGCCTTTAGTCAAAAGATACTAGTCCCCTTCTTCTATGTTTTTAGTTCTTAGAATTCTCTTAGCCAGAGGTGGCAATTTGGAGAAATTATCATACATTATCTTAAGGGCCAGTCCTAAAAATTCCAAATTTTATCTATAATAAGACTCGTTGCTCCTCAAATGGCTTATCCAATAATAAATCGATATGAGTTCTCCTTGGTCATCCTTATATTTTATCAGAATCCAGGGCATTCTTTCCATTATTTCTTTGGCGGCTCAAAAAGTGGCGTCCTCTCTTTTTATTGGTTGAATTTAAATTTGCATTGCCAGCTCATCGCATTACTTTGGCTACTCTTTAGTACATGCATGAATTTGTTAGAATTGAGTGCACGATTAATCTTTATCCTCTACGTGTCAACTTAGGACTTGTCGTTTGGTTTCAAATTGATTCTACTCTGGCTTATTCCAAGCTTTGAGAGATTTTCAGATTAATACCATTCTCATATTTCTTCTGATGGATCATCCTATAGAATCACCCATATAGATCTAATCATGCATATTCAAGGGTGAAACATCATTTCGGAGAACTTTAGGTGGCACCGTGTGCGAAACAGAACATTAGCACGCCCTTTTCAACACTTACGTCATTTAAAAAAAAAAAAAAAATTCTCTTTTTTTTTTAGAACCCTTTTTGAAAAAGAACCAATTACAAAGTACAAAATAAAAATACAAAGTGCAGAAAGGAAGGGAAATATTTATGTACATATGTTACAATGAGATCATAGCTCACATATAGTAAAGCTTGAGGTGGAAACCATTCACCATAATTGGTTGAATTTTTCCCTCCGAATCCTTCAGCTGAAACACATTGGATTCTTTAGCTTCTACTATTTCAAAAGGACCATCCCAAAATGAATCAAATTTTTCATGCTTGCCTGGATTTGCTCTGTCCACATTCCACCTGAGAACTGAGTCTCCGACTTGAATTTTTTTGAACCTGGCCTTCTTATCAAACCATGCTTTAATGTCTGATGAATGCTTATTAAAATGATCATATGCTTGATTTATGCTTTCTTCCAATTGCAACAAGTGTTTCAATCTGGTCTTCACTGGATCTTCCTCCAACTCTTCCTATTCTAAACATATCAGCTTCAGTGCTAGAATTTCTAGGTGAATCAGCAATACTGCCTCTTTTCCAAATACCAGTGCATAAGGGGAATTTTTTATAGACTTCTTAATTGTAATCATGTCCACCCATAGAGCATGGTGAAGCAATAGATGCCAACTCCTCTTGTTACCTTACAAAGACTTTCTCAAAGTCCTCAATAAATTCTTGTTAGTAGACTCTGCAAGTCCATTAACTTGAGGGTAATAATTTAAAAAAAAAATTAGAGTGATGCCATACTTGCTAGCAAACTCAATATACTTGGCCCCTATAAAAGCAGGGCCATTATCACTCACCAAAGCTTATGGGATTCCAAATCTGGAAATTAAACTCTCCATAAAGTTGATCACAACCTCATGATCTGCCCTTTTTGTAGGAATGGCTTCTATCCATCTGGTTATATAATCTATAGCTATCAAGATAAACTTGTGTTCTGCTGAAGAGTTAGGATTTATAACTCATATAAAATCTAATCCCCATTTTCAAAAATGCTCCTCAACTTGAATAGACTTTAGGGGAGATGCAGCATTTTTGATTCTTCTAGCATACCTCTGACACTTGTCATAAACCTGAGTAACTTTGAAAGCATCCTTGAAAATGATAGGCCAATAATAGCCTACCCTTATTATATTCAAGGCTTTAACTCTGCCTGATCCATGACCACTGGATTGTCCTCCATGAAATTCTTCTAGGAATCTCTTTTGTTGGTCTTCCCTCAAATATTTTAGGAGAAACCCATCCAAGTTTATTTTGAATAACCCTTCTGGTAGTAATGCATATTTTAGGGCATGAAGTCTATACCTGCTTCTTTGATAAGAAATCAGATCAGGTGGACATACACCAGTTTGAAAATACTAGGTCATCTGTTTGATCCAATTAGAATACGAAGTGTGAACAATATCTACTTGATCTTCTTCTGTTACCTAACAAGCTATCATCCCGACCAAAGCTGAAGTATTTGTCAATACTTGGCACAAGGCTCTACCTCTCACAAACTTAGTGGGATGTATCTCTACATCATATTCTTGGATCTTGGTAATCCAACCAACTCTTTTATCACCTAGGTCACCCTATAAAATAAAACTCATTACATCTGGATGAACCACATACACCAGAGTTTTACTTTGTACCGGATATTGTTTGAACTTCTTAAGTGACTTTATCATAGCAAACACTTATTTTTAAGTAAAATTATATTTTACTTGATAGTCATGCAAATTTTGACTCCAAAAGAATACAGGGTGTTCATACCCTTGATCATCCCTTTGAGTGAGTACTGAAGCATAACTTTGTTCAGCTCCATAAGCATATAGAATAAAATCTTTGCTAAAATCAAGATTTATCAAAACTGGAGCTGTAGAAATAGATTACTTGATGATTTCAAAAGCTTGCTTCCTAACTGCAATCTACTTTAATTCTACCTTCTTCTTGAGTAGCTCAGATATAGGTCTCACCTTCTGTGCAAAATTAGAAATGAAATTTCTAATAAAATTGATCTGGCCTACAAAATACTGCGGCATATTTTGATTAGTAGGCAAAGGAATAGCTAGGATTACTTTAATCCTATCCGGTTCTATGGCCATACCTTCTTTTGAGACCACATGTCCTAGAAGTTTTACCTCATGTACTACAAATAATGACTTCTTAGGATTTAGAGAAATACCAAATTCTCTATATTTTTGAAAAACTTGTTCTAAATGATATAGATGATCATTTTTATCATGAGAAAACATAGTCATGTCATCTAGGTAAATCAGAATAACCTTGTTTATAAGTGTACCAAAGGCATAATACATGGCCTCTGAAATGTAGCTCTTGCATTAGATAACCCAAAAGGCATCCTCTAATAGGTAAATGTTCCCCACTTTGTAGTAAATGTTGTCTTGTATTGATCTTGATATTCTACCAAAATTTGGTTATACCCAGAATAACCATCTAATAGTGATAACCTATCTTCTCCAGCTACTACTTGTAGAATCTGACCAATCTGAGGGAGGGGATAGTGATCCTTGAGGGAAGCTTGATTTAGATTCCTAAAATCTACACATAGGTGTATGTCCCCATTCTTATTTATTATGGGTACCAAATTAGTTACCCAAGTGGAGTGTTTTATCGGATAGATTATCTTGGCATTTAGCAGCTTTCAAAGTTCTTCTCTCATAATGACTTCTATCCTTGGATTGACAGGCCTCTATTTTTGTCGAAATGGTTTAGCATCAGGCTCTAACTCAATAGTATGTTGGATAATCCTTTTGTCATAAACCTTAAGGTCCTCATATGACCAAGCTATAGTATCTTGGTATTTTAGACATAAAGATTTAATATCTTCTGCTTCCTCAGGAGAACATTGGACCCCAATATTTAACTTCTTTCCAATTCTTACTTCTATCTCTTTATAGATCTTCTCACCAACCTTCATAGCTCCCAATTTATTTCTATATTCATTATCGAATAAATTTTCAAGGGTAACCAACCCCTTTGGGATGTGATTATTTCTCACCTAGATAAAGTCTTGCTGATCTATCTCCTCCAAGTCTTCTTCTTGGACAGTTGTGAAGCATGCTTATTTTATCATAAATTCTAGAATATGTTCATCACTCTCGAAAACCTGCTAGAATATTTGCTTATCTAGCACTGCAGGTTGAAAACCATTTTAATCCCCTTGCTCTTCTTAGTTCCAAAATCTATAGGAGGATTGAAATTAGTTTGCTTAGTTTCCAATGCATATACTAGATGATTCTCTTCTCTAGGCACAAAATTTAGGTTCAGGACATCAAATGAATCCATTAGGTCCCATACTCTATTCTTGTAAGCATTTAAGTAATGGTGTTTACTGCTACACCTATTCCTTACCTGATGTACTATCAGCTCAGAATCACCATATATGTTCAAAATCTTGATGCCCATGCTCTCAGCTTGTATTAACCCAAGGCATAAAGCCTCATATTTTGTAGCATTATTGGTGCATGACCATGTCAGTCTATAAGAAAAATTATTCATCCCTTCGGACTGTGATTGCAGAACTACACCAACCCTTGCACCATTTTTGCATTTAGCACCATAAAAGTGCATAACCCATATTTCATTGTTTCTTAGGGATCAATTAGAAATAGCAGAGAGTTTCTTTTCCAATTCATTTGTGATGCTGTATGTACCCATACTAGTTTTGAATTGACTATAATCCTCTTTGAAAGGTAGCTCATCTTCAATGTCTAGTTCCTCAATATTTTGTACTAACTCATATTCTTCCACAAGATTAAGGTTGCACATGTCTTCTTCAATTTTCTCAACATGATAAGAAACTGGCTTCTCAAGAGTTATCCTTATCATATTTCCCTTGAAAGGTATTACCATGTTAGAATAATCCATATACATACATCCTCCAAGCTTTGTAGTAAATTATCTTGAGAGACATAATCCAAAATAGGGTTCTAAATCCACCACCACTATTTCTTGTACTATTGCCACCTCAGGGGCTCTGTGCAACCTCATCAATACATATTTAATAACCCCAACTGTCTTTACAGGTGTCCCATATAATTGCAACATTCTAGGACAAGACCGGGTATATTCCCTACCCATATCTTCACAGACTGATTTAGGAATAACTGTGGTTGATGCTCCTGAATCAATCATGAAATAATAGACTACCCATCCCTCCATTATTAGGGATATATAAAAAGGGGGAGGTTTGTTCTTTAGAAAAAAATGTGTCATTTCTTTAATTTTTGATGGGATACTAAGGATGGTGGTAGCTGGTCTGCTCTGGGGGCTTTTACTGAGGGAAGCTTTAAGCAAGTCAATCTGACCCAGAATGAAAAGGGTATCATACAGGCTAGCTTTTGATGGAATATTTTTCATCTCTTCTATAATTTTATACTCAGACTTGGTTAGGGATAGTCTTTCCAGTCCTCTGTCAGGATCACCATACCTTCTTTTGTATTTTTGGGTTACCTCTAACCTTTGTATTTTAGTAATAGAGGGGAACCTGAGTCTTTCTTGTTCTTCACTATTGTATTTCATTCTATCTCCTTCTATTACTCTTTCCGAAATATTAGGGAAATTATCAGTTTTCTCCCTTCCCTTATCTCAACGAATGGGAAAAGTGTCATTGTTCTGAGGGGAGAAATCAGCCTTCTTTTGAGAAGGGACTTGGAACTATCCCATTTTTTTAGGGTCTACTTGTAAAGCTTTGATTTTGGACCTCGTCATAACAACAATTGGGCCTTTTTCCTCCAACTCTTTTCCAACCATGATTTGATCAGGGTGCCATAACATATTAACTCTTCCCTTATGATTTCTTTCAACTTGATCCATGGCTTGTTGAACATGGTGTTGATACATCACACAAGACTGTGAGTCATGGGGGTCATTGCATACTAAACACTAGACATTTGCAAGAGTGGAATCTATAGAATATTTAGGATCCTCATATGCTACATTTACCCTAACCCTGGTACTATTGCTAGGATCAGGCATTTGATATTTGTACATATGGAAATCTCTTCTTTTGTGACCTTTCTTGATCTCTATTCTCCATTGTATTCATTCTATTACTATGAATTTTCATGGTATTTTGTATGTCCAGGATAGTAGATAATTCTTGAGAATGTTGGGAAGGAAGAGGGGGGAAAGAAGGTGTGGAGGATACAACTTTAGATCCAGGAATCAGATTCATCTTAGCGAATGAAGATGGTATAGAAGGAGGATCCATGTGTGAGGATTTTGTAGATTGTTCATGGCTACCACTATTTTTTGAGTTGTAGGGCAACACAGTCTTGGTGGGAATTCTTCCTACATTGATCAGGATATTTTTAGCATGGACAACGACATTATAGACTTGGGGGAAGGTTTCAATTCTAGATTGCTCTGTCTGCAACCCTAGCTCTAATACTAGGGCATGAATGTAATACATATAAGCCAAACAAGTAGCTGGTCTAGCTTCAAGGGGAATTCTCTTCCATGTTCTGCTAAATCTCAAATTAAAGTCTGAGACAGTTTCTTGTTGTGTTTTTTGCATGGCTATAAACTGATTTAGTAGAGAAAAGGGATCATCGGATTCATTAAACTCTTCTATGAATGGCTCAGCCAATGACTACCATGAAGTGATAGAGTTATCTTCCAGAGTTCTAAACCAGTGTAATATATTTCCACAAAATGATAGGGCTAGAATTCTGATAATAATATTTTCCTCTTTTATATTATGTATTACTGCCAGATTCAAGATATCTTGGTAGTGCTCATAAGCTATTTTTCTAAATCCATCATATGTGGGTGTTGCCTTAGATACAAATTACATAATGGCATCCATTTGGGCTAATCTAAGGGGCCCAGTTGAGTCCTAGTTAGGGTACTTCTATAGTGGCTAATTCAGGGCCACATTGTGTGTCATGTTTCTAGTTATAGGTCTTCTTGGGGGAACTACTAGGTTTTCTTCTAGAAGTTCTTCTTCTTCAACAAAATCTTGATCCAAACTTTTGATAACAACAGACCCTCTAAGGAGTAACTCACAATGAAAGAAAGAATCAGGGTTGTTCCTCTTGAAAGACCTAGTATACATGAAAGGGCACTGGTCTACAATACTTTTTTAGGGTCTTCTGACCAGAGAGTCACCAGGTGAAATTTATTTTCTCTACTAACAAGGTCAAGAAAATTCTCCAAATATTGATTCCTCCAGGTAGAGATAACAATAACTCTTTAGATGGGTTTCATGTTCCTTGTGAACTATCCCACCGGGTGTGCCAAAAATTGTTGGGCATTGAATTGCACCAAGTTTTACTTAATATTGTGGATGTCTATCTTCCTACTTTCTATTTAGGCTTGCACCCGATAGCTGCAGCTCAACACTCAACATTGGATGGACCAAAATAAGGGTTTCAGATCCAACCTCCAGAGTAGGTTGGTTCCTTGTCAAATTAGCATATTGTTGATACAATTATGCTCAATTAGGGTTTAGAGTTTACGATAAGAAAAGGGTAAGGTTAGAGAGATGTAGATATCAGTGGAGGGATAGGTTAACAACATTGCATCACCATAAAAAGCTTCCAAAAAACCATACTAAATATATACATCCAGATCAACATTTATCCCAAGATAGCTTGTTTTAGATATTAAAGCATAACAGAAAAATTTTATAGTAAGCAATTTCAATACCCAGGAAATGATAATCCAAATAGAAAAATCCACCAAAACCCAGATTTTATAGAAATGCACCTTCTAATAACAAAGAAAAAACTTCAAAGTAGATTTCAATTACTCATAACAGCTGGTAATCCATGATTGAAACAAACTAACCATATAAGTATTTATAGAAATACAACTATGAAATCCGAACCTCTAACATCTAGCACAAAAATGCAGCTTTGAGGTGAAGATCAATGTATTGCTCCTTGCATTCAGTCCTTCAAAATTATTTATAGTAGTACAATAAAACACGCTAGAGCCAACCCTTAAAAATGAGGGTTTGATCTCTCTTTATAGTTTTCATATTACAATATTCAAAAAATGATACATTCAATCTTGTTATAATAGCTCAACAAAGAATTTAGTTGGTGTTAGTTGATTCATCCAAACTCTGGGAAATTCTTTGGAAGAGTATCTACCATAGTCGTTTGGGATCTCTGTAACTTGATGATCAACCAGAAGGACTGTAGTTCATAACCTTTCAGATTGTGCATTCCGTCAATCTTTCTTGAGAACAACTTGTCGTCGTCGATCTGTAACTGCTTCTGGTTAGATCTTCTTGAAAATATTTGACTTTTCATCTTTCGGCTACACACCATGGTTCTGATGCAAAAAACCTTTTAAAAAGTCAAAATTTGATAGGCCAACCTCCATCGTTGATTCTCCTTATTGGACGACTTAGATTAAGTCTAGCGTAAGCTGAAAGCCATCCCACTCATTTTCTCAACATTAGAATCTTCAATCCGGATCTAGAGCATCAAAATTTGAATCTACTCTGGGATGTTTTATCTTCTACCTTGTCTTCATGAATCTACACTTTTTCACCACTGACGTCATCATATCCTTGTGAATTTTATGGATTTAAGAGATAACACAATTCTGGGCCCAGAGTCAAACACTTAGATTATTTTGCCCTTCCACCCTATATTTATTCTGGAAAGATAATCCTTGTTCATTTCTTGGATCACCAATCCACACCTTTTTACCACTGACATCATCATTTCCTTGTGACTTTTGTGGATTTTGAAACTTTTGTCAATCCAGAGCGGGAAGCAAAAAGGGCCCTTCTAGAGGAGGAAGCAAAAGGCATTTCTGGAATCGGACACACGCCAAGAGTCAAATCCATACTTTTTGTTGTTGACATCACCATATCTTAAAATAATTTTGTGGATTCGAAACCCATCGTTATTCTAGAACCATAATGGAGTTTCCTATAATATCATCAAACCTTCAAATTTGAATAATTCCCAGTGGACTCATACCATCAGTATAGCTCCAGAGCAGAATAACAGTATTATCACTTAGTCAAAATTATACAAAATTTTACTAATTATGTGGCCATTTTGGGCCTATAGTGCCCATACCTATTAGCTTGATCTTATGGAGATAGGTCTTCTAAAATATTTCTCACACACAATATCTTTTGCAACCATAAAAGTTAGCACAACACTCCTTTATGAGTTAGCAAACCTTCAAAATGTGTGCACAATTAAACTCCAACCAACTCGCTTCATTTCTCAAACTTATAGCATTAAATCATAAATCAAAACCTTAAAAATGAAGCAAAATACAAACAATTAAAATACCTTATACACATTTTAACTCCCTCTCAAATTTAAAAACACATTCATAACATATTTATCAACGATCCTTATTACTCCATAAAATCACTTTCAAAATATTTTATTATAATTTTCTTTAAAAATAAATTTAAAGAATAATATAATTTTTCCATTATATCTCCCAAATTCAATAGCGCTCACAATAATCAAATAAACCCCATGTGCCTAGCCCTCAACCTTAGGCAATAAACAAATTTAATATCGCTTACCAAAAATACTATCGCAGAGATTCAAACACAGTATATGTCGCCTGCCAGTTCACTAGCACCCTATGGGCCATTACTAGGTTAACCACCCAAATAAGGACCAACACCCACAATGCACTATTTAGCCACTGTTTATCCTCCTTGCTCTTAAATCAATGAGTAAAATGTTACAATCGAGATTCGAACATAGAATCTGCCATTCGCTAGTGCCTTTTCTCTGCCAAGCCTGCCGCTAGGCCAATCGCCTGTTTGGTGATAGAAGGTTATGACCTTATCCTTTTATTCATCCAATATTTCTCCTTTATTTTTAAAATAAAAACTTTCATCATTCTTTCACATGATTGCACATCCAAAATTCGCATTAACCATTAGCATTAATCACTTGGCAATTTTATCGAAAACTTATAACTTTTTCCACCAAAATTTATCATATAAATACGAACTTATCTCCATGCTAGGACATCAACGGAGTTTCAATAATTGAAAAATATTCTTGGAACCAAACCCACTTAGGGTTATAAAACATTATAATATAAATATTATAAATATTTTATAATTGAACTTAGGCTTTATATTTATAACTTTGATATTATAATAATAAATATTATAATATTATTTCCTTTTGGACCTAGAACTTTTTCTTCCTTCAGGATAATTAGACAACCTTTTGGTCAACCATGTGGATCTTTGTACCAAATCTCTTGGGCTTCAAATATAAATAAATTTAACCCTCTTTTTATCAATTCCCTTCTACTGAGATGAAATTTACTAGCTTTTAACACTTGACATCAATGACAACATAATTACTCAAAATTTTCAACAAAGTCCTTAGCCTCCCTATCCAAGAAGGCCCAACCAAACAAGAAATAAAAGGGTGCTCTGAGCCCTGATGTAACTCAATTGTAGTAGGTGATAGTTTATGGGAGGAAGTTGGTTCTAAAGTTACCAAAGATAGAAGGGATGGTGGCCTCAAGAAAGATCTAGAAGCAATAGTTGACCTCAAAAGAAGTCCCAAAGGTGATCCAAGTGCAGATTATAGTGGAAGAGGTGGACTCATGGTCACAATCCCTGTAGTAGATTTTGTCACTATAGGCAATAGAGGATTCCCCCACCATGTCCCAAACATAGTTTACTATGATGATACCTGATGTAGCCAAAATTATCTCTCTCCCTCATCCCAAATATTCATCACTTAAGAAATTACTGGAGTTTCTGCTGCATATGCCTACCAATCCCTCCACTTAAAATCTCCCACTATTGCAATATCCACCTGAAAGGGAGCCCTTGTGTAGCTTACCATAAAACAAACCCAATCAGACTCAACTGGTCAATCCACCCTCCTATCGCCAGACCTAAAATAATTAAATAGGTCTATGAGTTCATTTCAGACCAACATCCTATCCTCATATCTTGTAACCCCCTTGCCATACTTCTTGACTACTCTAGTCCTCGTACAGGTTACAAAATAAGACTTACTAGAGGTTTACTTTATGGTGAGGAATACTCAAGATAATCAAATAAAATGGGAGGACTAGTAGTGGGAGGAGTTGGTAGAAGAGCACACACCGACAGTCCCCACAATTCACCTGGAGCTGGATCCTATAGAGGGAAAATTGTATGAGGTGATAGTTATACTAAAATTCAACAAAGCTCTCATGGATATTGAGTAGAAAGACTAGGATTTTTAGATAACTTCCAAGTATGATGTAAAAATACCGAAAGCACAAAATATTACAAGCCTACATGTACAAGCCAATACGATGTTCTCATAGAGTAGCAAGGAGGAAAGGGATTTAAAACTAGCCAAGAAAAGGATTAAAAATCTAGAGGAGCAGCTCAGGTAGGTAAAAGCAGAGCAGTGGGTCCTAAAGCTTCATGTGAAGCAACTCCAAGAGGAATTGAATAAGGCTACCTCCCAAAAGGTGTTGCAACAAAAGGATGAGGAGATCAATGCATGGAAAAAAAAGTTTTAGGTGGCTCAAGAATCAGTTGAAAAATAGGATGCTGAAGCCCAAGACAAATCATGACAACTACAAAATGCCTTGGATGATGATTTGAGTGAGCTTGAGAAAGATAAGAATACACCTTATGGATCAAAAATTGCAAAAAAATGGATAAGGGATGTCAAAGAATTTTATCTAAATAAGGCAAAAGAGGCGATGATAAAAAGTGCTCATTGCCTTTACACTAAGGCTCATGGACATACTATCAATTTCCAAGCGAGCGAAGGTAGATGCAGTCAACAAAGAGAGAGTAGTCCACAACATGGATCCTTAGGCATTGGTAATAAATGCTTTGTTCAAGAGAGTAGATGCTACCCTGATGGTGTGCTCAAAATGAAAAAATGATCATGCTAGATATCATATGAACTAGCTGCTCCTAGTCATGGACTTCTACTATGAGAATAAAGAAATTCATGCATCGTTAAATAAGGAAGTATAAATCATGAATGTCATTAATGCAAAGCTTAGGAAACTTGGCTCTCCAATATTCTAGAAAAGTAATAAGTAGTTTCATACAGAGTAGGATCTCATCGACTAGTTTGAGGTCATAAAGCAAGACCCTAGTGAGATTGATGCACTTGAGGAGCTTGTGGTAGTGAACAAGATGATGGATATTATCTTAAGGTTCTCAGAGATCTGTGCCAAGACAGAGGAAGTATTTGATTACTATTTGAATCTCCCCTACAAAATTTTGAACTGATTGGAGGACATCAATGACCAACTTAAGAATGCATCCTTCCCTATGCCTAAATTTTGGGAGCACATCTATAGCGATCTAAACAATTAAATTTCTACAAGATCAGTACCTCAGGCTAAGTATTCCAGAGGACAGGAACAATAGTAAGGTGAGTCCACTATTGCAATAAGCTTTTAGGTAAGTTTGAAGGCTCTTGTGGGCCTAATCCAATTTTGTGGTTATTTGTTTTGATGAATCTACAACCCAATGGATAGGGATTAGGGTCAATTTTTGGCTCAAGTTTTGGTTTCAAGATTTTGATTAAGCTAGAGATCTAGGTTCTTCCTATTTCACAAGTAAAAGGGCCCCGAAAGTCACCAAGAATGTGGGGCGGATAATTCAGCATCCTTGGCCTAAAATGAATTTGATAAATTCCCACCCCAGTAAAAGAGTAAAATCATGTATTGGATGGGTTGTGCGATGGGCAAAATTTTTTCTCATGGGAATATCATCTACCCTATATAAAATACTGCCCAAGCTGAGGTGGCAATATCTAATATATAGATAGGCGCAAACCATGGGAAGCCCCTAAAAATTACTGCCCTAGTCAGGTGGGAGTTTAGAAGACGAAAAATGGCAGAGCCATCCTAAAACCCATACCCCAACTTCAACAGGTAGTTTGAAGAATATTTAAGGTGGAATCATTCAGAAAGACCCACCCTAGCTTGGGCAGCTATTTTCAAGGTTCCTAAGGGTGTAAGTATTCTAAAAGTATCACCCGAATGAGGCAACAAGGGTGGATGGTAAGCTGTCACCCACAAGAGAGCTCTAGAACATTCCACCCAAGGTTAGTACTTGATAAAGAAATGTGATAAGTGGTTAGATACAGTACTAACCTAGGATTCAGACCTATATCTAGGGCAATATTATGCTTATTTAATGCAGGTTACTAGATCTTTCAGGAAGCCTGCTAAAGCTCCATTTTGAAACCTGAGAACATCGTTTCTCGCTAATACACTACAGTCAAAAGGAGGTAAGTTGTAGATTAAATTAATGCTCAAATACCACAGCTAGGGGTATGAGTGCAAAGGTTACAATAGCACCGTCAGGGATAAAATTAGACAGTAGGAATGCAATTAATGAAGATCATCTAGATAATACAACATACCCCTTTAGAGGTCTCGTCAGATGCAACATGATTGTAGGAGTTAATGACCCATCGCTCGAGGGGCACATCATGAATTAATGAAGCTATCCAACAGAGGAAGGGGAGAAAATACTTCATGGATATAAATAAGGAAATGCAACTGATTTAGGATGTCGGTTCTTAGTTATTATGATTTGTATGCAAGACTAGAAGTGTATTAATATAAGAAGATCATTGTTTGACCTCCAAACCATTTCATGTTTGTTCTTTTCTATTAAAATTGATAAATGAATTAGTTTTAATTTTGCAATCTAGATTTTAACTATTTATTTATCTATTTTGGAATTTACAATCATGTGTTGAATGTTAATAATGAATGTTGAAATGTATTGAATGGTCTATTATATGGTTTATATATGTGAAGTGCATTTTTACCCCTATCTTGCGTATATCTTGATGCGGCTAATCTGCCCCTTCAATTCAATTATGTTATCTTAGTCCTTTCTCTTTCTTGTTTTCTTAATATTTATAGAATTATTTAGTACTCCATAAGGAACCGACCTTCATAGGATATTGGTTGCAATATTTCACCATCCTATGACCTTTCAATGTTGGTCAAGTCTGTAAGGCGCACAATCCTTCTATTAGGTGCAAATTCCTATCCAAAAAGTCCTTAGGGGAAAATGAAAAGAGAAAAATATAATATCCAAAGCAATACAAATAAAAATTAAATGCAACAATGTAAAAATAAAAAATGTGTTATCATCTATGTAAAAAAAAAATGAATAATAAAATACAAAACATAACCAAATAATGCAAAAGAGGAGAAAAATATATCTGATACTTACCCGTATGTACTTCAAGAATTTTTGGCCAAAAGGAAATAATTTTTACTTACCCCATGCAACTATGTAGGATTTTACCTACAAAAATACCCAAAGCACTAAAAAAAATTAGTTGGGTACAAAATGAGCAAAAATAGAGTGCACATATGAGCTTGGAGCAAAAATACCCATTGTTCTTTAAAGGAGTGATTACAATATTGGAAAAATAGGGACGAGATTAACCCTAATCAATGATCACAATCATCATGAAATACATTTTATTGTTTTGAGACTAAGCTTTTGATGATAATGGACCTATTGATTTAGGGAATTAGATTGACTTTTATTTTAAGTGTTGTGCCCCCAAATCCAAGTTTAAATAAGGTTGGACAGGTTTGCCATAGGCTTATCCTAACCTTAAAATTTAGGTTGGCTCCCTAATTTTCTCATTTTAGATCTAATTTAAACTAACTATTTGCATGAAATTAAATGTGCACATGAAATTAAATGCAAAAATTAAATATGGTAAAAAAAAAACAAGTGAATTCATCAAATTTTAGAGTGCAAAATATGGAAGTAAATATGATTACTATACCATAGGGATAAATTATGATCATTCAACACACGAGAATCTAAATACATCAATTTCCACCCATTTTTTTGATTATTGATAAGTGAATGACAATATGGTCTAGAAGACTTGTACCCAATCATCATACAATTCACATACCATGAGGATGGTACCTCTAACATGATGCTCAAGGACTTGCCAATTTCTTACAACCTCATGAGTGCAAAGCACAATATGGGTTTCACAAAGTGTAGCTTTGAATACTTATGGTTAAAAAATAATTACAATGACCACCTTAGACCCCTATGTATAGTAAGAGTTTACCCTTGAGTTACCTAGGGTCAAAAACAATTACTTCTAGTAAAATTAAATATTTAGGAGAAAATTTAGCAAAATATTGCACCTCCAAATCTCACATGCCTTTAATTGTACCTCTAATAGGCTTACAAGTCTCAAAAAATGCATAATACACCATAAAATTCCAAAAATGATGCTTTCTAGGTGATTTTCTTCAAAATTTACCTAGATTTTCACTTTTTTGTCCTCACTGAGTGATTTGCTCATTTTTGCAAGCAATTAGCTCATGTTAGAAAGTTGAGTGAATCACTCCTTAAGTAGATAAACACCTTTGTTAATCAAATCACTCCTTTGAGCCAATCAATAAATTTTGCAAATGAATCATAACTTTGTAAAAAGGTAAACAAAATTTAGATTTTTATAAGATTTTTTGTCATTTGGTCCCCATATATTATTCCTTGCTCTAAAATATGCAAATTTTTTGAAAAGGTAGGGTTGAGGTACAAAATTTACGGTGAATTCATGGGATGTCAAGCTTGATTGACATAGAATCCCATATCTTACCTTTATCCTTTAGCATGGACTCTACTAAAGTGGTATCTGCTCTATAAAACTAACTAGATTTGTCTCTCCATGGTGTGTAGGCTCCTCTAGCCAGTCTTAGATGGAAATAAATTCAATAACTTCTACCATTAACTATCACTAGGTAAATATATTATCCCAAGTCTTCTACTTCCTCTACCAGGTCTTCAAAAGTATTTTTTGAGAGTTCTTATCCTTTGGTGGTTAGCTCTTTTAAATTAGAATAAATAGGCTTTAGCTTTACACATACTTTAGAAGCTTTCCATTCATTAGCTTGGTATTTTTCTTCTTGAATCTTGGTAGAGATAAAAACATCATATAGGATGCATCTCTTATCATTGAAGATGTTTGGCATCCCAGTAGCAATCAATGAAGTTGCCTTTGTAGTTTTATAAGTTTCTTTGTATACCCAACGTTTTTTTATCCTCTTCACCATGTCTTTGTGGTTTATTCATTATAGTTGTGTCTATGTTGGGGTCATTTATCTAAGGAGTTCCAAGACTTCTTGGTATTTACCTCTTGTAGAAAGCTACTCTTCCACTTTTCCCATGAGATTTTAGCTATTTCCATGCTTTGTCCTGTAGAGTATTTTGTTCTAAATTATTCAAATGCATTATTTATTTCCTTATTGATTTGATTAGATAAGTCTTTGATTGTCTAAATTTTTTGTGTCAATTTAGCATCAACTTATTTTTCTATTGGTTTTGAGGCTTCGAACTTATTTATTTTTTGGTATTTTTTTCTATCTTCTAGAAGCCTACTTTGCTCCTCAATTATCTCTTGTATGAGTTGTTCAGACTCAAGAAGTTAGGTTTTAAGGTTTTATATTTGTTTCTTTAGCTAATATTTTTATGCCACATGTTTTTTAATACCTTCATTATATTATTGTGTTTTTCCCTCTTTTCTTTAGCTTTTTCTTATTCTACCTCTACCCTTCTATTTTAAAATTGGATTGCTTTATTTGTGACCACTAGTCGATCATACTTCATGGTTGTACCTAGTGTGAGTTGGTTCACCCACTAGACCATCTAGTATGAGTATATTTGTCTAGATTCAGTTGTCACACCCTAAAATTCCATCCAATAGGGGATAATTCCTTCTTAGAGGGGTTAATTTTAGTTGCTTATATGAACTACATCTTATCCCCTTTCTTTAATATTTATAAGTGGAAGAGTACTAAAGCTTTGGAAGTTTTTCTATTGATTCACCTATACTTCTTCCACTCTTTCTTCTCAACCAAGAGGGTATCTAGTTAATTTTCAATCTCAAACTCCCAAAATTTATATGCATAACTTGGCCTAGGTCTTTAAGGTATGCCTATTTAAGGGGATGCTCCTATAGAATCTACTCCTTGAGCAGGGACAATGGGTGTCATTTCTTGTAGGAGAAGTTGCCTTGCATGGGATGGGGGATGACTGGAAGTAGTATGTAGAGTGAGTGGTGCAAATTGAGTAGTGGTGGTAAGAAATGAGGTAGAAGTAAGGGTATTGTGTTGTTATGCCAATTCAATCAAGGTTCTCAAAAGATACATCATGGTATCCATAACTATAGGATGACATGCAAAGAATTATGCTAATTAGAATTGAAATATGGAAATGGAGGTGGTCTCCACTATGATAATGATTATGGGAGGTGGAGTACCTCTAGGAAAACCATGGGTTGAATGGTGCCTACAAGAAACATGTGATGCACTGGTGGATTATGGAAGAAGCACAATAAAAGAAAGGGAAAAAGGATCCAAAGAAATATGAGCAAGAAGATAAAGAGAAGAAAATATAGAAGAACAAGAAACAATAGGAGAAGGTGGAATGGTGGATAGTGTAAGTGTAGAAGGAGGAATGAATGAAGTTCTAGCAATTATATTGGATGGTCCTTGATCTGGAGGACATGATTTCTCCCTTTTCAATCTAGGCATATTTCTCTTTTTATTGTTGTTCTATTTCACCAGCCACCTCACTAAACATTGACCCATGTTTTTTAAATTCTTTTTACTCTTTGATTGTCTTCTATATGACTATTATGCTATCTACCACTAGATTTATTGGCATAATTTAGATTATGATTTCTAATGCTTTCTATTTTGAGGGCTTTAACTTCTATGGGATAAGGTTCCCAATGCCACCATTGCCTCTACAAATATCTTTTCCCTTTTTATGCTCTTATGGTGCATCATATACTAGATGGTGGAGAACTAAGCATCAAATGACCATCTATTGTAGATTTAGTCATTGTATTTGTCTTGTACCTAATCCTCTACCATGCTAAATTTTTCTTGTCTAAATACCCCATCTTCTTGAGAGCCCCTTGTGTTTGATGATTTGATTTGATATTAGGATAAAAATCATCTTTGGATTTAAGGTAAAAGATGTACCACTATGGAGGGTGGTTTCACCAAATTTGGAATTTTATTTTTATATCCCTTGTTACTCCCAGAGTGGAAAGGGTTGTCTCTTAGTCTATATATTATTGTTATTGTATGTTATACCTCTTCTTAAGGGAAAATAACCTGTCTAGCTTCTTGTGTTGAAGGGTTTTCTTAAAAAAATATTTTGGATCATAGGACCATAGGTCTCTAAGCTACTAGAGACCTATTTCTCTTAATTTTTCCTCAATCACCATGTTATACACATGTACCTTAGGAGTAATATTAATTATTAAATTATTTAGTGGGTAGAAGATCATCTTCTTTTTCCCTATGAAATACTTCAAGTCCACATATTTGAGTTGCCTAGCATACTCAAGATTGAATATGTGGTATGGTACCCTTCCAAGAAACTCTAAGTGCATGGATGAAAATATATAAAGGTGAATAAAGGAATTGGTCCTCCCAAAATAGAAATATCCCTATGGTTTTTTCCTCTATGCCATCATATTTCAAGTCTCACCACTTAGTATTGGCACTCTACCCTTGAATCTCTCCATAATTAATTCAAATCCTTCACTATAGAAGTGATATGAAGAATTGACTTCCCCTCTATAGGGCACTCCAACATAGTCTATAATTCTTAGGGGATTTTCATCCTTGCCTAATTTATCTAGTTTCATGGTAGTGAACCAAATTTTCTTTTGGTATAGAATCAACCAGATCAGGTAAGAAGTGTAGGTGAATTTTTGTATCATCCTTGAATTGTCTTGGTTGACTATCCATTTGATATGAAATGTATTGTACATAGTCAATCATCTAATAATATCCAAGATAATTTTGTACTACATGGATTAGGGTGATGTGCTCTTTATAAATCCTCTTATCATAATTTTCCCTTAGGATTATAGCAATCCATGATAAATCCATTTGTATATCTTCTTTTAACTAATCCAAGTCTAGTAGGATGGTGAAGTCTGAAGGGTAGGTTAGGCATATTCAAGCATGGGATTTAGAAACTCTACCAATAGGTTCTTGGATTTGTATAGTAGTAGTCCCTTTGGGTTTTTGAATTGTATGATACACACATGGAAGAATCATCACTCACCTTTAGCATATTTCTTATGACTTTCATACTTATGTAAAAAACATTATCTTACCATTATAAGATCTTGAAGGTTTTAAAGGTTGGATCATACCTTTCTACCATAGTATTTATGAGCTAAGAGAAATACCACATATAGAGTATAATTTCCATTGCTAGGCTAGATGTCGATGCTTGAATAATGCTCTAGGAATCAATTTGAGGGCCCTAGTTGACTCTTCTTAGTGCTTCCCTCATAACCTCTCCCATGGAGTAGGTATATGTGCCATCAACTACCTTCCAATATGGATATTAAAAATATTCTTTAGGTATCTTGGAGGGTGTGGCTTCCTACCTTTTTCTCTTTTATCTCTTCTTCTTTTGACCTTGTACCTTTGATGGCCCTACTTCTTCTAGTATTTAACCTTTATTGTGGTAACTACTATAGGTGGAAGGGAAACTATGATGGGTAGGGTGAAAAATGTGGATAGTGGGAAAAACTACTAGAGATTATAGTAGTGAAGGGATGGTAGAGGTAAATGAGGTTTCCATAGTAAAAAAAGGCAAAAAATATGATGAAAATATGAAAAATGGGCAAAAACTAAGCAAATTTAAGCTTTTATTATTGGAGTAATTTGATCATAAAATGAAGTGATTCACATAAAAATATGAATGATTCACTTGTTGATGATGGCTTGGTGTAATTGGCTAGGGGGGGTGATTTGATAATTTTTTAAAGGAGAGCACTTTGCGAAGGAGGGGAGTGATTTGCTTGATAAATTGAGTCGTTTGATCCTATTGAGGTCTTAGTAAAATTTTTAGAAGTTTCATTTGTCTTTCAAGTAATTCACTCATTTACTAATGAGGAGCCCCAATGAGGTTGTGACATTCTTAGCCATTATCACCCATGAGGTTTTTTGAGGAGGTAGTTAGCTTAATGCATACAATCTACTCAAGTGTGAAGCAATCAACTTAGGAGACATGCATCCATAATTGGCCATTCAAGCCCCCATTAGGCTTTTATAGCACTCAAACATAGTGCACATTGCCTAAACTTAGGCATGCTTTGCTTAGATAGGGAGATCATCCTATTTGGGATCAATTTTTCTACCCATAAGGCTTGTATGAGGTTTTTGCTTAACAAGTGTGGGTTGATTACTAAGGTAAGCAAATCACATTTTTTAACATCAAGAAACCTATACAAGGGTGCAAATGGGTATATCTATCCTGGTAAAATACCATTTTTTGGAAGGACAAAAAATGGAATGAAGAGATGGAAGAAAAGGATGAGAGGGGAATTGTGAAAAGTAGGAAATAAAAATAAATATCACATTAGTAGCTAGAACTTTGTACATATTTATTCTTTTGGTTTTGATTCTTAGCATACCATGTGGAGATGTTTCCCATTTAAAGAGATAGGTAGCATTACCCTTGAAATGGGTGGGGTTGTACAACATGAGTAGTCTAATTGTGGGGGCTCTAGAACTCAAAATAGATATCCAAGGTTTGAATCTTGGGGATAGGATTGTACACCATGCTTTAGTAACTAGAGTATGGTTAGAAAATTATATATTGGGTAAAAAAAATCCTCCATGAGGGTCATATCATATTGCCTATGGCCTTGTGAATGCTAGAAATTACTTTAACCTTTTTACCCTTCTATAAAGGCAAAGTCTATAGGTGTTTAGACGTACAACTTTGATGATTTGGTAGGGTCCACCCCACAAAGAATTGATTTTTTATGAACATATTGCTTTGCATGATATTTATCCCATTTGAAGACAAGGTATCATTCATTGTATTTCACTTCCTTTACTCCTTTGTTGAACTATTTTTTATGGCCTTTTATCATTGAGTGATATTTTTGAAGGCCCTTTCTATCTCTTCTTCCAATGGTAATAATGCATTCAAAATTCCTTGCATGGGCTCAATATTAGTGTCCTTTAGCTCAAGCTACTATGAGAATTGAAGGGAAGTAAGATTGATATTAATTAGTATCACAACCTCCTTGCCATATACCAACTTATAGAGGATGATGTTGTAGATGCTTTTTGTGTCACTCTATATATCCATAGTGCTTTATCAATTTCATGTGCTAGTACCTATGTGATACTAATATGGTCTTCTTTAAGATCCTTATGATGTTCTTGTTGGTTGATTTAATCAATCTATTTTTTTAAGGATAGTAATTGGATGATGTTCTAAGAAAGAACCTATGCTCAAGGAAAAAAATCATCACTTTGGCTCCCTTGAAATAGGTAGCATTGTTTTTCATGGTGATAGAGGGAGTATTGAATCTAATGATGATTTGTTTTTACTTATACCACTATTTCTTGATTAGTTACTTTGGTTGGAAATGCTTCGACCCATTTGGTGAAGTAATCAATGGCAATAAAGATTCATCCATGATAAACACTTGAAAAGGGGTTGATATTACCTATGAAATTAAGGCTCCACTATTGGAATGGTTCAATTATGATGTCTAGTTTTGATGGCATTGGGGACTTTTTTATTTCCTTGGAACAAGCAACAAGATTTATAATATTTAACTTGTTAATAACAGTCATTGAACAAGGTGGACTAGTAAGATCCAACTCTTAAGATTTTTTGAGCTTTAGTAGGCATGGAGAAGTGTCCTCTTTTATCATGGTATTATTTTATTAGAGATTATTTCCTATCTTCCTCCACACATCAGAGAAAAATATCATTGTAGCCCTTTCTTAGTAATACATTGTTTAGCCATTGGTAGTGGGTTTCCTTTTATTTGTACTGGGCTTTTTCCTTGGTGGATAACCCTTCAAGGACTTGCCCTATGCTCGTGTACCTACACTTATTACTCATTCATCTAGTACCCCAATCATTTTTTTCTTTAGACACCATCATTATCAATATTTCATACAAAAACCTATCCCTAACTAGTTTGGTAGGCTTGATCTCAATATCAAATTCTTATATCTTATTGATCCATTTGGCCTATTGCTCTTCCATTTTTCCATGTAATACAACACATCAAGCGTCATGGTGTACTATGAAGATAGTAGTATTGCTTTGTGAAAGGTAGTATCTAAACTTCTTTAGAGCTTTAATGATGTAAAACACCTATTTTTCAATCATAGATACCTCTATTCATAGTTGTAAATGGATTGAATCATGAAAAATATATGATTTTCTTCATATTGGTCATTTTTTTGAGTCAATATGGTTGTAATGAATTCATCTTTCTCAAATACATACATCTTGAATTATTTATAAAAATTGGGGTTGATTAGGATAGGGATTAAGTTATGGTCTACTTTACTTCTTGAAAAGATTTCTTCATTTATTCAATCCAATATAAAGATACATCTTTCTTAAACATGTTGGTTTTAGGTCTAGCCATATGTGTAAATTTGGTAATGAATTTTGCTACAGATTGGATTTACCCTAAGAATGACCTGATCTCCTTTTCTGATGAAGGTAATGGTAGGTCTCAAATGAATTTAATCCTATCAAGATACATGCAAAGGACTTCATTGGATTCTGCATGCCCTAATAATTTCCCTTCCTAAACCATAAAAATAGAATTATTAGGGTTTAAAGAGATCCCAAATTCTTGATACCTTTGAAAAACTATATCTAGCTACTTAACATGCTTGCTCATATATTTGGAGAAAATTGTTAGGTAATTAAGGTATATCAGAATGATTTAGCCTACAAGCCTTGAGAAAGTTATATCCATTACCCTCTATAAGGTTACCCTAGCATTGGAAAAACTGAAATGTATTCATAGGTAAGCAAAGGTATGCAATTTGGTGGTTAATGTTATCTTGTGTTGGTATTCATCCTTGACCAAAAAATGACTATATCTAGAAAAAACATCCAAAAGTGATAACATTTGTAAACCAACCACCTTCTACAGTATTTTATCGATGGTGGACAATGGGTAATGATCTTTTAAGGATGTCTTATTTAATTTTTTTAAATCAATGGATAACATTATATCCCCATTCTTCTTATATACTATGAAAAGGTTGGAAACCCATATATAATGCTTAATTGGAAATACGATATTGACCCTTTAGAAATTTTAACAAATATTTCTTCATTACAACTTCTATTTAGGGATTAATTGGCCTCTACTTTTGGCATAAAGGCCTAGCATGTGGTTCCAACTCAATGGTGTGTTTTATTAAATTGTGGACATAGATTTTTAGATATTTGTATGACTAGGCAATTATATATATGTACTTATCACAAAGTTATTTAAAAAGGTCTTATTCCTATTGGGTACAATATTTTCCAAGTAGAATTTTCCACACTACTTTGATAGGATAGTATGTAGAAGACTTCACTTTGAGATTATTTTTTTGAGCTATCACTTAGATTAAACAAGCTTTATAGTGTAATCATACCCTTCGAAAACTTGTTAGAATTCAATTATAAAATTCCATGTTTGATATCATTTCCATATTCATTTTTCTCCTCAGCATACTAGATTTCCCTGATCAAGAATTCTATTATCTAATCATATTTATTGAAGACTTGATAGTGGTCATATTTGTTTACAACTACTAGTTAAAATAAAACCTCTAAATCCTTAAATTTATCCCACGTCATTACTAGGATCAAATCGTGCTATAGTACCTAACAACTATTCTAATTTTATATTTAATTTCCTAGGTACTACTTTGAATTCATAGGAATTAAAGCTCTCAAGTAGATGCCATACTTGATGCTTGAAGGATTTTAGGTGCTTATTCTTGGTAGCACACTAGGACTTGTCTTATTTAACTATTAATTTAGTGTTATAATATAGGTTTAGGTATTTGATTCACATACTTTTTTCCTTCCTTAGATCAATATAAAGTGCTTCATATTCAATTATGTTTATGAAATTTAATATTAGTCTATAGGTGTAATGGGTTTATTCTCCTTGTGGATCAATAAAATGAATCCCACCTCCTATCCCATTTTTTGTTATCATGCTATTGAAGTACATTGTCTATGTCCTTTCAACTCCATGACTTGTAAAGGTAGGTATTTTGTTTTTAGATAGTTTCCCAATTTTGTTTTCTCATACTCCCACTCAGGATTCCTATCATCTTGTGTCACACCAACTATCATTTATACTTCTAGGTCCTAATCATCCTCTTGATACCTATCATCATAAACATAATTTGGGAATTCATTTCAATTTAATGCATCATCATATTCTATTTTGTACAAGAGGTAATTGTAATGCAGCTTGTTATTTATTCTAATTGTTCCTATCTTTAGGCACCTTTATGTGTTTCATTATAGTTATCAATTCCTTGGATAATATAATTCCAAAGTATAGGGACCAATCTATGACTATTAATTCTTGTACTACCATGAATTTTGGATATCGTACAATGGTAATGACCAAATCCTTGAGGACACCCATTGTATTGACCCTAGTTCCATCCATATATATTGGGTGTTTGGTAATTATGGCATAAGGAAGACCCATATCTTTGCACATTGCCTCAGGAATAAGTATGAATATTATTCCTAAATTAATGATATAACTTTTGAGGACACAATTTTCAATCTTGAGTGTCATGTAGAATAGAGGCCGCTTCAAGTCCTTAGGTTTTGGATCATTTTGTACATAAAAACACTGATCTTGATATCTAATAGTTGTTTTGTGATTAAATTTTTCTACTCGACTACTTGGGCTAAGGTAGATCTCACTTTATTACCTTTAGATTAACCTTTTTCTTATTTTTTCATAGCTTATCATAGGTCTCATTATCTGAGCAGCACTAAGGCTTCCAACATGATAAATTTGGGTAGTCTCTTCTTCACTTTTTCAATGGTATTGATTGTGATAGGAGCTTTCCTTCTTGTGACAAGACATGAGGTCTGCCTAGGATTTATTTGATATCCTTTGCATATAAGGGTGGGATATTTAAACCTTCATTTATACTCTATTTGTAACTATTCTATCCCTTTATTGATTTCTTTGGTTGCTCCCTTATTTCCATCATTTACTATTGGTTCCTTCCCTTTATCAATCCTTTGAATTTTGCCACCTTGTCTTTGTTGAATCTCCTTTTGAGGTGTTTCTAAGACCTCTACCCTTTTTATTTCTTTCTTCTTCTATTTCTCTTATTGAGCTACAATGGGTCTCTTATCATTTATATGTAAACGGGTTCTTCCCCTTCTAAGGACAATTATGCCTTTCCTTGTGTCAACTTGTTTATCAATTGATTGTTCTATAGTTATTTTTATTTTCCCCTAGTTTCTACACCTTGTTGGTTGGAAAGTATTGTATCTTATTCAGAGGATGACTCTTCATATATCTCGATGGTACTAAACTTTTCTAGTATTGCATTAATAGGGTTAGTAAAAATAGACATTGACTATGCAACCTAAGGTTGTTGATACATGATGAGAGACACCTACCTAGAGTTAGTGGCTTATTGAACCTAAAAATTTTAGTGTTTTGCATAGTTTGGGAATGCTTAATGGTGTTCATACACTAAGTAGTGTCATGTATGTCATTGTAGGGGAGGCACCACATAGGTTTAGTTTTTAAATTGGTGTTTACCATATGATTATAAGCCTAATTTATTCCTTGGTTAGCAACTTGATGAGGAACTTGATCCTTTGTCAGGTATGGAGTATTTAATGGTTGCTATAACTATAATTACTATCATTGTTACTTTGTAGCATTGTTTTGATTCACTAAGATCTTGATTACCTTTGATATTTTATTATTGTGAAGTTGTTGGGTTCATTACAAAGGTTAGGTGGACTAGGGAGGGTTAGAAGTGGAAAATATAAGGCTATAATGGGTGAAGCATTTTAGCCAAGTTAATAGTGTATGGTGACTACGATAGATGGATGGAGGTACTTGATGGGGGTGTCAAATGGGAGAGAAATTGGGTATTGTAACATGTATGGGGGTGTTTTAGAAAATTTGAACTACATCATTAGTGGGGTAGGGAGTATCTTACCTACCTTGATGAGAATATCTTCATCTTTTTTTTCTTATTTGAATGCTACAACTAGTGTATGATGGTTAGTATTATAAATCATTAATGCTAAATAGTATTGAAAACCCTTGATATAGTATGGCAATGCTTGTTCTTCATTTGGACTAACATTTTATATAATTAAATTTAAGGTTCTCAAGAATCTAGTATTGAAATCATGTATATTTTCTTGAGGGACCCTTTGTATAGTATTTAATAAAACATAATTGAATACCCAATTTTCATACTTCCAAACTTCTACATGAAAGGTTCAACTATTGGCATCCAATCAATTATTGAATTGTATGGAATTCCTATATACTATAATGTAGATTTATCTTGAAGAGATTATATTAATATATATACCATCATATCGTCCTCTTTAATGTAGTGAATTTATTTGAGTGTATCTCACTAAGGTGATCTACGATAGTATTTTTCTTGTTACCATTGAAATTAGGTAGTGCCTTCATAGCAATAAATAGAATAGGTGAATAGACCATTAAGTTCAAGGAACCTTGATACATCCAATATAAAAATTGCTTTTGAGGCCTACCAGGCACACTGGGATTATTTTGCTATGGAGGAGGTTGGCCAAACTATTGAAGAGGGTACGTTATATAGCTTAGAGGTTGGTACAAGTGGTAGGGAGGGTATATGTATGGAGGGTACTAAGGTGGGTATTGAGGTAATGGATTTGGATAAACCCATTGTTTATTGATGGGAGGTTGAATGCTTTATTATGGAGGTGTACAATACAACCCTAGTTGTTAGATCTATTGATTTTGAGGAGGCATACCTTGTATAGTTTGCTATGTATAGCTAGTTGGATATGGTGTTAATCCTTGGGTGGTTCCATGGGACATCTACAACCCCATTTGTACAACCATAACTTATGTATTCTAGGATGATATTCTCACAATGACACTGAGAGGGGGGGGGTGAATCAGTGTAGCTATTTAAATTCAAATCTACCACTCTTAAAGCTGAAGCAAAGAGAACTTAAAAATAGATAAAGCAATTATCACAAGAGAGCACACCACAACACACAATGTAACGAGGTTCACCAATTTGGCTACTCCTCAAGAATGACTGCTTGGACTACGGTCCAAATCCAGCCTTTGCAAAACACCAATTTTACAATACGTTTACCAGCACCCACTGGAAGGAGCACCAACCCCTGATTTATCTGCACCAACAGAAAGGAGCACCAACCCCTATCCAAGCACCAACTTGGATCACAGTTTTGAAAGCTATATCAATGACATACAAATGCCTTCACTTTTACAAGACCCTGATTGGTCTCCAATTTATCAAAACTTAGTAAACCCTTACTGGCTCTGCTTGTCTCTCTCTTACAACACTCTTCTAACCCTCTTTCGGTAGCACTTTCACACATTCAATGGCAACTCTAATTCTCTGCATGACTCCCTTTTATAACTAACCTTTCGCTTTGTAACTCCAGTTATAACGCCTTCTTTCATTCCTCATACGCCACTTGTCAATTGTAACTGTTTCTTTAATATTCTCTTCTGCCACTTGTCAACTGTAACTCCTTCTTTATGTAACTCCTTTTGTATATATAGAGTGGGCATTTCGTTAAACACGTTACATGCAACATATACCTCTACCATGACTGTTCGTCTTCTTGGTCATGATTGTTCGTATCCTTTTTTGTGCATGCATGCATTTTTCGATTCTATTTATGCGATTGTTCGATTTCTCCTTCTTCGACAGTTCTTAAAATAGCTTGCATGATTTCTATCTATAACTGCACCTATAACTGTCACACTGACTCTAGTTAATTGTTCGTAATCGTGTTGTTGCGACCTATCGTGAAATCGTGACACTTTCGTCTCTTTGTACTCTTCTTCGCATTTTACCCAAAAACATGACATGTCACGAAATCGTGACACTTTCTCTCCTTGTCCTTTCTCTCTTTGCATCCACGAAAACGAGACATGTCACGAAATCGTGACACTTTCCTCCTTGTACACTTTTCTATCTTTGGCCCATGAAAATAGAACATGTCGCAAAATCATGACACTTTTCCTTCTAGCTCTTCTCTCCTTGAATTTGTCATGAAAACAAGACACATGTCCATCATGAAATCGTGACACTTCATCCTTATCCTCTTTCTCTTCGCTTTGGACCGCGAAAATGAAACATGTCTGTAAAATCGTGACACCTTTTCCTCTGGACTCTCTCTCCGCAACATGTCACGAAATCGTGACACTTTTCCTCCTTAGCGCTTTTCTTCTCTCGTCATGAAAACTGACATGTCATCAAAATCGTGACACTTTTCCTCCTTACACTTCTCTTCTCTGAACCGACATGTCATGAAATCGTGACACTTTTTCTCCTTAGCGCTTCCTCTTGCAAATTGTCGGAAATCGTGACACTTTCCTTGCAACCTTTCTCTCAAACATGTCCAAATCGTGACACTCTTTTAAAATCATGACACTTTTCTTTGCAGCTCCTTCTCCCAAACATGTCATGAAATCTGATATTTTCTAAATGTAAATTTCTCCTTCTCTCCAACATAAATGTCACAAATCTTTCTTCTCTCCAACATGTCACGAAATCGTGAAGTTTTTCCAGCTTGGCTTCTTTGCCTCCAACATGTCGCGAAATCGTACTTTTTCACTTGCTTTCTTCTCTCCATTCCAATCAATTTTTCCCTTTTCTTTCCTCCAACATGTCACGAAATCATGATAATTTTTCCAGCATTTTCTCTCTCCTTCGATATGTCACGAAATCATGACAATTTTTACAACATTTTCTCTCTCCTCAGATGTCGTGAAATCGCGACAATTTTCCTACATTTTCTCTCTCCTTCGAGATGTCGCGAAATCATGACAGAAAACATGTCGCGATATCGCGACAATTTTCTTACTTGTCTTTTTCTTTGATCCTTTGAATCTGGGCCACTTCTGTCTTCTTGGAAATTCACTGTACATGCTCTCACTGACCTCTGAACTCCTATCCACTGCATCAACTGATCTATCTATCTATGTTGACAACAATGACAATACTATTTCTGCACCTTGCTCAACAATCTCCCCCTTTGGAATTGTTGGCAACACTCGTGCAATTTTCTGTAATTCTTCTCCCCCTTTGACAATAATACCAAAGGGCTGCTGCAGACTCCCCTTGAGTCTATGCACAACATTCTCAGACACACATTGTTATAGTTAGCAAAAATCATGAATATGAGCAAAACTATAAACATAGGCATAAATGCTCCCCATGAGAATGTGATCCCAATTGATAGTCAGTTCTTGGGAAATGTGACCACTCCCAACTTACTCCGAAGGTACTCAAAAACTTCCTTGGGCAATGGTTTTGTGAATATATCTGCTACTTGCTCTGTAGTTGGAACAAAATCCAATTTGACCTCACCTTCTGCAACTTTATCCTTCAAGAAGTGATACCGGATTGCAATATGTTTGGTTCGAGAATGCATAACCGGATTCTTTGATATGTTAATAGCACTAGTGTTATCACATTTAACTGAAATTGGCTCTTTGAAGTGAATACCAAGATCTTTCAGGGTTTGTCTCATCCATAATATCTGTGTACAACATGTTGTTGCTGCAATGTATTCTGCCTCTGTTGTGGATAGAGAGACTGATTCTTGTTTCTTGTTGTGCCATGCTACCAACTTGTCTCCAAGATAAAATGCTCCTCCACTGGTACTCTTTCTGTCATCAATACATCCTGCCCAATCTGCATCAGAATATGCAATAAGAGTGAAGTCCTTACCTTTTGGGTACCATAACCCATACTCCATAGTACCCTTGAGGTACCTAAAAATCCTCTTCACAGCTGTCACATGAGTCTCTTTGGGACTAGCCTGAAATCTTGCTACCATGCATACTGCCTGTAAGATATCTGGTCTGGTAGCTATCAAATACAGCAGGCTTCCAATCATAGATCTGTACATGGTTTGATCTACATCTGGAGATTTGTCATCCTTGCTCAACTTGCAACCTGTTGTCATGGGAGTGCTAACAGGTTTACTATCCTCCATTGTGAACTTTTTCAACATTTCTTTCACATATTTAACTTGAGAGATAAAAATGCCCTTTTCACTTTGATTGACTTGCAGTCCGAGGAAATAAGAAAGTTCACCAATCATAGACATCTCAAATTCTTTCTTCATTTTATTTGCTATGTCTCTACAAGACTTATCATTGCTGCTACCAAAAATGATATCATCTACATAAACAACAAGGACAATAAGATGGCCATTCTCTATTTTGACATACAGATTGTTGTCCACCAAACCTTTCTTGAACCCCTATTGAATAAGATAGTTATCCAGCCTTGCATACCATGCTCTGGGTGCCTGTTTCAAGCCATACAAAGCTTTCTTCAACTTGCAAACAAAGTTGGGATTATCACCTAGTTGGAAACCATCTGGTTGCTCAATGTAAACCTCTTCTTCCAGTTTTCCATTCAGAAATGCTGATTTCACGTCCATTTGATATACTTTGAAATTTTTATGAACTGCTAAAGCCAGAAACATTCTGATTGCCTCTAGTCTAGCTACTGGTGCAAAGGTCTCCTCAAAATCAATACCTTCAACCTGTGCATAGCCTTTACAGACCAATCTTGCTTTATTCCTTACAACCTGTCCATCTTCGTTCAATTTGTTTCGAAAAATCCATTTAGTACCGATTATATTTTTATTTGTTGGCCTTGGTACTAACTCCCAGGTTTTGTTTTTCTCAATCTGATCTAGTTCTTCATTAATTGCCTTCATCCAACTTTCATCTGTGCTTGCTTCAGCAATATTTTTGGGCTCAATGTTGGATAATAGAGAGTAGTTCCGTACTACTGCTCTTCTTGTCTGAATACCAACTGTGGGGTCCCCAATAATCTGTTCTCTGGGATGATTTTTCTTCCAGCTGCCTATTTTGAATTTCTTGTTTTCTTCTTCTTTTGAGTCAATTCTTAAATCATCTGGGTCAATTTTTTGATTCTCTTCTGTTTCCTTTTCTTCATCTCCTTCAATGACTTCTTCATAAATAGGGTAGTTTTCTTGATAAGTAATTTCTCGTTCTCTACCTTCATCAACTTTAACATCAGCACTCTCCACAATTTTCTTTAGCCTCTTGTTGTAACATGTGTAGGCTTTGCTTTTTGTCGAGTAACCAAGAAAAATACCTTCGTCGGCTCTATCTTCAAACTTACCGAGATTATCTTCAGTTCGTTTGATGTAGCACTTATTTTCGAACACTTTGAAATATCTTGTTGTTGCCTTTCTGCCGA
The DNA here is from genome assembly GCA_028583015.1 of Wollemia nobilis. Lineage (NCBI taxonomy): Eukaryota > Viridiplantae > Streptophyta > Pinopsida > Araucariales > Araucariaceae > Wollemia > Wollemia nobilis. The sequence goes on from JAQPPZ010016984.1 coordinate 3,784,359, forward strand.
ACCACAACTCATAAGGTGTTTTGCTTTCATGCGTCCTTAGCATGCACCTATTTTGGATGTAAACCGTAGTATGGACTGCCTCTTTCCAAAATCTATCAACTATTTTGTTCTCAGCCAACATTGTCCGTGCCATTTCCTGCACTGTCCTGTTCTTCCTTTCTACAACACCATTCTGCTGAGGTGTCCTTGCTGCTGAAAACTGTCTTTTGATCCCATATTTTTGATAGTACTCTGCAAACTCTTCTGAGATAAACTCTCCTCCTCTGTCTGATCTTAGGCATTTAATTCTTTTTCTAGTTTGATTCTCAACCTATTTTTTAAAAATCTTGAACATCTCAAAGGCATCTGATTTAAGCTTTAAAAATAGTACCCATGTCATCCTGGAGTAGTCATCTATGAACAACATAAAGTATTTGTCACCATTTATGCTTTGTGTTCTCATGGGTCCACACAAATCAGTATGTATTAGTTCTAAAGGCTTACTGGTGAAGTATTCCTTTGATTTAAATGTGGCTCTAGTTTGCTTCCCTTTTTGGCATGAAGCACAGATGCTATTTGCTGGTTTGCCAATGGTGGGTATATCTCTTACTGCCCTTTTTGAACTTATTTTTACCAGATTGTCAAAGCTAATATGACCGAGCCTCTTGTGCCACAGCCAATTTTCATCTTCCTGTCCAATCAAGCACGCTCCTTCTGAAGTTTCTGAGAGAGTATATAGATTTCCAGAAGTCCTCGATCCAGTAGCTATCAACTTCCCACTGTGTGCTTTTCTGACTTCACATCCCTGCTTCTTAAAGATGACTTCATGACCTCTGTCACAGATTTGACTTACGCTCAGTAAGTTGTGCTTCAAACCAATCACAAACAGAACTTCTTTGGAATTGATCTTTCCATCACTTATCTTGACTGATCCTTTGCCAACTATCTTGGCTCCATCATTATTTCCAAACTTTACAGAGCCCCCTTCATATTTCTGTAATTTTTCAAATTTTTGTTTATCTCCTGTCATGTGGCTGGAGCATCCACTATCCAATATCCATGGTGCAGATTTGTTCTGTGCTTTGAATGTTGTCTGAACAATCAAGGATTCCTTTTCTTCCTTGGGTCGCTCCTTTTCTTTCCACTCTGGTTTGGCTACAGTTTTGGTCACTTGTTTAGACTTTTCTTTGTCAGTAGCCTGTGCATGTTTTTCTAGGAATTTTTTGTTTTGCCTTAAACTGTTTGGTTGAGATCTTCTTCCCTGATATTTATTTGTTGCATATGTGCTTCTACAGTTTCTTGCAATGTGTCCAAAGTTATGACAGTTATAGCATTCTATTGCATAATCCATCAAGGGTGAAAAGACATTTCTATTGGTGAAATTTCTTTGTCCTATATTATGAATGCAGTCTGAAATCTTATGACCGTAAGCATTGCATTTAAAACAATAACCAGAAAAGGAATGATTGAACCTGGGAATTGGTCTTTGCCATTTTGTAGTAGGAGCCACAAATTTTCTTCTCCTTTGATGTGTGACTTTTATGAATCCCTCATTGTCAGCACTCTTCTCGTGCCTGGCACTGTTGCTTTCTTTTGCCTGATTCATTTTTCCTTGATCAACCTTGATCTTATCTTCTTTCTTTACTTGTTCTATAGTTATGGCCTTTGATCCACTTGACGATTCTCCTTCGACAAAGCCCAAGCCAAATTTGATGCCTGTAGTCCTCTGACTATTTATAATCTTTTCAAGCTTCGTAGAACTTCCTTCAAGTTTGTGATAGCAACTCAATTTTTGATTCTTTTCTTCTAGCCGCATTCTTAAGACAACAATCTCTTCTTCCAGTTTTTTGCACTCATCTATTTTCATGGTTAACTGCACTTCGAGTTCTTTAGACATTTTCTTAAATTCTTCTGTCTGTACTTTCAAAGTGTTTATTATGTCATTCGCATCCTCAAGCTTTCTTGAGACCTTTTTATTCTTTTTCCTTTCTGTACTCAACTCTTTAAGTGCAGCAACCAACTCTCCTTCCAGATATACTTCAGCCTCATCCTTAATGTTTGTGTCACCTTCCTATTTTTCTTCTATTTTGTCTTCTTCAAATGCCATGAACAGAGCTTCACCTGTTTCTTCTTCAGAATCTTCACCTGAGCTATCTTCAGAAGAGCTGACATTCTTGGATATGAAACTTTTCTTTTTGAAGTTGCTTTTTCTAAAATTTGGTTTCTTCTTCCAGTCACTTCTTTCTTGGTGTGACCCTTCATCACTTTTGGTTTTCTCATTCATTGGACACTTAGCTGCAAAGTGACCGACCCCTCCACAATTGAAGCACTTAAACGATAACTTTCCTCTATATTTTCCTTTTCCCTTTGTAAGTTTTCGAACAAAGTTAGCTTTCATTTCATCCGATGTCTCTTCATCCTCAGATTCTTGTTCAGCTTTTATATTTTTGTGTGCTTTAAAAGTAGCTTCTCTGTCTATGGGCTTAGTTTGTCCTATTCTCATTTCGTATGCAGTCAAAGAACCATGCATCTCATCCATGCTAAAATTATTTAGATCTTTAGCCTCTTCTATTGCAGAAACTTTAGAATTAAATCTTTTGTGAAGAGTTCTAAGTACCTTTTTCATGACAACCGCATCTTCGATTTCTTCGTCGAGTCCTCTGATTGCATTAATGATTCCATTGACTCTCAGCATATAGGCCTCTATGTTCTCATCGTCATTCATTTGTAATGCTTCGAACTGAGCTCGATGCGTTTGCAGCTTGGCTTCCTTGATCTTGTTGTCTCCTTCATGGATGCTCTTCAGTTTGTCCCACATGTCTTTTGCTGATTTACAGCTCATGATCCTTATCAGTTCACTGTCTACTAGCCCACACATTATGGCATTCTTTGCTTTGGAGTTATTCTCAAACTTTTTCTTCTCAGTAGTATCTGTTGGAGGAGTAGCGGGTATTGTGTATCCACTTTCTACTGACTCCCAAATGTCGTATCCTAACGCACTCAGATATGTCTGCATCCTGAGTCTCCAGAATGAGTAATTAGTTCCATTGAACAAAGGAGCTTTGTTTGATGAGAATCCTTCACCACCTGCCATTGTGTTCCTTCCAAGATCACCTTAGCTGATTAAGCTTGTTCAGGAACCTTGCTTTGATACCAATTGATATTCTCACAATGACACTGAGAGGGGGGGGTGAATCAGTGTAGCTATTTAAATTCAAATCTACCACTCTTAAAGCTGAAGCAAAGAGAACTTAAAAATAGATAAAGCAATTATCACAAGAGAGCACACCACAACACACAATGTAACGAGGTTCACCAATTTGGCTACTCCTCAAGAATGACTTCTTGGACTACGGTCCAAATCCAGTCTTTGCAAAACACCAATTTTACAATCTGTTTACCAGCACCCACTGGAAGGAGCACCAACCCCTGATTTATCTACACCAACAGAAAGGAGCACCAACCCCTATCCAAGCACCAACTTGGATCACTGTTTTGAAAGCTATATCAATGACATACAAATGCCTTCACTTTTACAAGACCCTGACTGGTCTCCAATTTATCAAAACTTAGTAAACCCTTACTGCTCTGCTTGTCTCTCTCTTACAACACTCTTCTAACCCTCTTTCGGTAGCACTTTCACACATTCGATGGCAACTTAATTCTCTACGTGACTGCCCTTTTATAACAAACCTTTCGCTTTGTAACTCCAGTTATAATGCCTTCTTTCATTCCTCATACGCCACTTGTCAATTGTAACTGTTTCTTTAATATTCTCTTTTGCCACTTGTCAATTGTAACTCCTTCTTTATGTAACTCCTTTTGTATATATAGAGTGGGCATTTCATTAAACACGTTACATGCAACGTATACCTCTACCATGATTGTTCGTCTTCTTGGTCATGACTGTTCGTATCCTTTTCTGTGCATGCATGCATTTTTTGATTCTATTTATGCGACTGTTCGATTTCTCCTTCTTCGACAGTTCTTAAAATAGCTTGCATGATTTCTATCTATAACTGCACCTGTAACTGTCACACTGACTCCAGTTAACTATTCGTAATCGTGTTGTTGTGACCTATCATGAAATCGTGACACTTCTGTCTCTTTGCTCTTCTCGCCTTTACCCATGAAAACATGACATGTCATGAAATCGTGACATTTTCTGCCTCCTTGTCCTTTTCTAGCTTTGGCCCGAAAAATGGAACATGTCACGAAATCGTGACACTTTTCGCTACCTTCGTACTCTTCTACTACTTTGCTCAGCGAAAATAGGACATGTCACGAAATCGTGACACTTTTGCCTTCTGCTCTTCCTCCTTGATTTGTCATGAAATCGTGACCCACCCCATGTCATGAAATCATGACACTTTCATGCCTTCTGCCTCTTTCTCTTCGCTTTGACCGCAAAAACAGCATGTCGAAATCGTGACACCTTTTTGCCTATCACTCTCTCTCTCGCATCATGTCGCGAAATCGTGACACTTTTCCTCCTTAGCCTTTCTCTCTCTCTCGCATGAAAACACATGTCGCGAAATCGTGACACATTTTCCTCTGTGGAGCTCTCTCTTCTCTTCGGGTCGTGAAAACTCGACATGTCGCGAAATCGTGACACTTTTTCTCCTTAGCGCTTCCTCTTGCAAATTGTCATGAAATCGTGACACTTTTCCTTGCCAGCTCTTTCTCTCAAACATGTCACAAAATCGTGACACATTTTCCCTTCTTTGCAAATCTGACACTTTTCTTTACAAGATCCTTCTCCCAAACATGTCGCGAAATCATGACAATTTTCTTTGCTGCCTTCTCTCCAAACATGTCTGAAATCATAATTTTCTTTGCCGCCTTCTCTCCAAACATGTCAGGAAATCGTGACACTTTTCTTTCACCTTCTCTCCAACATGTCGGAAATCATGATATTTTCAACTTGCCTTCTTCTCTCAACATGTCGCGAAATCGCGACAGTTTTCCACTTGGCTTCTTTGCCTCCAACATGTCAAAATCGCATAGTTTTCTAGCTTTCTTCTCTCGCAACATGTCATGAAATCGTGACATTTTTCCACTTGGCTTCTTTGCCTCCAACATGTCACGAAATCATGACAGTTTTTCTACTTGCTTTCTTCTCTGCCAACATGTCACGAAATCGTGACAGTTTTTCCACTTGGCTTCTTTGCCTCCAACATGTCGCGAAATCATGACAGTTTTGCCACATTTTCTCTCTCCTTCGATATGTCACGAAATCATGACAATTTTGCCAGCATTTTCTCTCTCCTCCGATATGTCACGAAATCATGACAATTTTCTTATCTTTTCTCTCTCCTTCGAGATGTCACGAAATCGCGACAGAAAACATGTCGCGATATCGCGACAGTTTTCTTACTTGTATTTTTCTTTGATCCTTTGAATCTGGGCCACTTCTGTCTTCTTGGAAATTCATTGTACATGCTCTGACTGACCTCTGAACTCCTGTCCACTGCATCAACTGATCTATCTGTCTGTGTTGACAACAATGACAATACTTTTTCTGCACCTTGCTCAACATAGGAAAACTTTATTTTTAAGTTTACAAATCCTATTAGGGTTATGGATTAAAGTGGAGACACATTGGAGGTGTTAGATAGACTGATTAAATGTGGGGTTTATGTCAAAGAGGTGTTTGTAGGAGGTATATTCCATGTGAAAAGTAGATTATTTGTTAGGTTATTCACACCTATTGGTATCTAATACAAAAGATTGAGTTATCATATTGGACCATGTTAGGTTGAATAAGGTAGTAAAATAACTCATTTGTTGGTTGAAATAACCTATTTTAGGAGGGATAAATCCTAGGCTAACTTGACCGACCATGGGGTTCTTTCCTTTTGATGGGATGGGACTACATACTGGGACCTCTTTGAATTTTTCTTCTTGATGTACCCACATGGTAGTTTGCTCTTTCCTTTTTACTTTTGTGTTCCTTGAATGAAATGTAATTGTCCATAGATTTATGTTCTTTTGTAGCTTTCTAAGATTTATATTGTATATTCATATGCTTGTATCAATAGAAATAATATCCAAGGTCAAAATCCAAAAAAATAGGGTCAAAATTTGAAAATTTTAAATAATTTCTAAATTTGCTTATTTCGAGCTATTTGCTTGCAAACTAGAGTTATTCACTTGCAATCATAGGCAATTCACTTCCAAAACATAATTTTTCAATAAATTGTTAATTTGAATGATTCACTTGCAAATTGAAATGATTTTCTCATAAATTTGAGCAATTTATTTATTTTTTATGTAATATTGATAAGTTGAAAGAAAATGAATGATTCACTTGGAAAGTCAATTGAATCACTTGCTTTATTGAGTGATTTGCTCTTCTTACTAGAATTAAAAAAATCATAAGAAAAAAAGTTATCTTTACAAATCACTTCAAGCAAATTGCTTGTTCAAGATGAGTTGGTTGTATTTCATCCTTTATCAAGTGAATTGCTTACTTTGTCAAGTGAATTGCTTACTTTTTCAAGTGAATTGATTTTTGTATCAAACTTGTACAAAGTTAACTAAAAAATCTATGAAAGTTATTTTTCCCATGGCACATGTACATACAAGGCCAAATTCAAGTTTATTTGGATGTTGTCAAATTCATATTTATAAAAAAATTAGTTTTATAAAGTTTAATTAAAAGTCACAATTTGCAAAGTACCTATAATATATAAGAATAAAAGTAAAATAATGCATGAAATATTAAGAAAAACTTGGTTTAGATCTAAAAAATTAGATAAACCAATCAATTTTTAGACTTTTAAAATCATAGGCAAAAATTAGTGATTTGAATGCTCAGTCGAGTGATTCACTCATTGTTTCAAGTGAATTGCTTACTTTGGAAAAAATCTAGAACTTTTCTTGAAATTGAGAAAATCACTCACTTTTACGAGCGGATCACTTTTGAGTTAAACTTGGTAAAAAAATTACCTAATTTTGAGCCAATTGCTCCGTCTATGATGGATGCATTTGTGGGCATGAAAATCAAGAAAATTGCATGAAAATAGGGTTTGTCCCACCAGTACTCATGCTAGAAACCATGTTGATTTGGAATTGGACTAACTTTTATTTTAAGTGTTGTACCCCCAAATGTGAGTTTCAACAAGGTTGGACGAGTTTTCCATAGGCTTCTCTCGACCTCCAAATTTACGTCGACTACCTGTCTTCCTCATTTTAGATCTAATATAAACTAATTATTTGCATGGAATAAAATGCACACATGAAAGTAAATACAAAATAAAAATATAAAAAGTAAAGTCATGAAGTTTTAGAGTATGAAATATGAAAGCAAATATAGTTGTTACACCATAGCAAATATAACATGCAATCAGTCAATGCACAAGAATCTAAATAACATCAATGTCCACCCATTCATTTTATTATAAAATTGATAAACAAATGACAAGATGGGTTAGAAGGGTTGTACCCAACTACCACACACTTTGTTGAAGGTATTACATTTTTTGGCTCCATTGTAAATATTTAGATTAAGGTGTGAATTTAATTTTATATATAAAGTATGTTTTAAGATAGTAGGAGTGCACATGTGTCATGTATTTAAGTGTGTGAGGTGTCTAGTTAGGAAGTGAAGAGTTGAGTGTGATGTGTCTAGTTTAAAAGTAGGAGTTATAGGTAATCATGAGATACTAAGTATTTATGGAATATGTGGGACTTATCATGTAAGAAAAGAATATAAAGAGTCAAGTCCTTGCATGAGTTTGAGGAGAGCAAAATTCAAGATTCATGTAATATGAAAAGTCTCATGTATCTTTATATTGAGATAAAGCTATGTAATTTGTAACTCAAATAAGCTTTGCTTTATGCATTGCTTGAGTTTTTATCAATAAATATTTTAGTGTAATTTATGTGATATTGATGTTCATTTTATGAATGCATAATATTGATGTGATTTACTATTTATATAATTTTGAGTGATTATAATCTTAGGGAGTGAATCCTATGAGATAATAATTCATATTTGATAATAGTGGTATCAGAGCCATTGTGCTACAGAATAATAGGAAGAGACTTAATGTTTACCAAAAATTATCCTTGCATCTATATTTGAAGGAATAATCACTATTGAGAAAAGAATTCATGAGGAGAAGAAAAGAGAAGAAGATACGATGGAGAAAAGAATCAATGAGGAAGCAAAAGCATGGAGAATTGGAGAGACATTGGAGAGTATATTTGTTGGATAAGCATTGGAGAGTAGACACTTGGAGGAGAGACATTGAAGAGTATATATGCTATAGAGGAGATAGAAGAAACCAAAAGTGAATGTTGAATGTGAGGTGAACGAAAATAGGAGGATATCTTGCAAACACAAATATGTAGAACATGAGGTGAATGTGCTACATTCGAGAAGTTTGAATGTGAGAAAAATGTGTTGCATTAGAGAAGTTTGAATGTGAGGTGAACGTATTACATTAGAGAAGTTTGAGAACATATAACTCTAGGATAAACTTTGAAGGTTGAAGTTTTGAGAAAAAATGTGAAACATTGAAATCTATGAGAGGAAATGTTGAAGTCTGAAGCCTATAAATGTTAAGGAGAAGTTTATTTTATCCTTTACTACAATGGAGCCTACTAGATAAAGCCTGAGTGTACAGCTAAAAATTAATTAGACATTACAGTAATTTCCTGGCAGAATTATTCCTCGGTACACATTGTGCAAATGAGACATTGAGCGCCAAATAAAAGTAAATTATAACCTTTACATTAATTGACATTTTGGCACATATTTGCAGGATTAAATATAATCTGATTGAACTATTTTAAAGTGATAATAATATTAGATTTTATTGATTTTATAGTGATTGAATGGGATTTTTAAGAAATTTATTAGTTAATTATTTAATTGGAGAATTCAATAATTTGATGAATTAATGAAAGAAGAGAGAAGAATTAATTTGAAAAAAATAGTTATTGATTAATTGGAGATTTGAGAATATTTTTTTGAAATTTATGAATAGATTAAATTGATAATTTAAAGAATTTAATATGTTCAATTCTTGTAAAATTATTTGTTATTATCACACTCCTTTTCAATAATCAATTTGGAAAAAAAAAAACATAATAATTTTTTTGAAATTGATGATTTGAGTAAATTAATAATTGAAAGGGAGAAATAGAATGTTTGGGAGTCATAAGTGAAACAAATTGAATGACTAATTATTGAAGGAAATTGATGATTAAAAGGAGAAATTAAATTAATGATTGATTGAAATTGGGAGATATAAGAAAAAAAATGAATTGATTTGATTTGATTGTTGATGAATGATTAAATTGACTTGAAGAATTAAATTATTGATTGAATTTTAAGGGAGACATAAGAAGAAAAATTAAGAAAATGAATTGAAGAAATTGATTTGATTGATTTATTGAGAAATTGACTAAAGAAATATTTAAGAAGTGATTAAATAAAATATTGACTAAAAGGATATATAAGAAGAAGAAGCATATTGAATTAAATTGAGGGATATTGAATTAAAAGAAGAATTTGTGTGGATTAGAAACTCATCATGGTGACTGAAAAAATAAAGAAGAAAACAATTATAATGATAAATGGAAAAGAATATTAATGATGGCATTGGACTAGCTTCTTCATAGAATTATTTTTAAAACTATTCCAGAGGCAATTAGAAGCACTACCAGAGATGGAGAACAAACACAATACCAAAATATCAAGCAACATCAAAGCCAAAGCCAGAGAATGAAGACAAGAGGAAGAGACTAAGAGATTGAAGGCAAAAGGTATTCATACCAAATAATGTAATACAAGGGGATATTGGAGGTATTATATTATTTGGTCCCATTGTAAATATTTAGATTAGGGTGTGAGTTTTATTTTATGTATAAAGTATGTGTCAAGTATTTAAGTGTGTGAGGTGTATAGTTAGGAAGTAAAGAGTTATGAGTGTGATGTGTCTAGTTTAGAAGTAGGAGTTATATGTAATCATGAGATACTAAGTCTTTATGTAATATGTGGAACTTATTATGTAATAAAGGAATGTGAAGAGTCAAAGTTGTCCTGTGAGTTTGAGGAGAGTAAAATTCAAGATTCATGTAATGTGAAAAGTCTCATGTATCTTTATATTGAGACAAAACTATGTAATTTGTAACTCAAATAAGCTTTGCTTTATGCATTGCTTAAGTTTTTATCAATAAATATTTTAAAGTGATTTATGTGATATTGATGTTCATTTGATGAATGCATAATATTTAGGATATTGATGTGATTTGATATTGATATAATATTAAGTGATTTATAATCTTGGGGAATGAATCCTATCAGATAATCCTTCATATTGACTAATAGTGGTATTAGATCCACTATGCTATCGACAAAGAGGAAGAGACTTGGTGTTTACCAATCATTATCCTTACACCTATATTTGAAGGAAGATCCACTATTGATAAGAGAATTCATAAGAAGACAAGAGAAGAAGATGCGATGGAGAAGAGAATACATGAGAATGCAGAAGCATGGAGAATTAGAGGGGAGACGTTAGAGAGTATATTTACTAGAGAAGCATTGGAGAGAAAATTCCTGGAGAAGAGATGTTGAAGAGTATATATGTTGGAGAGAAGGAGATAGGAGTATCTAGAAGCAAAGATTAAATGTGAAGCAAACAAAAATAGGAGGATGTAACTTGTAAATGCAAAGATAAAACATGAGGTAAGCATGTTGCATGTTAGAGAATATTACATAATTTGGTACATGCTAATGTACCCCCACGGTACCTTCATGGTACATATGTAAATATTATATTAGGGTCAAGTCTTAGTAATATTTTATGTAATGTTGTAATGTGCAGGAAATGCATAAGTGTCATGTGAGTAAGTGTACAAGTGTAATATGAGTTTATGTGCACAAGTGTCTTATATGTAAGTGTGCACAAGTGTCCTTATATTAGAGTGTGCAAAGTGAAGAGTCATGTCTAGGTGTGCATACAAGATAGAGTCATGTGTATGCAAGTGTCAAGTAGAGAAGCCAAGAGTCATGAGACTTGGCATAAGGAAAGGAATAGTCAAGTATCCAAAGAGTCATTCTACAATGGCTATATATTACTCCATGGAGGATCATCAATATTTAGAGAAGTAGTTATCGATATCATCATAAGAATGATCAAGAGTCAAGTGACCTATTTGTAAGAGAAAGAGTAATAAAGATTGTATACATTTTGAGCAATTAATATTGTAAGTTCTGCTACATGCTTTGTACATATATGACTCAGGATATTGTATTCATATTGTTGCTTATTAATGAATGTTATTTGATATATTATATGCCTTTATTTACATATTAATTTGCTCATATTATTCTACTTACATCATTATCTTGATATTACTATATTGTGGCTATATTATATTTGATCCTATGGAATTTATCCTATGAGTTTTATGTTAGTATTAAGGCTTAAAAAGCCATCATTGCATCAGAGAAGTTTGAATGTGAGGTGAACATGCTACATCAAAGAAGTTTGAACATGAGGTAAATATACTACATCAGATAAGTTTGAGAATGTAAAAGTCTGGGATGAACATTGAAGTTTGAAGTATGATATTATATGCAAATCATTGAAACCTACAAGAGGAAATTCTAAAGTTTGAAATCTACGAACATTAAGAAGATATTTTTGTTGTCTTTTACTGCATTGGAGCTTGCTAGAGAAAGCTTGAGTGTAGATCTAGAAAGTAATTGGATATTATAGTAATGTCCTAGTAGAATTATTCTTGGATATGTGTTGTGTAGACAAGACACTAAGCGCCAGATAAAGGTAAATTATAACCTTTACACTAATTGATATTTGGGTGCATATTTGAAGGATTAAATTTAATCTAGTTGAATTATTTTGTATTAATAAGAAGATTAAATTAAATTGACATTAAAGTAATTGGATGAGAGTTATAAGGAATTAATTAATTAATTGGAGAATTAAAGAATTTGATGAATGATTTTATGAATTAATAAATTAAGACAAAAGAATTAATTTGAAAATTTGAGTTATTGATTGATTGGAGATATAAGAGGAATTTTATTGAAATTGATGAATTGATTAAATTGATAATTGAAAGGGAGAAATTGAATGATTTGGAGTTATAAGTGAAATTAATTAAATGATTAATGATTGAAGGAAATTTATTATAAAATTTATGATTGAAAGGAGAAATTAAATTAATGATTGATTGAAATTGGGAGATATAAGAAGGAAAATTGAATTAATTTGATTTGATTGTTGATGAATAATTAAATTGATTTGAAGAATTAAATTATTAATTGAATTTGAAGGGAGCCATAAAAATAAAATTTAAGGAAATGAATTGAAGAAATTGATTTGACTGATTTATTGAGAAAATTATTTAAGAAAATTTTAAGAAGAAAAAATGATTAAATAAAAGAATGATTGAAAGGAGATATAAGAAGAAGAAGAAGATTGAATTAATCTAAGGTATATTGAATTAAAAGAACAATTTGTGTGGATTAGAAACTCATCATGGTGACTTAAAACAAAAAGAAGAAAATAAGTGTAATGTAAAATGGAAAAGAACATTAATGATGGCATTGGACAAGCTTCTTCAAAGAATTATATTTAAAACAATTCTAGAGGTAGGCACTACTAAATATGGAGAACAAACACAATACCAAAATCTCAAGCAACATCAAAGCCAAAGCCAGATAATGAAGACAAGAGGAAGATACTAAGAGATTGAAGGCAAAAGGTATTCATACTAAATAATGTAATACGAGGAGGGTGTTGGAGGTATTACATTATTTGGTCCCATTGTAAATATTTAGATTAGGGTGTGAGTTTGATTTTATGTATAAATTATGTGTCAAGATAGTAGGAGTGTGCATGTGTCATGTATTTAAGTGTGTGAGGCATCTAGTTAGGAAGTGAAGAGTTATGAGTGTGATGTATCTAGTTTAGAAGTAGGAGTTATATGCAATCATGAGATACTAAGTATTTATGTAATATGTGGGACTTATTATGTAAGAAAGGAATGTGAAGAGTCAAGTTCTCCCGTGAGTTTGAGGAGAGCAAAATCCAAGAGTCATGTAATGTGAAAAGTCTCATGTATCTTTATATTGAGACAAAGCTATGTAATTTGTAACTTGAATAAGCTTTGCTTTATGCATTGCTTGAGTTTTTATCAATAAATCTTTTAGTGTGATTTATGTGATATTGATGTTCATTTAATGAATGCATAATATTTATGATATTGATATGATTTGATATTGATATAATTTTGAGTGATTTATAATCCTAGGGAGTAAATCCTATGAGATAATCCTTCATATATGGTAACACACTTGATATACCATGAGGATGGTGCCTCTAATGGGATGTTCAAGGACTTGCCATTTTTTTACAACCTCATGAGTAAAAATTATAATATGGGTTTCATAGAGTGTAGCTTAGACTTATCATGGACAAAAAATGTTTACAACGACGACCCTAGAACTCTATTTATAGTAAGAGTTTACCCTTGATTTATCGGGGTTACAAAATAATTACTCGTAGTAAAAGTAAATATTTCAGTGTAAATTTAGAAAAATTTTGCACCTCCAAATGTTACATGCCTCTAACAAGCTTAGAAGGCTCAAAAAATGTTTAGTGTACCATAAAATGCCAAAAATGTCACTTTTTGAAATATTTTCTTTGAAATTCAAGTAGCTTTTTAATTTTGTACCCCAATTGAGTGATTCACTCACTTTTACAAGCAATTTGCTCACATTAGCAAGTTGAGAAAATTAGCACCTTTTTTGAGTGAATTGCTCCTCCAAGCCAATTAACAAATTTTGTGAATGAATCACATATTTTCAAAATGATCAGCAAAGTTTGAAATTTTAAAGGATTTTTACCATTTAGTCTGCATCTACTATTTCTTTCTATAAAATATGTAAAATTTGTATAGAGGTAGTGTTGAAGTACTACAAGACCATATATAGATATAATATGTAAGGGGATCTAAGGTCAAGGATGTGTTTAGGGTCAATATAATGCTAAGGCCAACATGCATAGGGTGACTGAGGTATGCAACAACAACAAGGTAGTGGATGATCTCCTACACAGATACAATCACACCTCATGGATGTAGGTATGAATTTATTAGGGTATGAAAAAAAAGGTAATGGACTAGGTATAAAGGCATGGCTTTAAATAGTGAACTATTTTATTAGAGTGGGTATGTGCAACCATATATAAATTTCATGCAAATTTTTTGATCCTCCACCTATTTGTGTTTTTGTATTGCTATAAAGGCATAAACAAGATCCCTATTGCACTAATATACCTACTATACCTTGGCCTAGAGGAGGGCTACAAAGGACTAGATCAGGGGTGTGATTGAGGATGGGCACTATTGGTGTTGTTTTATCATGATTTTTATAGGATCTATGACCAAATAACACAAACCATTGGCTCAATTTTCCTACTTTAGGATTGGATCTAAGACCAATTTGCCATGTATAGGTCCCTCAAACTACCCCAAAACACCACCCAACCATATTTGGGCAAGGTTATGGGATCATGTGCCAAGTGTAACATGACCATGGGTTCCACCCCTAATAGGTATCCCACACCACCAAGTCATCTAGATATTCTATCACCACTTGTGATAGATCAACCATTAGGACATGCATTAGTGATGGGGACCCAAAAAACACCCCCCCCCCCCCCCCCCCCCCCCCTCAAAAAAATAAAAAACACGGGGGCCCCCCCCCCCCCCCTCCCCCTCCTTTCTATTAATATATTTTTCCCCCCACCCGCCGCCGCCCCCCGCGGCCCCCCCCCCCCCCCCCCCCCCCCCCCCCCCCCCCCCCCCCCCCCCCCCCCCCCCCCCCCCCCCACCAACCCCACCGGGGCGGCCGGGGGCCCCCCCCCCCCCCCCCCCCCCCCCCCCCCCACACCCGCCCCCCCCCCCCCCACTCCCCGGTGCCGCGGCGCCCCGCGCCCCCCCCCCCAACCAAAACAAGCCGACCCCGACCCGGCCCCCCCCCCCCCCCCCCCCCCCCCCCCCCCCCCCCCCCCCCCCCCCGTCCCCCCCCCCTCCCCCCCCCCCCCCCCCCCCCCCCCCCCCCCCCCCCCCCCCCCCCCCCCCCCCCCCCCGCCCCCGGCCCCGCCCCGTCTGTGCGCGCCCCGGCCCCCCCTCCCCCCCCCCCCCCCCCCCCCCCCCCCCCCCCCCCCCCCCCCCCCCCCCGGCGCCCCCCCCCGGCCCCGCCCCCCCCCCCCCCCCCCCCCCTCCGCCCTTCCCCCTCCCGCCCCCCCCGCGCGCCCCGCCCCCCCCCCCCCCCCCCCCCCCCCCCCCCCGCCCCGCCCCCCCGCCGCCCCGCCGCCGCCGCCCCCGCCCCGCCCCCCCCCCCCCCCCCCCCCCCCCGCCCCCCCCCCGCGCCCCGCGCCCCCACCCCCCCCCCCCCCCCCCCCCCCCCCCCCCCCCCCCCCCCCCCCCCCCCCCCCCCGCCCCCCGCCGCCCCCCCCCCCCCCCCCCCCCCCCCCCCCCCCCCCCCCCCCCCCCCCCCCGCCCCCCCGCCGCCGCGCCCCGCCGCGGCCCCCCGCGTCCCCGCCCCCCCCCCCCCCCCCCCCCCCCCCCCCCCCCCCCCCCCCCCCCCCCCCGCCCCGCCGCCCCCCGCCCCCCCCTCCCCCCCCCCCCCCCCCCCCCCCCCCCCCCCCCCCCCCCCCCCCCCCCCCCCCCCCCCCCCCCCCCGCCCCCCCCCTCCCCCCCCCCCCCCCCCCCCCCCCCCCCCCCCCCCCCCCCCCCCCCCCCCCTCCCCCCCCCCCCCCCCTCCCCCCCCCCCCCCCCCCCCCCCCCCCGGCCGCGCGGGGGCGCCCTATCAATTAGCTAGTAAGGTTACAGTCAAAAATCATAGTGTGAGACCACCAAATTGAATTATCTAAGCCTTATAGGATGGAGAGAGTTTTAGGATAGTTTAGGGACCCTCATATAGATGAAACACTATTATTATTCCCAATATAACATAGACATAGGAGGGAGAAAGTAGTAGACATAGCGAGTGATCCACCACCAACATAGGTCTTCATTGAAAAAGGATAGGGGTGATGAGGGTCATGTAGACTAGGGATAAAAGAAACTAAGGGAGACCATACTTGTGACTCCTATATTCTAGGTACCAGCTAATGATACCCTGATGGACATGGAATCTTTCTCCCATATAACCTATATGCGAGGGATATGAGGTATCCAAAGCTAGAGATGCATGAAGAAATAGGAGGAGACCCCTAAGGAGGAGAAGGCTACAAAGGGGAGCATAATAGAAGGGGAACTACCACAGAGGAGAGGAAGCATAAAAGGAGGAGGAAGAGGATTTTGAGGAGGATAATGAAATAGATTAGATCTATATCTGTGAGTTCAAATTGGAAACAACCAACCTTAATACATCATTGTCAAAGGAGAGAGACCAAACTAGATAACTTGGTTACCTAGGTACACCCTATTGACCTATTTAGCTCATCCTTCATTTATATATCATGCATAGTTAGCTTCATATTAGTTCTAGTTTACATATGATATATGATATAATGATTTTGATATTTTGGTGTCATGTGATTATAGAGACAACCTAGGTTGGAGAGAGATTATTGGAAGGCTAACCTTGGATGGCATATTGGATGTTGATAACTTATCATTAATATCACCATCACTAGTTGACCCATTAGAACAATCAGTCAATTTGTAGATCTAGGTCTTCCACCTCATAATTATCTCAATACAAGCATTGAGAGAAGACCACATAACAAGCCAAATTTATGAGAAAATAGGATCTCAAACTATGATGAAACTCAAGTGGTATAGGACCAAGCTTGGAAAAAGGAGCAAGCCATATCTAGGCTCAATTGGATTTGGAATAGTTGTAGAAATAACTAGCAGGACTTAGGATGTTTATGTCATGGTACTCTTTCTTAGGCAACTCCTACATAGATGTTCAAGCACCTGATACATAGTGAGAGGCACGTAGGGGCTGATTTTATAGCCATAGCCCTTGTATTTTTGTTATACCATATGGATTACTCATAGCCATCATGGCACCTATATTTATGTACTACAAAATTCTTGAAGCCTTGGGGCTATGTGCTTAAGACACAAGATAACTTAGGATGATGACACTTGGTGGTCGTTTTGTACCATATGTACCTCTTTGTACTTATATCATTTGATATATATGATAGAAATTTTGTTGAGTATATGATCCCCCTTAGATGTAATGATGTTATTTATTTTTATCTTTCTTTCCATTTGTACATGCATGATTAGAATTTAGTTTTCAACATTTGAGATTCACAATACTAACAAGATTCTACATAAGATATTACTTGTAATATGCTTTTAACATGTCACTTAAAACCTTGAATTATATCAAAGGTTGAAAACATTTATACATTCCTCAAAATATAAATTGGAGCAAGAGGACAAAATTATGCTACCAACAAGATATGAAGGTCATTTGTATCATGGCCCAAACCACATCCCTATAGTATCTTATAAACACAATGTGTCAAATAAAATATGCGTACAACTATAATAGGATGACAACACACTATTGTATGAGGTAGGCATGATGTATATGCAACCACTATAATAGAAAAAGAAACTACATGTAGTATCCATCAAGCATGATGTGTCAAACAATACATGCTTACCTCTATAAATGGGAGGACAAAAGTAACACCACCAAAAAAATAATGTAGGTGATCTATACCTTAGCTCAAATACACCCTATGGTATCTAGAAAGCATGATATGTCAAATAAAGCACACTCACCACTACATGAGAGACCAAAATATTACACTATCCAATAGGCATGATGTGTCAAATAGGATAAGCCAACCATTATAGTAACAAAAGGCAATCACAAGATAATATCTGACAAATATGATGTGTCACACAAGACATACTTACCACTATTATAGGAAAAGACAATTGCAATGCAATATCCAATAAACATGATGTCTCAAGCAAGACACGCCAACTATATTTGTGGGGGTACCAAGAGTATTCCACAAAAATAAAGATATATAAATTATCTATCTCACAGTCCAAATCACACCCACCATATTTGGTGAGTACAATGTGTTAAACAGGCACACCCACCATGATAGAGGCAGAAAGAAATAAAATCAAGAGAAAATATATGGACAAGATACACATTGTAGTGCACCCATAGAAAGCCATTCCTATGAAGAAGAGAAACCACATGCCCCTATTGTAATAGTCAAATATCGCACACTATAATATCCAACAAAATATAATGTGACTGATTAGTTGATTTTTAAGTGAAGAGTAATATTTTTTCTCTTAATGAAAATGATGTCAAGGAGTTAATTACAAAAACATAGTAGTTTGGGGAAGATGAAGAATACATTTGATAAAAAAAGAAATGAAGAATATTTTTTATAAATGGGTAAGCTAGATATGGTCTAAATATTTTTGAATGGGTTATATGGGATTGAAATGAGCCCCACCCATATTACATCATGACCATATAGTGGTATTACAATAGCTTGGTAATTATGCATGTATCATTTGGCAATTTTGATAGCAGTGGCCCCATAGCTTATTAGAAAAATAAAATATAACTAAAAAATAAAAATTAATTAAACTATATTTTTAATACTATGTGCATTTAATTTTTTAATTAATTATATGGATTCAAAAGAATGGAGAAGAGTTTAGCACTTGAAATAGAAGGTCTAATATGTGAATCCTATGAGGTATAGTTGTACAACATGCTCCACTATACTCTGACAAAAATCTAATCCAATGGTAACAATGTGTCTATACCTAAAGACATTGTCCCATATAGCCTATGGTCTCGTTTATCATAAAAAATACTTTTCAAATTTTATTTTTTTTCATTATAATAGAAACATCCACTATAACATAGATATTTGAATTTGATATTTCTATATATAGTTACTCTATAAAGTCTTGGAAAAAATGTTAAAAATTCACCCATAGGATTGGAGCCTTCACTTATAAGGTGAAACTCCTAACTCCTCATCACTTGCTCCAAACTTAGTGGACAAGGTTTTTATTCAAAATTATATTAAATATAAATAATCACTGATGATCCAATTATAAATTTATTTTATCTTTTATTAAAATTAAGTTACCATATCCAAGGTAGTGTCAACTAATGGTAATATTTCAATAATATCATGGTAGTATTATAACTTATAATTATGCATATATTGTTTGGAAAGGTTTGAACATTCATCTCCACATTGAAAACCCATAATTATGACAACTTGATCTTATACCATTTGATTAAAAAATTTAAATTCACTCATGACATTAAAACTTGGGTTTATGGTCTAAAATTATTCACTCTCAATATCGTGAGTTCATATGGCTAAATACCTTGACTTTCAAGGAAGATACCAAGGTTTAAATCTTGTTAGGCAATATAACCTCATAATAATTACCAAAATAT
Source organism: Wollemia nobilis (assembly GCA_028583015.1). Taxonomy (NCBI): domain Eukaryota; kingdom Viridiplantae; phylum Streptophyta; class Pinopsida; order Araucariales; family Araucariaceae; genus Wollemia; species Wollemia nobilis. Next base: position 3,803,815 of record JAQPPZ010016984.1, read on the forward strand.
TGTTGTAATATCATGATAATTCAATCATGATGTGATATGGGTAGGGCCCATTTCAATACCACATAACATCATGAACAAAAAAATCTATTTATGTTAAGATTCACCCATGAGATTAGAAACTTGGTTTATGCCCAATTGGCCTAACCTCATGGAAAAAAAAATATTTATTTATTGTATTGGAGATGTTACACATACATATAAGGACATGAGACTATGAGGGTAAATCTATTAATTTTTAATAAAACAAGTTTTAATTGTCTATTAATAAAGCCAAAAATTAAATGAAGTGTATTCATAAATATTATCTTAATAATTTAAAATTTTTTTATATACTTACTTTTGAATGAATGTGATGGTGTGGATCATCTCTTTTTCATGTTGTGTTCATAATGATTCATTTTCATGATGACTATAATTGTATACTTCAAAATTATGTTTTACATATAGGAATGAGGAAGATTATCAATCTCATGTCACACTTATAGTGTACATAAATAAGTTGTCTCTTTGACATCATACCTTGCCTTTCATGTTTATTTAGGCCATTATTTATAATTATTACATTGAATTTTGAGGGGTTGTGAGATCTAAAACTATATTCATTGGTCTTAAGATCACATTATGTTACCAAAGGGTTATATTATAAAATGTTAAACTATACAAGGTTGGTGAAATGAATATATAGGAAAATAGATGACACTACATGAAATCCCAATGTTTGAATGGTGTTTGTAATAACAATGTTGGTGTAATTAGATGCAAAGAGTTTGAATCAAACCACACTATTATGATAGTTAGCTAAATAATAATAAACATTGTGTTTCTCTTTTATATTTTAAATAGAAAGACATAAAAGTGTAAGAGAATAAAAAATTGATAAGAGATAAAGATGAAGAAAATACATACAAGAAAAGACTGTGGGAAAAAATAAGTAGAAACAAGAAACAAGAAAAAATATTTTAAAAAGGAGAATAAGAAATCCAATAGGAGGCAAATAATACAAGAAATAAAATCATATAGTTAAGAAAAAATAAAATTATAAAAATATTTATAATAAAATTTACTTTAAAATAAATTAATTTTCATGGTTTTTATTATTGTAATAAAGGAAATTGTTAGTATATACAATATTTTTAATTGTTTATATTGGATTGAAATGACCCAAACTTGATTACGTCATGAGAACATAATGGTGTTAGAACACCTTGGCAATTATGCATGCATTGCTTATGAGCTGAGAGCAAGTGCAAAACAGGAGCAAGCCTTAACTTTTCTTGTTTTAGATCAAATAGGAAGCAATTGTGAGTAAGGAGCCTTCATTTTTTCTTGTTGTAGATCTTTGGGGAAATTCAAAAAATAAAGGACTCATATTTGGAAAAGCTAGAAAACATGGAAGAAAAGGAAAATACCTAATGGGAAGAAACAATACCCTAACTGGAAGTATGGATACCCAAGCTAGAGATAAGAGGAAGAGAGAATATATGACAAGTCCAAATCTAGGGAACATATGTTAAGCTAGAAGTGGTTATCAAGGATGAGGTGATCAAGCATGATATCATGGTTCTTAAAAGCAAAGTACTAATATGTAACTTTCATGGATATTGGTTAGGGTTTTTAGAGATTCAAAATTGGTTCAAGTAGAAGTGAGGATTGAATTCAAATTACTCTGTGATTTTTCTTCCTAAATGTTCTTTTTATGAGTATTTTCAAGTTTGAAAATCAAGGATAAAATAATAGGCGATAATACATGGTTTAGGGGAAGAGATGTTCTATATTTAAGACCATGGAGTGAGATTTATTTGGGTCAAGATATAAACTATTAAAAATCTTCTAATGTGGGTTAGGATTTTTGAACTTCCATATCAACTTATCAATAAGGATGTTTTGAAGAATATTGGAAATACCCTAGGGGAGTTCATCTAGGAGGGACCAACTACTAAGGAGTGAAATCATGTTGTATATACTCAATTATCCATTGTTATGGATGTTTTAAAACCTTTGCCACAATCTATTACAATTAAATTTATATCAATAAAATGGGATCAAAAAGTAGATTATGAAAGCATTACACTTTGATGTCACAAATGTCATGGGTTTGGACACTTAGCAAGAGATTACAAAGTGAAAATGATGGAGAAAGAGACAAAAAGTGTTGGTCATGAGATAAACCTCAAGATGAAGTAGATAATCATACTATATTAGAAGATGGATTAGATCAATGATATTCCAATACCAAAAAGAGGTAAAGAAATCCTATATACAACATCAGTTGACAAAGGCCATCATAGTTCAAACAGGTCAACAATTAGAAGAAACAAAGAAGGATACAAGGAATGAGGAAGTCCAATGTACAATTTTAAATTATGATGGAATTAAAAGTGCAAGGAAAAATATGGAGAAATTTTTTAAAACAAATAAGGTAGAAGAGATTAATATTATTTTATGTATATAAAATCCAATCCTTACAATGAAAATGAAAGTAGTGTAGAGGTTATCTATAAGACTTTAGGGTTTCAAGAATAGAAAAATAAAGAAATAATAATGGAGGATATCCATATTAATTAAAGACCAAGATTTTTAGGACAACATAAGGAGGTAGCTAACATGGAGAAACATCCTTGCACTTTAGTGTTTTGAGGGAAACATAAAGAAGAAAGTCCTTTTAAGGTTATTCCTTGTGCTTGAAATCCTTTAAAGAAAGACAAACCTATAAATGTTAAATCTCATTATGAATAGCATAAAAATTTGAAGTTATTTATGAAGATGAAAATCTTGGTGGCAATGAAAAGAAAGGAAGACCCAAGAAGCAAAAATAAAGAGACATTACAACTTAGGGAATACTAATATGGGAAAATAAAAGTAAATATTGCAAGTGTTAACAAGAAGTGGGACTAAAGTGATGATGAAAATGATATCTTAGAATATTAGGGATATGAATAAGATCCCTAAATAAGGGGTATTAGGGAATTGTCAAGTTGTTATAGCCAACATATTTATAGAAAAGGAAATTGGATAGCAAATATTTTATCCATTTATGGTGTTTCTTGGAAAAATTCAAAATTTAGAATATAGGTTGAATGAGATTTTATCTCTTAATGCAAATGATATCAAGGAGTTGATTGCAAAAACTTAAAATATTGAGGAGGCAAATGAAGAATATCTTTGATACAAAGGCAAGCTATATATGGTTTAATGAATTAATAGTAATGTAATAACAACCATATAATATTTTCTAATTTTGATTGGATTTCCCCCCAATAGAATCCATACATAGCTTATCAAAAGAATTATGCATGCATCGCTTGACAAGATTTAAACCTAGGTCTCCTCAAAAGTTGAGGAATTTACCTTGCTAAATTCATACCATTTGGTAAATGCTAAGGATTCACCAATGAGAATAGAACCTTGGTTTAGTGTGTGAAAATCCCCACTCTCCACTAATTGGTCAACATCCATGGGAAAATTGTTAAGATTCAACCATTAGATTTGAACCTTGGTGTAGAGTGTCAAACTCCTCACTCCCCACCAATTGCTTTGAATCACATGGGTTGAATATTAAGGTTCATCCATGAGATTTAAACCTTGATTGAGGACGTGACACTCCTAATTTCCTACCAATTGTCCTAAACCTCATGGGTCATTAATGTTAATAAGGGTATGGAATCTTAAATGTTAAGGTTCACCCATAATATTTGAACCTTGATTTAAGATGTAAAAATCTTCACTCCCAACCAATATATATATAAATTATAATATTGTATATAATATATTACATTTATAAGTAAAAAATTATGGGATTTTATTATATTAAGATCAAGGTTGTATGGGTGCAAAACATATAAGATATGAGTATAAATTATTAGTAAAAACCTTCAAAGTTAGGTTGTGCAAGTTTAAGGGTACAAAAAAAGAACTAGTATAAGAATAAAAGTACATTAAGGTATATGTTAAACAGATTTATATATTGTCAAAATGCACTTATGTATTATTAATGTGTTGCATGATGCATTATTAGTGTGTGTGTGTGTGTAATATTTTGTATTTATGGGTGCCCAAGTTGGAGATAAGAGGAAGAGTGAATACATGACAAGTTTGATCTAAGGAGAAAATATTTAACTAGAATTGATTATCAAGGATGAGATGATCAAGCATGATAAAAGGTTATTAAATTCAAAGGGTTAATATGTAAGTTCCATGGATATTGCCCAAGATTTTCGGAATTCAAAATTGGATCAAGTGGAAGTGGGTATTGAATTCAAATTACTCCATGACTTTTCATCCTAATTTTTTTCCTCATCATTTTTTTCAATTTGAAAATCAAGGATAAAATAATGGGTAGTGGCCTATGGTTTAGGGGGAGATGCCCTTTATTTAAGACCATGGAGTGAGAAATTTTCTTGGAGATAAGAACTATTAAAAAGCTTCCAATGTGGGTTACAATTTTTGAACTTCCATATTAGCTTATCAATAAGGATATTTTGAATAATACTAGAAATACTCGAGGATAATTAATCAATAAGGAACCAACTACTAAAGGGCAAAATCATGTTATATATACCTAAATATGTGTTACAATGGATATTTCAAAACCTTTGCCACAATCCATTAATATTAAATCTAAATCAAGAGAATGAGATGAACAAGTGGATTATGAAAACATTGCATTGTAATGTCGCTATTGATATGAGACAATAAACATGGTAAGAGATTGCAAAGTGAAAACAATAAATAAAGAGACAAAACCTTGGTTACAAGACAAACTTCAAGATGAAGCAAGGAAATCATATTGTAGTAGAAGTTGGATTATATCAATAATATTCCAATCTAAAAGAAGAAGAAAAGAGAGCCTATCTACAACATCATATGGCAATGGTCGACACATTTCACTTGATTCAACCACTAGAAGAAACAAAGGAGACAAGAAATGATAAAGTGTAATGTGCAATTCAATATCAATAGGAATTAAAGGTGCACAAGAAGATGTGAAAGAAAATTCTAAAAGAAAGGAGGCAAATGAGCTCAATCCTATTTTAAGTAAATTGACTTCATTTTCCTCAAGTATAAAATCCTCTCCTAGCAATAGAAATGAAACTAGTGTAGAGGTTATCCCTTGCATTTTAGGTTTTCAAGAGCAACACAATAAAGAAATGAGGATTGAGAAAATTTATAACAATTTAGGATTTTTAGGCATCATAAGAAGGTAATTGCTATAAAGGAGTGTTCTTGCACTTAGGGTTTCTAGGGCACATAAAGAAGAAAGTGCTTTTGATATTATTCCTTGCACTTTAAATCCTTTAGCAAGACAAACCTATAGATAATAAGTCTCATTATGAATAATGTGAAAATTTTGAAGAAATTGATGAAGACCCAAGGAGCAAAAACAAAGAAAAAATGACACTCATAGGTGATATTGATATGGGAAAACAAAAGCAAATATCGTAAGTGTTAACAAGAAGGAGAACTAACCCATAAGTCTTATCATAAATACTATGGATATGAAACTAGGTAGCAATAATATTTTAACCATTCAAAATGTTGATTTTCATCTTAACAAAATTCAAATCTCAAAAAGCAACTATATGAGAGATTTTATCTCTTAATAAAAGTGATATCAAGAAGTTGATTGCAAAAATTTAAACAATTTTAAGAAGATAAGGGATCTCTTTGATAGATATATATACAAATAAAAAATATTTTTGATAAAAAGACAAGTTAGATATCTTTGACATATACAAAATGAAGAATATCTTTGATATATATAAAAATGAAGATCTACAAGTTGGATTTGGTTTAATAACTAAATAAAAATATAAAGAATACTTGTTATTTTAATGGTAGTAGTTGTTAACAGAAACAACACAACTTTTATTTATATAAAAAGATGTATTAAATCATATGGTTTCATTTGGTTAAATTCTTCATTTTTAATGGAAGATCTAAGTCTAAATCTTATGAAGGAATACATATGACTAAAATACTACCATGTAATACTTTATTATAAAACTACATCCTTTCAATCCTATATAACAAATTAAAAATTATAATATTAATATTTTCCCTATAAACTAAAGAAAAAATCCAATATCCAACACGCTACAAAGAAGTAAAGATTCTAGTCCCTCTATCAATATGATTCTAAGCATGCGTGAACCACGATTTTGGGTTCCTATATCAATATGATTATGAGTGTGCGTGAACCATGATTTTGGTGAAATTTCATCGTTGATGAATTTTCATAATTTGGAGAAAAGTCCCGCTTGTCAAGTTGTCATGTATCATGTATTTTAAACTTCAAATTTTAAGGTAGTGACATGCATTTAAGATTGTAAGAATTAGTTTACATTTCAGTAGTTGCATGAAATCGAATAACCAATAATTTTCGTGAGTTGGCCCTGTCACAGATTTGAGTCAAATGTGCAGAATATCTTACCAAGCTCTTCTTGTTGTAAGGACAAGACATATATATCACATTGCATAGCCAACTAGCCTTGCATTCCATTATAAGAAAGGAAATGGCATATTCATCATCCAACCTCGATTAATTTCCATAAAATCCAAGGTTTGACCTTGAGATGTAAGGTGGAAGGAGGTATACGTTGCCACCTTTACGAGAAATAGCTGGTGGTGCAACGTCAACGTTTTGGAAGATATTTATGAAATAGTGTAGAGGTTATCCATTGTACTTTAGGGTTTCAATAATAGAAAAATAAAGAAACTATAATTGAGGATATCCATAGTAATTAAGGTTTTTAGGACAACATAAGGAGGTATCTAACATGGAGAAACATCCTTGCACTTTAGTGTTTTGAGAGGAACATAAAGAAGAAAGTCCTTTTAAGGTTATTCCGTGTATTTAAAATCCTTTAAAGCAAGACAAACCTATAAATGATAAATCTCATTATAAATAGTATAGAAATTTGAAGTTATTCATGAGTATGAAAATGTTGGTGGGAATTAAAAAAGAGAGGAAGACCCAAGAAGCAAAAAAAAAAGAGAAAATAAAACCCAAAGGGATACTACTATGGGAAAACAAAAGTAAATATTGCAAGTGTTAACAAGAAGTGGGGCTAAAGTGATGATGAAAATGATATCTTAGAATATTAGGGGTATGAATAAGATCCCTAAATAAGGGGTATTAGGGAATTGAAAAGTTGTTAAAGCCAACATATTTATAGAAAAGGAATTTGGGTAGTAAATATTTTATCTATTTATGGTGTTGATTTTCATCTTGGCAAATTTTAGAATAAAAATGGTGGAATGAGATTTTATCTCTTAATGCAAATGATATCAAAGGAATTGATTGAAAAAACTTAGAAGATTGAGGAGGCAAATGAAGAATATATTTGATACAAAGACAAGCTATATATGGTTTAATGAATTAATAGTAATGTAATAACAACCAATTTTTTATTTTATTTTATTTTTATTGGAGTTCCCCCCAATAGAATCCATACGTAGCTTATTAAAAAAATTATGCATGCATCCCATAACAAGATTTAAACCTAGGTATCCTCAAAAGTTGAGGAATTTACCTTGCTAAATTCATGTCATTTGTTAAATGCTAAGGGTTCACCAATGAGATTATAACCTTGGTTTAGGGTGTGAAATTCCTCACTCTCCACTAATTGGTCAACACCCATGGAAAAAATTTTAAGGTTCAACCATGATATTTGAACCTTGGTTTAGAGTGTGAAACTCCTCACTCCCCATGAATTACCTTGAATCACATGGATTGAATATTAAGGTTCATCCATGAGATTTAAACCTTGATTGAGGATGTGACACTCCTAATTTACTACCAATTATCCTAAATATCATGGGTCATTCATGTTAATAAGAGTATGGAATCTTAAATGTGAAGGTTCATCCATGATATTTTAACCTTGATTTAAGATGTGAAACTCTTTACTCCCAACCAATAAATATATATATATATATATATATATATATATATATATATATATATATATATATATATATATTATAATGTTTTCTATAATATATTACATTTGTAAGTAAAAATATTATGGGAATTTATTAAATTAAGATCAAGGTTGTATGGGTGCAAAACATATAAGATACAAGTATAAATTATTAGTACAAACCTTCAAAGTTAGGTTGTGCAAGTTTAAGGGTACAAAAAATGAATTAGTATAAGAATAAAAGTACATTAAGGTATATGTTAAAAATATTTATATATTACCAAAATGCACTTATGTAAAATTTAATGTGTTGCATGATGCATTATTAGTGTGTGTATAGATAAATATAATGTTTTGTATTTATGGGTGCCCAAGTTGGAGATAAGAGGAAGAATCAATACATGGCAAGTTTGATCTAGGGAGCAAATATTGAACTAGAATTGATTATAAGGATGAGATGATCAAGCATGATATAAGGTTCTTAAAAGCAAAGGGTTAATGTGTAAGTTCCATGGATACTCGTCATGATTTTTGAAGATTCAAAATTGGATCAAGTGGAAGTGGGGATTGAATTCAAATTACTCCATGACTTTTCGTCCTAATATTTTTCCTCATCATTTTTTCAATTTAAAAATCGAGGATAAAATAATAGGTAGTGGCCCATGGTTTAGTGGGATATGTCCTTTATTTAAGACTATGGAGTGAGAAATGTTTTGGAGATAAGAACTATTAAAAATCTTTCAATGTGGGTTATGATTTTTGGACTTCCATATTAGCTTATCACTAAGGATGTTTTGAAGAATACTAGAAATACTTGAGGGGAATTCATCAATGAGGAACTAACTACTAAAGAGCAAAATCATGTTATATATATACCTAAATATGTGTTACAATGGGTATTTCAAAACCTTTACTACAATCCATTAAGATTAAATCTAAATCAAGAGAATGAGATCAACAAGTGGATTATGAAAATATTGCATTCTAATGTCGCTATTATGAGATAAGACACATGGCAAGAGATTGCAAAGTGAAAGCAATAAATAAAAGAAAAAAATGTTAGTCACATAAAAAACTTGAAGATGAAGCAAATAAATCATATTGTAGTAGAAATTGGATTAGATCAAGGATATTCCAGTCTCAAAGAAGAGGAAAAAATGGTCTATCTACAACATCCTATGGCAACGATTGACATATTTCACTCGATTCAACCACTAGAAGAAACAAATGAGACAAGAAATAATAAAGTATAATGTGCAATTTAATATCAATAAGAATTAAAGATGCAAAGGAAGATCTGAAAGAAAATTTTAAAAGAAATGAGACAAAAGAGCTCAATCTTATTTTACGTAAAATGACTTCATTTTCCCCAAGTATAAAATCCTCTCCTAGCAATAGAAATGAAACTAGTGTAGAGGTTATCCCTTGCATTTTAGGGTTTCAAAAGCAACATAATAAAGAAATGAGGATGGAGAAAATTTATAGCAATTTAGGATTTTTATGCATCATAAGAAGGTAATTGCTATAAAGGAGTGTTCTTGCACTTTAGGGTTTCTAGGGCACTTAATGAAGAAATTTATTTTGAGATAATTCCTTGCACTTTAAATCCTTTAGCAAGATAAACCTTTAGATAATAATTCTAGTTATGAATAATGTGAAATTTTTGAAAAGATTGATGAAGACCCAAGGAGAAAAAACAAAGAAAAAATGAAACTCATAGGTGATATTGATATGGGAAAACAAAAGCAAATATCATAAGTGTTAACAAGAAACAGAGCTAACCCATAAGTGTTATCATAAGTACTATGGATATGAAACTAGGTAGCAATAATATTTTAACCATTCAAAATGTTGATTTTCATATTAGAAAAATTCAAATCTCAAAAAGCAACTACATAAGTGAGATTTTATCTCTTAATAAAAACGATATCAAAAAGTTGATTGCAAAAATTTAAACAATTTTAAGAAGATAAGGGATATCTTTAATAGATATATATACAAATAAAGAATATTTTTGATAAAAAAACAAGTTAGATATCTTTGATATATATCAAAATGAAAAATATCTTTGATATATATCAAAATGAAAAATATCTTTAATAAAAAGACAAGTTAGATATGGTTTAATAACTAAATAACAATATAAAGAATACTTGTTATTTTAATGGTAGTAGCTCTTGGCATAAACAAGACAACTTTTATTTATATAAAAAGATATATTAAATCATATGGTATCATTTGGTTAAATTCTTCATTTAGAAGGAAAGATCTAAGTCTAAATCTTATGAAGGAATACATATAACTAAAATACTATCAAATAATATATTATAATAAAACTGAATCGTTTCAATTCCATATAACAAATTAAAAAACATAATATTAATATTTTCTAGAAAAAAACTCCAATATCCAGCACTCCTACAAAGAGATAAAGATTCTAGTCCCTATTGACTAAAATACTATCAAATAATATATTATAATAAAACTGAATCGTTTCAATTCCATATAACAAATTAAAAAACATAATATTAATTTTTTCTATAAAAAAACTCCAATATCCAGCACTCCTACAAAGAGGTAAAGATTATAGTCCCTATATCAATATGATTATGAGCGTGCGTGAACCACAATATTGGGTTCCTATATCAATATGATTATGAGCTTGCGTGAATGAATGAATGAAAGAATTTAATTACGTCCGCGAGACCCAAATATGGTCTATGGGACCTCAAATATGGAAGTACAATTACTCAAATCATATCATATGATCTTTAATATCTTTGAGAAGGTTGTTCCTTCTCCTGCTGATTTGTGTTAGTAATTCTTCAACTTTTTTTATTTTATTGTCTTCAAATAAATCTGTAATAAACTCGTTCCCAAGTGTTTCTTTGTATTTGTCACGAATATCTTAAAAACTCGGGCATTTATAGATGAAGTGTTCCTCTGTCTCTACTGCCTCTGTGCTGCATAGAGTACATATCCTTTCTTCCTATTGTTCTTTGGGCGTTGTCCATATCCCTGTTTCACATCTAAGCCTATGAGAGCTAGTCCTTATCTGAGCAATGAGTATTTTTTCCTTCCACTTGATTTCAGCGCTATATGCTTTTTCCTTGTGATCATACGTTGGGTTAAAATTTGCAATATAATATTGTCTTTTCCTGCTTGCATTTTTCCACATTCGACTTCTGAACTTTTCATTCACATAATTTTTAATGTCTTTGTTGACATTTGGGCATTCATTTATGTTGATTTCCCAACGTTTCATCCATTTTTGATTTTGTTTCATCCACGTATTCTTTTGCCTATGCAACTCTTCGTCCCTAACTGCTCTATGCCATCTATCATTTGTCATGTTTTTTGTTTTTTTCAAGTAACATAATGACTTGGTCATAGCAATTGCTTCTAAAGGGAACATTCCAGTTTCAACTAGAATAATTTCATAAGGGGTTGTGGCCTTAATTTTGAGAAAGTTTGTGATTAGATATTTTTGAATCCTTTCTATTTGCCTCCATTTTGCATTTGTTGTGCCACTAGCCCACACCTCGCAACCATACAACAGAACCGGTGTAACAAGTAGGCCAAATAAGACCTTGGTGGTCTTCCAGTCCCACAACTCGGCATTCCTACACCTATTTTGAAGTGCATATAGTGCTCTCCAGCCACTTTGAGTTCTTTTCATCCTACATGTATTCCAATTAAGTTTGTCATGAAATTCTATGCCCGGGTATTTGTATTCTACTACTACATCAAGCGGTTCTCCTGCAAATTGAAATTCGAGTTGTTGCTTCTTTTTTCTTGAAAAAATCATAATTTTTGTTTTGCTCATGTTCACCTGCATCCCAACTTATTTACAAAAGAATTCTAGAGCTTGAAGGTGATCTTCTAGATCTTTGGTTGTTTTGGCCACAAGAATTACATCATCTGCATACATGAGGAGTTTTACCACATATTTGGCTAAATGCACACCCTCTCCCCCAAATTTGTTTATCCATTCTTCTAACTTGTCAATGTACAACCCAAATAAGGTCGAAGATAGAGGGCAACCTTGTTTGACACCTATGTCACTACCAAAACATTTAGATAACCCTTCCCGTGTTCTGATTCTAGCCTTTACATGCTCATATAGTCTGTGAACTACTACCCTGTAGTGAATTGGAACCTCTAGCTCTTCCATTCTGCCCCATAATTTTTTCCTAGGCACTGTGTCAAATGCCTTTTTGAAGTCTACAAAACAACAAAAAGCCTCCTCTTTTTGTCCCATATTTTTTCCACTATGTCTGAGCGTGATATAGTGATCAATAGTTGAGTGCTTGGGCCTAAAACCCGCTTGCCCCTTTGCTCTCTTTCCCTTTTCTTCTGCCCATATGTTGATCCTACGCTCTATCATACTCCAAAACAACTTTGCAAAGAGAGGGTTGATCATGATAGTTCGATAGTTTGAGGGATTATTTACATCTCCACTTTTAAACAAAGGAATGGTCAAGCTAGTTGTCCACTTAGTAGGGAAGCCATTTTGTATGACCTCATTGAAAATGTCTTTGATTTTCAGTGCCAAGATATCTACCCCCCATTTTATATGCTCTGCTTGAAGATTGTCTATGTCACGGGATTTTCCAATTGCTAACTTTTTTATCCGTTGAATAATGTCTTCAATTGTGAAAAGTTCTTTCTTGACAATGATAGTAGGGGGTGTCTCCTGCTGGTTACTACGCTGATACAATTGTTTTGAATACTCCAACCACTGATTAACTGTTATGTTATTTTCAGTTTGCATCCTTTTCACGCTTAGTTCCTTCCAAAATTTCTTTGGTTCATGCTTCCCTAAATAAATCAATTCTTCCCTCCTTGTTTTAGTGTATTCTTCTTTTTTGCCCTTACCAGTTTCTCATATGCTTTTTTGTTTGCTCTTGTTTTACCCGTTGGTTCCTTTAGTAATCTTTGCATTTTTTTGCAATCTTCATCGAACCATGGGTTGGTTGGGAAGCTATTCCTTTCTTTCTTTTTAGGTTTAGCTCTCTTGCATTTGTTTAGAGCTTCTTGAATAACTTGCATTAACCATTCACTCTTACTATAATCTCTACTACTATGATGTAGTTCTTCCCTTTCCTGTAATTTATTATTTAATACTGTTCTAAAATTCTGTCGATTTTCATCTGTTAAGAGAATGTTTCTCTTGTGAGGATATTTATTTTGATTGCCTTGCAAGTGTTTTTCCCTTGATGCATTTGAAGTTTCATAACAATTGGGTTGTGATCTGACGTAAGTTCCATTGGAGAATCTTCCACTTCTAGCTCCTCTATTTTTGGTATGTAATTATGTGAGCATATTACATAGTCTATTACACTTTGTCCCTTATATGTTTTGCATGTATACTTTCCTGAATTTTTCCATTTGTTCATCACATTGCAAATAATCAAATTGTATATGCTGCAAAGACCTAACAACTCTTCTTCATATTGCGTGATAGCCCCATGCTCATCTTCTAAAGTCCTGGTCCACTGTTGATTTTCCTCTTCTGGCATCCAAAGAGGATTAATCTCAATATATTCGTTACCTTCTAGAATGTTAGCTTGCTTATTTGTTGTCCTTGCATTGAAATCTCCAATTAATATAATATCCCCCAACTTATCGTATATTGAAATGTCTCTTTTTATGGAGGAGTATGGGTCTTCTCTGGTTAAGGTCATGTTTCTTATAGAATTTAGAATTCTTGGGAGCAAAATAACATGCTTGCTATGCTAATAACTGACTTATTTTCTAGGATCTTTATCCAAATGTACTTGTTTGTTTTCATCTTGTTTTTCAATTTTAATGATCCTATCCCATTCCTCTTTTATTAAAACCATAATACCCCCATGCCCTTTGCCATTTTCTCGTTGCTTTATTCCATATTGCTATTTTTTTGTATCCCACAAATTCTCGAGTCCTACATCCATCGTGTTCATGTGTTTTTGTCAATATGATTATATCTTTGTCTCTAGCAATGGGCCCTAACCCGGGTCCTCTTCTCCAAGGGAAACCTCTACGAGCTCCAACTTACCATTGTAAGATGTTCCCCGGCGGGCCATACTCCCTATTTATTTTGGATTTGTTTAGATGTGATGTATGCCTTTCCATTTCTTAAATATGCTTGTTTCCCTTCATTCCTTGCTGCCCTCACCTTTTCCCATTCCTTATTTCTTTCTTCTTTCTTCCTGCTGTAAAAATGTTAGGTCATCATCTAAATAAAATTGTGACCCTCTCAGCATGCCTCTGTTTTTAAGTAACCTTATTTTATCCTCGTAACTCATCAATGTGACCCGAATATGTCTATCTCTACCTCCTTCTCTCAGCCTGCCAATTCTGCTTATTTTTTTTATCTGACCCTTCCATTGTAATCGATCTGACAATAAGTTCCTGGTTAAACAATTTGTGTCTTCCTTGTCCCCATAATCTTTCAACCCTTTGATGACTATATTTGTTAACTTCTCACGTCTTTCTTTCTCTTTGTTATTTGAATTTTTACTTGCTTCTCTATCAACTCTTTTTATTGATTGACTGGTTCTTTTACTACTTGAGACCATGTCTTTGTCTTTACTAATTCAAGGACACGATATTACCAAGCTCTTCTTCTTGCAAGGACAAGATATATCAAATTGCGCAGCCAGCCAGCCTTGCATTCCATTACAAGAAAGGAAAGGAAATGGCATATTCATCATCCAACCTCGATTAATTTCCACAAACTCCAAGGTTTGACCTCGGGCTGTAAGGTGGAAGGAGGTATACGTTGCCACCTATACGGGAAATTGCTGGTGGTGCAACGTCAACGTTTTGTAAGATGTGTATTTTATTCAAATGCCATCGCAAGCAACTCCATAAATAGCGCCTCAACATTAAAGCACTACACGTGGGGAGGTAAGGTATCGCCTAAGGGTTGGGTGCTGGGAGGCGTTTTAGAGAAAATTTCTCAAGTCCAGATCCATTGGACCGAATGAAAAACGGGATGGGGAAAGAGGACATGGGGATTGACATGATAAATGCAAGCGATTTTGAATTGGAAAAGGAGGAGGAGGAGGAGGAGGAGGAGAAGAAGAAGGTGGGGCTGATAGCGGGAGTGACAGGGCTGGTGGGTAATGCCATTGCAGAGCAGCTGGTGAAGGCCAAGTGGAAAGTGTATGGGGTTGCTCGTTCCCCAGCCCATCACCTGCTATTGGAGAGCGTTGCCCACACCATCAATTTTGTAGCCTGTGATTTATCAAACAGAGAGCAGACGCTTCTCAAGATTTCTCCTCTGACGGATGTTACCCATGTGTTTTGGGTCACATGGGCTGCCCATTTCACAGACGATTCTTACGATAATTATTGTAAAAACCGGAACATGTTTTCAAATGCAGTGGATGCCTTGATACCAAATGCCAAAGGGCTGAGGCATATCTGTCTGCAAACGGGCACCAGGCATTATCCCATGCAGGGACTTCCTCTGGCAGAGGACACTCCGAGGGTGTCCAATTCTTTTAATTTCTACTACGCGCTGGAAGATGTTTTGTTAGAGGCGGTGAAAAGGAGGGAGGGCTTGACATGGTCGGTGCATAGACCGGGTCTCATATTGGGGCAATCAAGGAGGTCACTGTTCAACGTGATGGGAAGCCTGGCGGTGTATGCGATGGTTTGCAAGGCCCTCGGCATGCCCTTCAGGTTTCTTGGCAGCAGGGTCTGCTGGGAGGAGGTGGGCGTCGATGCCTCCGATGCCCAACTTATTGCAGAGCAACAAGTTTGGGCTGCAACCGACGCCAAAGCCCACAACCAGGCCTTCAACACTGTTAATGGAGACGTCTTTACTTGGAAACAACTCTGGCCTATTTTAGCCCACAAGTTTGATCTTCCCTTGGTGATGGAAATTGATGAATCTATGAGCCTCGTGGATTTCATGTCTGATAAGGGGCCTGTCTGGGATGATATAGTTAGTGAAAATTCTCTATGTTGCACTAAAATACAGGACCTGGCAGATTGGTGGTTTTTAGACGCCTTGTTTCAGATTCCATTCAAGGTGTTGGCAAGCGATAAAAAATGTCGACAGTATGGGTTTTACAATAGAAGGGATACCGGGGTGTCTCTTGGGTACTGGATCCACAAGATGAGGGAGACAAGGCTCATTCCATAAATAAGAGAAAGACTAAACCGCTCGTTCAATTACAATGTTACTGCAGTGGCCATTCTACAGAATTCTACTATTTCCAAGAATAATTACAGTAGCAGAAAGCTTTTTATGTACTGTCCACATTTATGTAAACAATAAACATTCCATTCAATTCAAGCACCGACATTACTATTCGTCTTGAAGTTCTTGTCTAAAAGAAGTAAATCAGCATAGGAACATATGATAGAGCTTTGCCTTGCATGTAGATCTTTCATATTAATATTTAAAATTATTGCAAGAACGAACGGACTTATTTGTGGATGTTTGAAATGTAAATTTTTATTTATTTATTTGTCCAAAAAAGAACAAATACCTAAAAACATAAATTCATTGACTTGTTGAAGAACTTGTAATACTTATGCCAGTTGATTAAGAATGAATCTAGAAATCAAACCCTTGAGGAGAAATCATTTGAGCATTCAATTATACATTGGATTTTTGATGTCCGACGAATAACAGCCCCGAACAGCCCCGCGGAGGAAGAAAATTGAGGAACACTCTGAAAAGGAGAGGCTTTATTGTGTAATATATATATATATATATATATATATATATATATAGTTTCGCTTCATCCCTCGTAAGACTTTGTATAATGGACAGGACTGAGGCATGTGTTACAACTCACGGGAGATGATTTCTCCATTATTAGCCTGCTATGCTGGGCTGAAGGCAATACCCATAACCACAATCCGACTTTGTCTTAGATGATAGATATCATAATGCCGGTTCGGTTCTTTCCAATGAATTCGTTCTAGACGATGGCTTACAAACTTTACAGTAGCTCTGCTCTGTTTGCTCAATTAGCATGAAGTGTAGAGGAGTTCATCCCTTGCTTGAGCTTACTCGAAAAATGCCACACAACTACTCTCTCGATTATTTACAACAATTATGACATGTCAAATATTAACAAAGTCAGAGCCAGTATTCCAATTATGATTACCATTGTTATTGTCATTATACATGGCGACAGTTATCATAATTTATGTCATCCATCAAAGTCCAGATGTACACGAAGGCTGTCAGTGGAAGGTGGTTTTTTAAAAGAAAAGAATGTTTAGATTATACATGGTAGTAGTTTGATGTGGATCTTGATGTGGATCTTTTAAGAGCGTGTTAGTTCAATTGATGATGACGGTAGGAATCTTTGAAATCTGGTTCTTTGAATAAATAACTATATGAAATTGCAACCCCTGTAATTTGAACCCTACTTTTACCAACTAATAAAATAATATATAACCAACTCTTCTATCAAACATAAAAAAAACATCCACTGTAAAATAAAGAGTCTCATATTGTTAAGCAATATAAATTAAGTAGTTAGTACGTATAGTCCAGCCTCCAGAGTGTTCTTCGTATTGTTAACGTTAGTCATGGGAGTAGTTTATAATTTTTTTAAGTAAATGATATTTTTATGTATATTTTAATTTTTAAATAGTATATTTAAAAAAATTAATTTTTTTATTATAATTATTTAAATTATAATTTTAAAGAGTTTGAATAAAAACTACAATTAAATTTGATTTTTCATTAAGTTATCTCGTAAATTTCAGTTGCCAATGAATTTTAACTTTTAATACGCAAGATGCTGTTTGTGGTGTGGTTGTCAGATTTGGAAGTCGTTTATGGAAGCCATTAACTAGCTGGACAGACGTCACTTGCGATCGCCTTCAACTTGTGTAGTTTATGTTTTATTTGTAGATGACAACGGATTGGATTTCTGTTATTTAATAGAAGAAAGCCAAGTTCCAAGGAAGCAAACACGTTTGTAGTCAACTAGATTAGAAGGTGGTCTATTTAAGTTGCAGGCAACTAAACGTGACGCACGCGAGGAGAGGATCGAACTGGAATATCTATTTTCAAGTAGCGTTTTTTTTGTATTTTGTAGCCGTCACAATCACAAGAGAAAACAGCATACCATAGCAATGAAGAATGCGCATGCTGCACATGCCGCGCTTCAACTGGAACCAAATGTGATGTGCGAGGGAAGTTTTCGGAAGAATATAGAACTATAAAGAAACCAAAATTGATGCAGGAGGAGAAGATTTTTTTTTTTTTAAATAATAATAACAAAAGTTTTCGAAAGAATATAGAATTATAGAGAAAAGTTAAAAGAAGTTTCTAGAGGAAGTAAAAAAAAAAAAGTATATATAAGATAGAGCAACAAGAAGAGAGATGAAGAATCAAAGATTGTATGTTGCCTTTTTTGAATTAATACAAAACTTTTAGTATTTTCTTGTGTCTTATGGTTTGCTGTGTATTTTGTGTGATTAGCAGCAGGGTATAAACCCTTTGTTTTGTTTCTCATAGCCTGTGCTTGCAACAGTTTGGTATCAGAGCCATGTTAGGTCTTGTGGAGAGAAACTATAACCAATAGAATTGGGTGAAAAAGACCAAGGTGAGGGCAGTGAGAGAAATTGACTGGGTAAGTGGCAAAAAAGATACTTATGGGTGAAGTTGAAAGGAGAAGAAAACATTACAGCAGTATGGCACAGTGGTACAAAATCAGAAGAAGGGCACTAGGAAAAGAAAAAATGAATGAAATGATGAGAACTTTCACAGCCATATTAGATTCTATTGAGACGACACAACGTAGAGGAACACCTGTTGTAGAGGAAAGTGATGAGGAATCAAAATTTGAGGAAGTCCAAGGAAAGCAATTAGATAATGTCAGTGAAAGATTAATTCAGGCCATAGCAAAAATTAGAGGTAAACCCCATGTTGAGGTCCTTAGCTATGAAGGAAGTCTTGACCCTGACAAATTAATCGACTGGATCAACGAAATGGATAGGTATTTTGACTTAGAATCAGTAGAAGATAACAAAAAAGTAAAATATGCAAGTTCAAGGTTGAAAGGTCATGTGTTGTTGTGGTGGAATAGCATCCAGGCTGAAAGGCAAAGGAAAGGAAAGGAGAAAATTAAAATTTGGGATAATATGGTGTCCCAGATGAAAGTCAAGTTCATGCTTACTGATTACCAGGTGGGTCTATTCTGAAAACTACAATATTTTAGGCAAAACGAGATGAGTGTCCAATATTACACGGAGGATTTTTATAAATTATCCATAAGAGCTGGTCATGATGACTCAGAACCAAAAAAAGTGGTTAGATACATTAATGGATTGCGGTATAACATCCAGGATGAAATCAACTTAATGGACATTAAGTCCGTATAAATTGCATACCAGTATGCATTGAAGGTGAAGGAGAAATTAGCAAGGAAAATGTAGAGTAGATCTAGAGGAAGAGGTAAATTAATGAGAGGAAGAGCTCAAGGAGGAGACAACCAAAGATCCTAGCCAAGAGAGGAAGGCAACAGTCAAAAATTTTAGGCAAGGGATGAAGGAACCAACCATGCACATTCTCAAGATGCCGGTACAAGAGGTGGATATTCATATAGAGGAAGAGAGTCTTATAATAGAGGGCCTCATAACAGAGGACAAGGCGAAAGATTTAGAGGAAAATGTTTTAGATGCAATTGATTTTTTGGGCATGGTCATTTGAGTGTCCTAAAAATGCACTTACAACTAGTCAAAGAGCACATGAGGGCAAGGCTCATATTACATATGAGGAGAAGCATGAAGGTAGGTCACAGTGTACATTATCGGAGCATGGAGAATCATTAGTCATGAGGCAGATTTTAATGAAACCACCAACAGAAAAGGAGGCTGAACCCTCACAAAGGAGAACCTTATTTTGAACAATATGCAAGGTAGGGGGGAAATGTTGCAAAGTGATCATGGACAACGGGATTATGGATAATATTGTGTTTGAGGAGATGGTGACCAAGCTAGGATTGAAGAGGATGCCTCATCCTACACCCTACAAGGTGGCATGGCTGCAAAAGGGGTACCAATTGGTAGTCAAAGAACAATGTCTAGTGAGTTTTAAGATTGGTAATTATTATGATGAAGTTTTATGTGATATTATACCTATGGATGCTTACCACTTGTTGCTTGGAAGGCCTTGGTAGTATGATAGGCATGTTGTCCATGATGGGAGAGAAAATACTTGCACCATATGGAAGGACGAAACAAAATTTAAGTTGAAGTCATTGTAGGATAATCAAGAAGAGGTGGAATAGGAACACAAAGTAATGTTGATAACTACAAAGGAATTTCTACAGATAAATGAAAATGAAGGGATGTGTTTGGCTGTGGTAGCTAAACCAACAGATGTAAAGGGTGAGAAAAGGAAGGAAGAATATCCAAAAGAGATCAGAAAATTTTTGGAGAAGTATGTGGATGTTATGTTAGAAGATTTGCCAAGTGGATTGCCACCTATGAGGAAGATCAACAATCATATGGACCTAATTCCATGTTCAAGCCTACCTAAAAAGGTTGCATATAGGTTGATGCCACAAAAAAATGAAGAAATCCGGAGAAAAGTACACGAGTTGCTAGAAAAATATGGTAGAGGACTTGTTGGTCATTTTGGAATAAATAAAACATTGGCCAAGCTAAGTGAAGATTATTATTTGCCTAAGATGATAGCCGATGTGAAGAGATATGTACAAGGATTCCGAATATGCCAACATGTAAAAAGGAGTCAAAATATAAGGTTGTACAAGCCATTGCCTATTTCGGAGAAGCCATGGGAAGCTATAAGTATAGGACAACAAAAGGTATGGACTCCATATTTGTTGTTGTTGATAGATTTAGCAAAATGGTGCATTTTGTGGCTTGTAGCAAATGTAATGATGTCACACATATAGTTGATTTATTATTCAAAGAAGTAGTGAGATTGCACGGGTTTCCAATAAGCATTATTTCGGATAGAGATACTAAATTTGTAAGTCACTTCTAGAGAACATTGTGGAAGAAATTGGAAACAAAGCTGAGTTTTAGTTTAGATTATCACCCTTAGATAGATGGGCAAACAGAGGTTGTCAATAGGAGTTTGGGAAATCTATTGAGGTGTATTGCCAATGACAAAATGAAACAGTGGGATTTGGAATTAGCACAGGCTGAGTTTGCATACAATGATTCAGTAAACAGGAGCACTGGGAAAACACCATTTTAGATTGTGTATGGATATAGCCCCAAAGGAGTTTGTGAATTGAGGGATATAGCAGATTTGAATAAGAGGAGTGTTGATGTTGAGGAGTTTGTGGAGGCAATACATGAGATGCAGAATGAGGTAAGAAAGAGGCTACAAATAAGTATCGAAAAGTACAAACATCAAGTAGATTTGAAAAGAAAAGAAGTCAATTTTTAGGTTGGAGATGTGGTATATGCTTACCTCAGGAAGGAAAGGTTTTCGCATGGGGAATATAATAAGCTGAATTCAAAGAAAATTGGGTCGTGTAGAGTGCTGAAGAAATTCGAGGATAATGCTTATGAGATAGAATTATTGGATGGAATTGGAATTTCTCCAATCTTCAATGTTGCAGCTTTGTATGCTTATCCAAACTTAGCTACAAAGGATGACCACATAGAGAAAGCTAAAAAGGTCCATTGGGAGTAGCAAATGACTAAACAATAAGAGGAAATAATCGAAGACATCATAGATAAAATAGTGTACAGAAAGATCAGGAAAATATAATATTTTGAATATTTGGTTGAGTGGAGTAACAGGCCATTAGAGGATGCAACATGGATGAAACTAGTTGAATGGGAAAAGTTTGGACACACAGTTGAGGAATATCAAGCCTTGGCATGAGCAGGAGCTCATGCTAAAACTTTTCTTACCCTAGGATAATGATGCAGGAGCTTTAAAAGGGGAAGTTTTTGAAAGAAGAGGAAGTTTCCGAAAGAATATAAAACTATAAAGAAAAATAATAATAACAGAAGTTTCCGGAAGAATATAGAACTATAGAGAAAAGCTAAAAGAAGTTTCTATAGGAAGTAAAAAAAAAAGTATATATGAGATAAAGCAACAAGAAGAGAGACGGAGAATAAAATATTGTATGTTGCCCTTTTTGAGTTAATACAAAACTTCTAGAATTTTTTTATGCCTTGTGGTTTTCTGTGTATTTTGTGTGATTAGCAACAAGGTATAAACCCTCTGTTTTGTTTTGCATAGCTTATGCTCGCATGAAAAATCATATTTTTGATAGAATAATCCCTGTTGTTATTGCTCAGAACCTCTACTACAACTCTTCAACACCTATGGGATCACGGCTCATGATCCAATTGGTGTTTTTACCAAATGAAATTGTTTTCTTTGTTGACAAGAGATATCATCGCTTTCATTGTGGATAGTGTGGAGCATTAGAAAATATGGAGATCATTCGTACACTTCGAAGAGGAAAGTCATCTATAGCTGATGGTATCTTCAAGCAAACCCTTGCTTTGTGGGACTCATCTTATTGAGTGATGGGACTCATCTGATAGAATTCTTGAGATGCTCAGTTGTGGCAATGATTTGAAGTGTTATACTCTATTCTTATTTAAAAAATAAGTTGGGTATGTACTTGAGAGACAAGATAACTTAGGATTATGACACTTGGTGGCCGTCTTGTACCATATGTACCTTTATGTACTTATACCAAGATGATGATACTTGGTGACCGATTTGTACCATATGTACCTCTATGTACTTATACCACTTGATATATATATGATACACATTTTGTTGAGCATATGTTCCCTCTTAGATGTAATGATGTTATTTATTTTTTATTTTTCTTTCCATTTGTGATTAACATTTAGTTTTCAAAATTTGAGATTCACAATACTAACAAGATTCTACATAAGATATTACTTGTAATATGCTTTTAACATATTGCTTAAAACCTTGAATTATATCAAAAGTTGAAGATATTTATATATTTTTCAAAAGAGAAATTGGAGCAAGAGGACAAAATGATGCTACCAACAAGAGATGAAGGTTATTTGTATCTTGACCCAAACCACCCCCGTCAAAAAAAATATGTGTACCACTATAGTAGGATGACACCACACTACAGTATGAGGTAGGCATGATGTATTAAACAAGGCATGCCAATCATTATAATGGAACAAGAAACTACATGTAGTATACATCAAACACAATGCATCAAACAAAACATGCTTACCTGTATAAGATGAGGACAAAAGTAACACCACCAAAAAAGAATGTAAGTGATCTATACCTTAGCCCAAAGACATCCTATAGTATCTAGCAAGCATGATATGTCAAATAAAGCACACTAGCAAGCATGATATGTCAAATAAAGCACACTCACCACTACATGAGAGACCAACATATTACACTATCCAATAGGCATGATGTGTAAAATAGGACATGTCAACTATTAAAGTAACAAAAGGCAATCATAAGACAATATCTGAAAATTATGATGTGTCACACAAGATATACTTACCGCTATTATAGGAAAATACAACTGCAATGCAATATCCAATGAACATGAATCCATGATGTATCAAACAAGAGACGTCCACTATATTTGTGGGGGTACCAAGAGTATTCCACCAACATAGAAATATATATATTTTTTGGTAAGTAAAAAGCTTCATTATCTTTCGGGTTTTTCAGGTTGACCCAAAACCTATTACAAAAATCAGCCTTATGCTGAAGCTGTAGATCCTTGACATCCTAAGGACTTTCTGTCCTTTACTACTTCTAGCTAGTCTAGACCACCTATCTATTAAAGGAAAGCAAGCCTTAATCCTACCACCTATCAGAACAGACAAAGATAAGCAAAACTCCCATATACGTAAAACAAAAACTAAAAATAGGCATTCACCTTGAGAGGAAGACTTCCTCTGAACATTACGTAAACCAAAAAGGGAAACAACCAGAGCTTGAGGACCCTTAGGCCTCATCTTTGACATCCTCTTCGAGCTCCTCATCCTTCTCTTCCTCCTCGTCTTCATCAACATCATTGACCTCCACTTTTGGCATGTAACCATCGTTGAAGAAGACCTGAGTCAGAGTGTCATGGGTTTCCTGCATCTGATGGATGATGTTGGCATAGGATTTAAGGACGAAGCATTTTAGGACCATAATTGTAGGTCCTTCATCCTCCAGGTCACTCGCACTCACTTTGGAGCTGCCTTGAATTTGCTTGTTTTTTAGCCTTAAGGAGGATCTCGTCATGGGTTCTTCAATCCTTAACCTCTTCCTTGTCATCCCTCCTTTAATTGTAGGCTCCCCCACGTGTTTCTTTTTTGGAGACACTGAAGTAGGCTTGACGTTGTCGGGGCTAGCCTTAGCCCCCGAACTCTCTACATGGTGGTTGGGCTGAACTTCCTCGATGATCGAGGGTTCAGGGTTGGGAGCCATGGCCAACACCCACTTATAGATCACTTTAAACAACCCTTGGTGCAGTGGCATAGCAGATCCCCTCTTACTACGACAAGTGTTGATTGTATAGTTCATTGAATTCATCAAGAATTATGGTATACTGATTGGGTTGACATCTCGAAAGAAGTTCACGAAGGCATAATGGAAGCTAAGCAGGGTCTTGTTGGGATCCTCCATCGTAACAAATTCCATTACATTTTTCATGACCCCATTCCAAGGGGTGGGCAAATCCATTCTGGTCAGACCATTTTTAGCCTCCTTAAATATTTTGGGATTATCTTTAAATTCCTTCAATTCAACTTCCCAATGGTGCTTCTGATGGTGGATGGAGCGTCCTCTCACCGTTTGCCCTATCACAGTAGTGAGAAAATTGACGTCAATGATAATATCTCTACCATGAATCTCCACCTTCCCATATTCCCATGTTTCCATCATCGCCTGAGTGATATCCTCATCCGCTCCTGAAAAAAGATCAAAAAATTGGGTGAACCTACGCTCAGTCAAGATGGCCTAGGCCACAGGTTCCATGATAACCATTATGGGTTCCACATACGTCATTTTTCTATTCTCAATCCTTTCACTCGTAGCACTCTCAGTCTCGATTATGCTCCACTCCTTTCTACCTTTTCCTGAGTTGAAAAGGTGGTGGGACTTATAGCCTTTCTGGCATGTAACGAAAACTTCCTTGTTACGAGTGCCAAACCTAGGAAAGTACCACCCAACGTCTTCCATGTGGATTTGTTGCCATCTGGTGGTGCCTATAATTTTTTTTAGTGTCCCGACGAGCACCAAGTCCTTGTGATGCGGCTCCACAATTGTTGCACATTCATCGATGCCTTCTTTGTTTGGAGTGCCATGCAAAGGAGATGACCACCCATCTTCCTCCACTCGGATCTCCTGCCAGTTGGCCTTATCTGGAAGCCTCGTCATCAGCCCAACAAGCTCCAAGTCATCCTTCTGATCCACTATCTTAACACTTGTAGCACACATGCCGACACTTCCCTTGTTACTCGTACCCCCACACTGTGCACTCGTGGCTAGGTTTGACATTCTCTCCTTGGTTGGGATACTCATGCCATAGCTATCCACGTAATCACCTGGACTCTGGCCAATGATTTTCATCCTTTTGCAATGGGGCCGATTACGGTCATGATTATTGTGCATTGGGTATGAGTTAGTTCTATCATGCCTTGGATACTCAACAATTTGTATCCCGACTCTGGCCTCATTCATAATTTCTATCAGATTTGCCCTAAAATTTAAGGCTCTCAGATTAAGTAGTGTTGTTGAAAACACCTCGTGACCATCATGGGCCACGTGGGACTTGTACTCCTCACCCCTATCCACCTCAAGCAATGGATCACCTATCATTACAAAGGATTTCTTCCACATCACGTGGCACGCCCCATGTCCACATTGTCAGGTTCCCAACATCAACTCCAAGGTTGGCAAGTTTGTCTGTGGTTCTGTTGGCCTCACGAAAAACATGTTGAGCCATCTTATCGTGTATGTCCTCGAAGAGGATCCTCGCCTCATGGATGATGGCATCTATCCTCCAGGGAGGTTTTTTTCTATTAGTAAGGAGGTTAATGATGACCATTGAATCCCCTTCAATGATCAACTTGCCCTGCATCTCCTGAACCACCTGCAATCCCCTCCACAGTGCTCTTGCTTCAACCTCATTATTGGTTTTGATTCCTAATGGTTCAACAAAGGCCATCACCAGGTTTCCTTGATGATCCCTAACCACACCTCCTACCCCTGCTCTCCTAGAATTCTCCTTAGCCGCACCATCAAAATTTAGCTTGATCCAATCACTAGGGGGTGGCTTCCAAATGATACCAATTCTGGGATTGGGCTTATGAACCAAGGCCACCTCATCCTCAGGAATACCTAGGGATTGAGAGAGTTTATTTTCAAAAGGAGGAGCAACCTAGTTCTCAACAAACATTATGCTAACATTTTTAATTGCAAAGCCAAGGATCTTGTTGAGGATAGTCCTAGTATTATGCTTGGATTCGTTAAAGGCTCTATGGTTCCTTTCTAGCCAGATTTTCCAAAGGAAGTGGTGCCAAAAATTTTTCCAAAGAAACTTGAGTTTCGGGCTCACAAAAGGTTGAGGCCATTGTTGAAAAAAATCAATGATTGTAGCCGGTCTAGCCCAAGAGATCCTAAAGGCCTGGAATAATTCATCCAGGATTGTTGTTGACATCGAATATTCTATAAAGAGGTGTTGGACCGATTCCCACCCTTGCACATGTAACACTAGTTAGCAATAGTCATACCTTTCTTAAGCATATTGTTAATGGTAAGGATCTTTCCTTGTATCACAAGCCAGGAGAAAAAGGATATTTTGGGAATCAGACATTTAACCCAAGCCATCTGTGGCTGAGACTGGTGGTCCTCAGGATTTAAGAGCAGATTGTAGGTGGTTTTGACATGAATTCTCCACTTTCAATTTCAGTCCAGGACAGATGATCTTCTTCCCTCCTGGGGATGAACTGCTGACCTAAAATATTTTGGAGTTCTTTAGACTCAGCTTCAAAACCCTGAACCCTGATTTGTTTCCAGCTGAGGTTGTTCCTGTCTTGCCTTAAAAATTCTACCACCCTTTGTCCTATGGTTTGTTCCATCTGCTCTTTGATCCTCGCTAGGTTGGGGTTCTGGGATAAGGCCTCTGGACTAGCCCACCTATCCTCCCAAAAGTTGATTTTTTACCCATTGCCTAAAATCCATCTAAGCCCTCTCTTGACCAAATATTTGTTGGTTAAGATTGCTTTCCAGAATGCCAATCCCCTATTTGGAATATTCTCATTCATGAAGCTTGTTCCTTGAAGGTATTTCCTCTTCACTATGACTGTCCACTCATTCTCCACATTTGTCATCAATCGCCAGGCTTGTTTGGCTAACAACGTTGTATTGAGATGGACCAGTCTTCGTAGTCCAAGCCCCCATTAGCTTTGGAATTGCACACTTTGCTCCATCCTACCAAATGGATCCTCTTTTTAACTTTCATCCCTGACCATAGGAAATTTTTTTGAAGTTGCTCAATCTTGTGATAAACCTTACTAGGAGCACGAAAGACAGATAAGAAATAAATCGGTATGCTTTGAAGTGACGCCATAGTCAACGTAGCCTTGCCTGCTTGTGATAAAATATGTCCCTTCCAACCAACCAATTTTTTTGGATCCTCTCCAGCACATTGTTCCACATGGCCACATCCGGGTTCCCTAAAAATAGGGGCAAGCCTAAGTAGGAGGTGGGAAGATTTGCTATCGAACACCCCAAGATCCTCATAATCTTGGTTTACCTAGGAATAGGAGTGTTAAGGAAGTATAGTTTGCTCTTATTAAAATTTACTTTTTCCCAGCTGCTTCCTCGTACATCTTGAGAATAAGTTTGATCCTTCTTGCCTCCACCACTGAAGCCAGGGTTAGCATCAACGTATCATCCACAAACTGTTGATGAGTGACAGGGTTGGTTGAGGAAGTCACCTTTATCCCAGATATGAGTCCTACTGTAGAGGCAACTTTGATAGTTCTCCCTAAAGCCTTCGCCATAATAATGAAAAGCATTGGGCTTATAGGGTCTCCTTGCCTTAAACCTCTCCTGCTTTGAAAATATCCTGTAGTCGACCCATTCACCAAGATAGAAAACCAAGGCTTCGCTATACACCCTTTGATAAGTCTGACCCATTGAGGATGAAAACCAAACTTCAAAAGAATTGCATCCAAGAACTCCCAATTGATCCTGTCATAAGCTTTATTCATGTCCAATTTTAATGCCATGGTTGCCTTCTTGGTTTGTGTTGTAGTGTGGAGAGCTTCATGAACAGTAATCACTCCATATAGAATTGATCTACCTTGAACTGAACTTCCCTGGCTAGCATCAATGATAACAGGTAAGATTTCCTTCATTCGGTTAGCAATAGCTTTTGTAAGGATTTTGTAGGACACATTACACAAACTTACCGGTCTGAAATCTGCCATAGTCTTTGGGGCTGTGCTTTTGGGAATCAGAGCTATGAAGGTGGAATTGAAGCCCCTAGGAATATGAGTAGATGTTTGGAACTCCCTAATTGTTGCCCTCACCTCAGCACCCACAATATCCCAAAACTCTTGATAGAAACGAGGTGGAAATCCATCTGGGCCAGGAGCCTTATCGACTTCCATACTGAACAGAGCCTCTTTGATCTCCTCATCAGAAAAAGGTGCCATGAGTGAATCATTGGTGGCATTGTCTATAAGGTGGGGTATGAATTGGAGGAGTGACTCCTTGGCTTCTACTTGACAGTGAGTTTCTTCACCCAGTAGGGAACTAAAGTAGTCAACTGCTTCATTCCTTATGTCCTGAATGTCTTGAGTTAAAGAACCATCAACTTTGGTTAGGTTCCTAATATTGTTATTGCTCCTATTCCTCAAGGTGGTTATGTGGAATTTTTTTGAATTGGCATCACCTTCCTTCAACCAAAGGGCTCTGGATTTTTACCTCCAATACATCTCCTCGTAGGCCAGGATGTTGTGAAATTCACAAAGAGTTTCCTTTTCTTTAGACCTGGTAGCCTCATCATATATTCCATTTTGGATCTTGCTCTCTATCACCTTTAGTTTCTCACAAACCACTTTTTTGTTCTCAAAAATATTTTTGAAAACTTCTTTGTTCCAGATTCTAAGGTTATCTTTTACTTTCTTTAGTTTTTGAGCCAATTTGAAGGAAGAACTTCCTTGAATAGGTTGCTGCCACCATCCTTTAACCTGATCCCTCAACTCTGGATGTTTTGTCCACATTGATTGAAACCTAAAAGGTTTTTTGAAAGGGTTGCCTTGAATAACTTCAAACATTATGGGACTATGGTCTAATGCACTTTTGGGAAGGGCCTGCAACATAGAATCACCAAAGGTTGGAATAGCCTCCTTGGAAAGGAGGAATCTGTCCAGCCTCTCTTGAATCAACTGGCTCCCTATCCTTCGATTGCTCCAAGTAAATTTGGCCCCTTTTAGCTTGACATCCATAAACTCATTTATGTTAATGAATTCGTTGAATTCTTCCATACTCCTAGATGGTAACCCTGATCCTCTCTTTTTATCATAAGGATATAACGGTGTATTGAAATCACCCGCAATCACCCAAGGAATGTTATTGAAAGCTTCATTCAGATGGCTTAGGTACTCCCATAGCTCTAAACATCCCTAAGCTGAGGTTGGAGCATACACATTTGACATGATCCAAGATT
The DNA here is from genome assembly GCA_028583015.1 of Wollemia nobilis. Lineage (NCBI taxonomy): Eukaryota > Viridiplantae > Streptophyta > Pinopsida > Araucariales > Araucariaceae > Wollemia > Wollemia nobilis. The sequence continues at coordinate 3,833,393 of JAQPPZ010016984.1, forward strand.
TGTTATTGTCAATATCATGGAATAGCAAACTAAGGACTCTATCATCATCCTGGATGACACTGCCTTCTAATTTGTGTGGATCCCACATAGCCATGAGACCTCCTGATGCTCCTCTCACCTGTTGGAAAGCCACTTCCCCTTGATTTCAAATCCTTCTAGCTATTAACTCTGATTGTACTACATCAGTTTTTGTTTCTTAAAGAAAAATTATAGTTGGATTGTACTCTTTCCTTATTGATTTTACCACCCTTTGCTTTGGTGGGCCATTCAGGCCTCTCACATTCCATGAGAGTACCTTCATCTAGACTGCTTGGTGTTTTTCCCTCCCCCCCTTCCTTAGGTTGGAGGGGTTTTGTCGGTTTTGCTATCATCATGACTGGGGATAGCTTGTTGTAATAGTGTTCTCTATTTCCCATTAGCAATTTCATTGTTAATCTTGAGTCTGTAGTGCTCTGCAACTGACATTCTCCCTCTATTTTTTCACTTCCATAGTCAATTGGAGACTTAGTTGTGCTTCTAGTCTATTTTGGGCTAAAATGGGGAGGTATGTATTGTTGTAGACTTGGACTCGAACCCCTTTCCTTTTGAAGGATTTCATATCTATCCTCATCCTCATCTAAGTTCTGGTTGATCTCACCTAACTCCGGATCCTTATCCATTGGACTTCTAATTGTGGATCTCGTTTGCCTTGGGATGTATTGATATGGAATAATTTGTTGCAAAATAGGGGTGGAAGATCCTATCATACCGATTGATTCTATGAAATCAATTCTTGACTCCACACCCTCGATATTCTGACTGAAGAATCAAGGATTCTCATTTTTCTTTTGAAAGGGTTTTTTGGGATTTTTTGGAGTAGTCGTGGATGGACCTGACTTGGATGGGGACTCAAGGGTTATAGGAAGCACGATATTGGGATCCTCTTCAACACTAGTTCCCTTTTCTATCTCTAAATTAGCTAATATTTCAAATTTGTTAAAGCTAAGCCCCTTAGGACATACCTGGTGTTCCTGGCTTTCTTCACATTATTGTTTTCCTTTCTCCTTGAGCTTGGATTGGGTTTTTGGATCTTGATTCCCTTGACTATTTTTGGTTGGCCTATATCCTCCAAATTTTGGGGGTCCTCGCCTTCCTTGGTTTCTGGGAAACCCTCTACCATTTACCTTTCCATCTTGATCTTTATCCATGGTATCTTTGTTGACTGCTAGAGTTGGGCATTGATTTCTGAAATGGCCTTGAGTTCTACACTCGATATAGAAAGTTGACTTATTCTCATATTCCATCGGTTGCTTTCTTAGGAGTTTGCCATACCCCAGTTCTACAAAGGAAGGAAGTTCAGAGTCCAAATTTGCATTTACATAGATTTTGGCATGCGTCATTCTGGTCCTCACCCTGGTTGGGTGATCTATGGCTACTAGCTCCCCTATGGCTCTAGCTACTCATTGGAGCCAATATTCATTGAAAAACTAAAATGGAAGGTTAGGTAAGCGAACCCATATGGGTGCCATGTTGATGTTTTTCTTCTCAGGGTCAAAATCCTCTCCCCATTACCTCAAAAATAGGCTACGTTTCCCTAGAAACCAGGGTCCTCCTATAAGTATGTGATGTGCATCCTCTTTGTTGTTGAGCCTTATGGTAAAGAAACCCCTAGATAGGGCCACTATCTCTAAGCTTCCTATAATTTTCCATTTGTTCAAAGCCCAGGACCGAATAGTCTCTATGTTCGGCCTTTCGCCCAGGAATTTTCCCACTAAGGAGAAAGATTCCACTTCCAGAAAACTCTTCATGACTTCCATAGGAGCTATTATCCTATTGTTGACTGGTATTAGGGGTGGTAGAAGTTCAAAGGGCACCCTTATTTTCCCGTTTAAAGTCTCCAAAAAGGACGGTCGCGTCCTAGGATCCCCCGCCCCCTACTGGGACCCTTTGTCAGGGTATTTGTTAGGAGGGTCGGTCCCCCTGACCTTTTCAACTTGCTCAGAAAGGGACTCTTGTCCCTTACCTTCTACCACATTTTTACCCACCTCTGGATCCTCGCCTTCACCCTATTCAAGGTTCCCACCAACCACTTTTGAACCTCCTCTGCTTCCTCCATTGCTGCTCCACTCACCTGCTCTACTCATTGCTCCCTAATTCAACATAGAGATATATATATTATCTATCCCATAGTCCAAATCACACCCCACCATATCTTGTGAGTGCAATGTGTTAAACAAGCACATACACCATGATAGAGGAAGAAAAACATAAAAATAAGAGAAAAAATATGGGCAATATACACCTTGCAATGCACCTATAGCAAGCCATCCCTATGAAGAAGATAACCCACATGCCCCTACTATAATAGTCAAATATCACACACTATAATATCCAATAAAATATGATGTGATTGATTGATTTTAAGTGAAGAGTGAGATTTTGTATCTTAATGAAAATGATGTCAAAGAGCTAATTATAAAAACATAGTAGTTTGGGGAAGATGAAGAATACATTTGATAGAAAAGGAAATGAAGAATATTTTTGATAAAACGGTAAGCTAGATATAGTCTAATTATTTTTAAATGGGTTTTATGGGATTGAAACAAGCCCTACTCATATAACATCATGACCATATAGTGGTATTACAATAGCTTGGTAACTATGCATGTATCAATTGGCAATTTTTATGGCAACGGTCCCATAGATTATTAGAAAAATAAAATTAAATAAAAATAAAAATTAATTGAATTATATTTTTAATACTATGTACATTTAATTTTTTATTATTATTTATATTTGGTTAGTGTGAGAAACTCATACGACCAATGTAGAGGATTGAGCAGGCTCCTCCAACCATGACCCCTCCTAAAGCCGAAAGCTATGCTTATCAATATGGAGTTTAACACATAGCCACCACACAACGACCCCCTCACACACTTGCCCACACCGCAGTTTGAACCTTGGACCCTGAAGAAGAGCCAAATTCTGAACCATTTGCACTGTCCCCCTTGGACCATTTAATTAATTATATGGGTTCAAAAGAATGAAGAATAGTTTAGAACTTGAAATAGAAGGTCCAATATTCAAATCCTATGGAGGTAGGGTCATGCCCTATGCTCCAAAAAAAAATATATAGTCCAATGGTAACAGTGTGTCTATACCCAAAGACATTGTACCATATAGCCTATGGTCTCATTGATCATAAAAAGTACTTTTCAAATTTTCTTTCTCATTATGATAGAAGCATCCACTATAATGTAAATATTTGAATTTGAGCTTTTTATATATAGTTATTTTATAAAGTCTTGGACTAAATGTTAAAATTTCACCCATAGGATTGGAGCTTCATTTATAAGGTGAAATTCTAACTCCTCTTCACTTGCTCCAAACTTAGTGAACAAGATTTTTATTCAAAATTATATTAAAAATAAATAATCATTGATGAACCAATTATAATTTTATTTTTTAATTTAATAATTTATTAAAATTAAGTTATCATATCCAAGGTAGTTTCGACAAATGGTAATATTTCAATAGTAACGTGGTATTATTATATCTTATAATTATGTATATATTGTTTGGAAAGGTTTGAACATGCATCTCCACAACGAAAACCTTCTATCATTTAATTAAAAAAATTATATTCATTTGTGACATTAAAACTTTGGTTTATGGTCTAAAGCTTTTCACTCTTTGTGAGTTCATATGGCTAAATATTGTGACTTTCAAGGAAAATATCAAGGTTTAAATATTTTTAAGTAATGTAACCTTGTAATAATCACCCGTGAGATTAGAAACTTGGTTTATGTCCAATTACCCTAACCTCATGGACAAAAAAAATATTTATTTATTGTATTGGAGATGTTTTTTTATACACAAAGAAATCGACAACTACCTTTTCTTTTGTACAATTTGTCACAAGGTCAAGTTGTATTACCTCCTATCGTAGCAGTATTACCTCCTATCATAGCATCAAATCATGGTGTTACCATTATAACCCCTATCTCATCTCAGTAAATATGACCTAAAGTGAGGGAGACCCTTGGTGGCTTGGGTGAGAATAAAAAATTGGTTTATGCCCAATTACCCTAACCTCATGGACAAATAAATTATTTATTTATTGTATTGGATATGTTTTTATTTTTTGATACATAGAAGAATCGACAACTACCTTTCCTTTTTGAATAATTGATCAAAGGGTTAAGTTGCATTGCCTTCGATCGTAATGTCAAATCATGGTGTTACCACTATAACCTCTATATCATCTTTGTAAACATGACCCAAAGTGAGGGATACCCCTGGTGGCTTGGGATTGATACCACCATCATCAAGTTGATGCACACTCAACGGATTCATATTAAACTACTACCTTTGCCCAAATTAAACATGTCGTCGAGGTTTGAAACTAGGTCTTCTCTTGATAAGTGCCCAAACTCTTACCAATCCACTTAGCCCTTGAGGACATTATATAGGGATGTTATACATATACAGACATAATACTATGAGGGCAAATCTATTAATTTTTAATAGAATTTTTAATTTTCTATTAATAAGGTCAACATTTAAATGAAGTGTATTTATAAATATTATCTTAATAATTTAAAAAAGTCGTGCACACTTACGTTTGAACGAATTCAATGGTGTGGATCATGCTTTTGGTCACGTTGCCTTCATAGTGATTCATCTTCATGGACACTATAATTGTATACTTCAAAATTATATTTTAATATAGGAATGAGTAATATTATCAGTCTCATGTCACACTTATAGTGTACATTGACATCATGCCTTGCCTTTCATGTTTATTTAGGTCATTATTTATAATTATTACATTGAATTTTGAGGGGTGGTTGTGAGATCTAAAACTATATTCATTAGTTCTTAAAATCACATTATGTTACCAAAGGATTATATTAAAAAATATTAAACTATCTAAGGTTATTGAAAAGAATATATAGGAAAAGAGAGGACACTTCGGGAAATCCCAATGTTTAAGTGGTGTTTGTAATAACAATGTTGGTGTAATTAGATGCAAAGAGTTTGAATCAAACCACACTATTATGATAGTTAGCTAAATAATAATAAAATTAATATTGTGTTTCTTTTTTATATTTTAAGTAGAAAGACACAAAAGTATAGGAGAGTAAAAATTTGATAAGAGATAAAGACGAAGAAAATGCAAAGGAGGTGGGAAAAATAAGTACAAACAAGAAACAACAAAAAAATATTTTAAAAAGGAGAATACAAAATCTAATAGAAGGTAAATAATACAAGAGAAAAAATAACTAGTTAATAAAAAATAAGATTATAAAAATATTTATAAAATAAATACTTTCAAATAAATTATTTTTCATGGTTTTTATTATTGTAATAAAGGAAATTGTTAGTATATAAAATATATTTAATTGTTTATATGGGATTGAAATAATCCAAAGTTTATTACGTCATGAGCACATAATGGTATTAGAACAACTTGGCAATTACGCATGCATTGTTTATGATCTAGGAGCAAGTGCAAGATAGGAGCAATCCTTAAATTTTCTTGTTTTAGATCAAATAGTAAGCAATTGTGAGTAAGGAGCCTTCATATTTTCTTGTTGTAGATCTTCGGGGAAATTTATAAAATAAAGGACCCGTATTAGGAAAAGCTAGAAAACATGGAAGGAAAGGGAAATCTCTAATGAGAAGAAACAATGCCCTAATTAGAAGTATGAATGCCCAAGCTAGAGATAAGAGAAAGATAATATATGGCAAGTCCAAATCCAAGGAGAAAATGTTAAGCTAGAATTTGTTATCAAGGATGAGGTGATCAAACATGATATCATGGTTCTTAAAAGTAAAGTATTAATATGTAACTTTCATGGATATTTGTTAGGGTTTTTAGAGATTCAAAATTGGAATAAGTAGAAGTGGGGATGGAATTCAAATTATTTTATGAATTTTCTTCCTAAAGGTTCTTGTTTTGATCATATTTTCAAGTTTGAAAATCAAGGATAAAATAATAGGTGATAATACATGGTTCACGAGAAGAGATGCTCTATATTTAAGAACCATGGAGTGAGATTTTTTTGTTCAAAATAGAAAATATTAAAAAGCTTTCAATGCAAGTTAGTGTTTTTGAACTTCTATATCAACTTATCATTAAGGATGTTTTGAAGAATATTGAAAATACCCTAGGGGGGTTCATCTAGGAGGTACCAACTACTAAGGAGTGAAATCATGTTGCATATACTCAAATATCTATTTCTATGGATGTTTTAAAAACTTTGCCACAATCTATTACACTTAAATTTATATCAATAAAATGGGATCAAAAAGTAGATTATGAAAACATTACATTTTGATGTCATAAATGTTATGGGTTTTAACACTTAGCAAGAGATTACAAAGTTTAAATGATGGAGAAAGAGACAAAAAGTGTTGGTCATGAGATAAAATTCAAGATGAAGCAAAGACCCATACTATAGTAGAAGATGGATTAGATCAAGGATATTCCAATACCAAAAAAGAGGTAAAGAAATCCTATATACAACAATTAGAAGAAACAAAGAAGGATACAAGGAATGAGGAAGTACAATGTACAATTTCAAATTACGATGGAATTAAAGCTGCAAGGAAAAAATATGGAGAAATTTTTTAAACAAATAAAGTAGAAGAGATTAATATTATTCCATGTAAATCACCTTCATTTTCCTCATGTATTATAAAATCCAATTCTTGTAAAAATGAAAGTAATATAGAGGTTATCCATACGACTTTAAGGTTTCAAGAATAGAAAAATAAAGAAACTATAATTGAGGATATCTATAGTAATTAAGGTTTTTAGGATAACTTTAGGAGGTAGCTAACATGGAGAAACATCCTTACACTTTAATGTTTTAAGGAAACATAAAGAAGAAAGTCCTTTTAAGGTTATTCCTTGTACTTAAAATCCTGTAATTGTCTGCTGGAGGTGGTGGGCATCGATGCCTCCGATGCCCAACTTATTGCAGAGCAACAAGTTTGGGCTGCAACCGACGCCAAAGCCCACAACCAGGCCTTCGACACTGTTAATGGAGATGTCTTTACTTGGAAACAACTCTGGCCTATTTTAGCCCACAAGTTTGATCTTCCCTTGGTGATGGAAATTGATGAATCTATGAGCCTCGTGGATTTCATGTCTGATAAGGGGCCTTTCTGGGATGATATAGTTAGTGAAAATTCTCTATGTTGCACTAAAATTCTCTCATTAAGCTTTATTTGTACTGTCCACAATTATGTAAGCAATAAACTTTCCATTCAATTCAAGCACCGACATTACTATTCGTCTCTTACATTCCATTCAATTCAAGCACCGACATTACTATTCGTCTTGAATTTCTTGTATACCCTCAAAGAAGTAAATCAGCATAGGAACATATGATAGAGCTTTGACGCCTTTTATCATTCGTCCTGCGCCCTGCATGTAGATCTTTCATACTAATATTTAAAGTTATTGCAAGAACGAACGGAGTTATTTGTTGATGTTTGAAATGTAAATTTTTATTTATTTATTTTGTAGTCGTCACAATCACAAGAGAAAACAGCATAGCATAGCATAGCAAGGAAGGATGCGCATGCTGCACATGCCCCGCTTCAAGTGGAACCACAATCGCATTATTGGTATTGCTGGGCACCTCTACTACACCTCTTCAACGCCCGTGGGATCACGGGCTCATGATCCGATTGGTGTTTTTTTCCCAAATGTAATTGTTTAATTCGTTGACAAGAGATATCGTCGCTTTCATCGTGGATAGTGTGGACCATTACAAAATACGGAAAAGCCCACCGCGTGAGTCATGTGGAGATCTTCATACACTTTGAAGAGGAAAGTCATCTATAGCTGATGATATCTTCAAGCAACCCCTTGCTTTGTGGCAAGCAACCCCTTGCTTTGTGGGACTCATCTGACAGAATTGTTGAGATGCTCAGCTGTGGCAATGATTTTAAGTGTTGTACTCTATTCTTATTAAAAAATAAATAAATTGGGTATATTAGGGTCTATCTTCTTAATAAAAATTTAGTTTTTTTATTAAAGAGTCTGAAGTCCTTTTTAATGTCTATATCAAAACAATGTCATACTACATTAATACAAATAATTATCTAAAATTAACTTAAAGCCAAAGAAATTTACATTTATTTCGTATTATATTTATATTTTATTTCATAAATAAAGATATTTAAGATAAAATTTATTGTATGAAAATATTTATAATCAATGTTTTTTGGTTTATTTTGTGAGTTTATTATAATATAAATTATTAAAATTCTTAAATTGAATCAATATAATAAAGAAACACATACATCTTATTAGTAAAAGAAGAGTTATATGATAACCTTTTAACTTAAAAAATAAGTATTAAATTTGATGAATGAAACCTTATAATCTAATTGTTACATCAATAATCCCCATATTAATAATAATCAAATAACAATTACATCGTCATTAGATATCAAAATGGAAGATCTTTTTATTTTATTTTATTTGAGAAGTAGTATTTTAATAACACTCTTTAGTCGTGAAGAAGGAAATGATTTTACCATTTTATCACAAATAAAAATAAACTAAACATATCATTTTTTAAATAGTTATATATGAGCAGTGATCCCAGGGGAGTATGAGTTGTGATGGATAGTGATCCGAGTTCCTGGTGTTCTTGGTTTGAGTTTGCCAAGAAGAATGAGCTTGAGATGTCGAAGTAGACAACTCAGTTGGACGCATTTAAAATCTCTCCTTCTCCTAAGGGAGAATGAGTTGTGATGGGCAGTGATCCGAGTTCCTGGTGTGTTGCTCTGTGCTTATTTCTCTGGAGTTGTAAGAACATGATTCATTTCCAGTTTTTGATTTCACTGGATGGCTTTGGATCCTGAAGTGGTTTTTAGTTTTAAATCTTTGAGCGAGATTTTTGTTGTTGTCTGCCTGCAGGTTTTAATTGCTTTTATTTTCTTTGGTGCTCCTCGGGTGGTGGGAAGCCATTTCCTATCGATTGGGCAGTTCTTTCATTGCAACAATTGAAGGGGTCTGACCATTCCTTAGTGGGATGGGCGAGCTTTTCAAATTTTAAAATTTAAATTTTTATTCGCTTCGAGAAAGAGGTTTGTGCGGGTTTTCAAATTTTGATGCCTTGGTTATGATTGATGTTTTTTCTTGGTCGATGTTGATTGTTTATCCCCTTTGGGGTGGTTAGTTTTTGGTCTCCTTTTGGAGCTAGTTTGCTGGATAATATTCAGATATCTCTCCCTTTGGGATTTGTTGTATAAGGTTGTGGGATTCCTTTCAAAACCCTTACTTTCAAAACCCTCTTTCTTAATATTACCAAAAAAGAAGAAGTTATATATGGTTTCTATCAAGGTTATTTATATCAAAATTAAAAACATTACATCTGCTATTACACTAATTAAACTATATCTAACTTTGCTTTCTATAAAATATATTTTCATCTCTCTGACTACTATTTTTCTTTATTAATATTTTAATATCATTTTATTAAGTGGTATCATATCCCTTGAATAGTTTCCCTCTAAAATTTTAATTTTGCTAAGACAAAGATCAACCCCACAATTAGCTAAATTGTCTACCATTTTATTTTCTTATCTATAGATATATTGGTTTTTGTGATATACTCCATCCATCAATAATTGATTGACATCTAAAATAATGTTATTGCTAATCTGTATCCTTTTTTCAACAACATTGATAATAATATTTGATACCCCTCAATTAAAATATGTCTTCATGCTTTTTCATGACCATCATGATCCCTTTAAGAAGGGACCTAGTCTTTACATAGTTGTTTGTCGAATTTCCATATGTTTTTGAGTAGGTAATGAGAAATTTGCCTTTATTATTTAAAAAATATATCATATTTTCCAATTTTTTAAGGTTTCCTTTGGAAGGATCATCCAAATTGAGTTTGAGGAATCAAATTTTTGGAAATTTATATTTTTTCATGAGTTGATGTAGATCCACTTGACCATAGACCTATCCAAGGGTGGTTTTAGCAGGCTCTCCTACACAAAGTTTAATATCGCAGTTGCTCAAGAACTAACTTTCATAGGCAAGTGGTGAATTCTCCTCAATACTACCTAATTTTTCAACCATTTTCTTTAAGTTTATTATAGATTATGATTGTATTATTTTTTTCTCCTTGGAAGATGTGACGGTTCCTTTCCAACCATAATTCCACATGAAGACCAACAACATCATTCTCCATAGATATTTCAACATGGCATTTGTAAAGGGACTTCTCCATTGAGTGAGTAAATCCTTGACCCTGTGGTGTTATACCCACTCGACCAAGAAGTCCCTAAGTAGGTTGTTCTAGATTTTTGAACTAAAAACACAATACATAAATAGATGCTACTCATGTTCCTTTACATTTTTGCATAAGGGGCACCGTTATGGACCCTAAAACCCAAACCTCTCAATATTTTTTATTGTTATCTTTTTATCATGTGTCACTAACCATCCAAATGCATTCATTTTGGGTATGACTAAATTTTTCTAATTCCTTGTCCAAACCTTCTCTTTGCTACCCAACTCCATAAGATACTCATAACCTATATTCATTGTATACTCCCCTAAAGGCTTCTCACCCAACACTATATATCTTCTCTTTTAGTGTGAGAAAAGAGAACTTCAACCTCACAAGAACTTGGTCAGTTTGGTGAGACCATTGATTTCATGTCCACTTCTCAAGCACACATCTTACATTACCTTCATCATCCTTATACATTGTCTTTTACATTTGACCCATAGGTTTGTTGTATAATATCTACTAAAGAATTACATATGTCATCTTGTCTTAGAGGAATAATCCCTATCCAAAGGTCATGGCAAAAATCAATGGTCTCCCATGGACCTAGTTTCCATCTAATCCCTTTCTTGATCACCTCTATACTCTCCAGCATATGGTTTCATATAATAGAACCATTATATTGCTTCCCCTCCTTAAGGATGTGACCTACATCCTCCCCACCTAGGTACTTATGTCTTAAAATATTTACCCATAGACTAGTGGGTTCTCTAAGAAATATCCAAGTGAGTTTCTCTCCTATTCCAATTTGATTAATCTTTTGTAGGCATGCACCTCCCCATGTTTTTGGTTGGAAAATTTTCTCCCATTAGATAAGGGGTGCTCTTTTCTTTTCATCCATACCAATCCATAAAAAATATCTTTGCAAGCTCTCTAGACGAGTTGTTATTGCTTTTGGAGTTTTAAACAATGATAAAATGTACATGAGTAAGGCTTGAAGAGTTGAATAGAAAAATTGCATCTTTCCAAGTTGGTTCAACCACTTCCTATTACATCCAAGAAATATTTTTTAAAATTATTCAAATATTGGGTTCCAATGCACTTGCTTTCTAGGGTAAAAAAACCATGGCATTCCTAGATAAAGAGAGGGAAGGGTTCCTATTTTTCAACCAAGTATTCTTTTCACTTTTTCTTGAGTCTTGGATGGGATTTATAGGAACTACATGAGAATCTTACCCCTATTTATTTTTTTCCCAACTATTCTTCATAATATTCCGATATCCTTACCCATATTTTGACCTCCACTATACTTGCTAGCCCTAAAAAAATTGTATCATCAACAAAAAGTTGATGCAATAAGGCCTCCATTGAGTTAGTTGCCTTTAGACCTTGGATTTGGAAGTTGTCCAAATTTTCAACAAAGTCCTTCTTAGGGATTTAGCCAAAAGGATAGAGGTAGGGGAAAGAAGGTCCCCTTTCCTGAGATCCCTTGAAGTACTAACAAAAAAATTCTAATATTCCATTCATAAAAATTGAGTTCCATGGTGTTTGAACACATTCCTTAGTCAAATCTATGCATTTCTTTCTTTCCAAAACCAAACCTCTATAAAAGCTTATGAAGGAAGCTCCAAGAGACCCTATCATAGGCATTATATTGTCAAGCTTTCCTTTTTGTTTACTTTTAATAAAAGAGTGTAAAATTTAATAAAATACTACTATCTCATTAAGGATTCATCTATATTGAACACAATCCCCTTGGTTCTTTGATATGAGATCAAGATAAGGGCTTTTAGGCATAAAATCATAGCCTTGGTTAAAATTTTATAAGCTATGTTACATAGGTTTTAACTAGAAGTCTATAAGGACTTTATTTTTGTCTTCTTGGGAGTTAGAGCAACAAAGGTGTTGTTCTATTCCTTGAGTAGTTTTCTTTTGTCTTGTGCCTCCTTAATAGCCACCTCCACTTATATTTTTATAATAAACTAAAATAATTGGAAAAAAAATTGCTTGGAATCCATACGGCCCTGGTGCCTTGTCCCTAACCAAAGTGAATACTAATTTTTATTTATTTTTTCAAAAATGTTTTGGTTAAGAAATCTTTTTGCTCTTATGTTATCATCTAGAGGATGTTACCAAAAAAAAATTCTCTATTGCTCTTCCTTGACCTTCTTTTGAGAGGATATTTTTGAAATAATTCATTGCTTCCTCTATTATCCTCTCCTCTTCCTCCAAAAATAGACCCTGAGAATTCTTGATATGATGCATCTTATTTCATACTCGATGGATCATTGATGATACATAAAAGAACTTAGTATTTCTATCACTCTAATTAAGCCATACAACCCTAGATACCTCCTCTGAGACTAGATCATGGTATTGATACAACTCGGTTCTTTTTGCTTGAATTATTTTTTTGTGATGCCTTCCAATTCCATTCTATGTTCCAATATCTTAAGATTCATTTACAAAAAAGCTTTCCTCTAAAGGATATATCAAAATACCTACTTGTTCCACATTTTTAATACTTTCTTCACAATTCTGATCTTTTAAGAAAGTTGAAACATTTTATTGCCTATCATTGTAGTGTTCCACCGCTCTCTTATCCTATTTTCCAAGTTTGGATGCTTTACCCACATCATCTTAAAAGGAATGAATATTTTTCTATTCTAATATCAATCTATCTATATGATCAATTGAGTATGGTCTAAACATATTCTGTTGTCAAATTTTAATTTGGGTTGGAAGCCCTACATGAACCAACCTCGGATCACCAAGGTTTGATCCAATCAAGACTAGATCCTCTAGTTTACCAATCTTCCATTATTTTAGGTAAATTAACTACCCTTTATAACAAGGTCAATTAAATCCCCTTCTATAATAAAATCTGCTAAATATCCCATGGCTTGATTGAACCCTTGGTTTGAACTTTTCTTTCCTCTAGGGCGTAAAGGGGTATTGAAGTTACCCTCTATTAACCATTTATGCTCTATGATATCTTGACTACTATCTTTAATATAATTCTAAAGTATCCTATTTTTATCTACATTATTTGGAGTGTATTAATTGGAAAAAAACATAATTACCAATGATCTTATGTTCTAAGTGAATGATAAGGACATGCCAATGTTGTTCCATCAAAATACCATCAATTTTTTTTAGGTTTCATAGTGTTAGAAGACCTTCAAAATATCCTTATGATGTCTCTCTTACACTCTCTCCTCTACTCCAAATCTTTTTGTTGATTTTATTCATTCCTTTTGCTTCTAATTTAATCTCTTGTAGCATTACCATTTCTACCCCCAAGTTACGTATATATGATTTATACAACCTGTCTTTACCAAGGGTGTTCAAGATACTAATAATCAATGAGAGAAAATTTATTTCTACCCTCTAACCAAGGGTTTTAATGCCCTTGTAAAGGCTTCCTTGATGCGGTCTTGTCTACCATCCATTACTTTCTTTTCTACATTTATAGTCTATAATATATGCCTTGGGTTCTACTTCTACCTCTACACATGCCTCTCATGTTTGCTAGCTTCTTTTTGTTGCATGTTCCATGTTGAACTTGATTCTAATTATCTTCATCCACCAATGAATCTTTAGCCTATTTTTGGTGCTCTTTTTCTTTTCTTTTTAGTTGTATTGTTACCCTCTTATTTTTTGTTGGATTTTAATTGTATTTTAGAACTATTTTACCCTTCTCAAATTTTTTTATTTTATACTCTTCCTCAATCTCCTCATACAACTCTTCATGTCATTCATCCTTTTCCTCCATTTTGTCTAGTTGTTTTATTTCATCAATTGCTACTTCATCTTCCTCCCTTGCTCTTTGTTTCTCCTATAAGGGAGCTAAATGTTCCATGGGGGCTAACTCAATCTATATATCATTTGACTATTGATTACTTGTTGATAATGTTAATGCTTAGATAATTTGATAATTTTCACTATATAGTGAAGGATATTTAATTACAATGGACCTTATTGGACCTGTTAGGTATTTATCCACATCCAAGTTCCTTGAGGCTCAAGTGTTGTGAGTGAGCACATAGCAAGACTAGTAATGCAAAATGAGAGAGAACTTAGCGAGTGGTTGTGGTTGTGTACTCTATCCCCATGTTATATAAAGGGCTAAAGGTCGATCGAATTAAGAGGTTGACCAAATGGGGGTCATGAGACCTATGGTCATTAGATGACATGAATTTCCTAAGCGAGCAATATGCTGGTTGATTATTGTGTTTTAGGAATCATGGATTGCATGCTTAACATTATGCTAAGTCTTTGTGTGGGAGTGTATATGTAAACATCAAGTACCTACCAAGCATTATCGACAAAGCCTAACTTGGCATGGGGTGTGTTGAGGTCTTAAGGGTGGGCTTGTTATAATGCACCATACTTATTGTGTCATTGGATGTGTCTTACCCATGGCATTGGAAAAGTGTGTTGTGTTTCCAACGGTCTTCCTTTGTAAAATACAACCATGGATTCCTATGATTATAATGAATACACTTATTCCCCAAGACCCTATCTTTATCATGATGAATATGCATGTGCTTTACTTCCATTGCATGTGTGTTTATTACTCCTGCTTACCCCTTGACATACTTATATTTTTTTTTGTGTGGGTTTGTTGTGCTATGTAGTTTTGACACTAAGATACTAGAAGGCATAATCCATGGATGTGGATAGATGCCTGATACACATTCAACACATGGACCTTAATGGATAAACTATTAATCCTACAACTAACCTTGACCTCTTATGGGCCTTACATACCATGTGTTGAGTGGTTTTACTCAACTTACATTCACATTATCTATGATGTAATAATTCCTAATATTCCCCCATTATTACATCATAGTCTTAGCTCTAGCTCTTGCTCTTTGATGTAATAAAAAAATACATGAGCTTGTAATGGTGGGCACATGCAAGCATTTAATGTTTTTCTTGGTAGGTGTATATTTAATATTTTTATTGGTAGGTGTGGATTTAATATTTTTCCTAGTAGGTGTAGATTTAATGTTTTTCCTGGAAGGTGTGGATTTAATGTTTTTTTTAAGTGCAAGCTTAGATTTTAGTGGAAAAAACTGCTCGTTTTCAAGATGTATTTCTAGAGTATTGTAAGGGTTGTTATTACTATTAATGAAGAATTTCATAGTATTTTTGGATGGTTATTGAAGATCTATCTCTGTATTTACATCAAGTGGTATCAGAGCAGGCTTGATCCTGTAAAGATCGTGGAGGTAAGAATATATGATTTTTGTTTGTGTGTTTATTGTCTTATTTTGAAGGAAGATGAGAAGAGGAACGATTGGATATGCCCAAATAAATAGTTAGATCCAAGGGTTGTAGATACAAATAGATCAGATTACAGTTGTGGTGAATGATTTAAGACTAGGAAATCCCAATGATGTAAATTTCTCGAGATATTATGAGCAAACCCTCTTCATGAAATTGCATAATCTGAGACAAAGATAACACAAAGTGGAAGATTATACTAGTGAGTTTTATAAGCTCTCCATTAGAGTGGTACATGAGGCATATGAGCTCCAAAATATAACAAAGTATGTTAATGGTCTAAAATTTAGCATTCAAAATGAGCTTAGCATGCTCAGGCCTTGTATTATAGATTATGCTTATCAGTTAGCCCTAAAAGTAGAGGAAAAATATAATAGGAATAATTTTAGGAAGAATGTGGGAGTAAAGAGAGGAGCATCATCCTCCCCATCAAGAGGATGTGGAGGGTTTAATCCTATCAAAGGAGAATTCTTAAATACAACAAAAATTTCTAGAGAAGAAGAAATTCTTCCTATGGAAGTAATTGCTACAGAAGAAATGGTAGCAAAAGAATTTGTTGAAGAAGAAATTTTTCTTGTGGAAGAAGAAATTTTTGAAGAAAAATTTGAAGTAGTACCTAGAATCGAACTAGGATCTATGGGCATGGAGCCCATCATCCTTCCCTTGGACCATACTGCTACTATTGAAGCAATGGAAAATTTTGAAGAAGTTGAAGATTCAAAAAAAATATAGATGTAATACATGTATTCCCTACTTTTGAGGTTGTTATATCTGTTGGTGATATTGTTGTTATAGCCATGGAGGAACTAGATCCGGTTGTAGTTTTATTTACTGTAGATCTGGAAAAAGCAGATCTTGTTGCAGTTCTTGATGATATTGTAGTTTTACCTGACATAGATCTAAAAGAAGACCCAATTTGTTTTCCCTTTGTAGTTAATGTTGCTGCTATTTATAATGTTGCAATTATTCTACCTATTTTATATCTTGTTACCATTGCAATTTCTTCTATTATTACAGATGTTTTTGAAAAGAAAAAAAAGTTGATGTTAGTTTATCATAGTTGGCAGATCTATAATTGATTTGCATCATAGTTTGACCACATCCTTGGCCACCATTGTTGCGCTAACTGCTCAATAGTTCCAGATCCTTTCCTTTGTTGCAAACACTAAAGACTACTCTACTATGCTATGCATTTTTTATGTTAGAATATGATACATATCAGCTTGATCATTGGCTACCAAAACTACCCTCATTGTTTAGCAGTTATAGGAGTTTGAACAACCAAAATTGCTCCTTTCAACCAGAGGAGAATGATGTAATAAAAAAAATACATGAGCTTGTAGTGGTGGGCACATGCAAGGATTTAAATTTTTTCCTGGTAGGTGTGGATTTAATATTTTCCTTGGTAGGTGTGAATTTAATCTTTTCTCAATAGATGTGGATTTAATGTTTTTCCCGGTAGGTGTGGATTTAATGTTTTTTCTCGATAGGTGTGGATTTAATGTTTTTTTGTGTAAGCTTAGATTTAAGTGAAAACTACTCATTTCTAGGATGTATTTCCAAAGTATTATAAGGGTTGTTAAAACTGTTAATGAAGAATTTCATAGTAATTTTTGGATGGTTATTGAATATTCGTATTTGGATTTACATCACTCTTGCTCTTAGCTCTAGCTCTAGCACTTAGCTTTGGCTCTAGCTCTTGTCTTGGCCTTAGCTTTGGCTCTTGATCTTGACTTAGAGAAAAATAGAATTTAAGGTGATGTTGAAATCTCTATATTTGAGAGGAAAATCCCCCCTTAACATAAAATTTATATTATAATACTTAGGAGTATCAGGTACCACCAATCATACACTCCAAAAACATACTTATTCAATGCCTAACACTTATAAGTTCAAAAAATATTATGATTTCACTGATTTTTTTCTTGTGAATAGAGACATGCATATATAATTATAAAAAATCAAGTTTAAACCATTATATTCTTCCTTTGAAGGATTTTTGTCTTGCATTGCCATGTTTTCTATGTTGGTGGCTTTAATGACATGTCTTCATTTCATATTTTGAACATCACTTGTAGTGAGAACAATCACCTCCTACTTCTTCTTCTTTGTCTTGGCTCTATTGATGTTTTTGTGAGAAGTGATGTATTCACATTTTCTTTGGTTTATTGCATGATATGTTGTTGATAAAAATGGTTGAGTATTGAAATTCTAGTCCTTCTCTTTGTCTTCTTCTTGTAACTCTTCTATTTCCAATTACTCCATTTTAGGTGCTTGACTTTACTTTATATGAAGTTGCAAAGTTTTATTGTTTATCTTGTTCTTATTTTGGTTCTCCAATGGCTTGGAATGATCACCTAAGATTTTGATGTCATGGGTTCCATTACATTGTAGAGATATTCTTCCTATATAATTGAAATAGTCTATAGAACCAATTAATATCTAAATTCACCTAAGATTTTGATGTCATGGGTTCCATTACATTGTAGAGATATTCTTCCTATATAATTGAAATAGTCTATATGAAACCAATTTTATTGATAGATCATAAGATTGATTCCTTCTAATTTGTACAAAATATGATTGGGTTGACTTAGCTATGCATGTGCAACAAATATATGCTCTTCTTCTTTTGTGCAATCTTTTTCTTCTTCTCTAATTTGGTTGTCTTCGACTACATTACTTTGTTGTACCTTTTTCCAAATTGGATTTCTCTTATTTGATGATGACTTGATTTATTTTTGATGCATCTCTTAAGAAGAAGACCCATTTGTGAAGGGATTATGCCAACAATCCTTCACCATATGACCATTAATACCACAAATTTCACACACCTTTTGTGTGTGAAAGTTATTTCTTATTTTTTGATATCCTTGCATGTGATAATTATCTCTATTATTGAAAGTGTTGTTGAGATCTTGTGCCTTTTATGACTAGATGCTTTCATTTTTTATTTGTGAGAAGAACTTGTTCTTCTTCTTGTGTTGTATGTAAGGCCTCTACTTTTTGAAGTAAGTTCACCAAATTTTCAAATATTGGTGTTTGCTCAATGATATTCAAGGTTATCATAAATACATTATATTTTGAAGGGAGAGATCTTAAAATAATAGGAACAAGTATCTTGTTAGATACCTTTTCTCCCAAGGCTTGTAGTGATGCTCATAGTTCCACAATTATCCTCAAGAAAGATTCAAGTTTTTCTTCATTCTTCATTTTCAAGCAATGAAGTTGACTTTGGAAAAATAGGATTTGATTTTGGTTCCTTGCCTCAAATACTATCTGAAGTTTCTCCCATGCATCTTTAGCTATGATAGAATCATGGATTTATGGTTGTACTTGATCAACTAGTCTAAACATGATGATCAATCAAGATTTTATATCTACCTTATCAAATTTTGTATGCTCTTCATCTTCTACATTAAGACAAGTAATGGATCCATCTACAACTTCTCACTTCAAACTTGAATTATAATCTAATTTTGATCTTCCAAAAAGCATAATTATTCCCTTGCAATAGTTGCAAAGTGAATAACAAAAAAATTGGTGCACCACTAATCATAAACTTCCACAAAATTCAAAATTTTTAATTTTACTAGATCAACCTAAAAAAACTATTTACCAGTGAGTATATATAATCTTGTACTTATAACTTGATTGAAACCTCAAACTACAAAAAAAATAATGTCTTATAAGGCAAAATAATAAGTAAACAAAATATTATTTAGAATATTCCAAAATTTTAAAATGTTATATGTTTCTTCTCCTTTATAGTTCCAATTAATATAGGAGAAGAGAAAAACTCTTATAGGCTCAAATGGTTAAATTTGGTTTGGGATGTGGGTTTTTGCTTTCTTTGTTTTGGAGCGAACTTGTGCTATGGAGTCTTTTCTTGGGGTTCCTTGTTTTTCCTCGATTGGGTCTCCCAAGCCATTTTCTTGCGCTCGTTGGTTGACTTCTAAGTTTAGGCTTCTGTTTATGTGTGGCGCTTTACCTAGAACTATTCTTCGTTGGTTTTTTCTAGCTCTTGGAAGTGCCTTGGCTTGGTTATTTTTTCTCTATTATGTTTTGGAGTTCTTTTGGTTTATTGGTACCATGGGAAAAGCTAAGATTTACCCGACCAAGCTCAAATTGAGCGAACCTCATCTCTAACCTGTGTCTATTTCCATTGACGAGGAGGTAAATCTATCTTAGCGGAGGGGGGTCTCCTGGATTGCATCCAGAAGTTTCATGGTCATAACCCGATGCTTACCAACTGGATGGTCTCTTCCTAGAATGATGGTTGGGTTAGTGTTGGCTCATGGTCCTTTCAAGTTACAAAGGAGCTCATCAGTAGGACTAGAGGTCTAATTTTGGATGGAGCCTATCACAACCATGATAGACATTCTCTGTTGCAAGAAATCAGTCTCTTCTTAGATAAGGAGGAATATCTACCGAGAATTCAAAATGGCTTTAGCGCCATGACTCTACCTCCTCCTTGGAACAGGGTTGCTAGGGTCATCATGGATTACTTTACCCTTGATCCTACTTATGAAATCATTAGGAGTTTTCATGCTATGTTTTTAAACCATTTGAGACGTAAAGCTACTATGAATATTCCTTTATTTCTTTTCCATTCTATGAAGAAGTCCTTCCTGAATGTTCAAGGTGGTCGTGGTCAAGCCCCTATCCACCAAGGCCTAGCTTTGTTGGTGTTTGAACAGGCTGCTTTGGATCGTGGTCTCAATGCTAATAATTTTCTTAAGCCTTTTGCAGATCCCTCTTTTCCTCCGACGGGGAGTACCAAATTGATGGTGGAGTCCCCTTCTCTCGATGGTGGCTCCCGTTTGGTTTCTGGTTCAAACTCTGGCGATAGTGAGGATACGTATTCCTTTACCTTTGGCTCTGGTCTGGAGCAGATCTCCAAAAATATTCAAGTTTCCTCCAAAGGGGTTTGGGGAAGGGCCTCGGATGTGGATGTCATTGCCCATTCGACTGGCCCTTCTATCAAATTTGACCTGTCGCCTAAAGTGTTCTTGGAAGATCTTGGTGAACCGGATATGAAGCCCTCAGGTTCTATTGTTGCTGATGTTCGACGTAAGTCCAAACGATTGCATTGCAAAAGGGAGGAAGGTGATATTCCCCCTCTTCCTTCTACCCACTCGTATTTTTAGGTTCTGTCGAGGGACCGCTCCTGGGAGAAATCTGTGGAGGAAGTCTACGCTTTGGTTGCTTCTGAGGATGTTAAACATGTTTTTTTTCGTGACTTAAAACTTATTGATATCAATCAGCGCAAGATGTGGTGCTCTCTAAAATTGACCCTGGATTTATTTGAGAATGTGTCGCATTTAGCGGGTGTTGTTGCTCAAGGCTTAGATAAGTTGGTGTAAAACTATCTTAATTCTCCCTCTGTTTGGGCCTTGAGGTATGGGTTTTTGTAGTTCTTTTTGTTTGCATCTGGTCTATCTACCAAAGTCTTGTTCTGTCTCTCTTGCCTTTGTGGCTTTCTTTGTAGTGGTTGTGGGATCCCATTAAAACCCTCTCCTTTTAATATTACCAAAAAAAAAAAAAACTAACGGATACATTTTCAACCAATTCTATAAGCTATCTCGTAAGTTTCAGTTGCTAATGAATTTTAACTTTTAATACGCAATATGCCATTGCAGGTGGTGCTGTTTGTGGTGTGATTGTCATATTTGGAAGTCGTTTATGGAAGCCATTAACTATCTGGACAGACGTGACTTGCGCTCGCCTTCAACATATGTATTTTATGTTTTATTTGTAAATGACAACGGATTGGATTTATCTTATTTAATAGAAGAAAGCCAACTTCCAAGGAACCGAAAACGTTTGTAGTCACTAGATTAGAAGGTGGTCTATTTAAGTTGCAGGCAACTAAACGTGACGCACGCGAGTAGAGGATCGAACTAGAATATCCATTTTCAAGTAGCGTTTTTTTTGTATTTTGTAGTCGTCACAATCACAAGAGAAAAGAGCATAACATAGCAAGGAAGGATGCGCATGCTGCACATGCTCCGCTTCAACTGGAACCAAAATCGCATTGTTGTTATTTCTCGGCTTCTCTACTACAGCTCTTCAACGCCCGTGGGATAACGGGCCCATGATCCGATTGGTGTTTTTTCCCAAATGTAATTGTTTTCTTCGTTGACAAGAGATATCGTCGCTTTCATCGTGGATAGTGTGGAGCATTAGAAAATACGGAAAAGCCCAGCACGTGAGTCATGTGGAGATCCTTCATACACTTTGAAGAGGAAAGCCCAGAATTCTTGAGATGATCAGTTGTGGCAATGATTTTAAGCGTTCTACTCTATTCTTATTTAAAAAAAAAAGTCTGGTATGTACTTAAGACAGGAGATAACTTATGACACTTGTGATCGTTTTGTACCATATGTACCTCTATGTACTTATACCATGATGATGACACTTGGTGGCCGTTTTGTACCATACGTACCTCTATGATTTTGTTGAGCATATGTTCCCCTCTTAGATGTAATGATGTTATTTATTTTTTATTTTTCTTTTCATTTGTGCATTCATGATTAGCATTTAGTTTTCAATATTTGAGATTCACAATAAGATATTACTTGTAATATGTTTCTAATATTCCTTGTATTTATACATCTATTTACCATTTTTTGTTTGCTAAGCTTTGAGACAGCAATCGATGCCTTTCTTGCGTAAAATCCAAAAAACGTCCTTTGAAGAGCGAATTCAAAAATTCTCTAAGTCTTTATTGTGCATTGTTTGACGTCGTCGCAACTCCCACTAGCGCAGTCCTTGGTGTGCATTGTTTAACATCGCAGCGACTTTGGACAGAGTGAATTTGGTGACGGCAAATTACTAAGCCAATTTTTGGCTAAGTCTTCGAGTTTGCGACGCCCGATAGCGCAGTGAATCCCGATAGCGCCAGGCTTCGCTTGCATCGCCCGACGACGCAGCTATTTCCACTGGTGCCAAGTCTTATGTGCGCCGCCCGACGACGCAACATTTTGTTGCAACGCCCGACGTCGCTGGCTTGACGCGCGACGTCAAAAAAGGCGCAAGCAGTATTTTTCGCCCACTGTCATTGCTCGTGGAGCGCGACGCCCGTCGTCGCGGGTGTTTTCTGCGAAGTCAAGCGATTCAAAAATTAAAGTTCAAATTGGTATCAAAGCGGACAGAGCGTTATTTTTGGGAGAATGAGTTCATAAAATGCCTATATGAGCATACCCTGTACTTGAAGACAAATGAAGCAGGAGAGCTCATAATCGTCTGCCTGTATGTGGATGATTTGATTTACACTGGCAACAACAATGTCCTGTTCGACCAGTTCCGAACAGCCATGAAGAAGGAGTTCGAGATGACAGATTTGGGGCTGATGAAATATTTCTTAGACATTGACGTTGACCAATCGACAGATGACATCTTCATTTCTCAAGGCAAGTATGTGAAGGATGTCCTGAAACGTTTCAAGATAGAGGACAACAAACCTGCCATCACACCTGTTGCCACAGGCTTGAAGCTTAGCAAGCTGGATCCAGAGATGAATGTTGATCCAACCTTGTTTAAATAGCTAGTTGGCAGCCTTATGTATTTGACTACAACTCGACCAAATATGATGTTCAGAGTCAACTTGATCAGTCGATTTATGGAGACTCCGAAGGACACGCACTGGCAAGCAGGCAAGTGAATCTTGCGCTATGTCCATGGGACACGAAACCATGGCATTTTCTATGCTAGGGAAGACCAGTTAGAATTGGTGGGCTACATAGATAGCGACTGGGCTGGCAGTACTGATGATCGAAAAAGCATTTCTGGATATGTGTTCCATCTCGATTCAGGAGCAGTGTCATGGGCATCCAAGAAGCAACCGATCGTTGCATTATCCACTACTGAAGCAGAGTATGTCACCACCACGTCAGCCACATGCCAGGCAGTTTGGCTGCAAAGAGTTCTGGGTGAACTGAACCATCCACTGGAAGGTGCAACAACTGTGTTTTGTGACAATAATTCCACCATTGCACTATCGAAGGATCCAATGTTTCATGGGAGGACGAAGCACATCGATATTCGGTATCACTTCATTAGAGAGCTGGTGAAGTCCGAGGAAATTTAGCTACGGTTTTGCAGATCCAAGGAGCAGTTGGCTGACATTTTCACAAAGCCTTTGAAGGAGGAAGACTTTAGCAGATTGTGAGAACATCTAGGAGTCAAAGTGCTCGTGAAATCAATTTTAAAGGAGGGTGTTAGAAATATTAAGCCTGATGTTCACTTTCCAACCAACTTCACTCAAAAAGTGAGCGCTGTCGGACTTTGCTCACCAAAATCAGTGACAATAGGCATCCGGCCAAAACCTCTGATGTGACATCACACATGGTAGTTGTCCAATCAACTTTTATTTCCCATGTGCAAATTCGGTGATTGGTTACTTTCTTCGTGTGGGGGTTGGTGATTGGCTCCTCTTGCCCAACTATATAAACCCTAAGAAATATTGGTATGTGGACAATTTGATTTACACTGGTAACTTCAATGCCTAAGAAATATTTCATCAGCCCCAAATCTGTCATATCAAACTCCTTCTTCATGGCTGTTTGAAACTGGTTGAACAGGACATTGTTGTTGCTAGTATAAATCAAATCGTCCACATACAGGTAGATGATTATGAGCTCTCCTACTTCATTTGTCTTCAAGTATAGGGTGTGCTCATATGGGCATTTTATGAACCTGTTTTAAAAATAACTGTCAATCTAACTGTACCAAGCATGGGATGCCTACTTCAAACCGTACATGGCCTTCTTTAGCTTCAGGACTTTGCCCTCATGGCCTTCAGTTTCGTACCCTGATGGCTGATCTATGTAGACCTCCTCCTCTAACACTCCATTAAGGAAGGCTGACTTGACGTCCATCTGGTAAACACTCCAGCCATTAGAGCTGGTGCACTCAGACATTTACGGTTCGATGCAGACTAGCACTTTTATTGGCAACAAATACTTCTTGATGTTCATAGACGACTTTAGTCGGAAGACCTAGGTTTATCTCATCAAGCTGAAGTTAGAAGCATTTACAAAGTTCAAAGAGGTCAAGGCTCTGGTGAAGAAATAGAGCGGGTACCAAGTGAAAACCCTTAAGACAGATGGTGGAGGTGAAAACATCTCCAACGAATTCCACAACTTTTGTAAGCAACACGGAATTCGAAGACAGTTGACTACTAAATACACACCATAGTAGAACAATGTAGTTGAGAAAAAGAATCGAACCATCATGGAGATGGCACGTAACATGATGAAGGCGAAGGGATTGTCACATGAATTTTGGGAAGAGGTTGTAACCTATGTAGTCTACCTGCTGAATAGATGTCCCACCAAAAGCAGGAAGGATAAAATCCCTCAAGAGGCATGGAGTGGTCAGAAGCCATGTGTGGCTCATTTGCGTGTATTCGGGTGCATTACATATGCACATGTTCCAAAAGAGAAGCAACAAAAGTTGGATGATAGAGCGAAGAAGTGTATCTTCACAGGATACAGTGATCATGTGAAGGCATATAGGATGTACAATCTTATGACGAAAAAGCTCATCATCAGCCGCGATGTGAAGTTCCTAGAGGATGAAGCTTGGAGCTGGAAATCAAATATTGGGTAGTCATAGCTAACAATTGTCGAGTATGTTGACTTGGAGGAGAGTAGTGTGCAGCCACCTGTGGCTTCAAGCAACAACAACGGTGCCAGTAGCAGCATAGCCTCACCATCTCGGTCGGCTCCACTTACAAGCATAATCCAAAATTTGATTACACCCGCAAAGACTCGGAGCTTGCAAGATATCTACAAGGCAACCCAAACTCATCAATATGAGGAACATTCTGATTTTGCGTTCTTTACTGAGGTCAATCCGGTTGAGTTTGAAGATGCAAGTCAGAATTAGAAGTAGGTGAAAGCGATGGACAAGGAGATAGAAGCCATTGAGAAGAATGATACATGGCAACTAGCAGATCTTCTAGTAGGGAAGAAGACCATTGGGTTCAAGTGGGTGTATAAGACGAAGTTCAACGCCCAAGGAGAAATTGATCGACACAAGACCAGACTGGTGGCTAAGGGCTACAAGCAGAAGTCAGACATTGACTATCATGAGGTGTATGCGCCTGTGCCTGACTTGACATAATGAGGATGATCCTGGCACTGGCAGCCTGACTTGACACAGTGAGGATGATCCTAGCACTGGTTGGAGTGTTTACCAGATGGACATCAAGTCAACCTTCCTCAACAGAGTGTTGGAGGAGGAGGTTTACATAGATCAACCATTGGGGTACGAAACTGAAGGCCAGGAGGGCAAAGTTCTGAAGCTGAAGAAGGCCCTATACGGTTTGAAGCAGGTACCCCGTGCTTGGTATAGCCGAATTGACAGTTATTTTCAAGAGAACGGATTCATCAAATGCCCATATGAGCACACCTTGTACCTGAAGACAAATGAAACATGAGATCTCATAATCGTCTGCTTGTATGTGGACGATTTGATTTACACTGGCAACAACAATGTCTTGTTCGACTAGTTTTGAACATCCATGAAGGAGTTCAAGATGACGGATTTGGGGCTGATGAATTATTTCTTAGGCATTGAAGTTGACAAATCGGCATATGGTATCTTCATTTCTCAGGGTAAGTATGCGAAGGATGTCTTGAAACGTTTCAGGATGGAGGACAACAAACCTGCCATCACACCTGTTGCCACAAGCTTGAAGTTGAGCAAGTTGGATCCAGGGAGGAATGTTGATCCAACCTTGTTTAAACGGCTAGTTGGCAGCCTTATGTATTAGACTGCAACTCAGCCAGATCTAATGTTCGGAGTCATCTTGATCAGTCGATTTATGGAGACTCCAAAGGACACGCACTGGCAAGCAGGCAAGCGGATCCTGCACTATGTCAACGGGATGTGAAACCATGACATTTTCTATGATATGCAAGACCAATTAGAATTGGTGGGCTACACAGATAACGACTGGGCTAGCAGTATTGATGATCAGAAAAGCAATTCCGGATATGCATTCCATCTCGGTTCAGGAGCAGTGTCATGGGCATCCAAGAAGCAACCGATCGTTGCATTGTCCACTGTTGAAGCAGAGTATGTCGTCGTCATGTCAACCACATGCCAGGCAGTTTGGCTGCGAAGAGTTCTGGGTGAACTGAACCATCCACCAGAAGGCACGACAACTGTGTTTTGTGACAACAATTCCGCCATTGCACTGTCAAAGGATCTAGTGTTTCATGAGCGGACGAAGCACATCAACATTCGGTATCACTTCATCAGAAAGCTAGTGAAATTCGGAGAAATTCAATCACAGTTTTACAGATCCAAGGAACAATTGACTCACATTTTCAAATTCTACTATTTCCAAGAATAATTACAGTAGCAAAAAGCTTCATATGTACTGTCCACATTTATGTGGACAATAAACATTCCATTCAATTCAAGCACCGACATTCCTATTCGTCTTGAAGTTCTTGTCTACCCTCAAAGAAGTAAATCAGCGTAGGAACATATGATAGAGCTTTGACGCCTTTATCATTCGTCCTGCGCCCTGCATGTAGATCTCTCATACCAATATTTAAAGTTATTGCAAGAACAAACGGAGTTATTGTGGATGTTTGAAATGTAAATTTTCATTTTTTATTTGTCCAAAAAAATTAACACTTTCCAATGAATTCGTTCTAGACGATGGTTTGCAAACTTTACATCAGCTCTGTACTCAATTATTATGAACCCTAGAGGAGTTCATCCTTGCTTGAGCTTACTCGAAAAATGCCACACAACTACTCTCTCGATTATTTACAACAATTATGACATGTCAAATAAATAACAAACTCAGAGCCAGTATTCAAATTATGATTACCAAGGCTACAGTTATCATAATTTATGTCATCAATCGAAGTCCAGATGTACACGAAGGCTGTCAGCGTGGCAGCAGTTTAGTATAAGATCGAAAAGAATGTTTGGAAGTTTAGTATAAGAATGTTTGGAAATTTTTTGAGTATGTATCGGATTAAGGATGTGGTACCGCAATAAAACAACCATGTAAAATAATTTTGGTGGATGGTTTAAACTATGTTCTTACAAATTACTTAACTATCTCTTCTATCACACAACCAACTAACTCTTCTATCACACAACCAACCAATTCCTAAAAATAATGTAATTGTCACTAACTCTTCTATCAAGCAAAAAAAAACATCTTCCTTGCTAGTGTGGCAAGGATAACGTGTCTGCGCTGTGCATGTTTTGAAACACTGGTCAACGTTATCACTGCCGATATATAAAGAGAGTCTCATATTGTTAAGCAAGATAACTTAGGTAGTTACAGTGTTCTTCGTATTGTTAACGTTAGTCATGGGAGTAGTTTATTATTTTTTACATAAATGGTATTTTTATACATGTTTAAATAATAAAAAACTACAATTAAATTTGGTTTTTAATTAATTTTAATAATTACCGAAAACTAACCTATACATATTTAACCAATTCTATAAGTTGTCTCGTAAATTTCAGTTGCCAATGAATTTTAACCTTTTTTTTTTTATCAATGAATTTTAAATTTCAGTTGCCAGTGAATTTTAACTTTTTTTTTTTATCAATGAATTTTAAATTTCAGTTGTCAATTTTAACTTTTTTTTCCAATAAATTTTAACTTTTAGTACGCAAGATGCCATTGCAGGTGGTGCTGTTTGTGTGTAGTTATCAGATTTGGAAGTCGTTTATGGAAGCCATTAACTACCTGGACAGACGTCACTTGCGCTCGCCTTCAGCTTGTGTATTTTATGTTTTATTTGTAGATTTCTGTTATTTAAGTTGCAGGCAACTAAACGTAACGCACGCGAGCAGAGGATCGAACTGGAATATCTATTTTCAAGTAGCGTTTTTTTGTATTTTGTAGCCGTCACAATCACAAAAGAAAACAGCATACCAAGGATGCATATGCCTCCTTTAACTGGAACCAAAATCGCATTGTTGTTATTGCTGGGCACCTCTACTAGAGCTCTTCAACGCCTGTGGGATCACGGGCTCATGATCCAATTGGTGTTTTTTCCCAAATGTAAATGTTTTCTTTGTTGACAAGAGATATCGTCGCTTTCATCTTGGATAGTGTGGAGGATTAAAAAATACGGAAAAACCCAGCGCGTGAGTCATGTGGAGATCATTCAAGGAACCCCTTGCTTTGTGGGACTCATCCTTGATATCTTCAAGGAACCCCTTGCTTTGTGGGACTCATATGACATAATTCTTGAGATGCTCAGCTGTGGCAATGATTTCTAAGTGGTATACTCTATTCTTAATTAAAAAAAAAAGTGGTTATATTATGCTCATCCTCCATCTGAAAATTGAGCTCAAGTTTTGGGAGATTCCAATGTTCTTTTTAT
The DNA here is from genome assembly GCA_028583015.1 of Wollemia nobilis. Taxonomy (NCBI): domain Eukaryota; kingdom Viridiplantae; phylum Streptophyta; class Pinopsida; order Araucariales; family Araucariaceae; genus Wollemia; species Wollemia nobilis. Next base: position 3,862,320 of record JAQPPZ010016984.1, read on the forward strand.
CTCTCTCATGTTATTGTATAATACAAATAATCTATCTAAAATTAACTTAAAAGCCTAATAAATTTATATTTTTCCATTTATTTAGTATTATCTTTATATTTTATTTCATAAACAAATATATTTAAGATAAAATTTATTGTATAAAAATATTTATAATCAATGTTTTTTTGGTTTAATTTGTAAGTTTATTATATTATAATCTTTTAATTTAAAAAATAAGTATGGTGGTCAGATTGGTGTTGGCTTGGGGACCTTCCTGTTTTGCAATATAAAGCTCATCTTGGTTACAAATGGCTCATATAAAGTCTCTCCTCCCTCCCAATGGAATAAGAGGTTTCGTATTGCTTGGGTTACTTATATTGAACCTAAACAAAGTTTTTCTTGCTTGGAGCCTCTTACACCAAGGGTTACCTGTTGGTAATAGGGCTCAAGCATTTGGGTGTTCATAATCCCATTTGCCCAGTTTGTGGACAGATGGAAGATTTACTGCATGTTTTTTGATTTTGTAATTGGGCTCAATCGGCCTAGGAGTGGCTTCTTGAAATTTTTAGATCTTTTATGCAGGAGGATTTTACTTGGGTGCATGCTATTTTGGGTGACCCTATTGCTTTTTCCTTCAACTTGGATGTTGTTTGGAATATTTTTAGAATTAGTATCCTATTTTATCTATGGAAGTCCTAAAATAGAGTTGTTTTTCTCAGCAAGATGTTGAGCGTGTCTTCTCTATTGTTGATAAATATGATATATTTTTTTTATTGTTAGTTACAGATTCAAGTATAAGTTGAAAAAATATAGGTGGAGCTGCACTACTTACGTACCCTCATGGATCATTGGAGAATGCACCTTGCGTTATGAGTCATGTGCGTCTTCATTCCCTTTCCAGGTGGTAGTGATTTATCGACTTCTTTCTTTTTGAATGTATATTTGACACTGTTTTGACAGTTGTTATCTGGCAGTTTTTGGACTATTTTTTAAACTCTTGTATACTCCTAACCACAGTGGTTAGTGTATTGGTTTACGAGGTGTGCTAATCCCACCCACCCTTTTTTGTATGATTAAACATTATTTTATTAATATAATGAAATTTTCATCCAAAAAATAAGTATTAAATTTGATGAATGAAACTTTATAATTTAATTTTTACACCAATAATCCACACATTAAGAATAATCAAATAACAATTATATAGTCATTACATATCAAAATGGAAGAGCTTTTTTTTTCCTTTTATTTGAGAAGTAGTATTTTAATAACACTTTTTAGTGTTGAAAAGGAAAGGATTTTACCTTTTTATCACAAATAAAAATAAACTTAACATATTGTTTTTTAATAAGTTATATGTGGTTTTTATCAAGGTCGTTTATATCAAAATTAAAAACATTACATATTTTATAAGATTAGTTAAACTATATCTAACTTTGTTTTCTATTAGATATATTTTGTACTACTATTTTTTTTATTAATCTATTGATATCATCTTCATTCAGTGATATTGTATCCCTTGGCTAGTTTCCCTCTAAAATTTAAATTTTGCTAAGACAAAGATCAACCCCACAATTAGTTAAATTATCTACCATCTTGTTTCCTTATCTATAGATATATTGGTAATTGTGAGATACTCTATCCATCAATAATTGATGGATATCTAAAATAATGTTATTGTTGATTTGCATCCTTCTTTCTACAACATTGATAATAATCTTTGATAGCCCTCAATTAAAATATATCTCCATCCTTTTTCATGATCATCTTGATCCCTTTAAGAAGGGATGTAGTCTTTACATAGTTGTTTGTAGAAGTTCCATATGATTCTTAGTAAGCAATGAGAATTTTGCCTTGATTATTAAAAAATACCATCTTTTCCAATTTTTCTAAGGTTTCCTTTGGAAGGATCATCCAAATTGAGTTTGAGAAATCAAATTTTTGGAAATTTCTATTTTATCATGAGTTGATGTAGATCCTTTGCATTAACACAGTCATTGGAGCTCAACCTTACATCTATCTTAAAAAATTATAACCAATTAAATAGCACATATTTTCCACACACTTGAGACATTTTATGGCGATAATTATGTTTATAAACATTCTATAGGAGAAGCAAGAATACAAATCCAAACGCAGGTGTGATTTTAAGATCTATTTTTTTAAATTATTTTATTTCTGTGAAGCAATAAATTTCTATAAATAATGAAAGATCCAATCCTCCACAAAATGCTCAATTATTTACTCTGACATAACATATACAATGTTTTATCAATTATTCGTATATCAATTGAGCAACCAAATAGATTTTTTAAAGAAAATTCCTCAAATGGTAGGAGGTAAAAATGAATAGGTAGATGATTTGAAGTTTCTCTGCCCTCCTTGACATATCTAAAAGTTTCATGATATCCTTTTCTTTGTAAATTGTCACTTATAAGATTTTTTTGAATTGCTATCTACTGAAATATCAAGACCTTAGGAAATGCCTAAAGTGACATACAAATCCTTGGGATTAATAAATGTTGTTTACTTTTAATCCTTATACCAATTTGACATAGTACCCACCAAATTTTAATAGATTTTAAATCAACCCATAATTTTGCAAAAAAATAGCTAAATAGAACCCTTAAAGCATCATTTGAAGTTCACCCAATTCTTGTTTGAGGTCCTTCCCTAACACAATTGCTAATACAAATCCATAATCTTGAATTGTTGTTTACATCAATATTATTTTTATCTTTTTGACCTCTACAACCAAACAAGTCCAATCCAATGGTTTCCAATTTGGATTAACAATAAGAGCATAAGACTTTAACTAAACATTCAACCAAAAATCCATATAATATCTCTTATATATTGACCATATAATATAGTTTTTATTAACTACAAACTCTCTAATATAATTTTTTGTGTTGCCAAATCCCAAAGAAAGATTCAATTCTTGAACATTTCTTTTACATTCATAAAAATTAAATATTTTTAAAAGTAGTATATATTCACAACTCTTTCCTTAATCTATGAATATTCTCCATCAAAATTTTACCCCTAATGTTAAAATCATAAATTTACAATTTCACGAGCCTTTGACTCTAATATTGAATATTTCCTCTACAAACCTTATCCCATTTGAAAAGAGGAAACCTAGATTTCTCCTGACGTCCTCTCCAGAAAAAATATCTTTTGAATGTTATGCTTATGGGTAACCTTGAAATTAATATTATACATGTAAGGATAGATTGTAATGTAGACTTTATGATTTGAATTTTTCTAGCCATGTTTAGTAATTTAACGTTTCAAATAACCAATTCAATTTTTTTTTCTATCTAAAATTAGGTCTAAAAGCTCCTTCTTAAATATTTCATTGGTCTCTAAGACCAGACCGCTTCCTTACTCACTCCATTATTTTCTAGTGCATCCGTCAAACTGTTTCCCTCCCTAAAAATGTGTTGTACCCTATTGTCATCTAGGATCCCTACCTAGTACCTAATTGTTTGTGTGATATCCTTTTATTTGCAAGTTACACTCATACTTTCCAATGACCCAATCAACAAAAACTTGAATATCACTCTTTATTTCAAGTTATCTAGCCCCTATTTTCTCTGCCAAAGCCATCCCATGACCAAGGTCTTAGCTCCTACCACTATGCTCATTGTTATAAGTTTTTTTTAAAACATCCTCACCACCTCACTTTTGCATTCCTTATAGATCCTCCCCTCCTATTGAGCTTGGTTTCCCTTTTGAGGCACCATAAATGTTCAATTTCTTCCATCCCTGTTACAAATAGCTCCTCATGACCATAGACCTATCCAAGAAGGTGGTTTTAACAAGCTCCCCTGCACATAGTTTAATACTCCATTTGCTCAAGAACTAACTTTCATAGGAAAGTGGTGAATTCTCCTCAATAATACCTAATTTTTCAATAATTGTTACTTTCAGGTTATTATAGATTCTAATTATATTATGTTTTTCTCCTTGGAAGGTGTGACGATTCCTTTCCAACCATAATTCCACATGAAGACCAGCAACATCATTCTCCATAGAATTTCAACATGACATTTATAAAGGGACTTCTTCATTGAGTGGGTAAATCCTTGACCCCCTAGGGTTAGACCCACTTGGCGAAGAAGTACCTAAGTAGGTTTTTCTAGATTTCTAAAATAAAAATACAATGCATAAATAGATGTTGCCCATATTCGTTCACCTCTTCGCATAAGGGGCACTATGATGGACCCTAAAATCCCTACCTCTCAAGATTATTTGTTGTTAGCATTTTATCATATACCACTAACCATCCAAATGTATTCATTTTGGGTATGACTAAAGTTTCCAAAATCCTCATCCAAACCTCCTATATGCTACCCAAATCCATAAGATACACATAACCTATCTTCATCATATAGTCCCCCTAAAGGCTTCTCACCCAACACTAGATATCTTCTTATTTTAGTGTAAGGAAAGAGAACTTCAGCCTCTCAAGGATTTTATCAGTTTAGTGAGACCATTGATTTCTTGTCCACTTCTCAAGAACACACCTTATATTACCTTCATCATACTTATACATAGTATTTTACATTTGACCCATAGGTTTGTTGCATAATATATACAAATTACATATGTCATCTTATCTTAGAAGACTAATCCCTATCCAAATTTTATGGTAAAAATCAATGGTCTCCCATGGATCTAGTTTCCATCTAATTCCTTTCTTGATAACCTCTCTACTCTCCAATAGATGGTTTCACATAACAAAAACATTATATTACTTTCCCTCCTTAAGGATGTAACCTACATCCTCCCAACCTAGGTACTTATGTCTTAATATATTTACCCATAGACTAGTGGGTTCTCTAAGAAATATCCAAGTGAGTTTCTCTCCTATTCCAATTTGATTAATCTTTTGTAGTCATGCACCTCCCCATAATTTTGGTTGGAAAATTGTCTCTCATTAGATAAGAAGTGCTCTTTTCTTTTCATCCATACCAATTCATAAAAAATGTCTTTTTAAGCTCTCTAGATGAGATGTTATTGCTTTTGAAGTTTTAAATATTGATAAAATATACATGGACAAGGATTGAAGAGTTGAATAGAAAAATTACATCTTCCCAAATTGGTTCAACCAATTTCCATTCCATCCAAGTAGTATTTTTTAAAATTATTCAAGCATTGGGTTCTAGTGCACTTGCTTGCTATGTTCAACAAACCATGACATTCCTAGATAAAGAGAGGTAAGGGTTCCTATTTTGTACTCAAGGATTCTTTTCACTTTTTATTAAGTCCTGGATAGGGTGTATAGGAAATACATGAGAATAATATCCCTATTTATTCTTTTTCCAACTATTCTTCATAATCTTCAAATATCCTTGCCCATACTTTGACCTCCACTATACTTGCTAGTCCTAACATAATTGTATCATCAACAAAAAGTTGATGCAATAAGGCCTCCATTGAGTTAGTTGTCTTTAGACCTTAGATCTAGCATGTGTCCAAATTTTCAACAAAGTCCTACTCAAGGATTCAACCAAAAGGATAGAGGTAGGGGAAAGAAGGTCCCCTTACCTGAGACCCCTTGAAGTACTAAAAACCTTTTAACATCCCATTCATTAAAATTGAGTTCCATGGTGTTTGAACACATTCCTTAGTCATATCTATACATTTATTGCCAAAAATAAACCTCTATAAAAGCTTATGCAAGAATCACCAAGAGACTCATGTATTTCCTATACATCCTATCTAGGACAAGAAAAAGTGAAAAGAATTATTTTAAAGCCTTATATTGTTGAGCTTTAAAGTAATTTCTCTTTGTTTACTTTTAAGAAAAGAGTGTAACATTTAATAAACTACTACTATCCCATTAAGGATACATCTCTCTTGAAAAAAATCCCCTTGGTTCTTTGATATGAGATCAAGGAGAATGGGTTTTAGGCATAAAATCATAGCCTTGGTTAAAATTTTATAAGCTACGTTACATAGGTTGATTAACTAGAAGTCTATAATGACTATTTTTTTCTTCTTGGTATTAGAGCAATGAAGGTGTTGTCCCATTCCTTGAGTAGTTTTCTTTTTCCTTGTGCCTCCCTAATAGCCACCTCCACTTCTATTTTTATAATCAAATAAAAAATTTAGAAAAATTTTGCTTGGAATCCATCTGGCCTTGGTGCCTTGTCCTTAACCAAAGTGAGTACTACTTTTTTATTTCTTCTTTCAAAAATGGTTTGGTTAAAAAATTTTGTTTCTCTTAATTTATCAGCTAAGGGATGTTACTTAAAAAAAAAATCTATTTATGTTAAGATTCACCCATGAGATTAGAAACTTGGTTTATGCCCAATTTCCCTAACCTCATGGAAAAAAATATATATATTTACAGAACTGGATATGTTACACATACATATAAGGACATGAGACTATGAGGGTAAATTTATTAATTTTTAATACAAGTTTTAATTTTCTATTAATAAAGCCAATAATTAGATGAAGTGTATTCATAAATATTATCTTAATAATTTCAAAAAGTTGTATATACTCAATGAATGTGATGGTGTGGATCATCTCTTTTTCATGTTGTGTTCATTATGATTCATTTTCATGATGACTATAATTGTATACTTCAAAAATATGTTTTACATATAGGAATGAGGAATATTATCAATCTCATGTCACACTTATAGTGTACATAAATAAGTTTTCTCTTTCACATCATACCTTGTCTTTCATGTTTATTTAGGCCATTATTTTCAATTATTAAATTGAATATTGAGGGTTTGTTGTGAGATCTAAAACTATATTCATTGGTCTTAAGATCACATTATGTTACCATAGGGTTATATTATAAAATGTTAAGCTATCCAAGGTTGGTGAAATGAATATATAGAAAAAGAGAGGACACTACATGAAATCCCAATGTTTGAATGGTGTTTGTAATAACAATATCGGTGTAATTAGATGCAAAGAGTTTGAATCAAACCAAAATATTTTGATGGTTAGCTAAATAATAATAAAATTAACATTGTGTTTCTCTTTTATATTTAAATAGAAAGACACAAAAGTGTAAGAGAATAAAAATTTGATAAGAGATAAAGACAAAGAAAATACATACAAGAAAAGGCAGTGGGAAAAAATAAGTAGAAGCAAGAAACAAGAAAAAAGTATTTTAAAAAGGATAACAAGAAATCCAAAAGGAGGTGAATAATACAAGAAAGAAAATCAAATAGTTAAGAAATAATAAGATTATAAAAATATTTATAATAAAATTTACTTTAAAATAAATTATTTTTCATGGTTTTTATTATTGTAATAAAGAAAATTGTTAGTATATACAATATTTTTAATTTTTTATATGGGATTGAAATGACCCAAACTTGATTACGTCATGAGCACATAATGGTGTTAGAACAACTCGACAATAATGCATGCATTGGTTATGAGTTGGGAGCAAGTGCAAAACAAGAGCAAGCCTTAACTTTTCTTGTTTTAGATCAAATAGGAAGTAATTGTGAGTAAGGAGCCTTAATATTTTCTTGTTGTAGATCTTTGCAAAAATTCAAAAAATAAAGGACTCATATTGGAAAAAACTAGAAAACATGGAAAGAAAGGGAAAGCCCTAATGGGAAGAAACAATGTCGGAACTGGAAGTATGGATGTCCAAGCTAGAGATAAAAGGAAGAGAGAATATATGACAAGTCTAAATCTAGGGAGCATATGTTAAGCTAGAAGTGGTTATCAAGGATGAGGTGATCAAGCATGATATCAAGGTTCTTAAAAGCTAAGTATTAATATGCAATTTTCATGGATATTGATTAGGGTTTTTAGAGATTTAAATTTGGATCAAGTAGAAGTGGGGATTGAATTCAAATTACTCTATGAATTTTCTTCCTAAAGGTTATTTTTCTAAATATTTTCATGTTTAAAAATAAAGGATAAATTAATAGGTGATAATACATGGTTTAGGGGAAGAGATGCTCTATATTTAAGACCATGGAGTGATATTTTTTTGGGTCTAGAAACTATTAAAAATCTTCCAATGTGGGTTAGGATTTTTGAACTTCCATATCAACCTATCAATAAGGATGTTTTGAAAAATATTGGAAATATCCTAGGAGAGTTCATCTGGGAGGGACCAACTACTAAGGAGTGAAATCATGTTATATATACTCAAATATCTATTGTTATGGATGTTTTAAAACCTTTGCCACAATGTATTACAATTAAATTTATATCAAGAAAATGGGATCAACAAGTAGATTATGAAAAAATTACACTTTAATGTCACGAATGTTATGGGTTTGGACACATAACAAGAGATTACAAAGTGAAAATGATGGAGAAAGAGATAAAAAGTGTTGGTTATGAGATAAATTTCAAGATGAAGCAAATAACCATACAATATTATAAGATGGATTAGATCAATGATATATTAATACCAAAAAAAGAGGTAAAAAAATCCTATATAAAACATCAACTGACAAAGACCATCATAGTTCAAATGGGTCAATAATTAGAAGATACAAATAAGGATACAAGGAATGAGAAAATAAAATGTACAATTTCAAATTATGATGGAATTAAAGGTGCAAGGAAAAATATGGAGAAATTTTTTTAAACAAAGAAGGTAGAAGGGATTAAGATTATTCAATGTAAATCACCTTCATTTTCCTCATGTAGTATAAAATCCAATCCTTGCAATGAAAATTAAAGTAGTATAGAGGTTATTCATTGGACTTTAGGGTTTCAAGAATATAAAAATAAAGAAACAACAATGGAGGATATCCATAGTAATTAAGGTTTTTAGGACAACATAAGGAGGTAGCTAACATGGAGAAACATCCTTGCACGGTAGTGTTTTGAGGGGAATATATAGAAGAAAGTCCTTTTAAGGTTATTCCTTGTACTTGAAATCCTTTAAATACAAACCTATAAATGATAAATCTCATTATGAATAGTATAAAATTTTTAAGTTATTCACGAAGATGAAAATGTTGGTGGGAATGCAAAAAGAGAGGAAGACCCAAGAAGCAAAGACAAAGAGAAAATAAAAATCATATGGATACTACTATGGAAAACAAAATTGAATATTACAAGTGTTAACAAGAAGTGGGGCTAAAGTGATTATTAAAATGATATCATAGAATATTAGGGGTACAAATAAGATCCCTAAATAAGGGGTATTAGGGAATTGACAAGTTGTTATAGCCAACATATTTATAGAAAAAGAAACTGGATAGCAAATATTTTATCCATTTATGGTGTTGATTTTTGTCTTGGCAAATTTTAGAATAAAAATGGTTGAATGTGATTTTACCTCTGAATGCAAATGATATCAAGGAATTTATTGCAAAAACTTAGAAGATTGAGGAGGCAAATGAAAAATATCTTTGATACAAAGGCAAGCTATCTATGGTTTAATTAATTAATAGTAATGTCATAACAACCATATAATATTTTTTATTTTGATTGGAGTTCCTTGCATCACCTGACAATATTTAAATCTAGGTCTCCTCAAAAGTTGAGGAATTTACCTTGCTAAATTCATTTCATTTTGTAAATTGTAAGGGTTCACAAATGATATTAGAACCTTGGTTTAGGGTGTGAAACTCACCCTCCACTAATTGGTCAACAACCATGGGAAAAATGTTAAGGTTCAACCATGAGATTTGAACCTTGGTTTAGAGTGTGAAACTCCTCACTCCACACCAATCGCTTTGAATCACATGAGTTGAATATTAAGGTTCATCCATGAGATTTAAACCTTGATTGAGGATGTGACACTCCTAATTTCCTACCCAACTATCCTAAACCTCATGGATCATTAATGTTAAGGTTCACCCATGATATTTGAACCTTGAATTAAGATGTAAAAATCTTCATTACTAACCAATTGATATATTTTTTTTTATATATATATATATATATATATATATATATATATATATATATATATATAATATTTTTTATAATATATTGTATTTGTAAGTAAAAAAATTATGGTATTTTATTATATTAATATCAAGGTTGTATGGGAGAAAAACATATAAGATACAAGTATAAATTATTAGTACAAACCTTCAAATTTAGGTTGTATAAGTTTAAGGTACAAAAAATGAATTAGTATAAGAATAAAAGTACATTAAGGTATATGCTAAAAAGACTTATATATTACCAAGATGTACTTTTGTAGTATTAATGTGTTGCATGATGTATTATTAGTGTGTGTAAATAGATATAATATTTTGTATTTATGGGTGCCCAAGTTGGAGATAAGAGGAAGAGTAAATACATGGCAAATTTCATCTAGGGAACAAATATTGAACTAGAATTGATTATAAAGAATGAGATGATCAAGCATGATATAAATTTCTTAAAATAAAAGGGTTAATGTGTAAGTTCCATGGATACTAACCAGGATTTTTGGAGATTCAAAATTGGATCAAGTGGAAGTGAGGATTGAATTCAAATTATTCAATAAATTTTCATCCTAATATTTTTCCTCATCATTTTTTTCAATTTGAAAATCAAGGATAAAATAATGGGTAGTGGCACATGGTTTAGGGGGAGATGTCCTTTATTTAAGACCGTGGAGTGAGAATTTTATTGGAGATAAGAACTATTAAAAATCTTCCAATGTGGGTTACAATTTTTGATCTTCCATATTAGCTTATCAATAAGGACGTTTTGAAGAATACTAGAAATACTTGACAAAAATTCATCAAGGAGGAACCAACTACTATAGAGAAAAATTATGCTATATAATTGAATATGTGTTATAATTGATATTTTGAAACCTTTTCCACAATCCATTAAGATTAAATATAAATCAATAGAATGATATCAAGTGGATTATGAATACATTGCATTCTAATGTCGCTATTATGAGATAAGACACATGGAAAGAGATTGCAAAATGAAAAAAATAAATAAAGAGATAAAAAATATTGGTCACAAAACAAAATTCAATATGAAGCAAGGAAATCATATTGTAGTAGAAGTTGGTTTAGATCAAGGATATTATAAGAAAAGAGAGCTTATCTACAACATAATATGGCAATAGCTGACATATTTCACTTGAGTCAACCACTAGAAGAAACAAAGGAGGAGACAAGAAATGATAAAGTATAATGTGCAATTCACTATCAATAGGAATTAAAGGTGCAAAGGAATATGTGAGAAAATTTTAAAAGAAAGGACAAAAAAGAGCTCAATCCTACTTTATGTAAATTAACTTCATTTTCCTAAGAATAAAATCCTCTCTTAGCAATAGAAATGAAACTAGTATAGAGGTTATCCCTTGCATTTTAGGGTTTCAAGAGAAACACAATAAATAAATGAGGATGAAGAAAAATTATAGCAATTTAGGATTTTAGGCATCATATGAAGGTAATTGCTATAAAGGAGCGTTCTTGCACTTTAGGGTTTATAGGGCACATAAAGAAGAAAGTGCTTTTGAGATAAATATTTTAGCAAGACAAACATATAGATAATAAGTCTCATTATGAATAATGTGAAACATTTGAAGAGATTGATGAAGACCCAAGAAGCAAAAACAAAAAAAAAAACTCATAAATAATATTAATATGAGTAAAGAAAAACAAATATCATAAATATTAACAAGAAGTAGGGCTAATCCAACACTCTTAAAAAGAGGTATAGATTCTAGTTCCTATATCAATATGATTATGAGCATGTGTGAACCACGATATTGGTGGAATTTCATTGTTGATGAATTTTCATAATTTAGAGAAAAGTCCCACTTGTCAAGTTGCCATGTATCATGTTTTTTAAACTTTAAATTTTAAGGCAAGGACATGGGTTTAAGATTTGTAAGAATTAGTTTACATTTCTGTAGTTGCATGGAATGGAATAACTGGCCATTTTCATGAGTTGGCCCTCTCGCATATTTGAGTCAAATGTGTAGACTTTTTTTATTTTTTTTAATATCTTACCAAGCTCTTCTTATATCAAATTGCATAGCCAACCACCCTTGCATTCCATTGCAAGAAAGGAAATGGCATATTCATCATCCAACCTGGATAAATTTCCACAAACTCTAGGTTTGACCTTGGGTTGTAAGGTGGAAGGAGGTATACGTTTCCACCTATACAACAAATATTTGGTGGTGCAACTCTAGGTTTATCAAAACATCAAATCTAGGTGTATTTTATTCAAATGCCATCACAAGAAACTCCATAAATAGCTCCTCTAAAGGATATGGCAAAAACATTAGATTTGGATTATTAAAATTAGATGTTAAGTACATGTCGTAAATCTAAGGATAGCTTTAGAATAAATATCCCCCCTTGATTAATGCTAATATCTATAACAAATAGAATATTGCTAAATATCAAATAACAAAGTTGTCGTCACATCAATATGTCGATAAAGTAAGAAAATTATGAAATAAAGTAATAACCTAAGTAATATACTAACATCCCCGCTTATTATATTATTTTGCAATACAAAGTGAGTCACAAAAGAACACAAACTTGATGCGTGCAAAAGCTTTGGTGAAGATATCCGCAACTTGATCACTGGTGGGAATGTATTGAAGCTGAATGTAGTTTCTTGGAACCTCATCTCGAATGAAGTGACATTGTGTATCGGTGTGCTTGGTTTATTCATGATGTACTAGATTCTTAACTAGGTTGAGAACACCTTGGTTGTCACAAAAAAAGTGAATTGGATATTTGTATGGATGACCCATACTTATTAAGATACGATGTAGCCATATCGCTTCACACACTGCTTCTCGTACAGTGTGGTATTCTACCTCTGTTGATGAAATAACAACCACCTGTTGCTTCTTGATGTGCTAAGATACATGACCAGATCTAATATGAAAGAGTTATCTTGAAGTTGACTTACGATCATCATATGATCCGGCATAATCAGAGTCCATGTATCCTTGAAAGAATAATTGATCATTCTTCTTGTATTCTAGACCATAGTAAATTGTACCACAGACATAGTGCAAAACATATTTTTCTATCTTCCAGGGAGTGGTCTTAGGTTCCTGCATGAACCTCTAAAGATATTTGACAACAAACACAATAACTGACCTAGTTTTTGTCAGATATATGAGACTCCCGATCAGCTGTCGATAAAGAGTACCATCTATCTATGGTGAATCATCATATCGAGATAACTGAAATCCTGACTCCATTGGAGTTGCCATTGGTTTGTAATCAGTCATACGATATTTTTCTAACAATATCTTGGCATATTTTTTATGAGACACCTTGATGTGGTGCTTCTTCTGGTTCACTTTAAGGCCAAGATAGTAATGGAGAAGCTCAAGACCTGTTATCTCAAAATATGTGCACAAGTCTTGTTTGATGATAGCTATCAAAGATTTAGAGCTTCCAGTAATGATCATATCATCTACATACAATACAAGTAACACTATCTCAAATCTCTATTTCCTAAAATAGAGGTTTGCATCTATCGAACTCCTCTTAAATCCATGTTGCATAAGGTGATCATCCATATTATTATACCAAGCTCTGGGAGCTTGTTTTAAACCAGATAAGGATTTGACCAATTTACAAACTTTTTGTTCTTGGCCTCAAGTTGGGTCATATAGACCTCTTCTTGAAGATCACCATTCAGGAAAGCACTCTTGACGTCCATTTGATGAACTTTCTACCAAAATTGTGTTGTTATAGCATAGATAACTCGAATGGATGTCATTCAAGTGGTAGGTGCAAAAGTTTCCTCGTAGTCAATGCCTTCCTTTTACGCATAGACCTTAGCCACAAGGCGGGCCTTATGTTTATCAATTTGTCCATATACATTGTACTTGACCTTGTACACCCATTTTTAGCCTATGGGATTCTTTTCATGTGGTAGATCAACAAGCTTACATATCTTATTCTTCTTTAGAGACTTGTATTTTATGTCTATAGCAGCATTTTAGTGTGGCTTACCAAGGGCATCTTGTACTGTTGTTGGTTCATGTTCATCAAGTGAAGACATAAACACTATTTCATAATACACATACATATATTTTGGTTCAACATAAAGTTCCTCAAAATATTGACAAAGTTCATCAACTTCAGTAGTCTTTGTTTCAACTTTCTCTTGATGAGCCATACTGCGAGTATGAGGTCTATTCATAGTCATATATAGAGGAGTGGAAATATTGGAGTCTCTGATTATACTTTTATAAATTTTAGGAATTTTTTGCTATGGAGAAGAAGTAGATCCTCCTTTATGTGATGAAGTAGGAGATCCTCCCTTCTATGATGTAGGGGACTTCTCATCCACAAATTCTAGGTATATACCTGATGTGTTTTGTGATGTGAAAGCCTCATCAAAAACAACATCTCTACAAGTATGAATCTTCTTGGTTAAGGGATCAATCAAGCGATAACCATTTGAGTGCTCATCATATCCAAGAAGAACACATTATAAGGCCTTCTCATCTAGCTTCTTCATTTTCTCTTTGGGAATGTGCATAAAAGCATTACATCCAAAAACATGTAGATGAGATATGGATGGTTTCCTACCACTCCATGCTTCCTGCGGAGTTAGTCCTTTTAGGGCCTTTGTGGGTGCCCTATTCAACAAATATATTGTTGTGGTGACAACTTTTGCCCAAAAACATTTCTCTAAATGTGCTCTTGTGAGCATACAACTAACCATTTCCATGATGGAATGGTTCCTCCGTTCAAAAACTCCATTTTTCTAAGGATTATAAGTAGTAGTTAGTTGTCTCTTGATCCCATGTGCAGTCAAATATGCAGAAAATTATTTATATGTGAACTCCCCCCTTGATCTGAACGAAGGGTTTTGATGGAAGTTCTTGACTCCTCAACAAATTTCTTGAATTGTTGGAAGTGACTAAAATATTCTGATTTCATATGAAGAAAGAATACCCACATATTTTGTGAGAGTAATATACAAACAATATGTGAGAGTAATATACAAACAACTAAAAATATCTCTTGCCTCCAACACTATTTGGGGTAAAAGAACCGCATAGATCGATGTAAATTAACTCCAGAGGTTTATTTGCTATTGTAGAACTCTTTTCAAAAGGAACTTTGTCCTATGCCAAGCAGTCAGAGCAAACTAAGAATATAGTGGAAAGGGAGGGAAGACCCTTTACCATCTCATATTTACTTAATTCAACTAAATATCCAGAACTGAGATGCTCGTATCTCCTGTGCCAAAGAGTAGTGGCTTCCTTTGTAGAAATTATCATGGCAATATGAGGGGTGGAGATAGCATCCAAAGCAAACAAGTCATGCTTGTATGAAGAAGTTGCAATGTTTTTACCTCTCTTTGTGATAAAGCAACGCTTCTAACCATCTTCAACACGAAAATCAACAACTATATTTCTATCCAAGATTTATAGGACTGACAACAGATTGTTCACCAGTCCTAGAACATAAAGGACTCTTTCAATGTGACACTTGCCATCTGGAAGATTCACTGAAACTATACCCTCACCTTGAACCTTGTAGGTTTTGTCATCAACAATGGTGATGGGTTTTCCTTCCTTGGCTTCATATGTCTCAAACCATGATTTGTCACCAATCATGTGCTTACTGGCACTAGAATCAATATACCACAAAGGATCCTTTGGCTTGGAGGTTGTGGTAGTCATGAGCACCTTGTGTGCCCACTCATAATCCGAGTTAGATTCTTTGACAACAACAATCACTTTTGGTTGCTTGTTCTTATTCTGGGGTTTATTTTTTCCCTTATTCTTATGTGGCTTATTATTATACCAACATCAATTGGTGTCATGGGTATTCTTATCATATATTTTGCAATGAGGTTGTTGTGGTTGTTTTCCCTTATATTTGGAAGAGGATCCTCCCTTCTAAAAATTACCCTTCTTCTTAGAGCCCTTCTTATTGGAAAACAGGGCCATATTAAAAGCTTCATATCTTTGAAGTTGGAAAGCCTCTTCCTCCTCAAGCATATTTAACAACTCAATAAAGGTAATATTTCTCTATGACACCTAAAGAGAAGTGATCAACATTTTGAATGAATAAGGTAAATCTCTCATTACTACTAAAGTAAGGAGCTTATCATCAACGATTTCTCCCAAATAATTCAACTTGGATTTCAACTCAGACACTCTACAAAGAAATAGTTCAACTTGTCTCTCCATGCTTCATACTCAAAGCTGTGAAGTTGATATTGGAGGTGTAGAATGGTGGATTCATTCTTACCCTCATAGATGGTTAAAATGACATCCCATGCCTCTTTACCATATTTATTATTACCTATGTGAGGTTGAACTTCATCTAAAATGGCAAGCAAGATGAGCACTCTTGTCTTAATGTCTTTCTTGTCAAAAAAAATCTGATCTATAGTGAGTGGTGTAGCTTGAGTTGATCCAGCTGCTGGTGAAGGTCTTGTTGTTGCACCAAAAACAACATCCCACAAATATTCCATTTGTAGGATAGCCTTCATCTTGGTTTTCCATGGTGTGTAGTTGGAACCTTTTAGTAACCGATGAGAATATATCAGGTACATAATAGCAACCATAATGAGGGTTTCTTATTTCACCAAATGGTCCCGCTTTCAATATACCTTTTCTAGGCCGTTATACTAAACTATATCCAAAAAGAATACCCACCCTTACGTGAGGGAGACTATAGGTATCTTTGAGGATCAGAATGATACGTGGAACTTAGGCGGTACAGAAAGGAAATGATCTTGTTGATGACACCTACCATAGAATACCTTCTATCTACATGCGTGGGACATGAATTCCCCTAAAGACTTTGGATATTAGAACACTGATCAGGATTTACATCTAAACATAAGAACGATTGGGTAGTGGATGGAGTTAAAAAATAACAAATTGGTAAACTTATTTCTCCTCAATGATTGATAGAGAACAAGATCAGACATCATTTTTGGCATCTATTTTAGGTGGTGGATATTGTAGACCAATCACGATAGCATTACCTGTAAGTGTGGACCAGAGGTATCACAAATACCGAACACTACAATGTAATAAATTACATGGATGGGTTCAAATTTTGGGGACTTATTAGTGCTTGATTTTTACTTAATGAAGTATTGCAATATGGAAAGAAATGCAACATACATCAAAAAGTGCCCAAAAAAAATAATAAACCTATAGGTGTCGGGTGCTGTCAAAAATGCACCTTTACAATATGCCAATTTGTCTTTCTCAAAATGAGAAAATGCTCATCATCCCCCCTTTTTTTCTTTAAATGTGAACATTGAATGTAGCAAAAAAAATGCTCCCCCCAAAATGCTGTAATTTGCAAAATATTTCAAGTTTTATCCACAAGAGGTTTGTGTTTTTTGTTTATAGTTAATTTTCAAAGGATGAAGTATATATATATATATATATATATATATATATATATATATATATATATATATATATATATATATATATATTTAAAATGAACTATACTTAATTAATTAAACATCATAAAAAAACTTTCCTTATTTATAAAAGTAAAATACTTTTCAAGAAAAGTTTTAATTAAATGATATTTAATAAAAAATAAAGTTCATTTAATCTAAAAAATAAAAAATAAAAATAACAACAAAAAAATGTGATTTACCTCATGGTGGGTCGAAGGGTTTTGAACCCTTGATCTTGTGGCCCTGGGCCTTACTGCCTGGCCTCCAATCGGCCATGGTAGCTCATATGCTATGAGCAAAGGTGAAGCACCCTCACATTAAGTCTTTCCCGAGCAACGAGAGCACAAAACAGGCAGTGCTCGATAGCCGCTCCACCAGTGGCAGTGACATGAGTCTTCTCCCAAGCAGTGATGAGTCTTTGTATAAGATCCACCATAGTTGAATCTTAGTTTGCATCCCTAGGTAAAATAGTACCCTTACCTAGCCTCAGACCAAGCAAAACAACTGCATAATTGATGCTATTTTTGATCATCAAAGAATGCATTAATGGCGAACGTTAGCTGGTGACAGCTACATGAGTGCTCAGTAAGTTCACAAGAGTAATATATGGGGTTAAAAAATAATATGATCCACTCAAATTGATCATAAATGGGCTCTAAAGAGATCTAGTCAAGAAAAAAATGGCAGTGATCATCACAAAAGGTAAGGAAAATTCGTACAGGGTTGCACAGTTTCGATGATCATCGCCTAGTTCTATTTTTTGGGAAAGAAGATATCCCACATACATGGGAAGGTGGAATGATATTTGGTTTAAAACCAAAATATCCCACATAGGCTCTTGTCTCCTCTTGGGGAGATGTTGTTCGAGAGGACGGTGGGGCCTTGCTAGCCAGATTTGTGTCTAGTCGTGTGTAGTTGGCCTTCGGGCCTAGTTTTGTTTGACGTGTCTAGTATGTCGTCCATAATCTAGTGGTAGAATTCCATGTGTCCCAGTTAGGTCCTCCGTATATTGATTCAAGTTCATCGTCTACTGGTAAAATGCCACATGCCCCAGTCAAGTCCTCCATCTGTTGAGTTATGTCCATCATCTAGTGGTAGAATGCCACGTGTCCCAATCAGGTCCTCCATTTGTCCAGTTAGATCCATCATCCAGTGGTAGAATTACATGTGTCCCAGTTAGGTCCTCTGTCTATTGAGTCAGGTCTATCATCTAGTGGTAGAATACCACGTGTCCCAGTCAGGTCCTCTGTCTATCGAGTCAGGTCCATCATCCAGTGGCAGAATGCCATGTGTCTGAGTCAGGTCCTTTGTAGAGACCTATCTCAGTCTCCGTGCCATGATAATCAATCTTTGTTCTTACCTCAAGATGCATGCTTGAGTTACAAGTCCAACCCTACCTTAGGTAGCGTGCCCAGCATAAAAAAAATGAGAGCCCAGATCTAAAAAATGAGCCTCAATTACAATGTCTCTGATACCATAAAGGAGATGGCAAAAACATTAGATTTTTATTAATCAAATTAGAGGTTAAATACATTTCATAAAGCTAAGGATAACTTTAGAATAAATATCCCCCATTGATTAACACTAATATCTATAACAAATAGAATATTGCTAAATATCAAATAACAAAGTTACCGTCACATGAAGATGTCAGCAAAGTAAGACAATTACAAAATAAAGTAATAACCTAAGTAATATACTAGCATCCTCAACATTAAAGCACTACACGTGGGGAGGTGAGGTATCACCTAAGGGTTGGGTTCTAGGAGGTGTTATGGAGAAAAATTCTCTAGTGCAGATCCATATGATAGAATGAAAAATGGGATGGGGAAAGAGGACATGGGTATTGACATGATAAATGCATGATATTTTGAATTGGAAAGAGGAGGAGGAGGAAAAGGTGGGTCTAATAGTGGTATTGATAGGGCCATTGTAGAGCAGCTGGTGAAGGCCAAGTGGAAAGTGTATGGGGTTTCTCGTGCCCTAGCCCATCACCTGCTATTGGAGAGTGTTGCCCACAACATCAATTTTGTAGCCTATGATTTATCAAACAAAGAGCAGACACTTCTCAAGATTTCTAGTTTGACGGATGTTACCCATGTGTTTTGGGTCACATGGGCTACCCATTTCATAGATGATTCTTATGATAATTATTGTAAAAACTGGAACATATTTTCAAATGCAGTGGATGCCTTGATACCAAATTCTAAAGGTCTAAGGCATATTTATCTGCAGATGGGCACCAGACATTATCCCATTAAGGGACTTCCTCTGGCAGAGGACACTCCAAGGGTGTCCAATTATTTTAATTTCTACTATGCACTAAAATATGTTTTGTTAGAGACGGTGAAAAGGAAGGAGGGCTTGACATGGTTGGTGCATATATTGGGTCTCATATTCAGGCAATTAAGGAGGTCACTGTTCAATGTGATGGGAATATTGGTGGTGTATGCGATGGTTTGCAAGGCCCTCTGCATGCCCTTCAGGTTTCTTGGAAATAAGATCTACTGGAAGGAGGTGGGCATCGATGCCTCCGATGTCCAACTTATTGCAAAGCAAAAAGTTTGGGCTGCAACCGACACCAAAGCCCACAACTAGGCCTTCAACAATGTTAATGGATACATCTTTACTTGGAAACAACTATGGCCTATTTTAGCCCACAAGTTTGATCTTCCCTTTGTAGGCTGTTGCACTTTCAAAACAAGCTTGTAGCTATTATTTTTAATCTTTTTTTGACTCTCGTAGAATTGCAAACCTTGCACAAACAAAGATACACAGACTAGGCACAAACATAAAGGAACATAGCAATTCTATAAATAATAGAGTGGAACAGGGAAAGTAAAAGGGGATCATAAACTAGCTGTTGCTACTCAAAGAAATTTTATTCCTTTTATCTCAAAAAGAATTGTTTATTACATTCTTGAAGCATATATACATACATAGGAAACTTTGATAAGACATGAGAAGTCTATGGTGGAGAAGCTTCTCGAATTCATTTTCATAGAGCAAAAAAAGCTATTTTAAAATGACCTATCTACTATATACATCCGCATTTAATGGGGGAAGTTGGGATTATTTTCCAACATTCCCCCTTAATCACAACTGGTACTAACATCCATGACTCCCAAGTTGTCTTGTTGATAAACAAAATTCTTCTTTCCCAATGGTTTGGTAAAGATGGTTGCATATTGATATTCCGACTTGCAATGTTCCAAAATAATTTCTCCATGGGACCAAGCCATTCTCACCCTACTCATGCTTCTAATATGCTCCTCCAAAACATCCCCTACCTCATTTCCCTTGACTTTAACTCTTACTTACTTAGAACCTTTACTCAGGAGGAAATAAAAAATGTTCTTTTTTTGATGTTGGTAGACAAAGCTCCTAGTCCTAATGGTTTTCCCCCTTTATTCTTTTAATGTTAATAGGATACTATTGGCCATGACATCATTTTTGCTATCCAAGAAGTCCAAAAGGATAAAAGTTTACCAAAATATGTCAATTCCACATTTTTTGCCCTCATCCCAAAGTCTCCTAAAGCTAGGTCTCTCTTTGAATTTAGACCTATTAGACTTTGCAATGTTATTTAAAAAATCATATCTAAAGTCATTTCTAATAGGATGAAGGAAATCCTTAATCTCATCATTGACCCCTAGCAAGGTAGCTTTATTAAAGGAAGACTCATCATTGATGGCATCATTATCATCCATGACCTCTTCCAATCTATCTCCAAGAGTAAAAATGCTAGTCTCTTCCTCAAGCTTGATATGAATAAAGCCTTCAATACAGTTTAATGAGAGTTTCTCTTTATTGTACTCTATAAATTTGGTTTTCACAATGATTGGATTACACTTATTAAGAAATGTCTTACTTTAGTGTGGTTCTCTATCATTGTTAATGGATCAATTGTAGAGTATTTCAAATATTTTAGAGGCCTAAGATAGGGTTATCCTCTATCACATTTCCTTTTCATAATTCTTAGAGGGTCACTTGGAATATCCTTTAAATTATCTTTCTCACAAGGAGCTATCTTAGGAATCAAGGCTTCATCAATACTCAACCCCATCACTCATCAATAGTTCGTTGGCAACACCAACTTGGCCATGTTGTCATTAATCCCTAAAGCTAAAGCTATCAATACCATTATAAACCTTTATGAATAAGCTGCAAGGCAAAAAATCAATTTCATTAAAAAAAAAAAAAAATCCTTAACACACCCATGGATAGACAACTCAAGATAGCCAAGATTCTAGGTTGCACCATCTCTTGTTGTCCTTCAATTTGTCTTGGCGTTCTCCTCTTCTCTGGTATTTTGTTTGAGAACATGTGGAACAATGTCATCGAAAGACTTCATAAAAACATTATTAGATGGAAAGGGGCCCTTCTCAATCAAGCAGTCAAAATCACTCTAGTTCAAGATTATATTCAAAGCATCCCAAATATTCTTCATGTCTATTTTCAAGGCCCCAACTTCCATATATCAAAAAATTGAGAAAATTAAAAAAATATTCTTATGGTTAGGGCTCGATAATCGAAGACAGTTTCCAATAGTATCTTGGGATAAAATCTGCTCTAAGAATGATCAAGGTGGTCTAGGTTTTAGGAAGGTCAGTAAAATGAACATGGCCCTCATAGCCAAGCAACACTAGAGGATCCTCACCAATGAGAAGTTAGCATGGGTTGACATCATCAAAAGCAAATATATTTAGCATAACAAACTTCTAGATATTGGGTCCCTCATAGGTGGGTACACATTTTGGAAATTTGTCATTAAATCCATATTCATTATAAGAAAAGGGCTTGAATGGAATTTAGACAATGAGAGCAACATCAATTTTTGTAAGGACCCCTAGCTGACAGATCAACCCTTGATTTATGACCCTAATATGGATATCATAAATCCTTAAAATACCACCTCTTTGGGGATAAATTTTCCAATTTTATCAATTCCATTCATAAAATAAGGGTTTGGAAAATCATCCCCCTAAAAAACTTGAATGATGATCAAGTTGCTGTTGCTAGGACCTTGTCAGACCTTCGAAGAAATTGTGTCATTCCCAATGTTAACTCCAAAGATACTCCTTTTTGAAAAGCCTATGAATTCTAAATTAAGTTTGCCTACTATATATTTGATGGTCCTTTTGATAAATGGTTCCTTGTCAAACTCATTTGGCTAAAGTACCTCATTCCAATTTTTTTTTTTCTTTTGTCTCATGGTCCAAAATTAAAATTTTGACCATTGATAACCTATTAACTAGAGGTATGATCATCCCAAACCACTATTACCTATGTCATTCTAGGTGGGAATCCTTGCACCACATATTACTTGAATGTCCCTTCTCCATTAGCATCTTGTGCCTCATTTTCAAGACGTTAAACATAGATTGGATTCGACCCAACACTATCTTGGAGTTATGTATCCAATGGACCAATCCCTTCTTGAATCCCTACCTAAAATATTTACGATCCTTATTCCTTTGGAAAGTATATAAAGAAAGAAATTCTAGAGCTTTTTCCAACATCTTTAGGGATCCCCTCTCAATTGGAAACCATGTACTCTCTACTACCATTGAAAAATTAAATTTGGTACCCTCTTTTGAGCCCACTAGAATAGGCTTAGAGTCTAGGATGGTTTTCTTACTCAACCTTTAACTTGCTCTTTCTCGTCCTTCCATGCTTCCTATTAATAAAGCTATTGCTAGGTGGTCTTCACCTCCTATTGTCTAGATTAAGATCAATTTTCATGGAGTAGCCAAAGGAAACCCTATAAAATATAGAGCTAGATATATCTTTAGATACGATCACAAGAGAATCATTCTTGCATATGCAAAAAATATTGTCATCCAAATAAGTCATGTAGTTGAATCCAGAGCTCTATATCAAGGGTTTTATTTCCTGGATGATATCTGGCCCAAAAAAATCATCATTGAAGGAGATTCTATTAATATAATTAACTACTTCAAAGAAACTCAAAGGGTAGTTTTAAATGTTTACGACCTCAGTGAAGAACCCAAGAGGTACCTCCATAATCATAACAATATCATCATACAACATGTATTGGGAAGGAAACATATTTACTAACGTCTTGGCTAACTTGGGCTTGTTTCAAGAAACTATACACATGTGGCATGACAACTTTCTTCAATGTATCTATGATCCCACACATCGTGAAGGTATATCTTTGTTATAGTTTTGTGTTGTGGTTCAACATCATTTCAAGGTTTTGTGGGTTTTGTTGTCGAGCCCACATATTTTGCCCTTCTTATCCACATGGAAGTTAATATGAGCTCACCTATTTGAAGTGGCTTCTTGTGACCCCACCCAAGCTTAAATATCATTCTCATCCCATGGAGGTAATCCCATCTACTTTTATAGTTTTTTAAGCACCCATATATTAGTCATATTCTTTTCATGATAGGTTGGCCCATGAGATTACCCATGTCATTTCAAATATTCAAGGCCATATTTATTGCCTTTTTGAACCCAATCATTCCCAACAAGTGCCTTCAACCAATCTCACATTCGTCCCACGTGGGTTTGCTCATGATTCTATAAACCTTTGCAAGGTAGTCCTTTGCATTATTGGTTGCATCACTACCTTGTTTGATTTAGTATATGAGGCTAATATTTGGATTATTTCTCGGTATAATTTCAATAATAAACAGTTCCCAAGCATGACTATTTCTAGAAGTTTTGGCATTTGTATCTAGAAATCCCTTACCAGTTCATTTTCCTCCAACTCTAAGCACTTTATATGTGACCCTTGTTGCAAAATATTTTTCTTCAAGTCCTTATTCAAGGTGTGTGCTCAGTGGATTTTTCTTTGCTTGTTTGGCTTCAGGTCTACATTATCCCATGATGGCACTCTTGGAGCCAAAATATCTATATATCGACCCCATTTTTGAAGATATCCTCGACACCCATGGGTTCTCTCCTTTCCTCAAGAAATTTAATGGAAGTGACCATGATATCTCACTTGAGTTAACCCAGTATTGGAATGATGGTAGAGTCATGATATGTGGTCTTAATTTTACTAACAATGTTTGAATGCTTGTTGAGGTGGCATGCCTTCTTGATGACGAGAGATAGTTCAGCATGAAAAGCACTTGCTAGCTGAGAAGGTGAGCTTATTCAGAGATAAGGGCAAAAATATTGGAAGGGAGAAGGGAAGTATCATTAGAGGGTCCCTCCCTAAGACATGGAATATAGTCATCCTTACCATCCTACAATATTTCATGATCAATGAGATCAAGTCCCCCCTCAATTTTTTTTATTTATCCTTCCTAAACCATCTTAGGGACATTAAGGCCATCAATGTGCCAAACTACCTATTCAATAATTGGAGTTCTCTATATGCAACATTAGGAAGGGAACCTCCACTCACCTAGTGCACCAAGACCTTCACTTTATTTTTTATAGGCATGCCCTACAAAATAAGGTTAAAAAACAATCATTTCTTGTATTGGCAGTCCACCTACATACCCTTCTATTCTGGTATCAAGCCATGAGAGCCCTCTTCCTAACACTTTTATTGATGATGATCTTCTAAATAATACCTTTAGTGAGACCACAAATTCTAGGAGGAAGTTAGACTTTGGCTCCAACTCTAGAAATACTCCTCCTTCTATTAGAATGAAGGCTTGGTGTCGTTCTTCAAGGAGCAAAACTAAATTAGGAAAGAGAAAATCATCTATTACCGTAGATAACGATCATGAGAAGTTGTATAACTCACTGGTGCTATAGAAGAAACTAAATTTTGATGGCATACTTGCTCACTCTTCATATCATGTGGGAGAAACTCCTTTTTGCATCCACCTTTGTAAAAGGTTCAAGGTCCCTTTCAAAACCCCTTCCTCCAATCAATAAAAAATGATACTTTATGTACTTCCTTATTGTAAAACTCACATGTTTACCTTTTAAAGGGCTTATTAGGATTATTTTCATTCTACTTTGGATTCTTATCATTTTGATTTTTGACAACCACTTCTTTTACAATTCCTTGTTTGAAGAAATATTTCCCTATGACTCTATATTATTGTCTAATGATGAAAAAGCACTTGTATATCTCATAAATTGGTGGTGTAGGATAATTAGAAAATTAAACATGAAGCATCTCAAACACAACCACAACTATCTCATATGTATCTAAAATATTGTTGAAGATAATATTTAGTTCAATATTCTTCTCATTGTCTAATAGCTTCATGAATTTATCTTATTACCTTTAAATATTCCTCTCTCAATCTAGATATAATATTGTAATTTTTTTGATTAACTAATGTACTCATCAAAAATATCAAAATTTTCCATAGTTAAAGCAAAAATATCTACCTTCAAGATCCTAATATTGTGATCACACAATCCCTAAAACTCACCAAGTAGTTTTATGTGATCCGTGTTGTTGCTAACATGAGTATCATGAATATTTTTAAAATAAAGAGCTAGCGCATCAAGATACTCATATTTCATATTCCTATACAACTACTTTTATTTTGAATTAGAATCATGATATTATTCATTCACATATTTGAGTAACCCCTTACTCTAGAGCAAAGCTTCAATCTTTATTTTATTGGTAGCATAGTTTGGAAAATTTAGTAAGGACACATGTTAATATATAATTATCATAAAAATATACAAAATCCTACATGTATTTTTATTTATAAAAAACACCACCAATATAGAGATCTTGAAAAATCATGCAATTTGAGAAGAAGGGGCTCAAAATACTTCTTTATACAAATGTTATGGCCCCCAAAATATTGGCCAAAAAATATGTAAAATACCCCTAAAAAATAAAAATAATACCTACAATGAGTAGGAGCCCTCCATGTGGAATTGCATGTGTGGTTGAGGGGATGCCAATTTTGTGCTAGTGTACCAACAAAAAAGGTGATACCACTTGACACAATTAGGGGATTTTAAATTGTGTATTGACTATGAAGACTATTGGATAGAGAAAATGATCAATATTGTGTTACTTGTTGCACTCTAATTTTAACTACAATATACAAATTATATTATGATCCTTATGACATATTTATTTGATTTGAAATCCATGCTTTTCCAAGTATATTTTTTATTGTGTGACTATATGGTCATTGGGTATTATGAGTTGGTAGAATGTAATTGGTCAAACCTATATTTATATTGCTATGTCAATTACCACCCTAGTTGGCACATTACCTACAATGTTATTTGTATGGACCATCACATCAACTACCACATGATATTGATTGTTTGTCAGAACCTACATTTTTGCTAATATATATTTGTCAGATATATGAGACTCCCGATCAGCTGTCGATAAAGAGTACCATCTATCTATGGTGAATCATCATATCGAGATAACTGAAATCCTGACTCCATTGGAGTTGCCATTGGTTTGTAATCAGTCATACGATATTTTTCTAACAATATCTTGGCATATTTTTTATGAGACACCTTGATGTGGTGCTTCTTCTGGTTCACTTTAAGGCCAAGATAGTAATGGAGAAGCTCAAGACCTGTTATCTCAAAATATGTGCACAAGTCTTGTTTGATGATAGCTATCAAAGATTTAGAGCTTCCAGTAATGATCATATCATCTACATACAATACAAGTAACACTATCTCAAATCTCTATTTCCTAAAATAGAGGTTTGCATCTATCGAACTCCTCTTAAATCCATGTTGCATAAGGTGATCATCCATATTATTATACCAAGCTCTGGGAGCTTGTTTTAAACCAGATAAGGATTTGACCAATTTACAAACTTTTTGTTCTTGGCCTCAAGTTGGGTCATATAGACCTCTTCTTGAAGATCACCATTCAGGAAAGCACTCTTGACGTCCATTTGATGAAATTTCTACCAAAATTGTGTTGTTATAGCATAGATAACTCGAATGGATGTCATTCAAGTGGTAGGTGCAAAAGTTTCCTCGTAGTCAATGCCTTCCTTTTACGCATAGACCTTAGCCACAAGGCGGGCCTTATGTTTATCAATTTGTCCATATACATTGTACTTGACCTTGTACACCCATTTTTAGCCTATGGGATTCTTTTCATGTGGTAGATCAACAAGCTTACATATCTTATTCTTCTTTAGAGACTTGTATTTTATGTCTATAGCAGCATTTTAGTGTGGCTTACCAAGGGCATCTTGTACTGTTGTTGGTTCATGTTCATCAAGTGAAGACATAAACACTATTTCATAATACACATACATATATTTTGGTTCAACATAAAGTTCCTCAAAATATTGACAAAGTTCATCAACTTCAGTAGTCTTTGTTTCAACTTTCTCTTGATGAGCCATACTGCGAGTATGAGGTCTATTCATAGTCATATATAGAGGAGTGGAAATATTGGAGTCTCTGATTATACTTTTATAAATTTTAGGAATTTTTTGCTATGGAGAAGAAGTAGATCCTCCTTTATGTGATGAAGTAGGAGATCCTCCCTTCTATGATGTAGGGGACTTCTCATCCACAAATTCTAGGTATATACCTGATGTGTTTTGTGATGTGAAAGCCTCATCAAAAACAACATCTCTACTGGTATGAATCTTCTTGGTTAAGGGATCAATCAAGCGATAACCCTTTGAGTGCTCATCATATCCAAGAAGAACACATTATAAGGCCTTCTCATCTAGCTTCTTCATTTTCTCTTTGGGAATGTGCATAAAAGCATTACATCCAAAAACATGTAGATGAGATATGGATGGTTTCCTACCACTCCATGCTTCCTGCGGAGTTAGTCCTTTTAGGGCCTTTGTGGGTGCCCTATTCAACAAATATATTGTTGTGGTGACAACTTTTGCCCAAAAACATTTCTCTAAATGTGCTCTTGTGAGCATACAACTAACCATTTCCATGATGGAATGGTTCCTCCGTTCAAAAACTCCATTTTTCTAAGGATTATAAGTAGTAGTTAGTTGTCTCTTGATCCCATGTGCAGTCAAATATGCAGAAAATTATTTATATGTGAACTCCCCCCTTGATCTGAACGAAGGGTTTTGATGGAAGTTCTTGACTCCTCAACAAATTTCTTGAATTGTTGGAAGTGACTAAAATATTCTGATTTCATATGAAGAAAGAATACCCACATATTTTGTGAGAGTAATATACAAACAATATGTGAGAGTAATATACAAACAACTAAAAATATCTCTTGCCTCCAACACTATTTGGGGTAAAAGAACCGCATAGATCGATGTAAATTAACTCCAGAGGTTTATTTGCTATTGTAGAACTCTTTTCAAAAGGAACTTTGTCCTATGCCAAGCAGTCAGAGCAAACTAAGAATATAGTGGAAAGGGAGGGAAGACCCTTTACCATCTCATATTTACTTAATTCAACTAAATATCCAGAACTGAGATGCTCGTATCTCCTGTGCCAAAGAGTAGTGGCTTCCTTTGTAGAAATTATCATGGCAATATGAGGGGTGGAGATAGCATCCAAAGCAAACAAGTCATGCTTGTATGAAGAAGTTGCAATGTTTTTACCTCTCTTTGTGATAAAGCAACGCTTCTAACCATCTTCAACACGAAAATCAACAACTATATTTCTATCCAAGATTTATAGGACTGACAACAGATTGTTCACCAGTCCTAGAACATAAAGGACTCTTTCAATGTGACACTTGCCATCTGGAAGATTCACTGAAACTATACCCTCACCTTGAACCTTGTAGGTTTTGTCATCAACAATGGTGATGGGTTTTCCTTCCTTGGCTTCATATGTCTCAAACCATGATTTGTCACCAATCATGTGCTTACTGGCACTAGAATCAATATACCACAAAGGATCCTTTGGCTTGGAGGTTGTGGTAGTCATGAGCACCTTGTGTGCCTACTCATAATCTGAGTTAGATTCTTTGACAACAACAATCACTTTTGGTTGCTTGTTCTTATTCTGGGGTTTATTTTTTCCCTTATTCTTATGTGGCTTATTATTATACCAACATCAATTGGTGTCATGGGTATTCTTATCATATATTTTGCAATGAGGTTGTTGTGGTTGTTTTCCCTTATATTTGGAAGAGGATCCTCCCTTCTAAAAATTACCCTTCTTCTTAGAGCCCTTCTTATTGGAAAACAGGGCCATATTAAAAGCTTCATATCTTTGAAGTTGGAAAGCCTCTTCCTCCTCAAGCATATTTAACAACTCAATAAAGGTAATATTTCTCTATGACACCTAAAGAGAAGTGATCAACATTTTGAATGAATAAGGTAAATCTCTCATTACTACTAAAGTAAGGAGCTTATCATCAACGATTTCTCCCAAATAATTCAACTTGGATTTCAACTCAAACACTCTACAAAGAAATAGTTCAACTGTCTCTCCATGCTTCATACTCAAACTGTGAAGTTGATATTGGAGGTGTAGAATGGTGGATTCATTCTTACCCTCATAGATGGTTAAAATGACATCCCATGCCTCTTTACCATATTTATTATTACCTATGTGAGGTTGAACTTCATCTAAAATGGCAAGCAAGATGAGCACTCTTGTCTTAATGTCTTTCTTGTCAAAAAAAATCTGATCTATAGTGAGTGGTGTAGCTTGAGTTGATCCAACTGCTGGTGAAGGTCTTGTTGTTGCACCAAAAACAACATCCCACAAATATTCCATTTGTAGGATAGCCTTCATCTTGGTTTTCCATGGTGTGTAGTTGGAACCTTTTAGTAACTGATGAGAATATATCAGGTACATAATAGCAACCATAATGAGGGTTTCTTATTTCACCAAATGGTCCCGCTTTCAATATACCTTTTCTAGGCCGTTATACTAAACTATATCCAAAAAGAATACCCACCCTTACGTGAGGGAGACTATAGGTATCTTTGAGGATCAGAATGATACGTGGAACTTAGGCGGTACAGAAAGGAAATGATCTTGTTGATGACACCTACCATAGAATACCTTCTATCTACATGCGTGGGACATGAATTCCCCTAAAGACTTTGGATATTAGAACACTGATCAGGATTTACATCTAAACATAAGAACGATTGGGTAGTGGATGGAGTTAAAAAATAACAAATTGGTAAACTTATTTCTCCTCAATGATTGATAGAGAACAAGATCAGACATCATTTTTGGCATCTATTTTAGGTGGTGGATATTGTAGACCAATCACGATAGCATTACCTGTAAGTGTGGACCAGAGGTATCACAAATACCGAACACTACAATGTAATAAATTACATGGATGGGTTCAAATTTTGGGGACTTATTAGTGCTTGATTTTACTTAATGAAGTATTGCAATATGGAAAGAAATGCAACATACATCAAAAAGTGCCCATAAAAAAAATAATGAACCTATAGGTGTCGGGTGCTGTCAAAAATGCACCTTTACAATATGCCAATTTGTCTTTCTCAAAATGAGAAAATGCTCATCATCCCCCCTTTTTTCTTTAAATGTGAACATTGAATGTAGCAAAAAAAATGCTCCCCCCAAAATGCTGTAATTTGCAAAATATTTCAAGTTCATCCACAAGAGGTTTGTGTTTTTGTTTATAATTAATTTTCAAAGGATGAAGTATATATATATATATATATATATATATATATATATATATATATATATATATATATATATATATTTAAAATGAACTATACTTAATTAATTAAACATCATAAAAAAACTTTCCTTTAATTTTTTTTTTAAGTAAAATACTTTTCAAGAAAAGTTTTAATTAAATGATATTTAATAAAAAATAAAGTTCATTTAATCTAAAAAATAAAAAATAAAAATAACAACAAAAAAATGTGATTTACCTCATGGTGGGTCGAAGGGTTTTGAACCCTTGATCTTGTGGCCCTGGGCCTTACTGCCTGGCCTCCAATCGGCCATGGTAGCTCATATGCTATGAGCAAAGGTGAAGCACCCTCACATTAAGTCTTTCCCGAGCAACGAGAGCACAAAACAGGCAGTGCTCGATAGCCGCTCCACCAGTGGCAGTGACATGAGTCTTCTCCCAAGCAGTGATGAGTCTTTGTATAAGATCCACCATAGTTGAATCTTAGTTTGCATCCCTAGGTAAAATAGTACCCTTACCTAGCCTCAGACCAAGCAAAACAACTGCATAATTGATGCTATTTTTGATCATCAAAGAATGCATTAATGGCGAACGTTAGCTGGTGACAGCTACATGAGTGCTCAGTAAGTTCACAAGAGTAATATATGGGGTTAAAAAATAATATGATCCACTCAAATTGATCATAAATGGGCTCTAAAGAGATCTAGTCAAGAAAAAAATGGCAGTGATCATCACAAAAGGTAAGGAAAATTCGTACAGGGTTGCACAGTTTCGATGATCATCGCCTAGTTCTATTTTTTGGGAAAGAAGATATCCCACATACATGGGAAGGTGGAATGATATTTGGTTTAAAACCAAAATATCCCACATAGGCTCTTGTCTCCTCTTGGGGAGATGTTGTTCGAGAGGACGGTGGGGCCTTGCTAGCCAGATTTGTGTCTAGTCGTGTGTAGTTGGCCTTCGGGCCTAGTTTTGTTTGACGTGTCTAGTATGTCGTCCATAATCTAGTGGTAGAATTCCATGTGTCCCAGTTAGGTCCTCCGTATATTGATTCAAGTTCATCGTCTACTGGTAAAATGCCACATGCCCCAGTCAAGTCCTCCATCTGTTGAGTTATGTCCATCATCTAGTGGTAGAATGCCACGTGTCCCAATCAGGTCCTCCATTTGTCCAGTTAGATCCATCATCCAGTGGTAGAATTACATGTGTCCCAGTTAGGTCCTCTGTCTATTGAGTCAGGTCTATCATCTAGTGGTAGAATACCACGTGTCCCAGTCAGGTCCTCTGTCTATCGAGTCAGGTCCATCATCCAGTGGCAGAATGCCATGTGTCTGAGTCAGGTCCTTTGTAGAGACCTATCTCAGTCTCCGTGCCATGATAATCAATCTTTGTTCTTACCTCAAGATGCATGCTTGAGTTACAAGTCCAACCCTACCTTAGGTAGCGTGCCCAGCATAAAAAAAATGAGAGCCCAGATCTAAAAAATGAGCCTCAATTACAATGTCTCTGATACCATAAAGGAGATGGCAAAAACATTAGATTTTTATTAATCAAATTAGAGGTTAAATACATTTCATAAAGCTAAGGATAACTTTAGAATAAATATCCCCCATTGATTAACACTAATATCTATAACAAATAGAATATTGCTAAATATCAAATAACAAAGTTACCGTCACATGAAGATGTCAGCAAAGTAAGACAATTACAAAATAAAGTAATAACCTAAGTAATATACTAGCATCCTCAACATTAAAGCACTACACGTGGGGAGGTGAGGTATCACCTAAGGGTTGGGTTCTAGGAGGTGTTATGGAGAAAAATTCTCTAGTGCAGATCCATATGATAGAATGAAAAATGGGATGGGGAAAGAGGACATGGGTATTGACATGATAAATGCATGATATTTTGAATTGGAAAGAGGAGGAGGAGGAAAAGGTGGGTCTAATAGTGGTATTGATAGGGCCATTGTAGAGCAGCTGGTGAAGGCCAAGTGGAAAGTGTATGGGGTTTCTCGTGCCCTAGCCCATCACCTGCTATTGGAGAGTGTTGCCCACAACATCAATTTTGTAGCCTATGATTTATCAAACAAAGAGCAGACACTTCTCAAGATTTCTAGTTTGACGGATGTTACCCATGTGTTTTGGGTCACATGGGCTACCCATTTCATAGATGATTCTTATGATAATTATTGTAAAAACTGGAACATATTTTCAAATGCAGTGGATGCCTTGATACCAAATTCTAAAGGTCTAAGGCATATTTATCTGCAGATGGGCACCAGACATTATCCCATTAAGGGACTTCCTCTGGCAGAGGACACTCCAAGGGTGTCCAATTATTTTAATTTCTACTATGCACTAAAATATGTTTTGTTAGAGACGGTGAAAAGGAAGGAGGGCTTGACATGGTTGGTGCATATATTGGGTCTCATATTCAGGCAATTAAGGAGGTCACTGTTCAATGTGATGGGAATATTGGTGGTGTATGCGATGGTTTGCAAGGCCCTCTGCATGCCCTTCAGGTTTCTTGGAAATAAGATCTACTGGAAGGAGGTGGGCATCGATGCCTCCGATGTCCAACTTATTGCAAAGCAAAAAGTTTGGGCTGCAACCGACACCAAAGCCCACAACTAGGCCTTCAACAATGTTAATGGATACATCTTTACTTGGAAACAACTATGGCCTATTTTAGCCCACAAGTTTGATCTTCCCTTTGTAGGCTGTTGCACTTTCAAAACAAGCTTGTAGCTATTATTTTTAATCTTTTTTTGACTCTCGTAGAATTGCAAACCTTGCACAAACAAAGATACACAGACTAGGCACAAACATAAAGGAACATAGCAATTCTATAAATAATAGAGTGGAACAGGGAAAGTAAAAAGGGATCATAAACTAGTCATGCTGCTACTCAAAGAAATTTTATTCCTTTTATCTCAAAAAATATTTGTCTATTACATTCGTGAAGCATATATACATACATAGGAAACTTTGAGAAGACAAGAGAAGTCTATGGTGGAGAAGCTTCTCGAATTCATTTTCATAGAGCAAAAAATGGCTATTCTAAAATGGTCTATCTACTATATACATCCGCATTTAATGGGGATAGTTGGGATTATTTTTCAACACTCCCCCTTAATCACAACTGCTACTAACATCCATGATGCCCAAGTTGTCTCATTGATAAACAAAATTCTTCTTTCCCAATGGTTTGGTAAATATGGTTGCATATTGATCTTCAGACCTGTAATGTTCCAAAATAATTTCTCCATGGGACCAAGCCATCCTCGCCCTGCTCATGCTTCTAATATGCTCCTCCAAAACATCCCCTGCCTCATTTCCCTTGACTTTAACTCTCACTTACTTAGAACCTTTACTCAGGAGGAAATAAAAAATGCTCTTTTTTCGATTTCGATAGACAAAGCCCCTGGTCCTAATGGGTTCCTCCTTGATTATTTTAATGTTAATGGGATACTATTGGCCATGACATCATTGTTGCTATCCAAGAAGTCCAAAAGGATAAAATTTTACCAAAATATGTCAATTCCACATTTTTTGCCCTCATCCCAAAGTCTCCTAAAGCTAGGTCTCTCTTTGAATTTAGACCTATTAGCCTTTGCAATGTTATTTACAAAATCATCTCTAAAGTCATTTCCAATAGGATGAAGGAAATCCTTCATCTCATCATTGACCCCTACCAAGGTAGCTCTATTCAAGGGAGACTCATCACTGATGGCATCATTACCATCCATGACCTCATCCACTCTATCTCCAAGAGTAAAAAGGCTAGTCTCTTCCTCAAGCTTGATATGAATAAAACCTTCAATAGAGTTTCATGGGAGTTTCTCTTTGTTGTACTCTATAAATTTGGTTTTCACGATGATTGGATTGCACTTATTAAGGAATGTCTTACTTTAGTGTGGTTCTCTATCATTGTTAATGGATCAGTTGTAGAGTATTTCAAAAGTTTTAGAGGCCTAAGATAGGGTGATCCTCTATCACCTTTCCTTTTCATCATTCTCAAAGAGTCACTTGGAAGATCCCTTAAAGTATCCTTCTCACAAGGAGCTATCTCAGGAATCAAGGCTTCATCAATACTCAACCCCATCACTCATCAATAGTTCATTGACAACACCAACTTGGCCATGTTGTCATTAATCCCTAAAGCTAAAGCTATCAAATCCATTCTAAACCTTTATGAAGAAGTTGCAAGGCAAAAATTCAATTTCATTAAAAAAAAAAAAATCCTTAACACGCCCATGGATAGACAACTCAAGATAGCCAAGATTCTAGGTTGCACCATCTCTTGCTTTCCTTCTATTTATCTTGGCCTTCCCCTCTTCTCTGGCATTTTGTTTGAGAACATGTGGAACAATGTCATCGAAAGACTTCATAAAAATATTTTTAGATGGAAAGGGGCCCTTCTCAGTCAAGCAGCCAAAGCCACTCTAGTTCAAGCTTATCTTCAAAGCATCCCAGTCTTCTTCATGTCTATTTTCAAGGCCCCAACTTCCATCTATCAAACGATTGAGAAAATTCAAAAAATATTCTTGTGGTTAGGGCTCGATAATCGAAGACGGTTTCCATTAGTAGCTTGGGATAAAATATTCTCTAAGAAATATCAAGGTGGTCTAGGTTTTAGGAAGGTCAGTAAAATGAACATGGCCCTCATAGCCAAGCAACACTGGAGAATCCTCACCAATGAGAAGTTAGCATGGGATGACATCATCAAAAGCAAATATCTTTAGCATAACAAACTTCTGGATATTGGGCCCCTCCTAGGTGGGTCCACATTCTAGAAATTTGTCATTAAATCCAGATTCATTATAAGAAAAGGGCTCAAATGGAATTTAGGCAATGAGAGCAACATCAATTTTTGGAAGGACCCCTAGCTGACAGATCAACCCCTGATTGATGACCCTAATATGGACATCATAAAGCCCTTCAAATACCACCTCTTTTGGGATAAATTTTACAATTTTATCAATTCCATTCATCAAATAAGGGTTTGGAAAATCATCCCCCTAAGAAACTTGAATGATGATCAAGTTGGTGCTGCTAGGACCTTGTCGGACCTTCTAAGAAATTGTGTCATTCCCAATGTTAACTCCAAAGATACTCCTTTTTGGAAAGCCTATGAAAATGACCAATTCTCAATTAAGTTTACCTACTATATCTTTGATGGTCCTTTTGATAAATGGTTCCTTTCCAAACTCATTTGGCTAAAGTACCTCATTTGCAAAATTATTTTTTTCTTTTGTCTCATGGTCCAAAATTAAAATTTTGACCATTGATAATCTCTTAACTAGAGGTATGATCATCCCAAACCACTATTACCTATGTCATTCTATATGGGAATCCTTGCACCACCTTTTCCTTGAATGTCCCTTCTCCATTAGCGTCTTGTGCCTCATTTTCAAGATGTTCAACATAGCTTTGATTCAACCCAACACTATCTTGGAGTTATGTATCCAATGGCCCAATCCCTTCTTGAATCCCTACCTCAAATATTTATGATCCTTATTCCTTTGGAAATTCTAGAAAGAAAGAAATTCTAGAGCCTTTTCCAACATCTCTAGGGATCCCCTCTCAATTGGAAACCATGTGCTCTCTACTACCATTGAAAACTTAAATTTGGTACCCTCTTTTGAGTCCCTTGGATTAGGCTTAGAGTCTAGGATGGTTGCCTTACTCAACCTTTAACTAGATCTTTCTCATCCTTCCATGCCTCCTATTAATAGAGCTATTTTCAAGTGGTCTTCACCCCCTATTGGCTAGATTAAGCTCAAATTTGATGGAGCAGCCAAAGGAAACCCTAGAAAAGCTAGAGCTAGAGGCATATTCAGATATGATCATAGGAGAATCATTCTTGCATATGCAAAAAATATTGTCATCCGAATAAATCATGTAGTTGAAGCCAGAGCTCTATATCAAGGGTTATCTTTCCTGGATGATCTATGGCCCAACAAAATCATCATTGAAGGAGATTCTATTAACATCATTAACTACCTCAAAGAAACTCAGAGGGTAGCTTGAAATGTTTACAACCTCATTGAAGAATCCAAGAGGTACCTCCATAATCATAACAATATCATCATCCAACATGTGTATAGGGAAGGCAACATAGCTACTAACATCTTGGCTAACTTGGGCTTGTTTCAAGAAACTATCCACATGTGGCATGACAACTTCCTTCAATCCCTCTATGATCCCACACATCATGAAGGTATCTCTTTGTTGTAGTGTTGTGTTGTGGTTCAACATCATTTCAAGGTTTTGTGGGTTTTGTTGTGGAGCCCACACCCTTTGCCCCCCTTCTTATCCATATGGTAGTTAGTCTGAGCTCACCTATTCGAAGTGGCTTCTTGTGACCCCACCCAAGCTTAAAGATCATTCTCATCCCATGGAGGTAATCCCATCTACTTTGCTAGTTTCCTAAGCACCCATATATCAGTCATATTCTTTTCATGATAGGTTGGCCCATGAGATTACCCATGCCATTTCAAATATCCAAGGCCATATTTATTGCCCTTTTGAACCTAATCATTCCCAAGAAGTGCGTTCAACCAATCTCACCTCCATCCCACGTGGGTTCACTCATGATTTTAGAAACCTTCCCAAGGTAGTCCTTTGCATCATTGGTTGCATCACTACCAAGTTTGATTTGGCACATGAGGCTAAGCTTTGGATTGTTTCTTGGTATAATTTCAATAATCAACAGCTCCCAAGCATGACTATTTCTAGAAGTTTTGGCATGTGTATCTAGAAATCCCTTGCCTGTTCATTTTCCTCCAACTCTAAGCACTTTATATGTGACCCTTGCTGCAAAATATTTTTCTTCAAGTCCTTATTCAAGGTGTGTGCTCAGTGGATTTTTCTTTGCTTGTTTGGCTTCAGGCCTACATTATCCCATGATGGCACTCTTGGAGCCAAAATATCTATAGATCGACCCCATTGTTGAAGATATCCTCGACACCCATGGGTTCTCTCCTTTCCTCAAGAAATTTAATGGAAGTGACCCTGATCTCTCACTTGAGTTAACCCAGTCTTGGAATGATGGTAGAGTCATGATATGTGGCCTCAATTTCACTAACAATGTTTGAATGCTTGTTGAGGTGACATGCCTTCTTGATGACGAGAGATAGTTCAGTATGACAAGCACTCGCTAGCTGATGAGGTGAGATTCTTCAGAGATAAGGGCAAAAATATTGGAAGGGAGAAGGGAGGTATCATTAGAGGGTCCCTCCCTAAGCCATGGAATATAGTCATCCTTCCCATCCTACAATATTTCATGATCAATGAGATCAAGTCCCCCCTCAAAAGTTTTCATTTATCCTTCCTAAACCATCTCAGGGACATTAAGGCCATCAATGTGCCAAACTACCTATTCAAATCATTGGAGTGCTCTATCTACAATATCAAGAAGGGAACCTCCACTCACCCAGTGCACCAAGACCTTCACTTTATTTTGTATAGGCATGCCCTCCAAAATAAGGCTCAAAAAGCCATCATTTCTTGTGTTGGCAGCCCACCTGCATACCCTTCTATTCTGGTCTCAAGCCATGGGAGCCCTCTTCCTAACACTTTTATCGATGATGATCTTCTAAATAATACCTTTGGTGAGACCACCAATTCTAGGAGGAAGTTAGACTTTGGCTCCAACTCTAGAAATACTCCTCCTTCTATTAGAATGGAGGCTTGGTGTCATTCTTCAAGGAGAAAAACCCAATTAGGAAAGAGAAAATCATCTATTACCATAGAGAACGATCATGAGAAGTTGGATAACTCACCTGTGCTATAGAAGAAACCAAATTTTGATGGCATCCTTGCTCACTCTTCATATCATAAGGGAGAAACTCATTTTTGTATCCACCTTTGTAAAAGGTTCGAGGTCCCTTTCAAAACCCCTTCCTCCAATCAATAAAAAATGATACTTTATGTACTTCCTTATTGTAAAACTCACATGTTTACCTTTTAAAGGGCTTATTAGGATTATTTTCATTCTAATTTGGATTCTTATCATTTTGATCTTTGATAACTACTTCTTTTACAATTCCTTGTTTGAAGAAATATTTCCCTTATGACTCTATCTTATTGCCTAATGATGAAAAAGTACTTGTATATCTCATAAATTGGTGGTGTAGGAGAATTAGGAAATTAAACATGAAGCATCTCAAACACAACCACAACTATCTCATATGTCTCTAAAATATTGTTGAAGATAATATTTAGTTCAACATTCTTCTCATTGTCTAATAGCTTCATGAATTTCTCTTATTACCTTTAAATATTCCTCTATCAATCTAGATATCATATTGTAATTTTTTTGATTGACTAATGTACTCATCAACAATATCAAAAGTTTCCATAGTTAAAGCAACAATCTCTACCTTCAAGCTCCTAATATTTGTAGAACCATTGTGATCACACAATCCCTAAAACTCACCAAGTAGTTTTATGGGATCCGTGTTGTTGCTAACATGAGTGTCATGAATATTTTTAAAATAAAGAGCTATCACATCAAGAGACTCATCTTTCATATTCCTATACAACTACTTTTATTTTGAATTAGAAGCATGAGATTCTTCATTCACATATTTGAGTAACCCCTTACTCTAGAGCAAAGCTTCAATATTTATTTTCTTGGTAGCATAGTTTGGAAAATTTAGTAAGGGCACATGTTAATATATAATTATCATACAAATATACAAAATCCTACATGTAGTTTTATTTATAAACAACACCACCAATATAGAGATCTTGAAAAATCATGCAATTTGAGAAGAAGGGGCTCAAAACACTTCTTTATACAAATGTTATGGCCCCCAAAATATTGGCCAAAAAATATACAAAATACCTCTAAAAAATAAAAATAATACCTACAATGAGTAGGAGCCCTCCATGTGGCACTGCATGTGTGGTTGAGGGGATGCCAATTTTGTGCTAGTGTACCAACAAAAAAGGTGATACCACTTGACACAATTAGGGGATTTTCAATTGTGTATTGACTATGAAGGCTATTGGATAGAGAAAATGATCAATATTGTGCTACTTGTTGCACTCTAATTTTAACTACAATCTACAAACCATATTATGATCCTTATCACATCTTGATTTGATTTGAAATCCATGCTTTTCCAAGTCTATTGTTGATTGTGTGACTATATGGTCATTGGGTTTTATGAGTTGGTAGAATGTAATTGGTCAAACCTATATTTATATTGCTATGTCAATTGCCACCCTAGTTGGCACATTACCTACCATGTTAGTTGTATGGACCATCACATCAACTACCATGTCACCTACCATGTTATTTGTCACACCATCTATATGGACTACCATGCCAGGTGTATGGAATTCCATATCATTAGGTTCCATGTAATTATATCCTATGTTAGCTTGGATGGTTGGAAAATTTGTGACATTAGTAGGTTCCATGTAATTAGATCCTATGTTAGCTTGTATGATTAGAAAATTTATGACATCATCAAGTACCACATCATCATGCTATGCCATGTCATTAATAGAAGTCATGTTGATGTTATCTATTATGATTAAATATTCTAGCAAGGGAGGTTTAAACCATGAACCTCCAAGTCTCAATGTCTAATGAAAGTATATTCTAGCCATAAGGGAAGAGGTGACTCTAAAAACATAAGGTGATTCCTTTGATTTTAGCCCTTGTTTGCAATTCAAATGTATTTCTTCTTGTATACATTTGACACCAACACACATCATGTTGACATAGGAACATGTTTTTCCCATTTATTATAGGGAATATTCCCTAGAATATTTCTTAAATTTAATTTTAGATTTTTACATCTTGGAGGAAAAGAGCAAACTTTCAACATGGAAAAAATGGTACCCATAAGAAAAATGAAAAAAAAACATTGAACTAAGACCCTCCTAAAATTTCACAAGGATCCTATAAATGTTAATGGTTTCTTTGTATCTATCATGCTTTTCCCTAGATAAACTTTTTTCAAATGCAACTAATCAAGAAATATTCCAATGCCTTTATAGCAAATATATTATCAAACCATTTTAACAACTTTGTCAAGTGACTCGAAGGCCTTTGCCATGCATAGATGCCTACAAATGATGTCTTTGGTGCTAGGGATATATGGAAAAATGTTCAATCTCTTATTTTATTCTTTCATGGAAACAAATTAGTCCATCATCTCATTTCTGCTACTATTGGACATACAATACTAAAAGAGAAAAGGAAAAGGATTTTTGAAAAAAATCATAAAAGACAAATGAGTTTTTTAATTCATGAGAAACTCAATCCTAAATTTAGGGTATCTATTTGATTAGACATTAAAATTAAAAAGGATTGAGTGGTAATAAGAGGAATAAAATATCCTATCAATGAAAAATTCTCTTAGAGTAAATCTATTGAATCCAATGAGACCCTTACAATCCAAGTCTACCTAGGGTTTTATTAGAAAATACTTTTTCCAATTTTATCAACTTATAAAAAATATTTTGGATGCTCCCAATTTCAAGTTACATTTATGTCAACATCAAGTAGCCATCGTTTAGGTTTAAAATAATAAAATATTACAAATATTGTTTTCAAGGTTTACAAGGGCCCAAAGAGCTTATACATATAATACAATACAAACCCATCATGGCCTCAAGTGAAGATTAATAACCAAATATTTCAACATTGGGAATGTAAATACAATAGAAGTTAGTCACTTGGACATAGACATTTCAACTCTTACAATGATTTGAGTTTGATAATATTAAAGAGTATATTGCTAGCTTCAAGGCATTAAGAATAGATATCATATATTTTGAGGTCACAAAGAAAACTATTTCGAATGTGTTTAAAAATTATCATCAATATCTCTTCTTCATTTCAAATGGTTCAATTAGTGATTCATGGTACACTTTTGTTATTTATGAAGCATAATATTCTAACCCTTAATGAACTCTTCTCTCTTCAAGTTATTTCTAAAGTAGCTCTAAAGAAGTAGAATGACTCTCCTCATGACCAAGACCATAAAAAGTGCTCTCAAATGTAT
This sequence comes from Wollemia nobilis, assembly GCA_028583015.1. Lineage (NCBI taxonomy): Eukaryota > Viridiplantae > Streptophyta > Pinopsida > Araucariales > Araucariaceae > Wollemia > Wollemia nobilis. The sequence continues at coordinate 3,904,214 of JAQPPZ010016984.1, forward strand.
TGATATGAATATATTGTTGAAGAATATTATATAATTTGATAATGTGTTAAAGTACCCCCATGGTACATTTGTACATTTGTAAATATTAGATTAGGGTGTGAGTTATTAGATTATAGAGTGTGATTTATATTTCCATTAAGTATGTGTCAATGTATAAGATGAGTCCAGGTGTAATGTAATTAAGTGTGCAAGTGTGTAACATGTGAGAGTGTGCAATGTGTCATATAAGAAAGTCAAGAGTCATGTGTATGAGTCAAGTATATAAGTGAAGATACACATGATATGTGTCAAGATGTAAACTGAAGAGACATGAGAGGTTTGTCATGTATGAAGAATAGTAAAGGATGCATCTCCCATATATGTGAGGCCAACAAAATTCAAAGTATTGAAAGATCATGTAAGGCTATATTATGGAGTAGGGTTATGCATAAGGGGTTGGACCCAAAATGTAATTGTAAAAAAATGGTGAATCCTAATCGAAATCAAGGTGAATCCTAAGAAAATTAAATCAATCATCTTCACACCAAAATTTGGGGGTATTTGAAGCTCTAAAAAGTAAGGTCATATTTGGGATAAATTTTAACCTATTAAATCACCTTATAACTTCATAAAAACACCACCATTAGATCAGGCTCAAAAAGAGCTTTCCAACGAGTACAAATATTCCTATGTTTGGATATATATTGTGGTGAATTGACCCTAAGAAAAAATTGGTCCCAAAAATTTTAGGTGAATGGGCCGACATCGAGGGTCCTCATATTCACCAATTTCCAATTTAGGAAATCCTAATATTCATCAATTTGTGAATATTCACCACTATGCACAACCCTGTTATGGAGATAAAGCTCCACGTATTATATAAAAAAATAATGCTCATCTAAATATTGAATAAATACAAGAGATCTTGTATATTTGAACAATAATATTGTATGTTTGTTTTTGCATATTATTGTTATTTCATGAATCTTATATTCATTGATATTGATTAGATTGATTGAATGGTCTAATATTGAGTTTGATTAAGCTCCTGTATATTGGGACCTATCATTTAATTTGGCTAAAAATCCATCAATTGTATCAGAGCCACACATCCTCACTCTATATCAAAATAAATTCTAGTGTGAATTTAATTGATAGTGCACCGAGGAGAAGATAAAATAAAGGGTTGATTTCACCCTAAAGTTAAGGGAAATTTTGAGTTGATAATAGCACCCAAGATTCTAGAGAAGAGAAATTTTTAATGAAAGCCAACTTGAGGAAGACAAACATCAAAGAAGTTGAGTGTTTTTTGGAAGCCAAGCTAAAATATAGTGAAGAAACTGGTGAAAGCATGGAGAAGCCAAACTATGGTAAAGCCTAAAGACCAAAAAGAAGAACTAGTTCATGGACTATAAACAAGAAAGAATAGTGCTAGGCTATAAGCTGAAATTTTATGTAAATGTAGTGAAAAATCTAAAGTACTCATGTGGAATCAATATTGAATATTTCCATGAGCAAGACAAATTATTGAGTGCCTGTGCAAGTTGAGGTAGAACTGACAGAATAGAAAAGCAAAGGTAAAAGTAGTGAGCACCTATGTAATTCAAATCATCATTGAGAAGCATCATGTTTGAAGCTCAACTATAGATTGAAGGACATTGAAGCACTAAGGAGATGGAATTCAAAATGCCAAAGACTGAGAAGTCAATTGAGAGCAATATTGATTGTGCTTGAAGAGGAAAAGTCTCATATTCGAAACATTAATTATACATGAGAAACATGAGTGAATGAATGAACTCTTCAGCTAATTCTTCCATTTGTAAAGTGGACATTAAGGGCCTTTTTTCAGTCATATCAGCCTACTTCGTATAGGAGGATGGGGAAGAGGATTGGTTTCCAGTTAACATAATTTGGTTTAAAAACCTTACCACCAAAATCAATTTCTTTTTTTGGTTGATTTCCCAAAATAAGATCCTTACAATTAAAATCTCCACAAAAGAGGTTTTCCCATTCTGAATTCTGAATAGATACAACCTATGTGAAGTAGCCTAGGAGAATTCCAACCACTTATTTCTTAAATTTCCATTTTCCCTAAATGTTTTCTCCCTTCTCCTTAGAAGCCTTGACATTGTTTAGATCTTGCCCAATAACATTTTTCTTATTTTTGCATGCAATGGACCTCCCCTTTTCTTAGTCCTAAGCTCAAAATATTTTGGTCTTTCTATATGACTCATTAATTTTGGAAATTTGGAATGAAATAAATAATAGAGTTTTCCAAAACATAAAAAAGGATCCTAAGTTGGTGGAAATAAGAATTTCCAATGTTCTAAAAGAAAATGTTTTAATGATGTCCTTCCATGATGAGAAGTGGTCTAAAAGTGAATCCATCAATGTTGCCCTTTTAGGGCTTCAAGGAAGTGAAGCCTCCCCACCCCTTCCTTTCTCTCACCCCCATTCCTTAGTCACATGAGACCCTTTGCCTCAAGGATAGATAAAACTAAACTTTGATGGGGCTACCAAAGGTAATCTGAGCAATTATAGTGTTGGAGAGCTTATAAGAAATGATAAAGGAAATATCCTCTTAGCCTATGATGATAATTTAGGGGTTCAATCAAGATTTTTTGCTAAAGTGATAGCTCTCTTTCAAGGAGTTCTGCTTCTAGAAAATTTGGGCCCTAAAAGGGTGATTATTGAAGGGGAACCTTTTTTCATTATCAATATTTCCAAAGGACTCCAACCTCCAAACTAAAACATTGAAGACTTAATGGAAGAAGTCAATATTTATCTGTAGAATATGGAGAGCCTTCAGTTCAATCATGTATTCAAATAAGGGAATAGGAAATCTGATTTTTTGGTGAACATGGGCATTCTTTAGAACTCCCTCCACATTTGGGTTGATAGATTCCCCAAAGAGATTTTACTTTTGAATGCTATTACCTAAATATGTTGAGTTGTCCCCCCTATCCACTAGGCTTTGAGCAGTTGGAAGCACCCCTTTCTCTCACTTGGTAGGAGAGGTTTTAGTAAGGATCACATTTCCATTTACTTTTACATTTACCTTGTTATTCGATGAGGGTCCTTTTCTCTTACTTCTTTTAATTTTTATAATTTTCATACCCCTTTCCCCTTAGTGGTGTTGATGACATGTCAATCATCGGCAAGGAAATTCAAATTGGGAATTTTAACCTAAAACTTTTTAATTCAGTCTGAGGAAGATCTTGTTGTCATCCTCTATTGCCTTTTCAAGACCTATATTCTGAATCACATGTGGGCCTTGAAATTCATGCTTTCCAATTTCAATAGTGTAATGGAGGTGAAACCTCAACAAAAAAGAATTATGAAATTCCTCCTTGGAGTCCCCCTTCATGGTAGTTCCAAGTAGTAATCTTGTTGACCTAAAAGTCCTCATGAAATCCCTACACAGGATGAACATTATGACAACAATGCTAATGGAGGAGGTGGTAAACCATTTGGAGGACTTCCAAAAAAAAGGTGGTGAATCCTAGTCCCAGTAAGTTGTGGCTTACTTGGTAGTTGTTTTGTTTGGATGGGTGGTTCTTTTCCCACCTCTCTCTATTCCTTTTTCTTTTGCACTTCCACTCCCTTTTGGACTTGGGGACTATTGGTTTTTTCTTCCCCTCTTTGGATCTCCTCTTCTTTGTTGTTTTTCTACATGTGGTAGTTTTAGGTTTAATCCTAGCTCTTAGGAGCAGTTCCTCTTGCTTTCTTCTCATTATTTTATTGTATATTCTTCTCTACTATTTGTAGAAGGTTTGGGAGTCCTTTCAAAATCCCTTTTTTATGCATAATAAAAAAATGTTGCATGCCTAGAGTAATCATTCACCCTGACTTGACTGAAGTGCCCTAACATGGTTAAAGCACTTAGACATATTTGACGAGGTTGAAAAAGACTAAGTGTGGATATAAAAAGGAGGTAAGGTTTGTCATTTAATTTTTGGGTGAAAATTATTTCAATTTATTGAGTGCATAATTTTAGGAGTCATAAGGAGCAAATTTAAATAGTCATTTGACTAATGCTTTAGGATAAATAAGGTGAATATAAACATTGATAAAAAAATAATTGAAATGGAGAGATAAGGATTATTTGAATATTGATTAATGAATGAAAGAATGAAGCTAAAATAAAAAATGATGAAATCTAAAGTTTGATCAAGATTGATGAATGCAAAATTAATTATTATTACAAATTGAAATTTGAAAAGTTAATTGATTTGAAGATTAATAAAGATTAAATATTTAAAAGAATTTGATATTGATTGTTTGAACACATTGATTGAAGAAATTATTGATTGTTTGAATTAAAATTTTGGAGAAATAAGGATTTCCACATCAAAGGATTTCACTATGCAAGAAATTATGATAAATGTGTTTTCATAAGATAGTGAAGAGATGTTAAAAAATCTAAAATTCTATACTCAAAATCTGATGGACAATTTTGATGAGAAAAATGATATACTAGACAACTTGAAGAAAAAATTGTCTTCAATTCTCAAAACTATAAAAGATGAAAATTTTACAACATTTGTCAACTATCTTCATGAAAACCTCTTTGGAGCATGGTGGAATTCTCAAATTCTATTATATTACTTACTTATGTAGGCATAGTGATGTACATGGCATTAGTTACTTTTAAGCTTTATCAAGAAAAAAGACAAGAAAGAAAAACTAAAATGAGAAATGCCAGTTGTGATACAATTGATTTGAATGAAGGTGAAGAATGTCCAAAATATGAACAAAATAATATGTTGATGAATTCAACATATGCTGAATATGCTGACTTTAATATGGAATCTTTAAATTCCAATATTCATAGAATATATTATTGTGATGACTTGCTAATTCATTATATAGAAGTCATACAAGCAACCATACCATGATTGAATATAAAGATAATAAGATCAAAGAAGAAGAGCAAAGCAAAGAACTAAAGAAAGAATAAAATTAAAAGGGCAATTTAGTCCAATAAATTCAAGAGACAAAAGAAGTTGAAAAAGAAATTAGAGCCCTTACATAGATGAAGATCAAATTGAAGAGGATGAAAATGAAGATCATCCAAAAATTCCTAATGACACTAATGTTTCAGATAATAAAATAAAAGTAGCAAAAAACAAGACTACAAAATAGAGGAAAAGAGAAAATTAAAATGCAAATCATTCCAAAATTGTAAACTTTGTAAGAGAACCAAACCAAAAATAGACCATGAAAATAAAATTCAAGTACACTATGGATGGATCAAGAAATCAAACGGGAATAGAATCATCTATATGTTAAAATGTTTTATGGTCACAAAGAAATTCTAATAAATACTACAAGAAACAAGTTAGTAGATCAACGCCAAAATCTCAAGTAGTTCTAGAGTTAAAGCAGAAGGACAAAGACTAGAATTAGAGATTGAAGACTAAAGTCTTCAAAACCAAATAATGTAATACAATGACATGCTAGAGAATATTACATTATTTGATAATGTGTTAATGTACCCCTATGTTACATTTTTATATTTGTAAATATTAGATTAGGATTGAGTTATTAGATTAGAGAGTGTGATTTATATTTCCCTTAAGTATGTGTCAATGTGTAGGATGAGTCCAAGTGTCATGTAATAAAGTGTGTAATATGTGAGAGTGCGCAATGTGTCATATAAGTAAGTCAATTCATGTGTGTATGTGTCAAGTATACAAGTGAAGAGACACGTGATATGTATCAAGATGTAAATTAAAGAGACATGAGAGATCATATGTGAAGAATAGGAAAGGATGCATCTCCTAAATATGTGAGGAAAGCAATAGTCAAAGTATTGAAAACTTATGTAAAGTTATTTTATGGACACAAATATTTATGTATTGTATAAATGAAGAATACTCATGTGAGTATTGAAGAAATACAAGAGATCTTATATATTTGACAATAATATTGTAAGTTTGTTTTTGCATATTATTGTTATTTAACGAATGTTATATTTATTGATATTAATCAGATTGGTCGAATGCTCTAATATTGAGTTTGATTAATATCCTAGATATTGGGACCTATGATTTAATCTGGCTAAAATTCCATCAGATCATGTGTTTTATGGATAAGTCAAATCCTTCAAAGAAGATAAAAAATACTTTAAAACTATGTAAGGAAAAAGGTCATCTTATCAAGAATTTTCTTATGAGATTAAAGAATATTAAAGTGTAGTGTAAGAAGTCTAGATATAATATAGTCTTTCTATAGGATAACAAGGTATATTCCAATGGGTTATCTTTTTATAAAATTTAATTGATGTGGTAGAGCTTCCAATATAGAGGTAGATATTTATTGTCTTCTATCCTTGTACCCTGAATTTAGATTATGCAAGTGTTGAGATGTGTAGTCTATTATTTTTTGGCAAATCCAATATTTCATAATATAATTTATTGGATAAGCCTATGGGATAACATTGTGTGGTATGATATGGAGTTTATTGTATAAGCTTATAGGTCTATATATCACATTGGAACATGAAGCTTTGTAATTCTACATAATAACATATTGATTAAATATTTCTTAGGACTAAGAGAATTACTAGAGGTATTTATATACCTCTTCCATTGATCCATTACATCAATTTATGATCAATTAGTTATCATTTGCGTTGGGAACCTAAAATAATCCTCTCATATTTGTATTCCTTTTTTTTAAATCTCTCTATTCCTATTTAACTATATGATTTGAATAATGTATGTTTCTTATTATTCTATAAACTATTATGAGCTCTAACAAATATAATGTATATTGTGCATTTTTCTAGTTGTTTATAGCCCTTGTTGTTCATTAGATAAAGGACCCTTAGGATTTTCACTAAAGATAAGTCTCAAGGACATTGAAGGTGGAGGAAACAAGGCATAGATAATACATGAACTTATCAATGTATAAGTATGCACTTTTATTGTATGCTCATTGCATTTTCTACCTACAAATAGGTAGGAGTAGAATTGAATAGAAATGCAACTATTTTCTAAAACATTTAATATTAAAACCAAAAATAACCAACCATAACTATCAATTAGCAAAATCAAAATGATTACAAAGTAAGCTTATAAACCATGATATGGCTCATTATCTCTTCCATATGCTTTATATAAACTTATAGGATTTTAATATCAAAGACATCTCACTATTACAAATTGACACAAGTTGTATCACTATTCAAATTAGAACACCACTATGCTAAATAAGATAAATCATAATGTAAACTAGAACACATTATACCAAATACAAAATGACCAATAAATCTAACTAGGATAACTCATATCAAGGATTGTAATGTTTTTTAATAGTTGCTTAGTTAATATCTTTTACTTTTTATAGTTATGAGTATTTAATTATTTTAAAGTTGGATTTATTCTATTCTATCTATCTATTTTTTTTTAAAAAAAATATATATATATATATATATATAATTTATTTATTTGTTAGTAAAATTATATATAATCCCTAAGATAGTTGGAGCAAAGGATTTCAAATATTACAAACCCATCAGCTTGTGTAACACCTTATATAAGATCTTGATGAAGGTTCTTGCTAATAGGTTAAATATTTTCTTGCCTACCCTAGTTAATAAAGCCTAGAGTAGTTTTGTGGTAGGGAGACAAATCTTAGATGGAATTATAGCAGTTCATGAATTGATTTACTTAGCAGATAAAAGTGGGAGACCTGGATATTCCTTAAACTTGATATGAATAAGGTATATGATAGGGTGTCTTGGGATTTCCTTTTAAAAGTGTTGGCTAAATTTGGGTTTGACCAAAGGTGGATCAACCTAGTTAAGGCATGTATTTCTTCTATGAAATTCTCTATCATTATTAATGGGTCTCGTACTGACTATTATATAAGTTGTAGAGGCATATGCCAAGGTGATCCACTATCTCCATATCACTTTATTTTGATGGCTAAAGCACTAGGAAGGTCTATTAAGGCAAAGGTTGTGATTGAAGGTTTGATATCTCACCATCAATTTATAGATGAAACTCTTTTTTCTTTTCTTACCTATGTCCCTTAGGCCAAAATGATAAAGGAAATTCTTCTATCCTTTGAAAAGGTAGTAGGTCAAAAAATAAACTTTTTGAAGAGTAAGATCTTTTTGAATCCTCCTCCCTCTAGGTAGAGGAATATTACTCATATCCTAGGGTGCGAGATTGTAGTTTTCCTAGCTCTCTATCTTGGAATACCATTATTTAAAGGAAGTATCAAGGAGAACCTTTGGGATCCAGTAGTGGAAAGAGTCCAAAAGAAGATTATTGGGTGGAAATAAACCCTCCTCAGTCAAGCAAGGAAGGCTTTGCTAGTTGAACAACTCCTTAAAGCATCCCTACTTATTTCATGTCTCTCTTTAGAATTCCTAATAAAATTTTACAAAAAATTGAACACATCCAAAAATATTTTCTATGGTCGGGCTCAGAAGAAAGGAAGAAATTACATCTGGTCTCTTGGGAGCAAGTTTGTAGTAGGAATGAACATGGAGGTTTGGGTCTTAGGAATATGCTCCAAATGAATAAAGCTCTCTTGGAAAAGCAAGGTTGGAAGCTAACTGACTAGGATAATGTGGGTTGGGTCCACATTCTAATGGCAAAATATATGCATCGGAGAGAAAAAAATTTGGACCCTCTTCCACCCTCAGGATCCACTTTTTGGGAGAGCATGCTAAAGTCAAGTCCTACAATTATGAGGGGATGCAAATGGAATATGGGAAGTGGGAAAAGGATTGAGTTCTAGAAATATCCTTGGCTTCTAGACTGACCCCTTTCCCTATACCCAAATTTGGCTAGTGTGGAGCCTAAAATCAGAATCATCTTTGGGTCAAAAATAGCTAACTTTATTGAATCCTTGAATGGAAACAAGAAATGGAAAACCTTGGTAACTTCTAACTTCTATCAGGCTAAGAAGGAGGCTTGGAATTTTATTTTTGATAAGTTGAAATTTTAGGTCATCAAGAGTGGGGATGAGGAGGATACATTGTTTTGGAAGGGTGAAAAATATGGTCCCTTCTTAGTAAAGCTTGCCTATGCTATTTTGGATGCTAACTACCAGTCTTGGCTCCCCTCTTTTAAAATATGGTTTAAGGGTCTTACTCCCAAGATTAATGTCTTCTTTTGGCTTGTTATCTAGAACAAGATCCTAACTTTAGAAAACCTTTATAAAATGGGTATGTACCTACCTAATAGATGTTATTTATGTGGATCTTGTGTTGATTCCTCTAACCATATTTCTTTCAATGCTCCTTTTTCTTGGATGTATTGAGAGCTTGGGAGTCTATTGGGTTACCCCAAACCTTCTATCAAATTTTTGTATTCAGTGGGTTCCCCCCTTCTTTGCTCCTAGATTGATTTTTTTTTATCTTTAGCCTACCTCATTTTTTTGGAGTATTTGGAAGGAAAGAAACAATGGGGCTTTCAAGAATTCTAACAGGGATGTGGCTATAATTTATTCTAGAGCCATCTCAAGTGTGGTGGAGAATATATTTAGCCTTCAATGGGACTTGACTGGTGGTTGATAAAAGGAGGAGGGGTTGGAGTTGAAGCTAGGTTTCCAACGTAGGTCAAGGGTTAACGAGCAGGCAGTGGTTAACTTAATATCCCAAACCAAATGGGAACCACCTCCACCAGGATGGATCAAATTTAACTTTTATGGGGCATCTAAAGGTAATATTGGGATGTGTTTAGAAATGATAGAGGTGGGATTATCTTGGCATTCTCTAAGAATTTGGATTTCCAGACCTACCACTTCACGGAGGCTAGAGCTCTTTACCAAGGAATGACTCTTTTGGAGTCTCTAGACTATAGAAAGGTGATTATTGAAGGAGACTCCCTAAAAATTATTAATGTTATTAAAGTATCTCAATCCCCTAGTTAGAACATAGCTAATATGATTTTAGAGGCCAAAAGAATAATCCAAACTTGGGAGGAAGTCCAAATTAATCATATATTTAGAGAAGGAAATGGGTCTACAGATTTCTTGGAAAACCTTGGTTTGCTCCAAAATGGAACCTCTATGTGGAGGAGGGACTTCCTCCAAGGTCTCTTGTAGTTGGATAGTGAGTCTTGAGATGATGTTAATAATTGATGTAGTAATAGTTTTGTGTAGGGGTGTGATTTATTCTTCCCTTATCAATCAGGAGATCACTACAAAATTAATCTTTGATTCTTATAGTCTGTGTGATAGGGGAAGCTCCTCATATTGTCAAAATTCCTTTATTTTTGAATTCTATATTTTTGGTGCCAAACTCTTATAGGGATGGACTCCTAACCAAAAGTGGCATGGTTTAGGTGGCAATTATTAATAGGTTTGGAGGTAGGGTGGTGTTTTAATTGGTGGCTAAGGTCATGTGCTAGTAATTCATACAAATCACATGGTCCATGCATAGACATCATCACCAAAGTTATTTCACTTCAAGATCCCTATTTCATGAACAAGTAAGCCTTTTTAGATGGGAATCCTTGCTTTTATCAATTGATAAAAGGCAAGATGGTAATCATTGGCCTAGGTGGTTGTTTGGAAGCCATATAAACTTCCTTGGCATGCATGAGTTGAAGTGGTTGTTTAGAATGTGGAGAGGCCCTATTGGTTTGCACATTTGGATGTCAAGTGGCCATAAAATCCTATAGTTGATGTTGAAAATTGGCTCTAATATTCATAGAGATGGGTGCCATGATTGTAGGGGATTCTAATTATTTCAAAGGACATATGGTATGCTTCTCTTTTTTGTTACATATTCTTATTTTTTATGATCCTTTTGAAACATGAAGTGGCACTACCTCAAGGCTTCTGATACTGATGTTGGCTTGGATTGGGATGAGAGCCCTATTATCCTATTTCTAGGAAAGAGCAAGCTCTTAAATTTACCTATTTTCAATAAGATCCTAGTTTTCCCAAGTTGGATTAATTTTTAGTAGTGGGGTATTGGTTCTAATATTTTGAGGTGAAGGTTGGCTATCTTCCAATGGTCTCTTGAGGCTTCTAAATTCCTAGGTGGAGCTTTCATCATTTTGTGTTTTTCTCCTCAAGTTGGTTGCTCTATATCTCAATTATCCAAAGAGTGTAATCTATGGGTGGTATTTTGGACTATGGAGGGGATAGTCCTTGAGCCAAATTCACTTGAAGTTAAGGATGATGTAAGGAAGATATTGAGTAAAGGTGGTCTTCTATAATGTTTGTTGAAATTCCATGGTTTTAACAGAGAAATATCGAAACAAATGGCCCATTCATGGAAGAATGGGATGGAGAAAGTGGAGGGGCTTGAGTTTGAAATCTTCATTCTCTTAGTTGTGGTGTGATGGGCCTACCTTTAGATGGTGTATGCCACAATAGGAAAAATCATTCCTTGGCAAGAGAAATCAGGTACTTTCTAGGGGAGGATGAGGTCTTGTTGAATATCCATAATGATTTCCAAAGGAAAGTTCTCAAGGCTCCATGGGATAGGGTTGCTTTGGTAATTATGGAGTACTTCACATTAGGTGAGAGTAAATATATCCTATGGAGTTATCATTTCATGTTCCTAAATCAACTTTGATGCAAGAGAGTGTTTAACATACCTTCCTTTTTATTTAAGTCTTTGGAGAAGTCTATGTTGCAAGTTAAAGGTAGGAAGATTACTAATCCAATCCATCAGGGCCTGGCTTTGTTAATTTTTGAACACATCAAAAAAATCAAGGAGGTCTCAGGGAGGTTGTCCCTAATCTAACAACCCTTCAATCAGAGGTCCCTACTACTGATGATTCCCTAACTTTGTCTCACTCTAAGTCAAACAACCCTTAGGCAATGGAAGAGAATCTAGTTAGTCCTCTAATATCTTAGAGGAAACTAAAGGAAACTCTGAAGGATACAAGAGAAGCCTTAGATTCACCATTGGGAACTAGGGGTGGAACAGAAAGTGCAAGGTGGTCCAAGTGCCTCTTCGCTAAGTTGGTCAAGTCTAAGAAGACCCCAATTTTAGTTGAGAACTCATATTTAGAGGACCATGTTCTCCTGAAGAAGAAAACTAATTTCACTTTGAAGTCTACATGTTGATGGGGTAAGAAGCTCTCCAATCCATTGGATGTGACCAAAATGCCAAAATCATTTAATAAAATGATGATGGATTACAAAAATTCCCTTATTGGAACTTTGAATATGGCCATTGATTGTGCAAAAGAGATAAAATCATTGATGTATTGGAATCAAGGTGAGCCTAGGGCCTTGGAGGTAGAAATGAAAAAAGCAGAAATTGGTTCTACTGAGGCTTGAGTCCTCTCTTTCTATGGTTAATTTTGGGAGCTTTGTTGGTTGTTTGTTGTTGCTAACCCATGTTGGGTGTCTTATCTAGTCTTTGTGCTATCATTTTGGTTCTGCTCAGGATCCTAGGATCCTTTTCATCTCCAAAATCTTGTGGTCTTCTATTGGTTGTTTTATTGGCCTGCTTTGCTTATTGTTTTCCAATCGACTGGTTTCTAGTCTTTTATCTATTCTCTGTAGTCTTTGGTTTTATCCTAGATATGCAGTGTTCCTTTATTTGTAAAAGGTTTGGAGACCCTTTCAAAACCCATTCTTATAACTAATAAAAATAATTTATTTTTAATTCAAAATAGAATTTAATTGTATATTATATTTTATATTGTTTGTTGTCTTCTTCATTTCTCTATCCACAATAATCCTATCTATTGAAAATCCACCCTTCTATATCTATTTTAATCTAATGAGGGATTTTGAAGCTAGATTCAAAATATCATTTGATAAACTTCTACACTATCTTCCTAAATTCTTTATGTTTTATAAACATGTCAAGTGAAAGTCTTAGATCTTTAATGATTAGGATGCATAAAAGGACTAAAATTAGCTAGATCATTGTGATACATAATCCCTAATATTAGACATGGATAACATATTCATTTTCAATTAGAAATTATAATAGTATCAGGTGTGGTCATTACATAATAATAACTCTTGAATGACAACCCAAAATATGCCTAAAATGGATAAATATTACTTCATTTAAATTATTTATGAAAATATATTCACTTTAGGGATGTTTAAGCTCAAGCGCATGTTTTTGAATAAGTTTTCATTTTATCATAATAGATTTTAAATCATCTAAATACCTAGTTTAATCTAAATTAAAGTATCCTCCACTTTGGTGTCTTTGAAAATCAAAACCACATCGCTCTCTGTAGTCTTCATCTATCAATTGCTATTAATAAATTGCATGCATTTCTATCACTAAGGATTATTAATTGGATAAATCATAATTATCTCAATAGAAGGTTTTGACATGGTTTAGCACTAATTTATTCATTTGAGATTTTGAATATGGATAACCCCTAGACACCACTCTATTTTCCCTTAACCACTTCCAAGTGCACACAAAATAGCTTGATATATCTCAACAATAGTAATTATTTATATTTCTCTTTTGAGGATGAAACAATTCCCTATAGAATCGTAACATGTTTATTTCTCTATTACGTTCCATCGTATCTATCCATCCATAATTTAAATGTTTTTTGTTTGTCATTTTGCCTTTCTACCAATAATTTCTAATTCAATTATTTTTTAACATGGGTAAAATCATATAGATCAGAACATATGTTTTTAACATTTCTAGCTATACATAAATATTTTTATTAAAAATTTTAATTTTGTGCACATTGGGATGTCTCACCTTCCATCAAGGTTTCAACTTTTAGAAATTTATTCTCATTACTTGATTAACTATCATAACCAAGACCTTTGTTCTTTGGCCTAATGCTTGGCAATATAGGATTTATTGTTCCTTGCCCATTCCTTCCTATACCTCTATCATCATATCTCATTCTGGTGAGGCTCTAAAAAGCCTCATTTGGTATAGTCTTTAAGCCTCATCTTGTGTCACTTAACTATGGATTAGATTGTAATTTGCATATATATTGTAGTTAAGCATAGTGAAAAGGAGGAACATTGTACTAAGTTGAACAAAATGCATTTATTTGCTTTTAGAGATAAAAATGTAAGATTTGATATTTAATTGATGGATATCATGGCATGGAAAGGAATATTGACACTTTGTAGATCTAAAAACAACATTTTAGATCATACAAAGCAACACCAGAGTAGTCCTAGAATAGCATTGAAGTAGCACCAAAGTAGCACTGAAACCCTACAAATTGGCACTACAACCATATAGAAAAGCACCAAATATTTGATAGCAACCCTGGATATTATGATGTCATCATTAAAGCCTTGACAATAGCCATAGAGATGATGACATCAACACTAAATATGATGATGTTAGCACCAGAGATGATGTCAACATTGAAGAATAGCATAGGAGAACTAGAGAACAACATTAGAGATAATGATATCATCTCTGAAGATGATGTCAGTATTAGAGATGATGCCAACACAACACCAAAGAACATTAGACATGATGGCATTAGCACCAGACATGATGATGTCAACATTGGACATGGTGACATGGAAAACACAAATAGAATTTTTGGGTTGAATTCAAATTAGTTATATAGAAATTAGATATGTTAAGATTGGTTTCCATCTACCTTGAGTGGATTTAAATTAGTTGGATTTGTTTCAAACTAATTTTAGTTGTTATTTTCCCTAGATATAATTGGTTGGATTTATTTCCAACTAATTTTAGTTGTTATTTTCCATAGATATAATTGGTTGGATTTGTTTCAAACTAATTCAAATTGGAAATATTTTATAGTAATAGTTATTATTGGATTATTATATAAAAATAATGATGCATTAGAGGGGTCAAAAGAGGATGAGAGATGAAAATGAAGGAGAGGAAGAGAATGGATGTGTATAATTGAAGGTTTTTGTAAAAGGGTAATTTCATCCTCTTTTTAATAAAATATGTTTGTGTCATTTTCTTATTTTTGCATGTTTATAAATATTATTTTGAATTAAGATTTACTTTTCATTAGACTGAGGAGTAAGGGCCCACTCCATCAACACAATGGAAAGTATCATCTTTGTAAATATGTTCATAGAATAATTAATTAATTATTATTTTATTTCAATGTCTTTTGTGTATAATTTTAATTTGTAATTAATACCTTTGCATATTACATTAATTATTTATTTTTATTTCCCATGATAGTTTCATGTTGTTGCTATATTAGATCTTGTTCTTGCAAGTGCATTTTTTATTTCCTACAAGTGTTTTAATTTACTTTTCAACAAGTGTGATTTCATTTCCTACATGCATGATTTTATTTTGTGCAAGCTTTATTTTCTACAAGGTATGGTTTAATTTCTACAAGGGTGTTATTTAATTTTTTGTAGGTGTGATTTATTTTTTGTCAGAATGTTCTAGTAACCCAATATTGAAACCTATACAAACCTTCCTAACACATATAGACTTCAGTCACCACCATAGATTTGAAAAAATTAAAGTGACATTATTAAAACTTACCACTTTTTGGCATCATTGTTGGGGATGATGGTGTTTCTAGAAAATTATTCAAACATCCAATATCATCATCTTCTTTGCTAGATTTTCAATCAGTTATTCATGTTAGCTTATGGTAGACTACATCTTCCTAATCAAATATCTTGTCCTATAGTTGATCCACATAGTCATAAATTAATTATGATCCTAAAATTATGATTACATGATTAAAGTTCTAGAAAGTTAAAGCACTAAATCATATTTCCATGATTCTTAGCACAAATCAATTTTGGTTGATCTATCATTACCTCTTTCTTTTTTACATTAAAAAGTGGAATCGATAGACCACGAATAATGGTCATTGTGAGGTGGTCATAAGATTAGGTTATGGTCGATCTATTAATCTATGACACTAAGTGATATTTTTATTCAATCCAATGGTAGAATAATTGGTTAAAACCTAATAAGAGATAATGTTATTGAGAGGTAGTAGGTATTGGAGGAATTAAAATTTAGGATTTTTACATTTAGATTTGAAAGTAGGGGTCCATTAAACTAGAATCTATGAGAACCAAAGAGAAATATTCATTAGTTAAAACCCCTCATGAACCATAGGAAATAGGTGTCAATTCCATGAGGCTTGACTCTAAATAAATTCAACCATGATAAGTCACATAGCATGTGCTTCCTATATCACCCATGGATGATCCAAATAAATATAGACAGGTCTCACTTGTGTGCATTGTTGAAACAAATGATATAATTAACTATGATAATATTTGACTATACTTAGGAAGAATATTTAGTGAGTTCCACAAAGATGTATTTCAATTGGATCAAGTAATAAATTATTTAATTATGGATCTAACTTTATTTTGCACAAACATGTATTAAATGATAAGTCTTTGCAAGTGATCAGATAGCACCAAAACCTTTTGATGCTCATGAAATGACAAGTCTTTATAGGTAATTGGGCAAGATCAAAACCTCTTGGTGTTCTTATTTATAAAGACTATATAGCATTGAAAATGCCTATTTGGTTTATGGTGCCTTACGACACTAGCACATCATTGAAGAGAATTTTTATAACTTGGAATTTAACACTAGAACCTTCTAATGCCTAATGTTGTCATCTTATGGTGGTGCCTTTTGGCTCTGAAGCATACAACACTAAATTATTTTTAGCTATAATTTTTTAGTGAGCATGGCATCACCACACAGGTTTGGTTTAAAAAAAAAAAAGAACAAGAAAAAAATAGGTGAGAAAAAATGAGGTAAAAAAAACCTAGATCAAGTTTTTGTCATAGGTGTGACTTTGCTAGTTCTAAATATCAATTAGTGGTCAACAAGAATCACTTATGGTTACATAATAACATATTTAAAGTCATAGTTGACTTCTAGATTCTAAAGGGGGTTCTCCCTTCCATGTAGAATCCATTAATATATATATATTTTTAAATCGATAGTGAAAACCTCTTTTGAGGTGCTATTAGACCAATGCTAGCATGAAAACCAATTTCCAACATGCTAGTCTTACAAAAAAAAAAAAAAAAAAACTTGTTTATGAAAATCCCTTGTGGACATAACTAAAGTAAGAGAGAATTGAAAACTAGAATGGAGGTTCCTTCTATTAAAAAATAATAATAAATAAATAAATACATTGATCATTTTTAGTCTTGGAGTAGTTCTAATCTCCCTACCTTGACCTTTTAGGTTTTTATCTCCTACAAAGCATCATACATTATCTATTTCAATGAGGCATGTGTTTTTCCTTTTTGAGTATGGCTTAATCTAAATATTTTGCATAATTATAGTTACTCTATGGTTTATGGTGCACAACAGGGGATTATTATACCATTAGTATAAGCAGATTTCATAATTTGATGTGTGCTTTGTAAGAATTACACAACATTGGAACCATTTGGTGCCTCTTTTCTAACATCTAGTTTAATATTGGAAAAAACTATACAACATCGAAGCATCTCCAATTCCACTCAACATGATTAACTATACAATACAAAAGCACTTTCAGTGTTAATTTAGGGTGAGGTAGTATTAGCATAGTGTTAAAAAAATGCTTTGAGAGAGCACTAAAAAAAACTTGACATGTGGTATAAGTAAAGCTATTATAGACAACAAAGAACTTGGCACTAGTGCAAATATGGAGTAAGATAATGCATTAATACATGCATTATGATAGGTTGGTTGGAGTGATGGGGCTCTAAAAAGACTCATTTTGTACAATATTTAAGCCTCTTGTTGTGTCACTCAACTATGGATTAGATTATAGTTTCCATATATATTACAATTAAGCATAGTAAAAAGGAGAAATACAATACTAAGTTGAATAGAACTATTTATCTGCTTTTAAAGATAAAAATACAAGCTTTGGCATGTAATTGATGGATATCATAGCATGGAAAGGAATATTGACACTTTACAGGTCTAGAAACAATATTTTGGAGCATGCAAAGCAACTTTGAAGTAGCATCGAAGCACCAAACAACAAAACCAAAGCATTAGAACCCTACAAAGCAACATCAAAACCCTATAGAATATCATCAAAGCCCTAATAGAATACCATCAAATATGACAATATTAGCACTAGAAATGATGACATCGGCATTGGAGACAATGATGTTAGCACCAAAGATGATGTCAACACCAAAGAACAACACAAGAGCACCAAAGATGATGTCAACACCAAAGAACAACACAAGAGCACCAAATAATAACATTAGAGATGATGATATCAACACCAAATATGATGATATTGGCATCGAATAATAGTACAAGAGCACCAATGAATAGCACTGGAGCACCAGAGAATATCACAAGAGCATTAGAGAATAGCACCAAACATGATAACATCAACACCAAACATGATGATGATGACATCGAACATGGTGATGTGGCAACAAAAAATAGAATATTTTGATTGAATTTCAAATTAATTAGATGGAATATGTTAAGATTGGTTTTTCACTACCTTGAATTGATCTAAATTAGTTAGATTGATTGAGATTAGTTTCTAACTTATTTGGATAGATCCAAATTAGTTATAATCCTTAACAATTTATTTTGGTTGTTCTCTTCCCTAGATAGAATTGGTTGTATTTGTTACCAACTAATTTTGGTTGTTATCTTCCCTAGATAGAATTGGTTGGATTTGTTTACAACTAATTTTTGGTTGTTATCTTTGTTAGATAGAATTGGTTGGATTTATTTCCAACTAATTGAGATTGGGAATATTTTATATTAATAGATTGTTATTGTATTATTACATATGACCTATTTATAAAGGAGGGAGAATAATACATTAGAGGGGTTACAAGAGGATGGGATATGAAAATTAAGAAGAGGAAGAGAATGGAAGTGTATGAATTGTAGATTCTTGTAAAAAGGTAATTTTATCCTCTTTCTTAATAAAAGATGTTTGTGTTCTTTTTTTATGTGTATATGTTTAATTTTATTTAGAATTAAAATTTACTTTCCATTGGGCTGAGTAAGGGCCTACTCCATCAACACAATGGAAAGTATCATCTTTGTAAATATGTTCATAGAATAATTATGAATTATTATTTTATTTCAATGTCTTTTGTATATTATTTTAATTTGTACTTAATACCTTTATATATTGTCTAATGAGGATAGCATAGTGGTTAGGGATTTAGCCTCTCTTTGGGGTGGTTCAAGGTTCAAACCATAATATACCCAAAAAGGGATAGGTTGGATGGTAACGATTGAGTGTTTATCAGTTAGCTGCCCTAGTTTGATGCCCTATAGGATTAGTAGTCCCATTGACTTTATCTAACCTAAGTTAGCTGCCCTAGTTTGATACCCTAGAGGATTAGTAGTCCCATTGACTTCATCTAACCCAACAAGCTAGGGTTTACAGTGGGAGCACCCAATAGTGTTACCAATTCACCTATGTATTAAAAAAATATCTATGTATGTTACTTTAATTATTTATTTTAATTTCTTGGGATAGTTTCATGTAGCTTCTAGTTTAGATTTTATTCTCACAAGTATGTTATTTATTTCCTCTGAATGTGATTTTGTTTTCCACAAACATGATTTTATTTTTTGCAAGCTTTATTTTTTACAAAGTGTGATTTAATTTTTGCAAGGGTGTGATTTATTTTTCTATAAGAATATTTTAGGAACTCAATACCAAAACCTATATAAACCTTCCTAGCACATACAACCTTTAGATGCCATTGCAAATTTGACAAAATTAAACAGACGTTATTAAAATGCATCACATTATTTTTATGATTTGTGAATTTATCACTTTGGTTTATCTATCAAAGAACCCAATGTCATCATCATGTCCATCATTGTGAATACATATGTAATTATTATTATATGCTTTATAATGGACATAAATAATACAATTGTCATCATTAATACTATCTTCAAGACAAACATCACCATTAGGAATAACATTGCAACAAATATAATCAATATTACCTTCATAATTTACAATATTATTATAACCATGGGATCCAACTTGATTGGTACTTAATGATATCACCTATATCACACGATAGGTCTATCATTATGGTCTTCATTTTTATCCTCTCATCTAACTTTTAGTATTCCTCCTTAAGTATGATATGTTTGGTTAGTGTATTGTATACCATATTTATAAAAGGAAGAGAGAACACAAAACCATCTTTATCAAAATTAGAATCTCCAAGAAACATCTCAAAATTTATCTTAAAGCTTGATAGTTCTTTATCTTCCCTACCTTTATTGATATTAATTAATGTCACATACTTATGAGATTGGTCATGTTTCCTCTTTGTGTTTCTCATTCTAGGTAAGTGATGTGAACTAAATTGTGACTTGTCTCTTAATGTCTTTAACTCTTCTCTTCTAGAAAATATTACCTTTCACATTTTGGGGTGGTGAGTAAGGACAATCATGCACCCCATCAATATTACATGAAATTATAATAATCCTTATTGTAGCAATTGAAAATGTGAACTAGGAAGTGGAGGTTAAGAAAGAAGAACATGAAGAAAATACGTTGGATAGTGTTTTTTGTCCATAAAAAATTTACCTAAAATAAGAAAGGTCAAATTCATGTGTAAATCGGTATGGTCTAGGAGCTTTATGCTTATATTGCCAAAGAAAATAGGCTTAGTAGAAATTGTATTACCTGGCTATATTAAGGAAACAACGAGAAGATATGGTGAAATTCTATCAAAGGCTAATGTAGAGGGTGACAAGACCAATGTATAATCCAACAAGCAACACTCTAAGAGAAGAAGGAGGTCTAAAGGAAGATTTGTTGGTTTCTAGACAAATTAATTTAGTTAAATCAACTCTAGAAAGCTCAATGAGTGGCATAGTTCCTCATCTAGATTTTAAATCGGTATGCAAGCAGGCATATCTTGGTAAGAAAAAGGATAAATCTCCCTTATGTTACTTATTAGTGTGTTTGGAAGACTGGTTGTTACACAATTGATTAATAGATCATGAAGTTGAAGTCACTATTATATCCAAGGAAATGTGTGACACCATGAACATGAACTACACTAAAGTTGATCCTAGGATAATGCAATTCATTAAAATGATAGTTAGTAAAATAGGGATAGTTTAAAAAGTGCCAGTACTACTATGTAGAATGCTAGACATAGCAGCAATTTAGGACATCATAGTAGTAGATGTGCCTCCAACATTTAGAATGGGTTTGTCCAAATCCTTCTTAATACAAATAGAAGCATACACGACACAAGATCATGTGCATACAATTGTGCCATGCAATAAAAAATTGGTTCATGTTCATGCTAAAAAATCAAACCATTTCACATTCAAAGATATGAAGAATACAAGGTAAATCTGGTTGAAGAAGTCCACAAGCTAGGTAACATGGAGGTAGTTGATTGGATAGAGGGTGAGTAAGGGCCAATTGGCAGTGACATTTTCTTTAAGAGTATTGATCCAACACTCTTGTCAAGCTTGAAAATGAGCATAATCTACAAACTAGCTAAGATCCCTTACAATATATGGCCAATGGTATGCTTCAACAAGCAAGACCAAAAAGTTTAGGAACAAAATTGGGAGATTGACTCTTGATAGAAGAGAATTCAACACTGCATCGCTAGCCAGAAAAGCTTTATTACATTTTAAATCTTCAATGACCAATTAGTGATCTAGCACATAGACCAATATACATATAAGAGGCGATAAACAACTCATGTTATTAGCAAGAATCCTCACCATTGATTTCCTATGCCATTTTTAAAGCAAGCTTGGAAACTGATATATGCCCAAAGTCAATATTATGGAAAAATTTTGACAAGACAAGTTGTGCATCCCAAGACATATGTCAAATACAAAAGCACAAATTTGGCACTATATGGTCGAGTCACTACAAATTTTGATACAAGAGCTAAAGATCAAGTGACTACTGGCATGTGGAAATATACCACAATTTTGTATAAATAAGCTAGCAAATAAATAAAATTTGTATAAAAAATAAAGAATAAGGCAATTAGCCAAAGGGATAGAAAAAGATGTTGGAAAGCATGCAAACCATATCACATGATGTAGTGAATTATGAGGAATGACTATTCAATGGTATAAAATGTTGTTGCTTCTTGAAAGTTGGATACAATCAAGCTAAGGAGAAAGAGGATTCACAAGGTAGGTTGAATGGTGAATTTTTCAAGAATAAAAGCCTATAAAAGGGGTTCCCTTTCTCAACGTCAAATCGCTCCTAAGGAAGAATTATGCTCTAAGGGAGTATGGTAGATAGGCCTTAGTAAAAGGTGAAGATGAGAATAAAGAATTTCCCCACATAGAATCTGTAGTTAAGTCTAAATATTCTTGTGTTTAGAGGAGATGCAAAAACATTGGAGGAAAAGGATGATCAATTTTAGCCTTCTTGATGCAGGAGCATCCAGTGGTGTAAGAGTGATCATGCATCATCCAAAATTTGTATTAATTTTATTCTGTTCTAAAACTAGTTAGTTTGAAAATCCTGCCACTAAAACTTAAGGGTGAATTTTGAAGGCCTTAGAGGCCTCATAGAGGGGTGGGCACTACATTATTGTAGCTATTTTCGAGAGCTTTCCAAAAATATGCACTAATATTCAATCCGAGCAACGAGCGAGGAGTTATGACCCCGAGAAGTTTTACCCCCAAAATTCAAAATGATGGCCAATGGAATGTCGTATGAACTACCCCCTTTAATGAAATTGTAATTTTCATAAAGGGAAGTTCATTTATTGTCTATGAATGCAAATGCAAAGCCTGAAAATCGATTTACCTTCAAAATATGAAAAAATTGTGAAATTCTAAAATTATAAAAATCCTTATAAAACAACTTTAAATAATTTTTATAAATTCGAAATGACTTTAGAATGAGATCAAAATTATTTCGGATGAAATATTGAAGCTCATTCTTCACACCCATGCATTTATTTATGAAATTTATTTTTATTTTAGTCATAAAGTTTAAAAAAATCTACAAAAGAAGAGGGTTAGAAAAATAAAAATAAAATTTGGAAAATGGACAGAAAGCAAAAATATTAAAACACACTACAGTCAGTATGATGTCACCCTACATTGTTGTAGCTCTTTTCGAGAGCTTTCCAAAAATATGCACTAATAGTCAATCCGAGCAACGAGCGAGGAGTTATGACCCTAGGAAGTTTTACCCCCAAAATTCAAAATGATGGCCAATGGAATGTCGTATGAACTACCCCCTTTAATGAAATTGTAATTTTCATAAAGGAAGTTCATTTATTATCTATGAATGCAAATGCAAAGCCTAAAAATCGATTTACCTTCAAAATATGAAAATTTAAAATTATAAAAATCCTTATAAAACAACTTAAAATTATAAATTAAATAAAAAAAAAAAAATAAATAAAAAAAAAAAAAAAAAAAAAAAAAAAAAAAAAAAAAAAAAAAAAAAAAAAAAAAAAAAAAAAAATATTATAAATAAAATCCTTATAAAACAACTTTAAATAATTTTTATAAATTTGAAATGACTTAGAATGAGATCAAAATTATTTCGGATGAAATATTGAAGCTCATTCTTCACACCCATGCATTTATTTATGAAATTTTATTTTTATTTTAGTTGTCGAAGTTTAAAAAAACTGCAAGAAGGGTTAGAAAAATAAAAATAAAATTTAGAAAATGGACCAGAAAGTCAAAAATGTTAAAACACACTACAGTCAGTATGATGCCACCCTACATTGTTGTAGCTATTTTCGAGAGCTTTACGAAAATATGCACTAATAGTCAATCCGAGCAACGAGCGAGGAGTTATGACCCTAGGAAGTTTTACCCCAAAATTCAAAATGATGGCCAATGGAATGTCGTATGAACTACCCCCTTTAATGAAATTGTAATTTTCATAAAGGGAAGTTCATTTATTATCTATGAATGCAAATGCAAAGCCTGAAAATTGATTTACCTTCAAAATATGAAAAAAATGTGAAATTTCAAAATTATAAAAATCCTTATAAAACAACAACTTTAAATAATTTTTATAAATTCAAAATGACTTCAGAATGAGATCAAAATTATTTTGGATGAAATATTGAAGCTCATTCTTCACACCCATGCATTTATTTATGAAATTTTATTTTTTTATTTTTATTTTAGTCATCAAAGTTTAAAAAAAATCTACAAAAGGAAGGGTTAGAAAAATAAAAATAAAATTCTAAAAAATGAACAAAAGCAAAAATGTTAAAACACACTACAGTTAGTATGATGTCACCCTACATTATTGTAGCTCTTTTCGAGAGCTTTCGAAAATATGCACTAATAGTCAATCCGAGCAACGAGCGAAGAGTTATGACCCGAGAAGTTTTACCCCAAAATTCAAAATGATGGCCAATGGAATGTCGTATGAACTACCCCCTTTAATGAAATTGTAATTTTCATAAAGGAAGTTCATTTATTATCTATGAATGCAAATGCAAAGCCTGAAAATCGATTTACCTTCAAAATATGAAAAAATGTGAAATTTCAAAATTATAAAAATCCTTATAAAACAACTTTAAATAATTTTTATAAATTCAAAATGACTTCAGAATGAGATCAAAATTATTTTAGATGAAATATTGAAGCTCATTCTTCACACCCATGCATTTATTTATGAAATTTTAATTTTTTTATTTTTTTAGTCATCAAAGTTTAAAAAAATACAAAAGGAAGGGTTAGAAAAATAAAAATAAAATTATAGAAAATGGACCAGAAAGCCAAAAATGTTAAAACACACTACAGTTAGTATGATATCACCCTACGTTATTGTAGCTCTTTTCGAGAGCTTTCCAAAAATATGCACTAATAGTCAATCCGAGCAACGAGCGAGGAGTTATGACCCCAGGAAGTTTTACCCCCAAAATTCAAAATGATGGCCAATGGAATGTCGTATGAACTACCCCCTTTAATGAAATTATAATTTTCATAAAGGAAGTTCATTTATTATCTGTGAATGCAAATGCAAAGCCTGAAAATCGATTTACCTTCAAAATATGAAAAAAATGTGAAATTTCAAAATTATAAAAATCCTTATAAAACAACTTTAAATAATTTTTATAAATTCAAAATGACTTCAGAATGAGATCAAAATTATTTCGGATGAAATATTGAAGCTCATTCTTCACACCCATGCATTTATTTATGAATTATTTTTATTTTAGTTGTCAAAGTTTAAAAAAATCTGCAAAAGGAAGGGTTAGAAAAATAAAAATAAAATTCTAGAAAATGGACCAGAAAGCCAAAAATATTAAAACACACTACAATCAGTATGATGTCACCCTACATTGTTGTAGCTCTTTTCGAGAGCTTTCAAAAATATGCACTAATAGTCAATCCGAGCAATGAGCGAGGAGTTATGACCCTAGGAAGTTTTACCCCAAAATTCAAAATGATGGCCAATGGAATGTCGTATGAACTACCCCCTTTAATGAAATTGTAATTTTCATAAAGGGAAGTTCATTTATTATCTGTGAATGCAAATGCAAAGCCTGAAAATCGATTTACCTTCAAAATATGAAAAAAATGTGAAATTCTAAAATTATAAAAATCCTTATAAAACAACTTTAAATAATTTTTATAAATTCGAAATGACTTCAGAATGAGATCAAAATTATTTTGGATGAAATATTGAAGCTCATTCTTCACACCCATGCATTTATTTATGAAATTTTTTTTTTAATTTTATTTTAGTCGACAAAGTTTAAAAAAATCTACAAAAGGAAGGGTTAGAAAAATAAAAATAAAATTTAAAAAATGGACTAGAAAGCTAAAAATATTAAAACACACTACAGTTAGTATGATGTCACCCTACATTATTGTAGCTCTTTTCGAGAGCTTTCCGAAAATATGCACTAATAGTCAATCCGAGCAACGAGCAAGGAGTTATGACCCCAGGAAGTTTTACCCCCAAAATTCAAAATGATGGCCAATGGAATGTCGTATGAACTACCCCCTTTAATGAAATTGTAATTTTCATAAAGGGAAGTTCATTTATTATCTATGAATGCAAATGCAAAGCCTAAAAATCGATTTACCTTCAAAATATGAAAAAATATGAAATTCCAAAATTATAAAAATCCTTATAAAACAACTTTAAATAATTTTTATAAATTCAAAATGACTTCAGAATGAGATCAAAATTATTTCGGATGAAATATTGAAGCTCATTCTTCACACCCATGCATTTATTTATGAAATTTTTTTTAAATTTTATTTTAGTCATCAAAGTTTAAAAAAAATCTGCAAAAGGAAGGGTTAGAAAAATAAAAATAAAATTATAAAAAATGGACCAGAAAGCCAAAAATATTAAAACACACTACAGTTAGTATGATTCCACCCTACATTGTTGTAGCTCTTTTCGAGAGCTTTCCAAAAATATGCACTAATAGTCAATCCGAGCAACGAGCGAGGAGTTATGACCCTAGGAAGTTTTACCCCAAAATTCAAAATGATGGCCAATGGAATGTCGTATGAACTACCCCCTTTAATGAAATTGTAATTTTCATAAAGGGAAGTTCATTTATTATCTGTGAATGCAAATGCAAAGCCTGAAAATCGATTTACCTTCAAAATATGAAAAAAATATGAAATTCCAAAATTATAAAAATCCTTATAAAACAACTTTAAATAATTTTTATAAATTCAAAATGACTTCAGAATGAGATCAAAATTATTTTGGATGAAATATTGAAGCTCATTCTTCACACCCATGCATTTATTTATGAATTTTTTTTTTTTATTTTATTCACCGAAGTTTAAAAAAATCTGCAAAAGGAAGGGTTAGAAAAATAAAAATAAAATTCTAAAAAATGGACCAGAAAGCCAAAAATATTAAAACACACTACAGTTAATATGATGCCACCCTACATTATTGTAGCTCTTTTCGAGAGCTTTCTAAAATATGCACTAATAGTCAATCCGAGCAACGAGCGAGGAGTTATGACCCTAAGAAGTTTTACCCCAAAATTCAAAATGATGGCCAATGGAATGTCGTATGAACTACCCCCTTTAATGAAATTGTAATTTTCATAAAGGGAAGTTCATTTATTATCTATGAATGCAAATGCAAAGCCTAAAAATCGATTTACCTTCAAAATATGAAAAAAATATGAAATTTCAAAATTATAAAAATCCTTATAAAACAACTTTAAATAATTTTTATAAATTCAAAATGACTTCAGAATGAGATCAAAATTATTTTGGATGAAATATTGAAGCTCATTCTTCACACCCATGCATTTATTTATGAAATTTTATTATTTTTATTTTAGTCGTCGAAGTTTAAAAAAATCTACAAAAGGAAGGGTTAGAAAAATAAAAATAAAATTCTAGAAAATGGACCAGAAAGCTAAAAATGTTAAAACACACTACAGTCAGTATGATGTCGCCCTACGTTGTTGTAGCTCTTTTTGAGAGCTTTCCAAAAATATGCACTAATAGTCAATCCGAGCAACGAGCGAGGAGTTATGACCCCAAGAAGTTTTACCCCCAAAATTCAAAATGATGGCCAATGGAATGTCGTATGAACTACCCCCTTTAATGAAATTGTAATTTTCATAAAGAGAAGTTCATTTATTATCTATGAATGCAAATGCAAAGCCTAAAAATCGATTTACCTTCAAAATATGAAAAAAATGTGAAATTCTAAAATTATAAAAATCCTTATAAAACAACTTTAAATAATTTTTATAAATTTGAAATGACTTCAGAATGAGATCAAAATTATTTTAGATGAAATATTGAAGCTCATTCTTCACACCCATGCATTTATTTATGAAATTTTAATTTTATTTTTTATTTTAGTCATCGAAGTTTAAAAAAATCTACAAAAGGAAGGGTTAGAAAAATAAAAATAAAATTATAAAAAATGGACTAGAAAGCCAAAAATGTTAAAACACACTACAGTCAGTATGATGTCACCCTACGTTATTGTAGCTCTTTTCGAGAGCTTTCCGAAAATATGCACTAATAGTCAATCCGAGCAACGAGCGAGGAGTTATGACCTAGGAAGTTTTACCCCCAAAATTCAAAATGATGGCCAATGGAATGTCGTATGAACTACCCCCTTTAATGAAATTGTAATTTTCATAAAGGGAAGTTCATTTATTATCTGTGAATGCAAATGCAAAGCCTGAAAATCGATTTACCTTCAAAATATGAAAAAAATGTGAAATTTCAAAATTATAAAAATCCTTATAAAACAACTTTAAATAATTTTTATAAATTTGAAATGACTTCAGAATGAGATCAAAATTATTTCGGATGAAATATTGAAGCTCATTCTTCACACCCATGCATTTATTTATGAAATTTTATTTTTTTATTTTTATTTTAGTCAGAAGTTTAAAAAAATCTACAAAAGGAAGGGTTAGAAAAATAAAAATAAAATTATAGAAAATGGACCAGAAAGCCAAAAATATTAAAACACACTATAATCAGTATGATGTCACCCTACGCTATTGTAGCTCTTTTCGAGAGCTTTTCAAAAATATGCACTAATAGTCAATCCGAGCAATGAGCGAGGAGTTATGACCCCAGGAAGTTTTACCCCAAAATTCAAAATGATGGCCAATGGAATGTCGTATGAACTACCCCCCTTTAATGAAATTATAATTTTCATAAAGGGAAGTTCATTTATTATCTATGAATGCAAATGCAAAGCCTGAAAATCGATTTACCTTCAAAATATGAAAAAAATGTGAAATTCTAAAATTATAAAAATCCTTATAAAAAAACAACTTTAAATAATTTTTATAAATTTGAAATGACTTCAGAATGAGATCAAAATTATTTTAGATGAAATATTGAAGCTCATTCTTCACACCCATGCATTTATTTATGAAATTTTATTTTTTTTATTTTTATTTTAGTCGTCGAAGTTTAAAAAAATCTAAAAGGAAGGGTTAGAAAAATAAAAATAAAATTATGAAAAATGGACCAGAAAGTCAAAAATGTTAAAACACACTACAGTTAGTATGATGTCACCCTACATTATTGTAGCTCTTTTCGAGAGCTTTACAAAAATATGCACTAATAGTCAATCCGAGCAACGAGCGAGGAGTTATGACCCGAGAAGTTTTACCCCCAAAATTCAAAATGATGGCCAATGGAATGTCATATGAACTACCCCCTTTAATGAAATTGTAATTTTCATAAAGGGAAGTTCATTTATTGTCTATGAATGCAAATGCAAAGCCTAAAAATCGATTTACCTTCAAAATATGAAAAAAATATGAAATTCTAAAATTATAAAAATCCTTATAAAACAACAACTTTAAATAATTTTTATAAATTTGAAATGACTTTAGAATGAGATCAAAATTATTTTGGATGAAATATTGAAGCTCATTCTTCACACCCATGCATTTATTTATGAAATTTTATTTTTTTTATTTTTATTTTAGTCACCGAAGTTTAAAAAAATCTACAAAAGGAAGGGTTAGAAAAATAAAAATAAAATTATAGAAAATGGACCAGAAAGCAAAAATGTTAAAACACACTACAAGTCAGTATGATGTCACCCTACGTTATTGTAGCTCTTTTCGAGAGCTTTCCAAAAATATGCACTAATAGTCAATCCGAGCAACGAGCGAGGAGTTATGACCCTAGGAAGTTTTACCCCAAAATTCAAAATGATGGCCAATGAAATGTCGTATGAACTACCCCCTTTAATGAAATTGTAATTTTCATAAAGGGAAGTTCATTTATTATCTATGAATGCAAATGCAAAGCCTGAAAATCGATTTACCTTCAAAATATGAAAAAATATGAAATTTTAAAATTATAAAAATCCTTATAAAACAACAACTTTAAATAATTTTTATAAATTCGAAATGACTTCAGAATGAGATCAAAATTATTTCGGATGAAATATTGAAGCTCATTCTTCACACCCATGCATTTATTTATGAAATTTTATTTTTTTAATTTATTTTAGTCATCAAAGTTTAAAAAAATCTACAAAAGGAAGGGTTAGAAAAATAAAAATAAAATTATAAAAAATGGACCAGAAAGCCAAAAATATTAAAACACACTACAGTCAATATGATGTCACCCTACATTATTGTAGCTCTTTTCGAGAGCTTTCAAAAATATGCACTAATAGTCAATCCGAGCAACGAGCGAGGAGTTATGACCCTAAGAAGTTTTACCCCAAAATTCAAAATGATGGCCAATGGAATGTCGTATGAACTACCCCCTTTAATGAAATTGTAATTTTCATAAAGGGAAGTTCATTTATTATCTATGAATGCAAATGCAAAGCCTAAAAATCGATTTACCTTCAAAATATGAAAAAAATGTGAAATTCTAAAATTATAAAAATCCTTATAAAACAACTTTAAATAATTTTTATAAATTCGAAATGACTTCAGAATGAGATCAAAATTATTTTGGATGAAATATTGAAGCTCATTCTTCACACCCATGCATTTATTTATGAAATTTTAATTTTATTTTAATTTTTATTTTAGTCGTCGAAGTTTAAAAAAATCTGCAAAAGGAAGGGTTAGAAAAATAAAAATAAAATTATAAAAAATGGACTAGAAAGCCAAAAATATTAAAACACACTACATTCAGTATGATGCCACCCTACATTGTTGTATCTCTTTTCGAGAGCTTTCCAAAAATATGCACTAATAGTCAATCCAAGCAACGAGCGAGGAGTTATGACCCCAGGAAGTTTTACCCCAAAATTCAAAATGATGGCCAATGGAATGTCGTATGAACTACCCCCTTTAATGAAATTGTAATTTTCATAAAGAGAAGTTCATTTATTATCTATGAATGCAAATGCAAAGCCTGAAAATCGATTTACCTTCAAAATATGAAAAAAATATGAAATTTTAAAATTATAAAAATCCTTATAAAACAACTTTAAATAATTTTTATAAATTCAAAATGACTTCAGAATGAGATCAAAATTATTTCAGATGAAATATTGAAGCTCATTCTTCACACCCATGCATTTATTTATGAAATTTTAATTTTTTTTATTTTTATTTTAGTCACCGAAGTTTAAAAAAATCTGCAAAAGGAAGGGTTAGAAAAATAAAAATAAAATTATGAAAAATGGACCAGAAAGCTAAAAATGTTAAAACACACTACAATTAGTATGATGTCACCCTACGTTGTTGTAGCTCTTTTCGAGAGCTTTCCGAAAATATGCACTAATAGTCAATCCGAGCAACGAGCGAGGAGTTATGACCTCGGGAAGTTTTACCCCCAAAATTCAAAATGATGGCCAATGGAATGTCGTATGAACTACCCCCTTTAATGAAATTGTAATTTTCATAAAGGGAAGTTCATTTATTGTCTGTGAATGCAAATGCAAAGCCTGAAAATCGATTTACCTTCAAAATATGAAAAAAATGTAAAATTTGAAATTATAAAAATCCTTATAAAACAACTTTAAATAATTTTTATAAATTTGAAATGACTTCAGAATGAGATCAAAATTATTTTGGATGAAATATTGAAGCTCATTCTTCACACCCATGCATTTATTTATGAAATTTTAATTTTTTTATTTTTATTTTAGTCACTGAAGTTTAAAAAAAATCTACAAAAGGAAGGGTTAGAAAAATAAAAATAAAATTTTGAAAATGGACCAAAAAGCCAAAAATATTAAAACACACTACAATCAATATGATGTCACCCTACATTGTTGTAGCTCTTTTCGAGAGCTTTCCAAAAATATGCACTAATAGTCAATCCAAGCAACGAGCGAGGAGTTATGACCTCAAGAAGTTTTACCCCCAAAATTCAAAATGATGGCCAATGGAATATCATATGAACTACCCCCTTTAATGAAATTATAATTTTCATAAAGGAAGTTCATTTATTCTTGAATCAAATCAAACTAAAATCATTTACCTTCAAAATATAAAATTTTTAAAATTATAAAAATCCTTATAAAACAAAAATAAAATTTTAAAATGGACTAGAAAGCCAAAAATGTTAAAACACACTACCATCAGTATGATGTCACCCTACATCGTTGTAGCTCTTTTAAGAGTTTTTAAAAATATGCACTAATAGTCAATCCGAGCAACGAGAGAGGAGTTATGACCCAGAAAGTTTTACCCAAAAATTCAAAATGATGGCCAATGGAATGTCATATGAACTACCCCCTTTAATGAAATTGTAATTTTCATAAAGAGAAGTTCATTTATTATCTATGAATGCAAATGCAAAGCCTAAAAATCGATTTACCTTCAAAATATAAAAAAATATGAAATTTTAAAATTATAAAAATCCTTATAAAACAACAACTTTAAATAATTTTTATAAATTTAAAATGACTTCAGAATGAGATCAAAATTATTTCGGATGAAATATTGAAGCTCATTCTTCACACCCATGCATTTATTTATGAAATTTTATTTTTTATTTTTATTTTAGTCGTCGAAGTTTAAAAAAAATCTACAAAAGGAAGGGTTAGAAAAATAAAAATAAAATTCTAGAAAATGGATTAGAAAGCTAAAAATGTTAAAACACACTACAGTTAGTATGATGTCACCCTACATTGTTGTAGCTCTTTTCGAGAGCTTTACGAAAATATGTACTAATAGTCAATCCGAGCAACGAGCGAGGAGTTATGACCCTAGGAAGTTTTACCCCCAAAATTCAAAATGATGGCCAATGGAATGTCATATGAACTACCCCCTTTAATGAAATTGTAATTTTCATAAAGGGAAGTTCATTTATTATCTGTGAATGCAAATGCAAAGCTTGAAAATTGATTTACCTTCAAAATATGAAAAAAATATGAAATTTCAAAATTATAAAAATCCTTATAAAACAACTTTAAATAATTTTTATAAATTCGAAATGACTTCAGAATGAGATCAAAATTATTTTAGATGAAATATTGAAGCTCATTCTTCACACCCATGCATTTATTTATGAAATTTTAATTTTTATTTTTATTTTAGTCACTAAAGTTAAAAAAAATCTGCAAGAAGGGTTAGAAAAATAAAAATAAAATTATAAAAAATGGACCAGAAAGCCAAAAATGTTAAAACACACTACAATCAGTATGATGTCGCCTACATTGTTGTAGCTCTTTTGAAGACTTTCCAAAAATATGTACTAATAGTCAATCCGAGCAACGAGCGAGGAGTTATGACCCCGGGAAGTTTTACCCCAAAATTCAAAATGATGGCCAATGGAATGTCATATGAACTACCCCCTTTAATGAAATTGTAATTTTCATAAAGAAAAGTTCATTTATTGTCTATGAATGCAAATGCAAAGCTTAAAATCGATTTACCTTCAAAATATGAAAATTTGAAATTATAAAAATCCTTATAAAACAACTTTAAATAATTTTTATAAATTTGAAATGACTTCAGAATGAGATCAAAATTATTTTGGATGAAATATTGAAGCTCATTCTTCACACCCATGCATTTATTTATGAAATTTTTTTTTTATTTTAGTCATCGAAGTTTAAAAAAATCTGCAAAAGGAAGGGTTAGAAAAAAAAAATAAAATTCTAGAAAATGGATCAGAAAGCTGAAAATGTTAAAACACACTATAACTAGTATGATGTGCCCTACATTGTTGTAGCTCTTTTCGAGAGCTTTCAAAAATATGCACTAATAGTCAATCCGAGCAACGAGCGAGGAGTTATGACCTCAGGAAGTTTTACCCCCAAAATTCAAAATGATGGCCAATGGAATGTCGTATGAACTACCCCCTTTAATGAAATTGTAATTTTCATAAAGAAAAGTTCATTTATTATCTATGAATGCAAATGCAAAGCCTGAAAATCGATTTACCTTCAAAATATGAAAAAAATATGAAATTCTAAAATTATAAAAATCCTTATAAAACAACTTTAAATAATTTTTATAAATTCAAAATGACTTCAAAATGAGATCAAAATTATTTCAGATGAAATATTGAAGCTCATTCTTCACACCCATGCATTTATTTATGAAAATTTATTTTTTAAATTTTTATTTTAGTCATCAAAGTTTTAAAAAAATCTGCAAAAGGAAAGGTTAGAAAAATAAAAATAAAATTCTAAAAAATGGACTAGAAAGCCAAAAATGTTAAAACACACTATAGTTAGTATGATGTCACCCTACGTTATTGTAGCTCTTTTCGAGAGCTTTACGAAAATATGCACTAATAGTCAATCCGAGCAACGAGCGAGGAGTTATGACCCCGAGAAGTTTTACCCCCAAAATTCAAAATGATGGCCAATGGAATGTCGTATGAACTACCCCCCTTTAATGAAATTGTAATTTTCATAAAGGGAAGTTCATTTATTGTCTGTGAATGCAAATGCAAAGCCTGAAAATCGATTTACCTTCAAAATATGAAAAAAATATGAAATTCTAAAATTATAAAAATCCTTATAAAATAACAACTTTAAATAATTTTTATAAATTTAAAATGACTTTAGAATGAGATCAAAATTATTTCGGATGAAATATTGAAGCTCATTCTTCACACCCATGCATTTATTTATGAAATTTTAATTTTTTATTTTTATTTTTATTTAGTCATCGAAGTTTAAAAAAATCTGCAAAAGGAAGGGTTAGAAAAATAAAAATAAAATTCTGAAAAATGGACCAGAAAGCTAAAAATATTAAAACACACTATAGTCAGTATGATGTCGCCCTACGTCATTGTAGCTCTTTTCGAGAGCTTTTCGAAAATATGCACTAATAGTCAATCCGAGCAACGAGCGAGGAGTTATGACCCTGGGAAGTTTTACCCCCAAAATTCAAAATGATGGCCAATGGAATGTCGTATGAACTACCCCCTTTAATGAAATTGTAATTTTCATAAAGGGAAGTTCATTTATTGTCTGTGAATGCAAATGCAAAGCCTGAAAATCGATTTACCTTCAAAATATGAAAAAAATGTGAAATTTCAAAATTATAAAAATCCTTATAAAATAGCAACTTTAAATAATTTTTATAAATTCGAAATGACTTCAGAATGAGATCAAAATTATTTTGGATGAAATATTGAAGCTCATTCTTCACACCCATGCATTTATTTATGAAATTTTATTTTTTTAATTTTTATTTTAGTCATCGAAGTTTAAAAAAATTTGCAAAAAAGGGTTAGAAAAATAAAAATAAAATTATGGAAAATAGACCAGAAAGCCAAAAATGTTAAAACACACTACAGTTAGTATGATGTCGCCCTACATTGTTGTAGCTCTTTTCGAGAGCTTTCTAAAAATATGCACTAATAGTCAATCCGAGCAACGAGCGAGGAGTTATGACCCCGAGAAGTTTTACCCCCAAAATTCAAAATGATGGCCAATGGAATGTCGTATGAACTACCCCCTTTAATGAAATTGTAATTTTCATAAAGGAAAGTTCATTTATTGTCTATGAATGCAAATGCAAAGCCTAAAATCGATTTACCTTCAAAATATGAAAAATGAAATTCATAAGTTATAAAAATCTTTATAAAATAATAATCAATCAATCTTTATAAAAATATGCACTAATAATCAATCCGAGCAACGAGCGAGGAGTTGTACCCAGAAGTTTTACCCCAAAATTCAAAATGATGGCCAATGAAATGTCATATGAACTACCCCATTTAATGAAATTATAATTTTTATAAAGAAAAGTTCATTTATTATCTGTGAATGCAAATGCAAAGCCTAAAAATCGATTTACCTTCAAAATATGAAAAAAATGTGAAATTCAAAATTATAAAAATCCTTATAAAACAACAACTTTAAATAATTTTTATAAATTCAAAATGACTTCAGAATGAGATAAAAATTATTTTGGATGAAATATTGAAGCTCATTCTTCACACCATGCATTTATTTATGAAATTTTAATTTTAATTTTAATTATTGAAGTTTAAAAAAAAAACTATAAAAGGAAGGGTTAGAAAAATAGATTAGAAATCCAAAAATATTAAAACACACTACATTAGTATGATGTCACCCTACATTGTTGTAGCTCTTTTCGAGAGCTTTCCAAAAATATGCACTAATAGTCAATCCGAGCAACGAGCGAGGAGTTATGACCCTGGGAAGTTTTACCCCAAAATTCAAAATGATGGCCAATGGAATGTCGTATGAACTACCCCCTTTAATGAAATTGTAATTTTCATAAAGGGAAGTTCATTTATTATCTGTGAATGCAAATGCAAAGCCTAAAAATCGATTTACCTTCAAAATATGAAATTTCAAAATTATAAAAATCCTTATAAAAAAACAACTTTAAATAATTTTTATAAATTCGAAATGACTTCAAAATGAGATCAAAATTATTTCGAATGAAATATTGAAGCTCATTCTTCACAACAAATTATAAATTTATTTTACTCACAACATTTAATTATAAAAAATTTAAATCATTATAATTTAAAAACAACAAACAAAACACACACAAAAAAAAAAAAAAAACAAAAACAAAATTAAATTTGGGTGGGAAGCGATGAACTAGGGTTTCTGAAGCTAAGGAAAATCTAGGGCATCGGTTGGGTTTCCGAAGAGATTTCTGGTTACTATGGATCTGAAGGCAAGATTGCTGCTCCAGGAGGGTCCAATGGGGACTTCTCCGGATCCTCTCCTAGGGAGGAATAGCTCTTATGCAGATATGCTAAAAGATAAATCTCCATCCAAGACGGACGAAGCTCAAAGATCTGCCTTTAAAATGCTCTTTACGGTTGTGGGAAACAGATCAACAGTGCATCGAGTCAATGGATGCCTGCCACAGTCCGATTCACGGCCCAAGATTGTCATTGAGCCAAGGATGGTCGAAGAAACAGTCTTATACAGAGCCAATCACGATTTGATCTGCAAATTCATGGGTATTCGCCCTACCCTAAATTTTTTGCACTCCTGGGTCCGGCAAAACTGGGAGCCTCATGGTGAGTACTCTTTGTGGTTTATTAGCAATGGGTATTTTATTGTTAGTTTTTCTTCTCTGGCCGATAGAAACAGGGCTTTCGAATCAGAGAAGAGGAATTATGGTCTAGCAGGTTTATTTGTTCAACCCTGGAGAGTGGGTTTCGATCCCCGAATTGAACCCACTGCTGTCCCGGTCTGGATCCGTCTGTATGCACTTCCAATGGAGTTTTGGAGTGAGCAGGTTTTGGAGATGATCGGTAATTCCCTTGGAAGACATTTGGGTGTCTCCAAAGACACAATAGAAGGGAACACAACTGTTTACGCAAGAATATGTGTGGAAATGGATCTTAGCCAGCCTCTCCCGACAGAGGTGGAACTTGAACTTGCAGGACTATCATGGATTCAACAATTGGATTATGAGGCTCTGCCCTTTAGATGCAGAGTTTGCCACAAACACGGGCATTTGGCCCGATTTTGCCCAAATAATATGACCACAAAAATGGAGGCTCCTCTAGGAATGTCGAATCTTCCTAAGGAGGGTAAGGCAACAATAAACAAAGAACAAGCCAATACCTCCCAGGGCAATGAAGCTCAGAGAGATGGTTTTGAACAGCCTAAAAGAAGGAGAAGGCAAAAGAAAAAAGATGGCAAGGAGCAAACCCACCTCAAACCCGCCAATAGGTATGAAATATTTAAGACACTAGTGGACCAAGAGGAACAATTCATGGAAGGCGTGGATGGTAATAGTGAAAATAATAACATTCACGTTCAAGCTCCTCTTTCTTCTCCCCCCGTCATAGAGCAGGTAATTGACCACAGTGGGTTACCGCAGTCTGAGAGTGTTGGGGCATTGATAGTTCATAACCAAGAGCAGCCAATGATCAAGGATGTCAGCATGGGAATAGCAG
The DNA here is from genome assembly GCA_028583015.1 of Wollemia nobilis. Lineage (NCBI taxonomy): Eukaryota > Viridiplantae > Streptophyta > Pinopsida > Araucariales > Araucariaceae > Wollemia > Wollemia nobilis. The sequence continues at coordinate 3,941,865 of JAQPPZ010016984.1, forward strand.
AAAAGAATAGAGAAAGGCCAACTTTAGGGATAACTCAGGTGGAAAAGAGATCAAAGAATGGCAACTCTCAAGGAGTGGGTAGAAAATCAAATAAGGAATTGCTAGCAGCTCAAGGAGACAAACTGATCACTGGAGGATCGGTGAGGCCAATAGATTCTTATTGCTCTCAAGGTAACTAATGATTATACAATCATGGAATGTTAGGGGTTTAAACAGTAGAACCCATCAATCTGCTGTTCGAAGACTCTTAGAAAACTGTAAAACAGACTTTTTGCTTATTCAGGAGACAAAAATGTCGTTAGATCTTATGTGTAAAACAGTTAACAGAATTTGGAGGGGTGCTGGTCATATGGATGTGGCTGCCCAAGGGGCCTCAGGGGGGATTGTTACTCTTTGGAACTCTCTTGATTGGACTGCAATAGAACATCTAGCCTGGAGGGGTGTTCTCACATCACATTTTAGGAATAATGTCACAGCTGAACATGTTTTAATCACAAATTTTTATGGGGCTCAAAACCTTGATGGTCAGCGGCTCCAATGGAAAGTTGTGCATAACATGAGAATCTCAAGGGAAGATTTAGACTGGATTATTGTTGGGGACTTTAATGCTAAATTATCCTCTAGAGATCAGGAAGGGGGAACCCCAATTTTGGACCCAGGGGATCGACTTATGATTGCTCAAGTCCAGGCTTTACACTTAGTGGATATCAAAGGCCCTGGTACCAACTATACTTGGACTAATAAGAGGAGGGAGCCACATAGCAGGAAGGTAAAGTTAGACCATTTTTTGGTTTCAGAGGAGGCATTTGTAAAATGGAATACAAAATTTCAGATTTTGGAGGGTCCTGTTTCAGATCACTTTCCCATTTTGTTGGAAGGAGGGACTAAGACAGGGCAGCATCACAAACCATTTAAATTTGAGAATTTTTGGTTACAAAAAGAGGAACTTCGAAAGAAAATTCCTCAGTGGTGGGAAGAGGGCCGCCCAGCCTATGGGACAACAATGTTTAGATTCCACAAACAACTTCATCATGTCAAAGCTCAACTGAAACTTTGGAGGCGAGCTAACAAAACAGACTTCCAGGTCCAAAAAGCTCCTTTGGTGGCCAGATGGGATGAGGTCCAAAGACAATTTAGGGAAGGAACAATTACTGAGCAGCTCAAAGCCGAGGATGATGCCTTGCGTAAAGCGGTTGAGGACATTGACAACCAAGAGGAGACCTTATGGAAACAGAGAGCAAGAACCACTTGGTTATTAGAAGGTGATAGAAATACCAAATTTTTCCATCGGACTGCATGTGCTAGGAGACAGATGAATAACATGGAAGCCCTTCAAGATGAGAATGGACACTCCTTTGATACTCTTCCAGGTATGCAGTCCCATGCAATGGATTATTTTTCTAAACTTTTTAAGGAAAGTATGGTGCAAGATGAAGAGGCTCAAAATGACGTTCTTGATGTCATACCTTCTGTTATCTCTGAAGAAGAAAATCAGTCCCTTCTCAAACCCATTGAAAGAGAGGAACTGAAGGATGTGGTCTTTGGAATGAGCACCGGAAAAACTCCAGGTCCAGATGGCTTTCCAATTGAGTTTTTTTAGGCCTTTTGGGATAACTTGGAGGAGGATGTAATGGCTGTTATAGAGGAGTCCAGAGGTAATAAAAGAATGCTTAAAGCATTAAATCATACTTTCATCACCTTAATTCCAAAAGGGGAGAAGGGGGTTCATATTTCAGATTATAGACCTATTGCCTTATGCAATGTGATATATAAAATAATCACAAAGGTAATGGCTGAGCGACTAAAACCTCTTTTACATAACATTATCTCCTCAGAGCAAGGGGGTTTTGTTGAGGGTAGACAGATCCTGGATGGGGTGGTTCTAGCTCAGGAGGCAATCCATTCAATGCAAACTTCTGGTAATAAAGGAATGTTCATAAAATTAGATATGTCAAAGGCCTATGATAGGGTGGAGTGGAGCTTCTTGGCAAAGATGATGGCAGCCTTTGGTTTCTCTCAAGATTGGATAGAATGGGTCATGAGTTGTGTCTCTACTCCGACATACTCAGTGTTAATCAAGGGTCTCCCCTCGCAACCATTTGGAGCCACCCGTGGCCTTCGTCAAGGGGATCCCTGCTCTCCCTATTTGTTTCTCATATTGGCTGAAGGACTAGGTAGACTTTTCTTGAGAAGAAGACAACAAGGTTTGCTAACGGGTATCAAGGTGGGTGAGGAAGTTTTGACTCACCTACAGTTTGTGGATGATACTTGGATTGGTGGGAGTTGCCAGCTTAGGGAAGCAAGAATGATCAGAGATACTCTTAGTGTCTACCTTAGGGCTTCAAACCAAGTCATCAATGATAAAAAATCCAAAGTGGTCTTTTTCAATCTTGATCAGAGGCTTCAGGGCAGAATTTTAGAGATCTTGGGATTCACAAGGACTTCTCTCCTAGTGGTTTACTTGGGGGTCCCTTTGCACTTCAAAAAACTAAAAATAGAGATCTGGAGGAATCTTTTGGATTGTATCAAGGATAGAATCAATCATTGGTCTCACAAATGGTTAAGCTATGGGGGTAGATTAACTTTTCTACGATCGATCATTCAGGCCATGCCAATTTATAAATTCTCTATCCTGGCTGCCCCACATACTATATGGAAAGAGTTGGACAAGATGGCCAAAAAAATTTTATGGGAAGGAGCAAAAGGCGAGAGGAAATGGGCCTTAGTTGGTTGGGACAAAGTGACCCAGCCCAAGGTAAAAGGAGGTTTGGGTCTGAGAAGATCTAAGATAAATAATAAAGCTTTGGCTGGAAAGCTTTACTGGAGGTGGATTTCCCAGCCAACTTCCTTATTCAGTAGAATCCTAACCAGTAAATATTTGGGACATGTTAACCCAAATGAGGTGGGTCATTTCCCTTTGGAAGGTACTGGATCCTTAGTGTGGCAGGCTCTCAAGTTAGGATCTCAGGTTGTAAAAGATCGATTATTTTGGAAAGTGGGGAGAGGGGAGAAGGCACATTTTTGGTCAGATTCTTGGGATCAATACCCACCTATCATTGTCGAATTTCCTGAATTGCAACCTTTAAAAGCAACCATTGAAACCAAGGGATGGGTTCAAATTGAAAGTTATTTCACCACTAGTCATCTGGGGGATTACAAGTTTAAGCAGTTTAAGAAGTTGGATGAGTGGCCAATTTCAATCCCTCCGGATTTGGCACCCATCATGACTAAAATCTTGACAGAAAGATTCCTCACAGGTAGAGACGAGGAGGATGAATTAGCTTGGGGCTATGGGAGCCTTGGTGTCTACACGGTGAAGGACGGATATGACAAGATCCTTCCAGAGCCTCCCCCGCATACTTTTCAGGTTGAGGATTGGAGAAAGATTTGGCATTCCAAAGGGTGGCTGAAAGTTAACTTTTTGCCCAGCAGTTCATGCACAATGGAATTCTCACTTTTGATAATCTCAGATGTAAAGGAATCATCGGCCCTTCCCAATGTGTATTATGCTACAAGAGCGAGGAAACAACTGACCACTTGATGTTTGAGTGCTCTTTCACGCGCCAGATCTGGAAGAGATGGTTTTCATGTTTTAAAATTCAAGTTAATAGTGACTTGAACCGAATTAATATCTGGGAAAGATGGAAGAGGGGTAGATTTAAATCTAAAGCTCTTCGTCTTGGTTGGGAGCTTGGATTAAACTTCATTTGGTGGCAAGTGTGGTTGGAGAGAAATGCTAGAATCTTTAGAGAAACTTTTTCTTCGTTAGATGGAGTTTGGCAGGTCATTTGGAGCAAAGTCACTGAAACTGTGGCCGTCTATGCTAAAGAGGAAACTCAGGTGGTTGTCGGGGCAATGGAAGAAGGACTTGAAATGCAAGAGGAACAGATCAGAGCTAGTTGGAAACCACCCCCAGCAGGTTGGATTAAAATTAATACTGATGGAGCTGCAAAAGGCAACCTGGGTAGAGCTGGAATTGGAGTGGTTTGTCGTAATCATGTTGGAGCAGTGCTCTATTGGGAACTGCAAGGCTTGGGAAGAGCTACAAACAATGAAGCAGAAGCCATAGCTATCAAATCTGCTTCTATTTGGGCAGTTAAACAGGGCCATAGGAGGATAATACTCGAATCAGATTCTCAAATAATGGTCGGAGCTCTAGATTGCATGAGGAACTTTGCCTTGAAAGCTTGGAGGTTGAGGATTCTTGTCAATCAAATTAAGGAACTATGGAGGCAATTAGATGATGTGGTTCCAGTCTACGTGAGTAGAGATTTAAACAAAGCGGCCGACTTCCTGGCTAAGATTGGTGCTGAGAAGGAGGTTGGGGTTCAGTTGCATAGTGACATGGCTACTGAGGACGAGGTGATTAGGCAGGGTCTTGAAAGGTCCCTGAGCTAATGATCAAGGAAAAAGCAAAGGGTGGAATGGTGTCACGATTTCGTGACATGCTGCTACGTCACGGCCAAGGGAGGAAAGTTGTCGCGATATCATGACATTTTGTTTCGTCGTGGCCAAGGGAGGATAGTTGTCGTGATATCGTGACATGTTGTTTGGTCGCGGTCACTGGAGGAAAGGTGTCGCGACATCGCGACATTTTGTTTCATCGCGGCCAAGGGAGGATAGTTGTCGCGATATCGCGACATGTTGCTTGGTCGCGGCCATGGGAGGAAAGGTGTCGCGATATCGCGACATGGTGCTTGGTCGTGGCCAAGGGAGGAAGGGCGTCATGATATCGTGACATGTTGCTTGGTCACGGCCAAGGAAGGAAAGGCGTCACGATATCGTGACATGTTGCTTGGTCACGGCCAAGGGAGGAAAGATGTCACGATTTCGCGACATGTTGCTTCGTCGCGGTCAATGGAGGAAAGATGTCACGATATCGTGACATGTTGCTTCGTCACGCGAAAGAGAGAAAGTGTCACGATATCACGACATGTTGCTTCATCACGGTCGAGAAAGAAAAAGTGTCGCGATATCGCGACATGTTGCTTCATCGCGATCGAAAGAGAAAAAGTGTCGCGATATCGCGACATGTTGCTTTATCGTGACAAGAAAGAAAAAGTGTCACGATATCGCGACATGTTGCTTCATCGGCCGAGAAAGAAAAAGTGTCACGATATCGCGACATGTTGCTTCATCGCGGCCGAGAAAGAAAAAGTGTCGCGATATCGTGACATGTTGCTTCGTCGCGGTCGAAAGAGAAAAAGTGTCGCGATATCGCGACATGTTGCTTCATCACGGCCGAGAAAGAAAAAGTGTCACGATATCGCGACATGTTGCTTCATCGCGACAAAAGGAGGAAAAGGTGTCGCGATTTCGCGACATGTTGCAACGCTGCTGCCCAAGGAGAAAAAGTGTCGTGATATCGCGACATGTTGCTTTGTCGCGGCCAAAGGAGGAAAAAGTGTCGCGATATCGCGACATGTTGCAATGTCACGGACAGAAGAGGAAAAAGTGTCGCGATATCGCGACATGTTGCATTGTCGCGCCCAAAGGAAAAAAGTGTCGCGATATCGTGACATGTTGCATTTTCGTGGCCAAAGGAGAAGAGGGCAAGAGTGTCGCGATTTCGCAACAAGTTGCATCTACAGACCAATCTGACCCCCCTGTTTGCTAGTTAATGGTTTAGGAGATTTGGCCCCATTGCAAATCTTCCTTCCTTTTGTAAGCTGGTGTTCTCTTTGATTTCGGATGGGAAATTTCCCTTCCCAATTTGTAATTGATCTTTGTTTTAATACAAGTTTTTTCAAAATTTTCAAAAAAAAAAAAATAATTTTTTATAAATTCGAAATGACTTCAGAATGAGATAAAAATTATTTTGGATGAAATATTTAAGGTCATTATTCACACCATGCATTTATTTATGAAATTTTAATTTAATTTTAATTTTAATTTTAGTTGTCGAAGTTTAAAAAAAACTACAAAAGGAAGGGTTAGAAAAATAAAAATAAAATTATGAAAAATGGATCAGAAAGCCAAAAATGTTAAAACACACTACATTCAGTATGATGTCACCCTATGTTATTGTAGCTCTTTTTGAGAGCTTTTCGAAAATATGCACTAATAGTCAATCCAAGCAATGAGCGAGGAGTTATGACCCTCGGAAGTTTTACCCCCAAAATTCAAAATGATGGTCAATGGAATGTCGTATGAACTACCCCCCTTTAATGAAATTGTAATTTTCATAAAGAGAAGTTCATTTATTATCTGTGAATGCAAATGCAAAGCCTAAAAATCGATTTGACTTCAAAATATGAAATTTCAAAATTATAAAAATCCTTATAAAAAAAAACTTTAAATAATTTTTATAAATTAGAAATGACTTCAAAATGAGATCAAAATTGTTTCGGATGAAATATTGAAGCTCATTCTTCACACCCATGCATTTATTTATGAAATTTTAATTTTATTTTTAATTTTATTTTAATCGTCGAAGTTTAAAAAAATCTACAAAAGGAAGGGTTAGAAAAATAAAAATAAAATTTTGAAAAATGGACCAAAAAGCTAAAAATGTTAAAATACACTACAGTTAGTATGATTTCACTCTACTCTGTTGTAGCTCTTTTCAAGAGCTTTCCGAAAATATGCACTAATAGTCAATCTAAGCAACGAGCGAGGAGTTATGACCCCGGGAAGTTTTACCCCCAAAATTCAAAATTATGGCCAATGGAATGCCGTATGAACTACCCCCTTTAATGAAATTGTAATTTTCATAAAGAGAAGTTCATTTATTATATGTGAATGCAAATGCAAAGCCTGAAAATCGATTTACCTTCAAAATATGAAAAAAAGTGAAATTTTAAAATTATAAAAATCCTTATAAAACAACTTTAAATAATTTTTATAAATTCGAAATGACTTTAGAATGAGATCAAAATTATTTCGGATGAAATATTGAAGCTCATTCTTCACACCCATGCATTTATTTGTGAAATTTTAATTTTTTTATTTTTATTTTAGTCACTGAATTTTAAAACAATCTGCAAAAGGAAGGGTTAGAAAAATAAAAATAAAATTTTGAAAAATGAACTAAAAAGCTAAAAATATTAAAACACACTACACTCAATATGATGCCGCCCTTTGTTGTTGTAGCTCTTTTCGAGAGCTTTTCGAAAATATGCACTAATAGTCAATCCAAGCAACGAGCGAGGAGTTATTACCTCGAGAAGTTTTTCCACCAAAATTCAAAATGATGGCCAATGGAATGCCATATGAACTACCCCCTTTAATGAAATTGTAATTTTCATAAAGGGAAGTTCATTTAGCCCTAATGGGGGTGGCGTAGTGGTGAAGGCTTGGGGCTGTAGCAACGGTTCACCAGCTAGTCTTAGGTTCCACTCCAGCTATGTGTCTGTGTGAGTGGTGAAAAATAGATGGGTGTATAAGTAAAAAAAAAAGTTCATTTATTGTCTGTGAATGCAAATGCAAAGCGTGAAAATCCATTTATCTTCAAAATATGAAAAAAATGTGAAATTTCAAAATTATAAAAATCCTTATAAAACAAAAATAAAATTTTGAAAAATGGACCAGAAAGCCAAAAATGTTTAAACACACTAAATTTAGTATGATGTCGCCCTACGTCATTGTAGCTCTTTTCGAGAGTTTTTTGTAAATATGCACTAATAGTCAATCCGAGCAACGAAGGGGGAGTTATGACCCCAGGAAGTTTTGCCTCAAAAATTCAAAATGATGGCCAATGGAATGTTGTATGAACTACCCCCCTTTAATGAAATTGTAATTTTTATAAATAGAAGTTCATTTATTATCTGTGAATGCAAATGCAAAGCCTAGAAATTGATTTACCTTCAAAATATTAAAAAATAGGAAATTGTGAAATTATAAAAATCCTTATAAAATAACAACTTTAAATAATTTTTATAAATTCGAAATGACTTGAGAATGAGATCAAAATTATTTCGGATGAAATATTGAAGCTCATTCTTCACACCCATGTATTTATTTATGAAATTTTATTTTTTATTTGGTTTTTTTAGTTGCCAAAGTTTAAAAAAAATCTGCAAAAGGAAGGGTTAGAAAAATAAAAATAAAATTTTAGAAAATGGACCAGAAAGCTAAAAATGTAAAAACACACTACAGTCAGTATGATGCCACCCTACATCGTTGTTACTTTTTCGAGAGCTTTATGAAAATATGTACTAATAGTTAATCCGAGCAACAAGCGAGGAGTTAGCCCCGGGAAGTTCCCCAAAAAAAAAAAAAACGAAGAACCCCCCCCCAAAATATTTTAAAAAAAAAATTTTGAATACAAATGCAAAGCCTGAAAATCAATTTACCTTCAAAATATGAAAAAAATGTGAAATTTCAAAAAATTTAAAATCCTTATAAAATAGCAACTTTAAATAATTTTTATAAATTCGAAATAACTACAGAATGAGATCAAAATTATTTTAGATGAAATATTGAAGCTCATTCTTCACACCCATGCATTTATTTATGAAATTTTAATTTTTTTTTATTCTAGTCGCTAAAGTTAAAAAAAAAATTGCAAAAGGGTTAGAAAATAAAAATAAAATTCTAAAAAATGAAACAGAAAGCCATAAAATATAAAACACACTACAATCAGTATGATGTCGCCTACACTGTTGTAGCTCTTTTCTAAGCTTTCCAAAAATATGTACTAATAGTCAATCCGAGCAACGAGCAAGGAGTTATGACCCCAAGAAGTTTTACCCCCAAAATTCAAAATGATGGCCAATGGAATGTCGTATGAACTACCCCCTTTAATGAAATTGTAATTTTCATAAAGAAAAGTTCATTTATTGTCTATGAATGCAAACACAAAGCCTAAAAATTGATTTACCTTCAAAATATGAAATTCTAAAATTATAAAAATCCTTATAAAATAGCAACTTTAAATCATTTTTATAAATTAAAAATGACTTCATAATGAGATAAAAATTGTTTCGAATGAAATATTGAAGCTCATTCTTCACACCTATGCATTTATTTATGAAATTTTAATTTAAATTTAAATTTTTATTTTAGTCATCGAAGTTTAAAAAAAACTGCAAAAGAAAGGGTTAGAAAAATAAAAATAAAATTCTAGAAAATGGATCAGAAAGCCAAAAATGTTAAAACACACTATAGTCAATATGATGCCACCCTATATTGTTGTAGCTCTTTTCGAGAGCTTTCCTAAAATATGCACTAATAGTCAATCCAAGCAACGAGCGAGGAGTTATGACCTTAGGAAGTTTTACCCCTAAAATTCAAAATGATGGCCAATGGAATACCGTATGAACTACCCCCATTTAATGAAATTGTAATTTTCATAAAGAAAAGTTCATTTATTTTCTATGAATGAAAATGCAAAGCCTGAAAATCGATTTGCCTTCAAAATATGAAAAAAAATTGTGAAATTATAAAGATCCTTATAAAACAACTTTAAATAAATCTTATAGATTCAAAATGACTTTAGAATGAGACCAAAATTGTTTTAGATAAAATATTGAAGCTCATTCTTCACACCCATGCATTTATTTATTAAAATTTATTTTTTAAATTTTTATTTAAGTTGCCAAAGTTTAAAAAAGATCTACAAAATGAAGGGTTAGAAAAATAAAAGTAAAATTCTAGAAAATGGACTAGAGAGCCAAAAATTTTAAAACACACTCTAGTTAGTATGATGTTGCCCTATGGTTTTGTAGCTCTTTTCGAGAACTTTATGAAAATATGTGCTAATAGCTAATCCTAGCAATGAGCGAGGAGTTATGCCCCCGAGAAGTTTTACCTCTAAAATTCAAAATGACGGTCAATGGAATACCGTATGAACTATACCCCTTTAATGAAATTGTAATTTTAATAAAAGGAAGTTCATTTATTGTTTGTGAATGCAACTGTAAAGCCTAAAAATCGATTTGCCTTCAAAATATAAAAAAAAATATATATGAAATTTTGAAATTATAAAAATCTTTATAAAATAATAACTTCAAATAATTTTTATAAATTCGAAATGACTTCTGAATGAGATAAAAATTGTTTCAAATGAAAAATTAAGCTCATTTTTTAGTACCATGCATTTATTTATGAAATTTTATTTTTTAAATTTTAATTTTTTATTTGAGTCGTGGAAGTTTAAAAAAAATCTGCAAAAGGAAGGGTTAGAAAAATAAACATAAAATTATGGAAAATGTTTCAGAAATCCAAAAATATTAAAACACACTATAGTAAGTATGATGCTGCCCTACACCTTGTAACTCTTTTCGAGAGGTTTTCGAAAATATGCACTATTAGTCAATCTGAGCAACAAGCGAGGAATTATGACCCCGGGAAGTTTTGCCCTTAAAATTCAAAATGACGACCTAGGGAATGTCGTATGATCTACCCTCTTTTAATGAAATTGTAATTTTCATAAAGGAAAGTTTATTTATTGTTTGTGAATGCAAATGCAAAGCCTGAAAATCGATTTACCTTCAAAATATGAAAAAAAATGTGAAATTTCAAAATTATAAAAATCCTTATAAAATTGTAACTTTAAATAATTTTTATAAATTCAAATTGACTTTAGAATGAGATCAAAATTATTTTTTTTGATGAAAAGCTAAATTATATTAATAATAAAGTTTAACATGAAAAAAAGTGGCGGGTGGCAATGATCACACCCCTGGAAGAGACAAGCCAACCCTAACCACGGGTTGGGAAACCACAAACCAGAGCTCACTACAAACTAGGCAACATCAATCAAACAGGCAGTGAAACTTGCATGCAATCAGAAAGTTTGTGGTTGCACGTCTACGTTGGAGTCCCATGGAATGGCCAAGGTATGCGGTAATCCATCTGTGTGTCCCTGATCCTCATGAACATTTGAATCTCCCCAGCCCTGTCCTCGAGATCTATCAAGCTGGCGATTATGTGCACTTATATCCCCCGCATTCCAGGCACGATCCTGTGTGCCACCATTAACTTCCACCAGCTCATCCCAGGCACCTCTGGGTGGAGAACATGATGGTGATTGAATTGGATGTGCATTCCATCCATCATTGTAGATAAAAATGTCATGTCCCCAACCTCCCTGTGCATGCACCATACGTGGCAGGTGATGAGACCTCGAGCGAGAACAGGATGTTTGCTATGCATTGTTTGGAAAAACCCTGCTAACTGAGCAAGGTGCATTTTTCCAGTCATCCAAAAGTGCCTTCATGTGCGCCTGCTCAATGTCAAGTTTAGCTTGCTGATTGCAAATCTGGAACCATGTATCTTGAAACACCTCTATTTTGTCAACTAGAGAAAATTCATCAGAAGGATTTTGATGCTGAAAAACTATCTTGTTTCTAGATTTCCACATGTGAAAAAGAAGACTAATTCGAAAGATGTGCCACACTTTGGACAAGGGAAGAACAAATTTAATCTTATCCCCTAACAGAGCTTGCTGCCATGTAAGGGATTCATCCTGGAATTGGGAAAAAAAAGACCATCCCCATTCCCAGGCACTCCTTGCTCTTGTGCAGAACCAGAAATTTATTTATGAAAATTTAATTTTAATTTAATTTTTTTTATTCATCAAAGTTTAAAAAAATCTGCAAAATGAATGGTTAGATAAATAAAAATAAAATCTTTAAAAATGGACCAGAAAGACTAAAATGTTAAAACACACTACATTCAGTATGATGTCGTCCTGTGTTTTTGTAGCTCTTTTCGAGAGCTTTCCAAAAATATGCACTAATAATCAATCCGAGCAACGAGCGAGGAGTTATTACCCCGAGAAATTTTACCCCTAAAATTCAAAATGATGGCGAATGAAATGTCGTATGAACTACCCCCATTTAATGAAATTATAATTTCCATAAAATAAAGTTCATTTATTGTCTATGAATGGAAATGCAAAGCCTAAAAATCGATTTGCCTTCAAAATATGAAAAAATGGTGAAACTCTTAAATTATAAAAATCCTTATAAAACAACAAATTTAAATAATTTTTATAAATTAAAAATGACTTCATAATAATATAAAAATTATTATGGATGAAATATTTAATTTATTTTGCATTTATTTATGAAATTTTAATTTTAATTTTAATTATCGAAGTTTAAAAAAAAACTACAAAAGGAAGGGTTAGAAAAATAAAAATAAAATTATGAAAAATGGATCAGAAATCTGAAAATACTAAAACACACTACATTCAGTATGATGTTGCCCTATATTGTTGTAGCTCTTTTTGAGAGCTTTGTGAAAATATGCACTAATAGTCAATCGAGCAACGAGCGAGGAGTTATGACCTCGTGAAGTTTTGCCCCCAAAATTCAAAATGAAGGTCAATGGAATGTCGTATGAACTACCATCTTTTAATGAAATTGTAATTTTCATAAATAAAAGCTCATTTATTATCTGTGAATGCAAATGCAAAGCCTATAAATCTATTTGACTTCAAAATATGAATAAATATGAAATTTCAAAATTATAAAAATCCTTATAAAAAAACAACTTCAAATAATTTTTATAAATTAGAAATGACTATAAAATGAGATCAAAATTATTTCGAATGAAATATTGAAGCTCATTCTTCATTAATAAATTCATGGGTGTGAAGAATGAGCTTCAATATTTCATCCGAAATAATTTTGATCCCATTCCGAAGTCATTTCGAATTTATAAAAAATATTTAAATTTGCTATTTTATAAGGATTTTTATAATTTCAGAATTTCATATTTTTTCATATTTTGAAGGCAAATTGATTTCTAGGCTTTGCATTTGCATTCACGAAAAAAAAATGAACTTCCCTTTATGAAAATTATAATTTCATTAAAATGGGTAGTTCATATAGTATTTCATTAGCCATCATTTTGAATTTTGGGGGTAAAACTTCTTGGGATCATAACTCCTCACTCATTGCTCGAATTGACTATTAGTGCATATTTTCAAAAACCTTTTGAAAAGAGCTACAACAACGTAGGACGACATCATATTGACTATAGTGCATTTTTAACATTTTTGGCTTTCTAGTCCATTTTTCAGAATTTTATTTTTATTTTTCTAACCCTTCATTTTGTAGATTTTTTTAAACTTTGCCAACTAAAATAAAAGTAAAAGAATTTAAAATTTCATAAATAAATGCATGGGTGTGAATAATGATCTTCAATATTTCATCCGAAACAATTTTGATCTCATTCTGAAGTCCTTTAGAATTTATAAATATTATTTAAATTTATTGTTTTATAAGGATTTTTATAATTTAAGAATTTCATATTTTTTTCATATTTTGAAGGTAAATCGATTTTTGGGTTTTGTATTTGCATTCACAAAAAATAAATGAACTTCATTTTATGAAAATTACAAATTCATTAAAGGGGGTAGTTCATACAACATTCCATTGACCATCATTTTGAATATTTGAGGAAAAACATTTTGTGGTCATAACTCTTCGCTCGTTGCTCGAATTGACTATTATTGCATATTTTTGAAAAGCTCTCGAAAAGAACTACAACAATGTAGGGTGGCATCATACTGACTATAGGGTGTTTTATCATTTTGAACTTTCTAGTCCATTTTCCAAAATTTTATTTTCATTTTTCTAACCCATCTTTTTGTAGATTTTTTTAACTTCGATGACTAAAATAAAAATAAAGAAATTAAAATATTCATAATAAATGCATGGGTGTGAAATATGAGCTTCAATATTTTACGCGAAACAATTTTGATCTCATTTTGAAGTCATTTCGAATTTATAAAAATTATTTAAAGTTGCTATTTTATAAGGATTTTTATAATTTTGGAATTACATATTTTTTTCATATTTTGAAGGTAAATTGATTTTTAGGCTTTTCATTTGCATTTAGAGACAATAAATGAACTTCCCTTTATGAAAATTATAATTTCATTAAAGGGGGTAGTTCATACGGCATTCCATTAGCCATTATTTTGAAATTTGGGCGTAAAACTTTTCGAGGTCATAACTCCTCACTCTTTGCTCGGATTGACTATTAGTACATATTTTCATAAATATCTCAAAAAGAGTTGCGAAAAGATAGGTCAGAATCATACTGACTAATAGTATGTTTTAACATTTTCGGCTTTCTAGTCCATTTTTTAGAATTTTTTTTTCTAACCCTTCCTTTTGCAGATTTTTTTAAACTTTGGAGACTAAAATAAAAATAAAAATAAAAATTTCATAAATAAATGCATTGGTGTGAAGAATGAGTTTCAATATTTCATCCGAAACAAATTTTATCTCATTTTGAAGTCATTTTAAATTTATAAAAAATATTTAAAGTTTTTGTTTATAAGTATTTTTATAATTTTGGAATTTCACCTTTTTTTTCATATTTTGAAGGTAAATCGATTTTCAGGCTTTACATTTGTATTCACAAAAAATAAATGAATTCCCATTTATGAAAATTACAATTTCATTAAAGGGGGGTAGTTCATACGACATTCCATTGCCCATCATTTTGAATTTTAGAGGTAAAACTTCCCAAGATCATAACTCCTCGCTCATTGCTCGGATTGACTATTAGTGCATGTTTTCGAAAAGCTCTCAAAAATCTCTACAATGTAGGATGACATCATACTAACTATAGTGTTCTTTTAACATTTTTAGCTTTCTGGTCCATTTTCCTAAATTTTTTATTTTATTTTTTTAACTCTTCCTTTTGCAGATTATTTTAAACTTTGGTGACTAAAATAAAAATAAAATCAAATTAAAATTTCATAAATAAATACATGGGTGTGAAGAATGAGTTTTAATATTTCATCCAAAATAATTTTTATCTCATTCTAAAGTCATTTCGAATTTATAAAAATTATTTATTGTTGTTTTATAAGGATTTTTTGTAATTTTGGAATTTTACATTTTTTTATATTTTGAAGGTAAATCAATTTCCAGGCTTTGCATTTGTATTCAGAGACAAGAAATGAAATTTCCTTTATGAAAATTACAATTTCATTAAAGGGGGGTAGTTCATACGACATTTCATTGGTCATCATTTTGAATTTTGGGGGAAAAACTTTTCGAGATCATAACTCCTCACTCATTGCTCGGATTGACTATTAGTGCATATTTTTAGAAGGCTCTGTAAAATATCTATAATGACTTAGAATAAAATCATACTGACTATAGTGTATTTTAATATTTTTGGCTTTCTGGTCCATTTTCCAAAATTTTATTTTTATTTTTCTAACCCTTTTTTTGTAGATTTTTTTTAAACTTTGGTAACTAAAATAAAAATTAAAAAAATTAAAATTTCATAAATAAATGCATTGGTGTGAAGAATGAGTTTCAATATTTCATCGAAAATAATTTTGATTTCATTTTAAAGTCATTTCAAATTTATAAAAATTATTTAAATTTGTTGTTTAGTTTTTTAAAGTGGGTGGGTTCTTTTGTTTTGTTTTGTTTTTGTGTTCTTTGTGTTGTTTTTTGTTGTTCTTGTGTTTTTGTTGTTTTGTTTTTTTTTATGTTTTTTGTTATTGTTCTTGTGTTTTTTTCGTTCTTGTTCTTGAGTTTCTCTTTGTTTGTGTTATTTCATTTTTTTATGTGTGAGTGTTTTCTATGTTTTTTGTTTTTGTTTATTGTCTATTGTTAGTTGTTTTTATTTTTATTTTATTTATTTTATTTTTTAGGTTTTGGTTGTGTTTATTTTTCATGTTTTTTTGGGTTATGTCTTTGTAGTGTTCTGTTGTTTTTGTCTTATTTGTGTTTTGTTATGTGGTTCTTGTGTTTTTATATGTGGTTTATGTTGTGGTTTATTTTATCTTATTGTACGTGTTTGGTTGTGCTCTTGGTTTTGACACACTCAAGGAGCATGTTTTTTATTTTATTTTATTATTTTTGTTGTTATTTACTTTTTTTAATTTGGTTTTGTGTGTTTGTTTGCTCCTTAAGTATGTCAAATGTGGTAGGCTAGGTCCGAGTCCTGGGAGTTTTTGGCTGCCTCCTTGGGTCTTACCCGAAAGTGGCATCCCTTTTGGGATGTTTACCACAAATAAAAAATAATAATAATAATTTCAAAATTTTTCATATTTTGAAGGTAAATTGATTTTCAGGCTTTGTATTTGCATTCACAAACAATAACTTAACTTCCCTTTATGAAAATTATAATTTCATTTAAGGGGGGTAGTTCATACGACATTCCATTGGCCATCATTTTGAATTTTGGTGGTAAAACTTCTTGAGGTCATAACTCCTCACTCATTGCTTGAATTGACTATTAAGATATATTTTTGGAACGCTCTAAAAAAAAGTTACAATGACGTAGGACATCATACTGAATGTGGTTTGTTTTAATATTTTTAGCTTTCTGGTCCATTTTATAGAATTTTATTTTTATTTTTCTAACCCTTACTTTTGCAGATTTTTTTAAAACTTCAATGACTAAAATAAAAATAAAAAATATTAAAATTATATTAATAAATGCATGGGTGTGAAGAATGAGCTTCAATATTTCATCCGAAATAATTTTGATCTCATTCTAAAGTCATTTTGAATTTATAAAAAATATTTAAAGTTGCTATTTTATAAGGATTTTTATAATTTTAGAATTTTACATTTTTTCATATTTTGAAGGAAAATCGATTTCTAGGCTTTGCATTTGCATTCATGGACAAAAAATGAACTTCCATTTATGAAAATTATAATTTCATTAAAATGGGTAGTTCATATGGTATTTCATTAGCCATCATTTTGAATTTTGGGGGTAAAACTTCTCGGGATCATAACTCCTCACTCGTTGCTCGAATTGACTATTAGTGCATATTTTCAAAAACTCTTAAAAATAACTACAACAACGTGGTACGACATCATACTAACTATAGTGTGTTTTAACATTTTTGGCTTTCTGGTCCATTTTTCAAAATTTTATTTTTATTTTTCTAACCCTTCCTTTTGCAGATTTTTTTAAACTTTGGCGACTAAAATAAAAGTAAAAGAATTTAAAATTTCATAAATAAATGCTTGGGTGTGAATAATGAGCTTCAATATTTCATCCGAAACAATTTTTATCTCATTCTGAAGTCTTTTTGAATTTATAAAAATTATTTAAATTTGTTGTTTTATAAGGATTTTTATAATTTTAGAATTTCATATTTTTTTGAACCCAAAATTCAAAATAATGGCTAATGGAATCTCGTATGAACTACCCCCCTTTAATGAAATTATAATTTTTATAAAGGGAAATTCATTTATTGTCTCTAAATGCAAATGCAAAGCCTAAAAATCAATTTACTTTCAAAATATGGAAAAAATATGAAATTCCAAAATTATAAAAATCCTTATAAAATAGCAACTTTAAATAATTTTTATAAATTTGAAATGACTTCAGAATGAGATCAAAATTGTTTTGGGTAAAATATTGAAGCTCATTCTTCACACCCATGCATTTATTATGAATATTTTAATTTCTTTATTTTTATTTTAGTCATCTTAAAAGAATCTACAAAAAGATGAGTTAGAAAAATGAAAATAACCTTTTGGAAAATGGACTAGAAAGTTGAAAATTTTAAAACACCCTATAGTTAGTATGATGCCACCCTACATTGTTGTAGTTCTTTTCGAGAGCTTTTCGAAAATATGCACTAATAGTCAATCCGAGTAATGAGCGAGGAGTTATGACCACAAAACGTTTTTTCTCAAAAATTCAAAATGATGGTCAATGGAATGTCGTATGAACTACCCCATTTAATGAATTTGTAATTTTCATAAAGGGAAGTTCATTTATTTTTTGTGAATGCAAATGCAAAACCTGAAAATCGATTTACCTTCAAAATATGAAAAAAATATGAAATTTCGAAATTATAAAAATCCTTATAAAACAACAAATTTAAATAATTTTTATAAATTCAAAAGGACTTCAGAATGAGATCAAAATTGTTTCAGATGAAATATTGAACCTCATTATTCACACCCAAGCATTTATTTATGAAATTTTAAATTCTTTTACTTTTATTTTAGTCGCCAAATTTTAAAAAAATCTGCAAAAGGAAGGGTTAGAAAAATAAAAATAAAATTTTGAAAAATGGACCAGAAAGCCAAAAATTTTAAAACGCACTATAGTCAGTATGATGTCGTACCACGTTGTTGTAGTTCTTTTCAAGAGGTTTTTGAAAATATGCACTAATAGTCAATTCGAGCAACGAGTGAGGAGTTATGATCCCGGGAAGTTTTACCCCCAAAATTCAAAATGATGGCTAATGAAATACCATATGAACTACCCATTTTAATGAAATTATAATTTTCATAAAGGGAAGTTCATTTGTTGTCCGTGAATGCAAATGCAAAGCATAGAAATTGATTTTCCTTCAAAATATGAAAAAATGTGAAATTCTGAAATTATAAAAATCCTTATAAAATAACAAATTTAAATCTTTTTTATAAATTCGAAATGACTTCAGAATGAGATCAAAATTATTTTAGATGAAATATTGAAGCTCATTCTTTACACCCATGCATTTATTAATATAATTTTAATATTTTTTTATTTTTATTTTAGTCATCGAAGTTTTAAAAAAATATGCAAAAGTAAGGGTTAGAAAAATAAAAATAAAATTCTATAAAATGGACCAAAAAGCTAAAAATATTAAAACAAACTACATTCAGTATGATGTTGTCCTACGTCATTGTAGCTCTTTTTGAGAGCTTTCCAAAAATATATCCTAATAGTCAATTCGAGCAATGAGCGAGGAGTTATGACCTCGGGAAGTTTTACCACCAAAATTCAAAATGATGGCCAATGGAATGTCGTATGAACTACCCCCATTTAATGAAATTATAATTTTCATAAAGTAAAGTTCATTTATTGTCTGTGAATGCAAATGCAAAGCCTAAAAGTCGATTTGCCTTCAAAATATAAAAAATGTGAAATTTTGAAATTATAAAAATCCTTATAAAATAACAACTTTAAATAATTTTTATAAATTCAAAATGACTTCAGAATGAGATAAAAATTATTTCGGATGAAGGATCAAAGCTCATTCTTCATACCCATGCATTTATTTATGAAATTTTAATTTATTTTTATTTTTATTTTAGTTACCAAATTTTAAAAAAATCTACCAAAAAAATGTTAGAAAAATAAAAATAAAATTTTGAAAAATGGACCAGAAAGCCAAAATATTAAAACACACTATAGTAGGTATGATTTTGTTCTAATTAATTATAGATATTTTCCAGAGCCTTCTGAAAATATGCACTAATAGTCAATCCGAGCAATGAGTGAGGAGTTATGATCTCGGGAAGTTTTGCCCCCAAAATTCAAAATGATGACCAATGGAATGTCGTATGAACTACCCCCCTTTAATGAATTTGTAATTTTCATAAAAGGGAAGTTAAGTTATTGTTTGTGAATGCAAATACAAAGCCTGAAAATCAATTTACCTTCAAAATATGAAAAAAAATTGAAATTTTGAAATTATAAAAATCCTTATAAAACAACAAATTTAAATAATTTTTATAAATTTGAAATGACTTCAAAATGAGATCAAAATTATTTTGGATAAAATATTGAAGCTCATTCTTCACACCAATGCATTTATTTATAAAATTTTAATTTTTTTTAATTTTTATTTTAGTTACCAAATTTTTAAAAAAATCTACAAAAAAAAGGGTTAGAAAAATAAAAATAAAATTTTGGAAAATGGACTAGAAAGCAAAAAATATTAAAATACACTATAGTCAGTATGATTTTGTTCTAAGTCATTATAGATCTTTTCTAGAACCTTCTGAAAAAATGCACCAATAGTCAATTCGAGCAATGAGTGAGGAGTTATGATCCCAGTAAGTTTTGTCCCAAAAATTCAAAATGATGACCAATGGAATGTCGTATGAACTACCCAACTTTAATGAAATTGTAATTTTCTTAAAGGAAACTTCATTTCTTGTCTCTGAATGTAAATGCGAAGCCTGGAAATTGATTTACCTTCAAAATATGAAAAAATATGAAATTCCAAAATTACAAAAAATCCTTATAAAACAACTTTAAATAATTTTTATAAATTTGAAATTACTTCAGAATGAGATCAAAATTATTTTGGATGAAATATTAAAACTCATTCTTCACACCTATACATTTATTTATGAAATTTTAATTTATTTTATTTTAGTCACCAAAATTTAAAAAAATCTACAAAAGGAAGCGTTAGAAAAATAAAATAAAAAATTTAGGAAAAAAAACCAGAAAGCCAAAAATGTTTAAAGAACACTATATTCAGTATGATGTTATCCTACGTTGATGTAGAGATTTTTGAAAACATGCACTAATAGTCAATCCGAGCAATGAACGAGGAGTTATGATTCTGGGAAGTTTTACCTCCAAAATTCAAAATGATGGGCAATGGAATGTCGTATGAACTACCCCTCTTTAATGAAATTGTAATTTTTATAAAGGGGAATTCATTTATTTTTTGAGAATGCAAATGCAAAGCCTGAAAATTGATTTACCTTCAAAATATGAAATTCCAAAATTATAAAAATACTTAAAACAAAAACTTTAAATAATTTTTATACATTTGAAATGACTTCAAAATGAGATAAAATTTGTTTTAGATGAAATATTAAAACTCATTCTTCACACCAATGCATTTATTTGTGAAATTTTTATTTTTATTTTAGTCACCAAAGTTTAAAAAAATCTGCAAAAGGAAGGGTTAGAAAAATAAAATAAAATTCTAAAAAATGGATTAGAAAGCCAAAAATTTTAAAACACACTATAGTCAGTATGATTTTGACCTACGTTGTTGTAGCTCTTTTTGAGATCTTTCTGAAAATATGTACTAATAGTCAATCCGAGTAAAGAGCGAGGAGTTATGACCCCGAAAAGTTTTGCCCCCAAAATTCAAAATAATGGCTAATGGAATCTCGTATGAACTACCCCCCTTTAATGAAATTATAATTTTCATAAATGGAAGTTCATTTATTGTCTCTAAATGCAAATGCAAAGCCTAAAAATCAATTTACTTTCAAAATATGGAAAAAATTTGAAATTCCAAAATTATAAAAATCCTTATAAAATAACAACTTTAAATAATGCTTCAATCCTACACTGAAGAGGAGATCAAAGATGCTCTGTTTGCAATGGAACCTGACAAGGCCCCTGGACCCGATGGCTTTCCACCCCAGTTTTTTCAACACTTTTGGGATATCGTGGGCCCTGATGTTGTTGCTACGGTTAAATTCTTCCAGAGAGCCAAAAAGATGCCGAGAGAAGCCAATTCCACCTTCATTGTTTTAATTCCCAAGTCTAATGATCGTGCTTCCCTCTCCGACTTCAGACCTATAAGTCTCTGTAGTGTCATCTACAAACTTATCACCAAAGTTATGGCAAACAGGCTGAAAGACATCCTTCCCTCCATCATCGACCAGTGCCAAGGCAGCTCGGTCAAAGGCAGATTCATTGCTGATGGAGTGATAACCATCCACGAGTTGGCTCATTCGGCATCTAAAAACAAAAAACCCAGTATGTTCCTTAAGCTTGACATGAACAAGGCCTTTGATCGGGTTTCATGGAAATTCCTGTTCGAGGTCCTTGAGAAGTTTGGGTTTCACAAAGAATGGGTTAAGATGGTTCGTGAATGTATCTCTATTGCTTGGTTCTCTGTTCTTATCAATGGTTCACCTGTTGGCTTTTTTCCAAGTTTTAAAGGCATTCGCCAAGGGGACCCTCTCGTCACCCTTCCTCTTCATCATTTTGGCCGAAACCCTTGGAAGAACCCTTACCGCTGCTTGCAACAATGGACTCGTCTCTGGGATCAAACCAGCCTCAACAACCAATGCCATTTCCCATCAACAGTTTGTGGATGATACTATTCTTTCCTCTCATGCTTCTGTCCCCGAAGCAAAAATCATTAAGAGCATCCTTGACTCTTATGAAGAGGCGGCTGGCCAGAAAGTCAATTACCGCAAAAGCAAGCTATACTTCCTCAATACTCCCATCCACAGGCAAAACAGGATTGCTGAGATCCTTGGGTGTATCATTGGGAGCCTTCCAACTACTTATCTCGGATTACCGCTTTTCCATGGCAAATCGGTCTCGGCTATGTGGAACCCTGTTCTAGATCGTCTCAACAAGAAACTTGCAGGCTGGAAAAGTTCAATGCTCAGTCAGGCAGCCAAAGCCACTCTGGTCCAGGCTTGCCTGCAAAGTATTCCTATTTTTTTCTTATCTATCTTCAAAGCTCCAGCTTCCATCTGCCAAAGAATTGAGCAAATTCAACGCAGATTCCTTTGGGCGGGAAATGAAAACAAGAACAAATTTTCCCTTGTTGCCTGGGACAAGGTTTGTTCCAAGAAAAAGGATGGAGGTCTCGGCTTCAGGGACATCAAGCGGATGAACATGGCTCTCATTGCCAAGCAGTCCTGGAGACTTACCATCAACGAAAAAGCCACCTGGATTGACATCATCAAAGCTAAGTACCTTCATCAGGTTCCCTTTCTTGGAGAGCACAACCTTCCTAGCGGATCTCATTTCTGGAATGGTGTCACTAAAACAAGGAAGATCATCATGGAAGGCTTAAGGTGGTGTCTTGGAAATGGATTGACCATTCATTTCTGGGATGACCCTTGGATCCGTGACAAACCTCTCAGCCAAGATCCTCATCTTGCTGTGCTCAAGACGGTGACCGAAGCCACCTTTGGAGATAAGGTGTGTCATTTCATTAACCCAGGTATTACAAGACCCGAATGGAAACACCTGGATCTGAATGGGCCTAGACATATCACCGAGGCGCTTAGGCGGTTACAAAACTTACTGAGGAGCTGCATAATCCCCAACTCTCACAAAGAAGACTCCATGGTTTGGAACCTTGAAGATTCAGGGAATTTTACTGTTAAATCTGCCTACTACAGCCAAGAAGCTCCCAGTGATGGCCGTGACTTATCTAATCTGGTCTGGGTTCCCAAGATCATTCCCAAGGTCAAATTCTTCTGCTGGTTGGCCATCCAAAATAGAATCCTCACCACTGACAATCTGATAACCAGAGGGCTTCTCATCCCCAATTGGTGCATCCTGTGTAAAAATGCTTGTGAGTCTACTGTGCATGTTTTTCTGGAATGTCCCTTCTCCCTTGCAGTGCTCAACCAGGTTTTCAACACTTTCGCCATCTCCGTAGCCCTCCCTCATTCCATTCCCCTCCTTTTTCAACAATGGCCCCGGCCTTTCAAGAGCAGTCAACTCAAATTCATGTGGCAAGCTTGCCTTCACATTTTCCTGTGGCAGATTTGGCTTGAGAGAAATGCCAAAATTTTCAAAAACCTTGCCATGGATAAGAAGATTGTTGTTGCCAAAATCTTGGCCCTTGCTGTGGAGAATGCCTCTCTTGTCTCATCGTCCAAACCCCCCCTCCTGGCCTTGAATTGGATCTAACAAATCATTTCAATCTTTTCAATTTTTCTGCAACACCTCGTACTTTTGTTGACAGGTCTGTTATCAAGTGGGTCTTACCTCCTTCTGGGTGGCACAAGCTTAACTTCGATGGCGCGGCCAAAGGCAACCCTAGAGCGGTTGGCGGAGGTGGAATTCTCAGAAATCATAGAGGAGAAATAATTTTGGCCTTTGCTCAGAACTTAGGAATTCAGTCTAACAATATGGCCGAGGCTCGGGCCTTGCTCCAAAGCTTGATTCTCTTGGAAGGCTTGACTATCAATAAACTCATCATAGAAGGAGACTCATTGCATTGCATCAACTGGCTCAAAGGAACCTCTGTGCCTCCCTGGGCCCTTGTTTCCATCTTCGAAGAATGCAAGACACTAATTGGCTTTTACCCAGAATTAATCATTCAACATCAATACCGGGAAGGAAACAAAGCTGCGGATTGGCTTGCTAATAAGGGAGTTGACGCAACAGACATTCAGGTTTGGAGAGATTCCTTCCCAATCGGCCTAAGGGACGCTTCTTCAAGTTCCAATGTTTGCACAATGTGAGTGGGTTACTGGGCTCCGGGTTTTTCCCCTTTGGCTGCGTTTTGGCATCTTGGAGCGTTTTCGCGTCACTTTTCATAGTTGGTTGCAAAATCTCAGCTTGTCGCGTTATCGCGAAATTTCCTTTTTGCTCCGACCGCGAGGTTGCTTCTTGTCGCGATATCGCGACACTTTTCTCTCCTTCTGGTGCGGTCTTCCAACTTGTCGCGATATCGTGACACTTTTTCTCTCCGGGTGCTTTTTTGCAAACTTGTCGCGATATCGCGACACTTTTGGCCTTCAGGCGCTTTCTTGCTTCATGTCGCGATATCGCGACACTTTTTCTCTCCAATGCGGTCTTCATTTTGTCGCGATATCGCGACACCTTTTCTCTCTCCAATGGCGGTCTTCCATTCTGTCACGATATCGCGACACTTTTTCTCTCCAACGGCGGTCTTCCATTTTGTCGCGATATCGCGACATTTTTCTCTCTCCAACGGCGGTCTTCCATTCTGTCGCGATATCGCGACACTTTTTCTCTCCGGTGCTTTTTTGCAAACTTGTCGCGATATCGCGACACTTTTCCTTCAGATGCTTTCTTGTTTCATGTCACGATATCACGACATTTTTCTCTCCAACGATGGTCTTCCATTTTGTCGCGATATCGCGACATTTTTTCTCTCCAACGGCGGTCTTCCATTCTATCGCGATATCGCGACCTTTTTTCTCTCCAACGGCGATCTTCCATTTTGTCGCGATATCGTGACATTTTTTCTCTCCAACGGCGGTCTTCCATTCTGTCGCGATATCACGACATTTTTTCTCTCCAACGGCGGTCTTCCATTTTGTCGCGATATCGCGACATTTTTTCTCTCCAACGACGGTCTTCCATTTTGTCGCGATATCGCGACATTTTTCTCTCCAACGACGGTCTTCCATCTTGTCGCGATATCACGACATTTTTTCTCTTCCAATAGCGGTCTTCCAATTTGTCGCGATATCACGACAATTTTTCTCTTCGACAGCGGTATTCCATCTTGTCGCGATTTCGTGACACTTTTTCTTCTTGGCAGCAGGCTTCCACTTTCGTCGTGATTTCGTGACTCATTTTCTATTTCGACTGTGGTCTTCATTCTTGTCGCGATTTCGCGACACCCTTTCTCTTCGGCAGCATTCTCACTTCTTGTAGCGATTTCACGACTCCTTTTTCCCGGGCACGGTCTTCTTTCATGTCACGATTTCGTGACTCTTCTTCTCGTCCGGCTCCAACCTAGCAACTTGTCGCGATATCGTGACACTTTGCAACATGTCACGATATCGCGACTTCTTCCCTTCTTCGGCTCCGATGGCGCTTCTTGTCACGATTTCGTGACTTCCTTTCTTCTCTTGGCATCAACGGCGCAACTTGTCGCGATTTCGCGACATCACCATTTTGGTCACGATTTCGTGACACCTTCCCTAGTGTGGAGGTTTGCCAGCTTTCTATTCCTTTCTTCTTGGACCACCTCGGTCGATATGGATTTCTTGTAATCTCTCTTGTACAAGGTTCAGGGACCTTTCAACACCCTTTCTACCAATAAAAAAAAAACAACTTTAAATAATTTTTATAAATTCAAAATGACTTCAGAATGAGATCAAAATTATTTCGGATGAAATATTGAAGCTCATTCTTCACACCCATGCATTTATTTATGAAATTTTAATTTTTTATTTTTATTTTAGTCATCAAAGTTTAAAAAAAATCTACAAAAGGAAGGGTTAGAAAAATAAAAATAAAATTATAAAAAATGGACCAGAAAGCCAAAAATATTAAAACACACTACAATTAGTATGATGTCACCCTACATTATTGTAGCTCTTTTCGAGAGCTTTCCAAAAATATGCACTAATAGTCAATCCGAGCAACGAGCGAGGAGTTATGACCCCAAGAAGTTTTACCCCCAAAATTCAAAATGATGGCCAATGGAATGTCGTATGAACTACCCCCTTTAATGAAATTGTAATTTTCATAAAGGGAAGTTCATTTATTATCTATGAATGCAAATGCAAAGCCTGAAAATCGATTTACCTTCAAAATATGAAAAAAATGTGAAATTCCAAAATTATAAAAATCCTTATAAAATAACAACTTTAAATAATTTTTATAAATTCGAAATGACTTCAGAATGAGATCAAAATTATTTCAGATGAAATATTGAAGCTCATTCTTCACACCCATGCATTTATTTATGAAATTTTAAATTTTTTATTTTTATTTTAGTCATCAAAGTTTAAAAAAAATCTACAAAAGGAAGGGTTAGAAAAATAAAAATAAAATTCTAAAAAATGGACCAGAAAGCCAAAAATGTTAAAACACACTACAGTCAGTATGATGTCGCCCTACGTTATTGTAGCTCTTTTCGAGAGCTTTTCAAAAATATGCACTAATAGTCAATCCGAGCAACGAGCGAGGAGTTATGACCCTAGGAAGTTTTACCCCAAAATTCAAAATGATGGCCAATGGAATGTCGTATGAACTACCCCCTTTAATGAAATTATAATTTTCATAAAGGGAAGTTCATTTATTATCTGTGAATGCAAATGCAAAGCCTGAAAATCGATTTACCTTCAAAATATGAAAAAAATATGAAATTCTAAAATTATAAAAATCCTTATAAAATAACAACTTTAAATAATTTTTATAAATTCAAAATGACTTCAGAATGAGATCAAAATTATTTCAGATGAAATATTGAAGCTCATTCTTCACACCCATGCATTTATTTATGAAATTTTAATTTTTTTATTTTTATTTTAGTCATCAAAGTTTAAAAAAATCTGCAAAAGGAAGGGTTAGAAAAATAAAAATAAAATTATAAAAAATGGACCAGAAAGCCAAAAATGTTAAAACACACTACAGTCAGTATGATGTCGCCCTACGCCATTGTAGCTCTTTTCGAGAGCTTTCCAAAAATATGCACTAATAGTCAATCCGAGCAACGAGCGAGGAGTTATGACCCCAGGAAGTTTTACCCCCAAAATTCAAAATGATGGCCAATGGAATGTCGTATGAACTACCCCCTTTAATGAAATTGTAATTTTCATAAAGGGAAGTTCATTTATTATCTATGAATGCAAATGCAAAGCCTAAAAATCGATTTACCTTCAAAATATGAAAAAAATGTGAAATTCTAAAATTATAAAAATCCTTATAAAACAACAACTTTAAATAATTTTTATAAATTTAAAATGACTTCAGAATGAGATCAAAATTATTTCAGATGAAATACTGAAGCTCATTCTTCACACCCATGCATTTATTTATGAAATTTTAATTTTTTTATTTATATTTTAGTTGCCGAATTTTAAAAAAATCTACAAAAGGAAGGGTTAGAAAAATAAAAATAAAATTCTTGAAAATGGACCAGAAAGATAAAAATGTTAAAACACACTATAGTCAGTATGATGTCGTCCTACATTATTGTAGCTCTTTTGAGAGCTTTCCAAAAATATGCACTAATAGTCAATCCGAGCAACGAGCGAGGAGTTATGACCCTAGGAAGTTTTACCCCCAAAATTCAAAATGATGGCCAATGGAATGTCGTATGAACTACCCCCTTTAATGAAATTGTAATTTTCATAAAGGGAAGTTCATTTATTATCTGTGAATGCAAATGCAAAGCCTAAAAATCGATTTACCTTCAAAATATGAAAAAAAATGAAATTCTAAAATTATAAAAATCCTTATAAAACAACAACTTTAAATAATTTTTATAAATTCAAAATGACTTCAGAATGAGATCAAAATTATTTTGGATGAAATATTGAAGCTCATTCTTCACACCCATGCATTTATTTATGAAATTTTATTTTTTTTATTTTTATTTTAGTCGTCAAAGTTTAAAAAAAATCTACAAAAGGAAGGGTTAGAAAAATAAAAATAAAATTATAAAAATGGACCAGAAAGCCAAAAATGTTAAAACACACTACAGTCAGTATGATGTCGCCCTACATTGTTGTAGCTCTTTTCGAGAGCTTTCCAAAATATGCACTAATAGTCAATCCGAGCAACGAGCGAGGAGTTATGACCTCGAGAAGTTTTACCCCCAAAATTCAAAATGATGGCCAATGGAATGTCGTATGAACTACCCCCTTTAATGAAATTATAATTTTCATAAAGAAAGTTCATTTATTATCTATGAATGCAAATGCAAAGCCTAAAAATCGATTTACCTTCAAAATATGAAAAAATGTGAAATTCTAAAATTATAAAAATCCTTATAAAATAACAACTTTAAATAATTTTTATAAATTCAAAATGACTTCAGAATGAGATCAAAATTATTTCAGATGAAATATTGAAGCTCATTCTTCACACCCATGCATTTATTTATGAAATTTTAATTTTTTATTTTTATTTTAGTCATCAAAGTTTAAAAAAATTTACAAAAGGAAGGGTTAGAAAAATAAAAATAAAATTCTAAAAAATGGACTAGAAAGCCAAAAATGTTAAAACACACTACAGTCAGTATGATTTCACCCTACGTTGTTGTAGCTCTTTTCGAGAGCTTTCCAAAAATATGCACTAATAGTCAATCCGAGCAACGAGCGAGGAGTTATGACCCTAGGAAGTTTTACCCCCAAAATTCAAAATGATGGCCAATGGAATGTCGTATGAACTACCCCCTTTAATGAAATTGTAATTTTCATAAAGGGAAGTTCATTTATTATCTATGAATGCAAATGCAAAGCCTAAAAATCGATTTACCTTCAAAATATGAAAAAAATGTGAAATTCTAAAATTATAAAAATCCTTATAAAACAACAACTTTAAATAATTTTTATAAATTCAAAATGACTTCAGAATGAGATCAAAATTATTTCGGATGAAATATTGAAGCTCATTCTTCACACCCATGCATTTATTTATGAAATTTTAATTTTTTTATTTTTATTTTAGTCATCAAAGTTTAAAAAAAATCTGCAAAAGGAAGGGTTAGAAAAATAAAAATAAAATTCTAAAAAATGGACCAGAAAGCCAAAAATATTAAAACACACTACAGTCAGTATGATTTCACCCTACGTTATTGTAGCTCTTTTCAAGAGCTTTCAAAAATATGCACTAATAGTCAATCCGAGCAACGAGCGAGGAGTTATGACCCTAGGAAGTTTTACCCCCAAAATTCAAAATGATGGCCAATGGAATGTCGTATGAACTACCCCCTTTAATGAAATTATAATTTTCATAAAGGGAAGTTCATTTATTATCTATGAATGCAAATGCAAAGCCTAAAAATCGATTTACCTTCAAAATATGAAAAAATGTAAAATTCTAAAATTATAAAAATCCTTATAAAACAACTTTAAATAATTTTTATAAATTCGAAATGACTTCAGAATGAGATCAAAATTATTTCGGATGAAATATTGAAGCTCATTCTTCACACCCATGCATTTATTTATGAAATTTATATTTTTTATTTTTATTTTAGTCACAAAGTTTAAAAAAATCTACAAAAGGAAGGGTTAGAAAAATAAAAATAAAATTCTAAAAAATGGACCAGAAAGCCAAAAATATTAAAACACACTACAGTCAGTATGATGTCCTACGTTATTGTAGCTCTTTTTAGAGCTTTCTAAAAATATGCACTAATAGTCAATCCGAGCAACGAGCGAGGAGTTATGACCCAAGAAGTTTTACCCCAAAATTCAAAATGATGGCCAATGGAATGTCGTATGAACTACCCCCTTTAATGAAATTATAATTTTCATAAAGGGAAGTTCATTTATTATCTGTGAATGCAAATGCAAAGCTTGAAAATCGATTTACCTTCAAAATATGAAAAAAATATGAAATTCTGAAATTTATATAAAAATCCTTATAAATTAATTAAAAATAACAACTTTAAATAATTTTATAAATTAAAAATGACTTTAGAATGAGATCAAAATTATTTTAAATGAAATATTGAAGCTCATTCTTCACACCCATGCATTTATTTATGAAATTTTAATTTTTTATTTTTATTTTAGTCATCAAAGTTTAAAAAAATCTACAAAAGGAAGGGTTAGAAAAATAAAAATAAAATTCTAAAAAATGGACCAGAAAGCCGAAAATGTTAAAACACACTATAGTCAGTATGATGTCACCCTACATTGTTGTAGCTCTTTTTGAGAGCTTTCCGAAAATATGCACTAATAGTCAATCCGAGCAACGAGCGAGGAGTTATGACCCCGAGAAGTTTTACCCCCAAAATTCAAAATGATGGCCAATGGAATGTCGTATGAACTACCCCCTTTAATGAAATTGTAATTTTCATAAAGGAAAGTTCATTTATTATCTATGAATGCAAATGCAAAGCCTGAAAATCGATTTACCTTCAAAATATGAAAAAAATATGAAATTCCAAAATTATAAAAATCCTTATAAAACAACATTTAAATAATTTTTATAAATTTAAAATGACTTCAGAATGAGATCAAAATTATTTCGGATGAAATATTGAAGCTCATTCTTCACACCCATGCATTTATTTATGAAATTTTAATTTTTTTATTTTTATTTTAGTCATCAAAGTTTAAAAAAATCTGCAAAAGGAAGGGTTAGAAAAATAAAAATAAAATTCTAAAAAATGGACCAGAAAGCCAAAAATGTTAAAACACACTACAGTCAGTATGATGTCACCCTATGCTATTGTAGCTCTTTTCGAGAGCTTTCCAAAAATATGCACTAATAGTCAATCCGAGCAACGAGCGAGGAGTTATGACCCCAGGAAGTTTTACCCCCAAAATTCAAAATGATGGCCAATGGAATGTCGTATGAACTACCCCCTTTAATGAAATTGTAATTTTCATAAAGGGAAGTTCATTTATTGTCTATGAATGCAAATGCAAAGCCTAAAAATCGATTTACCTTCAAAATATGAAAAAATATGAAATTTTAAAATTATAAAAATCCTTATAAAACAACTTTAAATAATTTTTATAAATTTAAAATGACTTCAGAATGAGATCAAAATTATTTCAAATGAAATATTGAAGCTCATTCTTCACACCCATGCATTTATTTATGAAATTTTTATTTTTATTTTTATTTTAGTCGCTAAAGTTTAAAAAAATCTACAAAAGGAAGGGTTAGAAAAATAAAAATAAAATTTTAAAAAATGGACTAGAAAGCCAAAAATGTTAAAACACACTACAGTCAATATGATGTCACCTACTTATTGTAGCTCTTTTCGAGAGCTTTCAAAAATATGCACTAATAGTCAATCCGAGCAACGAGCGAGGAGTTATGACCTAGAGAAGTTTTACCCCCAAAATTCAAAATGATGGCCAATGGAATGTCGTATGAACTACCCCCTTTAATGAAATTGTAATTTTCATAAAGGAAGTTCATTTATTATCTATGAATGCAAATGCAAAGCCTAAAAATCGATTTACCTTCAAAATATGAAAAAATATGAAATTTTAAAATTATAAAAATCCTTATAAAATAACAACTTTAAATAATTTTTATAAATTTGAAATGACTTCAGAATGAGATCAAAATTATTTCGGATGAAATATTGAAGCTCATTCTTCACACCCATGCATTTATTTATGAAATTTTAATTTTTTATTTTTATTTTAGTCATCGAAGTTTAAAAAAATCTACAAAAGGAAGGGTTAGAAAAATAAAAATAAAATTCTAAAAAATGGACCAGAAAGCCAAAAATGTTAAAACACACTACAATTAGTATGATGTCACCCTACATTGTTGTAGCTCTTTTCGAGAGCTTTTCAAAAATATGCACTAATAGTCAATCCGAGCAACGAGCGAGGAGTTATGACCCAGAAGTTTTACCCCAAAATTCAAAATGATGGCCAATGGAATGTCGTATGAACTACCCCCTTTAATGAAATTATAATTTTCATAAAGGGAAGTTCATTTATTGTCTGTGAATGCAAATGCAAAGCCTAAAAATCGATTTACCTTCAAAATATGAAAAAAATGTGAAATTTTAAAATTATAAAAATCCTTATAAAACAACAACTTTAAATAATTTTTATAAATTTGAAATGACTTCAGAATGAGATCAAAATTATTTCGAATGAAATATTGAAGCTCATTCTTCACACCCATGCATTTATTTATGAAATTTTATTTTTTTATTTTTATTTTAGTCATCAAAGTTTTAAAAAAATCTGCAAAAGGAAGGGTTAGAAAAATAAAAATAAAATTATAAAAAATGGACCAGAAAGCTAAAAATATTAAAACACACTATAGTTAGTATGATTCTCCTACATTATTGTAGCTCTTTTGAGAACCTTTCAAAAATATGCACTAATAGTCAATCCGAGCAACGAGCGAGGAGTTATGACCATGAGAAGTTTTACCCCCAAAATTCAAAATGATGGCCAATGGAATGTCGTATGAACTACCCCCTTTAATGAAATTATAATTTTCATAAAGGAAGTTCATTTATTATCTATGAATGCAAATGCAAAGCCTAAAAATCGATTTACCTTCAAAATATGAAAAAAATGTGAAATTCTAAAATTATAAAAATCCTTATAAAATAACAACTTTAAATAATTTTTATAAATTCAAAATGACTTCAGAATGAGATCAAAATTATTTTAGATGAAATATTGAAGCTCATTCTTCACACCCATGCATTTATTTATGAAATTTTAATTTTTATTTTTATTTTAGTCATCAAAGTTTAAAAAAATCTACAAAAGGAAGGGTTAGAAAAATAAAAATAAAATTATAAAAAATGGACTGAAAGCCAAAATGTTAAAACACACATATATAAAATATGCACTAATAGTCAATCCAAGCAACGAGCGAGGAGTTATGACCCCGAAAAGTTTTACCCCAAAATTCAAAATGATGGCCAATGGAATGTCGTATGAACTACCCCCTTTAATGAAATTATAATTTTCATAAAGGGAAGTTCATTTATTATCTATGAATGCAAATGCAAAGCCTAAAAATCGATTTACCTTCAAAATATGAAAAAATATGAAATTCTAAAATTATAAAAATCCTTATAAAATAACAACTTTAAATAATTTTTATAAATTTCAAAATGACTTCAGAATGAGATCAAAATTATTTCGGATGAAATATTGAAGCTCATTCTTCACACCCATGCATTTATTTATGAAATTTTATTTTTTTATTTTTATTTTAGTCATCAAAGTTTAAAAAAATCTACAAAAGGAAGGGTTAGAAAAATAAAAATAAAATTATAAAAAATGGACCAGAAAGCCAAAAATGTTAAAACACACTATAGTCAATATGATGTCCCTACATTGTTGTAGCTCTTTTCAAGAGCTTTCAAAAATATGCACTAATAGTCAATCCGAGCAACGAGCGAGGAGTTATGACCCAGGAAGTTTTACCCCAAAATTCAAAATGATGGCCAATGGAATGTCATATGAACTACCCCCTTTAATGAAATTATAATTTTCATAAAGGGAAGTTCATTTATTATCTATGAATGCAAATGCAAAGCCTAAAAATCGATTTACCTTCAAAATATGAAAAAATATGAAATTCTAAAATTATAAAAATCCTTATAAAATAACAACTTTAAATAATTTTTATAAATTTGAAATGACTTCAGAATGAGATCAAAATTATTTCAGATGAAATATTGAAGCTCATTCTTCACACCCATGCATTTATTTATGAAATTTTTTTTTTATTTTTATTTTAGTCATCAAAGTTTAAAAAAATCTACAAAAGGAAGGGTTAGAAAAATAAAAATAAAATTATAAAAAATGGACCAGAAAGCCAAAAATGTTAAAACACACTACAGTCAGTATGATGTCCCCTACCTATTGTAGCTCTTTTCGAGAGCTTTCCAAAAATATGCACTAATAGTCAATCCGAGCAACGAGCGAGGAGTTATGACCCGGGAAGTTTTACCCCAAAATTCAAAATGATGGCCAATGGAATGTCGTATGAACTACCCCCTTTAATGAAATTATAATTTTCATAAAGGGAAGTTCATTTATTATCTATGAATGCAAATGCAAAGCCTAAAAATCGATTTACCTTCAAAATATGAAAAAAATGTGAAATTCTAAAATTATAAAAATCCTTATAAAACAACAACTTTAAATAATTTTTATAAATTCAAAATGACTTCAGAATGAGATCAAAATTATTTCAGATGAAATATTGAAGCTCATTCTTCACACCCATGCATTTATTTATGAAATTTTAATTTTTTTTATTTTTATTTTAGTCATCAAATTTAAAAAAATCTACAAAAGGAAAGGTTAGAAAAATAAAAATAAAATTATAAAAAATGGACCAGAAAGCCAAAAATATTAAAACACACTACAGTCAGTATGATGTCGCCCTATGTTATTGTAGCTCTTTTCGAGAGCTTTCTAAAAATATGCACTAATAGTCAATCCGAGCAACGAGCGAGGAGTTATGACCCTAGGAAGTTTTACCCCCAAAATTCAAAATGATGGCCAATGGAATGTCGTATGAACTACCCCCTTTAATGAAATTATAATTTTCATAAAGGGAAGTTCATTTATTATCTATGAATGCAAATGCAAAGCCTAAAAATCGATTTACCTTCAAAATATGAAAAAAATATGAAATTTCTAAAATTATAAAAATCCTTATAAAACAACAACTTTAAATAATTTTTATAAATTTAAAATGACTTCAGAATGAGATCAAAATTATTTTGGATGAAATATTGAAGCTCATTCTTCACACCCATGCATTTATTTATGAAATTTTATTTTTTTATTTTTATTTTAGTCATCAAAGTTTAAAAAAATCTACAAAAAGAAGGGTTAGAAAAATAAAAATAAAATTATAAAAAATGGACCAGAAAGCCAAAAATATTAAAACACACTACAGTCAGTATGATGTCTCCTACTTATTGTAGCTCTTTTCAAGAGCTTTCCAAAAATATGCACTAATAGTCAATCCGAGCAACGAGCGAGGAGTTATGACCCTGGAAGTTTTACCCCCAAAATTCAAAATGATGGCCAATGGAATGTCATATGAACTACCCCCTTTAATGAAATTGTAATTTTCATAAAGGGAAGTTCATTTATTATCTGTGAATGCAAATGCAAAGCCTAAAAATCGATTTACCTTCAAAATATGAAAAAAATGTGAAATTCTAAAATTATAAAAATCCTTATAAAATAACAACTTTAAATAATTTTTATAAATTTGAAATGACTTCAGAATGAGATCAAAATTATTTTAGATGAAATATTGAAGCTCATTCTTCACACCCATGCATTTATTTATGAAATTTTAATTTTTATTTTTATTTTAGTCATCAAAGTTTAAAAAAATCTACAAAAGGAAGGGTTAGAAAAATAAAAATAAAATTCTAAAAAATGGACTAGAAAGCCAAAAATATTAAAACACACTACAGTCAGTATGATTTCACCCTACATTGTTGTAGCTCTTTTCGAGAGCTTTTCAAAAATATGCACTAATAGTCAATCCGAGCAACGAGCGAGGAGTTATGACCCGAGGAAGTTTTACCCCAAAATTCAAAATGATGGCCAATGGAATGTCATATGAACTACCCCCTTTAATGAAATTGTAATTTTCATAAAAGGAAGTTCATTTATTATCTATGAATGCAAATGCAAAGCCTAAAAATTGATTTACCTTCAAAATATGAAAAAAATGTGAAATTCCAAAATTATAAAAATCCTTATAAAATAACAACTTTAAATAATTTTTATAAATTTGAAATGACTTCAGAATGAGATCAAAATTATTTCGGATGAAATATTGAAGCTCATTCTTCACACCCATGCATTTATTTATGAAATTTTTTTTATTTTTATTTTAGTCGCCAAAGTTTAAAAAAATCTGCAAAAGGAAGGGTTAGAAAAATAAAAATAAAATTCTAAAAAATGGACCAGAAAGCTAAAAATGTTAAAACACACTACAGTCAGTATGATGCCCCCTACATTATTGTAGCTCTTTTCGAGAGCTTTCCAAAAATATGCACTAATAGTCAATCCGAGCAACGAGCGAGGAGTTATGACCCAAGAAGTTTTACCCCAAAATTCAAAATGATGGCCAATGGAATGTCGTATGAACTACCCCCTTTAATGAAATTATAATTTTCATAAAGGGAAGTTCATTTATTATCTATGAATGCAAATGCAAAGCCTAAAAATCGATTTACCTTCAAAATATGAAAAATATGAAATTCCAAAATTATAAAAATCCTTATAAAAACAACTTTAAATAATTTTTATAAATTCAAAATGACTTCAGAATGAGATCAAAATTATTTCGGATGAAATATTGAAGCTCATTCTTCACACCCATGCATTTATTTATGAAATTTTAATTTTTATTTTTATTTTAGTCATGAAGTTTAAAAAAATCTACAAAAAGAAGGGTTAGAAAAATAAAAATAAAATTCTAAAAAATGGACCAGAAAGCCAAAAATGTTAAAACACACTACAATTAATATGATGTCACCCTACATTATTGTAGCTCTTTTCGAGAGCTTTCCAAAAATATGCACTAATAGTCAATCCGAGCAACGAGCGAGGAGTTATGACCCGGAAGTTTTACCCCAAAATTCAAAATGATGGCCAATGGAATGTCGTATGAACTACCCCCTTTAATGAAATTGTAATTTTCATAAAGGGAAGTTCATTTATTATCTGTGAATGCAAATGCAAAGCCTAAAAATCGATTTACCTTCAAAATATGAAAAAATATGAAATTCTAAAATTATAAAAATCCTTATAAAACAACTTTAAATAATTTTTATAAATTCAAAATGACTTCAGAATGAGATCAAAATTATTTTAGATGAAATATTGAAGCTCATTCTTCACACCCATGCATTTATTTATGAAATTTTAATTTTTTTATTTTTATTTTAGTCGCCAAAGTTTAAAAAAATCTACAAAAGGAAGGGTTAGAAAAATAAAAATAAAATTATAAAAAATGGACCAGAAAGCCAAAAATGTTAAAACACACTACAGTTAGTATGATGTCGCCCTACGTTGTTGTAGCTCTTTTCAAGAGCTTTCCAAAAATATGCACTAATAGTCAATCCGAGCAACGAGCGAGGAGTTATGACCCGAGAAGTTTTACCCCCAAAATTCAAAATGATGGCCAATGGAATGTCATATGAACTACCCCCTTTAATGAAATTGTAATTTTCATAAAGGGAAGTTCATTTATTATCTATGAATGCAAATGCAAAGCCTGAAAATCGATTTACCTTCAAAATATGAAAAAAATGTGAAATTCTAAAATTATAAAAATCCTTATAAAATAACAACTTTAAATAATTTTTATAAATTCAAAATGACTTCAGAATGAGATCAAAATTATTTTAGATGAAATATTGAAGCTCATTCTTCACACCCATGCATTTATTTATGAAATTTTATTTTTTTATTTTTATTTTAGTCATCAAAGTTTAAAAAAAATCTGCAAAAGGAAGGGTTAGAAAAATAAAAATAAAATTCTAAAAAATGGACCAGAAAGCTAAAAATGTTAAAACACACTACATTAGTATGATGTCGCCCTACATTATTGTAGCTCTTTTCGAGAGCTTTCCGAAAATATGCACTAATAGTCAATCCGAGCAACGAGCGAGGAGTTATGACCCTAGAAGTTTTACCCCCAAAATTCAAAATGATGGCCAATGGAATGTCGTATGAACTACCCCCTTTAATGAAATTGTAATTTTCATAAAGGGAAGTTCATTTATTATCTGTGAATGCAAATGCAAAGCCTAAAATCGATTTACCTTCAAAATATGAAAAAAATGTGAAATTTTAAAATTATAAAAATCCTTATAAAATAACAACTTTAAATAATTTTTATAAATTCAAAATGACTTCAGAATGAGATCAAAATTATTTTGGATGAAATATTGAAGCTCATTCTTCACACCCATGCATTTATTTATGAAATTTTATTTTTTTATTTTTATTTTAGTCTCAAGTTTAAAAAATTCAAAAAGAAAGGTTAGAAAAATAAAAATAAAATTTTAAAAAAGGAGAAAAGCTATAATGTTAAACACCACTATAATAGCTCTCTTTTCGAAACTTTCCAAAAATATGCACTAATAGTCAATCCGAGCAACGAGCGAGGAGTTATGACCTAAGAAGTTTTACCCCAAAATTCAAAATGATGGCCAATGGAATGTCGTATGAACTACCCCCTTTAATGAAATTGTAATTTTCATAAAGGAAGTTCATTTATTATCTATGAATGCAAATGCAAAGCCTAAAAATCGATTTACCTTCAAAATATGAAAAAAATATGAAATTCCAAAATTATAAAAATCCTTATAAAACAACAACTTTAAATAATTTTTATAAATTTAAAATGACTTCAGAATGAGATCAAAATTATTTCGGATGAAATATTGAAGCTCATTCTTCACACCCATGCATTTATTTATGAATTTATTTTTATTTTAGTCATCAAAGTTTAAAAAAATTTACAAAAGGAAGGGTTAGAAAATTAAAAATAAAATTCTAAAAAATGGACTAGAAAGTCAAAAATGTTAAAACACACTATAGTCAGTATGATGTCACCCTATGTTATTGTAGCTCTTTTCGAGAGCTTTCCAAAAATATGCACTAATAGTCAATCCGAGCAACGAGCGAGGAGTTATGACCCCGAGAAGTTTTACCCCCAAAATTCAAAATGATGGCCAATGGAATGTCGTATGAACTACCCCCTTTAATGAAATTGTAATTTTCATAAAGGGAAGTTCATTTATTATCTGTGAATGCAAATGCAAAGCCTAAAAATCGATTTACCTTCAAAATATGAAAAAAATATGAAATTCTAAAATTATAAAAATCCTTATAAAAAACAACTTTAAATAATTTTTATAAATTCAAAATGACTTCAGAATGAGATCAAAATTATTTCGGATGAAATATTGAAGCTCATTCTTCACACCCATGCATTTATTTATGAAATTTTAATTTTTATTTTTATTTTAGTCACCGAAGTTAAAAAAATCTACAAAAAGAAGGGTTAGAAAAATAAAAATAAAATTATAAAAAATGGACTAGAAAGCCAAAAATGTTAAAACACACTATAGTTAGTATGATGTCCCCTACGCTATTGTAGCTCTTTTTGAGAGCTTTCCGAAAATATGCACTAATAGTCAATCCGAGCAACGAGCGAGGAGTTATGACCCCAGGAATTTTTCCCCCAAAATTCAAAATGATGGCCAATGGAATGTCGTATGAACTACCCCCTTTAATGAAATTATAATTTTCATAAAGGGAAGTTCATTTATTATCTGTGAATGCAAATGCAAAGCCTGAAAATCGATTTACCTTCAAAATATGAAAAAAATATGAAATTCCAAAATTATAAAAATCCTTATAAAACAACAACTTTAAATAATTTTTATAAATTCAAAATGAGATCAAAATTATTTTGGATGAAATATTGAAGCTCATTCTTCACACCCATGCATTTATTTATGAAATTTTAATTTTTTATTTTTATTTTAGTCGTCGAAGTTTAAAAAAAATCTGCAAAAGGAAGGGTTAGAAAAATAAAAATAAAATTCTGAAAAATGGACCAGAAAGCCAAAAATGTTTAATATTTTATAACACCACTAGAGGATGACAACAAGATCTTCCTCAGACTAAATTAAAAAGTTTTAGGTTAAAATTCTCAATTTGAATTTC
Source organism: Wollemia nobilis (assembly GCA_028583015.1). Taxonomy (NCBI): domain Eukaryota; kingdom Viridiplantae; phylum Streptophyta; class Pinopsida; order Araucariales; family Araucariaceae; genus Wollemia; species Wollemia nobilis. The sequence continues at coordinate 3,981,374 of JAQPPZ010016984.1, forward strand.
CTTGCCAATGATTGACATGTCATCAACACCACTAAGGGGAAAGGGGTATGAAAATTATAAAAATTAAAAGAAGTAAGAGAAAAGGACCCTCATCAAATAACAAGGTAAATGTAAAAGTAAATGGAAATGTGATCCTTACTAAAACCTCTCCTACCAAGTGAGAGAAAGGGGTGCTTCCAACTACTCAAAGCCCAGTGGATAGGGGGGACAACTCAACATATTTAGGTAATAGCATTCAAAAGTAAAAGCTCTTTGGGGAATCTATCAACCCAAATGTGGAGGGAGTTCTAAAGAATGCCCATGTTCACCAACAAATTAGCTTTCCTATTCCCTTATTTGAATACATGATTGAACTGAAGGCTCTCCATCTTCTGCAGATAAATATTGACTTCTTCCATTAAGTCTTCAATGTTTCAGTTTGGAGGTTGGAGTCCTTTGGAAATCTTGATAATGAAAAAAGGTTCCCCTTCAATAATCACCCTTTTAGGGCCCAAATTTTCTAGAAGTAGAACTCCTTGAAAGAGAGCTATCACTTTAGCAAAAAATCTTGATTGAACCCCTAAATTATCATCATAGGCTAAGAGGATATTTCCTTTATCATTTCTTATAAGCTCTCCAACACTATAATTGCTCAGATTACCTTTGGTAGCCCCATCAAAGTTTAGTTTTATCTATCCTTGAGGCAAAGGGTCTCATGTGACTAAGGAATGGGGGTGAGAGAAAGGAAGGGGTGGGGAGGCTTCACTTCCTTGAAGCCCTAAAAGGGCAACATTGATGGATTCACTTTTAGACCACTTCTCATCATGGAAGGACATCATTAAAACATTTTCTTTTAGAACATTGGAAATTCTTATTTCCACCAACTTAGGATCCTTTTTTATGTTTTGGAAAACTCTATTATTTATTTCATTCCAAATTTCCAAAAGTAATGAGTCATATAGAAAGACCAAAAGGTTTTGAGCTTAGGACTAAGAAAAGGGGAGGTCCATTGCATGCAAAAATAAGAAAAATGTTATTGGGCAAGATCTAAACAATGTCAAGGCTTCTAAGGAGAAGGGAGAAAACATTTAGGGAAAATGGAAATTTAAGAAATAAGTGGTTGGAATTCTCCTAGGCTACTTCACATAGGTTGTATCTATTCAGAATTCAGAATGGGAAAACCTCTTTTGTGGAGATTTTAATTGTAAGGATCTTATTTTGGGAAATCAACCAAAAAAAGAAATTGATTTTGGTGGTAAGGTTTTTAAACCAAATTATGTTAACTGGAAACCAATCCTCTTCCCCATCCTCCTATACGAAGTAGGCTGATATGACTGAAAAAGGGCCCTTAATGTCCACTTTACAAATGGAAGAATTAGCTGAAGAGTTCATTCATTCACTCATGTTTCTCATGTATAATTGTTCCAAACTATGATCTTCTCCTTTGCAGTCGAATATGAGACTTTTCCTCTTCAAGCACAATCAATATTGCTCTCAATTGACTTCTCAGTATTTGGCATTTTGAATTCCATCTCCTTAGTGCTTCAATGTCCTTCAATCTATAGTTGAGCTTCAAACATGATGCTTCTCAATGATGATTTGAATTACATAGGTGCTCACTACTTTTACCTTTGCTTTTCTATTATGTCAGTTCTACCTCAACTTGCACAGGCACTCAATAATTTGTCTTGCTCATGGAAATCTTCAATATTGATTCCACATGAGTACTTTAGATTTTTCACTACATTTACATAAAATTTTAGCTTATAGCCTAGCACTATTCTTTCTTGTTTATAGTCCATGAACTAGTTCTTCTTTTTGGTCTTTAGGCTTTACCATAGTTTGGCTTCTCCATGCTTTCACCAGTTTCTTCACTATATTTTAGCTTGGCTTCCAAAAAACACTCAACTTCTTTGATGTTTGTCTTCCTCAAGTTGGCTTTCATTAAAAATTTCTCTTCTCTAGAATCTTGGGTGCTATTATCAACTCAAAATTTCCCTTAACTTTAGGGTGAAATCAACCCTTTATTTTATCTTCTCCTCGGTGCACTATCAATTAAATTCACACTAGAATTTATTTTGATATAGAGTGAGGATGTGTGGCTCTGATACAATTGATGGATTTTTAGCCAAATTAAATGATAGGTCCCAATATACAGGAGCTTAATCAAACTCAATATTAGACCATTCAATCAATCTAATCAATATCAATGAATATAAGATTCATGAAATAACAATAATATGCAAAAACAAACATACAATATTATTGTTCAAATATACAAGATCTCTTGTATTTATTCAATATTTAGATGAGCATTATTTGTTTATATAATACATGGAGCTTTATCTCCATAACAAGGTTGTGCACAATGGTGAATATTTATAAATTGGTGAATATTAGGATTTCCTAAATTGGAAATTGGTGAATATGAGGACCCTCGATGTCGGCCCATTCACCTAAACTTTTTGGGACCAATTTTTTCTTAGGGTCAATTCGCCACAATATATATCCAAACATAGGAATATTTGTACTCATTGGAAAGCTCTTTTCAAGCCTGATCTAATGGTGGTGTTTTTATGAAGTTATAAGGTGATTTAATAGGTTAAAATTTATCCCAAATATGACCTTACTTTTTAGAGCTTCAAATACCCCCAAATTTTGGTGTGAAGATGATTGATTTAATTTTCTTAGGATTCACCTTGATTTCGATTAGGATTCACCATTTTTTTACAATTACATTTTGGGTCCAACCCCTTATGGATAACCCTGCTCCATAATATAGCATTACATGATCTTTCAATACTTTGAATTTTATTGGCCTCACATATATGGGAGATGCATCCTTTACTATTCTTCATACATGACAAACCTCTCATGTCTCTTTAGTTTACATATTGACACATATCATGTGTATCTTCACTTATATACTTGACTCATACACATGACTCTTGAATTTCTTATATGACACATTGCACACTCTCACATGTTACACACTTGCACACTTAATTACATTACACCTTGACTCATATTATACATTGACACATACTTAATGGAAATATAAATCACACTCTATAATCTAATAACTCACACCCTAATCTAATATTTACAAATGTACAAATGTACCATGGGGGTACTTTAACACATTATCAAATTATGTAATATTCTTCAATAATATATTCATATCAATACATTTGAGAGCACTTTTTATGGTCTTGGTCATGAGGAGAGTCATTCTACTTCTTTAGAGCTACTTTAGAAATAACTTGAAGAGAGAAGAGTTCATTAAGGGTTAGAATCTTATGCTTCATAAATAACAAAAGTGTACCATGAATCACTAATTGAACCATTTGAAATGAAGAAGAGATATTGACGATAATTTTTAAACACATTCAAAATACTTTTCTTTGTGACCTCAAAATATATGATATCTATTCTTAATGCCTTGAAGCTAGCAATATACTCTTTAATATTATCAAACTCAAATCATTGTAAGAGTTGAAATGTCTATGTCCAAGTGACTAACTTCTATTGTATTTACCTTCCCAATGTTGAAATATTTGGTGATTAATCTTCACTTGAGGCCATGATGGGTTTGTATTGTATTATATGTATAAGCTCTTTGGGCCCTTGTAAACCTTGAAAACAATATTTGTAATATTTTATTATTTTAAACCTAAACGATGGCTACTTGATGTTGACATAAATGTAACTTGAAATTGGGAGCATCCAAAAGATTTTTTATAAGTTGATAAAATTGGAAAAAGTATTTTCTAATAAAACCCTAGGTAGACTTGGATTGTAAGGGTCTCATTGGATTCAATAGATTTACTCTAAGAGAATTTTTCATTGATAGGATCTTTTATTCCTCTTATTACCACTCAATCCTTTTTAATTTTAATGTCTAATCAAATAGATGCCCTAAATTTAGGATTGAGTTTCTCATGAATTAAAAAAACTCATTTGTCTTTTATGATTTTTTTCAAAAATCCTTTTCCTTTTCTCTTTTAGTATTGTATGTCCAATAGTAGCAGAAATGAGATGATGGACTAATTTGTTTCCATGAAAGAATAAAATAAGAGATTGAACATTTTTCCATATATCCCTAGCACCAAAGACATCATTTGTAGGCATCTATGCATGGCAAAGGCCTTCGAGTCACTTGACAAAGTTGTTAAAATGGTTTGATAATATATTTGCTATAAAGGCATTGGAAGATTTCTTGATTAGTTGCATTTGAAAAAAATTTATCTAGGGAAAAGCATGATAGATACAAAGAAACCATTAACATTTATAGGATCCTTGTGAAATTTTAGGAGGGTCTTAGTTCAATGTTTTTTTTCATTTTTCTTATGGGTACCATTTTTTCCATGTTGAAAGTTTGCTCTTTTCCTCCAAGATGTAAAAATCTAAAATTAAATTTAAGAAATATTCTAGGGAATATTCCCTATAATAAATGGGAAAAACATGTTCCTATGTCAACATGATGTGTGTTGGTGTCAAATGTATACAAGAAGAAATACATTTGAATTGCAAACAAGGGCTAAAAGCAAAGGAATCACCTTATGTTTTTAGAGTCACCTCTTCCCTTATGGCTAGAATATACTTTCATTAGACATTGAGACTTGGAGGTTCATGGTTTAAACCTCCCTTGCTAGAATATTTAATCATAATAGATAACATCAACATGACTTCTATTAATGACATGGCATAGCATGATGATGTGGTACTTGATGATGTCATAAATTTTCTAATCATACAAGCTAACATAGGATCTAATTACATGGAACCTACTAATATCACAAATTTTCCAACCATCCAAGCTAACATAGGATATAATTACATGGAACCTAATGATATGGAATTCCATACACTTGGCATGGTAGTCCATATAGATGGTGTGACAAATAACATGGTAGGTGACATGGTAGTTGATGTGATGGTCCATACAACTAACATGGTAGGTAATGTGCCAACTAGGGTGGCAATTGACATAGCAATATAAATATAGGTTTGACCAATTACATTCTACCAACTCATAAAACCCAATGACCATATAGTCACACAATCAACAATAGACTTGGAAAAGCATGGATTTCAAATCAAATCAAGATGTGATAAGGATCATAATATGGTTTGTAGATTGTAGTTAAAATTAGAGTGCAACAAGTAGCACAATATTGATCATTTTCTCTATCCAATAGCCTTCATAGTCAATACACAATTGAAAATCCCCTAATTGTGTCAAGTGGTATCACCTTTTTTGTTGGTACACTAGCACAAAATTGGCATCCCCTCAACCACACATGCAATGCCACATGGAGGGCTCCTACTCATTGTAGGTATTATTTTTATTTTTTAGAGGTATTTTGTATATTTTTTGGCCAATATTTTGGGGGCCATAACATTTGTATAAAGAAGTGTTTTGAGCCCCTTCTTCTCAAATTGCATGATTTTTCAAGATCTCTATATTGGTGGTGTTGTTTATAAATAAAACTACATGTAGGATTTTGTATATTTGTATGATAATTATATATTAACATGTGCCCTTACTAAATTTTCCAAACTATGCTACCAAGAAAATAAATATTGAAGCTTTGCTCTAGAGTAAGGGGTTACTCAAATATGTGAATGAAGAATCTCATGCTTCTAATTCAAAATAAAAGTAGTTGTATAGGAATATGAAAGATGAGTCTCTTGATGTGATAGCTCTTTATTTTAAAAATATTCATGACACTCATGTTAGCAACAACACGGATCCCATAAAACTACTTGGTGAGTTTTAGGGATTGTGTGATCACAATGGTTCTACAAATATTAGGAGCTTGAAGGTAGAGATTGTTGCTTTAACTATGGAAAATTTTGATATTGTTGATGAGTACATTAGTCAATAAAAAAAATTACAATATGATATCTAGATTGATAGAGGAATATTTAAAGGTAATAAGAGAAATTCATGAAGCTATTAGACAATGAGAAGAATGTTGAACTAAATATTATCTTCAACAATATTTTAGAGACATATGAGATAGTTGTGGTTGTGTTTGAGATGCTTCATGTTTAATTTCCTAATTCTCCTACACCACCAATTTATGAGATATACAAGTACTTTTTCATCATTAGGCAATAAGATAGAGTCATAAGGGAAATATTTCTTCAAACAAGGAATTGTAAAAGAAGTGGTTGTCAAAGATCAAAATGATAAGAATCCAAAGTAGAATGAAAATAATCCTAATAAGCCCTTTAAAAGGTAAACATGTGAGTTTTACAATAAGGAAGTACATAAAGTATCATTTTTTTATTGATTGGAGGAAGGGGTTTTGAAAGGGACCTCGAACCTTTTACAAAGGTGGATACAAAAAGGAGTTTCTCCCTTATGAGATGAAGAGTGAGCAAGGATGCCATCAGAATTTGGTTTCTTCTATAGCACAGGTGAGTTATCCAACTTCTCATGATCGTTCTCTATGGTAATAGATGATTTTATCTTTCCTAATTGGGTTTTTCTCCTTGAAGAACGACACCAAGCCTCCATTCTAATAGAAGGAGTATTTCTAGAGTTGGAGCCAAAGTCTAACTTCCTCCTAGAATTGGTGGTCTCACCAAAGGTATTCTTTAGAAGATCATCATCGATAAAAGTGTTAGGAAGAGGGCTCCCATGGCTTGAGACCAGAATAGAAGGGTACGCAGGTGGGCTGCCAACACAAGAAATGATGGCTTTTTGAGCCTTCTTTTGGAGGGCATGCCTATACAAAATAAAGTGAAGGTCTTAGTGTACTGGGTTTGTGGAGGCTCCCTTCCTAATGTTGCATATAGAGCACTCCAATGATTTGAATAGGTAGTTTGGCACATTGATGGCCTTAATGTCCCTGAGATGGTTTAGGAAGGACAAATGAAAATTTTTGAGGGGGGACTTGATCTCATTGATCATGAAATATTGTAGGATGGGAAGGATGACTATATTCCATGGCTTAGGGGGGACCCTCTAATGATACCTCCCTTCTCCCTTCCAATATTTTTGCCCTTATCTCTGAAGAAGCTCACCTCCTCAGCTAGCGAGTGCTTGTCATGCCGAACTATCTCTCATCATCAAGAAGGCATGTCACCTCAACAAGCATTCAAACATTGTTAGTGAAATTGAGGCCACATATCATGACTCTACCATCATTCCAAGACTAGGTTAACTCAAGTGAGAGATCAGGGTCACTTCCATTAAATTTCTTGAGGAAAGGAGAGAACCCATGGGTGTCGAGGATATCTTCAACAATGGGGTCGATCTATAGAGATTTTGGCTCCAAGAGTGCCATCATGGGATAATGTAGGCCTGAAGCCAAACAAGCAAAGAAAAATCCACTGAGCACACACCTTGAATAAGGACTTGAAGAAAAATATTTTGTAGCAAGGGTCACATATAAAGTGCTTAGAGTTGGAGGGAAATGAACTGGCAAGGGATTTCTAGATACACATGCCAAAACTTCTAGAAATAGTCATGCTTGGGAGCTGTTGATTATTGAAATTATACCAAGAAACAATCCAAAGCTCAGCCTCATGTGCCAAATCAAACTTGGTAGTGATGCAACCAATGATGCAAAGGACTACCTTGTGAAGGTTTCTAAAATCATGAGCAAACCCATGCCTGATGGAGGTGAGATTGGTTGAAGGTACTTCTTGGGAATGATTGGGTTCAAAAGGGCAATAAATATGGCCTTGGATATTTGAAATGGCATGGGTAATCTCATGGGCCAACCTATCATGAAAATAATATGACTGATATATGGGTGCTTAGGAAACTAGCAAAGTAGATGGGATTACCTCCATGGGATGAGAATGATCTTTAAGCTTGGGTGGGGTCACAAGAAGCCACTTCGAATAGGTGAGCTCAGACTAACTGCCATGTGGATAAGAAGGGGGGAAAAGGGTGTGGGCTCCACAACAAAACCCACAAAACCTTGAAATGATGTTGAACCACAACACAACACTACAACAAAGAGATACCTTCACGATGTGTGGGATCATAGAGGGATTGAAGGAAGTTGTCATGCCACACGTGGATAGTTTCTTGAAACAAGCCCAAGTTAGCCAAGATGTCAGTAGCTCTATTGCCTTCCCTATACACATGTTGGATGATGATATTGTTATGATTATGGAGGTACCTCTTGGATTCTTCAATGAGGTTGTAAACATTTCAAGCTACCCTCTGAGTTTCTTTGAGGTAGTTAATGATGTTAATAGAATCTCCTTCAATGATGATTTTGTTGGGCCATAGATCATCCAGGAAAGATAACCCTTGATATAGAGCTCTGGCTTCAACTACATGATTTATTCAGATGACAATATTTTTTGCATATGCAAGAATGATTCTCCTATGATCATATCTGAAGATGCCTCTAGCTCTAGATTTTCTAGGGTTTCCTTTGGCTGCTCCATCAAAGTTGAGCTTAATCTAGCCAATAGGGGGTGAAGACCACCTGACAATAGCTCTATTAATAGGAGGCATGGAAGGATGAGAAAGATCTAGTTAAAGGTTGAGTAAGGCAACCATCCTAGACTCTAAGCCTGATCCAGGGGACTCAAAAGAGGGTACCAAATTTAAGTTTTCAATGGTAGTAGAGAGCACATGGTTTCCAATTGAGAGGGGATCCCTAGAGATGTTGGAAAAGGCTCTAGAATTTCTTTCTTTCTAGAATTTCCAAAGGAATAAGGATCATAAATATTTGAGGTAGGGATTCAAGAAGGGATTGGGCCATTGGATACATAACTCCAAGATAGTGTTGGGTTGAATCCAAGCTATGTTGAACATCTTGAAAATGAGGTACAAGATGCTAATGGAGAAGGGACATTCAAGGAAAAGGTGGTGCAAGGATTCCCATATAGAATGACATAGGTAATAGTGGTTTGGGATGATCATACCTCTAGTTAAGAGATTATCAATGGTCAAAATTTTAATTTTGGACCATGAGACAAAAGAAAAAATAATAATTTTGGGAATGAGGTACTTTAGCCAAATGAGTTTGGCAAGGAACCATTTATCAAAAGGACCATCAAAGAGATAGTAGGTAAAATTAATTGAGAATTGGCCATTTTCATAGGCTTTCCAAAAAGGAGTATCTTTGGAGTTAACATTGGGAATGACACAATTTCTTAGAAGGTCTGACAAGGTCCTAGCAGCACCAACTTGATCATCATTCAAGTTTCTTAGGGGGATGATTTTCCAAACCCTTATTTGATGAATGGAATTGATAAAATTGTAAAATTTATCCCCAAAGAGGTGGTATTTGAAGGGCTTTATGATGTCCATATTAGGGTCATCAATCAGGGGCTGATCTGTCAGCTAGGGGTCCTTCCAAAAATTGATGTTGCTCTCATTGCCTAAATTCCATTTGAGCCCTTTTCTTATAATGAATCTGGCTTTAATGACAAAGTTCCAGAATGTGGACCCACCTAGGAGGGGCCCAGTATCCAGAAGTTTGTTATGCTAAAGATATTTGCTTTTGATGATGTCAACCCATGCTAACTTCTCATTGGTGAGGATTCTCCAGTGTTGCTTGGCTATGAGGGCCATGTTCATTTTACTGACCTTCCTAAAACCTAGACCACCTTGATATTTCTTAGAGAAGATTTTATCCCAAGCTACTAATGGAAACCATATTTGATTATCGATCCCTAACCACAAGAATATTTTTTGAATTTTCTCAATCATTTGATAGATGGAAGTTGGGGCCTTGAAAATAGACATGAAGAAGACTGGGATGCTTTGAAGATAAGCTTGAACTAGAGTGGCTTTGGCTGCTTGACTGAGAAGGGCCCCTTTCCATCTGACAATATTTTTATGAAGTCTTTCGATGACACTGTTCCACATGTTCTCAAACAAAATGCCAGAGAAGAGGGGAAGGCCAAGATAAATAGAAGGAAAGCAAGAGATGGTGCAACCTAGAATCTTGGCTATCTTGAGTTGTCTATCCATGGGCGTGTTAAGGATTTTTTTTTATTTTAATGAAATTGAATTTTTGCCTTGCAACTTCTTCATAAAGGTTTAGAATGGATTTGATAGCTTTAGCTTTAGGGATTAATGACAACATGGCCAAGTTGGTGTTGTCAATGAACTATTGATGAGTGATGGGGTTGAGTATTGATGAAGCCTTGATTCCTGAGATAGCTCCTTGTGAGCAGGATACTTTAAGGGATCTTCCAAGTGACTCTCTAAGAATGATGAAAAGGAAAGGTGATAGAGGATCACCCTATCTTAGGCCTCTAAAACTTTTGAAATACTCTACAACTGATCCATTAACAATGATAGAGAACCACACTAAAGTAAGACATTCCTTAATAAGTGCAATCCAATCATCATGAAAACCAAATTTATAGAGTACAACAAAGAGAAACTCCCATGAAACTCTATTGAAGGCTTTATTCATATCAAGCTTGAGGAAGAGACTAGCCTTTTTACTCTTGGAGATAGAGTGGATGAGGTCATGGATGGTAATGATGCCATCAGTGATGAGTCTCCCTTGAACAGAGCTACCTTGGTAGGGGTCAATGATGAGATGAAGGATTTCCTTCATCCTATTGGAAATGACTTTAGAGATGATTTTGTAAATAACATTGCAAAGGCTAATAGGTCTAAATTCAAAGAGAGACCTAGCTTTAGGAGACTTTGGGATGAGGGCAAAAAAGGTGGAATTGACATCTTTTGGTAAAATTTTATCCTTTTGGACTTCTTGGATAGCAACAATGATGTCATGGCCAATAGTATCCCATTAACATTAAAATAATCAAGGGGGAAACCCATTAGGACCAGGGGCTTTGTCTACCGACATCGAAAAAAGAGCATTTTTTATTTCCTCCTGAGTAAAGGTTCTAAGTAAGTGAGAGTTAAAGTCAAGGGAAATGAGGTAGGGGATGTTTTGGAGGAGCATATTAGAAGCATGAGCAGGGTGAGGATGGCTTGGTCCCATAAGTCTCTCAAAGTGATTGACTACTTCAACTCTGATTTCTAAGATGTCACTGATAACAAACCCATCATATTTAGATAATTCTTTGATTTTATTATTGCTTCAGTGTTTGAGAGTCATAGCATAAATGTACTTTGTGTTGGAGTATCCCTATTTAATCCATAAAGCTTTGTATTTTTATCTCCAGAAGACTTCTTCCTTTGCTAGGATGTTATGAAACTCAGATAGGAGGTCTCTTTCCTTACTTCTAGATTTTGATGAATAGTTCCCACTTTGAACATCTTCTTCAATGATGTTGAGCTACCTCTAGATTTGTTGTTTGTTTTCAAAGATGTTACCAAACACTTCCTTACTCCAATATTTGAGGTTAACTTTGATAAAGTTGAGTTTCTTGGTGACTTGGGTAATAAGAGGCCATGTGAAATTCTTGTTCCACCACTCAATAATATGATTTTTGAGATCCAGGTGTTGAAGCCACATGGATTCAAATCTAAAGAGAAGTTTTGAATGAAGAAGTTGGATGGAGGTCTTCTAGGATAAGAGGGTTGTGATCCAAGACAATATTAGGGTGGGAATGCAGGAAGGCATCACCAAAAAGGTGAATGACATATTTGGATAGGAGGAATCTATCAAGTCTAAGCTGAATGAGTTGGCTTCCCATCCTTTTATTGCTCCAAGTAAAATTGGTTCCTTTAAGCTGGATATACATTAGCTCATTGTTGTCAACAAACTCAACAAAATCCTCATAACATCTAGGTGTGATAGCAGTTCCTCCACTATTATCTAATGGATAAAGGGGAGAATTGAAGTCTCTAGACACCATCCAAGATTCATTAGAAAATATATGTCTTATTTGACTAAGGCTATTCCACAAGGCCAACTACCCTGGTGTATTATTAGGAGCATAGATGTTTGAAAGCACCCACCTTGCTTTGGTGCCTTTACAATACAAAAAAATATTTATGATTTTGTTTGAGGTAGATAAGAGTCTACCTTCAACTTTGGATGGATCCCACAAATAGAGGAGGCCTCCAAAGGTACCTCGAGTTGGGCTGGCAATGAATTCACTACTTTTCCATATGGCTTTGGAAAATTTTCCCACGTTGTCTTCATCAATTTTAGTTTCTTGAAGGAGAATGATATTGGGTTTAAGGTCTTTCCTTATGGATGACACCAACCTCTGCTTGATTAGTCCATTAAGGCCTCTCACATTCCATGAGAGGATCTTCATTTATGATCTTTGGAGGAATATTTTTCCTCCCTACCATGGGATGAGGGGGGTTTGGTTTGTTTTCCATCTTCTTTGTGCATTTCCTCCCTAGGGTTATCTTTAAGGTATGAGAAAAGTGTGGCTTGAGTGTCATTGGCTATTTCATCCTTGGTTTATTTTCTTCATATCACTTGATTAGATGGTCTACCTTTCTTCTTATCACTTCCCACATCAGCTGAGCTTTTCTTTTGATTTTTGGTTACCAATATTGGGGGGCTTGAAGACTCATCCAGATCACTGGTATTGAGATCACCAATAGGAGATGAGATAAAACCCATAGGGGGTGAGAAGTCATTAAGGAGGGCAAAGGAATCCTTGGAGAGAGGAAGACCAGAAGGGCCTGATCTAGAGGGGGACATCTCATTATTGGGATAAGAGTGAAGAGGGGGTACACCCATATGGGAAACAAGGGGAAGAAACCTCGTAGAAGGACACTCTTGGGACTCAAGAAGAGGGATATCATTAGGAGGAATTTTTTAACTTGGTCATTATGAGACTCATATAAAGAGTTGAAGTGATTAGGATCAACGAAGGAGGAACATACCTGGTCGAAAGGGCCTTCATTGGAAGTAGGGATCATCTCCTTGCCTTGAGACTTTAGAATATTGTTGAGGTTGGCATCAATTGGATTCTTCTTTTGGATATTGGATTTTTGATCATCCTCTAAGGATTTCTTAGCATGATGTCATTATTTCCTAGATTATTTTTTGAGAGAGGGGCATTGTGACCTGAGATGACCCTACTTTTACCATTTAGTGCAGAAAGCTAGTTTATTCTCATATTCAATAATCCACCATTTATGGTAAGAACCAAAAACTTTATCAGTGTATGTAGGTAGCTCTGATTCTAAATTAGCATTGATACACAAGTGGACATACACCATTCGAAATTTAGATTTGGTCATCGAATTGAAAGCAACAAGGCCCTCGATAGTTCATGCAATTCCTCTCAAGATTTTGTCATTCCAAAACTAAATGGGAAGCCTTGGAAGCCTGACCTAGATAGGAGCTAAGTTTATGCTTTGAGTTTTAGGGTTGAAATTAGCACCCCATATCCTAAGGAAGAGACTCCATCAGCCAAAGAACCAAGGTCCACTAGTAAGAATGTGACTAGTGTCTTTCAAATTATTTAATCTAATGAGGAAGAAGCCCCTAGGAATCATGAATAGGTCCATGTTGCCTTGAGGATACCATTTTGAGAAAGCCCAATTTTTAATGGATTCAATGTCTAGACAAGAAGCAAAAAATTTCCCAATGAGGGAGAAGAAATATTGAGAGACAAAGGATGTCATGATAGTGGAAGGAATTACTAGTTCTCTATTACTCAGTATTAGAGAAACTGAGCCTTGCAAAGAGAGGGGTGGTGGAAGCCCCATGTTTTTTACTATATTTGCAAAGGAGACAGGGTTGGACTTTTGAGGTGGGTCAGGAAGGGGTCCCCTCGACACCCGTGACCTCCACTCCCCTGATCGAACCATCCTAAGAACCAAACCCATGATCCGTGTCATCTCCATTGCTTGCGCCTATGCCAAAATTCCTGTCAGCTTGAGATTCAAATTTTTGAGGTATCCCACTCACCATAATGTCACATAAAGTATAATTTTGTTAAATTCACATGAAGAAGCTTGAAGAAGTAGTGAAAAAGAAGGGTATTTGATGCTTCTCTCTTCTATGCATAGGGTTAGGAAGGTTTTGATGGAGAAACCTCATCCACTTCCTCCAATGACTGGATTATATATTCAAGGGAAAAAAGGTGCATGACCAGTTACAAACATATCCTATAGGGGTACACCAATTTGTATTTAGGGAAGCATGTTATAATTGGAGATGAATCTTCTTTACAGGAATCAAGATGTGGATATGTTAGTATTGGATCTTCTTATTTTGATGAAATGCTTCATGTTCCTAGTCTTATCCTCAATCTCTTATCTCATTAATCATACAAATAAAAGGTAGAATTCTATCCTAATTATTGGGTAATTAAGGATATAGACATGTATTTAAAGCAATTTATTCTAGTTATTGTGATGAATCTAACCAAATGTATAATTTAGGAGAAAGGTCCATTTGATTCTTCCTATTATAATAAATATTTTGTAACTATGGTTGCTCATATAGATATTGAGAGTCAACAATGGAATTATAGGATTGCACATCTTAGCTATGGATCCGTGAGATACATGAGTCATTTTTAGATGGCCATTAGACTTCCTCACATTTTCTCTTTAAGTTATGCATGTGAGGTATGCATTATTGGAAAGCATCATAGATATATCTTTCTAAAAGGGACAATGAGACATGCTACTCATATTTTCGAGATCATACATCATGACATATATAGACCTATGTGGTATACAATCCATTTTTAGAAATAGGTACTTTATTATTATTATTTTTTAAAGATACATGGTTATATACTATTTAAAACAAGGATGAGATCCTTAAGAGATTCAAGGCATTTAAAGCTCCTATAGAAAATTAGCTAGAGAGGAAGATCAAGTCTTTTAGGTTGGATATGTGAGATGATTACATAAGCAATGTCTTTCATGATTTTTTTGACTCTTCATGGGATAGCATATAAAAGGACTATTCATTATATCCCTAAGCATAATAGAGTGGTTGAATGGAAAAATATGCTAGTCATGGAGGCATGTTGCATGATTTACGGTAAGAGGATGGAGCACAATTTTTAGGGTGAGGCCATCACTTGTATAACATACATCATCAATAGGGTTTCTAATAAAGTTTTTTAGGGCATGAAACCTCTTGAGAGGTTGATGGGTGATAAGCCTAATGTGTCATGATTCAATATATGTAGGCATTCATCATGGTCTTGCATACCTAAAGATTAGAAAAAATGAGTCATTGAAGAGTTATAGATGAATCTTTATGGGATATTTGTATACCTCTTGGGTATATAATCTCTATAATACTTAGAGGCATGAAGTTCTTATTTGGATATATGTCATTTTTGGTGAGGTTCTTCTAGGGGCTTCTTCTAGTCCACCACTCAAGATTTTGGTGAAAGACCTCCTCATCTCTTTGACTAATCTAGTAGAACCTTTAGAGACTCTTGTAGGATCTATTCCTATCATAACACCTTTCTAATATTCTAGTGATAGTATTATGCTTATGGATTTGACACCCCTCATAGGTAGCACCATATATAGTACCTTTAATTTTAAATATAGGGGATGTTGAGCTTGACACATCAGTTTTGAGTGCTTCATGATGATGTGAGTAATGAGTTTGATTTAGATTCTCTAGGTTTAGCTTCTAATGTTGCTTTGCCATAGTGGGTGCCTAGTTCTTCTCCAATCCATCTAGCTCCTAAGAGGATTCAGACACTTCAACATGATGCTTAACCTATTATATCTCTAGAATGACACTAGAATACTTCTTATCAATAATTGCTCTTGAAGGTTTATCATTGTGGAGATCCTCTTAAATATTCTCATGCTAAGGACATATTAGAGTAGGAAGATGTTATGATTGCATAATATGAGTTCTTAATGAAGAATAGGACACAAGAGCTTGTTCCTCTTTTAGAAGGAAAGAATATTGTTGAATGCAAATGGGTCTATAGGACCAAGTACAGTTCAAATGGTTAGGTGAAAAAGCATAAGACATGCCTTGTTGCTAAGGTATTCTCTCAAGAGGAGGGAGTTGAATGTTCAAAGATATTTGCTCTAGTTTCTAGGATGGTTTTTG
Organism: Wollemia nobilis; assembly: GCA_028583015.1. Lineage (NCBI taxonomy): Eukaryota > Viridiplantae > Streptophyta > Pinopsida > Araucariales > Araucariaceae > Wollemia > Wollemia nobilis. The sequence goes on from JAQPPZ010016984.1 coordinate 3,997,279, forward strand.
TCAAGATAATTATTTATATAATGGTCTTATTTGGTTGGAAGGTAAATCATATGGATGTAAGGAGTGCCTTCCAAGATGGACAAATTTAGAATATCTTTATGTAGAAACCACCTAGTTATGAGCTTGAGGGTCTAATTCCCTTGGTTTATTGATTGAATAGATATTTTTTTGGGCTTAAGCAAGCATCTCATAATTGGTATGATAATATCCACCCCTTATTCCGTAGTTATAAATTTTGATGGTGTAAGGATGAACATGATGTTTATATCAACAATTAGGATGGGGAGAACTTGGTGTTTGTTCTCTATGTGGATGATCTTATTATAGGTAACTCTCCTATTTTTATTTAGGATATGAAGTCATGGCTTTGTAATTCCTTTGAGATAACAAAATTATGGCTTCTACAATATTTCTTGGGAACTTAGATTGATGAAATAGATCTTAGAACCCAAGTATGCATTAGATCTTCTTTAGCACTTCAACATGGGGGACTATAAGTCTGTTTAGATTTATTTTGCTTCAAGACTAAATATTTGGGATGATTGTATGAATATTTTTCTAGATTCCACTTTATATTGGTCTCTTGTGGGATGCCTCCTTTACCTTACTCACACATGACCTGATATAGCCTTTATTGTCAACTATTCATCAATATACATGCAATCCTCCTAGAGAGTTACTAGAACATGACCAAGAGGATTTTTAGATATATCATATATACTTATAATATGGGTATTAATTATTTAGTTGGATCACCTTTAAATCTAATAGGATTGTTAGACACTGATTGGACCAACAATTTGGATGAGTGATGTTCCACCATAAGATTTGTATTCTAATGGCTTCCAACCCTTTTTCATGGTGTTCTAGATGATAGTATACTATATATTAGTCTTCAACCAAAACTAAATAGTGTACTAGCAATGAGGAAGCTAATCACCTTCAATGGATGCTCATGAATTTGGATTAGTTGCACCATCAAGCTTGTTAGCAATCCAATATTTCATTAATAGACCAAGCACTTTGAGATTTGGATTTATTATTTGAGATGGATTTATGCCCATGGGATGCTTGATCATATTTTTATGCCAATAGTAGAACAAATAGTAGATATCCTAACCAAGGTTATGTTTGAGGTTCCTTTTGTGCACATGCAATAACTACTTGGTGTAAGAGAGTATCACTTCAGGGGGATGACAAATAAGCATCTCTCTATGTTCCTTTTTCATCTCAGGGAAAATGTTCATATATAGGTTGATTAAGCTTCATTTGAGGCCATGACTAACATTGTGTTATATTGCATGTATAAGACATTTTGGCCCTTGTAAACCTTGAAAAAAATATGTTTGTATCATATTATTATTTTAAGCATAAAGGTTAGTTACTTAACCTTGACCATAAGTTAACTTGTATTTAGGTATAAATACCCAACATACCAACCATTTCATTATCAATTAGAGTGTATTCTATTTTCTATAGCAATATTATTTTGTGTCTACATACACACCCATGTATCAAATGCATTGCAATATATGTATTTATTTTTTAGCAATACTAAGTAATATGTTGATTCCATTTATTTTTGGAAACTGCTATGAAATCCAACAACCAAAGACATTCCACACAAGTGGGAAGTCATGCAAAAATATATATGAGTACCTTAGCATTATACCTAAGAGGGGCCTCTTTGTTTTTTGGCTACTTGCTCTAGTTAGTTCAACATTTGCTTTGACCTTTTATCTTCTTGTTGCTTGTTGTATTTACTTCAAAAAATAAGAAGACAAGAAGTTGAATCATCTCACTCCTAATTGAGGGAGTTCTTAATAGATTTTGCTATTTCTTATCCTTGTTCTATCTTGGTAGATTCTATAAATTGAAGAAGGGTCTACAAATGGTTGTTTTTGTTGGTCAAGCATACCAATAATTTGGTACCTACAAGCTTTCCAATCTTATTGACATCTCAAATTATATCATTTTTTTCTTTTATCCTTGGACTTCACTCTTTTGGAATAATTTTGGAATAATTAACATGCCTACTTTAGCTAACATCAAGAAGTGAAGCAGTATTGAATCAACAAGACACAAACAATCTACTAAAAAACAGAGAAATGCAATAGGAGCCCCAAAGATTTCTTGTATTACTGTTCCAAAAAAATGCAGTTACAGAGACCCCCCTTTACAATTTCGAAATTCCCCTATAATACCCTGTTTTCCCTTTTCCCGCCTAGGACAATTCATTTGAAATTTGAATTTTGGGGGTAAAACTTCCCGGGGTCATAACTCCTCGCTCGTTGCTCGGATTGACTATTAGTGCATATTTTTGGAAAGCTCTCGAAAAGAGCTACAACAACGTAGGGTGGCATCATACTGACTGTAGTGTGTTTTAACATTTTTGGCTTTCTAGTCCATTTTCCAGAATTTTATTTTTATTTTTCTAACCCTTCCTTTTGCAGATTATTTTTAAACTTCGATGACTATTGGTCAAATATCTGCCTAAACATACAAAACTGTGTTTGTGCGCCCTAGACATGACCAACTTTGAAATACCAAAGGAAATATATGTCCCTTGTGTTAATCTCCAGAGAGGGTTGGTTCCCTTACTAATTCTAAAATGGTTGAAGACTAGGGATGCAGGAAAGAAATTGGAAAATGCAGAAAGAAATGGGAAATATGGCCATAGGATGACTGTTTAGGATGGGAATAGATTGATAGTAGGAATCCACACCAAGATGAAAATAGTATGTAAATAGATGATAAAACAACATAAGTTAAGTACAACTTCACACATGTAATCTTTAGATCAACACTTCAGCACTCACTCTCTCACTTGCAATATTTAAACCCAACTTGCAAAATTTAAATCTAACAACAAATAATAAAGCTAACTGTGTAAAATAAATGTGTAATGTAGAAGATCACAATGCACCAAGTCATTTACAAATCCAAACATTTTGAATTCACTATTACTATAGAGAACTTGAAGTGTTTTCTCATAGGATATCTATTTTTTCCAACCCCTTACAATAAAATTTCTCTTAGTATGTATAGAGTTTTGCGCCTCTTTCATTGAATACATCAAATGAGTCATAATTTCTTGGAAATATTCTATCGGTAGACATGATCCTAAAAATGGTTTGAGATGATAGCATTCAGACACCGTAGCATTAAATTTGAGTCACCTCCATCTTCTTGGAAATCAAACACGAGCTTCAACAATTTACTCCATATTCAATTTTATTTGGAGAGGGAGTAAAACCTTCAAGAAGATGTTCTTGAAAATGGCAAAAATACTTCCACTTCATAACCAACATTAAATTGCAGCAATTACCCGAATAAAATATTCAACTAGAAAAATTAAGCTCTAAAATTGCCGAAGATGATGGCAATTAATAATTAAAATTTTCTCCATTTAATTCTACTCGTGCATCTAGAGAAATTTAATCTCACGTGCTAAAAAACAAACAACATTCATCTTCAAAATATCTTCACCACATCTATCATGATGTTCGCCCCTTTTACCCGAGTGTAAGGGTGAAAACCATTTAGAAATTCTCGTTGCCTGAACTTTATCTCTCCATGTCATTCACCTTTAAAATTAATGAATGGATCCATTGTGAACACTTATAAAGTGACCATGATGCATATTGAAATTGTGTTCGTCCAAATGAGGGGCAAACACTACGTTCACCCCACTTAAGGGGCAAACACGATGCATTCTTTTTATTCTCCCTTTTGTTTGGTGAATTCATCTTTTTGGGTCGCGTTCACCTTTCCAGTGGGTGAATGTGACATTCATCCCTTCAATGAGGCAAATGCATTTGCATTATCCACTTAGCCGATTTATTTTGTCTTTCCTTTTTTTTCATTTTCTTTGGTTTCACTGCCTTCAATTTCTTACTGCTGCTTTGCCTCTGAAGCAAAATCATTTTTAATTTTTCAACTGCTACTGTGGATAATTTGATGAAGTGAATCTGAAGTGGATTTCCAAGTCACAATTTGGGCTCGATTTATTTTGCAAAATGAAAGTTTATAGAGAATTGAAAAAATCATATAAACAAAATAACTGAGTTAAAAAAACTCAATCATAAATGTCTTCAGATTACAATAAAAAAATATGACATGTTGCAAAATGCCAATATTTCTAGTGGCTCTCGGGGTATCCAGCTCACATGGATGCAAGTGATCCTAGGCCTTAATCCATTGGGTGATCTTGAGTCCTCTTTCCAAACTCCTTGGCTAGTTCCTTTGATGTAGACATTTGATGATGCTCCTCCTCTTCATTTTCTTTCTCAGTGGTTTCTACTTATTTTTATATTTTTGCTTGTTCTTTGAGGGCCTTAGAAGTAACCTCATAAACTGCAACCATGGCATCCCATGCCTGTGTGGTAAAAAAATATGTGCTCAAGGACTCATATACGAAGCGCAAATTCTAAATATCTTCCAAACTCAAGCACCTTGTTGTAATGTGCTGCCCTATTTTGTGTTTGGTGTTTTTGCAATAACTATGGATTAATTTGAACATGCAATAATACCCAAATGAAATAATCCAATAACAACAACATGCAATGATACCCAGATGGATTTAACACTGAATAATCAATTTTTATGCAGAACCCATGATCAAAATAGCTTATTAATTCATATCAGCAAATTAACAATAATATTTAGAAATTCTAGATGGATAAATGTCTTCAAAATATCATTATAAACATACCAATTTGCTATTATCTCAAACTGATGGACTATAAACCTCTGAATCTTTGATTGAATGACATAAGCGTGAATCTTGAGTGAATTCACCATCCAATAAATTGGTTTTCATCTAGATCCCTTTTCCAATACTGAGGGTTTTCGTCATCAAAACTTCAACAATCTGCACACTGTCAATCCTTGAAATGGAACCGATCTGTCATTTGGGGTCTCATCCATCGGGTTATCGATTGGGGTTTGCATCCCTTTCGATGAAGAAATATTAGCCGCCAACCTTAATCTCCAAGAGAAGAAATAACATAAACCAGAATGTCTAAAATGAGACCAAGTCACTGAATAAATAGGCTCCTCCTTGGCAAACTCTTTTTTTCATGCTCAATGTGGGATAAACATATTTCTTCCCCTTTAATTATAATATAAAGTTTTAACTTTATAAAATGAATTTAATAATTCACTTAATAAAGCCAAGATTTGTGCTTTAAAAACTCTACCTTATGAAACTCTGAATGACCAACTGAAACCTATTTTGGATACCCATTTTGTTGTAGAACAACATCCCCTTGTCCGCTCGATAAGAAACCCTAAAACCTGACATTGCTAAAAATAGCAATTCTAGCATCCTAACTCTGTTTGACCCTAAAAGACCATCAAAATTGAGCTCTAAGAATCCAAAAGTTGTCTCAAATATCTCCAAATGCTCTCATCCATATGACATAGCCTACAAGAACCCATGTATAGGCTAGTCTCTATGTGCTCCCACTAGCTGATTAGAAGGGAATATTATAGTCTGCCCTTCCCAAATATTGCTTGTCCTCAAGCAATATGATCTGTATGCCAGGATACCAAATAAATCTAAAGAATGTCTCATGATGAAGACATTACCCTGAACTATCATCCCAAAAATTGAAAACACTGTCAAGCTCTATCACCAAACTGATATCACTGAAGATGGACACACTAACAAACTCTATCATCAATCCGATACAACTGGCCCCGGTAACTATGTCGAGCTCTGCTACTCTATAAACAATCCATACCTTAGAGAAATTCCTAGATCCCATAGCCAAATAAGGATTTTGTCATTCCCAAAATTTGATAATTTCTGTTGTGCCACTCTAACTACAACTGAATTATTTTGCAGCTCAATGGAGAACCCATTATGGACTGACAAACGAGGAACCCAACAAGAAACTGATTCTAAAACTATAGGGAAGAGCACCTCATGCCAAGGTGATACATATAACTCCTTATACCAACCCTTCTTCCCATTCATATATGATATGGTCAAATCATCAACATGTGGACTGAAAGAAAAACTATGAGCATAGCTCACTATATCGTCCATCTAAAATTCACCAACTGGTTCCATGGAAGGGTCTATACAATCACCTGTGCTACAACTCTCAACATTCTGCACACAGAAGTCAGGATATGTTTAACCAATCATAACACAAGGAAATGAACCTACATCAGTATCATACTCGGGTTATTCCTTCTGAGTGGTTGTAATAGTTGACAAATTTTCTTCTTTGTGAACAAAACTTAACTCAAGGTTAAGTTTGTTAATTATCTTCTCCTTTTTGGTGAGTTCTTGGTAAGACTCCTCAGTAAAATGAACAACCAAGTCCCTATCAGACAACAACTGTAAAAAATCTGATTTGATCTTCTCTAAATCATTTTTAATTGCTTGCATGCTTTTTACAAAGATGCTTTTTTCAAACCTTCCTGTCGCTCTTATCGTTGGGTAATTCAGAGGAGGTATTCAGCCAACTTATGTGTGTTTTCCAAGTGGGTTAAGGCTTGGACAATCTACCCATCTGTGACCTACATTTTGTATTTCCAAGTTTTATTTTCTTTAGGTTATAATTCACAATTAACAACACACAAGGATTTTTTTGATTTGACCACCTTAGCATAATGATCAATATTAGCATCCCTTTTAACACTACATTCACCAACTTCGTGTATCAAAGTTATAACTGATTCATTATCAACCCAAGAGTCATCAATAATTGTTGATTTAGCAACCAAATCAACATTCTCCACTTTCTTACTTCCATTGTACATCTCTCTGGAAGTGGACCCATAAGATGAATTAACTTCATCTTCATCGAAAATAGTACCATGATCATAAGGAAATTCATCTTCGCTCTCCAATCCTGGGACCTGTGGGTTATCTGGTTCACCATCCAACACCTTGTTGATCCTCTCTACCTCTGAACTCAAAGAAGAATCATCATGGGTTTTCAATACTTAAGATCTTCATAAACATCATAATTTTCATCATTATGTACAAATAAATGGCTAATCAACCTATTATAAGAAATCCCATAACTGTCAATGGATTGTTTTGCATGTAAACCCATAATTTTTATCCCATCACTATTATCATCAAAATATTTCTTAACCAGGTCATCCTAAAAATATGATATGAACTCAACCTGTGAAAAACCATCTTCTACCAGCTCATCACCACCCAAATCATTTTGAGTCTCTATCCTTCTTACTTCTTGTGAAACTTCAGAAGCCACTGTTTTACCTACCAAATTTTGTTTTCCTTTATCATTTCTAACTGGGACAACAAGCTCATATCTTTTAATTTCAACTTGTATCAGCAACTCAGTGTATTAAGGTTCAATCTTGACCAGAGGAGCACCTGTTGGTAGAGAAATTTTCATTATTGCAGCTAATTTTTTGAGGGATTGTTCTATCTCATGTTGGGTCTTATCCCACTCATGTTGTCTCTTAGTCCAGTTATTAATAGACACCATGAATCTAAAATTAATTTGAGGCTTCCACAGGCTGGTAGGAATGAATTGAGCTCTAAATTAATAATACCCAAAACTCTTAAAGCCCAAATCAACCAAATGGGTATTCAAAACACCAATACCCAAAAATTGTAAACCCTATATTTGAAAACGACAACCAAACCCTAACTTCTGCTAATCTTCTATACTCCACAAATTTTTAAGCAATATAATTTTTAGACAAATAATTATTTCCACCAAATTAAACTTAAGAATTTTTTCTTCGATAGAAGACTTCACAAAATTTGCAATGAAACCCTGAACAGGCTGGCAGGAAAAACCTTCTCTGATACCACTGTAATGTGCCATCCTATTTTGTGTTTGGTGTTTTTGCAATAACTATGGATTAATTTGAACATGCAATAATACCCAAATGAAAGAAGCCAATAACAACAGCATGCAATGATACCCAAATGGATTTAACACTGAATAATCAATTTTTATGCAGAACCCATGATCAAAATAGCTTATTAATTCATATCAACAAATTAACAACAATGTTTGGGAATTCTAGATGGATAAATATCTTTAGAATATCATTATAAATATATCAATTTGCTATTATCTCAAAATGATGGACTATAAACCTCTGAATATTCGATTGAATTACATAAGCGTGAATCCTAAGTGAATTCACAAGCCAAGAACTGGGTTTTCATTCAGCTCCCTTCTCCAATACTGAGGGTTTCTGTCCTCAAAACTTTAAAAACTTGCACAATGTCGATCCCTAAAATGGAATAGATCTGTCCTTTGAGGTTTCGTTTGTCGGGTTATCGATTGGAGTTTGTGTCCCTTTCAATGAAGAAATATCATTCGTCGGCCTTAATATCCAAGAGAATAAATAACATAATCCATAATGTCTAAAATTAGACCAAGTCACTGAATAAATAGGCTCCTCCTTGGCAAACTCTTTTTTTCGTGCTCAATGTGGGATAAACATATTTCTTCAAATTTAATTATAATATAAAGTTTTAAATTTATAAAATGAATTTAATAATTCACTTAATAAAGCCAAGCTTTATGCTTTAAAAACTTTGCATTATAGAATCAATTGATGTGTAAGTTGTATGAAAAATTTACTTTAGAGGAGGGACATTTTTTGTAGGACTGCCCAAATTGTCAAACTTGTTTTGGCATATCTCACTCATTCGAACTCATATTAAGTAAAAATTTTGAGGGTAAATGCCTAAAAAAACCTAGAACATCTCCACCAATTTTCATATCATTTGGAGTAACACAGATCCTAGCACATCCCTATGTGTGAACAATATTTTTGGCAAGCGGCTATGCGAGGGTTTCATATGGGTTGAGTGCAAGTAGATCCAGAGGTTGGTTTTTAGGGCTTTCGGGCCCTAGCAACCAATATTTTTATGTTTTATGCTCAATATGTTAGCAATAAATGTTGCAAGGGATCTAATATGGGTTAGAAATTTATCTTTAAATAGATCATATTATGAACTTGAGTGAAAACGAATTCAAATTTGCTACATAAGAAAAGTGAAAACCATACCTTTCCACGACATCTAGGGCAAGGATTAAATATATCATGAAATAATTTTCAAGTAGTTGATCAAAAAATGGCTAATATCTCAAGTGAATCTGGTGCTAAGGTGCACTCACAAAATAATTCTACTATGAAAACCCCTGTCAAGGGTAAGAATTTTGAAAACTCAGCCCCAAAAATGAATTTTAGGGATGCCCTTCGTGGTGGAAAACCTTAGCCCAATGTTAATATCAATCTTAGGGATTCCCATAAACCTCTAATAATACCTAATATTTATCCCAGGAAAAAGGATTTAGGATGTCTTAAAGCAACTGATGGAACTCCTATTGTTAAGCTTGATATGGATAACATTTAGACTAACATTGAAGATTTGGAAAAAAGAGGACTAATTTGTCGGTTCGTGGGTTTTCATCCAAGCCTATCTACTTTAAAAGTCTGGGCTGCAAAAATCTAGAAAACTAAAGGTGAGTTACAAATCTCTATTTATCCAAATAGTTATTATCTTGTTTTATTTGCTAATAATGAAGATAGAGAGAAAACTTTTCAAGGGGGTCCTTGGTTTTTTGGAAGGGTAGGGCTTTTCATGAAGTCCTGACATACTAAATTTAAATCCGAAGAAGAGATGCCTTCTATAGCTCCCGTGTGGGTTAGACTCTTTGGCCTCCCTATTGAATTTTGGAATCCTACTATTTTTTCTTCAATTGAAAACTCTTTAGGAACTTTTATGATGACTGTTGATTGTACTCAAAATTTTGAACATATTATTTATGCTCGAATTTGTGTTTTAATGGATTTTGACAAACCCCTACCTAAAAATATCACATTACAATTTGGGGAAGACACTTGGGAGCAAGTAGTGGACTATGAGAACATTCCTTTTCATTGTAAAATTTGCCATGAATATGGTCATTTGGCTAGTGCTTGCCCAAATAAAATTCCTGATCAAAAGAAAGAAGATATAAACTCAACAGGTTTCCAAATGCCTAAGAAGAAGAAAACTTAGAAAAAACTAGTTATGAAGGATCAATCAAAGTCATCTGCTAATATGTTTGAAATCCTTTCCATAAATTATTTCCCAAGTGAGGAAGAGGAAATAATGGAAATAGAAATCTTAAAAACACAATTTAAATATGAATGGAAGAACTCAGAGACAAACCAACAAATCAAAGGTTTTCAACAGAAAAAAAAAAAAGAAAAAATTTACACAAGAAAAACAATCTTTTAAATGTCAGAACTTCAAATAAAACAGGTCCCAATATAGAATATGTTGAACCCTCTAGTAAAACTTTGGTTGTGTATGAGCATTCTTCAAGGTTAGAAGCCATCACAAGTTCAATTGGAATAAGCCATGAAACATGGAAAAAAAATTGAAGATGGATTCTAATCAAAAAGCAAGTCGCAAGACCAATCAATATCATATGGTAAAAGAAGGTGAAAATCTTGTATAGAAAGGTAAGATTAATGTCCTTCCCAAGTATTTTAGCCCTGGTATTAATGAAGATCATCACTTGGAATATTAGAGGACTCAAAGGGAGTCTTTCAAAACAAAATTAAATTAGAAGAATGATTCAGATAAATCATCCACATCTTTTTTTCCTTCAAGAAATAAAGATGTCAATGGAGGATATGGACTCAATTGCCAGTAAAATTTGGCCAACTAGAAAAGTGGTTTCCCTCAGTTTCGAGGGGACTTATGGTGGCATTGCTTGTCTTTGGGACCCAAAAGAGGTAGTTATTCACCATATGGTTTGCATTTGGGGTCTATTGGCTATAGCTATTCAAAGTAGACATTCCAACCAAATTATGCTCTACATTACTATTTATGCTTCGACTACTTTGGAGGAAAAAAGAAGACAATGGAAGGATATAACTCATATTATCTCTTATTTTCTTGAAGCTTGGATCTTGATCAAAGGAGATTTCAATACCATCCTCTCTCTGGATGAGAAAAGGGGGGAAATAGAAATTTGGACAAAAGCACTAACCTCATGAGCGAATATATTGCAAACCTCCATCTTGTGGACATCCAACCAAATAATGGCCTTATGAATTGGTCTAACAAAATGCAAAGCTTAGCTTGTATAATGGAGATATTGGATACGTTTTTGCTCTCTGAAAATTTCTTAATCCATGGTCACATTCCTAAAGTGAAGACTCTTAATAATGTTGGTTCGGATCATTGGCCAGTCATGGTGGAAATGTGGAAAACCAATGTGAGTTTCTCTCGTTTTTCATTTTCAATTAATGTGGCTTAGAGACATTTCCTTTAGACCTCATGTACAACAATGGTGGAAGGAAGGTAAACCTAGGCATGGGACTAACATGTGTTGTTTTGCCAAAATATTGCAATACATTAAATCCAAAATAAGGACTTGGAACTGGAAAGAGTTTGGGGATGTTCATAAAAAAACATGAAGTTATTGCTCATCTTGAAAATTTGAATAAGAAAATCTGTTTAGATGGCCTCACAGAGAAGATAAGTGTAGATGAAATTAAACTCACAACTCAGTTAGAGGAATGGGAAAAAAGAGAAGAAATATTATGGAAGCAAAAATCTAAAATTCAATGGCTCAAAGAAGGATATCGAAACACAAACTTCTTCCACAAGTTTATTCTAGCTTGAAGATCTTACAACTTTATTTCTTCTCTGAAATCAAATTCTGGAGATATTGTTTATCCTTGGGATGGCATGAACTCTATTGTTGTTGATTACTTTTCCAATATTTTTGTTGCTACTCCTCTTGACTCGACTTCTCAACAAAATTTTCTTTAAGAAATCCCTTCTCTTATAACTTCTGATGAGAACTCTATTTTTACTGCTCATGTTACTATCAATGAGCTTCAATAGGTAGTTTTTAAAATACAAAAAGGGAAACCCCCAGGTCCTGATGGTTTTCCCATTGAGTTCTACCAAGATTTCTGGGATATCCTTCATGTTGATTTATTAGAGGTGGTGGAAGAAGCCAGGAAAGCCAAAAAAAAATTGAAGGTTATCAATAAAAATTATATTACTCTTGTTCCAAAAGCTCAAGAGGTTGATCATATCTCAGCTTTTAGACCTATTGCTTTATGTAATGTTCTTCTAAAAATCATTACTAAAATCATGGCAGAAATGTTGAAGCCTCTTTTGCATAAGATTATTTACCTAGATCAAGGGGGTTATGTGGAAGGGCATCAAATAATACATGAGATAGTTCTTGCTCAGGAATCCATCCATTCCATGGATATGCAAAAATCTACTTCCATGTTAATTCGGTTAGAATTATCCAAAGATTATGACAGAGTGGATTGGAACTTCCTTATCAAAGTTTTGAGGCAATTTGGTTTCTCTAAGGATTGGATGGATTGGATTATGGGATGTATCTCTTCAGTTTCCTACTTAGTTCTTATCAATGGCAGGCCTTCTCAGTCATTCCCAGCTTCCAGAGGTATTAGGCAAGGTGACCCGCTATCCCCTTATTTATTCACCATTCTTCTCTGAATGCTTGGGTAGGACTATAACCAAAAATAGGGAAAAAAACCCTTGAGGGAGTTACCATTGCTCATGGAGCTAGAACTATATCTCATCTTAAATTTGTGGATGACTCTACTCTTCTAGGTAAAGCTAAAGTTAAGGAAGCTTCTAATATTAAGCAAATCATTAACTATTTTTCTAAGGCTACTAGGCAGTTGATCAATGAAGACAAATCTAAAGTTATTTTCTTTCACTGCTCTGCTAGACATGAATACATGGTCTTGGATAAATTAAGATATAATAAGACCTCCCTTCCAATCACTTATTTAGGTATTCCCATAAATAGTCAAAGGCAAAAATATAAATATTGGAATTGGTTGTTGGACAAATTCAAGAAGAAAATTGGACAGTGGACCAACAGGTGGCTTTCTTCTGGGGGTAGAATCACCTTGGTAAAATCAGTCCTTAAAGCTATTCCTATTTATGTATCTTTCGTGTTGAATATTCCAAAGGTTGTTCTTCGAGAACTAGATCAAATCAGTCATCATTTCCTTTGGAGTGGTACTAAGGAGAAAAGAAAATGGGCCTTGGTGAAATGGGACACTTTATGTCTTCCTAATAATAAAGGGGGGTTAGGATTCTGGTCTTCTATCAATAACAAAAAAGCTTTAGCTGCTAAATATATTGGAGGATGTTGCATAACCCCAATGCTCTTTGGGCCAATAATATTTGTTCTAAATATGCTGAGAATAAAAGTCCTGAAGACCTTGTTCGCTATCAAATTCCTACCAAAGGTTTTTCTATTTTAGCAGTTCTTAAGACTGGTGAGGATTTGATAAAGAAAAATTTATTTTGGATCATTCATAATGGTCAACAGGTAAATTTTTGGACATATTCTTGGGATGGTCACAAGCCTTTGATGACTTAGTTTCCTGATTGGAGGCCTTGGATGGAGGAGCTTCACCGAGCTAACTAGATAAGGTGGCTAATTACTCTCGGTACCATACTGGTAATTCAAAGGTTGGTAGATATTGAATCCCTATTGAGGAATGGCCTATTCAAATCCTAGAAAGGCAAAGACAAGATATTCAAGGCATCCTTCATATGAGATATCTCTCTTGGTCCCATGATAAATATTGTTTTGATTGGAACAACACTACTAAGGGTGAGTATTCAGTTGCTCAAGGTTATTTGACCTTATGCCATAATAATCCCAACCATTCTTCTGACATTTTTTCTCAATTGTGAGCTCAAAAGCTCTGGCCTAAGGTGAGGTTATTTAATTGGATTTTATTGCATCATAGGGTGCTTACTGGTGAGCAACTTATGAAGTGTGGTTTTCATGGCCCTTTTAGATGTGATATGTGTGAATAGAATGTAGAAACTCTCAACCATATTTTTATTGAGTGCACTTTAGCCTCTGAGCTATGGAGGAGAATGACCACTTTTTTTTTCGATTGGTAGAAAGGGTGTTGAAAGGTCCTTGAACCTTGTACAAGAGGAACTACATGAATTCCAGAATGATCGAGGTGGTCCAAGAAGAAAATATTAAAGAGCAGGCAAACCTCCACACTAGGAAAGGTGTCACGAAATCGCAACCAAATTGGTGATGTCGCAAAATCGTGAAAAGTTGCACCATTGCTGCCAAGAGAAGAAAGGATGTTGTGAAATCGCGACAAGAAGTGCCATCAAAGCCGAAGGAGGGAAGAAGTCACAAAATCATGACATGTTGCAAGGTAGCTACCAAAAGAGAGGAAGTGTCACGATATCACGACAAGTTGCTAGGTTGTAGCCGAAAGAAAAGAAGAGTCACGAAATCGTGACATGAAGGAAGACCGCACCCAGGCATAAAAGGAGTCACGAAATCATGACAAGAAGTAAGACCACTGCCGAAGAGAAAGGGTGTCACGAAATCATGACAAGAAGGAAGATCGCAGCCAAAAAGAAAAAGTGTCGTGATATCGCGACAATTGTGGAAGCCCACTGCCAAAGAGAAAAGGTATCACGAAATCGTGACAAGATGGAAGACCGCTGCCAAAGATAAAAAGTGTCGTGATATCACGACATTATGGAAAACCATAGCCGAAGAGAAAAGGTGTCATGATATCGCGATAAAATGGAATACCGCCGCCAAGGAGGAAAAGTGTCATGATATCACGATGATTTGGAAGACCGCAGCCGAAGAGAAAAAATGTCACGATATCACGACAATCTGGAAGACCACAGCCAAAGAGAAAAAGTGTTGCAATATCGTGACAATATGGAATACCGCAGCCAAAGAGAAAAAGTGTCACGATATCGCGACAAGATGGAAAACCGCTGCCAAGGAGAAAAAGTGTCACAAAATCACGACAATCTGGAAGACTACAGCCGAAGAGAAAAAGTGTCACAAAATCACGAAAATCTGGAAGACCGCAGCTGAAGAGGAAAAGTGTAACGAAATCGCGACAATCTGGAAGACCACAGCCGAAGAGAATAAATGTCACGATATCGCGACAATCTAGAAGACTGCAGTCGAAGAGATAAAGTGTCACAAAATCGCGACAGAATGGAAGACCACCGTCGAGGAGAAAAAGTGTCGCGATATCGCGACAAAATGGAAGACTGCCACCGAAGAGAAAAAATGTCGTGAAATCGTGACATGATGCAAGAAAGCGCCTGAAGAGAAAAAGTGTCACGATATCGTGACAAGTTGCAAAAAAGCACCCAGAGAGAAAAAGTGTCGCGATATCGTGACAAGTTGGAAGACCGCGTCCGAAGGAGAAAAAAGTGTCGTGATATCACGACAAGGAGCAACCTCACGGCCAAAGCAAAAAGGAATGTCATGATATTGTGACAAGCTAAAATTTCATGACCAATAGTGAAAAGTGTCACGAAATCACGACAAGTTGCCAAAACGCAGTCAAAGGGGGAGAGGAAGGAAGAAAGGATGTGAAGACTCGACCAGTTCCAAGAGCGAACAAACCCGGAGACCAGTTAACCACTCACATTGTGCAGACATTGGAACTTGTAGAAGCATCCCTTAGGCCAATGGGGAAGGAGTCTCTCCAAACATGAATGTCCGTTTTGGAAACTCCCTTCTTAGCAAGCCAGTTTGTAGCTTTGTTTCCTTCTCGATACTGATGCTTAATGATTAATTCTAGGCAAATGCCAATTAGTGCCTTGCATTCTTGGAAGATCGAAACAAGGGCCCAGGGAGGCACAGAGGTCCCATTGAGCCAGTTGATGTAGTGCAATGAGTCTCCTTCTATGATAAGTTTATTGATGGTCAAGCCTTCCAAGAGAATCAAGCTTTGGAGCAAGGCCCAAGCCTCTGCCATATTGTTAGATTGAATTCCCAGGTTCTGAGCAAAGGCCAAAATTATTTCTCCTCTGTGATTTCTGAGAATTCCTCCTCCGCCAGCCGCTCTTGGGTTGCCTTTGGCCATGCCATCAAAGTTAAGCTTGTGCCACCCAGTAGGAGGTAAGACCCACTTGATTATAGACCTGTCAACAAAAGTACGGGGAGTAGCAGAGAAATTGGAAAGATTGAAAAGTTTTGTTAGGTCCGATTCAAGGCTAGGAAGGGGGGGTTTGGAAGACGAGACAAGAGAGGCATTCTCCATAGCAAGGGCCAAGATTTTTGCCACAACAATCTTCTTATCAGTGGCATGGTTTTTGAAAATTTTGGCATTTCTCTCAAGCCAAATCTGCCACAGGAAAATGTGAAGGCAAGCTTGCCACATGAATTTAAGTTGACTGCTCTTGAAAGACCAGGGCTATTGTTGAAAAATGAGGGGAATGGACTAAGGGAGGGCTACGGAGATGACGAAGGTGTTTAGAACCTGGTTGAGCACTGCATGAGAGAAGGGACATTCCAAAAAAACATGGAAAGTTGACTCACAGGCGTTTTTACACAGGATGCACCAATTTAGGATGAGTAACCCTCTGATTATCAAGTTGTTAGAGGTGAGGATTTTGTTTTGGATGGCCAACCAGAAGAAGAATTTGACCTTGGGAATGATCTTGGGGACCCAGACCTGATTAGATAAGTCCCGGCCATCACTGGGAGCTTCTTGGCTGTAGTAGGCAGATTTAACAGTGAAATTCCTTGAATCTTCAAGGTTCCAAACCATGGAGTCATCTTTGTGAGAGCTGGGGATGATGCAAGTCCTCAGCAAGTTTTGTAACTGCCTAAGCACCTCGGTGATATGCCTAGGCCCATTAAGAGCTAGGTGTTTCCATTCGGGTCTTGTAATACCTAGGTTAATGAAATGACACACCTTATCTCCAAAGGTGGCTTCGATAACCGTCTTGAGCACTGCAAGATGAGGATCTTTGCTGAGAGGTTTGTCACGGATCCACGGGTCATCCTAGAAACGAATGGTCGTTCCATTTCCAAGACACCACCTTAAGACTTCCATGATGATATTCCTTTTTTTGGTGACACCATTCAAAAAATGAGATCCGTTAGGAAGGTTGTGCTCTCCAAGAAAGGGAACCTGATGGAGGTACTTAGCTTTGATGATGTCAATCCAAGTGACACCATTCCAAAAATGAGATCTGCTAGGAAGGTTGTGCTCTCCAAGAATGACCACTTTACTTGGCTTACAGTGGTCCAATTTTTTTACTTTTGAACAGCTTTGAAGGGATTGACCTAATCAAGAGGGTGTTGATCATTTTATTAGGCAGTTAGTTTGGATGGGTTCTACCATTATTCTTTGGAATATTTGGATTGAAAGGAACAACAAAATTTTTAATTAAGATAGGAAGTATATTCACTATATTTGGAAAAATACCATAGCCAACTTAGTTGAATCATTCCATCAACTTCTTAATCACCCCCAAAACTCTCACCAAATATGGAATCAAGTGATGCAAATTTTGAAGATTAAATCTTCTAATGGAAACCAACTTAAAGCGAATGCGAGTATTAGTAAGATGGATAGGACAAGAAATTGGCAACCTCATCCTAAATATTTTGGAAAATTCAATACTGATGGAGCCTCTAGAGGGAACCCTAGAAAAGCCAGTGTGGGAGGAATTGGTAGACTTTTAGATGGCTCCCTGGTTTTTAATTTTGTTGAGAATTTGGGTATTCTTTCCAATAACCTTGCTGAGGGGTATGGTATCCTCAGAGGCCTTCAGGAGGCTACTAAGGTTGGATGGTAAAAGGTGTTAGTTGAGTCTGACTCTCAACTTATGATTAATATTTTGAAGACTCCTTCCAAGAATCATAAGGTTTATTGGAGAATAAAAAGAATTATTTAGAATATTCAATTAATCGAGATGGGATTTTTGAAAGTTGATTACAATCATGTGGTAGGATATCAAAACAAGAGTGCTTTAGCTAATTGGGCTTTGGATAAAGGTGATCTTACTTGTTATGGCCACCCTCCTAGATGGTGGGTTTCACAAATTAGGGAAGCTCTTCTTTCTATCATTTCTTTGGATGGCTCCATTTCTAAAGGTACCTATTTTCTTCTTGCTTTTTTTTTGCTTCTCTTTGGTTCATTCAGGTTTTTTAGTTCCCTAGCTCACTCTTTTCTTTCTTTTGTTTCCTTTGTTGTTTCTTGCCTTATTAGTCTTCTGGTCTAGATAGGTCATTGTTATGTTCATTTTTTTTTCTTTTTTCTATTTTGGTTTTTTGTTTAGTTTTTTAAAGTGTGCGTGTTATTTTGTTTTGTTTTGTTTTTGTGTTCTTTGTATTGTTTTTTGTTGTTTTTGTGTTTTTGTTGTTTTGTGTTTTTTTATGTTTTTTGTTATTGTTCTTGTGTTTTTGTCGTTATTGTTCTTGTGTTTCTCTTTGTTTGTGTTAATTCATGTTTTTTTGTGTGAGTGTTTTCTATGTTTTTTGTTTTTGTTTATTGTTTGTTGTTGGTTGTTTTCCATTTTTTTTATTTTTTTATTTTTTTTAATATTTTAGGTTTTGGTTGTGTTTATTTTTCATGTTTTTTTTGGGTTGTCTTTGTAGTGTTATGTTTTTTTTGTCTTGTTTGTGTTTTTTTATGTGGTCCTTGTATTTTTCTATGTGGTTCATGTTGTGGTTTCTTTTATCTTGTTGTGTGTGTTTGGTTGTGCTTTTGTTTTTGACACACTCAAGGAGCATGTTTTTTATTTTATTTTATTATTTTTGTTGTTATTTACTTATTTTTAAATTGGTTTTGTGTGTTTGTTTGCTCATTGAGTATGTCAAAGGTGGTAGTCCAGGTCCGAGTCCTAGGCTTTTTTGGTGGAATGGATACCCCTGCCTCCTTGGGTCTTACCCAAAAGTGGCATCCCTTTTGGGATGTTTTCCAAAAATTAAAAAAAAAACTCTACCTTATGAAACTCTGAATGACCAACTAAAACCTATTCCGGATACCCATTTCATTGTAGAACATCCCCCTATCCGCTTGGCAAGAAACCCTAAACTCGACACTACTAAAAATAGCAATTCTAGCATCCTAGCTCTGTTTGACCCCGAATGACCACCAAAACTAAGCTCTAAGAATCCAAAAGCTATATCAAATATCTCCAAAGGCTCTCATCCATATGACATAACCTATGATAACCCGTGTATTGGTTAGTCTCTATGTGCTCCCACTAGCTGATTAGAAGGGAACATTACACTTGCTCATTGGGCTAATTCAAAAAGTGAAAGCTCCATACGAGTATACTTTTGCATGAAAGGTAAGACCTGAACATATGTGATTAGCTCTTCCTAGGCATCAATATCTGAAGTATCTTCAACAAACTTCTTCCATGCTGATTCCAATTATGCTTGTGGAAGAGGTTCACCCTATCCATCGATAAATTCTTGAAAACCCATATCACATAGAGCGTCAAGATGAGTCATTGAAATAGTATGTTCCCGCCCTATGGCATTGAGAATTTTTTGACCCTCTCGCATTAGATCCATCTGTTGAAAATAACTACACAGTGTGACTTTTACAGCTAACAAGGAATGATCTATCGCACTCAAAGGTTTCACATACATGGTGGAATTCTCTAAGGCATGTATTTTTACTGCCATCTCCAGATGGGATGACAATAACTCCTCCATGTTATTAATTATTTGTTGTCCCATTTGTATGTGTATACGAGCTGCCCAAAGATAGTGTAACACTCAAAATGCTTCTGGAGCTTGTTTCTCACAACTTTGTGCAGAGCGAAGATGCATTTCCTTGATGTTATCACAAGAAAACCTACAGCCTATGCAAATTTCTCTACCAATTGACTCTGGATAACTTCAAGCATCTAACTTCTAATCAGACGATTGTGGTTTCGAGTCCCACTGAGTATGCCAAAAATCGTTGGTCAAATATCTACCTAATCATACAAAACTATGTTTGTGCGCCCTAGACATGGCCAACATTGAAATATCAGAGGAAAGAGATGTGCCCCATGTCAATATCTAGGGAGGGTTGGTTCCCTTACTAATTCTAAAATGGTTTAAGACTAGGGATGCAGGAAATAAATCAAAAAATATGGAAAGAAATGGGAAATATGGCCTCAGGATGACTATGTAGGATGGGAATAGATTGATAGAAGGAATCCACACCAAGATGAAAATAGTATGCAAATAGATGATAAAACAACATAATTTAAGTACAACTTCACACATGTAATCTTCATATCAACACTTCAACACTCACTCTCTCACTTGCAATATTTAAATCCAACTTGCAAAATTTAAATCTAACAACAAATAATAAAACTAACTGTGTAAAATAAATGCATAATGTAGAAGATCACAATGCACCAAGTCATTTGCAAATACAAACATTTTGAATTCACTATTACTATAGAGAACTTGAAGTGTTTTATCATAGGATATCTATTTTTTCCAACCCCTTACAATAAAATTTTTCTTAGTATTTATAGAGGTTTGTGCCTCTTTCATTGAATGCATCAAATGAGTCATCGTTTCTTGGAAATCTTCTTTCGATAGACATGATCCTAAAAATGGTTTGAGATGATAGCATTCAGACACCGTAGCATTAAATTTGAGTCACCTCCATCTTCTTGGAAATTAAACACAAGCTTCAGCAATTTACTCCATATTCAATTTGCTTTGGAGAGGGAGTAAAACCTTTAAGAAGATGTTCTTGAAAATGACAAAAATGCTTCCACTTCGTCACCAACATTAAATTGCAGTAGTTACCTGAAACAAATCTTCAACTGGAAAAATCAAGCTTTAAAATTTCCAAAGATGATGGCAATTAATAATTAAAATTTGCCCCATTTAATTCTACTCATGCCTCTAGAGAAATTTAATCACATGTGCTAAAAAACAAACAACATTCACCTTCAAAATATCTTTGATGCATCTATCATTACGTTCACCCATTTTACTTGAGTGTAAGGGTGAAAACCATTTAAAAATTCCCATCGCTTGAACTTTATCTCTCAATGTCATTCGCATTTAAAAATAATGAACAGACCCCTCGTGAATACTTTCAAATGACCATGATGCATATTGAAATTGTGTTCGCCCAAATGAGGGGTAAACACTACGTTCACCCCACTTAAGGGGTGAACGTGATGCATTCTTTTTATTCTCTCTTTTTTTTGGCGCATTCCTCTTTTGGGGTGCATTCACCTTTTTAATGGGTGAACATGATGTTCACCCCTCCAATGAGGTGAACGTGTTTGCATTCTTCACTTAGCCAATTTTCTTTTGTCTTTCCTTTTCTTTTCTTTTTTTATTCTCTTTGATTTCACTACCTTTAATTTCTTACTGCCACTTCGCCTCTGAAGAAAAATTATTTTTTATCTTTTGATTGCTATTGTGGATAATTTGATGAAGTGAATCCAAAGTGGATTTCCAAGTCACAATTTGGGGTTAATTTATTTATTTTCAGAATGAAAAATTACATAAAAAAAACTAAAATGACTGCAATGTTTTTAAACATTCTGAGCAAGATGTGAAATCATGAATTTTTTACATTATAGTCAGTGATTTATTTAAAACCAATGTGGCATGGTGACATCTCTTTCCTCTGGTATTTGAATGTTGGCCATGTATAGGGTGCAAAAATGCAGTTTTGTATGATTAGGCAGATATTTGACCAACAATTTTTGGCATGCCTGGTGGGACAGACAATTTTTGTCCTAGTAAGATCCATAATCGGTGGAACAAATATTACCCAAAGTTGACAAACCCACCTACTCCAATAGCTTTTGGCACTCCCGGTGGGACTCATGATTTGTATCGATAATTTCTATATTTTAAAGGATCCCAAGTTTGGTGAATATTTATTTTAAAATATGGTGGGGGCAAACGTTAAGTTCGCCCCCTACCATGGGCGAACACCCTAATAAAAAACAAAATTTAAAAATTAAAATTTAAAGATCGGAGGAAAGAGATGTCACCATGCCACATTGGTTTTAAATAAATCGCTAACTGTAATGTAAAAAAATCATGATTTCACATCTTGCTCAGAATGTTTAAAAAAATTGCAGTCATTTCAATTTTTTTATGTAATTTTTCATTCTAAAAATAAATAAATTAACCCCAAATTGTGACTTGGAAATCCGCTTTGGATTCACTTCGTCAAATTATCCACAATAGCAATCAAAAGATAAAAAAATATTTCACTTCAGAGGCAAAGTGGCATTAAGAAATTGAAGGCAGTGAAATCAAAGAGAATAAAAAAAGAAAAGAAAAGGAAAGACAAAAGAAAATTGGCTAAGTGAAGAATGCAAACACGTTTGCCTCATTGAAGGGGCGAACATCATGTTCGCCCATTGGAAATGCGAACGCGCCCCAAAAGAGGAATGCACCAAACAAAAGGGAGAATAAAAAGAATGCATCGTTTTCGACCCTTAAGTGGGGTGAATGTAGTGTTCACCCCTCATTTGGGTGAACACGATTTCAATATGAATCATGGTCACTTTAAAGTATTCACGATGGATCCGTTCATTATTTTTAAAGGTGAATGACATTGAGAGATAAAGTTCGAGCGATGGGAATTTTTAAATGGTTTTCACCCTTACACTCAGGTAAAAGGGGTGAGTGTCATGATAGATGCAACGAAGATATTTTGAGGGTGAATGTTGTTTGTTTTTGAGCACATGTGATTAAATTTCTCTAGAGGCATGAGTAGAATTAAATGGGCTAAATTTTAATTATTAATTGCCATCATCTTTGGCAATTTTAAAGCTTGATTTTTCCAGTTGAAGATTTTTTTTGGGTAACTACTACAATTTAATGTTGGTGAAAAAGTGGAAGCATTTTGTCATTTTCAAGAACATCTTCTCGAAGGTTTTACTCTCTCTTCAAAGAAAATTGAATATGGGGTAAATTGCTGAAGCTCATGTTTAATTTCCAAGAAGATGGAGGTGACTCAAATTTAATGCTATGGTGTCTAAATGTTGTCATCTCAAACCTTTTTCAGTATCATGTCTACCGAAATAAGATTTCCAAGAAATGATGACTCATTTGATGCATTCAATGAAATAGGCGCAAACCTCTATTAATACTAAGAGAAATTTCATTGTAATGAGTTGGAAAAAATAGATATCCTATGAGAAAACACTTCAATTTCTCTGTAATAATAGTGAATTCAAAATGTTTGGATTTGTAAATGATTTGGTGCATTGTGATCTTCTACATTATGCATTTCTTTTACACAGTTAGATTTATTATTTGTTGTTAGATTTAAATTCTGCAAGTTGGATTTAAATATTGCAAGTGAGAGAGTGAGTGTTGGAGTGTTGATCTGAAGATTACATGTGTGAAGTTGTACTTAAATTATGTTGTTTGATCATCTATTTGCATGCTATTTTTATCTTGGTGTGGATTCCTGCTATCAATCTATTCCCATCTTACATAGTCGGCATGTGGCCATATTTCCCATTTCTTTTCATATTTTATGATTTCTTTTATGCATCCCTAGTCTTCAACCATTTTAGAATTAGTAAGGGAACCAAACCTCTTTGGATATTAACACGAGGGACATATATTTCCTCTGGTATTTCAATGTTGGCCATGTCTAGGGCACACAAGTGTAGTTTTGTATGATTAGGCAGATATTTGACCAACAACGACTAAAAAAAAAATTAAAAAAAAAAAAAAAATCATAAATAAATGCATGGGTGTGAAGAATGAGCTTCAATATTTCATCCAAAACAATTTTGATCTCATTTTGAAGTCATTTAAAATTTATAAAAATTATTTAAAGTTGTTTTATAAGGATTTTTATAATTTTATAATTTCACATTTTTTTCATATTTTGAAGGTAAATCGATTTTCAGGCTTTGCATTTGCATTCACAGACAATAAATGAACTTCCCTTTATGAAAATTACAAATTCATTAAATTGGGGTAGTTCATACGACATTCCATTGGCTATTATTTTTAGAGCATTATATTAGCTTCTCTTTATGAAAATTATGATATCAATAAAGAGAGGTAATTTACACATTATACCAAAGGCTATTGTTTTAAAGCATTAAATTATTTCTTCTTTATGAAAATTATGACTTCATTAAAGAGAGATAATTTCTAATGAAATTTTAATGTCATCACATTTTATATTTAGCAATCCATATTTATTTTATTTTCAGTCATCAAGCAATAATTAGCATCATTCAATCACATTTACAGTAATTTTCTTTAAGTTTCATTACAATCATTAGTATAGAATAATAAAATAAACCAACACTAACCCCTTATAAACAGTTACTTACAAATCACTAAGGTATTCCTAGCACTTATTTAACACATCTTCACAAATATTATTAATACACATATGCAATGCTTATATAGCGGAATCATGGAGAAGTTTTTTATTTTTAACTTCTTTGCAAGAGAGGGTTTTATGATCAAAATCCTAAGGGTGAGTGTGGTTTTGTAATTGGGAAAAATTACCACTCAACAAGTAGATATTGCTTTAACAGATCCTATTTCTTATGTGAATATTTAGCTCCTTACCTTCCTTTTACATTCAACTAATATTATCTTGCCATGATGGATACTATTCTGTTACAACTCAAGCTTACTTTCATTATCCATTGGTCATGGTGTATGACTAATATCTTGTGATGGTGTCTACATGTTTAACCTTCATTGATTGGTGTTAGTTGTCTTTGATCCTCTCAAGTAATATCATTTCACATGTATCATGACATCATTTGGTCGTATTTCTTACCACTGCTATTCTCCTTGTGATAGTAGTTGGCATATGTTTTCATAGCTAAGGTATTCATATATCTTTTTGCATGACTTCCCACTTGTGTGGAATTTCTTAAGTTGATTGTAAAGGAAGAATTTAGTTATCCTTTCTATTAGGCTAGGGATTCATTAAAAAGTAATTGGGAGTGGGGCACAGGTTATTTGATACAATAGAATGTGTAAAAATAAAATAATAATGGTGTAGAAAGATAAATTATAAGCATTGATGGAAATGAGTGTAAAGTATGTTTGGAGAGGCAAAGGGAGAGTCATGGAGGAATGGAGAGATATGGGAGAGGAATATGGTGTGATTAGTTTATATTGGTGAAATAATGGAAGCATCATACCTAAGAGGTGCCTCTTTGCTTTTTGGCTACTTGCTCTAGTTAGTTCAACATTTGCTTTGACCTTTTATCTTCTTGTTGCTTGTTGTATTTAATTCAAAAAATAAGAAGACAATAAGTTTAATCATCTCACTCCTAACTGAGGGAGTTCTTAATAGATTTTTCTATTTCTTATCCTTTTTCTATCTTGGTAGATTCTATAAATTGAAGAAGGGTCTACAAATGGTTGTTTTTGTTGGTCAAGCATACCAATAATTTGGTACCTACAAGCTTTCCAATCTTATTGATATCTCAAATTATATCCTTTTTTTTCTTTTATCCTTGGAATTCAATATTTTGGAATAATTTTGTAATAATTAACATGCCTACTTTAGCTAACATAAAGAAGTGAAGCAGTACTGAATCAACAGGACACAAGCAATCTACTAAAAAATAAAGAAATGCAATAGGAACCCCAAATATTTTTGGTATTATTGTTAAAAAAAAAATGCAGTTACAGAGACCACCCCTTTATAATTTTGAAATCCCCCCATAATACCATTTTTTCCCTTTTCCCACCTAGGATAATTCATTTGAAATTTGAATTTTGGAGGTAAATGTTCCCGGGGTCATAACTCCTTGATCGTTGCTCGGATTGACTATTAGTGCATATTTTTGGAAAGCTCTCAAAAAGAGCTATAATGGCATAAGGTGACATCATACTAACTATAGTGTGTTTTAACATTTTTGGCTTTCCGGTCCATTTTCTAAAATTTTATTTTTATTTTTCTAATCCTTCCTTTTATAGATTTTTTTAAACTTTGACGACTAAAATAAAAATTACAAAAGAATTTCACTTTCATATATAAATGCATGGGTGTGAATAATGAGCTAATATTTCATCCGAAACAATTTTTATCTCATTCTAAAGTCATTTTAAATTTATAAAAATTATTTAAAGTTGTTGTTTATAAAGGATTTTTATTATTTTGGAATTTCACATTTTTTTCATATTTTGAAGGTAAATCGATTTTTAGGATTTGCATTTGCATTCAAAGACAATAAATGAACTTCCCTTTATGAAAATTACAAATTCATTAAAGGGGGTAGTTCATACGACATTCCATTGACCATCATTTTTAGAGCAATAAATTGGCTTCTCTTTATGAAAATTTTGATTTCATTAAAGAGAGGTAATTTACACATTATACCAAAGGCTATTGTTTTAAAGCATTAAATTATTTCTTCTTTATGAAAATTATAATTTTATTAAAGAGAGATAATTTCTAATGACATTTTAAGGTCATCACATTTTATATTTAGCAATACATATTTATTTCATTTTTAGTCATCAAGCAATAATTAGAAGAATTCAATCAAATTTACAGTAGTTTTCTTTAAGTTTCATGAACAATAATTAGTATAGCATAATAAAATAAACCAACACATACCCCTTGTTAACAATTACTTGCAAATCACTAAGGTATTCCTAGCACTTATTTAACACATCTTCACAAATATTATTAATACACATGTGCAATGCTTATATAGTGGAACCTAGGAGAAGTTGTTTTTGTTTTTAACTTCTTTGCAAGAGAGGGTTTTATGATAAAAATCCTAAGGGTGAGTGTAGTTTTGTAATTGGAAAAAATTACCACTCAAAAAGTAGACATTGCTTTAACAAATCCTATTCCTATGTGAAGATTTAGCTCCTTAAATTCCTTTTACATTCAACCAATTATATCTTGCCATGATGGATACTATTTTGTTACAACTTAAGCTTACTTTCATTATCCATATATCATGGTGTATGACTAGTAGCTTGTGATGGTGTCTACATGTTCAACCTTCATTGATTGATGTGAGTTGGCATTTATCCTCTCACGAAATATCATTTCAGATTTTTCATTACATCATTTGGTCATATTTCTTACCAATTCTATTCTCCTTGTGATAGTAGTTGGCATCTACTTTCATAGTTAAGGTACTCATATATCTTTTTGCATGACTTCCTACTTGTGTGGAATGTCTTCAGTTGATTTTAAAGGAAGAATTGAGTTATCCTTTCTATTGGGTTATGGATTCATGAAATAGTAATGGGGAGCGGGGCACATGCTATTTGATACAATAGAATGGGTAAAAATAAAATACTAATGGTGTAGAAAGATAAATGATAAGCATGGATGGAAAGGATTTTAAAGTATATTTGGAGAGGCAAAGTGAGAGTCATGGAGGAATGGAGATATATGGGAGAGGAATATGGTGTGATTAGTTTATGGTGAAATAATGGAAGCATCATACCTAAGAGTGGCCTCTTTGTTTTTTGGTTACTTGCTCTAGTTAGTTCAACATTTGCTTTGACCTTTTATCTTCTTTTTGCTTGTTGTATTTACTTCAAAAAATAAGAAGATAAGAAGTTGAATCATCTCTCTCCTAATTGAGGGATTTCTTAATAGATTTTCCTATTTATTATCCTTGTTCTATATTGGTAGATTCTATAAATTGAAGAAGGGTCTACAAATGGTTTTTTTTGTTGGTCAAGCATACCAATAATTTGGTACATACAAGCTTTCCAATATTATTGATATCTCAAATTATATCTTTTTTTTTATTTTATCCTTGGAATTCACTCTTTTGGAATAATTTTGGAACAATTAACATGCCTACTTAAGCTAACATAAAGAAGTGAAGCAATATGAATCAACAGGATACAAACAATCTACTAAAAAATAGAGAAATATAATAGGAACCCCAAAGCGTTCTTGTATTATTGTTCCAAAAAATGCAGTTAGAGATACCCCCCTTTACAATTTCAAAATTCTCCTATAATACCATTTTTCCCTTTTCCTGCCTAGGACAATTCATTTGAAATTTGAATTTTGAATTTTGGGGGCAAAACTTCTTGGGGTAATAACTCCTCGCTCGTTGCTCGGATTGAATATTAGTGCATATTTTTGAAAAGCTCTAGAAAAGAGGTACAATGGTGTATGGCGGCATCATACTAATTGTAGTGTGTTTTAATATTTTTGGATTTTTGGTCCATTTTCCATAATTTTATTTTTATTTTTCTAACCCTTCCTTTTGGAGATTTTTTTAAACTTCGATGACTAAAATAAAAATTACAAAAAAATTAATTTTCATAAATAAATGCATGGGTGAGAAAAATGAGCTGCAATATTTCATCCAAAACAATTTTGATCTCATTTTGAAGTCATTTCAAATTTATAAAAAAAATTAAAGTTGTTTTATAAGAATTTTTATAATTTTGGAATTTCACTTTTTTTTTATATTTTGAAGGTAAAACGATTTTCAAGCTTTACATTTGCATTCACAGACAAAAAATGAACTTCCCTTTATGAAAATTACAAATTCATTAAGGGGCGTAGTTCATACGACATTCATTTGGCCATCATTTTCAGAGCATTATATTGGCTTCTCTTTATGAAAATTCTGATTTCAATAAAGAGAGGTAATTTACACATTATACCAAAGGCTATTGTTTTAAAGCATTAAATTATTTATTCTTTATGAAAATTATGATTTCATTAAAGAGAGATAATTTCTAATGAAATTTTAAGGTCATCACATTTTATATTTAGAAATGCATATTTATTTCATTTTTAGTCATCAAGCAATAATTAGAGGAATTCAATCACATTTATAGTCACTTTCTTTAAGTTTCATGAACAATCATTAGTATAGCATAATAAAATAAACCAACATAGACCCCTTGTTAATAGTTACTTGCAAATCACTAAGGTATTCCTAGTACTTATTTAACACATCTTCACAAAGATTATTAATACACATGTGCAATGCTTATATAGTGAAACCCTGGAGAAGTTGTTTTCATTTTTAACTTCTTTTCAAGAGAGGTTTTTATGATCAAAATTTTAAGGGTGAGTGTGGTTTTATAATTTAGCAAAATTACCACTCAATAAGTAGACATTGATTTCACGGATCCTATTTCTTATGTGAAGATTTAGCTCCTTACCTTCCTTTTACATTCAACCAATTATATCTTGCCATGATGGATACTATTTTGTTACAACTCAAGTTTACTTTCATTATCCATATATCATGGTGTACAAATAATAGCTTGTGATGGTGTCTACATGTTCAACCTTCATTGATTTATGTTAGTTGTCATTGATCCTCTCAAGAAATATCATTTCACATGTGTCATGACATCATTTGATCATATTTCTTACTAGTTCTATTCTCCTTGTGATAGTAGTTGGCATCTGCTTTCATAGCTAAGGTACTTATATATATTTTTGCATGACTTCCCACTTGTGTGGAATGTCTTCAGTTGATTGTAAAGGAAGAATTTAGTTATCCTTTCTATTGGGCTAGGGATTCATGAAAAAGTAATGGGGAGTGGGGCACATGCTATTTGATACAATAGAATGGGTAAAAACAATATACTAAGGGTGTATAAAGATAAATGATAAGCATGGATGGAAAGGAGTGTAAAATATATTTGGAGAGGCAAAGTGAGAGTCATAGAGGAATGGAGAGATATGGGAGAGGAATATGGTGTGATTAGTTTATATTGGTGAAATGATGGAAGCATCATACCTAAGAGGGGCCTCTTTGTTTTTTGGTTACTTACTCTAGTTAGTTCAACATTTGCTTTGATCTTTTATCTTCTTGTTGTTTGTTGTATTTACTTCAAAAAATAATAAGATAAGAAGTTGAATCATATCATTCCTAATTGAAGGAGTTATTAATATATTTTGCTATTTATTATTCGTGTTCTATCTTGGTGGATTCTATAATTTAAATAAGGGTCTACAAATGGTTTTTTTTGTTGGTCAAGCATACCAATAATTTGGTACCTACAAGCTTTCCAATCTTATTGATATCTCAAATTATATCATTTTTTTCTTTTATCCTTGGACTTCACTCTTTTGAAATAATTTTGGAATAATTAACATGCCTACTTTAGCTAACATCAAGAAGTGAAGCAGTACTAAATCAATAGGACACAAACAATCTACTAAAAAATAGAGAAATGCAATAGGAACCCCAAATATTTATTGTATTATTGTTTTAAAAGAAATACAGTTACAGAGACCCCCCTTTACAATTTCAAAATTCCCCTATAATACCATTTTTTCCCTTTTCCTGCCTAGGACAATTCATTTAAAATTTGAATTTTGGGGGTAAAACTTCTAGGGGTAATAACTCCTCGTTCGTTGCTCGGATTGGCTATTAGTGCATATTTTTGAAAAGCTCCCAAAAAGAGCTACAATGGCATAGGGTGGAATCATACTAAGTATAGTGTGTTTTAATATTTTCAACTTTTTGGTCCATTTTCTAGAATTTTATTTTTATTTTTCTAACCCTTCCTTTTGTATATTTTTTTAAACTTCGGCGACTAAAATAAAAATTAAAAAAAAATTAAATTTCATAAATAAATGCATGGGTGTGAAGAATGAGCTTCAATATTTCATACAAAACAATTTTGATCTCATTCTAAAGTTATTTCGAATTTATAAAAATTATTTAAAGTTGTTCTTTTATAAGCATTTTTATAATTTTGAAATTTCACATTTTTTTCATATTTTGAAGGTAAATCGATTTTCAGGCTTTGCATTTGCATTCACAAACAATAAATGAACTTTCCATTATTAAAATTACAAATTCATTAAATGGTGGTAGTTCATATGACATTCCATTGGCCATCATTTTCAGAGCATTATATTGGCTTCTCTTTATGAAAATTATGATTTCATTAAAGAGATGTAAGGCTATTGTTTTAAAGAATTAAATTATATTTTCTTTATGAAAATTATGATTTCATTAAAGAGGGATAATTTCTAATGATATTTTAAGGTCATCATATTTTATATTTGGCAATGCATATTTATTTCATAAAGGAATTCAATCACATTTACAGTCACTTTCTTTAAGTTTCCCTTGTTAACAGTTACTTGCAAATCACTAAGGTATTCCTAGCACTTATTTAACACATTCACAAACATTATTAATACACATGTGCAATGCTTATATAGCAGAATCCTGGAGAAGTTGTTTTGTTTTAACTAATTTGCAAGAGAGGGTTTTATGATCAATATCATAAGGGTGAGGGTGGTTTTGTAAATGGGTAAAATTACCACTCAACAAGTAGACATTGTTTTAATGGATCCTATTACTTATGTGAAGATTTATCTCTTTACCTTCCTTTTACATTCAACCATTTATATATTTCCATGATGGATACTGTTACAACTCAAGCTTACTTTCGTTATCCATCTGTCATGGTGTACTACTAATAGCTTGTGATGGTGTCTACATGTTCAACCTTCATTGATTGATGTTAGTTGTCATTGATCCTCTCAAGCAATATCATTTCACATGTTTCATGACATCATTTGGTCGTATTTCTTACCAGTGCTATTCTCCTTGTGATAGTAGTTGGCATCTGCTTTCATAGCTAAGGTACTCATATAAACATGCCTACTTTAGCTAACATAAAGAAGTGAAGTAGTACTGAATCAACAACACACAAGCAATCTACTAAAAAATAAAGAAATGCAATAGGAACCCCAAATATTTCTTGTATTATTATTCCCAAAAAAATACAGTTACAGAGACCCCCCTTTACAATTTCAAAATTCCCCTATAACACCATTTTTTCCCTTTTCCTGCCTAGGACAATTCATTTGAAATTTGAATTTTGGGGAAAACTTTTAGGGGTTATAACTCCTCGCTCGTTGCTCGGATTGTCTATTAGTGCATATTTTCAAAAAGCTCTCGAAAAGAGCTACAATGGCATAGGGTGGCATCATACTAACTATAGTGTGTTTTAATATTTTTAGCTTTCAGGTCCATTTTCCAAAATTTTATTTTTATTTTTCTAACCCTTCCTTTTGTATATTTTTTTAAACTTTAGCGACTAAAATAAAAATTACATAAAATAATAAATTTCATAAATAAATGCATGGGTGTGAAGAATGGGCTTCAATATTTCATCCAAAAAAAATCTGATCTCATTCTAAAGTCATTTTGAATTTATAAAAATTATTTAAAGTTGTTGTTCTATAAGGATTTTTATAATTTTGGAATTTCACATTTTTTTCATATTTTGAAATTAAATCGATTTTCAAGCTTTGCATTTGTATTCACAACAATAAATGAACTTCCCTTTATGAAAATTACAAATTCATTAAAGGGTGGTAGTTCATACGACATTCCATTGGCCATCATTTTCTGAGCATTATATTGGCTTCTATTTATGAAAATTATGATTTCATTAAACAGAGGTAATTTACACATTATACCAAAGGCTATTGTTTTAAAGCATTAAATTATTTTTCTTTATGAAAATTATGATTTCATTAAAGAGGTATAATTTATAATGACATTTTAAGGTCATATTTTATATTTGGCAATGCATATTTATTTTACTTTCTTTAAGTTTCATGAACAATCATTAGTATAGCATGATAAAATAAACCAACACAAACCCCTTGTTAACAGTTACTTGCAAATCACTAAGGTATTTCTAGCACTTATTTAACACATCTTCACAAATATTATTAATACACATGTGCAATGCTTATATAGCGGAACCCTAGAGAAATTGTTTTTGTTTTTAACTTCTTTGCAAGAGAGGGTTTTATGATCAAAATCCTAAGGGTGAGTGTGGTTTTGTAATTGGGTAAAATTACCACTCAACAAGTAGACATTTCTTTAGTGGATGTTATTCCTTATGTGAATATTTAGATCCTTACCTTCCTTTTACATTCAACTAATTATATCTTGCCATAATGGATACTATTATATTACAACTCAAGCTTACTTTCATTATCCATCTGTCATGGTGTAAGACTAATAGCTTGTGATGGTGTCTACATGTTCAACCTTCATTTATTGATGTTAGTTGTCTTTGATCCTCTCAAGCAATATTATTTCACATGTGTCATGACATCATTTGGTCGTATTTCTTACTAGTGCTATTCTCCTTGTGATAGTAGTTGGCATCGACTTTCATAGCTAAGATACTCATATTTTTGCATTACTTCCCATTTGTGTGGAATGTCTTCAGTTGATTGTAAAGGAAGAATTTAGTTATCATTTCTATTGGGCTAGGGATTCATGAAAAATTAATGGGGAGTGGGGCACATGCTATTTGATACAATAGAATGGGTAAAAATAAAATACTAATGGTGTATAAAGATAAATGATATGCATGGATGGAAAGGAGTGTAAAGTATATTTAGAGAGGTAAAGTGAGAGTCATGGAGGAATTGAGAGATATGGGAGAGGAATATGGTGTGATTAGTTTATATTGGTTAAATGATGGAAGCATCATACCTAAGAGGGGCCTCTTTGTTTT
The DNA here is from genome assembly GCA_028583015.1 of Wollemia nobilis. Classification (NCBI taxonomy): domain Eukaryota; kingdom Viridiplantae; phylum Streptophyta; class Pinopsida; order Araucariales; family Araucariaceae; genus Wollemia; species Wollemia nobilis. Next base: position 4,030,563 of record JAQPPZ010016984.1, read on the forward strand.
TTGGCTACTTTCTCTAGTTAGTTCAACATTTGCTTTGACCTTTTATCTTCTTGTTGCTTGTTGTATTTACTTCAAAAAATAATAAGACAAGAAGTCGAATCATCTCACTTCTAATTAAGGGAGTTATTAATAGATTTTGTTATTTCATATCCTTGTTCTATCTTGGTAGATTCTATAAATTGAAGAAGGGTCTACAAATGGTTGTTTTTTTTGGTCAAACAAACCAATAATTTGGTACCTACAAGCTTTCCAATCTTATTGACATCTCAAATTATATCTTTTTTTTTTCTTTTATCCTTGGGATTCACTCTTTTGAAATAATTTGGAATAATTAACATGTCTGCTTTAGCTAACATAAAGAAGTGAAGTAGTACTGAATAAACAGGACACAAACAATCTACTGAAAAAAAGATAAATGCAATAGGAACCCCAAAGCTTTCTTGTATTATTGTTCCAAAAAAAAATTTAGTTACAAAGACCCCCTTTACAATTTTAAAATTTCCCTATAGTACCATTTTTTCCTTTTCTCGCCTAGGACAATTCATTTGAAATTTGAATTTTGGGGGAAAAACTTCTTGGGGTAATAATTCCTCAATCGTTGCTCGGATTGACTATTAGTGCATATTTTCGGAAAGCTCTCAAAAATATCTACAATGGTGTAAGGCAACATCATGCTAACTGTAGTGTGTTTTAACATTTTCGACTTTCTGGTCCATTTTCCAGAATTTTATTTTTAACATTTTTGGTTTTCTGGTTATAGTGTGTTTTAACATTTTTGGTTTTTTGGTCCATTTTACAGAACTTTTTTTTTATTTTTCTAACCCTTCCTTTTGAATATTTTTTTAAACTTTGATGACTAAATTAATTTTTTTTTTTAAAAAATCATAAATAAAGGCATGGTTGTGAAGAATGAGCTTCAATATTTCATCGAAAACAATTTTTATCTCATTCTGAAGTCAGTCAGAATTTATAATAATTATTTGAAGTTGTTTTATAAGGAATTTTACAATTTTGGAATTTCACATTTTTTCATATTTTGAAGGTAAATCAATTTTGAAGCTTTGCATTTGCATTCACAAACAATAAATGAACTTCTACTTATGAAAATTACAATTTAATTAAAGGGTAGTAGTCATACGACATTCCATTGGCCATCATTTTTAGAGCAATAAATTGGCTTCTCTTTGTGAAAATTATGATTTCATTAAAGAGAAGTAATTTACACATTATACCAAAGCCTATTGTTTTAAAGCATTAAATTATTTCTTCTTTATGAAAATTATGATTTCATTAAAGAGGGATAATTTCTAATGGCATATTTCTTCTTTAGTAATGCATATTTATTTCATTTTCAGTCATCAAGCAATATTTAGAGGAATTCAATCACATTTACAATCGCTTTATTTAAGTTTCATGAACAATCATTAGTATAGCATAATAAAATAAGCCAACACATATCCCTTGTTAACAATTACTTTTAAGTCACTAAGGTATTCCTAGAACTTATTTAACACATCCTCACAAAGATTACTAATACACGTGTGTAATGCTTATATATCAAAACCCTGGAGAAGTTGTTTTCATTTTTAACTTATTTACAAGAGAGAGTTTTGTGATCAAAATCCTAAGGTTGAATATGGTTTTGTAATTGGGAAAAATTAACACTCAACAATTAGACATTTCTTTAACAAATCTTATTCCTTATGTGAAGGTTTAGCTCCTTACCTTCCTTTTACACTCAACCAATTATATCTTGCCATGATGGATACTATTCTATTACAACTCAAGCTTGCTTTCATTATCCATCTATCACGGTGTACGACTAATAGCTTGTGATGGTATCTACATGTTCAAACTTAATTGATTGATGTTAGTTGTTATTTATCCTCTCAAGCAATATTATTTCACACGTGTCATGACATCATTTGGTCATATTTCTTACCAGTGCTATTCTCCTTGTGATAGTAGTTGGCATTTACTATCATAGCTAAGATACTCATATATCTTTTTGCATGACTTCCCACTTGTGTGTAATGTCTTCAGTGTATTGTAAAGGAAGAATTTAGTTATCCTTTCTATTGGGCTAGGGATTCATGAAAAAGTAATGGGGACTGGGGCACATGCTATTTGATACAATAGAATGGATAAAAATAATATACTAATGGTGCAGAAATATAAATGATAAGCATGGATGGAAAGGAGTGTAAAGTATATTTGGAGAGGTATAGCGAGAGTCATGGAGGAATGGAGAGATATGGGAGAGTAATATGGTGTGGTGAGTTTATATTGGTGAAATTATGGAAGCATCATACCTAATAAGGACCTCTTTATTTTTTGGCTACTTGCTCTAGTTAATTCAACATTTGCTTTGACCTTTAATCTTCTTGTTGCTTGTTGTATTTACTTCAGAAAATAAGAATACAATAAATTGAACCATCTCACTCCTAATTTAAGGAGTTCTTAATATATTTTCCTATTTATTATCCTTGCTCTATCTTGGTAGATTCTATAAAGTGAAGAAGGGTCTACAAATGGTTGTTTTTGTTAGTCAAGCATACAAATAATTTGGTGCCTACAAGCTTTTTAATCTTATTGACATCTCATATTATATCCTTTTTTTATTTTATCCTTGGACTTCACTCTTTTGGAATAATTAACATGCCTACTTTAGCTAACATCAAGAAGTGAAGCAGTACCGAATCAACAGGACATAAACAATCTACTAAAAAATAGAGAAATGTAATAGGAGCCCAAAGCTTTCTTGTGATATTGTTCCAAAAATAAAATGCAATTTCAAAGAGCCCCCTTTACAATTTCGAAATTTCCCTATAATGCACTTTTTTCCTTTTTCTCGCCTAGGACAATTCACTTGAAATTTAAATTTTGGGGGTAAAACATCCCGGGGTTATAACTCCTCGCTCATTGCTCGGATTGACTATTAGTACATATTTTCAGAAATCTATCGAAAAGAGCTACAATGGCGTAGGGTGGCATAATACTGACTATAGTGTGTTTTAACATTTTTGGCTCTCGTCCATTTTCCAAAATTTTATTTTGTTTTTCAAACCCTTCCTTTTGCATATTTTCTTAAACATCCACGACTAAAATAAAAATAAGAAAAAATTAAAATTTCATAAATAAATGCATGGGTGTTAAGAATGAACTTCAATATTTCATTTGAAACAATTTTGATCTCATTATGAAGTCATTTCGAATTTATAAAAAATATTTAAAGTTGTTGTTTTATAGGATTTTTATAATTTCAAATTTTCACTTTTTTTCCATATTTTGAAGGTAAATCAATTTTTACGCTTTGCATTTGCATTCAGAGACAATAAATGAACTTCTCTTTATGAAAATAACAATTTCATTAAAGGGAGGTAGTTCCTACAACATTCCATTGGCCATCATTTTCAGAGCAATAAATTGGCTTCTCTTTATGAAAATTTTGATTTCTTTAAAGAGAGGTAATTTACACATTATACCAAAGGTTATTGTTTTAAACCATTAAATTATTTCTTATTTATGAAAATTATGATTTCATTGAATAAGGATAATTTCAAATGACATTTTAAGATCATCATATTTTATATTTAGCAATGCATATTTATTTCACTTTCAGTAATCAAGCAATAATTAGAGGAATTCAATCACATTTACAGTCGTTTTCTTTAATTTTCATGAACAATCATTAGTATAGTATAATAAAATAAACCAAAACAAATGCCTTTTTAACGGTTACTTGCAGATCACTAAGGTATCTTGCCATGATGGATACTATTCTTTTACAACTCAAGCTTACTTTCATTATCCATATGTCATAGTGTAAAACTAATAGCTTGTTATGGTGTCTACATGTTCAACCTTCATTGATTGATGTTAGTTGTCATTGATCCTATCAAGCAATATCACTTCACATGTGTCATTACATCATTTAGTCGTATTTCTTACAAGTTCTATTCTCCTTGTGATAGTAGTTGGCATCTGATTTCATAGCTAAGGTACTAATATATATTTTTGCATGACTTCCCACTTGTGTGAAATGTCTTCAGTTGATTGTAAGGGAACAATTTAGTTATCCTTTCTATTGGGCTAGGGATTCATGAAAATTTTATGGGGAGTGGGGCACATGCTATTTGATACAATAAAAATGGTAAATATAAAATACTAATGGTGTAGAAAGATAAATGACAAGCATGGATGGAAAGGAGTGTAAAGTATATTTGGAGAGATAAAGTGAGAGTCATGGAGGAATAGCACGACATTTTGAAGAGCAAGTAGTGAGCCAAGGGGAAAAGTCATGATAGCATGACATTTTGAAGAGCAAGCAGTGAGCCAAGGGGAAAAGTCATGATAGCATGACATTTTGAAGAGCAAGCAGTGAGCCAAGGGGAAAAGTCATGATAGCACGACATTTTGGAGAGCAAGCAGCAAGCCAAGGGGAAGAGTCATGATAGCACGACATTTTGGAGAGCCAAGCACGAGCCAAGGAGAAAAGTCATGATAGCATGACATTTTGAAGAACAAGCAAACCATGATCTCTAAAAGGAAGTGGAGAAGATCTCTGTAACAAGAATATCTTAACATTTTTGGTTAAGAGCTTCATGATTGGAAGAATATCTCTGTAACAAGAAATATCTTGATCTTTAACCACTCCTTTGCTAGAATAAGCCCATGGGTAGTTTGTTGTAACAACTTTCAGTTTTTTGTTATGTAAAACTCTATATATAGGATGAGTGACCTAATTTCAAGGTCGGCTCTTAGGTGTTTACAAGGCTATGTATTCAGACTTCTAAAATATTAATAGAGATCATTCACCCTAGTTCTGAGCTCATTTGGTGTGCAAGTATGTATGTGATTGTCTATTGCTAAGTTTAAATCTATGTTGAATGTATCATACATTAATTCTTAAGCTGAATTTCTGTATTAAATGTTCTATTAGATCTACAATTTACTTCATGGATAAACTACTTAGAGTTAAATATACACTGAACGATCTTAGCTTCTATGTGTTGGGTCTTATTATGCTTTTTTACAAAAGGTTGAATTAGTATTATGTTGTTGCTTAATATGTACCATATTATTCTCATAGCATTGGCTATATTTCCCTCTCTTTAAGCATTCCTTTCTCTCTACCATTTTCCTATAAAAGCAAGGAACCAACCTTCTCTGGAGACTGAACCAGGCAAACCTTGTTTAAGCTTGGTCGTTCAATGTTAACGAAGTCTTGGATGCAAATCATAACCTAAGGCAGATTTCATTCCAATAATTTTTGGCACACCGGTGGGACACAAATCCCATGCATTATATACAGATCAAAGTCCCGGTGAAGCCTTTGCCCTATTAACCTTTCTATTATCACCTGGTGACTCCACATCGAAAAGGAACCCTAAAAAATCCTTACCCAGCTTCTGGTTATGAACCATATTTATGATAACCAGATCTAAAGCTAAAAATTTAGAAGAACCCATAGAGTTCTTCGAACTACATCTTGGTAGCCTTCGAGCTAACCCATTTTTGGTTGCTAGAACATTTTCAACTCAAGATAGCAATCCAAGACAAGCACACACTTCCTGTGTAACCTTCCTTAGCACTGCTGCTAACGAAACCTCAGCTCTAGTTACCAACACAACTACAATGGCTAGAAACCTACCAGTTTTGCCCTACCCTCTATGGAATCATACAGGCCCTTTGAATCTTGTAGTCCAGCACCCAATACCAATAGTGGCTCTAAAAGTGCTACCCTAGTATGATGGTACTAGAAAGACAGCATATGAACATTGCTTAGATGTGGCTGCATTAGCACCAATATATGACATCACAGAGGAAGACGTGATGATTAGGCTACTGATTATTTCCCTAAAAGGAAAAATGCTCTACTGGTACAGAGCTCTTGACAACTAGGCTATCTCTACCTGGGCTCAACTTGCTGGTAAATTAGTGGAAGAGTTTAATGAGCATGCAGATCCCTTTTCATTGTTGAATCAGTTTAATGCCATTCAAAAACATCCTCAAGAGGAGATCATAGATTTCAATATTAGGTTCAGTCGAACCTGGTAGAGAGTCCCTGATGGTCTGAGACCAGCACTAGAAGGAGCTATATACTACTATTTAAGAGCTTTCAATTCAGAAATAAGTATGGCTATTAGACAATCTCGAGTGACAACCTTTCCTGAAATCTATCAAGAAGCGTAGAAAGCGGAAAAATATTTGATCTCCATAGGAAGATTCCCTTCAAAGATGATTCCACCCATTTTTCCAAATTTCCCTCAAATTTCAAGTGTTGCTTTCCCAATTCCCCCTACAGATCCTAACACTGGTCTTCCCAAGTGGAATGGATAACCGAGCATCCCACTTCTACCAGCACCCCCTACCCTTTTGATGCTCCCTCCTATCCCTGCACCCTCCCCAATAGCAAACACATCTACTCAAGACACCCAGCTGGCGATATTGCAAGATTTGCAAGCCTCGTACAAGACTCTATCAAATAAATTCATATCTATGGAGTGAAGAGAAGTGGAAAGAAACTCTCAGCTGAGACGTTATCCACAAGTGACCAGAGATCAAGCCTCCACCAGTGGATGAAATTATGAAAAAATAAATATAGTTTACGCTAATGAAGAAGGTGGACCCAACAATGCTTCACCAGAATCATCCTTCTGGTGTTCCACATGCAATGATCCTCACGGTGAAACTGCTTGCATGATTCATCAACATCAAGTCCAGAAAGTGGCTACAGAAAAGGCAGAAAGGTCCCTCAAAGGTCAAGTAAACATAATCAGAGAAGATGATCAGAATTTTATGATGCCCTCTCTAGAACAAGTCTCAGTTCTGACTAGATCAGGAAAGAAACCTTTTCAGGTTGATCCTAAGGACCTTAATCCTTTAAAGGTACCTATGCCTACAAAGAGTCCTATTGAGAAGAGACCTCCACAAAATTTAGATCCAAAAGGAGGAGAGATCCAAAAAGAAACACCTCCGGCTAAAGAGACAGAAACTCAAGAGCAAGCCAAAGAAAAGTTGAGGTACCCTTCATTAACTAAATGTCAAAGAGGTGGTGCTACTGGGGGGTAATAGGAAGGGTGTGGTATGAGAGAAAAAAAAAGGGGGGTGTTTTTCTTTTTTTTTTATTTTGGGGGGGGAGGAAAGAAAATTCTCTTCATCTTTTTTTTTTTTTGTGGGTGCTCTTTTGTGAGGGTGTGTTTGTTTTATTTTTTTTATTTATTTATAAAAAAAAAAAAAAAAAAATATAAATTTTTGTGTTGTTTTTTTTGTTTTTTTTTTTTTTTTTTTTTTTTTTTTTTTTTTTTCTTTTTTTTTTTTTTTTTTTGGGGGGGGGGGGGGGGGGTGTTTTTTGTGTGTTTGCGCCTGCCGCCCCCTCTTCTTCTTTTTTTGTAGGGGGTGGGAGGGGGGGGGGGGGGGGGAGAGGGGGGGTGGCGGGGGGTGGGTCTTTGGGGTGGTTCTTTTATAAAGAAGGGGGGGGTGGTTTTTTTTTTTCTTTTCTTCCCCCCCTCCTCCCCCTCCCTTTCTTGTGGGGGGGGGGGGGGGGGGGGGGGTGTGTTGTGTCTTTTTTTTTGTTTTTTTTTTTTATTTTTTATTGAGGATATCTATCTCTTGATTTTTCACACCTCAAAATTCCATTCAAAGGCAGAAGGGTGAAGATATTCAATGAGAAACCCTCCACCTTCCATGTCGAGAAGCTTGGAGAAGAAGAGAAAAACTCTGCTACTGTGAACATGATGACTGAAGAACTGATAGATTTGAGTCTCATGGAAGAAGCCCTTAATGAGTTGCAAGAAGAAGACCAGTTTTCCCTCTTATATTTCAATGCCATGATCGAGATAGATCTGGGAAGTTACACCATTCAGAAGCCCGAGAAAAGTAAATCTACTTCTTCCCCGCTACCTGATATATCTACTAATCAATTGTGGAAGCTTTTCTTTGATGGTGCTAGATGCAAGAATGGAGCAGGAGTAGGCATTGTCCTAATCGCTCCAACTGGTGAAGAGAAAGTCTTCTCTTACAGGTTAACTTGGAGCTGCACCAATAATGCAGCAGAATATGAGGCACTCTGTTTAGGTCTAAAAAAGGTAAAAAATATGGGCATTAAACAACTACAAATTTTTGGTGATTCTGAGCTAATAGTAAATCAAGTGACAAGGAAATGTGTAAGCAAACAACATTATCTTAAGGCTTACAGAAATAAAGTCTGGGATTTGCTAGAATATTTTGAATCCTTGAACATGAAAGCAATCCCCAAAGAGAAAAATACGCATGCAGATTTGTTGGCTTTAGTAGGAGCAAACTTCTATCCTATAAGCAACGTTATTCAGAAATAAAAAATAGTCAGATTGATATACAGGCCTTTTGTACCTGATAGAGATACCTTCTGGCAGGTTTTCGAGAATGATCAACATATAGTAGACTTCCTAGTCCATGAGATGAATTGCTCCAACAATAGAGTAAATGAAGATGAAGAAGAGGCAAATGTCATCCAGTTGAAAAATAATCACATCCCTAAGGGTTTGGTCACACTTGAGTCTCTATTTGATAACAATGATAGGTCAACAGGTCATAAGATGAAAGTAGACAAACACAGATATAAGGAAGCTAAAATGGGACCTGATAAAGCCATCAAAGTAGGGGTAAAAACTACAGACAAGGAACTGGATGAAATCAGAGAATTATGTAAGGAATTTCTAGATACAATTGTCTGGACCTATGGTGATCTAAGGGTGTACTCAAAAGAAACAATCCAACATACAATTGAGCTTCAAGAAGGTGCTAAACCTTTCCATCAAAAGCAACGACCAGTAAATCCAAAAATAGAGGCGTTGATGAAACAAGAGTTGTTGAAACTACTAGAGGCTAAGATTGTATACCCAATAAAACACTCTACATGGGTCGCTAATTTGGTACCAGTAAGAAAGAAGAATGGAGATATTCGACTATGTGTTGACTTTCACAATCTGAACAAAGCTTCACTCAAGGATCATTACCCTCTCCCACAAATCGATCAGATCTTGCACACAGTGGCAGGAGCTGAAAGGTTTTCTCTATTAGATGGTTTCTCCAGGTATAATCAGGTATGGGTCAAAGATGAAGACCAATTCAAAACAACGTTCACAACCAAATGGGGAACATTTGCTTACCAAAGGATGCCCTTCGGGTTATCAAACGTTGGGGCGACTTTTCAAAGAGCCATGGACGTAGCCTTTGGAGAACTTGTGAAAAAAATAATAGTGATATACCTGGATGATATGACTATTTTCTCTCATAGGAAAGAAGATCATATAACTCACCTCAAGAGAGTACTAGAAAAATATCGAGAGTTTGGGATATCCATAAACCCCAAAAAGTCTATTTTTGTCGTAGAGGAGGGAATTTTACTTGGCCATGTAGTTTCAAAATTTGGTCTAGCCATAGACCCCAGCAGAGTGAAAGCCTTGTTGGAACTTCCCCTCCCCTTAAACAAAAAGGGCTTGCAGTCATTTTTTGGTCAAATCAATTTCGTACGCAAATTCATAGCAGATTTTGCACAAATTGTTAAACCTATGACTGAATTGTTGAAAAAGGATGCCATTTTTAAATGGATAGATGCAAGAAAAGAAGCTTTTCAATAGATCAAGGAGAAAATAGCTCAAGCTCCTATCCTGGTAAACCCAAACTACTCCAAGGATTTTATCTTGTATGCCATAGGTGAACAGGGAAGCTATGCCGCAGTACTCACTCAGAAAGGAGCTGACAATGAAGAAAGGCCTATCGCTTTTCTAAGTCAAAATATGCAAGAACATGAGGAAAAGTATAATTTCATTGAAAAATAGATTTATGCTATCATGAAGTCCCTAAAAAATTTCAGACACTTCTTATCACAGAGCAAAATCATAGTCTATACAATTCACCCTGATGTACGAAGCTTCATTATGCAAGGGGAGCTCGGTGATACAAGAGCTGGTTGGGTAACTAAAATACAAGAGTATGATGTAGAAATACACCCGACCAAACTAGTCAGAGGTAGAGCATTGTGCCAGGAACTTGCAAAACAAGCATCAATAGATTATGTAGCTTGCCAAGCTCAAGAGTCAATACCAGAGGAAGATCAATATTCAGAACAACTTGATTGGGTGGATGAATTAATTAGGTATTTTTAGACTGGAATATGTCCGACAAACTTGAATGCTTCCCAGAGAAGAAGATACAAGATTCAAGCTCTAAAATACACTTTATTACCTGAAGGGTTATATAGGAAAAACTTGGATGGAGTACTGCTTCGATGTGTGTCAGAAGAACAGAAGCAGAAAATTTTAAAAGAATTTCATGGAGGTCTATCAGGAGGACATTACTCTGGGAGAACTACCACACTAAAAATCATCAGGACTGGGTGCTACTGGCCAACAATTTTTGTAGATGCTTTCAAAATCACAAGAAACTATGAAGAATGTCAGAGATATATAGGAAGGAACAGGAATGCGCCATTACCCCTAAAAAACATTCAGGTTGAAGAACCATTCCAACAATGGGGCTTAGATTTCATAGGCATCATAGAGCCAAATTCATCGGTAGGTCATAAATACATTCTCACAACTACTGATTATTTCACAAAATGGTCTGAAGCAATACCCACAAAAAGGAATGACCAAGAAGTGGTGATCGAATTTGTAGAAAGCTTGATCACAAGGTTTGGCATCCCAGATGCCCTAGTCACAGATAATGGCTCACACTTTGTGGGAGCCAAGATAGTTGAATTCACAAGAAAATATGGGATATACTTGAAGATGTCGTCAAACTATTATCCTCAGGGTAACGGATTAGCTGAGTCCACGAATAAGAATCTACTCAAGATTTTGAAAAGAACACTCAAAGATAATAAAAGGAGTTGGCATTCCTTGATAAATCAGGTGCTTTGGGCTGATAGGATCATAATAAAAAAATCTATCAACACATCCCCTTATTCTCTGGTCTATGGTAAAGAGGTTGTACTCCCAATACACATAGAAATACCAGCTCTAAAATTGTTGGATCTAGCTGGTATCGAAGAAGCAGAACCAATGGAAAATAGGCTGATCCAACTCCTACAGTTGGAAGAACAGAAGGAACAAGCCTATGATCACTATCAAAAACATGCAGTTGCAACGAAGGGATGGTTTGACAAGAAAACGACTCTAAGGAACTTCAAAGTAGGAGATCTAGTCCTGAAATGGAATGAAAAGAGGTCAAAACCAGGAAATCATGATAAGTTCGATACATTCTAGGATGGCCCTTTCGAAATCATTGAAGAAAAGTAACACAATTCCTTCCAGCTCAAAGATGAACAGGGCCAAATCCTACCCATTCCCATTAATGGTTTTCACCTAAAGCTATATTACAAGTAATGGGTTTTGACCTATCCTTGTATATATTTTGTTTTTTATGTATGTAAATGACCTTGTAAATATGTTACTTTTTATAAGTTTCTCCATTTTTTTTGTCGATTTTTCATGATTTTCTTTTGGACAAGAGTGTCTCTCCAAGGAAATAGTCATGATGGCATTTTGGCCCCCTTTAAATTCTTTCTTTTGGAAAGAGTGTCTCTCCAAGGTAAATTGTCATGATGGCATGACTTTTGGGCATTCATGCCCCTTAAAATCTTCTAAGAGTGTCATCATTTTAACTTTTTGGAAAGAGTGCCTCTCCAAGGCAAATTGTCATGATGGCATGACTTTTGGGCATTCATGGCCCCTTTCAAGATAAATTGTCATGATTTCATAACTTTTTGGGTAGAAGAATAGCACATGTTCTAAAATTTCATAATGCCACATCAGACCTGACATCTTGGGTAGTAGAACGCCACATCAGGCCTGACATTTTGTACAGTTGTGTGCCACATCGGAGTAGTCAGAAGTATTGATAATAAAAGCAGGTGTCTCAGGAACATAAAAAGCACCACTCTTAAAATGAAATCATACTTGCTGATTGGATCCAAAGATGATGTTGCCTTATTGGCCCAAGTACCATGACAGAAGCTTTTCATTGGCCTAAATCATAAATGGCAACTCGAGGTAGTTGGTATCCTTAAAAGTTGGCACACTAACCAAAGCTCCTACCAACATTTGAAATCTACATTGAGATACGTACTACCAATAGCAATTACTCCACATCACCTGGGCATTTTAATTGTGTATCTTTTAGCATGAGCATACATAGTGTGTTATATTGAGCAAATTTTCACCTCCCCTCTTTTCATATTCTATTTCATGCTATCTATATTCTAATAACCTCCCAAAAAGTTCTACAATTTTTAGATGACATCCCTATTTTTGAGTACTCAAGTTATAGGCAACAACATCACGATGGCTACCCCCATAGCTTCAGGCTCTACATCTACACCTTCAAAGAAGAAGAGGAGTTTGAGTGTCAAAGTAAGCAGCTTCATAGATCCTGACGCCCACATTACAGACATGAAGCTGACATGGAGAGATCCAGGACAAATCTGCAAGGACATAGCTACCAGGATGGCCATAGATGCTTCTCCTTCAAACCCAAGCAATTTCCCATACTACTCTATGCTCTACTGGTATGTATGCCCTCAGGTCCACCCCTACCCAGAATTAATTAGAGCAATGGCAAAATTGTATGATGTAAAAAGTAGGAGTGTAAAAAATTACAAAGGAGAAACACTTTTTACAATAGATCCCGACACAATTAGAGTAGTTTTTTCCCTAGGATATAAACCTCTAGTTCCCCCCATTTTGTTTGATCCAACTAACTCTGCGAAGTTTTATCTCAATACCCCAAACATTAGGGCTTTCCTTCAGCAGAATCTTGAAAATGAGCTCCCTAAAGGTTCCATTCCCCAATCTCCCATTCCCTTGTCCAAGTTCAAAAACAAACAACTCTTCTCTATGTTGGCCATGGTAGCAGGGTTGGAAGATGATTCTCAAGTTCATGGGTGGCAAGTTGCAGTGGCGCAGTGTATTTCAATTTATAAGTTTTATGATAAAACATGCATGGATCCAAACAAAGTTCCTCTTTTCTTCGACTGGCCATCCTACTTAGCTCAACAACTACATGTGGGACTATCAAAATTACACACAGAAGCCCCAGATGCTTTCAGGTATTCCTCCTATTTGGTTTGGCTTTTCTTCTTCTTTCAATCAAAAAATTTGAAGTCAATATCTATAACTCAAAAGGATGCAAAGGAGAGAATTTGTGTGTATGTGAATGGACTCCGCTCCTCTCAAGCGAGAGTTCATACTATCAATTCAATATGGATTTCTTGGGCCCTGCTCTACGGATTGTGCTAGGGCATACGACAAGGATTCCTAAAGTAGTGGAAGAAACCCTAAGACGTCCTCACGTAGAAGAAGGTGACTGGTTCATCCTGACCCAAGGGGTAATCATAAGGCTCTACGACTTCACAGAGAAGCCTTTCCTATTGCCTTACTACGTCACCAAATGACTCTTCACCTTAGAGTACGTAAGGCAACAAGAATTCATAAATTACACATTTGGGACCGGCGCCCAAAAGACTCACACTTGCCTCATGCCCTTCCAGTTTGAAGGGGTGACCATTTCAAAGAAGGGAGATCATCAAAAAATTGCTCAAGTATTGAGAAACATGAAGCTGGTGGAGCTTCCACAGAGGTGGAAATATGATCCTGAGGACATATTCACCAAAAGGCAAGCCACTCTGAATAAGAGTCCCTTCCAAAAATTCCATGCCTCTGATAGGGACATTGAGCGAGGCCAAAATAATAGTGAGGATCAACCTCTTGAATGGCACGTTGAAAGAATGCAGCCACTAGCTCCATGGCATGATTTCTATGAGCATCTAGTGGATTACAACCCATACCCAACCCATAGAATCGACACCAAGACATCCAATAAAATGAAGAAAAGGGGAGATGACTGGGATGATTCAAAAATATCGACCTGGTGGCAAATGCGGTGCCATATTAATACTTTCACAAGGTATGGGATCAAAATGGATACAAAGTTCTATACCAAGTATGATGAGCATCATCAAAATTGGTCCGCAACTCTATTTGATAAGATCCCACTCGGAATAGGTGGCATTCCCCCAAGAGTGTCTGAGAAAGATGCTGAAAAGGGAAAGGGGAAAGAAGTTGCGGTTGAATAGACAGAAGCCCCCAAAAAAAAGCTGTATCTTCCACATTCAGGATCAGACACAGAGTCTGAAGATGTTGCTCCACTCGAACGTAAGAAACCAGCATTGGAGCTAAAGAAAAGAAAAGCGAAACCAGAAAAGGGAGAAGGCCGAAAGAAGAGAAAGATACAAGAATCCTCTTCTAAAAAATTTGAAGAAGAAGAGGATCGAGAAAAGATAGAAGATAAGGAGGAAATAGGGGAAAACTCTAAAGACATATCTAAATGTACACAAGAAGAAAAAAATATCCAAACATGAGAAGAAGAACAAGTGCTCAAGAAGTACAAGAAGAAGAACAAGTCCAAAGAAACAAGAGAGAACAAGTAGCACAAGAAGTACAAGAGGAAGAACAGGTTGCTAAAGAAGCACAAGAGAAAGAGCAAGTGGCTAAAGAAATAGAGGAGCCTCCCCAAAGAGAGCCTCCAAGTTAGGAGCAGACCCCACCGCTAGTACCTGATGATGCAGATATTTCATGTTTGAAACACCTAGCGGAAGTTTATTCAGATGAATCACAGGAAACTAGAGGCTCCAATCCACAAAAGGAGCGGGAAAAATCTCCAATTGATCTTGATACTCCCTCTTCTTCCCCTCATCCCCATACAATTTCCCCTTCCCGATCAAGAGATAAAGAGGTTTCAAAACCATCATCACCTCCTAAATCCCCACAAGTTTCACCTCATCACACCCCAACCAGGTCTCCCTCTCAACAAATAAGCATGGAATCTTCCCTACCACCCACTCCGTTCCCCCTTTCCACCAACCTGTTGAGTCTTCAATCCCTACAAAGCACCTCCTCTACCAATAACCCTACTATCACCAAATTCCAAAAAATGAAGAAAGCCATGATGAATGCCACAACATGGCTAAAGTCACGAAGTTCTCCAAGTGCTACTAATATGGCTCGAGTGCGAGAAGGGACAGTATTAGACCCAATCAACATGCAAAGGTCTACCATGAAGATGACTCCCTTGGTACAGAAGCCAGAGAAACAAATGACTCTGGATGATTATCAAGCTGAAATAATTACAGAAGATATTACCCAGCTGCCAATGGAGGATGAGTGGAACAAGGCCCAGGCTCACATGGGGATGATTTATCTGAATGCGGAGCATTACAAAGAAAAATTCCTCAGAGCAGAACAGGCCCGACAATGGCTAGAGGAGGCCTTCAATCAATAGAAAATCACTGAGAAGGCCCTCAAGAATGATGCTAAGAAATGGGAGCAAAAGTTCAATGAGGTCGCTCCTTTCCAAGAAAAGGTAGCTAAGGTAGAGGAACAAGTGCAAACACTGCAACAACATATAGAAGACCTGAATAAGCAGTTGTTGGCAGTTTCAGAAAAGACTCAAGGCTTCTCCAAGGAAAAGGTGATAGCAGTTCGAAGAGAAAAGCTGGCGATAGTTAGCAAGCTAGTCCTCAAAGTTAGACCTACTCTGGCCTACCTCTCCAAGGTAAATAGTACGCTAAGTCAGGTGGAAAAAGAATTAGAAGCTTCAATCAAGCTCCTGACGCCAAGAGTATCTATGGCTAACAAAATCCAAGTCCTGGAAAATAGTACACAAGCAATAGCTGGCTACAGAGCCCAAGATGAAAACTGGTCTCAAGCTAAATCAGTCGCCAAGAACTTTTTCAAGAGGTATAAGTTGGTGACAGCAGTTGTGAAGATAATGCAAGAGTTGAAGGCAGAGGTAAAGTCAATTTCAAAGCATGCTAGTATGGTTGAAGGCTGTGGTATGCCTAGATTTTGGGATTCTCATTCCAATCTCTTAGTAGAAGATCAGGTAAAAGCTATTTGGCTGAATTTCTATGATGATATATCAGAAATTAATAGCTGGGAAGAGCCGGTGCATGAAGATCACATTTTTGGCATGGCTCAAAATATCACTCAAATGAATTCCAGTCTGAATGAGCTATACCTCAAGTCAAAAAATCTATCTTATGATAAGGTAGAAGAACTGGAGTACTTATATGCTACTTTCAAAGAAAAGGTGGATACTGATGAAGAGACCTAGAAAAAGGCATGTACCGCCTATAATGAGGTCGTTCAATCTAGGGACAAACAGGATAAGGAAAAGCAAGCAAAGGCTAAGAAAGTCACAACAAGCAGTACGACATCTTCAGGTCAAGGAGAAACAAAAATTCTGATGAAGAGTCCCTAGAGGAATAATCACTCCCAAGCTTGAATTTTATTTTTTGTTTACACTTGGTATCATTCCCTTTATTTCCCCTCCTTTTTTTTTATTTTTTAATTCTCTTTTTTTGACTCCATTGCCCAATGGATAAAGGCTCTAAGTTCTAACATTCAGTTAACAGAATTACCCCAGGAGGCGCCAAGAATGTTGGTCAAAATGACAACACCCAGGGAAATAAAGGTACTCTCCTCAATTTTTGAGCAAGCCAAGGAGAAAAGTCATGATAGCATGACATTTTGAAGAGCAAGAAGCAAGCCAAGGAGAAAAGTCATGATAGCACGACATTTTGAAGAGCAAGCAATGAGCCAAGAAGAAAAGTCATGATAGCGCGACATTTTGAAGAGCAAGAAAACAAGAAGAAAAGTCATGATAGCATGACATTTTGAAGAGCAAACCAAGAAGAAAAGTCATGATAGCATGACATTTTGGAGAGCCAAGAGCCAAGGAGAAAAGTCATGATAGCATGACATTTTGGAGAGCCAGCAGCGAGCCAAGGAGAAAAGTCATGATAGCACGACATTTTGAAGAACAAGCAAACCATGATCTCTAAAAGGAAGTGGAGAAGATCTCTGTAACAAGAATATCTTAACCTTTTTGGTTAGAAGCTTCATGGCTAGAAGAATATCTCTGTAACAAGAAAGATCTTGATCTTTAACCACTCCTTTGCTAGAATAAGCCCATGGGCAGTTTGTTGTAACAACTTTCAGTTTTCTGTTATGTAAAACTCTATATATAGGATGAGCGACCTAATTTCAAGGTCGGCTCTTAGGTGTTTACAAGGCTATGTATTCAGACTTCTGAAATATTAATAGAGATCATTCACCCTGGTTCTGAGCTCATTTGGTGTGCAAGTATGTATGTGATTGTCTATTGCTAAGTTTAAATCTATGTTGAATGTATCATACATTAATTCTTAAGCTGAATTTTTGTATTAAATGTTCTATTAGATCTGCAATTTACTTCACGGATAAACTGCTTCAGAGTTAAATATACACTGAACGATCTTAGCTTCTATGTGTTGGGTCTTATTATGCTTTTCTGCAAAAGGTTGAATTAGTACTATGTTGTTGCTTAATCTGTACCATATTATTCTCATAGCATTGGCTATATTTCCCTCTCTTTAAGCATTCCTTTCTCTCTACCCTTTTCCTATAAAATCAAGGAACCAACCTTCTCTGGAGACTGAACCAGGCAAACCTTGTTTAAGCCTGGTCATTCAATGTTGACGAAGTCTTGGATGCAAATTATAACCTAAGGTAGATTTCGTTCCAACAGGAATATGATGTGATGAGTTTATATTGGTGAAATGATGGAAGCATCATACCTAAGAGGGGCCTCTTTATTTTTGGCTACATGCTCTAGTTAGTTCAACATTTGCTTTTACCTTTTATCTGCTTGTTGCTTGTTGTATTTACTTAAAAAATAATAATATAAGAAGTTGAATCATCTCACTCCTAATTGAGGGAGTTCTTAATAGATTTTGCTATTTTTTATCCTTGTTCTATCTTGGTAGATTCTATAAATTGAAGAAGGTTCTACAAATGGTTGTTTTTGTTTGTCAAGCATACCAATAATTTGGTACCTACAAGCTTTCCAATATTATTGACATCTCAATTTATATCTTTTTTTTCTTTTATCCTTGGACTTCATTCTTTTGGAATAATTTTTGGAATAATTAACATGTCGACTTTAGCTAACATCAAGAAGTGAAGCAGTACTAAATCAACATGACACAAATAATCTATTGAAAAATAGAGAAATGCAATAGGACCCTAAAATATTTCTTCTATTACTATTCCAAACAAAAATGCAATTATAGAGACCCCCCCTTTACAATTTCAAAATTCCCCTATAATACCATGTTTTCTCTTTTCTCGCCTGGGACAATTCATTTGAAATTTAAATTTTGGAGGTAAAACATCCCAGGGTCATAACTCCTCGCTCGTTGCTTGGATTCACTATTAGTGCATATTTTTGGAAAGCTCTCAAAAAGAGCTACAACATCGTAGGGCATCATGTGTTTTTCTAGAATTTTATTTTTATTTTTCTAACCCTTCCTTTTGTAGATTTTTTTTTAACTTCGACAACTAAAATTAGAATTTCATAAATAGATGCATGAGTGTGAAGAATGAGCTTCAATATTTCATTTGAAACAATTTTTATCTCATCCTAAAGTCTTTTCAAAATTATAAAAATGATTTAAAGTTGTTGTTTTATAAGGATTTTTATAATTTTGAAATTTCACACTTTTTCATATTTTGAAGGTAAATCGATTTTCAGTCTTTGCATTTGCATTCACAGACAATAAATGAACTTCCCTTTATGAAAATTATAATTTCATTAAATGGGGGTAGTTCATACGATATTCCATTGGCCATCATTTTCAGAGCAATAAATTGGCTTCTCTTTATGAAATTTTTGATTTCATTAAAGAGAGGTAATTTACACATTATACCAAAGGCTATTGTTTTAAAGCATTAAATTATTTATTATTTATGAAAATTATGATTTCATTAAAGAGGGATAATTTCTAATGACATTTTAAGGTCATCACATTTTATATTTAGCAATGCATATTTATTTCATTTTTAGTCATCAAGCAATAATTAGAGGAATTCAATCACATTTACAATTGCTTTATTTAAGTTTCATGAACAATCATTAATATACCATAATAAAATAAACCAAAAAAGATCCCTTTTTAACAGTTACTTGCAAATCACTAAGGTATTCCTAGCACTTATTTAACACATCTTCACAAATATTACTAATACACATGTGCAATGCTTATATAGTGGAACCCTGGAGAAGTTGTTTTCATTTTTAACTTCTTTGCAAGAGAGGGTTTTGTGATCAAAATCCTAAGGGTGAGTGTGGTCTTGTAATTGGTTATAATTACCACTCAACAAGTATACATTACTTTAATGGATCCTATTCCTTATGTGAAGATTTAGCTCCTTACCTTTCTTTTACATTCAACCAATTATATATTGCCATGATAGATACTATTATGTTATAACTAAAGCTTACTTTCCTTATCCATCTATCATGGTGTACGACTTGTGATGGCATCTACATGTTCAACCTTCATCGATCGATGTTAGTTGTCATTGATCCTCTAAAGAAATATTATTTCACATGTGTCATGACATCATTTGGTCGTATTTCTTACCAGTGTTATTCTCCTTGTGATAGTTGTTGGCATATGCTTTCATTGCTAAGGTACTCATATATCTTTTTGCATGACTTCCTACTTGTGTGGAATGTCTTTAGTTTATTGTAAAGGAATAATTTAGTTATCCTTTCTATTGGGCTAGGGATTCATGAAAAAGCAATGGGGAGTGGGGCACATAATATTTGATACAGTAGAATAGGCAAAAATAAAATATTAATGGTATAGAAAGATAAATGATAAGCATGGATGGAAAGGAGTGTAAAGTATATTTGGAGAGGCAAAGTGAGATTCATGGAGGAATGGACAGATATGGGAGAGGAATATGGTGTGGTGAGTTTATATTGGTGAAAATATGGAAGTATCATACGTATGAGGGGCCTCTTCATTTTTTGGCTACTTTCTATAGTTAGTTCAACATTTGCTTTGACCTTTTATCTTCTTGTTGCTTGTTATATTTACATCAAAAAATAAGGAGACAAGAAGTTGTATCCTCTCACTCCTAATTGAGGGAACTATTAATAGATTTTGCTATTTCTTATCCTTGTTCTATCTTTGTAGATTCTATAAATTTAAGAAGGGTCTACAAATGGTTGCTTTTTTTTGGTCAAGCATACCAATAATTTGGTAGCTACAAGCTTTCCAATCTTATTGACATCTCAAATTATATCATTTTTTTCTTTTATCCTTATACTTCATTCTTTTGGAATAGTTTTGGAATAATTAACAATGCCTACTTTAGCTAAAATCAAGAAGTGAAGCAGTATTGAATCAATAGGACACAATCTACTAAAAAATAGAGAAATGCAATAGGAGCCCCAAAGCTTTCTTGTATTACTATTTCAAAAAAAATGGAGTTATAGAGACTCGCCCTTTACAATTTTGGAATTCCCCCATAATAACATGTTTTCCATTTTCTTGACTACGATAATTCATTTGAAATTTAAATTTTGGGGGTAAAACTTCCCGGGGTCATAACTCCTTGCTCGTTGCTTAGATTGACTATTAGTGCATATTTTCAAAAATCTCTCAAAAATAGCTACATGTATTAGAATAAGTAATTATTCTCTTAAGTTCTACTAGGATAGACTTACTTGAGTTTCCACTCCTTCATGAGTCAGGTGAACTCTCAGTTATAGTCTACATCAGATTTGATGAGTTGTTGTAATCCAATGGCTCTCAATGATCAACTTTGTTATTTATACAAAGTTGATCCATGGAATAATCAATCAGTTCTTGATATTTCAGTAATGCTTTGCATATCTAGTCTTTGTCCTTCAATATTGTTCTTCAATATTTCTAACATGGTACCAGAGCAGGTCTAGATTTTGTGAGCATTCTTTCTTTAAGTTCTGGTTCATTTTTTTGATGAAAGTATTTCAATGCCTCTTCATTCTTTCTAATATATTGTGAAAGGATTATGGCAATAATTTAGACTACTCTTCTGGTCTATTAGTCTTTCATCACTCTTTTGCAAGATTAATCTTCTACATTTTTTTAGAGCTTTCATTAGAGCTCTATTTGGATCTCCGGTAACAATCACTCCTCTTTGTGGATGGTATATAATTTTGTTGTGCATATATGCAAACTCTTGCACTGCCTTTGTCCGTGTGAATGCATTTTTTTGGCTCTACCATATTCTTGTTGATTATCGGATGATCGACTTCAATAAATTGTAATAGCCTTGTGAAAACTTTGGAGAGGTTCTATAGTCGTTAGTTGTTTTCTCCCTTTTGATTACTCTCTGCTCTGTCACTTTGACCATTGTCAAGTGATCGTGGGTCCTACCAAACCCGAGATCGATACAACCGTTGCTCGTTTGCATTCTCTCTTCATGAAAATAGCATCATATCTTTTTGGCATGCATTAGAGGAGGCTTTGTCAATGTTCATCTATGGTTTATTCATTTGGAATGGCTAGAGAGCCTAAGTTTCAAGCCCAATGTTCTCTTATTTTGTTGCACTCTCAGATAATGCACAGTTTGAAAGATCTCTTCGAATTTCAAGCCCAACGTTCTCTTGTTTCGTTGCACTCTCAGATATCATTGAGTTTGAGCGATCTCTTTAGAGGATTTTTTTTATTGACATCAATATTTATACCCCTTCCTTTTTCTCAAGATATCCATCTGCAAGTTTGAAGTACTCTATTTGAAAAGAGAAAATTTTTGGAGCTCAAAGTAAAGCACTGCATTCAAAATCCTCTGTGTTCGAGTTGAAGCACCACATTTGGGAGCGAAGCAATAGTGGCTTGGTGCCTCAGGAGAGCAAATCACATTTTTTTGATGTGGCAATGATTCGAACTAAGCATCATTCCCTCCATGTGGTACTTCATCCATTCATGCCTCCTCCTAACTGCAGGTGACAACAATGAGTGTTTTTTATCTCCTTTTATAATCTCTTAAATTACCTTGTTCATCTCGCTTCCATTTCCTTTTTTTCCTTTTGTATGCAGGAAAAATTGGTGTGTAGAGTTCGAGGAAAAGCAAGGACGCCTACTGCATTTGATGCCTACTACATTCAATGCCTACTGCATTCGAGGTATAGCAAGGATGCCTGCTACTTTTGACGTCTTTCAAACCCGAAGCACAGACCAATTGTAGAGAGGTATAAGAACTTGAGGTGGCTTTCTAGAGTGAACGACACTCTATTCAATGCGTAGGAGGTGCTAATTTCAGCATCGTAAAGCATTCAAGGGTGCTTCACATTCAACACTCCCTCCAAAGCTCGAAAGGTGCATCCTTCCAACGTGCTTCGACTGAAGCATCACAACAAAGCGGTGTAATTTTTCTTTGGTCTCTTCATTTTTGAAGCTGTGATCCAAGTATATTGTTTTTATTAAGTTAAATATCTGAATTTTTTACCTTTTTTCATAGCCCTTTTATTTTTCAAAAGGCTATCTTCAAAAAAAAAGGTAAAAGTCAATTGTAACCTAATAAATATAAAAATTTTTGGTGGGGGGGATTTTCGGTGTTGTTTCTAGCACCTTTGTTTTTTGCCATTTAGTTTAAAAGGGGGGGTCTCAATTTATCTAATTCTTATTGTCATCTCTATAGCCTCCCTTTATAAGTGGCACCTTTTTTTTTCATAATATTGCTTGTTATTTAAATACACTTTTTTTTCAGCTATATTCATTTCTTATATTTAAATATAGAGATAAAAGAAAGTCTATTTCTCATAATCATTCAAGCAATCAAAACTAAAGTTTACTTAAAAAGTGGATAATTTTTTTCCACTTCTTGCTTGTTCATTAAATACACTTCTTTTCAGCTATATTCCTTTTATATATAAATATAAATATATAAAGAAGTCTATTTCTAGAATTAAATTCAAGCACTCAAAAAATTCCAAAACTAAAGTTTTCCTTCAAGATATATTGCCTACGTTCCACGTACCACTATCCTTCAAAAACTTATAGTTTCCCTCACGTTAGGGCGGGTTTTTTGAGAGACTTGGTATACAGGCCTGGCAAATATTTTTTTTGGTCACTATATTTCACATGTTGGATATCTCTCTTACTTATAGTTTCCCTCTCGTAAGGGTGAGTCATTGAGATATTCTGATATCCAAATCTGGTTGATCATCCTTGCATTTCAAGCCTATGTTCCAAATATTTTTTCTACTCATTACTTAAAGTTTCCCTCAAGTAAGGGCGGGTAATTGAGAAGAATAATATTGGGCCTGGAAATTGTCTCTAAAGCAAATTTTAATATAACAAAACTCTATTACTTATAGTTTCCCTCTCGTTAGGGCAGGTAATCTGAGGATTGTGACATTAAAAAGCTTACATATCTTCTATCAATTGCACTAATCAACACTTGAAGTTGTAAGGGGGGTATATTGGTTAAACTTCAAATTTCTTTGGAAAAATGAATACAATTGATCTTCTCACCCCTCATAACTATCACACTTGGAAACCCAAAATTTTAAATCTTATCTCTCAAAAAGGGCTCACTCACTTGCTAGAAGAAAAGCAACCTGAATTTGAGAAAGAATATGAAATATTTGTTCATAAAGGAAATATGTATGAAACAATGGGTATTATAAGCACTAATGTAAATGAAAGCTTATGGTTTCACATTACAGATTGTAAAAATCCTTATGAAAGTTGGGAGAAACTAAAGAACTTATTTGGAAAAGTAGATCAAATAAGGTCAATGCAATTAGAGGTAGAATTAACAACATTATCTCCTGAAGACTTTAGCAATATTGTTGAATTTCTCACCAAATTTAAAGAAGTCCTTACTCAATTTAAAGGTAGTGGCAAGGATAAAAAATATGAAGAATGCATCTATCTAATTATTTCTAAATTAAATGGTGTATTTCAAATATTTGCAACCACCTTTCTATCTACAAAAGATGCTCTTGGTGCAAGTTTCAAAATGCCCTCCTTAGAAGAATTTTGTGAGAGACTAACTAGAGAAGAAACAAAACTTGCAAAGTATGAGATCTCTTCCTCTTCCTCTAAAGCCTTAGTAGCATCCACCTCCACTAAAGAAAAATTCAAAAAGAAAGAAAGAAGTCCCATAACTTGTACTCACTACAAAAAGAATGGTCATTCTGCAAACAAATGTTGGAAAAGATTACAACAACTAGAGGCAACTATGAAGGATCAAAATATAGACAATAAAAAGTAGATAGGAAAAGCCCTAAATGTTCAAGGGAAGACCACCAATACTTCATCTAATTATTGGGTCCTAGATTCTAGAGCAACTCATCACATGACTGCTTCAGATGAGTCATTCTCTTCTATCTCCTCAAGTTCAACATGTAGCATAGAAGTTGGTGACTCTTCCTTTATCCCAATCAAAGGAAAGGGTGACATATCCATTGATGGTGGCTCTATCAATAATGTTCTCTATGTTCCAAACATTGCAACAAATCTCCTCTCCGTCTATCAGATTTGTACTTCTGGAAAGGGGAAAACTATTCTCTTCTCTCCAACAAGAGTTGAGATAAGAGACTTTCAAGACCCCCACTCTCTTATAGCCAAAGGAGATATTGATCACAACACTCACCTATTTCACTTCAAAGGATTCAAAAATCTAGAAGGGGCCTCCTATTTTGTGGCTCATGGAGATCTTGAAAGCAAAATTTGGCATGAAAGGTTTGGTCATCTCAGTTATAACTACCTAAAGGAATTGAACACCCATGAAATGGTAACAGGTTTACCTCAAGTCTCTTCTATTGATGGAGTATGTCCTGGATGTGCTCTTGGAAAGCAACATCAAGATCCTTTCCACCCAAGTGGTTCTCTAAAAGCCTCATCCCCTCTAGAGTTAATCCATAGTGACTTGATGTTTTTCCAGAGCCTTCTTTCAAAGGAGAAAAATATGCTCTAACCTTCATTGATGAATTTTCTAGAAGAACTTGGGTCTACTTCCTAAAATACAAAAGTGATGTTCTATCCCACTTCAAAATCTTCAAAGCCTTAGTTGAAAATCAGGCCTCTTGCAACATCAAGAAAATTTGCATAGATAATGGGGGGAATACTGCAGTAATGAGTTCTCAATATTTCTATCAAGTCATGGCATCATTCATCAGCATTCTATCTCCCATAATCCATAGCAAAATGGCATTGCAGAGAGGAAAAACTGAACATTGAAGGAAATGGCAAACTGTATGCTCCATTCAAGAGATCTTCCAAAAGTTTTTTGGGCAGAAGCTATTAACTGTGCAAACTATATTCAAAACCACACACCTCATAAAGCTCTTGACCATTTAACTCCTGAAGAAGCATGGACTGGCTCAAAACCGGATGTCTCCTTCTTCAATATTTTTGGGTGTACTACTTGGGCGCACATCCCAAAGAAGAAAAGGAAGGCTCTAGATAAGAAAAGCAAAAAGCTCATCTTTGTTGGTTATTGTGAGGAAATGAAAGCATACAGGCTCCTTGATCCCACAACTCATGAGGTATTTTTTCATAGGAATGTCCAATTTGATGAAACATTCCCTCAGAAAGATCCTCAACCATCCTCTTCCTCTATTGAGCCTTCTCCTATAGTAGAACCTCAATATAATGAAGAACCAACTTTAGAGATTAATTTAGAGATTGATGATCAAGATGAGGAACCTATAACTCCAACTCAAAGTCTTTCCACTCCTTCTACTCCTTCCACTATGCCAAAATGGGCCCGCACCATTGTTAAAGAAGCTACTCCTTACATCCAAAATCTTCCATCATCCAGATTAACCAACTCCATAGGCACTGGTCTTGTCTATCAGTCTATTTCCTCTGATCCTCAATCCTTCAAAGAAGCAACTGGTATTAAAGAATGGGATGATGCCATGGAAAATGAATTCTCTTCCTTAATCAAAAATAAAACTTGGGATTTAGTTCCCCTACCTAAAGGAAGGAAATTAGTTCATTGTAAATGGATTTACAGAATAAAATATGGGCCTAATGGAGAAATTGACAAACACAAAGCTCACCTAGTAGCCAAAGGTTTCTCTCAAATTGAAGGAATTGATTATGTTGAAACCTTTGCACCAGTTGCCAAAATGGATTCTGTTAGACTGGTTCTTGCTCTGGCTGCTTCCCAAAAGTGGCATGTCTTTCAAATGGATGTAAAAAGTGCTTTCTTACATGGGGACTTAAAGGAAGAGATATTCATGGAACAACCTACTGGTTTCACTCAAGACTCCTCTCTTGTTTGTAGGCTAAAGAAGTCTCTCTATGGCCTCAAACAAGCTCCTAGAGCTTGGTATGAAAAAATGGACTCCTTCCTTCTTTCCTCAGGTTTTTCTCATTGTGAGTCTGATAACACAATCTACATTTGGAGAGATGAAGGAAAAATCACCATACTTGTTCTATATGTTGATGATCTACTACTCATTGGTAGTGACTTCGCTCACATTCAGACTATAAAAGACTCCCTCTCTAAAAAAATTGATATGGTTGATCTGGGTCTAGCTCATTACTTCCTTGGGATCCAAATAAATCAAACAGATGCAGGAATTTCATTGTGTCAACAAAAATACACTCTAGATCTTCTTCAAAGGTTTAAAATGATAGATTGTAAACCTTCTCCTACACCTTTTCAATATGGAGTCAATCTAAGTACTTCCTGCACATCCCCTCTATGTGATGCAACTCTATACCATCAGCTTGTAGGGAGTCTATTATACCTTACTCATACTCATCCAGATATCTCATATGTTGTTGGCTTAATATCCAGATTCTCACATCAACCTCATTTTAGTCACTGGCAAGCAGCAAAAAGAATCCTCCGCTACTTGCAAGGAACTACTCACTTTGGGCTCTTATATGAGGGAAAATCCATGGATATCATTGGCTACATGGATTCAGATTGGGCAGGTTCAGTAGAAGATAGATGTTCAACTTATGGCTATGTCTTTTGTCTTGGTTCTTCACCAATTGCTTGGTTATGCAAAAAACAACAAGCAATGGCCTTATCATCTACAGAGGCAGAATACAGGGCAACAATTTTAGCAAGTCAGGAAGCTCTTTGGCTTCATCAGATTCTAAGAGAATTTGGTTTTTCCCATGACAAACCTATTACTCTTTGGTGTGACAATCAGAGCACAATTCATATTGCATGTAATCCAGTTGAGCATCAACGCACCAAGCACATTGAGATACACATGCACTTCATTCGACAACATATTCAGAATGGGGACATATACTTGGACTATATTCCAACTAAAAATCAAGTTGCAGACATCTTCACCAAGTCATTTCCTTCTCCGTGTTACATACAGTTGCGAGAGAAACTTGGAGTATTACAACTACATTGAAACAGAGGTCTTTTCACCTCTCCTTTTATTATTGTATTCTTTGGAGGATGGTTTTTTCCCATGTGGTTTTTTTATCATCTCTCCCTTACATATTGTACATGAGTACCTCATCAGGCCAAGTTGTCGGGACTCATTTTTTTGTTATTAAGGACAATCTTCGCCATCCGAAGACATGCCTCTTTATTTCATAGCAGATGGTTTTTCCCATGTGGTTTTTTCACCATCTCTCATATATATTGTAAATGAGTACCTCATCAGGCCATGTTGTTGGGACTCACATTTTTTTGTATTAAGAGGACAATATTCACAAACCGAAGACATGCCTCTTCCTTTTTCCTTTTGATAGATGGTTTTTCCCATGGGGTTTTTACCATCTCTTCAAAAAGAAACCATTGTACATGAGTACCTCATCAGGCTCTATTATCGGGACTCATTTGTACAATACACCCCTAGTATCACTTAAGGGGGGTGTTAGAATAAGTAATTATTCTCTTAAGTTCTACTAGGATAGACTTACTTGAGTTTCCACTCCTTCATGAGTCAGGTGAACTCTCAGTTATAGTCTAGATCAGATTTGATGAGTTGTTGTAATCCAACGACTCTCAATGATCAACTTTGTTATTTATACAAAGTTGATCCATGGAATAATCAATCAGTTCTTGATCTTTCAGTAATGCTTTGCATATCTAGTCTTTGTCCTTCAATATTGTTCTTCAATATTTCTAACAACACCAATGTAGGATGACATCATATTGATTGTAGTGCGTATTAACATTTTTAGTTTTCTAGTCTTTTTTCTAGAATTTTATTTTTATTTTTCTAACCCTTCCTTTTGTAATTTTTTTTTAAATTCGATGACTAAAATAAAAATAAAAAATAAAATAAAATTTCATAAATAAATGCATGAGTGTGAAGAATGAGCTTCAATATTTCATCCAAAATAATTTTGATCTCATTATGAAGTCATTTCGAATTTATAAAAATTATTTAAAATTATTGTTTTATAAGGATTTTTATAATTTTAGAATTTCACATTTTTTTCATATTTTAAAGGCAAATCAATTTTATAGGGTTTGCACTTGCATTCACAGACAATAAATGAACTTCCCTTTATGCAAATTACAATTTCATTAAAGGGGGATAGTTCATACGATATTCCATTGGCCATCATTTTCAGAGCAATAAATAGGCTTATCTTTATGAAAATTCCAATTTCATTAAAGAGAGGTAATTTACACATTGTACCAAAGGCTATTGTTTTAAAGCATTAAATTATTTCTTCTTTATAAAAATTATGATTTCATTAAAGAGGGATAATTTCTAATGATATTTTAAGGTCATCACATTTTATATTTAGCAATGCATATTTATTTTATTTTCAATCATCAAGCAATAATTAGAGGAATTCAATCACATTTACAATCACTTTCTTTAATTTTCATGAAAAATCATTAGTATAACATAGTAAAATAAACCAACACAAACCCCTTGTTAACAATTACTTGCAAATAACTAAGTTATTCCTGGCACTTATTTAACACATCTTCACAAATATTACTAATACACATGTGCAATGCTTATATTACGGAACCTTGGAGAAGTTGTTTTTGTTTTTAACTTCTTTTCAAGAGAGGGTTTTTTGATCAAAATCCTAAGGGTGAGTGTGGTTTTGTAATTGGGAAAAATTACCACTCAAAAAGTAGACATTGCTTTAACAGATCCTATTCCTTATGTGAAGATTTAGCTCCTTACCTTCCTTTTACATTCATGTCATGACCCACCTTGGAAGAACCTTAGTAATATGCTATTTGTATTTGGACAACTAAATTTAATGCTTGTTATGATTGCATTATGATGATTTTTATCAAGAGAAAATGATGTTGCATACATTTACTGATGTGCAGGAACATGTATTCTCTTAAGTGGAAGATATTGACCATGAGATATGAGAATGGAAATGATGACATAGACAACTCAACAGGTAAGTCTCTCATCTCAACCATCACTAGTTACCTCCATGAGAGCGGTGCACTTGAGTTTAACTTTGAAAAGTTTCGCTCAATCAAAGGAAAAAAAATTATGGGAAATTTTGAGCATGTTCATGAAGTGCTTGCATGCCATTAATATGAATTTAAAAAGGTTGCATATTAAATTCGCTTAAAGGAATCCCACCTTAGAAATGCATATTTATTGGTGATTGATATTTAAATATTTTGAAATATATTTTTTATGCATATAATTCTCTAGAGTAGAGATTATTTGTTTTGAGCTCATTTAATTAATTTGATTAAATTTATTTTTGAAAAGAAATCATGTGGATTGTCTTTTATGAGCTTGTCAAAATTTTATTGGGTCAAATTATGAAAAGACCACTCTATTACATTTTCCTTACACATGGTAGTTTTTGGGATGAGTATTCTAGGAGATGAGATTATTTCCTTATCTCTAATAGTTTCAAATAGTTATTGCACATACTCTTAATAGTGTTAGTACCCCTGGGTAAGGAACAATGGACAGGAAACCTGCACACACAATATCCCTAGGAAATATCAAGTGTAATAGAATAATATATGTGTTGTAAGAAACTTGCATGTGAATGAAAAGTTGGAAAAAAATAAAATAATAGGAAACATCCTTCCTACCTGGAATAAATGGGCTTATAAATTGACATAAGGGTTGAGAGTTGAAAATATGATGTGCTATGCCTTGTGAAATTTAGAAGGAGGTTATAACAGAAAGAAGACATTCAAGATTTGGGTTGTGATTGTGCAAAATTTCCAAGTGTGAGAGTTTCCACTTTTCTTCTAGTGCATTAACTTCATATATCCCTTATTGACTAAAATTAATTGTTGAATTGTTCTACGTGTTTCTATTAGGTAGTTTTTAAAGACCATACTCCTTTGTATTACAAGAATTCTATACCTTTCTTTACTACGGACTTCATTAGCAGTCAATGCATGCTTTAATTAATATTCTACTTTACACTGTGATCTTATATAACATAAATCTGATGCAGGTTATACTCAAAGAAATACTTGTGCCTTTATAGCTCATGCTAGAAAGTATATTAAAATGTCATTATGGATGACTATAATATTATATATTTGGAGATAAGTCACTTTGCTTATACACTAAGCCATAGTGGACTTAGTGTTTGAACGAAATTAAACCATTTTTTTTAGCCATTTGTCTGCATCATAGATTCGTTCATCCCTAGCTCTAATATAGCTACTGTCGTAGGCTTACATATTAGTCAAAATTAATAGGAGATATTAGTCATATTGATAGAGATTTTTGTCTGCATCATATAGTTTTACTCAATACTAAGGTGTCTACATTAGAAAATTCATGGAATGTTTCCATCACTACGAATTACTTTATTGAATTCCCAAACCAAATATGGGTGGTGTTGAAAAACCATTAGAGTCTTATCCAACATCGTTATTTTAGATTTTAAAAAAATACTTCTCTTGTTGTGGCTTTGTCTCAAACCCTCTATCCTCTGTGTATTAAGATAAATCCTAGGTTACATCCTATAGTCGATCTAAAACCAACTATCTATGCCTAGAAGAAGACATTAGATACTATTTTGTTGGAATATGAGAATTGGGTCTTCATGCTTATCAACAATCCATTAGACACTATAACTAACAAATGGTAAATTGCTTTCCCTCTGCCATATCATTTAGAGATACACCCACTACCATGGAATCATAGATACACCGATATATAGGACTTCCTCGACGTCGAAGCAACTGTATGATGCCTCCACGATTTTATAGGGAATTCCTAGTGCACCATCTATATCTAACCTCAACATTAATCGTCATAGCATCCTAAAAATAGAGAAAGGTAGTAACCAAAATAGAAAAATTGTGGGTCTTTTACATTTAAATCGTTGTTGTTTTCTCTCGACCTCATAGGCCAAAATACTATGATCTATTTCTATTACTTTGTTGGAAAATTTGTTTCACAGTGATACCTCATCTCTTGATAGTGTTGTGCTTGATAAATTTTATTATAGGGATTTATTATATAAACTTGGATCCCTACCATCGACAAAGCTACATCATAGAGCAACCAATCTATGTCGTTGACATTGAAGTTGTGACGCATTCCTCTATCAAACTTAGACTTCCCAATCTTCATAGACCTTGTGACTATATGTTCTTAGACTTCTTCCTTAATACATAAGAATGGTACTGAACTGACATTGGTTCAAGTTCATGATGCATTCACACTCTCTTTCATGAGAAATTGAATTAAGACCCCTCTCCATGTATTAAAGGTATTTTATATAGAAATTGGTTCAGTTAAATTGTAGATTTTGCACACTCTGTCCATGCTTAAAATCATATATTAGTTAATATTTGCTTTATAAATAAGTTGTCATATTATAAAATTCTTGGTATGCCATGAGGAGAAATTAGAGTAAGGGAACATTTAGGATAAGTGAGCCTTTACATAAATTGTGGGTTCTAAACTTTGATTTTCGGATGAATAATTTGAATGTTTGTTTAGAAAAAGGGATCTCGAACACACTAGAAAAGACTCCAATACCTTATGATCTTAAAACTTGACTTCTTTGAATAATACCTTTGATGGTTAAAGGGAATCTTTGCCTTTTTGTAATATTGAGCAAATCGAATGGTTTGATATAAAAACCAACTTTTCTTGGAATAAATTCTATTTGCTTAGTTTGTTATTAGAAACTAGGAAATGATGCTTTGATATAATTATATTGATGAAATCAAGATTTGTTAGATAAAATTTCTTTCTAAATGATAGTGTAGCTTATTATAGCCTGAAGTGTTAACTAGAGTAACTGATGATATTATAAGATGATATTTATTTTGAAGCTATGATATTGAGTAAAATGATTTGTTGATGTTAAATTTTTGGATTAATGAGGATGGATTGGTGTCCAATCCTTGGGAAGGGGTATGGGACCCTTCCGATGCTTGAATAAATTGCAAATACTGTTGGAATTTGAATTGATCCTTATCATGATGTATGTGGAAAAGAATGATTTACCTTGCATACTTGATGATTGCATTGAATGTGACATTCTTTAGCATTTATGTAATGCTTAATTGCATAAGCATGGTGTGCTTGTGATGCATTGGCATTTTCTGCACTCGAGTTGTCCTGATCCCTTACCACTCATCTCTCACCTCATGAAGATGCAAGGATTCTAGTGAAGATTCAAGAAGCCACTATTGAAGACTTTGATTTGTATTTGATTACATTCATGTATTTCATATTTAATGTAATTTTAAATGGCTAAAAAGATAAGCCAAGTGATGTAATGTTGATGTATTTTTATTCCTGCTTTGTAAACTAGAAAGGAAGTTTTATTTATGTAAGTACTTCCATAAGATAGCAATGTTGGATAGTATGGAAGCATTGTAAATGATGTATTTTATATCCTTAGGTGTAGATGATGTAAGGTTTTGAAAGGAATATCAATTGAAAGCTTTATTGCATCAAGAATGTTCTCTATTTGCTTATGTATTTATTTCCTTTAAGTTATAAGAATGTATGCTTGAGAATTGAACATTCGGAATATAGTAGGAGAAGATTAATTCATGAACAATTCACATACAGAGGGCTCACCATGGTCTCAAAAACTCACAAACTAGAACCACTACTAATAAACTTGTCAACACCTCAAAGATGAGTAATTCTTATAATAATGTTTAAAACATATAATCCCATGATACATGCTAGTAGCCATAGTTGCAATAGATGGATAATTCTCCTAAAATACTAACCTCATTGGTAGTATGGAGAATTGGGAAGGGTAATCCTTGGGTGAGGATCCCTATCCTATCTGGTTGATAAAACCATAAGATGTCCCTTGTTATATAGCAATAACATAAAGGGAATTAAAGCCTTTATATGATATTATCCATCTACCAGTATGGGATGGTGAGATGGTAAGGTGGGAATGGGTGTTCCTACTCGCATTTGGCTTTAAATAACCATAGAAGTGGGTGCTTCTATATGTTCAATCTATTGCAAATCGGATTACCTTCTCTAATGGGATAACTATGTCTTTATTCATTATTATAGTTGTGACTTATCAATGGGTGGACAATGAGTTTATATATATATAAAAAAAATTAGTGGACAATTTAAGATCGTTACAGTTGGTATCAGAGCTTAGGCTAACTGATAGATTTTAGATAAATCTAGGTTAGTGAAAATATTTGGGACATGATTCAAAACATGAACTTCCTAACTCTTGATGATGCATACTTGCTAAGGATTAGGTCAGCTATTGAGATCACTGATGTCCGAGCTCCTTTCTCCCACGAAGTAGATCCACAGTCATTCAAAAAGTGGAAGAGCTAGGTGAACCCCCCTTAATGGGACTTGAGCGGTGTACCTTAGACTCTTTTGGGAAACTGCTCGGTATCTTTATCTTAAGATCTACTTATTCCTTAGGTCAGTGTGCATAAATCTCAACCGGAGTTAGAGGAAGAAAAACTAGAACTTAACCTAGCAACAATAACTAGTGGAAAACATATTCTAGTTAATTAGAATTTTGGACCTTGGAATGAGCAAGTATTAATACAACTTCTTACCCTAGGTTAACATGGCAACAAGAGGAAGAGGCAAGAGGACAATGACCTCGCAACAAGCTAGTCCCAATACTCCTGAAGCCAGACAATTAGGGGAAAGTTCTGGAAACTCAAATAAGGAAGTAGAAAACCTTACCGCTACTATGTCTGTTATGCAAGACCAAATCCAATAGATCCTGCAAGCTATAAGTTCTCAATATAACCCTAACAACAATCAGGAGGTGGACATTTTAGATGATGAGGCTAGAGAAAATGAAGACCCTGAAGAACGTGCGAATAGGATTCGTACAAAGAAGGAAATTGGCAATGATCTGAAATATATCAAAGTGACTAAGTTCATTGGGAAGGGAGGTGAGACTATGGTGGAAGCATGGTTAGAAGAACTAGAACTTCATTTCACTATAAGACATTATTCTTCTACCACTAAAATGGTGTTTGCTCTTTCTCATCTGGGAGAAAGAGGGGTTGATTGGTGGAATGCCTACAACAAGGATCTTGATGTAACCCCTAACAAGTTGAGGTGGGAAGTCTTTGTGGAAGCCTTTAAGGATAGGTTCCTTACCAAGAAATTTTATTTGAATAGGTATAAGGAGTTTTTCGCACTTCAACAAGGCTCACTCTCTGTAGAGGAATATTACGAGCAATTTATCAAACTCCTTAAGTATGTACCATCTCAAAATCTGAACAATGAAATGAAGATAGAGAAGTTTGTCCAAGGACTGAGGCCTATAATTAGAGATAGTGTAAACATGCATGTTCAAAAAACTATGCAGAAAACCTATGATAGAGCTCGAAGAGCAGAGGCTAATCAGGTTGCTAAGGAAGCCCGAAACAATTCCTCAAAATGGACACACAAAGGACAAAAATTCTAGAAGAAGAGAAAATGGGATAATGGAAAAAATCAAAAAAACAAAGGAAATTCAAAATTTGGAAAGCATGGTAATGGTGGCAAGAAAGATTTCAAAAAAGAATTCTGCCATAAGAATGATAACAAGAACTTCCAAACCCCTCAACAACCAACTCCACTATAGGTGGTAGATACCGGGAAGCAGGTTCAGGGAGGAAATTCAAACCCGAAGATAAGATGCTTCGATTGTGGAGGACCACATTATGTTGTCAACTACCCAAAATGTGCTAGTACTAGCACTGAGAGGCCAAGCCACAAGATTTACGCAGCTACCACAACACAAGACTTGGATGGTCAGGCTACTCCTTTACTCTTGAATGGTAAAATTTTTGATAGAGATGTTAAAATTTTAATTGATAGTGGGGCTACAGATAGTTTCATTTCAAATAGCTTATTAAGGGATATACCTAAAAAACTAGGATCTTTGGCACAAGGGTGGAAAGTAGAGTATGGGTCAGGACAGACTTATCATGTTAGCCAATGTTTTCCCTCCACTCAAATTACCTTACCCGAAGGCTCTACTAGGTGGCATTTATATGTAGCACCCCTACATGCATTTGATATAGTTTTGGGAATGGATTGGTTGAAGGCTCATGAAGCCTTGGTTAACTTCCAAGAAAGATGGATTGAGTTTATAAATGAAACCAAGGAGAGGCAAAGGATATATAGTGAAGCAAGGGAATTCCAACCCAAGCTAATTTCAGCTATGCAATTAAAGAAGACAATTAGGAAAGGAGGAATGGTCTATGCAGTAAAAATCAAAGAAATAGAGGAGGACTCAAGAGAAGAGATTCTTAATAAATTTCCACTTTTACAAGAATATCAAGATGTCTTTGTTGATGAGATACCAAGGTTACCTCCTAAACATGAATTTGATTTCACCATAGAATTATTGCCAGGAACAGAGCCTATCCATAGAGCTCCTTATAGAATGAATCCCATTGAAATGCAAGAGTTGAAGGTGCAACTTCAAGAGTTGCTTGATAAGGGACTAATAAAGCCAAGTGTATCACCTTGGGGAGCACCCATCTTATTCGTGAAGAAGAAATATGGTTCTTTGAGGCTTTGCATAGACTATAGAATGTTGAACAAGGCAACAGTCAAAAATAGATATCCATTACCAAGGATTGAAGATCTGTTTGATCAATTGAAAGATGCTTCCATTTTCACCAAAATTGATTTGAAGTCAGGGTATCATCAACTAAGAATCCGAGAGGAAGACACACATAAAACTGCATTCAAAACTAGATATGGTCACTATGAGTTCACAGTCTTACCCTTCGGTTTGACTAATGCTCCAAATTGCTTTCATGAATTTGATGAACAGTGTGTTCAGGAATCAGTTAGACCGGTTTGTGTTGATATTCCTAGATGATATCTTGGTTTACTCTCGTAATCGAGAGGAGCATGAGAAGCATTTAAGAGTAGTATTAGAGTTGTTAAGGAGAAATCAACTCTATGGGAACTTGTCCAAATGTGAATTCTATGTTTCTCAAGTACATTATTTGGGGCATATAATATCAGCCAATGGAATTGTAGTGGATCCAAAGAAAATAGAAGCCATTTTGAATTGGCCACCTCCAACAAATGTGTCAGAAGTTAGAAGCTTCATGGGGTTATCAGGTTATTACAGGAGATTTGTGAAAGACTACTCCAAAATTGCTTATCCTATAACCAACCTACAAAGGAAGGGAAAGGAGTTTAAGTGGATGGAACAAATGTGAAGCAACATTTAATTTGCTTAAACAAAAGCTCACCACAACTCCTATTCTAAAAATTTTGGATCCATCTGGTAGTTTTTCAGTTTGCACTGATGCTTCATTAGAAGGACTTGGAGGAGTCCTATCTCAAGATGATTTCGTAGTAGCATATGAGTCTAGGAAACTCAAAAAGCACGAAGTTAATTATGCTACTCATGATCTAGAACTTGTTGTGGTTGTGCATGCTTTGAAAATCTGGTGTCACTATCTGGTGGGTAGACCATTTGAGTTAAGGACCGATCACCAGAGTTTGAGGTATATTTTTACTCAGCCATTGTTGAATGCTAGACAAAGAAGATGGATGGAGTTCTTAGCTGAGTATGACTTTGGTATTGAATATATCAAAGGAAAGGAAAATAAGGTTGTTGATGCTTTAAGTAGGAGGAAACACATAGCAACATTGACTCGTAGTCATGTGGACTTAATGGATAGAGTCAGGAAAATGCAGGGTTAGGACCCAAAATGTAATGAAATTTGGATTAAGGTAGAACAAAACCTGAATGAGAATCCGGATTATAGCATAAAGGATGGACTTTTATGCTTTAAGGAACGTGTGGTCATTCCTAAAATGGGTAATCTAAGGAGATTGATTATGCAAGAAGCTCATAATTCACCATACTCCGCTCATCCTGGAGGAGCCAAGATGAGAGAGAATATGAAAAAGACCTTTTATTGGTCTGGGATGAAGAAAGATATCACCAATTTTGTGGCACGATGTCTATAGTTTCAGAAGGTGAAAGTTGAACATCAGCATCCAGTAGGGAAATTAATGTCTCATCATGTTCCTACTCAGAAATGGCAGGTAGTTTCAATGGATTTTATTGTCGGGTTGCCTAAAACAAAATATCAGCATGATGCAATTTTTGTGGTAGTAGATAAACTCACTAAGGTTGCACACTTCATAGCAGGGAGTACTACATATGATGTTGTAGTTGTTGCCAATAGATATGCCAAAGAAATTTTTAGGTTGTATGGATTTCCCGAGATGATAATCTCAGACAGAGACTCTAGGTTTACTTTTGAGTTTTGGTAGGCTCTCCATCGTGCAATGGGCACAACTTTGAATATTAGTTCTGCGTATCATCCAAAAATGGATGGACAAACCGAAAGGGTAAACCAAGTTCTAGAGGATATGCTACGCATGTATTGCATGGACCAGAAGTCTCATTGGGAAGACTATTTGTATCTGGTTGAGTTTGCTTATAATAATAGCTATCATTCTTCTTTGAATATGGCCCCTTTCGAAGCCTTGTATGGTAGAAGATGCAGAACACCCTTATCATGGGACAATCCCGAGGATCGGGTTGTCATTGGACCAAAAATGGTTAGAATTATGGAGGAGCAGCTAGCACTAATCCGAAAAAGGCTCAAGGAAGCCTCGGATAGACAGAAGAGTTATGCGGATCTAAAAAGAACTCCTAGAGAATTCTCTGTGGGTGACAGGGTGTTTCTAAGAGTGAAACCAAAGAAAAGTGCAATTAAATCAACCAAATTGGATCCTAGATTTGTAGGACCATTTGAGATTATGGCAAAAATAAGTCTTGTAGCCTATCGGCTTGACTTACCACCTAACCTATCAAATATCCACAACACTTTTCATGTATCCCTACTTAGGAAATATATTGTTGATCCTGATCATGTGTTAGATGTTTCTAACTTGCAGATGGCAGATCCGACAACCTTTGAAGTGAAGCCGGTGAAGATCTTGGAATTTCATTCCAAGACGATGAGGAAAAGAAACATTGACCAGTGCAAGGTCCAGTGGGACCAGTATTCTGAGAAGAATTCCACTTGGGAAAAAGTGGAAGATATGAAAAGACATTTTCCCTACTTATTTGATAATGCTATGTAATAATACAGGTTGATACATTTACCACTTGGGAAAGTGGGAACTAAGAAAACCTTATGTTTTTATTGATTGATATGTAATATTGTAGGAAACATAGAGGACTATGTTTATTCTAAGGGGGGAGTATGTCACGACCCACCTTGGAAGAACCTTATTAATATGCTATTTGTATTTGGACAGCTGAATTTAATGCTTGTTGTGTTTGCACTATGATGATTTTTATCAAGAGAAAATGATGTTGCGTGCATTGACTGATGTGCAGGAACAGGTATTCTCTTAAGTGGAAGATATTGACCATGAGAGATGAGAAGGGAAATGATGACATAGACAACTCAACAGGTAAGGCTCTCATCTCAACCATCACTAGTTACCTCCCTGAGAGCGGTGCACTTGAGTTTAACTCTGAAAAGTCCCACTCAATCAAAGGAAAAATAGTGATGGGAGATGTTGAGCACGTTCATGGAGTGCTTGCATGCCATTAATATGAATTTAAAAAGGTTGCATAATTAAATTTGCTTAAAGGAATCCCACCTTAGAAATGCATATTTATTGGTGATTGATATTTCAATATTTTGAAATATATGTTTTATGCATATAATTCTCTAGAGTAGAGATTATTTGTTTTGAGCTCAATTATTTAATTTGATTAACTTTATTTTTGAAAAGAAATCAGGTAGATTGTCTTTTATGAGCTTGTCAAAATTTTATTGGGTCAAATTATGAAAAGACCACTCTATAAATTAAATATTGCATTTTCCTTACACATGGCAATTTTTGGGATGAGTGTTCTAGGAGATGAGATTCTTCCCTTATCTCTAATAGTTTCAAATAGTTATTGCCCATACTCTTAATAGTGTTAGTACCCTTGGGTAAGGAACAATGGACAAGAAACCTGCACACACCATATCCCTAGGAAATCTCAAGTGCAATAAAATAATATATATGTTGTAAGAAACTTGCATGTGAATGAAAAGCTGGAAAATAATAAAATAATAGGAAACATCCTTCCTACCTAGAGGAAATGGGCCTATAAATTGACATGAGGGTTGAGAGTTGAAGGTATGCTATGCTATGCCTTGTGAAGTTTAGAAGGAGGTTATAACGGAAATAAGACTTTCAAGCTTTGGGTTGTGACTGTGAGAAATTTCTAGGTGTGAGAGTTTCCACTTTTCTTCTAGTGCATTAACTTTGTATATCCCTTCTTGACTGAAATTAATTGTTGAAGTGTTATACGTGTTTCTATTAAGTAGTTTTTAAATACCATACTCCTTTGTATTACAAGAATTCTATCCCTTTATTTATTGTGGACTTCATTGGCAGTCACTGCATGCTTTAATTAATATTCTACTTTACATTGTGGTCTTATATAACATAAATCTGATGCGGGTTATACTCGAAGAAATCCTTGTGCCTTTATATCTCATGCTAGAAAGTATATTAAAATGTCATTATGGATGACTATAATGTTCTATATTTGGAGATAAGTCACTTTGCTTATACACTAAGCCATAGTGGACTTAGTGTTTGAACGAAATTAAACCATTTTTTTTAGCCATATGTCTTCATCATATGTTCCTTCATACCTAGCTCTAATTTGTCTTCCACCATAGGCTTAAAAACTAGTCAAAATTAAAAGGAGACATTAGTCATATTGATAGAGCTTTTGGGCTACATCATATGGTTTTACTCGATACTAAGGTGTCTACATTAGAAAATTCATGGAATGTTTCCATCACTACGAATTACTTTACTAAATTCCCAAGCCAAATATGGGTGGTGTTGAAAAACCATTAGAGTCTTATACAACATCGTTATTTTGGCTTTTAATGAAA
This sequence comes from Wollemia nobilis, assembly GCA_028583015.1. Lineage (NCBI taxonomy): Eukaryota > Viridiplantae > Streptophyta > Pinopsida > Araucariales > Araucariaceae > Wollemia > Wollemia nobilis. The sequence continues at coordinate 4,070,762 of JAQPPZ010016984.1, forward strand.
TACTAGTCCTGTTGTGGCTTTTTCTTAAACCCTCTACTCTCTGTGCATTAAGATAAATCCTAGGTTTCATCTTGTAGTTGATAAAAAATTGATTGTCTATGCCCTGAAGAAGACATCAAATACTATGTCGTTGGAATCCGAGAATTGGATATTCATTCTTGTCAACAATCCATTAGCCACTAGTACTAACAAATGGAAAATTGCTTTCCCTCTGCCATATCAATTAGAGATACATCCCCTACCATGGAAAATCATATATACACCAAGATATAGGACTTCCTCAACATTGAAGCAACCGTATGATAACTCCATGATTTTATAGGGTATTCCCAATGCACCGTCTATATCTAACCTCAATGTTAACCGTCATAGCCTCATAAACATATATAAAGGTAGTAATTGAAACAAAAAATGGTGGGTCTTTTACATTTAAATCGTTGTTGTTTTCTCTCGACCTTATAGGCCGAAATACTATGATATGTTTTCGTTACTCTGTTGGAAAATTTGTTTCAAAATGATACCTCGTCTCTTGAAAGTATTGTGATTGATAAATTTTACTATAGGGATTTATTATATAAACTTGGATCCCTACTGTCAACAACTACATCATAGAGCAACCAATCTATGTCTTTGACATTGAAGTTGTGATGCATTCCTCTATTAAACTCAGACTTCCCAATCTTCATAGACCTTGTGACTATATGTTCTTAGAATTCTTCCTTAATACATAAGAATGGTACTGAACTAACATTAGTTCAATTTCATGATGCATTCACACTCTCTTTCATGAGAAATTGAATTAAGACCCCTCTCCATGTATTAAAGGTATTTTAGATATAAATTGGTTCAGTTAAATTATAGATTTTGCACACTCTGTCCATGCTTAAAATCATATATTAGTTAATATTTGCTTTATAAATAAGTTGTCATATTATAAAATGCTTGGTATGTCATGAGGAGAAATTAGAGTAAGGTAACATTTAGGATAAGTGAGCATTTACATAAATTGTGGGTTCTAAACTTTGATTTTCAGATTAATAATTTGAATGTTTGTTTAGAAAAAAGGATCTCGAACACACTAGAAAAGACTCCAATACCTTATGAGCTTAAAACTTGACTTCTTTGAAAAATACCTTTGATGGTTTAAGGGAAGCTTTGCATTTTTGTAATATTGAGAAAATCGAATGGTTTGATATAAAAACCAAATTTTCTTAGAATAAAATCTATTCGTTTAATTTGTTATTAGAAACTAGGAAATTATGCTTTGATATAATTATATTGATGAAATCAAGATTTGTTAGATAAAAATTCTTTCTAAATGAGAGTGTAGCTTATTATAGCCTAAAGTGTTAACTAGAGTAACTGATGATATTATAAGATGATATTTATTTGGAAGCTATGATATTGAGTAAAATTATTTTTTGATGTTAAATTTTTGGATTAATGAGGATGGATTGGTGTCCAATCCTCGGGAAGGGGTATGGGACCCTTCCGATGCTTGAATAAATTGCAAATATTGTTGGAATTTGAATTGATCCTTATCATAATGTATGTGGAAAAGAATTATTTACCTTGCATACTTGATGATTGCATTGAATATGAATTTATTTAACATTTATGTAATGCTTAATTGCATAAGCATGGTGTACTTGTGATGCATTGGCATTTTATGCACTCGAGTTTTCCTGATCCCTTACCACTCATCTCTCACCTCATGAAGATGCAAGGATTCTAGAGAGGATTCATGAAGCCACTATTGAAGACTTTGATTTGTACTTGATTACATTCATGTATTTCATTTTTAATATAATTTTAAATGGCTAAAAAGACAAGCCAAGGGATGTAATGTTGATGTATTTTTATTCCTGCCTTGTAGAGTAGTAAGGAAGTTTTATTTATGTAAGTATGGAAGCAATGTAAATGATGTATTTTATATCCTTAGGTGTAGATGATGTAAGGTTTTGAAAGGAATATCAATTGAAAGCTTCATTGCATCAATAATGTTCTCTATTTGCTTATGTATTTACTTCTTTTAAGTTATAAGAATGTATGCTTGAGAATTGATCATTCGGAATATAGTAAGAGAAGATCAACTCATGAACAATTCACATATATAGGGCTCTCATGGTCTTAAAAACTCACAAACTAGAACCATCATTAATAAACTTGTCAACACCTCAAATATGAGTAATTCTTATAATAATGTTTAAAACATATAATCCCATGATACATGTTGGTGGCCATAGTTGCAATAGATGGATAATTTTCCTAAAATACTAACCTTATTGGTAGTATGGATAATTGGGAAGGATAATCCTTGGGTGAGGATCCCTATCCTATATGGTTGATAAAACCATAATATGTCCCTTGTTAAATAGCAATAACAAAAGGGAATTTAAAGCCTTCATATAATATTATCCATCCACCAGTATGGGATGGTGATATGGAAGAGAAGGAATGGGTGTTCCTACTCGCATTTGGCTTTAAATAATTATAGAAGTGGGTGCTTCTATATGTTCAATATATTGCAAATCGAATTGCCTTATCAATGGGATAACCTTATTTTTAATCATTATTATAGTTATGACTTATCAATGGGTGAACAATGAGTTTAAAAAAAAAAATTAGTGGACAATTTAAGATCGTTACAATTCAACCAATTAAATCTTTCCATGATGCATACTATTCTATTACAACTCAAGCTTACTTTCATTATCCATCTATCATGGTGTACGGATAATAACTTATGATGGTGTCTACATGTTCAATCTTAATTGATTGATGTTATTTTTCATTAATCCTCTCAAGCAATATCATTTCACATTTGTCATGACATCATTTGCTCGTATTTATTACCAGTGCTATTCTCCTTGTGATAGTAGTTGAAATCTTCTTTCATAGCTAAGGTACTCATATATCTTTTTGCATGAATTTCCACTCATGTGGAACGTCTTCAGTTGATTATAAAGGAAGAATTTAGTTATCCATTCTATTGGTCTAGGGATTCATGAAAAAGTAATGGGGAGTGGAGCACATGCTATTTGATACAATAGAATGGGTAAAAATAAAATACTAATGGTGTAGAAATATAAATGATAAGCATGGATGGAAAGGAGTGTAAAGTATATTTGGAGAGGCAAAGTCAGAGTCATGGAAGAATGGACAAATATAGGAGAGGAATATGGTGTGGTGATTTTATATTGGTGAAATTATGGAAGCATCATACCTAAGAGGGGTCTCTTTATTTTTGGGCTACTTGCTCTAGTTAGTTCAACATTTGCTTTGTTATTTTATCTTCTTGTTGCCTATAGCATTTACTTCAAAAAATAAGAAGACAAGAAGTTTAATCATCTCACTCCTAATTGAGGGAGTTCTTAATAGATTTTGCTATTTATTATCCTTGCTCTATCTTGGTAGATTCTATAAATTGAATAAGGTTCTACAAATTGTTATTTTTGTTGCTCAAGCATACCAATAATTTGGTACCTACAAGCTTTCCAATATTATTGACATCTCAAATTATATTATTATTTTTATTTTATCCTTGGAATTCACTCTTTTGGAATAATTAACATGTCTACTTTAGCTAACATCAATAAGTGAAGCCGTATTGAATCAACAGGACACAAACCATCTACTAAAAAAATAGAGAAATGCAATAGGAGCCCCAAAGCTTTCTTGTAATAATGTTAAAAAAAAAAATGCAGTTACAAAGAACCCCCCTTTACAATTTTGAAATTCTCCTATAGTACCACGTTTTCTCTTTTCCTGCCCAGGACAATTCATTTGAAATTTGAATTTTGAGGGTAAAACTTCTCAGGGTCATACCTCCTCGCTCATTGTTAGAATTGACTATTAGTGCATATGTTTAGAAATGTCTCAAAAAGATCTACTGGGGGAGGATGAATCATACTAACTGTAGTGTATTTTAACATTTTTGGCTTTCTAGCCCATTTTCTAAAATTTTATTTTTATTCCCTTCCTTTTGTGGATTTTTTTTAACTTCGACGACTAAAATAAAAATAGGAAAAAAATAAAATTTCATAAATAAATGCATGGGTGTGAAGAATGAGCTTCAATATTTCATCCAATTTTTTTTTATCTCATTTTGAAATCATTTTGAATTTATAAAAATTATTTAAAGTTGTTTTTTATAAGGATTTTTATTATTTTGGAATTTCACATTTTTTTCATATTTTTAAGGCAAATCGTTTTCAGGATTTGCATTTGCATTCACAAATAATAAATGGACTTCCCTTTAAGAAAATTAAAATTTCATTAAAGGGGGATAGTTCATATGACATTCCATTGGCCATCATTTTCAGAGTAATATATTGGCTTCTCTTTATAAAAATTCTGATTTCATTAAAAGAGAGGTAATTTACACATTATACCAAAGGCTATTGTTTTAACACATTAAATTATTTCTTCTTTATGAAAATTATGATTTCATTAAAGAGGGATAATTTCTAATGACATTTTAAGGTCATCACATTTTATATTTAGCAATGAATATTTATTTAATTTTCAGTCATCAAGCAATAATTAGAGGAATTCAATCACATTTACAATCACTTTCTTTAAGTTTCATGAACAATCATTAGTATAGAATAATAAAATAAACCAACACAGACCCCTTGTTAACAGTTACTTGAAAATTCTTATATAGAAAAACCGTGGAGAATTTGTTTTTGTTTTTAACTTCTTTGCAAGAGAGGGTTTTGTGATCAATATCTTAAGGGTGAGTGTGGTTTTGTAATCGGGAAAAATTACCACTCAACAAGTAGACATTACTTTAATGGATCCTATTCCTTATGTGAATATTTAGCTCTTTACCTTCCTTTTACATTCAACCAATTATATCTTGCCATGATGGATACTATTTTGTTACAACTCAAGCTTACTTTCATTATCCATATGTCATGGTGTACGACTAATAGCTTGTGATGGTGTCTACATGTTCAACCTTCATTGATTGATGTTAGTTGTCATTGATCCTCTCAAGAAATATCAATTTACATGTGTCATGACATCATTTGGTCATGTTTCTTACCAGTGCTATTATCCTTGTGATAGTAGTTGACATCTAGTTTCATAGCTAAGGCACTCATATATCTTTTTGTAAAACATACCACTTGTGTGGAATGTCTTCAGTTGATTGTAAAGGGAGAATGTAGTTATCCTTTCTATTAGGCTAGGGATTCAAGAAAAAGTAATGGGGAGTGGGGCACATGCTATTTGATACAACAGAATGGGTAAAATTAAAATACTAATGGTGTAGAAAGATAAATGACAAGCATGGATGTAAAGGAGTGTAAAGTATATTTGGAGATGCAAAGTGAGAGTCATGGAGGAATAGAGAGATATGTGAGAGGAATATGGTGTGGTGAGTTTATATTGGTGAAATTATGGAAGAATCATACCTAAGAGAGGCCTCTTTGTTTTTTTGCTACTTGCTCTAGTTAGTTCAACATTTGCTTTTACCTTTTATATTCTTGTTGCTTGAGAATACCAAGGTCCACTAGTAAGAATGTGAATAGTATCTTTCAAATTATTTAATTTAATGAGGTAGAAGCCCCTAGGAATCATGAATAGGTCCATGTTACCTTGAGGATACCATTTTGAGAAATCCCAAATTTTAATGGATTCATTGTATAGACAAGAAGCAATAAATTTCCCAATGAGGGAGAAGAAATATTGAGAGACAAAGAATTTCATGATAGTGGAAGGAATTACTAGTTCTCTATTACTCGGTATTAGAGAAATTGAGCCTTGCAAAGAGAGGTGTGGTGGAAGCCCCATGTTTTTTACTATATTTGCAAAGGAGACAGGGTTGGACTTTTGAGGTGGGTTAGGAAGGGGTCTCCCTAAAACCTGTGACCTCCACTACCCTGACCGAACCATACTAACAACCAAATACATGATCTGTGTTATCTCCATTGCTTGTGCATGTGCCAAAATTCTTGTCAGCTTGAGATTTAAACTTTTGAGGCATCCCACTCACCATAATGTCACATAAAATATAATTTTATTAAATTCACATGAATCTTGAAGAAGTAGTGAAAAATAAGGGTATTTGATGCTTCTCTCTTCTATGCATAGGGTTAGGAAGGTTTTGATGGAGAAACCTCATCCACTTCCTCCAATGACTATATTATATATTTAAGGGAAAAATAATGCATGACCAGTTACAAACATATCCTATAGGGGCACACCAATTTGTATTTAGGGAAGCATGTTATAATTGGAGATTAATATTCTTTACAAGAATAAATATATGGATATGTTTGGTGAGGTTCTTCTAGGGGCTTCTTCCAGTCCATCACTCAAGATTTTGATGAAAGAGCTCCACATCTATTTGACTAATCTAGAATAACCTTTAGAGACTCTTGTAGGATCTATTCCTATCATCACACCTTTCTAATATTCTAGTGATAGTATTATGCTTATGGATTTGATACCCCTCATAGGTAGCACCATATATAGTACCTTTAATTTTAAATATAGGGTATTTTGAGCTTGACACATCAGTTTTGAGTGCTTCATGATGATGTGAGTAATGAATTTTGATTTATATTCTCTAGGTTTAGCTTCTAATGTTGCTTTTCCATATTGGGTGATTAGTTCTTCTACAATCCATATAGTTCCTAATAGGATTCAGACACTTCAACATTATTCTTAACCTATTATATCTCTAGAATGACACTATAATACTTCTTATCAATAAATGCTCTTAAATATTTATCATTATGGAGATCCTCTTAAATATTCTCATGCTAAAGATACATTAGAGTAAGAAGATGTTATGATTGCATAATATGAGTTCTTAATTAAGAATAGGACACAAGAGCTTGTTCCTCTTTTAGAAGGAAATAATATTTTTAATGCAAATGGGTCTATAGAACCAAGTATAGTTCAAATGGTTAGGAGAAATAGCATCAGATATGCCTTGTTGCTAAGGTATTCTCTCAAGAGGAGGGAGTTGAATGTTCAAAGATATTTGCTCTAGTTTCTAGGATGGTTTTTTCAAGATAATTATTTATATAATGGTATTATTTAGTTGGAAGGTAAATCATATGGATGTAAGGAGTGCCTTCCAATATGGACAAATTTAGAATATCTTTATGTAGAAACCACCTAGTTATGATCTTGAGGGTCTAATTCCCTTGGTTTATTGATTGAATAGATATATTTTTTCACTTAAGAAAGCATCTCATAATTGGTATGATAATATCCACCCATTATTTCATAGTTATAAATTTTTATGGTGTAAGGATGAACATGATGTTTATATCAACAATTAGGATGGAAAGAACTTGGTGTTTGTTCTCTATGTGGATGATCTTATTACAGGTAACTCTCCTATTTTTATTTAGGATATGAATTCATGGCTTTGTAATTCTTTTGAGATAAAAAAATTATGGCTTCTATAATATTTCTTGGGAACTTAGATTGATGAAATAGATCTTAGAACCCAAGTATGCATTATATCTTCTTTAGCACTTCAGCATGGGGGACTATAAGTCTGTTTATATTTCTTTTGCTTTAAAACTAAATATTTGGGATGATTGTATGAATATTTTTCTAGATTCCACTTTATATTGGTCTCTTGTGGGATGCCTCATTTACCTTACTCACACATAACCTAATATAGCCTTTGTTGTCAACTATTTATCAATATACATGCAATACTCCTAGAGAGTTACTAGAACTTGACCTAGAGTATTTTTAGATATATCATATATACTTATAATATGGGTATTAATTATTTAGTTGGATCACCTTTAAATATAATAGGATTGTTAGACACTGATTGGACCAACAATTTGGATGAGTGATGTTCCACCATAAGCTTTGTATTATAATGGATTCAAACCCTTTTTCATGGTGTTCTAGATGATAGTATACTATATATTAGTCTTCAACCAAAACTAAATAGTGTACTAGCAATGAGGAAACTAATAAAATTCAATGGATGCACATAAATTTGGATTAGTTGTGCCATCAAGCTTATTAGCAATCTAATATTTCATTAATAGACCAAGCACTTTGAGATTTGGATTTATTATTTGAGATGGATTTATACCCATGGGATGCTTGATCATATTTTTATGCCAATGGTAGAACAAATAGTAGATATCATAACCAAGGTTATTTTTGAGGTTCCTTTTTTGCACATGCAATAACTACTTGGTGTAAGAGAGTATCACTTCAGGGGGATGACAAACAAGCGTATCTTTATGTTCCTTTTTCATCTCACAAAAAAATTAACATATAGGTTGATTAAGCTTCATTTGAGGCCATGACTAACATTGCGTTATATTGCATGTATAAGACATTTTGACCCTTGTAAACCTTGAAAAAAATATGTTTGTATCATATTATTATTTTAAGCATAAAGGTTAGTTACTTAACCTTGACCATAAGTTAACATGTATTTAGGTATAAATACCCAACATACCAACCATTTCATTATCAATTAGAGTGTATTCTATTTTCTATAGCAATATTATTTTGTGTCTACATACACACCCATGTATCAAATCCATTGCAATATATGTATTTATTTTTAGCAATACTAAGTAATATGTTAATTCCATTTATTTTTGGAAACTGCTATGAAATACAACAACTGAAGATATTCCACACAAGTGGGAACTTATACAAAAATATATATGAGTACCTTAGCATCATACCTAAGAGGGGTCTCTTTGTTTTTTGGCTAATTGCTCTAGATAGTTCAAAATTTGCTTTGACCTTTTATCTTCTTGTTGCTTGTTGTATTTACTTCAAAAATAAGAAGACAAAAAGTTGAATCATCTCAATCCTAATTGAGGGAGTTCTTAATAGATTTTTCTATTTCTTATCCTTGTTCTATCTTGTTAGATTCTATAAATTGAAGAAGGGTTTACAAATGGTTGTTTTTGTTGGTCAAGCATGCCAATAATTTGGTACCTACAAGATTTCCAATCTTATTGACATCTCAAATTATATATATTTTTTCCTCTTATCCTTGGACTTCACACTTTTGGAATAATTAACATGCCTACTTTAGCTAACGTCAAGAAGTGAAGCAGTACTGAATCAACATGACACAAACAATCTACTAAAAAATAGATAAATGCAATAGGAACCCCAAATATTTCCTGTATTATTGTTCCAAAAAAATGCAGTTACGGATTCCCCCCTTTAAAATTTTGAAATTTCCCTATAATACCATTTTTTCCTTTTCCCACATAGGACAATTCATTTGAAATTTGAATTTTGGGGGTAAAACTTCTAGGGGTAATAACTCCTCACAAGTTGGTCGAATTGGCTATTAATGCATATTTTCAAAAAGCTCTCGAAAAGATCTACAATGGTGTAGGGCGACATCATACTAATTGTAGTGTGTTTTAACATTTTCAGCTTTCTGGTCCATTTTACAAAATTTTATTTTTATTTTTCTAACCCTTCCTTTTGTAGATTTTTTTAAACTTCGGTGACTAAAATAAAAATCACAAAAAAATTAAATTTCATAAATAAATGCATGGGTGTGAAGAATGAGCTTCAATGTTTCATCCAAAACAATTTTTATCTTATTATAGAGTCATTTTGAATTTATAAAATTATTTAAAGTTGTTTTATAAGGATTTTTATAATTTTGGAATTTTCCTTTTTTTTCATATTTTGAAGGTAAATCGATTTTCAGGCTTTACATTTGCATTCATAGGCAAAAAATGAACTTCCCTTTATGAAATTACAAATTCATTAAAGGGGGGTCATTCATACGACATTCCATTGGCCATCATTTTTAGAGAATTATATTGAATTCTCTTTATGAAAATTCTGATTTCAATAAAGACAGGTAATTTACACACTATACCAAAGGCTATTGTTTTAAAGCATTAAATTATTTCTTCTTTCTAAAATTTATGATTTCATTAAAGAGGGATAATTTCTAATGACATTTTAAGGTCATCACATTTATATTTTGCAATGCATATTTATTTCATTTTCTGTCATCAAGCAATAATTAGAGGAATTCAATCACAATTACAATCACTTTCTTTAAGTTTCATGAACAATCATTAGTATAGAATAATAAAATAAACCAACATATACCCCTTTTTAACAATTAGTTGAAAATCACTAAGGTATTCCTAGCACTTATTTAACACATCTTCACAAATATTATTAATACACATGTGCAATGCTTATATAGCGAAACCCTATAGAAGTTTTTGTTTTTAACTTCTTTGCAAGAGAGGTTTTTATGATCAAAATCCTAAGGGTGAGTGTGGTTTTGTATTTTGGAAAAATTACAACTCAAAAAGTAGACATTGCTTTAACGGATCCTATTCCTTATGTGAATATTTAGCTCCTTACTTTCGTTTTACATTCAACCATTTATATCTTGCAATGATGGATACTATTTTGTTACAACTCAAGCTTACTTTCATTATCCATCTGTCATGGTGTAGGAATAATAGATTGTGATGGTGTCTACATGTTAAACCTTCATTGATTGATGTTAGTTTTCATTGATCCTCTCAAGCAATATCATTTCACATGTGTCATGACATCATTTGGTCGTATTTCTTACCAGTGCTATTCTCCTTGTGATAGTAGTTGGCATATGCTTTCATAGCTATGGTACTCATATATATTTTTGCGTGACTTACCACTTGTGTGGAATGTCTTCAGTTGATTGGAAAGGAAGAATTTAGTTATCCTTTCTATTGGGCATGTGACGTATGCTTTATTGGAAAGCATCATAGATATATCTATCTAAAATGGACAATAAGACATGCTACTCATATTTTTGAGATCATACATCACGACATATATAGACCTATGTGGTAGGAAATCCATTTTTAGAAATAAGTACTTATTATTATTATTTTAATAAATATACATTGTTATATACTATTTAAAACAAGGATGATATCCTTAAGAGATTCAAGAAATTTAAAGCTCCTATAGAAAGTTAGCTAGAGAGGAAGATCAAGTCTTTTAGGTTGGATATGTTAGATGATTACATAAGTAATGTCTTTCATGATTTTTTTGACTCTTCATGGGATAGCCTATAAAAGGAATATTCATTATATCCCTAAGAATAATAGAGTGGTTGAATGGAAAAATATGCTAGTCATGGAGGCATGTTGCATGATTTACGATAAGAGGATGGAGCACAGTTTTTAGGGTGAGGCCATCACTTGTATAATATATATCATCAATAGGGTTTATAATAAAGTTTTTTAGGGCATGAAACCTCTTGAGAGGTTGATGGGTGATAATCCTAATGTGTCACGATTTAATATATGTAGGTATTCATCATGGTTTTACATACCTAAATATTAGAAAAAAAGGAGTCATTGACGAGGTATAGATGAATCTTCATGGGATATTTGTATACCACTTGGGTATATAATCTCTATAATACTTAGAGGCATGAAGTTCTTATTTGGATATATATCATTTTTGGTGAGGTTATTATAGGGGCTTCTTCTAGTCCATCACTCAAGATTTTGATGAAAGACCTCCACATCTCTCTGACTAATATAGAAGAACCTTTAGAGACTCTTGTAGGATCTATTCCTATCATAACACCTTTCTAATATTCTAGTGATAGTATTATGCTTATGTATTTGACACCCCTCATAGGTAGCATCATATATAGTATCTTTAATTTTAAATATAGGGGATTTTGAGCTTGACACATCAGTTTTGAGTGCTTCATGATGATGTGAGTAAGGAGTTTGATTTATATTCTCTAGGTTTAGCTTCTAATGTTGCTTTGCCATATTGGGTGATTAGTTCTTCTCCAATCCATATAGTTCCTATGTGGATTCAGACATTTCAACATGATGCTTAACCTATTATATCTCTATAATGATACTAGAATACTTCTTATCAATAAATGCTCTTGAAGATTTTTCATTATGGAGATCCTCTTAAATATTCTCATGCTAAGGAAACAAGAGTAGGAAGATGTTATGATTGCATAATATGAGTTCTTAATTAAGAATAGGACACAAGAGCTTGTTCCTCTTTTAGAAGGAAATAATATTTTTAATGCAAATGGGTCTATAGAACCAAGTATAGTTCAAATGGTTAGGAGAAATAGCATCATATATGCCTTGTTGCTAAGGTATTTTCTCAAGAGGAGGGAGTTGAATGTTCAAATATATTTGCTCTGGTTTCTAGGATGGTTTTTTCAAGATAATTATTTATATAATGGTATTATTCATTTGGAAGGTAAATCATATGGATGTAAGGAGTGCCTTCCAATATGGACAAATTTAGAATATCTTTATGTAGAAACCACCTAGTTATGAGCTTGAGGGTCTAATTCCCTTGGTTTATTGATTGAATAGATATTTTTTTGGGCTTAAGAAAGCATCTCATAATTGGTATGATAATATCCACACATTATTCTGTAGTTATAAATTTTTATGGTGTAAGGATGAACATGATGTTTATATCAACAATTAGGATTGAAATAAATTGGTGTTTGTTCTCTATGTGGATGATCTTATTACAGGGAAGTCTCCTATTTTTATTTAGGATATGAATTCATGGCTTTGTAATTCCTTTGAGATAACAAAATTATGGCTTCTACAATATTTCTTGAGAACTTAGATTGATGAAATAGATCTTAGAACCCAACTATGCATTATATATTCTTTAGCACTTCAGCATGGGGGATTATAAGTCTGTTTAGATTTATTTTTATTCAAAATGAAATATCTGGGATGATTGTATGAATATTTTTCTAGATTCCACTTTATATTGGTCTCTTGTGGGATGCCTCATTTACCTTACTCACACATAACTGATATAACCTTTATTGTCAACTATTCATCAATATACATGCAATCCTCCTAGAGAGTTACTAGAACTTGACCTAGAGTATTTTTAGATATATCATATATACTTATAATATGGGTATTAATTATTTAGTTAGAACACCTTTAAATATAATAGGTTTTTTAGACACTGATTGGACCAACAATTTGGATGAGTGATGTTCCACCATAAGCTTTGTATTCTAATGGATTCCAACCCTTTTTCATGGTTTTCTAGATGATAGTATACTATATATTAGTCTTCAACCAAAACTAAATAGTGTACTAGCAATGAGGAAGCTAATAACCTTCAATGGATGCACATAAATTTGGATTAGTTGCACCATCAAGCTTTTTAGCAATCCAATATTTCATTAATAGACCAAGCACTTTGAGATTTGGATTTATTATTTGAGATGGATTTATACCCATGTGATGCTTGATCATATTTTTATGCCAATGGTAGAACAAATAGTAGATATCCTAACCAAGGTTATGTTTGAGGTTCCTTTTGTGCACATGCAATAACTACTTGGTGTAAGAGAGTATCACTTCAGGGGGATGACAAATAACAAATAAGTGTATCTCTATGTCCCTTTTTCATCTAACAAATTTTTTTAATATATAGGTTTATTAAGATTCATTTGAGGCCATGACTAACATTGTGTTATATTGCATGTATAAGACATTTTGGCCCTTGTAAACCTTGAAAAACATATGTTTGTAGCATATTATTATTTTAAGCATAAAGGTTAGTTACTTAACCTTGACCATAAGTTAACTTGTATTTAGGTATAAATACCCAACATACCAACCATTTCATTATCAATTAGAGTTTATTATATTTTCTATGGCAATATTACTTTGTGTCTACATTTACACCCATGTATCAAATGCATTGCAATATATGTATTTATTTTTAACAATACTAAGTAATATGCTGGTTTCATTTATTTTTGGAAACTGCTATGAAATACAACTGAAGATATTCCACATAAGTGGGAAGTTATGCAAAAATATATATGAGTACCTTAGCATTATACCTAAGAGGGGTCTCTTTGTTTTTTGGCTACTTTCTCTAGATAGTTCAAAATTTGCTTTGACCTTTTATCTTCTTGTTTCTTGTTGTATTTACTTCAAAAATAAGAAGACAAGAAGTTGAATCATCTCACTCATAATTGAGGGAGTTCTATTTTTCTATTTCTTATCCTTGTTCTATCTTGTTATATTCTATAAATTGAAGAAGGGTTTACAAATGGTTGTTTTTGTTGGTCAAGCATACCAATAATTTTGCACATACAAGCTTTCCAATCTTATTGAAATCTCAAATTATATGTTTTTTTCTTTTATCTTTGGACTTCACTCTTTTGGAATAATTTTGGAATAATTAACATGGCTAGTTTAGCTAACATCAAGAAGTGAAGCAGTACTGAATCAACATGACACAAACAATCTACTGAAAAACATATAAATGCAATAGGAACACCAAATATTTCCTATATTATTGTTCCAAAAAAATGCAGTTACAGAGACCCCCCTTTACAATTTTGAAATTCCCTTATAATACCATTTTTTTCCTTTTCCCGCCTAGTACAATTCATTTGAAATTTGAATTTTTGGGGTAAAACTTCTAGGGGCAATAACTTCTCACTCGTTGGTCGAATTGGCTATTAGTGCATATTTTTGGAAAGCTCTCGAAAAGAGCTACAATGGTGTAGGGTGATATCATACAAATTGTAGTGTGATTAAAAATTTTCAGCTTTCTGGTCCATTTTCAATAATTTTATTTTTATTTTTCTAACCCTTCCTTTTGTAGATTTTTTTAAACTTCGGTGACTAAAATAAAAATCACAAAAAAATTAAATTTCATAAATAAATGCATGGGTGTGAAGAATGAGCTTCAATGTTTCATCCAAAACAATTTTTATCTCATTTAAAATCATTTTGAATTTATAAAAATTATTTAAAGTTGTTTTATAAGGGTTTTTATAATTTTGGAATTTTCCATTTTGTTTTCATATTTTGAAGGTAAATCGATTTTCAAGCTTTACATTTGCATTTATAGACAAAAAATGAACTTCCCTTTATGAAAATTACAAATTCATTAAAGGGGTATAGTTCATACGACATTCAATTGGCCATCATTTTCAGAGCATTATATTGGCTTCTCTTTATGAAAATTTTGATTTCAATAAAGAGAGGTAATTTACACATTATACCAAAGGCTATTGTTTTAAAGCATTAAATTATTTCTTCTTTCTGAAATTTATGATTTCATTAAAGGGATAATTTCTAATAACATTTTAAGGTCATCACATTTATATTTAGCAATGCATATTTATTTCATTTTTAGTCATCAAGCAATAATTAAAGGAATTCAATCACATTTACAATCACTTTCTTTAAATTCCATGAACAATCATTAGTATAGAATAATAAAATAAACCAACATATACCCATTTTTATCAGTTACTTACAAATCACTAAGGTATTCCTAGCACCTATTTAACACATCTTCACAAATATTATTAATACACATGTGCAATGCTTATATAGCGGAATCCTAGACAAGTTTTCATTTTTAAATTCTTTGCAAGAGAGGGTTTTATGATCAAAATCCTAAAGGTGAGTGTGGTTTTGTATTTGGAAAAAATTACCACTCAAAAATAAGACATTGCTTTAACGGATCCTATTCCTTATGTCAAGATTTAGCTCCTTACCTTCCTTTTACATTCAACCATTTATATCTTGCAATGATGGATACTATTTTGTTACAACTCAAGCTTACTTTCATTATCCATATGTAAAGGTGTATGATTAATAGATTATGATGGTGTTTACATGTTAAACCTTCATTGATTGATGTTAGTTTTCATTGATCCTCTCAAGAAATATCATTTCACGTGTGTCATGACATCATTTGGTCGTATTTCTTACCAGTGCTATTCTCCCCATGATACTAGTTGGCATATTCTTTCATAGCTATGGTACTCATATATATTTTTGCATGACTTACCACTTGTGTGGAATGTCTTTAGTTGATTGTAAAGGAAAAATTTAGTTATCCTTTCTATTGGGCATATGAGGTATGCATTATTGGAAATCATCATAGATATATCTTTCTAAAATGGACAATAAGACATGCTACTCATATTTTTGAGATCATACATCATGACATATATAGACCTATGTGGTATACAATCCATTTTTAGAAATAAGTACTTATTATTATTATTTTAATAAAGATACATTGTTATATACTATTTAAAACAAGGATGAGATCCTTAAGAGATTCAAGGAATTTAAAGCTCCTATAGAAAGTTAGCTAGAGAGGAAGATCAAGTCTTTTAGGTTGGATATGTGAGATGATTACATAAGTAATGTCTTTCATGATTTTTTTGACTCTTCATGGGATAGCCTATAAAAGGAATATTCATTATATCCCTAAGCATAATAGAGTGGTTGAATGGAAAAATATGCTAGTCATGGAGGCATGTTGCATGATTTACGGTAAGAGGATGAAGCACAATTTTTAGGGTGACGCCATCACTTGTATAATATATATCATCAATATGGTTTATAATAAAGTTTTTTAGGGCATGAAACCTCTTGAGAGGTTGATGGGTGATAATCCTAATGTGTCATTATTTGATATATGTAGGTATTCATCATGGTCTTGCATACCTAAATATTAGAAAAAAAGGAGTCATTGAAGAGGTATAGATGAATCTTCATGGGATATTTGTATACCACTTGGGTATATAATCTCTATAATACTTAGATGCATGAAGTTTTTATTTGGATGTATATCATTTTTGGTGAGGTTCTTCTAGGGGTTTCTTCTAGTCCATCACTCAAGATTTTGATGAAAGACCTCCACATCTCTCTGACTAATATAGAAGAACCTTTAGAGACTCTTGTAGGATCTATTACTATCATAACACCTTTATAATATTCTAGTGATTGTATTATGCTTATGTATTTGACACCCCTCATAGGTAGCATCATATATAGTACCTTTAATTTTAAATATAGGGGATTTTGAGCTTGACACATCAGTTTTGAGTGCTTCATGATGATGTGAGTAATGAGTTTGATTTATATTCTCTAGGTTTAGATTCTAATGTTGCTTTGCAATATTGGGTGATTAGTTCTTCTCCAATCCATATAGTTCCTAAGTAGATTTAGACACTTCAACATGATTTTGAACCTATTATATCTCTATAATGACACTAGAATACTTCTTATGAATAAATGCTCTTGAAGATTTATCATTATGGAGATCCTCTTAAATATTTTCATGCTAAGGAAACAAGAGTAGGAAGATGTTATGATTGCATAATATGAGTTCTTAATTAATAATAGGACACAAGAGCTTGTTCCTCTTTTAGAAGGAAATAATATTTTTAATGCAAATGGGTCTATAGAACCAAGTATAGTTCAAATGGTTAGGATAATAGCATCAAATATGCCTTGTTGCTAAGGTATTCTCTCAAGAGGAGGGAGTTGAATGTTCAAAGATATTTTCTCTAGTTTCTAGGATGGTTTTTTCAAGATAATTATTTATATAATGGTATTATTTAGTTGGAAGGTAAATCATATGGATGTAAGGAGTGCCTTCCAAGATGGACAAATTTAGAATATCTTGTGTAGAAACCACCTAGTTATGAGATTGAGGGTCTAATTCCCTTGGTTTATTAATTGAATAGATATTTTTTTGGGCTTAAGAAAGCATCTCATAATTGGTATGATAATATCCACACATTATTCCGTAGTTATAAATTTTGATGGTGTAAGGATGAAGATGATGTTTATATCAACAATTAGGATGGAAATAACTTGGTGTTTGTTCTCTATGTGGATGATCTTATTACAGGTAACTCTCCTATTTTTATTTAGGATATGAATTCATGGCTTTGTAATTCCTTTGAGATAACAAAATTATAGCTTCTACAATATTTCTTGAGAACTTAGATTGATGAAATAGATCTTAGAACCCAACTATGCATTATATCTTCTTTAGCACTTCAGCATGGGGGATTATAAGTCTGTTTAGATTTATTTTTCTTCAAAATATTTGGGATGATTGTATGAATATTTTTCTATATTCCACTTTATATTGGTCTCTTGTGGGATGCCTCCTTTACCTTACTCACACATAACCTGATATAACCTTTATTGTCAACTATTCATCAATATACATGCAATCCTCCTAGAGAGTTACTAGAACTTGACCTAGAGGATTTTTGATATATCATATATACTTATAATATGGGTATTAATTATTTAGTTGGAACACCTTTAAATATAATAGGTTTTTTAGACATTGATTGGACCAAAAATTTGGATGAGTGATGTTCCACCATAAGCTTTGTACTCTAATGGATTCCAACCCTTTTTCATGGTGTTCTAGATGATAGTATACTATATATTAGTCTTCAACCAAAAATAAATAGTGTACTAGCAATGAGGAAGCTAATAACCTTCAATGGATGCACATAAATTTGGATTAGTTGCACCATCAAGCTTGTTAGCAATCCAATATTTCATTAATAGACCAAGCACTTTGAGATTTGGATTTATTATTTGATATGGATTTATACCCATGGGATGCTTGATCATATTTTTATGCCAATGGTAGAACAAATAGTAGATATCCTAAACAAGGTTATGTTTGAGGTTCCTTTTGTGCACATGCAATAACTCCTTGGTGTAAGAGAGTATCACTTCAGGGGGATGACAAATAACAAATAAGCGTATCTCTATGTCCCTTTTTCATCTCACAAATTTTTTTAATATATAGGTTGATTAAGCTTCATTTGAGGCCATGACTAACATTGTGTTATATTGCATGTATAAGAAATTTTGGCCCTTGTAAACCTTGAAAAACATATGTTTGTAGCATATTATTATTTTAAGCATAAAGGTTAGTTACTTAACCTTGACCATAAGTTAACTTGTATTTAGGTATAAATACCCAACATACCAACCATTTCATTATCAATTAGAGTGTATTCTATTTTCTATGGCAATATTACTTTGTGTCTACATATACACCCATGTATAAAATGCATTGCAATATATGTATTTATTTTTAACAATACTAATTAATATGTTGGTTCCGTTTATTTTTGGAAACTGCTATGAAATACAACTGAATATATTCCACACAAGTGGGAAGTTATGCAAAAATTTATATGAGTACCTTAGCATCATACCTAAGAGGGGTCTCTTTGTTTTTTGGCTAATTGTTCTAGATAGTTCAAAATTTGCTTTGACCTTTTATCTTCTTGTTGCTTGTTGTATTTACTTCAAAAAGACAAGAAGTTGAATCATATCACTCCTAATTGAGGGAGTTCTTAATATAATTTTCTATTTCTTATCCTTGTTCTATCTTGTTAGATTCTTTAAATTGAAGAAGGGTTTACAAATGGTTGTTTTTGTTTGTCAAGCATGCCAATAATTTGGTACCTACAAGATTTCCAATCTTATTGACATCTCAAATTATATATATTTTTTCCTTTTATCCTTGGACTTCACTCTTTTGGAATAATTAACATGCCTACTTTAGCTAACATCAAGAAGTGAAGCAATACTGAATCAACATGACACAAACAATCTACTGAAAAACAGATAAATGCAATAGGAACCCCAAATATTTCCTGTATTATTGTTCCAAAAAAATGCAGTTACGGAGACCCCCATTTACAATTTTGAAATTCCCCTATAATACCATTTATTTCCTTTTCTCGCATAGGACAATTCATTTGAAAATTGAATTTTGTGGGTAAAACTTCTAGGGGTAATAACTCCTCACTCATTGGTCGAATTGGCTATTAGTGCATATTTTCGAAAAGCTCTCGAAAAGAGATACAATGGTGTAGGGGGACATCATACTAATTTTTGTGTGTTTTAACATTTTAAGCTTTCTGGTCCATTTTCTAGAAATTTATTTTTATTTTTCTAAACCTTCCTTTTGTAGATTTTTTTAAACTTCGGTGACTAAAATAAAAATCACAAAAAAATTAAATTTCATAAATAAATGCATGGGTGTGAAGAATGAGCTTCAATGTTTCATCCAAAATAATTTTTATCTCATTCTAAAGTCATTTTGAATTTATAAAATAATTTAAAGTTGGTTTATAAGGATTTTTATAATTTTGGAATTTTCTATTTTTTTCATATTTTGAAGGTAAATCAATTTTCAGGCTTTACATTTGCATTCACAGACAAAAAATAAACTTCCCTTTATGAAAATTACAAATTCATTAAAGGGGGGTCGTTCATACGACATTCCATTGGCCATCATTTTTAGAGAATTATATTGACTTCTCTTTATCAAAATTCTGATTTCAATAAAGACAGGTAATTTACACATTATACCAAAGCCTATTGTTTTAAAGCATTAAATTATTTCTTCTTTTTTAAATTTATGATTTCATTAAAGAGGGATAATTTCTAATGACATTTTAAGGTCATCACATTTATATTTAGCAATGCATATTTATTTCATTTTCAGTCATCAAGCAATAATTAGAGGAATTCAATCACAATTACAATCACTTTCTTTAAGTTTCATGAACAATCATTAGTATAGAATAATAAAATAAACCAACATATACCCCTTGTTAACAATTACTTGAAAATCACCAAGGTATTCCTAGCACTTATTTAACACATCTTCACAAAGATTATTAATACACATGTGCAATTCTTATATAGCGGAACCCTAGAGAAGTTTTCATTTTTAACTTCTTTGCAAGAGAGGGTTTTATGATCAAAATCCTAAGGGTGAGTGTGGTTTTGTATTTGGAAAAAATTACAACTCAAAAAGTAGACATTGCTTTAACGGATCCTATTCCTTATGTGAATATTTAGCTCCTTACTTTCGTTTTACATTCAACCATTTATATCTTGCAATGATGGATACTATTTTGTTACAACTTAAGCTTACTTTCATTATCCATCTGTCATGGTGTACGACTAATAGATTATGATGGTGTCTACATGTTAAAACTTCATTAATTGATGTTAGTTGTCATTGATCCTCTCAAGCAATATCATTTCACATGTGTCATGACATCATTTGGTCGTATTTCTTACCAGTGCTATTCTCCTCGTTATAGTAGTTGGCATATGCTTTCATAGCTATGGTACTCATATATATTTTTGTGTGACTTACCACTTGTGTGGAATGTCTTCAGTTGATTGGAAAGGAAGAATTTAGTTATCCTTTCTATTGGGAATATGAGGTATGCATTATTGTAAAGCATCATAGATATATCTATCTAAAATGGACAATAAGACATGCTACTCATATTTTTGAGATCATACATCATGACATTTATAGACCTATGTGGTATACAATCCATTTTTAGAAATAAGTACTTATTATTATTATTTTAATAAAGATACATTGTTATATACTATTTAAAACAAGGATGAGATCCTTAAGAGATTCAAGGAATTTAAAGCTCCTATAGAAAGTTAGCTAGAGAGGAAGATCGAGTCTTTTAGGTTGGATATGTGAGATGATTACATAAGTAATGTATTTCATGATTTTTTTGACTCTTCATGGGATAGCCTATAAAAGGAATATTCATTATATCCCTAAGCATAATAGAGTGGTTGAATGGAAAAATATGCTAGTCATGGAGGCATGTTGCATGATTTATGGTAAGAGGATGAAGCACAATTTTTAGGGTGAGGCCATCACTTGTATAATATATATCATCAATAGGGTTTATAATAAAGTTTTTTAGTGCATGAAACCTCTTGAGAGGTTTATGGGTGATAATCCTAATATGTCATGATTTAATATATGTAGGTATTCATCATGGTCTTGCATACCTAAATATTAGAAAAAAAGGAGTCATTGAAGAGGTATAGATGAATCTTCATGGGATATTTGTATACCACTTGGGTATATAATCTCTATAATACTTAGAGGCATGAAGTTATTATTTGGATATATATCATTTTTGGTGAGGTTCTTCTAGGGGCTTCTTTTAGTCCATCACTCAATATTTTGATGAAAGACCTCCACATCTCTCTGACTAATATAGAAGAACCTTTAGAGAATCTTGTAAGATCTATTCCTATCATAACACCTCTCTAATATTCTAGTGATAGTATTATACTTATGTTTTTGACACCCCTCATAGGTAGCATCATATATAGTACCTTTAATTTTAAATATAGGGGATTTTGCTTGACACATCAGTTTTGAGTGCTTCATGATGATGTGAGTAATGATTTTGATTTATATTCTCTAGGTTTAGCTTCTAATGTTGCCTTTCCATATTGGGTGATTAGTTCTTCTCCAATACATATAGTTCCTAAGTGGATTCAAACACTTCAACATGATGCTTAACCTATTATATCTCTATAATGACACTAGAATACTTCTTATCAATAAATTCTCTTGAATATTTGTCATTATGAAGATCCTCTTAAATATTCTCATGCTAGGGAAACAAGAGTAGGAAGATGTTATGATTGCATAATATGAGTTCTTAATTAAGAATAGGACACAAGAGCTTGTTCCTATTTTAGAAGGAAATAATATTTTTAATGCAAATGGGTCTATAGAACCAAGTATAGTTCAAATGGTTAGGAGAAATAGCATCATATATGCCTTGTTGCTAAGGTATTCTCTCAAGAGGAGGGAGTTGAATGTTCAAAGATATTTGCTCTAGTTTCTAGGATGGTTTTTTCAAGATAATTATTTATATAATGGTATTGATTGAATAGATATTTTTTTGGGCTTAAGAAAGCATCTCATAATTGGTATGATAAGTTTGAGGGTCTAATTCCCTTGATTTATTGATTGAATAGATATTTTTTTGGGCTTAAGAAAGCATCTCATAATTGTTATGATAATATCCACCCATTATTTCGTAGTTATAAATTTTTATGGTGTAAGGATGAACATGATGTTTATATCAACAATTAGGATGGAAATAACTTGGTGTTTGTTCTCTATGTGGATGATATTATTATAGGTAACTCTCCTATTTTTATTTAGGATATGAATTCATGGCTTTGTAATTCCTTTGAGATAACAAAATTATGGCTTCTACAATATTTCTTGAGAACTTAGATTGATGAAATAAATCTTAGAACCCAACTATGCATTATATCTACTTTAGCACTTCAGCATATGGGATTATAAGTTTGTTTAGATTTATTTTTCTTCAAAATGACAAATTTGGGATGATTGTATGAATATTTTTCTAGATTCCACTTTATATTGGTCTCTTGTGGGATGCCTCCTTTACCTTACTCACACATAACCTGATATAGCCTTTATCGTCAACTATTCATCAATATACATGCAATCCTCCTAGAGAGTTACTAGAACTTAACCTAGAGGATTTTTACATATATCATATGTACTTATAATATCGGTATTAATTATTTAGTTACAACACCTTTAAATATAATAGGTTTTTTAGACACTGATTGGACCAACAATTTGGATGAGTGATGTTCCACCGTAAGCTTTGTATTCTAATGGATTACAACCCTTTTTCATGGTTTTCTAGATGATAGTATACTATATATTAGTCTTCAACCAAAACTAAATAGTGTACTAGCAATGGGGAAGCTAATAACCTTCAATGGATGCACATAAATTTGGATTAGTTGCACCATCAAGCTTGTTAGCAATCCAATATTTCATTAATAGACCAAGCACTTTGAGATTTGGATTTATTATTTGAGATGGATTTATACCCATGGGATGCTTGATCATATTTTTATGCCAATGGTAGAACAAATAGTAGATATCCTAACCAAGGTTATGTTTGAGGTTCCTTTTGTGCACATGCAATAACTACTTGGTGTAAGAGAGTATCACTTCATGGGGATGACAAATAACAAATAAGCGTATCTCTATGTCCCTTTTTCATCTCACAATTTTTTTTTAATATATAGGTTTATTAAGATTCATTTGAAACCATGACTAACATTGTGTTATATTGCATGTATAAGACATTTTGGCCCTTGTAAACCTTGAAAAACATATGTTTGTAGCATATTATTATTTTAAGCATAAAGGTTAGTTACTTAACCTTGACCATAAGTTAACTTGTATTTAGGTATAAATACCCAACATACCAACCATTTCATTATCAATTAGAGTGCATTCTATTTTGTATGGAAATATTACTTTGTGTCTACATATACACCCATGTATCAAATGCATTGCAATATATGTATTTATTTTTAACAATACTACGTAATATGCTGGTTCCATTTATTTTTTGAAACTGCTATGAAATACAACTGAAGATATTCCACACAAGTGGGAAGTTATGCAAAAATATATATGAGTACCTTAGCATTATACCTAAGATGGGTCTCTTTGTTTTTTGGCTACTTTCTCTAGATAGTTCAAAATTTGCTTTGACCTTTTATCTTCTTGTTTCTTGTTGTATTTACTTCAAAAATAAGAAGACAAGAAGTTGAATCATCTCACTCCTAATTGAGGGAGTTCTTAATATCTTTTTCTATTTCTTATCCTTGTTCTATCTTGTTATATTCTATAAATTGAAGAAGGGTTTACAAATGGTTGTTTTTGTTGGTCAAGCATACCAATAATTTGGTACCTACAAGCTTTCCAATCTTATTGAAATCTCAAATTATATCCTTTTTTTTCTTTTATCCTTGGACTTCACTCTTTTGGAATAATTTTGGAATAATTAACATGGCTAGTTTAGCTAACATTAAGAAGTGAAGCAGTACTGAATCAACATGACACAAACAATCTACTAAAAAACAGATAAATGCAATAGGAACACCAAATATTTCCTATATCATTGTTCCAAAAAAAAGCAGTTACAGAGACCCTCCTTTACAATTTTGAAATTCCATTATAATACCATTTTTTTCCTTTTCCCGCCTAGGACAATTCATTTGAAATTTGAATTTTTGGGGTAAAACTTCTAGGGGTAATAACTTCTCACTCGTTGGTCAAATTGGCTATTAGTGCATATTTTCGAAAATCTCTCGAAAAGAGCTACAATTGTGTAGGGTGACATCATAAAAATTGAAGTGTGTTTTAAAATTTTCAGCTTTCTAGTTCATTTTCAATAGTTTTATTTTTATTTTTCTAACCCTTCATTCTATAAAATTTTTTAAACTTCGGTGACTAAAATAAAAATTAAATTTCATAAATAAATGCATGGGTGTGAAGAATGAGCTTCAATGTTTCATCCAAAACAATTTTTATCTCATTTAAAGTCATTTTGAATTTATAAAAATTATTTAAAGTTGTTTTATAAGGATTTTTATAATTTTGGAATTTTCCATTTTTTTTCATATTTTGAAGGTAAATCGATTTTCAGACTTTACATTTGCATTTACAGATAAAAAATGAACTTCCCTTTATGAAAATTACAAATTCATTAAAGGGGGGTAGTTCATACGACATTCAATTGGCCATCATTTTTAGAGCATTATATTGGCTTCTCTTTATGAAAATTCTGATTTCAATAAAGAGAGGTAATTTACACATTATACCAAAGGCTATTGTTTTAAAGCATTAAATTATTTCTTCTTTCTGAAAATTATGATTTCATTAAATGGATAATTTATAATGACATTTTAAGGTCATCACATTTATATTTAGCAATGCATATTTATTTCATTTTTAGTCATCAAGCAATAATTAGAGGAATTCAATCACATTTACAATCACTTTCTTTAAGTTTCATGAACAATCATTAGTATAGAATAATAAAATAAACCAACATATACCCCTTGTTAACAGTTACTTGAAAATCACTAAGGTATTCCTAGCACCTATTTAACACATATTCACAAATATTATTAATACACATGTGCAATGCTTATATAGCGGAACCCTAGAGAAGTTTTTGTTTTTAACTTCTTTGCAAGAGAGGGTTTTATGATCAAAATCCTAAGGGTGAGTGTGGTTTTGTATTTGGGAAAAATTACCCCTCAAAAAGTAGACATTGCTTTAACGAATCCTATTCCTTATGTGAATATTTAGCTCCTTACCTTCCTTTTACATTCAACCATTTATATCTTGCAATGATGGATACTATTTTGTTACAACTCAAGCTTACTTTCATTATCCATCTGTCATGGTGTACGACTAATAGATTGTTATGGTGTCTACATGTTAAACCTTCATTGATTGATGTTAGTTGTCATTGATCCTCTCAAGCAATATCATTTCACATGTGTCATGACATCATTTGGTTGTATTTCATACCAATGCTATTCTCCTCGTGATAGTAGTTGGCATATGCTTTCATAGCTATGGTACTCATATATATTTTTGCATGACTTACCACTTGTGTGGAATGTCTTCAGTTGATTGTAAAGGAAGAATTTAGTTATCCTTTCTATTGGGCATATGAGGTATGCATTATTGGAAAGCATCATAGATATATCTTTCTAAAATGGACAATAATACATGCTACTCATATTTTTGAGATCATACATCATGACATATATAGAACTATGTGGTATACAATCCATTTTTAGAAATAAGTACTTATTATTATTATTTTAATAAAGATACATTGTTATATACTATTTAAAACAAGGATGAGATCCTTAAGAGATTCAAGGAATTTAAAGCTCCTATAGAAAGTTAGCTAGAGAGGAAGATCGAGTCTTTTAGGTTGGATATGTGAGATGATTACATAAGTAATGTATTTCATGATTTTTTTGACTCTTCATGGGATAGCCTATAAAAGGAATATTCATTATATCCCTAAGCATAATAGAGTGGTTGAATGGAAAAATATGCTAGTCATGGAGGTATGTTGCATGATTTACGGTAAGAGGATGGAGAAATATTTTTAGGGTGAGGCCATCACTTGTATAGTATATATCATCAATAGGGTTTATAATAAAGTTTTTTAGGGCATGAAACCTCTTGAGAGGTTGATGGGTGATATTCCTAATGTGTCATGATTTAATATATGTAGGTATTCATCATGGTATTGCATACCTAAATATTAGAAAAAAAGGCGTCATTGAAGAGGTATAGATGAATCTTCATGGGATATTTGTATACCACTTGGGTATATAATCTCTATAATACTTAGAGGCATGAAGTTCTTATTTGGATATATATCATTTTTGGTGAGGTTCTTCTAGGGGTTTCTTCTAGTCCATCACTCAATATTTTGATGAAAGACCTCCACATCTCTCTGACTAATATAGAAGAACCTTTAGAGACTCTTGTAGGATCTATTCCTATCATAACACCTTTCTAATATACTAGTGATAGTATTATGCTTATGTATTTGACACCCCTCATAGGTAGCATCATATATAGTACCTTTAATTTTAAATATAGGGGATTTTGAACTTGACACATCAGTTTTGAGTGCTTCATGATGATGTGAGTAATGAGTTTGATTTATATTCTCTAGGTTAAGCTTCTAATGTTTTTTTTTGAAAAAATGAAAACTTGTATTAAAACAAAAACCAGATACAAGCGGGAGAGAACACATCCCGAGCCAGATCCAAGAGAAACACAACAAGATAAGCGCACAAAGGCAACACTAGCAGCCACAAGGAACAGATAACGGACGATGCGAAAAGGCGACATGTCATGAAAACGCGACATGTCACGAAATCGCGATAGGAAAACCCATCACGGCCACTTCGGCGCCAACAGTCGCGATAACGCGACATGTCACGAAATCACGACAGGAAGGGCCCTCGACAGCCAACCGCAGAAAGCGTCACGAAAACGCGACGAAAACACTAAACAGCAGTCATGCCGCAAAAGGGTCGCGATATCGCGACAAAAAACCAGCCAGTCGCAAAAGAGCCCAACATGCCGCGAAATCGCGACAAAAAAGCCAAGCTGCATCCAATTAGTCAACCTGTTGCGAAAACGCGGCACAATACCACCTTTGAGCAGCATCTTCAAGAGAGGCACAATATCGCTAGCAAAGCCCAGCAAAAGCCACGACAACACAACATGGCGCGATATCGCACAAGAAATTCGCCAGAGTCCAGGAAGGCACAACCTGTCGCGAAATCGTGACAAAAACCAACTCGTTGCCGCGACAGCGCTACAGGTCGCGATATCGCGACAATTTTCCACCCGGCCGCCTAAGTGCCAAACGTGTCGCGAAATCGCGACAGGAAAACCATGCAGCTTCCAAATCTCAAACTTGTCACGAAAACATGATGGAATATTTACTTTGCTTTTCAACTTCATGAAGGGAACGAGAGCGCGGCAAGAACACCAATCGGACCAAGAAAGCGGGACCTATCATGATATTGTGACATGTCGGGAATCGCGTATCGTGGAATCGTGACATGTCGCGATATCGCGACATGTCACGGAATCACGACACGCGATATCGCGACATGTCGTGATATCGCGACATGTCACGATGTCGCGACAGAAACCCACCAGATGCCGCGGAGGCTCAACCTGTCATGATATCGCGACAGCAACCAGCCAAAGGCCGCGACAGCACTACATGTCGCGATATCGCGACAAAAATGACCCTTAGCAAAAAAAACTTTGCACATTATTTCAAAAATTGTTCAAGACCTTGTCTGATCTCGGCATCCTCCACAGACATATTGCTATGTAGATGAATCCCAACCTCTCTCTCAACACCAATCTTAGCAAGGAAATCAGCCGCTTTATTGAGAGATCTACTAGCATAAACAGGTATCACATCCTCAACTTCCTTCCAAAGCTCTAAAATTTGGGAAACCAAAATCCGGAGCCTCCAAGATTTTAAGGCAAAGTTCCTCAAGCAATAAAGAGCACCAACCAAGATTTGGGAATCAGACTCAATGATTATCTTTCTGTGACCTTGTTTGACGGCCCAGATGGAGGCAGATTTAATAGCAAAGGCCTCAGCTTCATTGTTTATGGCATATCCCAGACCTTGTAATTCCCAATAGAGCATAGTCCCAGCATGATCACGGCAGATAACTCCACTACCAGCATTACCCGGATTACCTTTTGCAGCTCCATCAGTATTGATTTTGACCCAGCCTTCTGGGGGAGGTTTCCAACAACTTCTTACCTGTCTCTCAAGATCAGCAACTCTCCCTTTCAAAGGCTTAGAAGCTGGCTGATTTTCCTCCTCAGCATAGATGGCAACGGTTTCCACAACTTTGCTCCAGATGACCCGCCATATCCCATCCACCGAAGAGAAGGTTTCACGAAAAATACGAGCATTTCTTTCCAACCAAACCTGCCACCAAATAAAAAGTAAACCGAGCTCCCAGCCAGTACGAAGAGCTTTAGATATAAATCTACCTCTCTTCCAGCTTTCCCATAAATTGGTCTAGGACAAGTCTCCAAGCGCCTGAAGTTTAAAGTGGGAGAACCAACGGTGCCAAATCCGCTGTGTGAAAGGACAATCAAACGGAAGATGATCCACAGCTTTCCTCATTCCTATAACACAAAACACACTCGGGAAGGGCCAATGATGCCTCTAATTCGGAGGTTGTCAAAGGTCAAGATACCATTATGCATCACCGCCGGGCAAAGAAGTTCACTTTCGGCCAGCCCTTGGGATGCCATATCTTCCTCCATTCATGAACAGGAAAAGAGTGTGGGGGGGCTCAGGAAGGATCGAAGCATAGCCCTCCTTCACAGAATAAACCCCAAGGTTCCCAAAGCCCCAGGCAAGATCATCCTCATCATCTCTCCCAGTAAGAAACCTTTCTGCCAAAATTTTTTCCAGAGTTGGAGCCTGCTCCGGAGGGATTGGAATAGGCCATTCACCCAGTCGCTTAAAATTTTGAACCTTATACTCCCCCAATTGGCTGGTATTGAAGTAGCTCTCAATATTAATCCAACCCTTATCTTCAAGATCTAATTTTAACGGATGCAAATCAGGAAACACAGCAAGGATAGGAGGATGCTGATCCCAAGAGTCAGTCCAAAACCGGGCTTCTCCCCTCTCCCAACTTTCCAGAACAATTTATCTTTAATAATGCGAGATCCAAGCTTGAGCGCCTGCCACACAAGAGATCCATTACCCTCCAAAGGATAACGGCCCAAGTCATTGGGATGAACAAGACCCAAGTATTTACTAGAAAGGATTCTGCTGCAGAGGGACGAAGGCTGGGAAATCCACCTCCAATACAATTTCCCAGCCAGGGCCCGATTGTTAAACTTGGAGCTTCTCAAGCCCAGCCCACCTTTTTCCTTGGGCTGGGTGACCTTATCCCAACCAACCAAGGCCCATTTCCTCTCTCCATTGGCACCTTCCCAGAGAAAACTTCTAGCCGCTTTGTCCAACTCTTTCCAAATTGAAGGAGGGGCGGCCAGAATAGAGAATTTGTAAATAGGCATGGCCTGAATAATAGACTTCAGGAAAGTTAGTCGGCCCCCATAGCTTAACCATCTATGAGACCAGTGATTCATTCTCTCTTTGATGCCATCCAAAAGGTCCTTCCAGAAATCAGCTTTCAGTTTTTTGCAATACAGAGGAACCCCCAAATAAACAACAGGAAGGGAGGTCCTAGTAAAACCCAGGATCTCCATAACTCTCTCTTGTGACCTTTGATCAAGGTTGAAGAAGACCACTTTTGATTTTGATTCATTGATGACTTGATTAGAAGCCCGGAGGTAGATGTTAAGAGAATTTTTGATTCCTCTTGCTTCCTTGAGGCTGGCAACTCCCACCAAGCCCGTATCATCCACAAACTATAAATGAGTCAAAAATTCAGCCTCGATTTTAATTCCTGTAATCTGTCCTTGACGTCTTCTTCTCAGGAGGAGTCTGCCTAAACCTTCAGCCAAGATGAGAAAGAGATATGGAGAGAAGGGATCTTCTTGACGGAGACCCCGAGAGGATCCAAAAGGTGGCGAGGGAAGCCCCTTAATTAAAACAGAGTAGGAAGGCGTAGAAATACAACTCATGACCCAGGCAATCCAGTCTTGAGAAAAACCAAAGGCTGCCAACATCTTGACCAAGAAGCCCCACTCTACTCTGTCATAAGCCTTAGACATATCCAGTTTGATGAACATTCCCTTGTTACCTAAATTATGCATAGAATGGATAGCCTCCTGAGCCAAGATCACTCCATCCAAGATCTGTCTTCCTTCAACAAAACCCCCTTGCTCAGGGGAAATTATATTCTGAAGAAGGGGTTTTAGTCTTTCAGCCATAATTTTAGTGATAATTTTGTAGATCACATTACATAATGCAATAGGTCTGAAATCGGAAATGTGAGCCCCCCCCTATCCTTTAGGAATTAAAGTGATAAAGGTGTGATTAAGAGCCCTGAGCATTCTTTTGTTAATTCGGGATTCCTCAATGACAGCCAACACATCCTCCTCCAAGATATCCCAGAAGGCCTGAAAGAACTCAATAGGGAAACCGTCCGGACCAGGCGATTTTCCAGTGCACATCCCAAAGACCACCTTCTTGAGTTCATCACGATCAATGGGCTTAAGAAGGGCCTGATTCTCTTCATGTGAAATAATAGAGGGAATTCCCTCAATGACTTCATTTTGGGCTTCCTCATCATGCTGCATACTTTCCTTGAAGAGGTTTGAGAAGTACTCCACAGAGAGGGAATGCATATCAGGGAGAGTGTCAAAAGAGTTTCCAATTTCATCTTGAAGGAACTCCATGTTATTCAATTGCCTTATAGCACAGGCAGAGCGATGGAAAAATTTAGTATTTCTGTCTCCTTCTAATAGCCAAGTATTTCTTGCTCTCTGTCTCTAGTAGATCTCTTCTTGATTATCAATGTCCTCAACTGCTTTG
Source organism: Wollemia nobilis (assembly GCA_028583015.1). Lineage (NCBI taxonomy): Eukaryota > Viridiplantae > Streptophyta > Pinopsida > Araucariales > Araucariaceae > Wollemia > Wollemia nobilis. Next base: position 4,102,341 of record JAQPPZ010016984.1, read on the forward strand.
CGTAAAGCGTCATCCTCAAATTTAAGATGCTCAGAAATAATTCCTTCTCTGAATTGTTTTTGCACCTCATTCCATCTCGTCCAAGCAAGGGAGCCCGTTGGAGCTGGAAATCAGATTTGTTAGTTTGCTTCCACTTTTTTAGTTTACTCTTAACAAAGAGAAGTTGTTTATGAAATTTGAACATAGCTGTTCCAAAAGGGAGACGACCTTCTTCCCACCACTATGGAATTTTCCTTCGTAGGTCCTCTTTTTGCAACCAAAAATTTTCAAATTTAAAAGGTTTGTAATACTTCCCTGACATAGTCCCTCCCTCCAGCAAAATGGGAGAGTGATCGGAGAGCTGGCCCTCCAAAATCCTGGAATTTGATATTCCATCTAACATAAGCTTCCTCCGAGACAAAAAACCTGTCAAGCTTAACCCTCCTACTGTATGGCTCTCTTCTCTTATTAGTCCAGGTAAAGTTTGTACCAGGGCCTTTGATATCAACAAGGTTAAAGGCCTGGACTTGGGCAATAAACAACCGGTCCCCTGTATCCAGAACAGGGATGCCACCTTCCTGATCTCTAGAGGATAATTTAGCATTGAAGTCCCCAGCAATAATCCAATCAAAATATTCCCGAGAGGACCTCATGTTTTGAACAGATTTCCATTGAAACCGCTGACCATCAGTGTTCTGAGCCCCATAGAAATTTTTAATTAAGACTTGTTCAGCTGTAACTATATTCTTAAAAAGAGATGTTAGGACCCCTCTCCAGGCTATATGTTCTATTGCTATCCACGCCAAAGGATTCCAAAGAGTAGCAATCCCTCCCGAGGCACCAAGAGCAGCCACTGCCATATGGCCAGCACCCCTCCAGATTCGGCTGACAGTTTTACTCATAAGGTCTAATGACATTTTTGTCTCCTGAATGAGCAGAAAGTCTGTTTTACTTCTTTCTAAAAGTATTTGAACAGCAGATTGATGGGTTCTACTGTTTAAACCCCTCACATTCCAAGATTGAATAATCATTGGAAACCTTGGGAGCAATACAAATCAATTGTTCTCGCCAATCCTCCATTGATTAGCTTATCCCCTTGCACTGCAATTAGATCCTTATTGGATTTCCTGCCCACCCCTTGGGAATTACTATTTTTTGACCTCTTCTCCACCTGGGAAATTCCAAGAGCTGGTCTTTCTCTGAGCTTTTCTGTAATTCCCATGGTAACATCTTTAATAACGGGCTGAACTGGGGAGTGGATTACCAGAGTCCCGGTGTTTTCTTGCTACAAAGTCTCAGAGGAGTCAATCACCTATTCAAGGACAGGGGTTGCTGAAGGAGGAGCATGAGTAAGGATGATATTATCCTCAAGGATCCCATCTGCTCCTTCCATAGGTTGGTCTTCTTGATCCACAAGAGATTTGAAGATTTCATACCGGTTGGTTGGCTTGGGAAGAGCTTGCTCCTTACCATTTCTCTTTTTGTTTCTTGGGAAGAGATATCCTAACCAAGGTTATGTTTGAGGTTCCTTTTGTGCACATGCAATAACTACTTGGTGTAAGAGAGTATCACTTCATGGGGATGACAAATAACAAATAAGCGTATCTCTATGTCCCTTTTTCATCTCACAAATTTTTTTAATATATAGGTTTATTAAGATTCATTTGAAACCATGACTAACATTGTGTTATATTGCATGTATAAGACATTTTGGCCCTTGTAAACCTTGAAAAACATATGTTTGTAGCATATTATTATTTTAAGCATAAAGGTTAGTTACTTAACCTTGACCATAAGTTAACTTGTATTTAGGTATAAATACCCAACATACCAACCATTTCATTATCAATTAGAGTGCATTCTATTTTGTATGGAAATATTACTTTGTGTCTACATATACACCCATGTATCAAATGCATTGCAATATATGTATTTATTTTTAACAATACTAAGTAATATGCTGGTTCCATTTATTTTTTGAAACTGCTATGAAATACAACTGAAGATATTCCACACAAGTGGGAAGTTATGCAAAAATATATATGAGTACCTTAGCATTATACCTAAGATGGGTCTCTTTGTTTTTTGGCTACTTTCTCTAGATAGTTCAAAATTTGCTTTGACCTTTTATCTTCTTGTTTCTTGTTGTATTTACTTCAAAAATAAGAAGACAAGAAGTTGAATCATCTCACTCCTAATTGAGGGAGTTCTTAATATCTTTTTCTATTTCATATCCTTGTTCTATCTTGTTATATTCTATAAATTGAAGAAGGGTTTACAAATGGTTGTTTTTTTTGGTCAAGCATACCAATAATTTGGTACCTACAAGCTTTCCAATCTTACTGAAATCTCAAATTATATCTTTTTTTCTTTTATCCTTGGACTTCACTCTTTTGGAATAATTTTGGAATAATTAACATGGCTAGTTTAGCTAACATCAAGAAGTGAAGCAGTACTGAATCAACATGACACAAACAATCTACTAAAAAACAGATAAATGCAATAGGAACACCAAATATTTCCTATATCATTGTTCCAAAAAAAAGCAGTTACAGAGACCCCCCTTTACAATTTTGAAATTCCCTTATAATACCATTTTTTTCCTTTTCCCGCCTAGGACAATTCATTTGAAATTTGAATTTTTGGGGTAAAACTTCTAGGGGTAATAACTTCTCATTCGTTGGTCAAATTGGCTATTAGTGCATATTTTCGAAAATCTCTCGAAAAGAGCTACAATTGTGTAGGGTGACATCATAAAAATTGAAGTGTGTTTTAAAATTTTCAGCTTTCTAGTCCATTTTCAATAATTTTATTTTTATTTTTCTAACCCTTCCTTCTGTAGATTTTTTTAAAATTCGGTGACTAAAATAAAAAATCACAAAAAAATTAAATTTCATAAATAAATGCATGGGTGTGAAGAATGAGCTTCAATGTTTCATCCAAAACAATTTTTATCTCATTTAAAGTCATTTTGAATTTATAAAAATTATTTAAAGTTGTTTTATAAGGATTTTTATAATTTTGGAATTTTCCATTTTTTTTCATATTTTGAAGGTAAATCGATTTTCAGACTTTACATTTGCATTTACAGATAAAAAATGAACTTCCCTTTATGAAAATTACAAATTCATTAAAGGGGGGTAGTTCATACGACATTCAATTGGCCATCATTTTTAGAGCATTATATTGGCTTCTCTTTATGAAAATTCTGATTTCAATAAAGAGAGGTAATTTACACATTATACCAAAGGCTATTGTTTTAAAGCATTAAATTATTTCTTCTTTCTGAAATTTATGATTTCATTAAATAGATAATTTCTAATGACATTTTAAGGTCATCACATTTATATTTACCAATGCATATTTATTTCATTTTTAGTCATCAAGCAATAATTAGAGGAATTCAATCACATTTACAATCACTTTCTTTAAGTTTCATGAACAATCATTAGTATAGAATAATAAAATAAACCAACATATACCCCTTGTTAACAGTTACTTGCAAATCACTAAGGTATTCCTAGCACCTATTTAACACATATTCACAAATATTATTAATACACATGTGCAATGCTTATATAGCGGAACCCTAGAGAAGTTTTCGTTTTTAACTTCTTTGCAAGAGAGGGTTTTATGATCAAAATCCTAAGGGTGAGTGTGGTTTTGTATTTGGGAAAAATTACCACTCAAAAAGTAGACATTGCTTTAACGAATCCTATTCCTTATGTGAATATTTAGCTCCTTACCTTCCTTTTACATTCAACCATTTATATCTTGCAATGATGGATACTATTTTGTTACAACTCAAGCTTACTTTCATTATCCATCTGTCATGGTGTACGACTAATATATTGTTATGGTGTCTACATGTTAAACCTTCATTGATTGATGTTAGTTGTCATTGATCCTCTCAAGCAATATCATTTCACATGTGTCATGACATCATTTGGTTGTATTTCATACCGATGCTATTCTCCTTGTGATAGTAGTTGGCATATGCTTTTATAGCTAAGGCACTCATATATATTTTTGCATGACTTACCACTTGTGTGGAATGTCTTCGATTGATTGTAAAGGAAGAATTTAGTTATCCTTTCTATTGGGCATATGAGGTATGCATTATTGGAAAGCATCATAGATATATCTTTCTAAAATGGACAATAAGACATGCTACTCATATTTTTGAGATCATACATCATGACATATATAGACCTATGTGGTATACAATCCATTTTTAGAAATAAGTACTTATTATTATTATTTTAATAAAGATACATTATTATATACTATTTAAAACAAGGATGAGATCCTTAAGAGATTCAAGGAATTTAAAGCTCCTATAGAAAGTTAGCTAGAGAGGAAGATCGAGTCTTTTAGGTTGGATATGTGAGATGATTACATAAGTAATGTATTTCATGATTTTTTTGACTCTTCATGGGATAGCCTATAAAAGGAATATTCATTATATCCCTAAGCATAATAGAGTGGTTGAATGGAAAAATATGCTAGTCATGGAGGCATGTTGCATGATTTACGGTAAGAGGATGGAGAAATATTTTTAGGGTGAGGCCATCACTTGTATAGTATATATCATCAATAGGGTTTATAATAAAGTTTTTTAGGGCATGAAACCTCTTGAGAGGTTGATGGGTGATATTCCTAATGTGTCATGATTTAATATATGTAGGTATTCATCATGGTATTGCATACCTAAATATTAGAAAAAAAGGTGTCATTGAAGAGGTATAGATGAATCTTCATGGGATATTTGTATACCACTTGGGTATATAATCTCTATAATACTTAGAGGCATGAAGTTCTTATTTGGATATATATCATTTTTGGTGAGGTTCTTCTAGGGGTTTCTTCTAGTCCATCACTCAAGATTTTGATGAAAGACCTCCACATCTCTCTGACTAATATAGAAGAACCTTTAGAGACTCTTGTAGGATCTATTCCTATCATAAAACCTTTCTAATATACTAGTAATAGTATTATGCTTATGTATTTGACACCCCTCATAGGTAGCATCATATATAGTACCTTTAATTTTAAATATAGGGGATTTTGAACTTGACACATCAGTTTTGAGTGCTTCATGATGATGTGAGTAATGAGTTTGATTTATATTCTCTAGGTTAAGCTTCTAATGTTGCTTTGCCATATTGGGTGATCAGTTCTTCTCCAATCCATATAGTTCCTAAGTGGATTCAGACACTTCAACATGATGCTTAACCTATTATATCTCTATAATGACACTAGAATACTTCTTATGAATAAATGATATTGAAGATTTATCATTATGGAGATCATCTTAAACATTCTCATGCTAAGGAAACAAGAGTAGGAAGATGTTATGATTGCATAATATGAGTTCTTAATTAAGAATAGGACACAAAAGCTTGTTCCTATTTTAGAAGGAAATAATATTTTTAATGCAAATGGGTCTATAAAACCAAGTATAGTTCAAATGGTTAGGATAAATAGCATCAGATATGCCTTGTTGCTAAGGTATTATCTCAAGAGGAGGGAGTTGAATGTTCAAAGATATTTGCTCTAGTTTCTAGGATGGTTTTTTCAAGATAATTATTTATATAATGGTATTATTTAGTTGGAAGGTAAATCATATGGATGTAAGGAGTGCCTTCTAATATGGACAAATTTAGAATATCTTTGTGTAGAAACCACCTAGTTATGAGCTTGAGGGTCTAATTCCCTTGGTTTATTAATTGAATAGATATTTTTTTGGGCTTAAGAAAGCATCTCATAATTGTTATGATAATATCCACCCATTATTCCGTAGTTATAAATTTTGATGGTGTAAGGATGAACATGATGTTTATATAAACAATTAGGGTGGAAATAACTTGGTGTTTTTTCTCTATGTGGATGATCTTATTACAGGTAACTCTCCTATTTTTATTTAGGATATGAATTCATGGCTTTGTAATTCCTTTGAGATAACAAAATTATGGCTTCTACAATATTTCTTGGGAACTTAGATTGTTGAAATAGATCTTAGAACCCAACGATCCATTATATCTTCTTTAGCACTTTAGCATGGGGGATTATAAGTCTGTTTAGATTTCTTTTTCTTCAAAATGAAAGATTTGGGATGATTGTATGAATATTTTTCTAGATTCTACTTTATATTAGTCTCTTGTGGGATACCTCCTTTACCTTACTCACACATAACCTGATATAGCCTTTATTGTCAAATATTCATCAATATACATGCAATCCTCCTAGAGAGTTACTAGAACTTGACCTAGAGGATTTTTAGATATATCATATATACTTATAATATGGGTATTAATTATTTAGTTGGAACACCTTTAAATATAATAGGTTTTTTAGACACTGATTGGACCAACAATTTGGATGAGTGATGTTCCACCATAAGCTTTGTATTCTAATGGATTCCAACCCTTTTTCATGGTGTTCTAGATGATAGTATACTATATATTAGTCTTCAACCAAAACTAAATAGTGTACTAGCAATGAGGACGCTAATAACCTTCAATGGATGCACATAAATTTGGATTAGTTGCACCATCAAGCTTGTTAGCAATCCAATATTTCATTAATAGACCAAGCACTTTGAGATTTGGATTTATTATTTGAGATGGATTTATACCCATGGGATGCTTGATCATATTTTTATGCCAATGGTAGAACAAATAGTAGATATCCTAACCAAGGTTATGTTTGAGGTTCCTTTTGTGCACATGCAATAAATACTTGGTGTAAGAGAGTATCACTTCAGGGGGATGACAAATAACAAATAAGCATATCTCTATGTCCCTTTTTCATCTCACAAATTTTTTTAATATATAGGTTGATTAAGCTTCATTTGAGGCCATGACTAACATTGTGTTATATTGCATGTATAAGACATTTTGGCCCTTGTAAACCTTGAAAAACATATGTTTGTAGCATATTATTATTTTAAGCATAAAGGTTAGTTACTTAACCTTGACCATAAGTTAACTTGTATTTAGGTATAAATACCCAACATACCAACCATTTAATTATCAATTAGAGTGTATTCTATTTTGTATGGAAATATTACTTTGTGTCTACATATACACCCATGTATAAAATGCATTGCAATATATGTATTTATTTTTAACAATACTAATTAATATGTTGGTTCCGTTTATTTTTGGAAACTGCTATGAAATACAACTGAATATATTCCACACAAGAGGGAAGTTATGCAAAAATATATATGAGTACCTTAGCATTATACCTAAGAGGGGTCTCTTTGTTTTTTGGCTACTTTCTCTAGATAGTTTAAAATTTGCTTTGACCTTTTATCTTCTTGTTTCTTGTTGTATTTACTTCAAAAATAAGAAGACAAGAAGTTGAATCATATCACTCCTAATTGAGGGAGTTCTTAATAGATTTTTCTATTTCTTATCCTTGTTCTATCTTGTTATATTCTATAAATTGAAGAAGGGTTTACAAATGGTTGTTTTTGTTGGTCAAGCATACCAATAATTTGGTACCTACAAGCTTTCCAATCTTATTGAAATCTCAAATTATATCTTTTTTTCTTTTATCCTTGGACTTCACTCTTTTGGAATAATTTTGGAATAATTAACATGGCTAGTTTAGCTAACATCAAGAAGTGAAGCAGTACTGAATCAACATGACACAAACAATCTACTGAAAAACAGATAAATGCAATAGGAACACCAAATATTTCCTATATTATTGTTCCAAAAAAATACAATTACAGAGTCCCCCCTTTACAATTTTGAAATTCCCTTATAATACCATTTTTTTCCTTTTCTTGCCTAGGAAAATTCATTTGAAATTTTAATTTTAGGTGTAAAACTTCTAGGGGTAATAACTTCTCATTCGTTGGTCAAATTGGCTATTAGTGCATATTTTTGGAAAGCTCTCGAAAAGAGCTACAATGATGTAGGGTGACATCATACAAATTATAGTGTGTTTTAAAATTTTTAGCTTTCTGGTCCATTTTCCAAAATTTTATTTTTATTTTTCTAACCTTTCCTTTTGTAGATTTTTTAAAACTTCGGTGACTAAAATAAAAATCACAAAAAAATTAAATTTCATAAATAAATGCATGGGTGTGAAGAATGAGCTTCAATGTTTCATCCAAAACAATTTTTATCTCATTTAAAGTCATTTTGAATTTATAAAAATTATTTAAAGTTGTTGTTTTGTAAGGATTTTTATAATTTTGGAATTTTCCATTTTTTTTCATATTTTGAAGGTAAATCGATTTTCAGGCTTTACATTTGCATTCATAGAAAAAAAATGAACTTCCATTTATGAAAATTACAAATTCATTAAGGGGGGTAGTTCATACGACATTCATTTGGCCATCATTTTCAGAGCATTATATTGGCTTCTCTTTATGAAATTTATGATTTCAATAAAGAGAGGTAATTTACACATTATACCAAAGGCTATTGTTTTAAGCATTAAATTATTTCTTCTTTCTAAAATTTATGATTTCATTAAAGGGATAAATTCTAATGACATTTTAAGGTGATCACATTTATATTTAGCAATGCATATTTATTTCATTTTTAGTCATCAAGCAATAATTAGAGGAATTCAATCACATTTACAATCACTTTCTTTAAGTTTCATGAACAATCATTAGTATAGAATAATAAAATAAACCAACATATACCCCTTGTTAATAGTTACTTGCAAATCACTAAGGTATTCCTAGCACCTAATTAACACATCTTCACAAATATTATTAATACACATGTGCAATGCTTATATAGCGGAACCCTAGAGAAGTTTTCATTTTTAACTTCTTTGCAAGAGAGGGTTTTATGATCAAAATCCTAAGGGTGAGTGTGGTTTTATATTTGGGAAAAATTACCACTCAAAAAGTAGACATTGCTTTAACGGATCCTATTCCTTATGTGAAGATTTAGCTCCTTACCTTCCTTTTACATTCAACCATTTATATCTTGCAATGATGGATACTATTTTGTTACAACTCAAGCTTACTTTCATTATCCATCTGTCATGGTGTACGACTAATAGATTGTGATGGTGTCTACATGTTAAACCTTCATTGATTGATGTTAGTTGTCATTGATCCTCTCAAGCAATATTATTTCACATGTGTCATGACATCATTTGGTCGTATTTCTTACCAGTGCTATTCTCCTTGTGATAGTAGTTGGCATCTACTTTCATAGCTAAGGTACTCATATATTTTTGCATGACTTACCACTTGTGTGGAATGTCTTTAGTTGATTGTAAAGGAATAATTTAATTATCCTTTCTATTGGGCTAGAGATTCATGAAAAAGTAATGGGGATTGGGGCACATGCTATTTGATACAATAGAATGGGTAAAAATGAAATACTAATGGTGTAGAAAGATAAATGATAAGCATGTATGGAAAGGAGTGTAAAGTATATTTTGAGAGGCAAAGTAAGAGTCATGGAGGAATGTAGAGATATGGGAGAGGAATATGGTGTGATTAGTTTATATTGGTGAAATTATGGAAGCATCATACCTAAGAGGGGCCTCTTTGTTTTTTGGCTACTTTCTATAGTTAGTTCAACATTTGCTTTGACCTTTTATATTCATGTTTCTTGTTGTATTTACTTCAAAAAATAAGAATACAAGAAGTTGAAACATCTCACTCCCAATTGAGGGAGTTATTAATATATTTTTCTATTTCTTATCCTTGTTCTATCTTCGTAGATTCTATAAATTGAAGAAGGGTCTACAAATGGTTGTTTTTGTTGGTCAAGCATACCAATAATTTAGTACCTACAAGATTTCTAATATTATTGATATCTCAAATTATATCATTTTTTTCTTTTATCCTTGGATTTCACTCTTTTGGAATGATTTTGGAATAATTGAAATGCCTACTTTAGTGAACATCAAGAAGTGAAGCAGTACTGAATCAATAGGACACAAACAATCTACTGAAAAATAGAGAAATGCAATAGGAACCCCAAATATTTACTATATTATTGTTCAAAAAAATGTAGTTACAGAGAACCCCCTTTACAATTTTGAAATTCCCCTATAATACCATTTTTTCCCTTTTCTCGCCTAGGACAATTCATTTGAAATTTGAATTTTGGAGGTAAAACTTCTAGGGGTAATAACTCCTCACTCATTGCTCAGATTAGCTATTAGTGCATATTTTCGGAAATATCTCGAAAAGAGCTACAATGGCGTAGGGTGGCATCATACTAACTGTAGTGTGTTTTAATATTTTCAGCTTTTTGGTCCATTTTCGAGAATTTTATTTTTATTTTTCTAAACCTTCCTTTTGTAGATGTTTTTAAACTTCGGCGACTAAAATAAAAATTACAAAAAATTTAAATTTCATAAATAAATGCATGGGTGTGAACAATGAGCTTTAATATTTCGTCCAAAATAATTTTTATCTCATTCTAAAGTCATTTCTAATTTATAAAAATTATTTAAAGTTGTTGTTTTATAAGGATCTTTATAATTTTGGAATTTCCCATTTTTTTCATATTTTGAAGGTAAATCGATTTTTAGGCTTTACATTTGCGTTCACAGACAAAAAATGAACTTCCCTTTATGAAAATTACAAATTCATTAAAGGGGGGTAGTTCATACGACATTCCATTGGCCATCATTTTCAAAGCATTATATTGGCTTCTCTTTATGAAAATTTTGATTTCATTAAAGAGAGGTAATTTACACATTATACCAAAGGCTATTGTTTTAAAACATTAAATAACTTATTCTTTATTAAAATTATGATTTCATTAAAGAGGGATAATTTCTAATGACATTTTATGGTCATCATATTTTATATTTAACAATACATATTTACTTCATTTTTAGTCATCAAGCAATAATTAGAGGAATTCAATCAAATTTACAGTCGTTTTCTTTAAGTTTCATGAACAACCATTAGTATAGCATAATAAAATAAACCAAAATAGACCCCTTGTTTACAGTTACTTTCAAATAACTAAGGTATTCCTAGCACTTATTTAACACATCTTCACAAATATTATTAATACACATGTGCAATGCTTATATAGCGAAACCCTGGAGAAGTTGTTTTCGTTTTTAACTTCTTTACAAAAGAATATTTTATGATCAAAATCCTAAGGGTGAGTGTGGTTTTGTAATTGGTAAAAATTACCACTCAACAAGTAGACATTAATTTAAATTATCCTATTCCTTATGTGAAGATTTAGCTCCTTACCTTCCTTTTACTTTCAACCAATTATATCTTGCCATAATGGATACTATTTAGTTACAACACAAGCTTACTTTCATTATCCATCTATCATGGTGTACGACTAATAGCTTGTGATGGTGTCTACATGTTCAACCTTCATTGATTGATGTTAGTTGTCATTGATCCTCTCAAGAAATATCATTTCACATGTAGTTGGCATCTGATTTCATAGCTAACGTACTCATATATCTTTTTGCATGACTTCCCACTTGTGTGGAATGTCTTCAGTTGATTGTAGAATTTAGTTATCCTTTCCATTGGGCTAGGGATTCATGAAAAAGTAATGGGGAGTGGGGCACATGATATTTGATACAATAGAATATGCAAAAATAAAATACTAATGGTGTAGAAAGATTAATGATAAGCATGGATGGAAAGGAGTGAAAAGTATATTTGGAGAGGTAAAGTGAGAGTCATGGAGGAAGAGAGATATGGGAGAGGAATATGGTATGGTGAGTTTATATTGGTGAAATGATGGAAGCATCATACCTAAGAGGGGCCTCTTTGTTTTTTGGCTACTTGCTCTAGTTAGTTCAACATTTTCTTTGACCTTTTATCTTCTTGTTTTTTGTTGTATTTACTTCAAAAAATAAGAAGATAAGAATTTAAATCATCTCACTCCTAATTGAGGGATTTCTTAATAGATTTTTCTATTTCTTATCCTTGTTCTGTCTTGGTAGATTCTATAAATTGAAGAAGGGCCTACAAATGGTTATTTTTGTTGGTCAAGCATACCAATAATCTGGTACCTACAAGATTTTCAATTTTATTGACATCACAAATTATATCCTTTTTTTATTTTATCCTTGGACTTCACTGTTTTGGAATAATTAACATGCTTACTTTATGTAACATCAAGAAGTGAAGCAATACTGAATCAATAGGAAATAAACAAACTACGAAAATATAAATAAATGCAATAGGAGCCCCAAATATTTCTTGTATTATTGTTCCAAAAAAAAAAAAATCAATTACAAAGACCCCCTTTACAATTTTGAAATTCTCCTATAATACCCTGTTTTCACTTTTTCTGCCTAGAACAATTTATTTGAAATTTGAATTTTGGGGCCAAAACTTTCAAACTTCAAAACTTCTCGTTTGTTGCTCAGATTGACTATTGGTACATATCTTCGGAAAGCTATCAAAAAAAGCTACAACAACGTAGGGCGGTATCATACTGACTATAGTGCATTTTAATATTTTTGGCTTTCTGGTCCATTTTATAGAATTTTATTTTTATTTTTCTAACCCTTCCTTTTGCAATTTTTTTTAAACTTCAATGACTAAAATAAAATTAAAATTAAAATTAAAATTTCATAAATAAATTCATGGGTGTGAAGAACGAGCTTCAATATTTCATCCGAAATAATTTTTATATCATTATGAAGTCATTTCGAATTTATAAAAAATATTTGAAGTTGTTGTTTTATAAGGATTTTTACAATTTCAGAATTTCACATTTTTTTCATATTTTGAAGGTAAATCAATTTTCAAGCTTTGCATTTGCATTCACAGACAATAAATGAGCTTCTATTTATGAAAATTACAATTTCATTAAAGGGGGTAGTCCATATGACATTCCATTGGCCATCATTTTTAGACCAATAAATTGGCTTCTCTTTGTGAAAATTCTGATTTCATTAAAGATAAATGACAAGCATGGATGGAAAGGAGTGTAAAGTATATTTGGAGAGGCAAAGTGAGAGTCATGGAGGAATGGAGAGATACGTGAGAGAAATATGGTATGGTGATTTTATATTTGTGAAATTATGGAAGCATCATACCTAAGAGGGGCCTCTTTTTTTTTTAGCTACTTTCTCTAGTTAGTTCAATATTTGCTTTGACATTTTATCTTCTTGTTGCTTATTGTGTTTACTTCAAAAAATAAGAAGACAAGAAGTTGAATCATCTCACACCTAAATTAGAGAGTTATTAATAGATTTTTCTATTTCTTATCCTTGCTCTATCTTGGTAGATTCTATATATTGAAGAAGAGTCTATAAATGGTTGTTTTTTGTTGGTCAAGCATACCAATAATTTGGTACCTACAAGCTTTCCAATCTTATTGACATCTCAAATTATATCTTTTTTTTTCTTTTATCCTTGTACTTCATTCTTTTGAAATAATTTTGGAATAATTAACATGCCTACTTTAGCTAACATCAAGAAGTGAAGCAGTACTGAATCAACAGGACACAAACAATCTACTAAAAAATAGAGAAATGCAATAGGAGCTCGAAAGCTTTCTTGTATTACTGTTCCAAAAAAAATGCAGTTACAGAGACCCACACTTCACAATTTTGAAATTCCCCCGTAATACCCTATTTTCCCTTTTCTTGCCTAGGACAATTTATTTGAAATTTAATTTTTGGGGGTAAAACTTCTCGGGGTCATAACTCCTCGCTCGTTGCTCGGATTGACTATTAGTGCATATTTTTAGAAATATCTCGAAAATAACTACACCAATGTAGGATGACATCATATTTATTGTAGTGCATTTTAACATTTTTGGGTTTCTAGTCCATTTTATAGAATTTTATTTTTATTTTTCTAACCCTTCCTTTTACAGATTTTTTTAAACTTCAATGACTAAAATAAAATTAAATAAAAATTAAAAATTCATAAATAAATGCATGAGGGTGAATAATGAGCTTCAATATTTCATCCAAAATAATTTTGATCTCATTCCGAAGTCATTTTGAATTTAAAAAAATTATTAAAAATTATTTTTTTATAAGGATTTTTATAATTTTAGAATTTCACATTTCTTTCATATTTTAAAGGCAAATCGATTTTCAGGCTTTGCATTTGCATTCACAGACAATAATTGAACTTCCATTTATGCAAATTACAATTTCATTAAAGGGGGATAGTTCATACGACATTCCATTTGCCATAATTTTCAGAGTAATAAATTGGCTTATCTTTATGAAAATTATGATTTCATTAAAGAGAGGTAATTTACACATTGTACCAAAGGCTATTGTTTTAAAGCATTAAATGTTTTCTTCTTTATAAAAATTATGATTCCATTAAAGAGGGATCATTTCTAATGATATTTTAAGGTCATCACATTTTATATTTAGCAATGCATATTTATTTCATTTTCAGTCATCAATCAATAATTAGAGGAATTCAATCACATTTACAATCGCTTTCTTTAATTTTCATGAACAATCATTAGTATAGCATAGTAAAATAAACCAACACAAACCCCTTGTTAACAGTTAATTGTAAATAACTAAGTTATTCCTAGCACTTATTTAACACATCTTCACAAATATTACTAATACACATGTGCAATGCTTATATTACGGAACCTTGGAGAAGTTGTTTTTATTTTTAACTTCTTTGCAAGAGAGGGTTTTGTGATCAAAATCCTAAGGGTGAGTGTGGTTTTGTAATTGGGAAAAATTACAACTCAAAAAGTAGACATTGCTTTAATGGATCCTATTCCTTATGTGAAGATTTAACTTCTTAACTTCCTTTTATATTCAACCTATTATGTCTTGCCATGATTGATACTATTATGTTACAACTCAAGCTTATTTTTATTATCCATCTATCATGGTGTACAACTAATAACTTGTGATGGTGTCTACATGTTCAACCTTCATTGATTGATGTTAGTTGTCATTGATCCTCTCAAGCAATATCATTTCACATGTGTCATGACATCATTTGGTCATATTTATTACCATTTCTATTCTCCTTGTGATAGTAGTTGGCATCTAGTTTCATAGCTAAGGTACTCATATATCTTTTTGCATGACTTCCCACTTGTGTGGAATGTCTTCAGTTGATTGTAAAGGAAGAATTTAGTTATTCTTTCTATTGGGCCAGGGATTCATGAAAAAGTAATGGGGAGTGTGGCACATGCTATTTTATACAATAGAATGGGTTAAAAAAAAATACTAATGGTGTAGAAATATAATGACAAGCATGGATGGAAAGGAGTGTAAAGTATATTTGGAGAGGCAAAGTGAGAGTCATGGAGGAATGGAGAGATATGTAAGAGGAATATGGTGTGGTGAGTTTATATTTGTGAGATTATGTAAGCATCATACCTAAGAGGGGCCTCTTTATTTTTTAGCTACTTGCTCTAGTTAGTTCAATATTTGCTTTGACATTTTATCTTCTTGTTGCTTATTGTGTTTACTTCAAAAAAAAAAAATACAGGAATTTGAATCATCTCACTCCTAATTGAGGGAGTTCTTAATAGATTTTGCTATTTCTTATCCTTGCTCTATCTTGGGATATTCTATAAATTGAAGAAGGGTCTACAAATGGTTGTTTTTGTTGCTCAAGAAATAATTTGGTACCTACAAGCTTTCCAGTATTATTGAAATCTCAAATTTTAACATGCCTAATTTAGCTAACATCAAGAAGTGAAGCAGTACTGAATCAACAAGACACACGCAATCTCCTAAAAAACTAAGAAATGCAATAGGAGCCCCAAATATTTTTTGTAATAATTTAAAAAAAAAAATGCATTTATAGAGAACCCCCCTTTACAATTTCGAAATTCCCCTATAGTACCTTTTTTAATCTTTTCCCACCTAGGACAATTCATTTGAAATTTGAATTTTGGGGGTAAAACTTCTCGGGGTCATAACTCCCCGCTCGTTGCTCGGATTGATTATTAGTGCATATTTTCAAAAATCTCTCGAAAATAGCTACAATTGGGTAGGGTGACATCATACTAACTATTGTGTGATTTAAATTTTTTGGCTTTCTGGTCCATTTTCTAAAATTTTATTTTTATTTTTCTAACCGTTCCTTTTGTAGATTTTTTTTAACTTCGACGACTAAAATAAAAATAAGAAAAAATTAAAATTTCATAACTAAATGCATGGTTGTGAAGAATGAGCTTCAATATTTCATCCAAAATAATTTTGATCTCATTTTGAAGTCATTTCAAATTTATAAAAATTATTTAAATTTGTTTTTTATAAAGATTTTTATTATTTCGGAATTTCACACTTTTTTCATATTTTTAAAGCAAATTGATTTTCAGGATTTGCATTTGCATTCATAGATAATAAATGGACTTCCCTTTAATAAAATTAAAATTTCATAAAAGGGGGGCAGTCCATACAACATTCCATTGGCCATCATTTTCAGACCAATAAATTGGCTTCTCTTTATGAAAATTCTGATTTCATTAAACAAAGGTAATTCTGATTTTATTGTTTTAATGCATTAAATTATTTCTTCTTTATGAAAATTATTATTTCATTAAAAAGGAATAATTTCTAATGACATATTAAGGTCATCACATTTTTTATTTAGCAATGAATATTTATTTCATACTCAGTCATCAAGCAATAATTAGAGGAATTCAATCACATTTACATTCGCTTTCTTTAAGTTTCATGAATAATCATTAGTATAGCATAATAAAATAAACCAACACAGACCCCTTGTTAATAGTTACTTGAAAATAACTAAGGTATTCCTAGCACTTATTTAACACATCTTCACAAAGATTACTAATAAACATGTGAAATGCTTATATAACGAAACCATGGAGAAGTTTTTGTTTTAACTTCTTTGCAAGAGAGGATTTTGTGATCAAAATCTTAAGGGTGAGTGTGGTTTTGTAATTGGAAAAAATTACCACTCAACAAGTAGACATTGCTTTAATGGATCCTATTCCTTATGTGAAGATTTAGCTCCTTACCTTCCTTTTATATTCAACCAATTATGTCTAGCCATGATTGATACTATTATGTTACAACTCAAGATTATTTTCATTATCCATCTATCATGGTTTACGACTAATAGCTTGTGATGGTGTCTACATGTTCAACCTTCATTGATTGATGTTAGTTGTCATTGATCCTCTCAAGCAATATCATTTCACATGTTTCATGACATCATTTGGTCATATTTCTTACCATTGCTATTCTCCTTGTGATAGTAGTTGGCATCTAGTTTCATAGCTAAGGTACTCATATATCTTTTTGCATGAATTCCCACTTGTGTGGAATGTATTCAGTTGATTGTAAAGGAAGAATTTAGTTATCCTTTCTATTGGGCTAGGGATTCATGAAAAATTAATGGGGAGTGTGGAACATGCTATTTGATACAATAGAATGGGTAAAAATAAAATACTAATGGTGTAGAAAGATAAATGACAAGCATGGATGGAAAGGAGTGTAAAGTATATTTGGAGAGGAAAAGTGAGAGTCATGGAGGAATGGAGAGATATGTGAGAGGAATATGGTGTGGTGAGTTTATATTGGTGAAATTATGGAAGCATCATACCTAAGAGGAGCCTCTTTATTTTTTGGCTACTTGCTCTAGTTAGTTTAATATTTGTTTTGACCTTTTATCTTCTTGTTGCTTGAGAATACCAAGGTCCACTAGTAAGAATATGAATAGTATATTTCAAATTATTTAATATAATGAGGAAGAAGCCCCTAGGAATCATGAATAGGTCCATGTTACCTTGAGGATACCATTTTGATAAAGCCCAATTTTTAATGGAATCATTGTCTAGATAATAAGAAATAAATTTCCCAATGAGGGAGAAGAAATCTTGAGATACAAAGGATGTCATGATAGTGGAGGAATTTCTAGTTCTCTATTGCTCAATATTAGATAAACCGAGCCTTGAAAAGAGAGGGGTGGTGGAAGCCCCGTGTTTTTTACTCTATTTGCAAAGGACACAGGGTGGGAATATTGAGGTGGGTTAGGAAGGGGTCTCCCCTGACACTTGTTACCTCCAATCCCCTGATTGAACCATCCTAACAACCAAATCTATGATCTGTATAATCTCCATTGCTTGCAGTTGTGCCAGAATTCCTATCAGCTTGAGATTCAAATTTTTGAGGTATCCCACTCACCATAATATTACATAAAGTATAATTTTGTTAAATTCACATGAAGAAGCTTGAAGAAGTAGTGAAAAATAATGGTATTTGATGCTTCTCTCTTCTATGCATAAGGTTAGGAAGGTTTTGACAAAAAAACCTCATCCACTTTCTCCAATGACAAGATTATATATTCAAGATAAAAAAGGTGCATGACCAGTTACAAACATATCCTATAGGGGTACACCAATTTTTATTTAGGAAATCATGTTATAATTGGAGATGAATCTTAATTAGAGGAATCAAAATGTGGATATGTTAGTATTGGATCTTCTTATTTTGATGAAATGCTTCATGTTCCTAGTCTTATCCTCAATCTCTTATATCATTAATCATACATGTGAAGACAATAACATGATACTTAAATAAAATAAGGAAATAAAATAACACAATGAAACACAAGATTGCACAATGGATATATTCGATAAAAATGGGGGAGCCAATAAACTCCTTTGATACAATCTGCCCTCAATGAGGGTATTTGATACAATGATTTACAAAAATGTTAGGGTTCTCTTAAACCCTAGCTATAACAATGAAGTGTCTTCAGATTGATGTGTTATTGCTTCAAACAAGGTGAGTGGGCTTTGGATATCCTATGGAGGGCCACTCCAGCTTCAACAGTCGTTCAAAAATATGTGAAATCTATAGATCTACATACACAAAAAAAGAGAAAGGGGTTAATAACACCCATGACAGCTCCACAATGTGAGGCCCTCAGACATCAATAAACCCTAACTAAAAGGGATCAAATGGCATGCGAAATCTACAAATCATGTAACAGAATAAAACCAATAAATATATACCTTGCTTGTGATGTTTTTTCACTTTGTTTTTGTAGTTTGATAGTAGAAGGTATGATGCAGTGGGCTCTAATTTGCATTTTTTTGGCTATAGTAGGCTCAAACGCGCACTTGGAAGGCTCTAATGCGAGCTTCACAGGCTCTAGTGTGCACCTACGGGATACAACAGGCTTTGGATAGTGCCTACAGAATACAACAAGCTCTGGTGAGCACTTTGCAAGCTCTACAGTGAGCCTCGTAATCTCTAGAGGGCACCTGCGGGTTAGGGTAGAATTTACAGAAGCAGATTGAGGGGGTGGCGATGAATGCGACGGATGGATGGGGGCTACGACGATGATGGAGGATGAATGGGGGATGGCTGGAATGACAAAAGTTTTTTTGGATTAGCTAGGGATTTAGATATTCAAACTCTATCTCTCTTAGCTTCACTAGGATTTCAATAATGGCTCCTCTAGGGTGCAACTTCTAATCTCAAGGTTCTAGTAGATTCTAGAGTTTGAGCATTTGCAAATGGCCTTATTTATAATCCAACCTTGGGTTTTCTTAGGGTTTTAGCCTTACACTTTTAATCGTGTGGCTAAGATTAAATCAAATCCTAAGGTTGAGATTACTTTTTAGATGTGGCATGGATTAATGAATATGGAAGGTAGGGATTAGATTGGATCAAACGACTATGGTTAATTGAGTTTATAAATATATATTTTATAATAAATATATTATAATATAATATAAAATATTATATTAAATATAAAATAATATTAAATAATATCAAAATAATCTCAATTGGGTTAGGAAATTGCGGGAAGGTGTATGGTGGACCAATGGGTGGTGGAATGGTTAGGATGGAGGATTACTGGCTATGATTTGGTGTCTATAATACATGTAAAAGATAGAATTCTATCTTAATTATTGGGTAATTAAGGATATAGACATGTATTTAAACCAATTTATTCTAGTTATTGTGATGAATCTAACCAAATGTATAATTTAGGAGAAATTTCCATTTGATTTATCCTATTATAATAAATATTTTGTAATTATGGTTCCTCATATAGATATTGAGAGTCAATAATGGAATTGTAGGATTGCACATCTTAGCTATGGATCCATGAGATACATGAGTCATTTTTAGATGGCCATTAGACTTTGTCATATTTTCTATTTAAGTTATGCATGTGAGGTATGCATTATTGGAAAGTATCATAGATATATCTTTCTAAAAGGGACAATGAGACATGCTACTCATCTTTTTGAGATTATACATCATGACATATATAGACCAATGTGGTATACAATCCATTTTTAAAAATAGGTACTTATTATTATTTTTTTTTTTAAAGATACATGGTTATATACTATCTAAAACAAGGATGAGATCCTTAAGATATTCAAGGAATTTAAAGCTCTTATAGAAAATTATCTAGAGAGGAAAATCAAGTGTTTTATGTTTGATATGTGGGATGATTACATAAGCAATATATTTCATGATTTTTTTGACTTTTCATGGGATAGCATATAAAAGGACTATTCATTATATCCCTAAGCATAATATAGTGGTTGAATGGAAAAATATGCTAGTCATGGAGTCATGTTGCATGATTTACAGTAAGAGGATGGAGCATAATTTTCAGGGTGAGGCCATAACTTGTATAACATACATCATCAATAGGGTTTATAATAAAGTTTTTTAGGGCATGAAACCTCTTGAGAGGTTGATGGGTGATAAGCCTAATGTTTCGTGATTCAATATATGTGGGCATTCATCATGGTCTTGCATACCTAAATATTAGATAAAAATAGTCATTGAAGAGTTATAGATGAATCTTTATGGAATATTTGTATGCCTCTTGGGGATATAATATCTATAATACTTAGAGGTATGAAGTTATTATTTGGATATATGTCATTTTTGGTGAGGTTCTTCTAGGGGTTTATTCTAGTCCACCACTCAAGATTTTTGTGAAAGACCTCCACATCTCTTTGACTAATCTAGTAGAACCTTTAGAGACTCTTGTAGGAGATATTTTTCTATCATAACACCTTTCTAATATTCTAATGATAGTATTATGCTTATGGATTTGAAACCCTTCATGGGTAGCACCATATATAGTACCTTTAATTTTAAATATAGGGGATGTTGAGCTTGACACATCATTTTTTAGTGCTTCATGATGATTTGAGTAATGAGTTTGATTTAAATTCTCTAGGTTTAGATTCTAATGTTGCTTTGCCATAGTGGGTGCCTAGTTCTTCTCAAATCCATCTAGGTCCTAAGAGGATTTAAAAACTTCAAAATGATGCTTAACCTAATATATCTCTACAATTAATATATCTCTAGAATGACACTAGAATACTTCCTATCTATAATTGCTCTTGAAGATTTATTATTGTGGAGATCCTCTTAAATATTCTCATGCTAAGGACATATTATAGTATGAAGATGTTATGATTGCATAATATGAGTTCTTAATGAAGAATAGGACACAAGAGCTTGTTCCTATTTTAGAAGGAAATACTATTATTGAATGCAAATGGTTCTATAGGACCAAGTACAATTCGAATGGTTAGGTGAAAAATCATAAGATATGCCTTGTTGCTAAGGTATTCTCTCAAGAGGAGGGAGTTGAATGTTCAAAGATATTTGCTCTAGTTTCTAGGATGGTTTTTGTCAAGATAATTATTTATATAATAGTCTTATTTAGTTGGAAGGTAAATCATATGGATGTAAGGAGTGCCTTCCAAGATAGACAAATTTAGAATATCTTTATATAGAAACCACCTAGTTATGAGCTTGAAGGTCTAATTCCCTTGGTTTATTGATTGAATAGATATTTTTTTTGGCTTAAGAAAGAATCTTATGTTTGGTATGATAATATCCTCCCATTATTCCATAGTTATAAATTTTTATGGTGTAAGGATGAACATGATGTTTATATCAACAATTAGGATGGGGAGAACTTGTTATTTGTTATCTATGTGGATGATCTTATTATAGGTAACTCTCCTAATTTTATTTTGGATATGGAGTCATGGCTTTGTACTTCTTTTGAGATAACAAAATTATGGCTTCTACAATATTTCTTGGGAACTTAGATTGATGAAATAGATCTTAGAACCCAAGTATGCATTAGATATTCTTTAAAACTTCAACATGGATGAATATAAGTTTGTTTAGATTTCTTTTGCTTCAAGACTAAATATTTGGGATGATTGTATGAATATTTTTATAGATTCCACTTTATATTGGTCTCTTTTGGGATGCCATCTTTACCTTACTCATACATGACCTGATATAGCCTTTATTGTCAACTATTTATCAATATACATGCAGTCCTCCTAGAGAGTTACTAGAACATGACGAAGAGGATTTTTAGATATATCATATATACTTTTAATATGGGTATTAATTATTTAACTGGATCACTTTTAAGCATAAATGTTAGTTACTTAATCTTGACCATAAGTTAACTTGTATTTAGGTATAAATACCTAACATACCAACCATTTCATTATCAATTAGAGTGTATTCTATTTTCTATGGCAATATTATTTTGTGTCTACATACACACCCATGTATCAAATGCATTGTAATATATGTATTTATTTTATAGCAATACTAAGTAATATGTTGATTCCATTTATTTTTGGAAATTGCTATGAAATCCAACAACTGAATACATTCCACACAAGTGGTAAGTCATGTAAAAAGATATATGAGTACCTTAGCATTATAACTAAGAAGGGTCTCTTTGTTTTTTGGCTACTTGCTCTAATTTTTTTTTAAATGGTAAAAATTTATTGAATCAATAAGCTTTACAAGAAATAGATAATCCCATAACAATAACCCTTACAAGGGCCAGAAGAAAGAAACCCCCAATACCACCGAGCATCCAACCAAAATATATCCAAAAAATAATAGCCTCAAGCAGGCATATCCATAGTGAGAAAATTAGCAAGATGTCGAGAACAATCCAATGGAAGCTGATCCCATTCCCTAACATTCTAGTCTTCCTGAAACTCAGAATCCCATTTTGCCAAGCAATCTGCCACACCATTCTATTTCCTTTGAATATGAACAAAGGAAATAAACTCTATATACCGATATATTTGAAAGATCTATCGAGCTACTAATTCCAGCTACCAATGAAAATTAGAAATATTACGAGTCTTCAATAAATTAACAACAATATGAGATTCCAACTCACATATTATATTTCGCCATCCCAGAGCATAAATTTTTCCAAAGAAAATAAAATAGCAAGGGCCTCCATATAATTATTAGTCTACTTCCCCTTATAATAGGAAAAAATGAAAAGAGCTACACCACTGCTATCTCTTCCAACACCACCAATACCTGCATGCCTAGGATTCCCTCTAGAAGAACCATCAATATTAATCTTAAACACCCCTCGAGGTGGAGGATACCATCTACCATATCTTTGCACTTTTTTATTAAGGCCTCTCCTCTTGACTGATATAGAAGGACGAGGGTCATTCTCCATTAAACCCAGATCTTGCATCATCATAATCTCATATTGTTCTAAAGGAATATTGATCTGACATTTAGAAGAAATAGTTTCTTGGATCATACCAATAATCCTCTACCAAGTATGATAAACAGTTAAATTTCTACCTTAAAAATTCTTTGATTTCTTTCAAGCCAAATCTTCCATATAATACATGAGTGCCCAATACTGCACGCAAATTGAAGAAAGAAAGCCTTAGCAGGAGGTCTTCCTAAACTCCTCTAGAAATAAACATGAGAAGAGGCATGATATCAAGACTATTTCCACACCCTCCACCAAAGATACCAAATTTCTCATGCAAATGAACATTGTAAGAGCAAAATCCTGATGGGGACCGAAAAAACCAGCACCTTACGAATTCAACTTTTTCATTCAAATCTTCAAAAAATATTTACATGCATTCAAAATAAAACAGCCCACAGGCATACATTAACCGATGCTCGGCTCGGTTCTTCCACTGTCACTGCTTCCCCTATTCTCCGGTCCACCACCTTTTTTTAAAACAAAAAAAAATTCCCGAGTTTTATCACGGAGTCTCGGCTCCCTAGGCAATAAATGCCCCCGCCCAACAACAATTTCAAATTTCATTTTTCCCCCTCCCGGGTTTTTCAAAATTTTGGTCGTAAATGGGCCATCTGCCCGATCCACCACGAAGCCTGCATTAATGGCCTCCTTGACCTGCACCGCCGCTCCGATCAAACTGTCCTCTGCACTGTTGTTTCTCCATACTGCCCATGCCCTGCAACAGCTATTTTGTCAAAAAGACTTTCATGAGGTGGTTGTCCCTGTTTAAGGCTCGCGGCTGTCCATTTTATTTTTTTGATACGTGGCCTTCATCTTTACTTTTATACACGCATGCTTTTGCGTGCCAATTTCAACCCTTCCTCCAAATGTTACGTCACTCTTAACACACGTGGCAGCCACGTGTCCATTTCCGCCTTGCCCGGCCACCCACGTGTAAATTTGGTTTGCTTTCTCTTCGGCCACGATATCGCGACATGTCGCGATATTGCGACCTGTCGTGATATCGTGACCCAACTTACTGTTTTGCATCAGACTGCTGAACCGTCGCGATATCACGACATCGCTATATCACGATATCGTGATATCGTGACCAAAACGCCATTGCACCTTTGTCTTTTCAATACGTCACGATATCGTGACCAACTGCCTCTGCGCCTTCGTCTTTATCAAAATATCTGCCATGCTCCCCGCTTTGCTTTGCCTTGTTCTTTTTCGTAGCTCTCGGCAAGCCACGTGTCGGTCTTTCACTGGCCGCGATATCGTGACAGGTCGCGATAGCGCGATGGCACTTCCCTCTCCGCCTCTGCTTTGAATATCGTCATGATATCACGACGTCACGATATCGCGATAGCACCACTCCCTCCGCCCTTGCTTTGAATTATGGTCACGATATCGTGACCCCTCCCAACCTTTGTCTCAGCCAACAAATATTGTCGCGATATCGTGACGAAACTCACTCCTGTCTTTTCCGCAGCATGTGAGGTTGCGATTTCGTGACATGTCACGATTTCGTGACCCCTCTCCAACCCTTGCCTTAGCCTTTCAAATAACTTCCCCTTCTGCTTTGCAAAACTTCCCCCCCTGGGAAAGAACTAAAATCCTTCAAAATACAAGTACCTAAAGAAAATTTTGAAGGATGCAAGATTGCCCATACTGTTACCGGATGCTCCTGCATCAAAGCCCTACATATTCATCACTATTATCACAAAGGAAACAAAATGAATGGCCATGAAAACCTCTCTTTTGGAGATTATCCAAGGTAGGACATATGTTATGAGTAGCCAACCACAAATAGAAATTAGATTTGGGCCAGGAAAACTTATTCCAAACCTATTTCCACCAAGGAACCTCCTCATTTGAAAATACTTACTATCTAAAACATGGAAACCAGAAGCCACCAAGAAAACCCCTCTAGTATCTAGACCCAAAATGTTGCTCTAGTTAGTTCAACATTTGCTTTGACCTTTTATCTTCTTGTTGCTTGTTGTATTTACTTCAAAAATAATAAGACAAGAAGTTGAATCATATCACTCCTAATTGAGGGAGTTCTTAATGGATTTTGTCATTTCTTATCCTTGTTCTATCTTGGTAGATTCTATAAATTGAAGAAGGGTCTACAAATTTTTGTTTTTGTTTCTCAAGCATACCAATAATTTGGTACCTACAAGATTTCCAATATTATTTACATCTCAAATTATATCTTTTTTTTTATCCTTGGACTTCATTCTTTTGGAATAATTTTGGAATAATTAACATGCCTACTTTAGCTAACATCAAGAAGTGAAGCAATACTTAATCAACAGGACACAAACAATCTATTGAAAAATAGAGAAATGCAATAGGACCTCAAAATATTTCTTGTATTACTGTTCCAAAAAAAAATGCAATTAGAGATACCCCCCTTTACAATTTCAAAATTCCCCTATAATACCATGTTTTCCCTTTTCCCGCCTAGGACAATTCATTTGAAATTTAAATTTTGGAGGTAAAACTTCCCGGGGTCATAACTCCTCGCTCGTTGCTCGGATTAACTATTAGTGCATATTTTTGGAAATCTCTAGAAAATAGATACAACATCATAGGGTAGCATGTGTTTTAATATTTTTGGCTTTCTAGTCCATTTTCTAGAATTTTATTTTTATTTTTATAACCCTTCCTTTTGTAGACTTTTTTTAAACTACGACAACTAAAATTAAAATTTCATAAATAGATGCATGGGTGTGAAGAATGAGCTTAAATATTTCATCCAAAATAATTTTGATCTCATCCTAAAGTCATTTTAATATTATAAAATTTATTTAAAATTTTTTTATAAGGATTTTTATAATTTCAAAATTACATATTTTTTTTTTATATTTTGAAGGTAAATTGATTTTCAGGCTTTGCATTTGCATTCATAGACAATAAATGAACTTCCCTTTATGAAAATTACAATTTCATTAAAGGGGGGTAGTTCATACAACATTTCATTGGCCATCATTTTTAGAGCAATAAATTGGCTTCTCTTTATGAAAATTTTGATTTCATTAAAGAGAGGTAATTTACACATTATACCAAAGGCTATTGTTTTAAAAAATTAAAATATTTCTTCTTTATGAAAATTATGATTTATATAAAGAGGGATAATTTCTAATAACATTTTAAGGTCATCACATTTTATATTTAGCAATGCATAATTATTTCATTTTAAATCATCAAGCAATAATTAGAGGAATTCAATCACTCTTTCTTTAAGTTTCATGAACAATCATTAGTATAGCATAATAAAATAAACCAACATAGACCTCTTTTTAACAGTTACTTTCAAATCACTAAGGTATTCCTAACACTTATTTAACACATCTTCACAAATATTACTAATACACGTGTTCAATTCTTATATTACAGAACCTTGGAGAAGTTTTTATTTTTAACTTCTTTGCAAGAGAGGGTTTTGTGATCAAAATCCTAAGGGTGAGTGTGGTTTTGTAATTGGGAAAAATTACCACTCAAAAATTAGACATTGCTTTAACGGATCCTATTCCTTATGTGAAGATTTAGCTTCTTACCGTCCTTTTATATTCAACCAATTATGTCTTTCCATGATTGATACTATTATGTTCCAACTCAAGCTTATTTTAATTATCCATCTATCATGGTGTACGACTAATAGCTTGTGATGGTGTCTACATGTTCAACCTTCATTGATTTATGTTAGTTGTCATTGATCCTCTCAAGAAATATCATTTCACATGTGTCATGACATCGTTTGGTCATATTTCTTACCATTTCTATTCTCCTTGTGATAGTAGTTGGCATCTAGTTTCATAGCTAAGGTACTCATATATCTTTTTGCATTACTTCCCACTTGTGTGGAATGTCTTTAGTTGATTGTAAAGGAAGAATTTAGTTATTCCCTCTATTGGGATAGGGATTCATGAAAAAGTAATAGGGAGTGTGGCACATGCTATTTGATACAATAGAATGGGTAAAAAAAAATACTAATGGTGTAGAAAGATAAATGACAAGCATGGATGGAAAGGAGTGTAAAGTATATTTGGAGAGGCAAAGTGAGAGTCATGGAGGAATGGAGAGATATGTGAGAGGAATATTGATGCAGGAGCATCCAACAAAAGGCAAAAATAACGTGAGGAGAAAAAGTGTCACGATATCGCAACATGTCGGCAAAGAAGAAAAAGTGTCACGATATTGCGACATGTTGCATTATCATGAAAAAAAGCCGAGTGAAGGCTCCAGAGTGAAAAAGTGTCATGCTACCGCAACATCGCATTATCACGACCAAAAGCCGAGTGAAGGCTCCAGAGGGAAGGCTCAAGTGAGAAAAGTGTCATGATATCGTGACATGTCGCATTATCGTGACCAAAAGCCGAGTGAAGGCTCAAGAAAGAAAATGTGTCGTGATATCGCGACATGTCGCATTTTCGCGACTCGAAGGAGAGAGAAGGCACGGAGCAAAAATGTCACGATTTCGCAATATGTCATGAAATTGTGACCAAAGCAGGAGAGAGAAGGTGCCCGAGAAAAATGTCACGATTTCATGACATGTCACGAAATCGCTATCGAAGCAGGAGAGAGAAGGCGTCTGTAGAAAATGTCATGATTTCACGACATGTCATGAAATCACGATCGAAATAGGAGAGAGAGGGCGTTCGAAGAAAGATGTCATGATTTTGTGACATGTCACGAAATCACGACCGAAAGAAGACAAGAAAGGCTAGAGAAGAAAATGTCACAATTTCGCGACATGTCACAAAATCGCGATCGAAGGAGCAAAAAGAAAGCAAGGAAGGAAATTGTCATGATATCGCGACATGTCGTGATTTCGTGACCCAAAACAGAGAGAGAAAGCAGAGAGCCAAGTTATCGTGATTTCATGACTCGAGAGGCAAGGAGGAGGTAGAAAGGAAAGATGTCATGATATCGTGACATGTCACGATTTCACGATCGAAAAGGAGAAAGAGGAGCCGGAAAGGAAAGATGTCATGATATCACGACATGTCGCATTTTCGCGACCAAAGGGCATGGGAA
This sequence comes from Wollemia nobilis, assembly GCA_028583015.1. Lineage (NCBI taxonomy): Eukaryota > Viridiplantae > Streptophyta > Pinopsida > Araucariales > Araucariaceae > Wollemia > Wollemia nobilis. The sequence goes on from JAQPPZ010016984.1 coordinate 4,130,827, forward strand.
TGCGCAGGAGAGAAAAGTGTCACGATATCGTGACATGTCACATTATCATGACCAAAATACGAGAGGAGGCATAGGAGAGAAAAAGTGTCGCGATATCGTGACCTATCGCATTTTCGTGACTTGCCAAGGACAGAAAGGCCAGAGAGCAAAAGTGTCACGATATCGTGACATGTCGCATTTTTGTGACTCACAAAGGGCAGGAAGGCCGAAAAGCAAAAGTGTCACGATATCGCGACATGTCACATTTTCGTGACTCAAAATGGGGCAAGAAGGTAGTGAAGCAAAAATGTCGTGATATCGCGACATGTCACATTTTCATGACCAAACAAAAGGAAAGAAAATGTAGGTAGTTACAAGGGCTGTTATAAAGGAAATCATTGAGCGATGGGTATCCCGAATGTCATCATGGGTTCACAGGTGGATAGAGTCTATAGTGGTAGCACTGGACAAGCATGTGGCACCAAAGTGCAGTGAAAGCAGATGAAGATCAAGAGTTAGAGAGAAAGGCGTTTCGAAAGCCAAGACAACAAAGAGGCATGAGAAATGAAACGAAGGGTCAAAAAAGGGAAACAGAGAGTCACACCAGAGAGTTTAAAAGGGGAAGCGAAGGCATGCACAAGGGTCAAAAAATAGCATAGACAGAGTTGCAGTCGAGAAACTACGGAGACAAAGTTGCAACCGTGAAGGCAAGAGGGCCATTCTGGACCTGTTAGGCTATTTTTCTTCCAGAGTTGGAATGCTGTAATGTAATGTAAAAATTAATAAACTATATTTTTGTAAAAGAATTTTATTTGGCAGAGTCTGCCATTTTTGTAAATTTTTCCAAGTTTAATGAATGAGATTTGAGGATTTGGGAAGATCAAATTTTGGTCCCCCATCAAGTGGTATCAGAGCTGGAGTTCCTGAGTGTGTGAGCAGATCGCCGAAAGTGAGGCAGTTTGCACCAGGATCTGTGGAAGGGTTGTGAGAAGAGAGTGAGGAAGAATGCCTCCATGAAGAAACCATGGTGGTGGGAGAAATATGGTACCTAAAGAAGATTTCAAAGTTTTGCAGAGGCAAGTGCAAGCCCTGCAAGAGGATTTGCAAAGAGGGGTTGAGCCCAGGAGAGAAGACCGTAGTGAAGATGAAGCTTGTGAGGTTGATGATCCATCAGAAGAAGAAGAAGAAATGGATCCTACAGAAGCCAGATTGGTTAAGGCCATATCTCGGATCGGGAAGAAGCCAAAGTTTGATGTCTCCACGTATTCTAGGAATCTCAATCCAGAGGATTTGATTGATTGGATCAATGATATGGAGGAGTATTTTGAGTATGAGGATGTTGTAGATCTAGATCGGATCAAATTGGAAAAAACAAAGTTGAAAGGCCATGCTAGCATATGGTGGAAAGGAGTGTAGCTAGAAATAAATAGAAGCAAAAAGGAAAAGATAACTAGATGGGATCGAATGGTAGAGAAGCTGAAGAGACAGTTTATTCCTGTAGATTACGAATTGGACCTGTTGAGGAAAATGCAGAGTTTGAGACAGTCAAACAAATCTATCAAGGAATATATAGAGGATTTTTACTAGATCTCAATCAGAACTAGCCATTTTGAGGCTAACAAGGAGAAGGTAGCCCGTTACATCAATGGATTGAGAACCAGTATTCAAGAAGAGTTGAGTCTGGTCAGGGTGAGTACCATTGAGGATGCTTACCAGTTTGCTCTAAAAGTTGAAGAGAAGTTGAATAGAAGGTTTGAGGGTAAGCAAAAATGAAGAGGTCATGGAGAAAGAACTGGTGAAAGAATTAATGGAGGATGAGATGAGAAGAAAGAAGAAGCTAGTAGCAGTCAGGATCAGAAGGGAGATAATGATTATAGATCCCGTAATAAGAACAATGGTTACCAAAAAGGAAGAGGTAGATCTGGACGTAGATATAGAAGAGGAGGATTTCATGGAACCTATTTCCATTATGGGGAAGAGGGACATTGGGCATATGAGTGTCCCCAACATGAAGAGAGGACAAATGAGAGACCTGAGGGTCATGCCAGAGCTGCGATAGCAGATGAAGGTGCCAAATCAGAACATTTTGAGGAGGCAGAGAGAGGAGAAGTTATGGTCACAAGGAGAACCTTGTTGAATGAGGAGGAAGAACCAGACCAGAGGAGGAGCCTGTTTCGCACAAGGTGTAGAAGTTCGGGTAAGGTCTATAAGGTTATTATAGATAACGGTAGTACTGATAACTTGGTCTCTAAAAAAATGGTTACTAAGTTACAACTAGAGAGGAGGAGACACCCACATCCATATTGGATTGCGTGGTTTTAGAAGAACCATAGGACATTGGTCAGTGAATAGTCCTTGGTCAACTTCAATATTTGGAGATACCATGATGAGGTCCTGTGTGATGTTTTGCCTATGGATGCTTGCCATGTTTTGTTGGGGAGGCCATGGCAATTTGACATACGTGCGATGCATGATGGGCATGCAAATACTTACTCTCTGATGAAATATGGAGTGCATCACAAGTTGAGGCCATTGAAGGAGATGGATGAAAAGAGTTCGTTGATGACAATGAGAGTGGAAGTTGTGGAGTTTGAAGAACTTAAGGGTTTGTACCCTGAAGACCCAAATTTTGTTGAAGCTTGGAGAGCTTGTACAGCCCCAGTGAAAAAGAAGGTGATAGAACAACACAAAAGTGAAGGTCACTTCTCAATCCACCCCGGTTGTCTGATGCAGGAGCATCCAATGAAAGGCAAAAATAACACGAGGAGAAAAAGTGTCATGATATCGCGACATGTCGACAAAGAAGAAAAAGTGTCGCGATATCATGATATGTCGCATTATCGCGACCAAAATCCGATAGAAGGCTCAAGAGTGAAAAAGTGTTGCGATATCGCGACATGTCACATTATCGTGACCAAAATCCGAGAGAAGGCTCAAGTGAGAAAAGTGTCGTGATATCGCGACATGTCGCATTATCGTGACCAAAAGCCGAGTGAAGGCTCAAGAAAGAAAAAGTGTCACGATATCGCGACATGTCGCATTTTTGTGACTCAGGAAGGAGAGAGAAGGCACGGAGCAAAAATGTCATGATTTCGACATGTCACAAAATCACGACCCAAGCAGGAGAGAGAAGTTGCTTGAGGAAAATGTCGTGATTTCACGACATGTCACGAAATCATGATCGAAGCAGGAGAGAGAAGGCATCCGTAGAAAATGTCATAATTTTGCGACATGTCACAAAATTGTGACTGAAAAAGGAGATAGAGGGTGTCTGAAGAAAGATGTCATGATTTCGTGACATGTCACGAAATCACGACCGAAAGAAGACAGGAAAGGCCAGAGAAGAAAATGTCACGATTTCACGACATGTCACGAAATCACGACCAAAGGAGCAGAAAGAAAGCAAGGAAGGAAATTATCACGATATCGCGACATGTCACGATTTCATGACCCAAAACAGAGAAAGAAAGCAGAGAGCCAAGTTGTCGCGATTTCATGACCCGAGAGGCGAGGAGGAAGAAAGGAAAGATGTCGCGATATCGTGACATGTCACGATTTCACGATCGAAAAGGAGAAAGAGGAGCCGAAAAGGAAATATGTCGCGATATCGCAACATGTCGCATTTTCATGACCAAAGGGCGTGGGAAGGCGTTGGAGAGAAAAGTGTCACGATATCGCGACATGTCGCATTATCCCGACCAAAATACGAGAGGAGGTGCAGGAGAGAAAAAGTGTCACGATATCGCGACCTATCAAATTTTCGTGACTCGCCAAGGATAGAAAGGATGAAAAGCAAAAGTGTCATGATATCACGACATGTCACATTTTCACGACTCGCAAAGGGCAGGAAGGCCAAAAAGCAAAAGTGTCGTGATATCATGACATATCGCATTTTCGTGACTCAAAAGGGGGCAAGAAGGCAGTGAAGCAAAAATGTCACGATATCGCGACATGTCGCGTTTTCACGACCAAACAAAAGGAAAGAAAAGGCAGGCAGTTACAGGGGCCATTATAGAGGAAATCATCGAGCGATGGGTATCTTGAACGTCATCATGGGTTGACAGGCGGACAGAGTCTACAGTGGCAGCACTGGACAAGCACATGGCACCAAGGTGCAATGAAAGCAAACGAAGATCAAGAGTCAGAGAGAAAGGCGTTTCGAAAGCCAAGACAACGAAGAGGCACGGGAAATGAAATGAAGGGTCAGAAAAGGGAAATGGAGAGTCACACCAGAGTGTTTAAAAGGGGAAGTAAAGGCATACACAAGGGTCGAAAAACAGACAGAGTTGCAGTCGAGAAACTGCGGAGACAGAGTTGCAGTCGTGAAGGCAAGAGGGCCATTCTGGACCTGTTAGGCTATTTTTCTTCCAAAGTTGGAATGCTGTAATGTAATGTAAAAATTAATAAACTATCTTTCTATAAAAGAAGTTTATTTGGTAGAGTCTGCCATTTTTGTAAATTTTTCCAAGTTTAATGAATGAGATTTGAGGATTTGGGCGGATCAAATTTTTGTCCCCCCATAAAATATGGTGTGGTGAGTTTATATTGGTGAAATTATGAAAGAATCATAACTAATCGGGACCTCTTTATTTTTTAGCTACTTGCTCTAGTTAGTTCAATATTTTCTTTGACCTTTTATCTTCTTGTTGCTTATTGTGTTTACTTCAAAAATAAGAAGACAAGAAGTTGAATCATCTCACTCCTAATTGAGGGAGTTCTTAATAGATTTTGCTATTTCTTATACTTGCTCTATCTTGGTATATTCTATAAATTGAAGAAGGGTCTACAAATGGTTTTTTTTGTTGCTCAAGCATACCAATAATTTGGTACCTAAAATCTTTCCAATATTATTGAAATCTCAAATTTTATTATTTTTTTCTTTTATCCTTGGACTTCACTCTTTTGGAATAATTTTGGAATAATTAACATGCCTAATTTAGCTAACATCAAGAAGTGAAGCAGTACTGAATCAACAAGACACACACAATATACTAAAAATTTGAGAAATGCAATAGGAGCCCCAAATATTTCTTGCAATACTTTAAAAGAAAAATACATTTATAGAGAACCCCCCTTTACAAATTCGAAATTCCCCTATAGTACCTTGTTTTCTCTTTTCCCACCTAGGACAATTCATTTGAAATTTGAATTTTTGGGATAAAACTTCTCAGGGTCATAACTAATCACTCGTTGCTCGGATTGAGTATTAGTGCATATTTTCAAAAATCTCTCAAAAATAACTACAATTGGGTAGGGTGACATCATACTGACTGTGGTGTGATTTAACATTTTTGGCTTTCTGGTCCATTTTCTAAAATTTTATTTTATTTTTCTCACTGTTCCTTTTGTAGATTTTTTTTAACTTTGACGACTAAAATAAAAATAAGAAAAAAATAAAATTTAATAACTAAATGCATGGGTGTGAAGAATGAGCTTCAATATTTCATCCAAAATAATTTTGATCTCATTTTGAAGTCATTTCACATTTATAAAAAATATTTAAATTTGTTTTTTATAAATATTTTTATTATTTGGGAATTTCACACTTTTTCATATTTTTAAAGCAAATCGATTTTCAGGATTTGCATTTGCTTTCACAGATAATAAATGGACTTACCTTTAAGAAAATTACAATTTCATCAAAGGGGGGTAGTCCATACAACATTCCATTGGCACTTATTTTCAGAGCAATAAATTGGCTTCTCTTTATGAAAATTCTGATTTCATTAAAGAGAGGTAATTCTGATTTAATTGTTTTAACGCATTAAATTATTTCTTCTTTATGAAAATTATGATTTCATTAAAGAGGGATAATTTCTAATGACATATTAAGGTCATCACATTTTTTATTTAGCAATGAATATTTATTTCATACTCAGTCATCAAGCAATAATTAGAGGAAGTCAATCACATTTATAGTCTCTTTATTTAAGTTTCATGAGTAATAATTAGTATAACATAATAAAATAAACCAACACAGACCCCTTGTTAATAGTTACTTGAAAATCACTAAGGTATTCCTAGCACTTATTTAACACATCTTCACAAATATTACTAATAAACATGTGCAATGCTTATATAATGAAACCATGGAGAAGTTTTTTTTGTTTTTAACTTCTTTGCAAGAGAAGATTTTGTGATCAAAATATTAAGGGTGAGTGTGGTTTTGTAATTGGAAAAAATTACCACTCAACAAGTAGACATTGCTTTAACAAATCCTATTCCTTATGTGAAGATTCAGCTCCTTACCTTCCTTTTATATTCAACCAATTATGTCTTGCCATGATTGATACTATTCTGTTACAACTCAAGCTTATTTTCATTATCCATCTGTCATGGTGTACGACTAATAGCTTATGATGGTGTCTACATGTTCAACCTTCATTGATTTATGTTATTTGTCATCGATCGTCTCAAGCAATATCATTTCACATGTATCATGACATAATTTGGTCATATTTCTTACCATTGCTATTCTCCTTGTGATAGTAGTTGGCATCTAGTTTCATAGCTAAGGTACTCATATATCTTTTTGCATGAATTCCCACTTGTGTGGAATGTATTCAGTTGATTGTAAAGGAAGAATTTAGTTATCCTTTCTATTGGGCTAGGGATTCATGAAAAAGTAATGGGGAGTGTGGAACATGTTATTTGATACAATAGAATGGGTAAAAATAAAATACTAATGGTGTAGAAAGATAAATGACAAGCATGGATGGAAAGGAGTGTAAAATATATTTGGAGAGGCAAAGTGAGAGTCATGGAGGAATGGAGAGATATGTGAGAGGAATATGGTGTGGTGAGTTTATATTGGTGAAATTATGGAAGAATCATACCTAAGAGAAGCCTCTTTGTTTTTTGGCTACATGCTCTAGTTAGTTCAATATTTGTTTTGACCTTTTATCTTCTTGTTGCTTGAGAATACCAAGGTCCACTAATAAGAATGTGAATAGTATCTTTCAAATTATTTAATCTAATGACGAAGAAGCCCCTAGGAATCATGAATCAGTCCATGTTACCTTGAGGATACCATTTTGATAAAGCCCTATTTTTAATGGATTCATTGTCTAGATAATAAGCAATAAATTTCCCAATGAGGGAGAAGAAATCTTGAGAGACAAAGGATGTCATGATAGTGGAAGGAATTTCTAGTTCTCTGTTACTCAATATTATATAAACTGAGCCTTGCAAAGAGAGGGGTGGTGGAAGCCCTATGTATTTTACTATATTTGCAAAGGAGACAAGGTTGGACTCTTGAGGTGTGTTAGGAAGGGGTCCCCCTTGACACTTGTAACCTCCACTCCCCTGACCGAACCATCCTAACAACCAAATCCAAGATCCATATCATCTCCATTGCTTGCGCTTGTGCCAAAATTCCTGTCAGCTTGAGATTCAAATTTTTGAGGCATCCCACTCACCATAATATTACATAAAGTATAATTTTGTTAAATTCACATGAAGAAGCTTGAAGAAGTAGTGAAAAATAAGGGTATTTGATGCTTCTCTCTTCTATGCATAGGGTTAGGAAGGTTTTGATGGAGAAACCTCATCCACTTTCTCCAATGGTTGGATTATATATTTAAGGTAAAAGATGTGCATGACCTGTTACAAACATATCTTATAGGGGTACACCAATTTGTATTTAGGAAATCATGTTATAATTAGAGATGAATCTTCTTTAGAGGAATCAAGATGTGGATATGTTAGTATTGGATCTTCTTATTTTGATGAAATGCTTCATGTTCCTAGTATTATCCTCAATCTCTTATCTCGTTAATCATACATGTGAAGACAAGAACATGATACTTAAATAAAAGAAGGAAATAAAATAACACAATGAAACAGAAGATTGCAAAAATGGATATATTCGATAAAAATGGGGGAGCCAATAAAATACTTTGATACAATCTGTCCTCAATGAGGGTATTTGATACAATGATTTACAAAAATTCTAGGGTTCTTTGAAATCCTAGCTATAACAATGAAGTTTCTTCAGATTGATGTGTTCTTGCTTCCAATGGGGTGAGTGGGCTTTGGATATTTATGGCAGGCCACTCCAACTTCAACAGTCATTCAACGATATGTGAAATATGTAGATCTGCATACACAAAAATAGAAAGGGGTTAATAACACCTGTGAGGGCTCCATAGTGTGAGGCCCTCAAACATCAGTAAACCCTAACTAAAAATGGATCAAATGGCATGCAAAATCTACAAATCATGTAATAGAATAAAACCAATAAATATATACCTTGCTTGTGATGTTTTTTCGCTTTGTTGTTGTAGTTTGATAGTAGATGGAATGATGCAGGAGTCTTTGATTTGCATTTTTGTGGCTATAGCAGGCTCAAACATGCACTTGGAAGGCTCTAATGCGAGCTTCACAGGATCTGGTGTGCACCTACGGGATACAATAGGCTCTGGATAGCACCTGTGGAATAAAACAAGCTCTGGTGAGCACTTCATAGGATCTGGAGTGAGCCTCACAAGCTCTAGAGGGCACCTACGGGTTAGGGTAGAATTTATAGAAGTAGATCGAGGGGGTGGCAATGAATGTGGTAGATGGATGGGGGCTACGACGATGATGGAGGATGAATGGGGGATGGCTGGAATGACAAAAGTCTTGTTTTCTTAGCTAGGGCTTTAGATATTCAAACTCTATCTCTCTCAACTTCATAAGGACTTCAGCAATGTCTCCTCTAGGGTGCAACTTCTAATATCAAGGTTCCAATAGATTCTAGGGTTCGAGCATTTGCAAATGCCTTTATTTATAATCCAACCTAGGATTTTCTTAGAGAGCCTTAAATTTAATCGTGTGGTAAAAAACAGATCCTAAGGTGAGATTATTAGATGGGATGGATTAATGAATATGGATGGTGGGGATTAGATTGGACGGATGGTATGGTTAAGAGTTTATAAATATATATTTATAATAAATATATTATAATATAATATAAAATATATATTAAATATAAAAAATATTAAATAATATTAAAATAATCCAATTAGGTTAGGAAATGGTGGGAAGGGTGGAATTGGGCCAAATAATTGCTGGAAAGGTGTATGGTGGACCAGTGGGTGGTGGAATGGTTAGGATGGAGGATTAGTGGCTGCGATTTTGTGTCTACAATACATATAAAAGATAGAATTATATCCTAATTATTGGGTAATTAAGGATATAGACATGTATTTAAAGCAATTTATTCTAGTTATTGTGATGAATCTAACCAAATGTATAATTTAGGAGAAATTTCCATTTGATTATTCCTATTATAATAAATATTTTGTAACTATGGTTGCTCATATAGATATTGAGAGTTAATAATTAAATTTATAAAGGAAGAATTTAGTTATTATTTCTATTGGGCTAGGGATTTATGAAAAAGTAATGGGGAGTGTGGCACATGCTATTTGATACAATAGAATGTGTAAAAAAAATACTAATGGTGTAGAAAGATAAATGAAAAGAATGGATGTAAAGTGATTAGTACAACCACATATGTCGAAGGAATGTAGGTTCTAACACCTAGTTGTTACATATCTAGTTCTTCCACAACTCAAGCTTACTTTCATTATCCATCTATCATGGTGTACGACTAATAGATTGTGATGGTGTCTACATGTTAAACCTTCATTGATTGATGTTAGTTGTTATTTATCCTCTCAAGAAATATAATTTCACATGTGTCATGATATCATTTGGTCGTATTTCTTACCAGTGCTATTCTCCTCGTGATAGTAGTTGGCATCTGCTTTCATAGCTATGGTACTCATATATATTTTTGCATGAATTACCACTTGTGTGGAATGTCTTCAGTTGATTGTAAAGGAAAAATTTAGTTATCCTTTCTATTGGGCATATGAGGTATGCATTATTGGAAAGCATCATAGATATATCTTTCTAAAAGGGACAATGAGACATGCTACTCATATTTTTGAGATCATACATCATGACATATATAGACCTATGTGGTATACAATCCATTTTTAGAAATAGGTACTTTATTATTATTATTTTTTTAAAGATACATGGTTATATACTATTTAAAACAAGGATGAGATCCTTAAGAGATTCAAGGCATTTAAAGCTCCTATAGAAAATTAGCTAGAGAGGAAGATCAAGTCTTTTAGGTTGGATATGTGAGATGATTACATAAGCAATGTCTTTCATGATTTTTTTGACTCTTCATGGGATAGCATATAAAAGGACTATTCATTATATCCCTAAGCATAATAGAGTGGTTGAATGGAAAAATATGCTAGTCATGGAGGCATGTTGCATGATTTACGGTAAGAGGATGGAGCACAATTTTTAGGGTGAGGCCATCACTTGTATAACATACATCATCAATAGGGTTTCTAATAAAGTTTTTTAGGGCATGAAACCTCTTGAGAGGTTGATGGGTGATAAGCCTAATGTGTCACGATTCAATATATGTAGGCATTCATCATGGTCTTGCATACCTAAATATTAGAAAAAAGGAGTCATTGAAGAGTTATAGATGAATCTTTATGGGATATTTGTATACCTCTTGGGTATATAATCTCTATAATACTTAGAGGTATGAAGTTCTTATTTGGATATATGTCATTTTTGGTGAGGTTCTTCTAGGGGCTTCTTCTAGTCCACCACTCAAGATTTTGGTGAAAGACCTCCTCATCTCTTTGACTAATCTAGTAGAACCTTTAGAGACTCTTGTAGGATCTATTCCTATCATAACACCTTTCTAATATTCTAGTGATAGTATTATGCTTATGGATTTGACACCCCTCATAGGTAGCACCATATATAGTACCTTTAATTTTAAATATAGGGGATGTTGAGCTTGACACATCGGTTTTGAGTGCTTCATGATGATGTGAGTAATAAGTTTGATTTAGATTCTCTAGGTTTAGCTTCTAATGTTGCTTTGCCATAGTGGGTGCCTAGTTCTTCTCCAATCCATCTAGCTCCTAAGAGGATTCAGACACTTCAACATGATGCTTAACCTATTATATCTCTAGAATGACACTAGAATACTTCTTATCAATAATTGCTCTTGAAGGTTTATCATTGTGGAGATCCTCTTAAATATTCTCATGCTAAGGACATATTAGAGTAGGAAGATGTTATGATTGCATAATATGAGTTCTTAATGAAGAATAGGACACAAGAGCTTGTTCCTCTTTTAGAAGGAAAGAATATTGTTGAATGCAAATGGGTCTATAGGACCAAGTACAGTTCAAATGGTTAGGTGAAAAAGCATAAGACATGCCTTGTTGCTAAGGTATTCTCTCAAGAGGAGGGAGTTGAATGTTCAAAGATATTTGCTCTAGTTTCTAGGATGGTTTTTGTCAAGATAATTATTTATATAATGGTCTTATTTGGTTGGAAGGTAAATCATATGGATGTAAGGAGTGCCTTCCAAGATGGACAAATTTAGAATATCTTTATGTAGAAACCACCTAGTTATGAGCTTGAGGGTCTAATTCCCTTGGTTTATTGATTGAATAGATATTTTTTTGGGCTTAAGCAAGCATCTCATAATTGGTATGATAATATCCACCCCTTATTCCGTAGTTATAAATTTTGATGGTGTAAGGATGAACATGATGTTTATATCAACAATTAGGATGGGGAGAACTTGGTGTTTGTTCTCTATGTGGATGATCTTATTATAGGTAACTCTCCTATTTTTATTTAGGATATGAAGTCATGGCTTTGTAATTCCTTTGAGATAACAAAATTATGGCTTCTACAATATTTCTTGGGAACTTAGATTGATGAAATAGATCTTAGAACCCAAGTATGCATTAGATCTTCTTTAGCACTTCAGCATGGGGGACTATAAGTCTATTTAGATTTCTTTTGCTTCAAGACTAAATATTTGGGATGATTGTATGAATATTTTTCTAGATTCCACTTTATATTGGTCTCTTGTGGGATGCCTCCTTTACCTTACTCACACATGACCTGATATAGCCTTTATTGTCAACTATTCATCAATATACATGCAATCCTCCTAGAGAGTTACTAGAACATGACCAAGAGGATTTTTAGATATATCATATATACTTATAATATGGGTATTAATTATTTAGCTAGATCACCTTTAAATCTAATAGGATTGTTAGACACTGATTGGACCAACAATTTGGATGAGTGATGTTCCACCATAAGCTTTGTATTCTAATGGGTTCCAACCCTTTTTCATGGTGTTCTAGATGATAGTATACTATATATTAGTCTTCAACCAAAACTAAATAGTGTACTAGCAATGAGGAAGCTAATCACCTTCAATGGATGCTCATGAATTTGGATTAGTTGCACCATCAAGCTTGTTAGCAATCCAATATTTCATTAATAGACCAAGCACTTTGAGATTTGGATTTATTATTTGAGATGGATTTATGCCCATGGGATGCTTGATCATATTTTTATGCCAATAGTAGAACAAATAGTAGATATCCTAACCAAGGTTATGTTTGAGGTTCCTTTTGTGCACATGCAATAACTACTTGGTGTAAGAGAGTATCACTTCAGGGGGATGACAAATAAGCGTCTCTCTATGTTCCTTTTTCATCTCAGGGAAAATGTTCATATATAGGTTGATTAAGCTTCATTTGAGGCCATGACTAACATTGTGTTATATTGCATGTATAAGACATTTTGGCCCTTGTAAACCTTGAAAAAAATATGTTTGTATCATATTATTATTTTAAGCATAAAGGTTAGTTACTTAACCTTGACCATAAGTTAACTTGTATTTAGGTATAAATACCCAACATACCAACCATTTCATTATCAATTAGAGTGTATTCTATTTTCTATAGCAATATTATTTTGTGTCTACATACACACCCATGTATCAAATGCATTGCAATATATGTATTTATTTTTTAGCAATACTAAGTAATATGTTGATTCCATTTATTTTTGGAAACTGCTATGAAATCCAACAACTGAAGACATTCCACACAAGTGGGAAGTCATGCAAAAATATATATGAGTACCTTAGCATTATACCTAAGAGGGGCCTCTTTGTTTTTTGGCTACTTGCTCTAGTTAGTTCAACATTTGCTTTGACCTTTTATCTTCTTGTTGCTTGTTGTATTTACTTCAAAAAATAAGAAGACAAGAAGTTGAATCATCTCACTCCTAATTGAGGGAGTTCTTAATAGATTTTGCTATTTCTTATCCTTGTTCTATCTTGGTAGATTCTATAAATTGAAGAAGGGTCTACAAATGGTTGTTTTTGTTGGTCAAGCATACCAATAATTTGGTACCTACAAGCTTTCCAATCTTATTGACATCTCAAATTATATCCTTTTTTTCTTTTATCCTTGGACTTCACTCTTTTGGAATAATTTTGGAATAATTAACATGCCTACTTTAGCTAACATCAAGAAGTGAAGCAAGTTGAATCAACAGGACACAAACAATCTACTGAAAAATAGAGAAATGCAATAGGAGCCCCAAAGCTTTCTTGTATTACTGTTCCAAAAAAATGCAGTTACAGAGACCCCCCTTTACAATTTTGAAATTCCCCTATAATACCCTATTTTCCCTTTTCCCGCCTAGGACAATTCATTTGAAATTTGAATTTTGGGGGTAAAACTTCTCGGGGTCATAACTCCTCGCTCGTTGCTCGGATTGACTATTAGTGCATATTTTTGGAAAGCTCTCGAAAAGAGCTACAACAACGTAGGGTGGCATCATACTGACTGTAGTGTGTTTTAACATTTTTGGCTTTCTGGTCCATTTTCCAAAATTTTATTTTTATTTTTCTAACCCTTCCTTTTGCAATTTTTTTTAAACTTCGGTGACTAAAATAAAAATTAAAAAAATTAAATTTCATAAATAAATGCATGGGTGTGAAGAATGAGCTTCAATATTTCATCCGAAACAATTTTGATCTCATTCTGAAGTCATTTTGAATTTATAAAAATTATTTAAAGTTGTTGTTTTATAAGGATTTTTATAATTTTGGAATTTCACATTTTTTTCATATTTTGAAGGTAAATCGATTTTCAGGCTTTGCATTTGCATTCACAGACAATAAATGAACTTCCCTTTATGAAAATTACAAATTCATTAAAGGGGGTAGTTCATACGACATTCCATTGGCCATCATTTTTAGAGCAATAAATTGGCTTCTCTTTATGAAAATTCTGATTTCATTAAAGAGAGGTAATTTACACATTATACCAAAGGCTATTGTTTTAAAGCATTAAATTATTTCTTCTTTATGAAAATTATGATTTCATTAAAGAGGGATAATTTCTAATGATATTTTAAGGTCATCACATTTTATATTTAGCAATGCATATTTATTTCATTTTCAGTCATCAAGCAATAATTAGAGGAATTCAATCACATTTACAGTCGCTTTCTTTAAGTTTCATGAACAATCATTAGTATAGCATAATAAAATAAACCAACACAGACCCCTTGTTAATAGTTACTTGCAAATCACTAAGGTATTCCTAGCACTTATTTAACACATCTTCACAAAGATTACTAATACACATGTGCAATGCTTATATAGCGTAACCCTGGAGAAGTTGTTTTCATTTTTAACTTCTTTGCAAGAGAGGGTTTTGTGATCAAAATCCTAAGGGTGAGTGTGGTTTTGTAATTGGGTAAAATTACCACTCAACAAGTAGATATTGCTTTAATGGATCCTATTCCTTATGTGAAGATTTAGCTCCTTACCTTCCTTTTACATTCAACCAATTATATCTTGCCATGATGGATACTATTCTATTACAACTCAAGCTTACTTTCATTATCCATCTGTCATGGTGTACGACTAATAGCTTGTGATGGTGTCTACATGTTCAACCTTCATTGATTGATGTTAGTTGTCATTGATCCTCTCAAGCAATATCATTTCACATGTGTCATGACATCATTTGGTCATATTTCTTACCAGTGCTATTCTCCTTGTGATAGTAGTTGGCATCTGCTTTCATAGATAAGGTACTCATATATCTTTTTGCATGACTTCCCACTTGTGTGGAATGTCTTCAATTGATTGTAAAGGAAGAATTTAGTTATCCTTTCTATTGGGCTAGGGATTCATGAAAAAGTAATGGGGAGTGGGGCACATGCTATTTGATACAATAGAATGGGTAAAAATAAAATACTAATGGTGTAGAAAGATAAATGATAAGCATGGATGGAAAGGAGTGTAAAGTATATTTGGAGAGGTAAAGTGAGAGTCATGGAGGAATGGAGAGATATGGGAGAGGAATATGGTGTGGTGAGTTTATATTGGTGAAATGATGGAAGCATCATACCTAAGAGGGGCCTCTTTGTTTTTTGGCTACTTGCTCTAGTTAGTTCAACATTTGCTTTGACCTTTTATCTTCTTGTTGCTTGTTGTATTTACTTCAAAAAATAAGAAGACAAGAAGTTGAATCATCTCACTCCTAATTGAGGGAGTTCTTAATAGATTTTGCTATTTCTTATCCTTGTTCTATCTTGGTAGATTCTATAAATTGAAGAAGGGTCTACAAATGGTTGTTTTTGTTGGTCAAGCATACCAATAATTTGGTACCTACAAGCTTTCCAATCTTATTGACATCTCAAATTATATCTTTTTTTCTTTTATCCTTGGACTTCACTCTTTTGGAATAATTTTGGAATAATTAACATGCCTACTTTAGCTAACATCAAGAAGTGAAGCAATACTGAATCAACAGGACACAAACAATCTACTAAAAAATAGAGAAATGCAATAGGAGCCCCAAAGCTTTCTTGTATTACTATTCCAAAAAAAATGTAGTTATAGAGACCCCCCTTTACAATTTTGAAATTCCCCTATAATACCCTATTTTCCCTTTTCCCGCCTAGGACAATTCATTTGAAATTTGAATTTTGGGGGTAAAACTTCCGGGGTCATAACTCCTCGCTCGTTGCTCGGATTGACTATTAGTGCATATTTTTGGAAAGCTCTCGAAAAGAGCTACAACGGCGTAGGGCGAAATCATACTGACTGTAGTGTGTTTTAACATTTTTGGCTTTCTGGTCCATTTTCCAGAATTTTATTTTTATTTTTCTAACCCTTCCTTTTGCAGATTTTTTTAAACTTTGGTGACTAAAATAAAAATTAAAAAAATTAAAATTTCATAAATAAATGCATGGGTGTGAAGAATGAGCTTCAATATTTCATCCGAAATAATTTTGATCTCATTCTGAAGTCATTTCAAATTTATAAAAATTATTTAAAGTTGTTGTTTTATAAGGATTTTTATAATTTTGGAATTTCACATTTTTTTCATATTTTGAAGGTAAATCGATTTTCAGGCTTTGCATTTGCATTCACAGACAATAAATGAACTTCCCTTTATGAAAATTACAATTTCATTAAAGGGGGTAGTTCATACGACATTCCATTGGCCATCATTTTCAGAGCAATAAATTGGCTTCTCTTTATGAAAATTCTGATTTCATTAAAGAGAGGTAATTTACACATTATACCAAAGGCTATTGTTTTAAAGCATTAAATTATTTCTTCTTTATGAAAATTATGATTTCATTAAAGAGGGATAATTTCTAATGACATTTTAAGGTCATCACATTTTATATTTAGCAATGCATATTTATTTCATTTTCAGTCATCAAGCAATAATTAGAGGAATTCAATCACATTTACAGTCGCTTTCTTTAAGTTTCATGAACAATCATTAGTATAGCATAATAAAATAAACCAACATAGACCCCTTGTTAATAGTTACTTGCAAATCACTAAGGTATTCCTAGCACTTATTTAACACATCTTCACAAATATTACTAATACACATGTGCAATGCTTATATAGCGAAACCCTGGAGAAGTTGTTTTCGTTTTTAACTTCTTTGCAAGAGAGGGTTTTGTGATCAAAATCCTAAGGGTGAGTGTGGTTTTGTAATTGGGTAAAATTACCACTCAACAAGTAGACATTGCTTTAACGGATCCTATTCCTTATGTGAAGATTTAGCTCCTTACCTTCCTTTTACATTCAACCAATTATATCTTGCCATGATGGATACTATTTTGTTACAACTCAAGCTTACTTTCATTATCCATCTATCATGGTGTACGACTAATAGCTTGTGATGGTGTCTACATGTTCAACCTTCATTGATTGATGTTAGTTGTCATTGATCCTCTCAAGCAATATCATTTCACATGTGTCATGACATCATTTGGTCGTATTTCTTACCAGTGCTATTCTCCTTGTGATAGTAGTTGGCATCTGCTTTCATAGCTAAGGTACTCATATATCTTTTTGCATGACTTCCCACTTGTGTGGAATGTCTTCAGTTGATTGTAAAGGAAGAATTTAGTTATCCTTTCTATTGGGCTAGGGATTCATGAAAAAGTAATGGGGAGTGGGGCACATGCTATTTGATACAATAGAATGGGTAAAAATAAAATACTAATGGTGTAGAAAGATAAATGATAAGCATGGATGGAAAGGAGTGTAAAGTATATTTGGAGAGGTAAAGTGAGAGTCATGGAGGAATGGAGAGATATGGGAGAGGAATATGGTGTGGTGAGTTTATATTGGTGAAATGATGGAAGCATCATACCTAAGAGGGGCCTCTTTGTTTTTTGGCTACTTGCTCTAGTTAGTTCAACATTTGCTTTGACCTTTTATCTTCTTGTTGCTTGTTGTATTTACTTCAAAAAATAAGAAGACAAGAAGTTGAATCATCTCACTCCTAATTGAGGGAGTTCTTAATAGATTTTTCTATTTCTTATCCTTGTTCTATCTTGGTAGATTCTATAAATTGAAGAAGGGTCTACAAATGGTTGTTTTTGTTGGTCAAGCATACCAATAATTTGGTACCTACAAGCTTTCCAATCTTATTGACATCTCAAATTATATCCTTTTTTTCTTTTATCCTTGGACTTCACTCTTTTGGAATAATTTTGGAATAATTAACATGCCTACTTTAGCTAACATCAAGAAGTGAAGCAATACTGAATCAACAGGACACAAACAATCTACTGAAAAATAGAGAAATGCAATAGGAGCCCCAAAGCTTTCTTGTATTACTGTTCCAAAAAAATGCAGTTACAGAGACCCCCTTTACAATTTCGAAATTCCCCTATAATACCCTGTTTTCCCTTTTCCCGCCTAGGACAATTCATTTGAAATTTGAATTTTGGGGGCAAAAATTTCCAGGGTCATAACTCCTCGCTCGTTGCTCGGATTGACTATTAGTGCATATTTTTGGAAAGCTCTCAAAAAGAGCTACAACAATGTAGGGTGGCATCATACTGACTGTAGTGTGTTTTAACATTTTTGGCTTTCTAGTCCATTTTCTAAAATTTTATTTTTATTTTTCTAACCCTTCCTTTTGCAGAATTTTTTTAAACTTCGATGACTAAAATAAAAATAAAATAAAATTAAAATTTCATAAATAAATGCATGGGTGTGAAGAATGAGCTTCAATATTTCATCCGAAACAATTTTGATCTCATTCTGAAGTCATTTCAAATTTATAAAAATTATTTAAAGTTGTTGTTTTATAAGGATTTTTATAATTTCGGAATTTCACATTTTTTTCATATTTTGAAGGTAAATCGATTTTCAGGCTTTGCATTTGCATTCACAGACAATAAATGAACTTCCCTTTATGAAAATTACAATTTCATTAAAGGGGGTAGTTCATACGACATTCCATTGGCCATCATTTTTAGAGCAATAAATTGGCTTCTCTTTATGAAAATTCTGATTTCATTAAAGAGAGGTAATTTACACATTATACCAAAGGCTATTGTTTTAAAGCATTAAATTATTTCTTCTTTATGAAAATTATGATTTCATTAAAGAGGGATAATTTCTAATGATATTTTAAGGTCATCACATTTTATATTTAGCAATGCATATTTATTTCATTTTCAGTCATCAAGCAATAATTAGAGGAATTCAATCACATTTACAATCGCTTTCTTTAAGTTTCATGAACAATCATTAGTATAGCATAATAAAATAAACCAACACAGACCCCTTGTTAATAGTTACTTGCAAATCACTAAGGTATTCCTAGCACTTATTTAACACATCTTCACAAAGATTACTAATACACATGTGCAATGCTTATATAGCGGAACCCTGGAGAAGTTGTTTTCATTTTTAACTTCTTTGCAAGAGAGGGTTTTGTGATCAAAATCCTAAGGGTGAGTGTGGTTTTGTAATTGGGAAAAATTACCACTCAACAAGTAGACATTGCTTTAACGGATCCTATTCCTTATGTGAAGATTTAGCTCCTTACCTTCCTTTTACATTCAACCAATTATATCTTGCCATGATGGATACTATTTTGTTACAACTCAAGCTTACTTTCATTATCCATCTATCATGGTGTACGACTAATAGCTTGTGATGGTGTCTACATGTTCAACCTTCATTGATTGATGTTAGTTGTCATTGATCCTCTCAAGCAATATCATTTCACATGTGTCATGACATCATTTGGTCGTATTTCTTACCAGTGCTATTCTCCTTGTGATAGTAGTTGGCATCTACTTTCATAGCTAAGGTACTCATATATATTTTTGCATGACTTCCCACTTGTGTGGAATGTCTTCAGTTGATTGTAAAGGAAGAATTTAGTTATCCTTTCTATTGGGCTAGGGATTCATGAAAAAGTAATGGGGAGTGGGGCACATGCTATTTGATACAATAGAATGGGTAAAAATAAAATACTAATGGTGTAGAAAGATAAATGATAAGCATGGATGGAAAGGAGTGTAAAGTATATTTGGAGAGGTAAAGTGAGAGTCATGGAGGAATGGAGAGATATGGGAGAGGAATATGGTGTGGTGAGTTTATATTGGTGAAATGATGGAAGCATCATACCTAAGAGGGGCCTCTTTATTTTTTGGCTACTTGCTCTAGTTAGTTCAACATTTGCTTTGACATTTTATCTTCTTGTTGCTTGTTGTATTTACTTCAAAAAATAAGAAGACAAGAAGTTGAATCATCTCACTCCTAATTGAGGGAGTTCTTAATAGATTTTGCTATTTCTTATCCTTGTTCTATCTTGGTAGATTCTATAAATTGAAGAAGGGTCTACAAATGGTTGTTTTTGTTGGTCAAGCATACCAATAATTTGGTACCTACAAGCTTTCCAATCTTATTGACATCTCAAATTATATCCTTTTTTTCTTTTATCCTTGGACTTCACTCTTTTGGAATAATTTTAGAATAATTAACATGCCTACTTTAGCTAACATCAAGAAGTGAAGCAGTACTGAATCAACAGGACACAAACAATCTACTAAAAAATAGAGAAATGCAATAGGAGCCCCAAAGCTTTCTTGTATTACTATTCCAAAAAAATGCAATTACAGAGACCCCCCTTTACAATTTCGAAATTCCCCTATAATACCCTATTTTCCCTTTTCCCACCTAGGACAATTCATTTGAAATTTGAATTTTGGGGGTAAAACTTCCTAGGGTCATAACTCCTCGCTCATTGCTCGGATTGACTATTAGTGCATATTTTTGGAAAGCTCTCGAAAAGAGCTACAACAACGTAGGGTGACATCATACTAACTATAGTGTGTTTTAACATTTTTAGCTTTCTGGTCCATTTTCTAGAATTTTATTTTTATTTTTCTAACCCTTCCTTTTGCAGATTTTTTTAAACTTCGATGACTAAAATAAAAATAAAAATAAAATTTCATAAATAAATGCATGGGTGTGAAGAATGAGCTTCAATATTTCATCCAAAATAATTTTGATCTCATTCTGAAGTCATTTCGAATTTATAAAAATTATTTAAAGTTGTTGTTTTATAAGGATTTTTATAATTTTAGAATTTCACATTTTTTTCATATTTTGAAGGTAAATCGATTTTCAGGCTTTGCATTTGCATTCACAGACAATAAATGAACTTCCCTTTATGAAAATTACAATTTCATTAAAGGGGGTAGTTCATACGACATTCCATTGGCCATCATTTTTAGAGCAATAAATTGGCTTCTCTTTATGAAAATTCTGATTTCATTAAAGAGAGGTAATTTACACATTATACCAAAGGCTATTGTTTTAAAGCATTAAATTATTTCTTCTTTATGAAAATTATGATTTCATTAAAGAGGGATAATTTCTAATGACATTTTAAGGTCATCACATTTTATATTTAGCAATGCATATTTATTTCATTTTCAGTCATCAAGCAATAATTAGAGGAATTCAATCACATTTACAATCGCTTTCTTTAAGTTTCATGAACAATCATTAGTATAGCATAATAAAATAAACCAACACAGACCCCTTGTTAATAGTTACTTGCAAATCACTAAGGTATTCCTAGCACTTATTTAACACATCTTCACAAATATTACTAATACACATGTGCAATGCTTATATAGCGGAACCCTGGAGAAGTTGTTTTCATTTTTAACTTCTTTGCAAGAGAGGGTTTTGTGATCAAAATCCTAAGGGTGAGTGTGGTTTTGTAATTGGGTAAAATTACCACTCAACAAGTAGACATTGCTTTAACGGATCCTATTCCTTATGTGAATATTTAGCTCCTTACCTTCCTTTTACATTCAACCAATTATATCTTGCCATGATGGATACTATTATGTTACAACTCAAGCTTACTTTCATTATCCATCTATCATGGTGTATGACTAATAGCTTGTGATGGTGTCTACATGTTCAACCTTCATTGATTGATGTTAGTTGTCATTGATCCTCTCAAGCAATATCATTTCACATGTGTCATGACATCATTTGGTCGTATTTCTTACCAGTGCTATTCTCCTTGTGATAGTAGTTGGCATCTGCTTTCATAGCTAAGGTACTCATATATCTTTTTGCATGACTTCCCACTTGTGTGGAATGTCTTCAGTTGATTGTAAAGGAAGAATTTAGTTATCCTTTCTATTGGGCTAGGGATTCATGAAAAAGTAATGGGGAGTGGGGCACATGCTATTTGATACAATAGAATGGGTAAAAATAAAATACTAATGGTGTAGAAAGATAAATGATAAGCATGGATGGAAAGGAGTGTAAAGTATATTTGGAGAGGCAAAGTGAGAGTCATGGAGGAATGGAGAGA
This sequence comes from Wollemia nobilis, assembly GCA_028583015.1. Classification (NCBI taxonomy): domain Eukaryota; kingdom Viridiplantae; phylum Streptophyta; class Pinopsida; order Araucariales; family Araucariaceae; genus Wollemia; species Wollemia nobilis. Next base: position 4,152,858 of record JAQPPZ010016984.1, read on the forward strand.
TATGGGAGAGGAATATGGTGTGGTGATTTTATATTGGTGAAATGATGGAAGCATCATACCTAAGAGGGGCCTCTTTGTTTTTTGGCTACTTGCTCTAGTTAGTTCAACATTTGCTTTGACCTTTTATCTTCTTGTTGCTTGTTGTATTTACTTCAAAAAATAAGAAGACAAGAAGTTGAATCATCTCACTCCTAATTGAGGGAGTTCTTAATAGATTTTGCTATTTCTTATCCTTGTTCTATCTTGGTAGATTCTATAAATTGAAGAAGGGTCTACAAATGGTTGTTTTTGTTGGTCAAGCATACCAATAATTTGGTACCTACAAGCTTTCCAATCTTATTGACATCTCAAATTATATATATTTTTTTCTTTTATCCTTGGACTTCACTCTTTTGGAATAATTTTGGAATAATTAACATGCCTACTTTAGCTAACATCAAGAAGTGAAGCAGTACTGAATCAACAGGACACAAACAATCTACTAAAAAATAGAGAAATGCAATAGGAGCCCCAAAGCTTTCTTGTATTACTCGTTCCAAAAAAATGTAGTTATAGAGACCCCCCTTTACAATTTTGAAATTCCCCTATAATACCCTATTTTCCCTTTTCCCGCCTAGGACAATTCATTTGAAATTTGAATTTTGGGGGTAAAACTTCCTGGGGTCATAACTCCTCGCTCGTTGCTCGGATTGACTATTAGTGCATATTTTTGGAAAGCTCTCGAAAAGAGCTACAACAATGTAGGGTGGCATCATACTAATTGTAGTGTGTTTTAACATTTTTGGCTTTCTGGTCCATTTTCCAGAATTTTATTTTTATTTTTCTAACCCTTCCTTTTGCAGATTTTTTTTAAACTTTGGTGACTAAAATAAAAATAAAATAAAATTAAAATTTCATAAATAAATGCATGGGTGTGAAGAATGAGCTTCAATATTTCATCCGAAATAATTTTGATCTCATTCTGAAGTCATTTTGAATTTATAAAAATTATTTAAAGTTGTTGTTTTATAAGGATTTTTATAATTTTAGAATTTCACATTTTTTTCATATTTTGAAGGTAAATCGATTTTCAGGCTTTGCATTTGCATTCACGGATAATAAATGAACTTCCCTTTATGAAAATTACAATTTCATTAAAGGGGGTAGTTCATACGACATTCCATTGGCCATCATTTTTAGAGCAATAAATTGGCTTCTCTTTATGAAAATTTTGATTTCATTAAAGAGAGGTAATTTACACATTATACCAAAGGCTATTGTTTTAAAGCATTAAATTATTTCTTCTTTATGAAAATTATGATTTCATTAAAGAGGGATAATTTCTAATGATATTTTAAGGTCATCACATTTTATATTTAGCAATGCATATTTATTTCATTTTCAGTCATCAAGCAATAATTAGAGGAATTCAATCACATTTACAATCGCTTTCTTTAAGTTTCATGAACAATCATTAGTATAGCATAATAAAATAAACCAACATAGACCCCTTGTTAACAGTTACTTGCAAATCACTAAGGTATTCCTAGCACTTATTTAACACATCTTCACAAATATTACTAATACACATGTGCAATGCTTATATAGCGAAACCCTGGAGAAGTTGTTTTTGTTTTTAACTTCTTTGCAAGAGAGGGTTTTGTGATCAAAATCCTAAGGGTGAGTGTGGTTTTGTAATTGGGCAAAATTACCACTCAACAAGTAGACATTGCTTTAACGGATCCTATTCCTTATGTGAATATTTAGCTCCTTACCTTCCTTTTACATTCAACCAATTATATCTTGCCATGATGGATACTATTATGTTACAACTCAAGCTTACTTTCATTATCCATCTATCATGGTGTACGACTAATAGCTTGTGATGGTGTCTACATGTTCAACCTTCATTGATTGATGTTAGTTGTCATTGATCCTCTCAAGCAATATCATTTCACATGTGTCATGACATCATTTGGTCGTATTTCTTACCAGTGCTATTCTCCTTGTGATAGTAGTTGGCATCTACTTTCATAGCTAAGGTACTCATATATTTTTGCATGACTTCCCACTTGTGTGGAATGTCTTCAGTTGATTGTAAAGGAAGAATTTAGTTATCCTTTCTATTGGGCTAGGGATTCATGAAAAAGTAATGGGGAGTGGGGCACATGCTATTTGATACAATAGAATGGGTAAAAATAAAATACTAATGGTGTAGAAAGATAAATGATAAGCATGGATGGAAAGGAGTGTAAAGTATATTTGGAGAGGTAAAGTGAGAGTCATGGAGGAATGGAGAGATATGGGAGAGGAATATGGTGTGGTGAGTTTATATTGGTGAAATTATGGAAGCATCATACCTAAGAGGGGCCTCTTTATTTTTTTGGCTACTTGCTCTAGTTAGTTCAACATTTGCTTTGACCTTTTATCTTCTTGTTGCTTGTTGTATTTACTTCAAAAAATAAGAAGACAAGAAGTTGAATCATCTCACTCCTAATTGAGGGAGTTCTTAATAGATTTTGCTATTTCTTATCCTTGTTCTATCTTGGTAGATTCTATAAATTGAAGAAGGGTCTACAAATGGTTGTTTTTGTTGGTCAAGCATACCAATAATTTGGTACCTACAAGCTTTCCAATCTTATTGACATCTCAAATTATATCATTTATTTTCTTTTATCCTTGGACTTCACTCTTTTGGAATATTTTTGGAATAATTAACATGCCTACTTTAGCTAACATCAAGAAGTGAAGCAGTATTGAATCAACAGGACACAAACAATCTACTGAAAAACAGAGAAATGCAATAGGAGCCCCAAAGCTTTCTTGTATTAATGTTCAAAAAAATGCAGTTACAGAGACCCCCCCTTTACAATTTCAAAATTCCCCTATAATACCTTGTTTTCTCTTTTCCCACCTAGGACAATTCATTTGAAATTTGAATTTTGGGGGTAAAACTTCTCGGGGTCATAACTCCTCGCTCGTTGCTCGGATTGACTATTAGTGCATATTTTTGGAAAGCTCTCAAAAAGAGCTACAATGGCATAGGGTGACATCATACTGATTGTAGTGTGTTTTAACATTTTTGGCTTTCTGGTCCATTTTCTAAAATTTTATTTTTATTTTTCTAACCCTTCCTTTTGTAGATTTTTTTAAACTTCGACGACTAAAATAAAAATAAAAAAAATTAAAATTTCATAAATAAATGCATGGGTGTGAAGAATGAGCTTCAATATTTCATCCAAAATAATTTTGATCTCATTTTGAAGTCATTTTGAATTTATAAAAATTATTTAAAATTGTTGTTTTATAAGGATTTTTATAATTTTGGAATTTCACATTTTTTTCATATTTTGAAGGTAAATCGATTTTCAAGCTTTGCATTTGCATTCACAGATAATAAATGAACTTCCCTTTATGAAAATTACAATTTCATTAAAGGGGGTAGTTCATACGACATTCCATTGGCCATCATTTTTAGAGTAATAAATTGGCTTCTCTTTATGAAAATTCTGATTTCATTAAAGAGAGGTAATTTACACATTGTACCAAAGGCTATTGTTTTAAAGCATTAAATTATTTCTTCTTTATGAAAATTATGATTTCATTAAAGAGGGATAATTTCTAATGACATTTTAAGGTCATCACATTTTATATTTAGCAATGCATATTTATTTCATTTTTAGTCATCAAGCAATAATTAGAGGAATTCAATCACATTTACAGTCGCTTTCTTTAAGTTTCATGAACAATCATTAGTATAGCATAATAAAATAAACCAACATAGACCCCTTGTTAATAGTTACTTGCAAATCACTAAGGTATTCCTAGCACTTATTTAACACATCTTCACAAATATTACTAATACACATGTGCAATGCTTATATAGCGAAACCTTGGAGAAGTTATTTTTGTTTTTAACTTCTTTGCAAGAGAGGGTTTTGTGATCAAAATCTTAAGGGTGAGTGTGGTTTTGTAATTGGGAAAAATTACCACTCAACAAGTAGACATTGCTTTAACGGATCCTATTCCTTATGTGAAGATTTAGCTCCTTACCTTCCTTTTACATTCAACCAATTATATCTTGCCATGATGGATACTATTCTGTTACAACTCAAGCTTACTTTCATTATCCATCTGTCATGGTGTACGACTAATAGCTTGTGATGGTGTCTACATGTTCAACCTTCATTGATTGATGTTAGTTGTCATTGATCCTCTCAAGCAATATCATTTCACATGTGTCATGACATCATTTGGTCGTATTTCTTACCAGTGCTATTCTCCTTGTGATAGTAGTTGGCATCTACTTTCATAGCTAAGGTACTCATATATCTTTTTGCATGACTTCCCACTTGTGTGGAATGTCTTCAATTGATTGTAAAGGAAGAATTTAGTTATCCTTTCTATTGGGCTAGGGATTCATGAAAAAGTAATGGGGAGTGGGGCACATGCTATTTGATACAATAGAATGGGTAAAAATAAAATACTAATGGTGTAGAAAGATAAATGACAAGCATGGATGGAAATGAGTGTAAAGTATATTTGGAGAGGTAAAGTGAGAGTCATGGAGGAATGGAGAGATATGGGAGAGGAATATGGTGTGGTGAGTTTATATTGGTGAAATTATGGAAGCATCATACCTAAGAGGGGCCTCTTTATTTTTTGGCTACTTGCTCTAGTTAGTTCAACATTTGCTTTGACCTTTTATCTTCTTGTTGCTTGAGAATACCAAGGTCCACTAGTAATAATGTGAATGATAAATTTCAAATTATTTAATCTAATGAGGAAGAAGCCCCTAGGAATCATGAATAGGTCCATGTTACCTTGAGGATACCATTTTGAGAAAGCCCAATTTTTAATGGATTCATTGTCTAGACAAGAAGCAAAAAAAATTCCAATAAGGGAGAAGAAATCTTAAGAGACAAAGGATGTCATGATAGTGGAAGGAATTTCTAGTTCTCTATTACTCAATATTAGATAATTCTAGCCTTGCAAAGAGAGGGGTGGTGGAATCCCCTTTTTTTTTACTATATTTGCAAAGGAGACAGGGTGGGACTCTTGAGGTGGGTTAGGAAGGGGTCCCCCTTGACACATGTGACCCCCACTCCCTTGACTAAACCATCCTAAGAACCAAACCCATGATCTGTATCATCTCCATTGCTTTCACTTGTGCTAGAATTCCTGTCAGCTTGAGATTCAAATTTTTGAGGCAACCCACTCACCGTAATTTCACATAAAGTATAATTTTTTTAAATTCACATGAAGAAGCTTGAATAAGTAGTGAAAAAGAAGAGTATTTTATGGTTCTCTCTTCTATGCATAGGGTTGGGAAGGTTTTGACGGAGAAACCTCTTCCACTTTCTCCAATGACTGGATTATATATTTAAGGTAAAAAAGGTGCATGACCAGTTGCAAACATATCCTATAGGGGTACACCAATTTGTATTTAGGGAAGCATATTATAATTGGAGATGAATATTATTTAGAGGAATCAAGATGTGGATATGTTAGTATTGGATCTTCTTATTTTGATGAAATGCTTCATGTTCCTAGTCTTATCCTCAATCTATTATCTCATTAATCATACATGTGAATACAAGAACATGATAATTAAATAAAATAAGGAAATCAAATAACACAATGAAACACAAGATTGCACAAATGGATATATTCGATAAAAATGGGGGAGACAATAAACTCCTTTGATACAATCTTCCCTCAATGAGGGTATTTGATACAATGATTTACAAAAACTCTAGGGTTCTCTGAAACCCTAGCTATAACAATGAAGTCTCTTCACATTGATGTGTTCTTGATTCCAACGGGGTGAGTGGGCTTTGGATATCCTATGGCGAGCCACTCCAGCTTCAACAGTCATTCAACAATATGTGAAATCTGTAGATCTGCATACACAAAAAAATATAAAGGGGTTAATAACACTCGTGAGGGCTCCATAATGTGAGGCCTTCAGACATTAATAAACCCTAACTAAAAAGGGATCAAATGGCATGCAAAATCTACAAATCATGTAATAAAATAAAACCAATAAATATATACCTTGCTTGTGATGTTTTTTTTCTTTATTGTTGTAGTTTGATAGTAGATGGTATGATGCAGCAGGCTCTGATTTGCATTTTTGTGGCTATAGTAGGCTCAAATGCGCACTTGGCAGGCTTTGACGCAAGCTTCACAGGCTCTGGTGTGAATCTACAAGATACAACAGGCTCTAGATAGTGCTTGCAAAATACAACAAGCTCTTGTGAGCACTTTGCAGGCTCTACATCGAGCCTCGTAAGCTCTAGAGGGCACCTACAAGTTAGGGTAGAATTTATAGAAGCAGATCAAGGGGGTGGCGATGAATGCGATGGATGGATAGGGGTTACGACGATGATGGAGGATGAATGGGGGATGGTTGGAATAACAAAATTCTTGTTGGCTTAGCTAGGGCTTTAGATATTCAAACTCTATCTCTCTTAGCTTCACTAGGATTTCAACAATGGCTTCTCCAGGGTGCAACTTCTAATCTCAAGGTTCTAGTAGATTCCAGGGTTTGAGAATTTGCAAATGGCCTTATTTATAATCCAACCTAGGGTTTTCTTAGGGTTTTAGCCTTACACTTTTAATCGTGTAGCTAAGATTAAATAATATCCTAAGGTTGAGATTACTTTTTAGATGTGGCGTGGATTAATGAAGATGGACGGTGGGGATTAGATTGGATCGAACGGTTGTGGTTAATTGAGTTTATAAATATATATTTTATAATAAATATATTATAATATAATATAAAATATTATATTAAATATAAAATAATATTAAATAATATTAAAATAATCTCAATTGGGTTAGGAAATGGCGGGAAGGGTGGAATTGGGCCAAATAATTGGCGAGAAAGGTGGAATTGGGCTTTTTGAAGGTGGGAAAGGTGGAATTGGGCCAAATAATTGGTGGGAAAGGTGTATGGTGGACAAGTGGGTGGTGGAATGGTTAGGATGGAGGATTAGTGGCTGCGATTTGGTGTCCACAATACATATAAAAGATATAATTCTATCTTAATTATTTGGTAATTAAGGATATAGACATGTATTTAAAGCAATTTATTCTAGTTATTGTGATGAATCTAACCAAATGTATAATTTAGGAGAAATTTTCAATTTGATTCTTCCTATTATAATAAATATTTTGTAACTATGGTTCCTCATATAGATATTGAGAGTCAATAATGGAATTATAGGATTGCACATCTTAGCTATGGATCCGTGAGATACATGAGTCATTTTTAGATGGCCATTAGACTTCCTCACATTTTCTATTTAAGTTATGCATGTGAGGTATGCATTATTGGAAAGTATCACAAATATATCTTTCTAAAAGGGATAATGAGACATGCTACTCATCTTTTTGAGATTATACATCATGACATATATATACCTATGTGGTATACAATCCATTTTTAAAAATAGGTATTTATTATTATTATTATTATTAAAGATACATGGTTATATACTATTTAAAACAAGGATGATATCCTTAAGAGATTCAAGGAATTTAAAGCTACTATAGAAAATTATCTAGAGAGGAAGATCAAGTCTTTTATGTTTGATATGTGAGATGATTACATAAGCAATATATTTCATGATTTTTTTGACTCTTCATGGGATAGCATATAAAAGGACTATTCATTATATCCCTAAGCATAATAGAGTCATTGAATGGAAAAATATGCTAGTCATGGAGGAATGTTGCATGATTTACAGTAAGAGGATGGAGCACAATTTTCAGGGTGAGGCCATAACATGTATAACATACATCATAAATAGGGTTTATAATAAAGTTTTTTAGGGCATGATACATATTGAGAGGTTGATGGGTGATAAGCCTAATGTGTCGTGATTCAATATATGTAGGCATTCATCATGGTCTTGCATACCTAAAGATTAGATAAAAAGAGTCATTGAAGAGTTATAGATGAATCTTTATGGGATATTTGTATACCTTTTGGGTATATAATATCTATAATACTTAGAGGTATGAAGTTATTATTTGGATATATGTCATTTTTGGTGAGGTTATTCTAGGGGATTATTCTAGTCCACCACTTAAGATTTTGGTGAAAGACCTCCACATCTCTTTGACTAATCTAGTAGAACCTTTAGAGACTCTTGTAGGAGATATTTTTCTTTCATAACACCTTTATAATATTCTAATGATAGTATTATGCTTATGGATTTGACACCCCTCATGGGTAGCACCATATATAGTACCTTTAATTTTAAATATAGGGGATGTTGAGCTTGACACATCATTTTTTAGTGCTTCATGATGATTTGAGAAATGATTTTGATTTAAATTCTGTAGGTTTAGATTCTAATATTTCTTTGCCATAGTGGGTTCCTAGTTATTCTCCAATCCATCTAGGTCCTAAGAGGATTCATACACTTCAACATGATGCTTAACCTAATATATCTCTAGAATTAATATATCTCTAGAATGACACTAGAATACTTCTTATCAATAATTGCTATTGAAGATTTATTATTGTGGAGATCCTCTTAAATATTCTCATGCTAAGGACATATTATAGTAGGAAGATGTTATGATTGCATAATATGAGTTCTTAATGAAGAATAGGACACAAGAGCTTGTTCCTATTTTAGAAAGAAATAATATTATTGAATTCAAATGGGTCTATAGGACCAAGTACAATTCGAATGGTTAGGTGAAAAAGCATAAGATATGCCTTGTTGCTAAGGTATTATCTCAAGAGGAGGGAGTTGAATGTTCAAAGATATTTGCTCTAGTTTCTAGGATGGTTTTTGTCAATATAATTATTTATATAATGGTCTTATTTAGTTGGAAGGTAAATCATATGGATGTAAGGAGTGCCTTCCAAGATAGACAAATTTAGAATATATTTATATAGAAACCACCTAGTTATGAGCTTGAGGGTCTAATTACCTTGGTTTATTGATTGAATAGATATTTGTTTGGGCTTAAGCAAGCATCTCATGTTTGGTATGATAATATCCTCCCCTTATTCCATAGTTATAAATTTTGATGGTGTAAGGATGAACATGATGTTTATATCAACAATTAGGATGGGGAGAACTTGTTATTTGTTATCTATGTGGATGATCTTACTATAGGTAACTCTTATAATTTTATTTAGGATATGGAGTCATGGCTTTGTAATTATTTTGAGATAACAAAATTATGGCTTCTACAATATTTCTTGGGAAATTAGATTGATGAAATAGATCTTAGAACCCAAGTATGCATTAGATTTTATTTAAAACTTTAGCATGAGGGACTATAAGTTTGTTTAGATTTCTTTTGCTTCAGGACTAAATATTTGGGATGATTGTATGAATATTTTCTAGATTCCACTTTATATTGATCTCTTTTGGAATGCCTTCTTTACCTTACTCACACATGACCTGATATAGCCTTTATTGTCAACTATTCATAAATATACATGCAGTCCTCCTAGAGAGTTACTAGAACATGACGAAGAGGATTTTTAGATATATCATATATACTTTTAATATGGGTATTAATTATTTAGCTGGATCACTTTTAAATCTAATATTATTGTTATACATTTAATGGAACAACAATTTGGATGAGTTATGTTCCACCATAAGCTTTGTATTCTAATGGCTTCCAACCCTTTTTCATGGTGTTCTAGATGATAATATACTATATATTATTCTTAAACCAAAACTAACTAGTGTAATAGCAATGAGGAAGCTAATCACCTTCAATGGAAGCTCATGAATTTGGATTAGTTGCACCATCAAACTTGTTAGCAATCCAATATTTCATTAATAGACCAAGCACTTTGATATTTAGATTTATTAATTGATATGGATTTATGCCCATGGGATGCATGATCATATTTTTATGCCAATAGTAGAACAAATAGTAGATATCCTAACCAAGGTTATATTTGAGGTTCCTTTTGTGCACATGCAATAACTACTTGCTGTAAGAGAGTATCACTTCAGTGGGATGACAAATAAGTGTCTCTCTATGTTCTTTTTCATCTCAGGGAAAATGTTCACATATAGGTTGATTAAGCTTAATTTGATGCCATGAATAACATTGTGTTATATTGCATGTATAGGACATTTTGGCCCTTGTAAACGTTGAAAAATATGTTTGTATCATATTATTATTTTAAGCATAAATGTTAGTTACTTAATCTTGACCATAAGTTAACTTGTATTTAGGTATAAATACCTAACATACCAACCATTTCATTATCAATTAGAGTGTATTCTATTATATATGGCAATATTATTTTGTGTCTACATACACACCCATGTATCAAATGCATTGTAATATATGTATTTATTTTATAGCAATACTAAGTAATATGTTGATTCCATTTATTTTTGGAAATTGCTATGAAATCCAACAACTGAAGACATTCCACACAAGTGGTAAGTCAAGTAAAAATATATATGAGTACCTTAGCATTATAACTAAGAAGGGTCTCTTTGTTTTTTTGCTACTGGCTCTAATTTTTTTTTAAATGGTAAAAATTTATTGAATCAATAAGCTTTACAAGAAATAGAGAATCCCATAACAATAACCCTTACAAGGGCCAGAAGAAAGAAACCCCCAATACCACCGAGCACCCAACCAAAAGATATCCAAAAAATAATAGCCTCAAGCAGGCATATCCATAGTGAGAAAATTAGCAAGATGTTGAGAACAATACAATGGAAGCTGATACCACTCCCTAACATTCTAGTCTTCCTGAAACTCAGAAGCCCATTTTGCCAAGAAATCAGCCACACCATTCTATTTCCTTGGAATATGAACAAAGGAAATAAACTCTAGATATCGATAGATTTGAAAGATCTATTGAGCTACTAATGCCAACTACCAATGAACATTAGAAAAATTACGAGTCTTCAATAAATTAACAAGAATATGAGAGTCCAACTCACATATTATCTTTCGCCATCCCAGAGCATAATTTTTTTCCAAATCAAAACAAATAGCAAGGGCCTCCATATAATTATTAGTCTACTTCCCCTTATAATAGGAAAAAATGAAAAGAGCTACACCACTGCTATCTCTTCCAACACCACCAATACCTGCATGCCTAGGATTCCCTCTAGAAGAACCATCAATATTAATATTAAACACCCCTCGACATGGAGGATACCATCTACCATATCTTTGCACTTTTTGATTAAGGCATCTCCTCTTGACTAATATAGAAGGACGAAGGTCATTCTCCATTAAACCCATAACTTGCATCATCATAATATCAGATTGTTCTAAAGGAATATTGATCTAATATTTAGAAGAAATAGTTTCTTGGATCATACCAATAATCCTCTACCACTATGATAAACAGTTAACTTTCTACCTTAAAAATTATTTGATTTCTTTCAAGCCAAATCTTCCATATAATACATGAGGGCCCAATACTCCATGCAACTTGAAGAAATAAATCCTTAGCAGGAGGTCTTCCTATATCGTGACATGTTGCTTCGTCGTGGCCAAGGGAGGCCACGACAAAAGTTGTCATGATATCATGACATGTTGCTTCATCGTGGACAAGGGTGGAAAGTTGTCACGATATCGCGACATGTTGCTTCGTCACGGCCAAGGGTGGAAAGTTGTCACGATATCGCGACATGTCGCTTCGTCACGGCCAAGGGTGGAAAGTTGTCACGATCTCGTGACATGTTGCTTCGTCGGGGCCAAGGGTGGAAATTTGTCGTGATATCGTGACATGTTACTTCGTCATGGCCAAGGGAGGAAAGGTGTCGCGATATCGCGACATGTTGCATTTTCATGGCTAAGGGAGAAAAGATGTCGCGATATCACAACATGTTGCATTTTCGCAACCAAGGGAGAAAAGGTGTCATGATATCGCGACATGTTGCATTTTTGTGACCAAAGGAGAAAAGGTGTCACAATATCGCGACATGTTGCATTTTTGCGGCCAAGAGAGAAAAGGTGTTGCGATATCGCGACATGTTGCATTTTCACGGCCAAAGGAGAAAAGGTGTCGCAATATTGCGACATGTTGCATTTTCACGACCAAAGGAGAAATGGTGTCACAATATCGTGACATGTTGCATTTTCGTGGCCAAAGGAGAAAAGGTGTCGCGATATCGTGACATGTTGCTTCATCGTGGTCGAGAGAGAAAAAGTATCACGATATCACGACATGTTGCACTTTCGTGCCCAAAGGAGAAAAGTGTTGCGATATCACGACTTGTTGAATTTTCATAGCCAAAGGAGGAAAATGTTACGATATCGTGACATGTTGCTTTTTCACGGCCAAAGGGGAAAGGTGTTGCGATATCGCGACATGTTGCATGTTCGTGGCCTAAGGAGAAGAATAGTGTCATGATTTCGTGACAAGCTGCATCAACTATCCATGTTGACCCCCTACTAGCTAGTTAATGGTTTAGGAGATTTGGCTCCATTGCAAATCTTCTTCTACTATTGTAAGCTTGTGTTCTCTCTGAATTCGGCTAGGAAGAGTCTCTTCCCATATTGTAATTGATCTTTGTTTTAATACAAGTTTTTTCAAAATTTTCAAAAAAAAATCTTCCATATAATACATGAAGGCCCAATACTCCATGCAACTTGAAGAAAGAAATCCTTAGCAGGAGGTCTTCCTAAACTCCTCTAGAACTCAACATGAGAAGAGGTATGATATCAAGACTATTTCCACACCCTCCACCAAAGATACCAAATTTCTTGTGCAAACGAACATTGTAAGAGCAAAAGCCCTACATATTCATCACTATTCTCACAAAGGAAACAAAATAAAGGGCCATGAAAACCTCTCTTTTGGATATTATCCTAGGTAGGAAATATGTTTCGAGTAGCCAACCACAAATAGAAATTATATTTGGGCCAAGAAAACTTATTCCAAACCTATTTCCACCAAAGAACCTCCTCATCCCAAAATACTACCTATCTAAAACATGGTAACCATAAGCCAACAAGAAAACCCCTCTTGTAGCTAGACCCAAAATGTTGCTCTAGTTAGTCCAACATTTGCTTTGACCTTTTATCTTCTTGTTGCTTGTTGTATTTACTTCAAAAATAAGAAGACAAGAAGTTGAATCATATCACTCCTAATTGAGGGAGTTCTTAATAGATTTTGTCATTTATTATCCTTGTTCTATCTTGGTAGATTCTATAAATTGAAGAAGGGTCTTAAAATGGTTGTTTTTATTTCTCAAGCATACCAATAATTTGGTACCTACAAGCTTTCCAATATTATTTACATCTCAAATTATATCTGTTTTTATTTTATTTTATCCTTAGACTCCATTCTTTTGGAATAATTAACATGCCTACTTTAGCTAACATCAAGAAGTAAAGCAATACTGAATCAAAAGGACAAGCAATCTACTAAAAAATAGAGAAATGCAATAGGACCTCGAAATATTTCTTGTATTATTGTTCCAAAAAAAATGCAATTACAGAGACCCCCCCTTTACAATTTCAAGATTCCCCTATAATATCATGTTTTCCCTTTTCCCGCCTAGGACAATTCATTTGAAATTTAAATTTTGGAGGTAAAACTTCCCGAGGTCATAACTCCTCGCTCGTTTCTCGGATTAACTATTAGTGCATATTTTAGGAAAGCTCTCGAAAATAGATACAACATCGTAGGGCAGCATGTGTTTTAATATTTTTGGCTTTCTAGTCCATTTTCTAGAATTTTATTTTTATTTTTCTAACCCTTCCTTTTGTAGACTTTTTTTAAACTTCGACAACTAAAATTAAAATTTCATAAATAGATGCATGGGTGTGAAGAATGAGCTTCAATATTTCATCCAAAAAAATTTTGATCTCATTCTAAAGTAATTTCAAAATTATAAAAATTATTTAAAGTTGTTTTATAAGGATTTTTATAATTTCAAATTTTCATATTTTTTTTATATTTTGAAGGTAAATTGATTTTCAGGCTTTGCATTTGCATTCATAGACAATAAATGAACTTCCCTTTATGAAAATTACAATTTCATTAAAGGGGGTTAGTTCATACAACATTCCATTGGCCATCATTTTTAAAGCAATAAATTGGCTTCTATTTATGAAAATTTTGATTTCATTAAAGAGAGGTAATTTACACATTATACCAAAGGCTATTGTTTTAAAAAATTAAAATATTTCTTCTTTATGAAAATTATGATTTCTATAAAGAGGGATGAAATTTATAAAAATTATTTAAAGTTGATGTTTTATAAGAATTTTTATAATTTTGGTATTTCACATTTTTTTCATATTTTATAAGGTAAATCGATTTTCAGGATTTGCATTTGCATTCACAGACAATAAATGAACTTTTATTTATAAAAATTACAATTTCATTAAATGGGAATAGTTCATATGGTATTCCATTGACCATCATTTTGAATTTTGGGGGTAAAAATTTTTGGGGTCATAACTCCTCGCCGGTTGCTCGGATTGACTATTAGTGCATACTTTCTGAAAGCTCTCGAAAAGAGCTACAACAATGTAGGACGACATTATACTGACTATAGTGTGTTTTAACATTTTTGATTTTCTAGTCCATTTTCCATGATTTTATTTTTATTTTTCTAACCCTTCCTTTTGCAGATTTTTTAAAACTTCGAAGACTAAAATATAAATTAAAAAAAATTAAAATTTCATAAATAAATGCATGGGTGTGAAAAATGAGCTTCAATATTTGATCTGAAATAATTTTGATCTCATTCTGAAGTCATTTTGAATTTATAAAAATTCTTTAAAATTGTTGTTTTATAAGTCAATTTTTAGGCTTTGCATTTGCATTCACAGACAATAAATAATTTTTTTTTTATGAAAATTATAATTTTATTAAAGGGCGGTAGTTCATATCACATTCCATTGACCATCATTTTGAATTTTTGGGGTAAAACTTTCCAGGGTCATAACTCCTCACTCGTTGCTCAGATTGACTATTATTGCATACTTTCTGAAAGCTCTCGAAAAGAGCTACAACACTGTAGAATGCAATTATACTAACTGTTTTGTGTTTTAATATTTTTGGTTTTCTAGTCCATTTTCCATAATTTTATTTTTATTTTTCTAATCCTTCATTTTGTGGATTTTTTTTTAACTTCGACGACTAAAATAAAAATTAAAAAAATTGAAAATTTCATAAATAAATGCATAGGTGTGAAAAATGAGCTTCAATATTTCATCCGAAATAATTTTGAATTTTGGGGGTAAAAATTTCTTGGGTCATAACTCCTCGCTCGTTGCTCGGATTTACTATTAGTGCATACTTTCTGAAAGCTCTTGAAAAGAGCTACAACACCGTATAATGCAATTATACTAACTATAATGTGTTTTAATATTTTTGGTTTTCTATTCCATTTTCCATAATTTTATTTTTATTTTTCTAACACTTCCTTTTGCATATTTGTTTTTAAACTTCAGCAACTAAAATAAAAATTAAAAAACTTCAAAACTTCTCTCAACCGTCTGCGCCCTCCACTTGGCAGTATTTTTTTTTTTTTTGCAAATTTGAGAGATGAGAAGCGGTGGAGGAAGCGAAGGAGGAGCAAAAATGGCAGGCAGGAATTTTGAACCAACGGAAGGAGAAGATCCAGAGGTAGGGTAGAATGCTATAGCTAGAAAGGAAAAGGATTCCCTGTCAGCTTAGTTTGAAAAGGCTAAAGGTACAGATCCTCCAGATAAACCCTTAGACAAAGGGTCCCACTAGGGTTTGGGAGCTAGCAACAAGGGACCAACCTTTTTGGAAATGTTGAAATGGAAAAAGGAGCCAGTCAGTGAACTACCACCACTAATACCAAATAATAATAGGTTAACTATGCCAATGGAGATTATGGAAATATTCTTGGATATGGAGGCATCATCCTTAGTTGGCAAGTTTTTGGGAGGAAGGTCGGACATTGAGACTATTCGCTCATGGGCCGTGACAAAGTGGAAAACTTCAGGAAGCTTAGAAATCATAGCCATGTCAAGAGGTTTTTTTATGATAAGACTCAACAACAAAGATGATGCAGAGCGCATATTTATAGGAGGACCCTGGTTTCTAGGAAGGCGTAGCCTCTTTCTGAGGAAGTAGGGGAAGGATTTCAACCCTAAGAAGCAAAACATTAATATAGCACCCTTTTGGGTCCGCTTACCAAACATCCCAACCTAGTTTTTTAATGAGTACTGGCTTAGTGGCATAGCAAAGACGATAGGAGAGCTCATGGTAATAGACCATTCACCCCGGGCAAGGACTAGACTGACGCATGTCAGGATCTGTGTAAATGCAAACTTGGATTCTGATCTACCTTCTCAAGTGGAACTAGCATATGGAGAGTTTCTAAGGATTCAGCCTATGGAGTATGAGAACAATCTAGCATTTTGTAGCATGTGCAAAACCCAGGGCCACCTTCAATCCTAATGTCTGACAATAACTACAAACAAGGAAGCCATGAGCGAAGGTTTTCTAGGGAAAGCTAATGGGAGAGGGATCCCAAAGTTTCAAGGACCGTGTCTTAACTTGGAAGGATACAGATAAGTTAAGAATAACCAGGCTGACCAAGCCAACACAGAACTGGCAAAAATCTAGGAGAAAGGAAAGCAACATAATGAGGGAGGCAAAAATCATAAGGTATGTAATAAAGATCCCAGCTTGAACATGTTTGATATCCTAGCAAATCTAGAAGTTGAAAAAGAAAATAGTAAGGATGATACCATCAGTGTCAAGTTTCCTGAAACCCTAGACTCCCCATCCAAATCGGGACCATCCACAGTTATGACAAAAAGCCCCAATGGCTATGCTCAAAATGAAGAAAAATTTCCAGGTCATTTCAGTTTAAACATGGAAAAAATATAGCCAAGAGTTGAAGTTGTGGAAACAAGAGGCAGGAATGTAGCTCCTAATCTGGTAGTGGAGTAAATTATCACTTATAAGATGATCCCAACGGTAAAAGGTTCCTTGAAGGAAAGCCCCCTGTTTAGGAACCAGATAGGAGAGGTGAACCAAAACAAGGTTGAGGATGAAGAGGGAATTGAAAACCCCAAAAATGAGGAAGAAGGTTCAAGCCCTAGACTATCACAGTATATGCCCCCTCATTTCAGTCCAAAACAGACTAGAAGCACCACCAAGCCTTCGATAGATTATGGAAGTGAAAGAAAGAAAGGGAGAATATCTACAGTAGAGCACTATAGAATGAGAATCAATGAAGAAATTGCTAATGGAAAGCAAAGAACATTGTTACAACAAGCTATTCCTGGCCAGGATAATAGCAAAATTGACAAACCCCCTTTGGCTCAGGGAAGGGGGCGGGGAAAAAATATCAAACAGTCTAAATGAAGGTTCTCTCATGGAATGTGAGAGGCCTAAACGACCCACCAAAACAAAGGATGGTGAATTCTATAAGGAAGGATTGGAATCCTACTATCATTTTTCTTCAAGAAACCAAAATAGATGCGACACAATCAACACTTATAGCTAGAAGGATTTGGAAGCAAGGGGAAGTGGCCTTTCAACAGGCGATAGGAGCATCTGGGGGCCTCATGATCTTATGGGATCCTATTAAAATAGAAGGAAGTATTATTCAGGCAAATGAAAGAGTCTTGTTGTGGCTACTCCACAACGTACTCCCAAAATTGGGGACCCACCTTTTTATTTTTTGGTATTTGAGTGTTTGCATGTTGGTTTCAAGTGTCTAATGCTCGGTTTGTTTTGAATTTTCTTTTATCATTAGTTTTTGTCAGTAGTTTTTTCTTGTCGACAACCTTTTATTGTCGACAACTTTTATTGTCGATGATATTTTCTTGTCGACAATATTTTATTGTCGACGTTTCTTTTGTTGTCATCTTGTGGTTGACGATTTTTGTCGTGGTTGTGTTGGTAAGTTTTTCAAAAGTATTGTTGTTAGTGTATTTTATTTTTGTTATTTTTGCTATAATTTTGTATATTAATTTTTGTTATATATATATATATATAGTGTTTAAAGTGGTATGTAGTGATTGTTATTAATGTTGTTTGTTATTTTTATTATGTTATGTTCCTGTTTTATGTTAATGTGATAATGGGTGTTAGTATGTTGACTTGTTAGTCTATGTTAGATGGGTTTAATGTTAAGTGTCTTATGTTATGCGTGTTATATCATATACATGGGTGTTGGTTTTAGGTTGTTATTATATGTTTTATTATCATTTGTTGTAGTTAATGAAAGTTTGTTTTGAATGTGTAGGTTCCAAAGTGGATGGGCCAAGCAAAACATGGCTTGGGGGCACACGATTGAAGGAATAATACGCCAAAAAAAGTGCTAGATGAGGTGGAAGTGGTTGCTACAAAGGAAGAGCACGGCAAAGCTGCGACGAATGACGAAATCGAAAAGTTAACATGCAAAAGGGGGTTGGAAACTGCTGCAAGCAAAGTTGCAGATTTGAAGGCAAGAGGGCTATTCTGGACTTGTTTGGGCTGTTTTTCTTCCATGGACTGGTTTGGGAAAACCAGAAATTTTTGTTATTGTAAAATGACAAATTTTTAATGCAGAAAATTTCAGAAAGTTGCATCTTATGGGCAAGAAAGGAGGAGTCATTTTCTGCATGCAAGATTAAATGTTTATTTTTTCTCCTTTTCAGATTTTAGGCTTGTAAATGGAGTTTATGCAAGTTTCTTGGTTGCTTCATGCGAATGTTTAAATCTGAAAAACTCATTTAAAACCCTAGGAGCCAACACTTAGCTTATCCGGATTGTGCTTGTTTTGCAAGTCCAATAGGTTAGGTTGCATGCATGAAAACCTCACATCTTCGGTTTTTCTGGAATAGGATAGCATCAAACTGAATGTATCATGTGTTCCATTTTCTGCATTTCAACTTTCATTTTTCTGCATTTTATTTTTCCAGAAATTTTAATTTTTTTTTAATTTTCAGGCATTAAAATAAACATTTAAAAAAATTTCAAAATCCAAAAATAATTTCACCATTGCGTAGGTTATACTTCAGACTTCCAATACGCACTTTGAAATTTCATTTTTCGGAGTTGTTTAGTATTTTTAAAAATTCATCGAAGTTGCTGTTTTATTACAGATTTTAAAAAATCCGAAAATAGAAAATTTCCATTTTAAGGTCAAATTTCATTTTTTCAGTTTTGTTTTGCACTCATGAGCCTATGATGACATTCCCTTCATGAAAATTCCAATTTCATTGAAGGAGTTATGTTTTATGGCATTTCACAAATTTCCGTATTTTGAGCCTAAAATTGCCCTCTCTTCATAAAAATTCTAATTTTACGAAAGAGGGGTAATTTGAGTATTACATTGAAGGTCATTTCTTCAAAGCACTTAATTGTTCATCTTGATGAAAATTTGATTTCATTTAAGAGGGATAAGTTAAAGTGACATTTAAAGCCCTTAATTTAAGGCCATAAATTATTGCCTCTTTGTGAAAACCTATTTCACCAAAGAGGGATAGTTTATCGATCACATTGAAAGCTATCTTCATCTTCATGATAAGAAGCCATATTTGGACTTAATAAAGAAGATAAAATCTACCTTAAAACTCTCAAGATAAAAGGAATTAAGGCACTACATCGTGGTCATATGAGGGCCAACTCACATTTGCTTTATTTTGGTTCAATGAACAATCACTAAAGTTTCATGGTAAAATAAACCAACATTGCCCCTTGTTTACGAGTTACTTGCAATCACTAAGGTGTTCCAAGCATTTAAATTGAATATCTTTATTTGAGATTACTAATACACATATGCAAATGCTAATATAGCGGAGACCTTGGAGAAGTTGTTTGTTTAACTTCTTTGCAAGAGGGGATTTGGAACCCAAATCCTAAGGGAGAGTGTACTTTCACAATTGGGTGAAAATACCACTCAACAGATTTGGTGCTAGAAGGAGGGCCTGAATTGGTTTATTTCAGTGTGATTTAAATGCTATAGAGATTTAAATTTTGAATATTTCATGCCCTATTGATTATTATCTTTAGCCCTCTTTTAACAATACAACCTTGTAGTGTTAAAAGGAGGACATGAATTGCTATGCATTGTTCTAACGCTTTTGATTGTTCATACAGGAATAATGTGTTTTGATTTGATTTTGAAAAATTTTGGTCTTGACTAACGAGGTTGTCTCCATGCAATTACTTTCATTTGATTTTAATGGATACATCTCTTGGTTGATGCTAACATGATTATTCATACGTTACATGTTTGATATTTGCTAGTCATTTCATGCTTATTTGTAAGGAATTATTTTGTCTAAAATGTATTTGTTGTCGGTATTATGCTCTTCACTTGCGTGTAATGCGATCTTGTGAATCGGAAAGCCTACAACACTAGGAGTATGCTCTTCACTTGCGCATATGCGATCTGGTGAATCAGAAACTAATTTACATTTTTAGAATATTGCTTTGTCATGGTTCCTTCTTTTATTCATGACTAACAAATTGGTTTTGAAGTTATTCTTTGAGTTTCATTAATGGCTACAACTGCAGGATTTTCTTTGTGTCGCAGGTTTTCTTTGAGGTGTTGAGAGTTTTGTCAAGTTTCATAGGGTAGTTTCATTTACAAGCTGGACCCACCACATCGCATCGCAACTAGGTCCAAAACAACCGAGGAAACCATATTCCAAAGCCTCTCACCCACTCATAGGAATCCAAGGAATAAAACCCAACAAATAGTGATCCCACCGGATACCCTTGTTACAGAAGATCCTTATGTTTTAGGTGCATCTAGCGGACTTGCACCGGTGGTGTCAATTGCCACTAGTGTACCAATTATCAGTACCATTTCCATGGTTCTTGTAGGGTTATCATCATCGATTTTGAATCAAATGGCCCAACCTCCACCAGCTCCTTGGTACGGAGCCCATAACATTCCTTTGAATATCATAGGGGATATTCATGATATCCCTAAGAATATAGAGATATTTTTGCCCAAATACAAACCGGATGGCCCAAGGACCGTAGAAGAACATATTCAGGCCTATAGGGATGTTTTGATAAGATTGCAAGTTCAACATGAAGATGTGGCTTGTAGACTCTTCCCCATGAGCCTAGACCAAGTGGCCTACGAATGGTATATTTGCTTACCTACTGGTTCCATTACGTCATGGACGCAAATGGAGAATGCTTTTGTCAACCAATTCAGGTCACCATTAGATCCCACAATCATCTATAATCAGTTCATTACATGCAAAAGAGGCCAGGGTGAGCCAATTCAAACTTTTAATCAGAGATTTTAGAAGTGCTATAATAGAGCAATTCGGCATTTTGCCATTGATCCCATAGTAGCTTTGCAAATATATTTTGGGGCATTGGATCCTATGACGACAATGTTTGCAAGGCGAAATCCTCAAGTTACCATGCTTGCTCTAGCCTACAATGAAGCTATGACCATTGAACAACAAATGACACCACAGGGTTATGGGTTTCCCTAGATGCCTATGGTAGGACAATATGGTCCATATGGTCAAGCTCCTATGATGAATCAGATCATGGCACCACAAATGCCAGGCATGAATGCTTTGCCTTATCAACAACCATATTCATCAACACCCACTTACACACCCATTCCAATTCAACCAATCACATCCATTCCCCCCATTCCTTCATTTTTGCAAAATAGTCAACAGACTATGCAAGGAACTAGTCCGGTTAATTCTCAGGCTATAGTTCCTTTCCCCAATCCAATTCCAATTCAAAGTGTGAATCCCTACGCAAATCAAGTTGCTCAAAATCCAACTCAAATGTTAAGTCAAGATCTCACCAATTATGCAAACCCTACTGGAACTAGCAATAACATAGCTCAACCAAAAGAGATTTATTCAGAGGTTGAAGAGCTCAAAAATATGGTTCACAAATTGAGTAATGATTTGGTTCAAAAATAGAAGTATGAATCCCATGCCCCTCACCCAAATCAAAATTTCAACAATAGAGGGAGACAGTGGAATACGAAGCCAAACAATGGGGGTGTGCCTTCCCCTATTGCTAATCAGATAGATACTTCTGCAGGACCAAGTCACTCTAGTTCCATTCTTAATATTTCTGATTTTGCATGGGAAAAGGGGTGTAGATTGCATAATACAAAGGAGCATAATGAAAGGAATTGTCCCAAAATCGCTAGGTATACCCATTGTCTCCAAGCTCAAGTGGATGATTTGGAACTTGTGCCAAATGAGGGTCCACCCCAACATCAACAAGGAGATGACAACATTTTGGTGGTGGAAACTCTATATCGTCAAGAAAGTGAGAATGAGGAAGAAGAGGATGAAATCTTGGAATAGGAAGTGCAAGATTTTAGAGAATTTAGAAAGGGGAACCATGGATACCATTTGAGGAGTAAGTCCAAAACCCCTAAAACATCCTCAACTCCACCAAACAACTCTATCCTTCCTCCTGATACTAAGGCTGATAATAATCCCCCTCCTCCATCTGGAAGAGAAACATCTAAGGCCATGCAAAAAACATTGAAGCTTGAGAAGTCAACTTATGACATAGTGGAGGATTTAAGGAAGTCCAAGTCTAGCCTTTCATTTTTAGAGGCGGCTAGGTTGCCTGGCCAAAAGGAAGCATTGATAAAGGCTTTGGACTCACCTAGTCAAATACAGGAAGGAAAGGAAGTTGAATCTCACATGGTTTTACGAAAGGAAAGACGAGATGTCCCTCCTTTTTTATTGATTGTGAGGATTGTTGGCAAAAATTTGCACAATTTTTTGGTGGACACAAGTGCCACAAGTAACCTCATGCCTTCAAAAATTTGTCAAATGCTAGGCCTAGAGCCTGTTTCTTCTAAATGCAAGGTTTTGCAATTGGATCGGTCTGAGGTAAATGTGGTAGGGACCCTCTACGATGTTAAGATCCAACTCAATTCTGAACCTAGGGTCCAACAGGTGGTTGATATTTTGGTTGTCAATATCCCAAGTCGATATGGAATGCTACTTGCTAGGGATTGGATGAAAAGTTTGAATGGTTATTTCTCCACTGATTGCTCACACATGTGGCTACCCTGGAAGGGAATTGCTAATCAAATTAGAGTGGAAAATGAGCCAAGGCTTAAGGAAATCATCACAGAATTCAACAAGCCAAATGAAGTTCAATTTTCTGAACCTGAGTTAGGAGTCTATGCTTTTGATGTTGAAAGAGCTACCGAAGAACCTCAAAAAGAAACATTTTCTTGTAGCTCTTTTGAAGAAGATAATCTCGTGTGGTTACTCAAGTTTGATGGATCTAAGTCAAAACAAGGGGCAGGAGCTGGAGTTGAACTCACTTGTCCAGGAAGTAAACCATTGTTTGTTGCCTATAGATTGCAATTTCCTTGCACTAACAACGTGGTAGAATATGAAGCTCTTATCTTTGGATTACAATTGGCTTTGAGCAAGAAGGTTAAGTGTTTGAAAGTATTGGGAGATTCGGAGTTGGTGGTCAAACAAGTTAAAGGACAATATACCTGTCGTGACAAGAGATTGAGCCTTTATAGAACTAGGGTGAGGGACCTCATTGAGGAATTTGATGCTTTTAATATATCCCTTATTTCTAGGAAAGGAAATCGTATAGCTGATTCTCTTGCAGTCGTTGCAGGCATGCTAAATCCGGTTGACATAAAAAAATGCAAGAAGTTTTCCATTGAGTTAGTCCCTTGCCCATCGATACCTGATAACGTCAAAAACTTGCAAGTTTTTGAGAATGATAGACACATTTTCAAATTTGTCACCAATTCGGGTATTTTTGAGGACCAAGTGATTGATGAAGATCAAAGGTGGCAAGAAGAAACAGAAGGAGAAAGCGAAGCTACATTTCAATCCAACAAGATACCTAAGAACATTGTTTCATTGGAGAAGATGTTTGATATGGGATATAAAGCTAGAAAAGGAAAAAGGGTTCCACTTCCTAAAGATGCTTGTGACCTGATCAATATAGGGAGTGTAGATAATCCACGTGAAGTGTACATTGCAAAGGCATGTACAGCTTATGAGAGAGAAAATATAATACGTGCATTAAAGTATTACATGGATTGCATTGCTTGGAATTACAATGAGTTGAAAACGTATGATCAAAACGTTATTATGCACACCATCCCTCTAAAACCGGATTCCAAACCCTTCAGACAAAGACAACGACCTGTTAACCCATTACTTGAGCCCTTGATAGAGAAAGAGGTCAAGCGATTGTTGGACGCAAAGATAATATTTCCCGTTAGGCACTCAACTTGGGTCGCTAATCTTGTTTCGATGAGAAAGAAGAATGGAGAGATAAGGCTATGCATAGATTTTAGAAATCTCAACAAAGCCTCACAAAAGGATAATTACCCACTGCCATCAATTGATGAAATCTTGCAAACGGTGAATGGGTCTGAAATGATGTCTTTTCTCGATGGGTATTCTGGATACAATCAGATTCTTATTCATCCCAATGACAGGATGAAGACGGCCTTCACAACCAAATGGGGAACATTTGCCTATAGAAGAATGCCTTTCGGATTATTAAATGCAGGTGCAACATTTCAACGTGCCATGGATTATGCATTTAAAGGGCTCATAGGTAAATGTATCATTGTGTATGTGGATGACATTCCTGTGTTTTCAAAGGAAAGAGAAGACCATGTGAAAGATTTGAGGAAAGTTCTCCAAAGGTGTAGAGAGCACGAAATTTCTTTAAATCCCAAAAAATGCATCTTTGGAGTGACAGAAGGAAGATTTCTTGGCCATATCATTTCAAAAGAAGGTATCTCCATTGATCCGGAAAGGATAGAAGCTATCCAAAACTTGCCTCTCCCAGGTAGCAAAAAGGAATTGAGATCTTTCTTTGGGAAAATCAATTTTGTGAGGAAGTTTATTTCTGGCTTCATTGAGATAGCTAAACCACTGAATGAGATGCTTAAAAAGGATGTGAATGTCAGATGGAATGAAGAAAGTAGGGTTGCCTTTCAAAGCATCAAGGATGCTATTTCTAGAGCCCCTGTCCTTATAAGTCCAGATTATTCTAAGCCTTTCTTTATTTATGCTTTTGCATCTGAACACTCTTTTGCGAGTGTCTTGACTCGGAAAGGTGAAGATAACACAGAAAATCCCATAGCTTTTCTAAGTGCTCCTTTGAAGGATGCTCAATTGAGGTATTCCATTCTCGATAAGCAAATGTATGCACTTTTCAAAACAGTAAAAAAATTCAGACATTACATTGTGCATAGTAGGGTCTTTGCCATTGTGCCTGACCTTGCTGTCAAAACCATGTTTGTGCAAAATGAGCTAGGTGAGAGAAGAGGTAAATGGATTTCTACCATTCAAGAATTTGATCTTGAAATTCAACCCATGAAACTAGTTCATGGACAAGGACTTGTGAAAACAATTGTCGAGAACAATCCCCAAATCACGTGCCAATATTCAAATGTAGAGCACATTTCCAAAGATGATTGGTATGTTGATATTGTGTATTTTTTGCTAAATGGTAAGTGTCCATCACATCTTAATTCTACTCAAAGAAGAGCCTTGAGACTTAAATCTGCCAATTATCTTATTAGGTCTGGTGCTCTTTATAGGAAAAATCATGAGGGAATTTACCTACGATGCTTAAATCAAGAAGAAGCTACCAATGTTTTGCAAGAGTTTCATGGTAAATACGGAACTGGCCATGGTTCGGAAAATTCAACAGCACATCAAATCTTAAGAGCGGGATATTATTGGCCCCACATTTTTAAAGATGCACATGCACACGTGCGATCTTGCCATATTTGTCAAGTGGCTGCCAATAGAGAAAGGAATGCAGCTATGCCATTGCAACCTGTAGTTGAGATGAGACCATTTGCACAATGGGGATTAGACTTCATTGGGGTTATTAACCCAAATTCTTTAGATTCCCATAAATTCATACTCACGACTATAGATTATTGCACTAGGTGGGCAGAAGCAATTCCTACGAAGCATTCCACTATGGATGTGGTAATAAAGTTCCTCGAAGATCACATCGTAACAAGGTTTGGAATGCCCGATTCTATTGTAAGTGATAATGGTAAGGCTTTTGTTTCCACTCAATTTGCAAATTGGGCATATGATAATAAGGTGAGTTTAAAGTTTTCGTCTAACTATTACCCTCAAGGCAATGGTTTGGCAGAATCTTCAAATAAAAATTTGTTAACCATCATTAAGAAGTTATTGGAAAAGAATTCTCGGGATTGGCACAACCAATTAAAATTTGCTCTTTGGGCAGATAGGACTAGAGAAAAAGAATCAATAGGGAATACACCTTATCATCTAGTTTATGGGCAAGATCCAATTTTTCCTACAAATTTGAAGCTTCAAACCCTTCGTTTCACACAAGAATACCTTGGAACTGATAATCACATTGAGGCTAGATTAAGTCATCTAATGCACCTTGATGAAAAAAGAGAAGAAGCCATGCTCCACATGAGCAAACATCAAGATGTGGTTAAAATATGGTTTGATAAAAGAGCCAAAATTAAGTCTTTTAGGATTTCTGACTTGGTTTTATTGTGGGATAAAAAACATGAGGAGAAAGGGGATCACAAAAAGTTTGATTGTCTTTGGTTAGGCCCTTATCAAATTTCCGAAATCCTAGGGGAAAATACTTTCAGACTAAGAACTTTGGATGGGAAATATTTGATGTTACCGGTTAATGGGCAAGTTCTAAAGCATTATTTTAGCCCTTAAGTCATGTGAGATTTGTACCATATTGTACATTTGTATATAATTTTTTGGTTTTGATGTTGGTTTTGCATTTCAGTTTTGGTTTTAAGTTGTGTGTTGGTCCTTTGGACATTTTTGGTTTGTCTTGAAAAAAAAGAAAAGAAAAGCGAGATGTCAACTTATGTCCTTATGAATGTTGACTAAGACTAAGAGAATATGAAACATCGGAATTGTATTGCAGAAAGCTCCACGAGTATCGCAAACACATTAAAGAATATCGTTTGGAACTTGTGATGCATGAAGTTGTCAGTTTTACAAATTATGGCAAAGTAGGTGGTATACTCCATCCGCATTTCAAAAAGAGCAATGCATTCATCCATATCTCATGTTACATTCCACATTGCATATACATTTCATCTCAGTTGCATCTACATTTCAAATACAATCATTGAAAAGGTGTCGAATCCTCTTAGGGTT
The DNA here is from genome assembly GCA_028583015.1 of Wollemia nobilis. Taxonomy (NCBI): domain Eukaryota; kingdom Viridiplantae; phylum Streptophyta; class Pinopsida; order Araucariales; family Araucariaceae; genus Wollemia; species Wollemia nobilis. The sequence continues at coordinate 4,179,930 of JAQPPZ010016984.1, forward strand.
ATTACATAACATATATTAAAAGGATCCTAAGGTTGGGAACTGATGCCCGAACTATCTTGAACCAAGCACGTTCTACACATATTAAAGAGGATCTTGAGCAAAATGGTCAAAACCATACTTGGAAGAAAAGGTGAGGCGAAAGGAGTATTTCGTGTCTGTCCTATCATGCAACATAATCCTTAAAATAGTGGTTTTTACCACTCCCATAGTGCTTAAAGCCTAAAATCAGAGTAGTAAGGATAGGGTTAAATCCCCATCGAACTTAGGTTGAGGATCCAACTCCCCAAAGCTCTGATTTGACCTTCATGGAGTAGTAAGGATAGGGTCTAATTCTCATCTCGCTTAGGTTGAGAATTCGATTCCCCAAAGCTTCTATTTTGCCTCCATCATGCTTTAAGAAATTAAAAGCGCGATCTACACTCAAGAACTTGAAATTCCAAAGCAAATATTTTTCATTCTACTTTCATTTCATCATTAATATTGGATTGGAAGGATCGTACTACATGTCCCTTGCAAGGATGGGTAGTCATCCCCAAGGTTCAAGAAATCAAAAGTAAAGCCAAATCCTGGATTATGGGGTTAATCTCCATCGGGGCTATAGACGCCTGACTGGCAAGTGGAGTATGCTCATGTGTGGCAACATGTCTTGTCTAAAAGCAAGACCACTGACTCGCTCAAACGGACAGAGCTAGCCTGACAGTTTCATCCATAACAGAGTTAAATCATTTTGTTCAAGATGAGGTAATGAACTCCAGATCAGAGTAGTAAGGATAGGGTTAAATTCCCATCTCGCTTAGGTTGGGAATCCTATTCCCCAAAGCTCTGATTTCACTTACACTTGCACATGGGTTCAAGATGGTAGTGACACATAACCAACTTTGGGATCTAGTAAATTAATTCAAGTATACACATATTTGGTCCTAAGAGGGTTTGACAGTTTTAATATGTTTGTTCATGGTACTAGAAAGTTTGAGCCTTTGCAAAGTAGGTTGTTATATCTCTAGCATCTTCACCATACATTAAATCCTACAGGAATCATCCATAACTTCTCATATGCACGAATCATAAGTGAAACAGATGATGGAATGTTGATCAATTTCAAACGATAAGGAATGAATCACACCGCACACATTGAGCTGACGCTGAATAATTCTAATGCTTCATGTATTTCTCATCTAGTTTCATTCTTTGGATATTTGCTGACGCTTGTGTTTGAGTTTTGAAGGTTTTTAGGTTGGGTTCTCACCGAAATGCTCAGGAGCATTTCCCAGCAGAGTCGCCATTTGTTGTGGCTGCTCCACAACGTACCCCAAAATTGGGGACCCACCTTTTTATTTTTTGGTATTTGGGTGTTTGCATGTTGGTTTCGAGTGTCTAATGCTCGGTTTGTTTTGAATTTGCATTTATCATTAGTTTTTGTCAGTAATTTTTTCTTGTCGATGATATTTTATTGTCGATGTCAGTTTCTTGTCGACGATATTTTATTGTCGACGACCTTTTATTGTCGACAACTTTTATTGTCGATGATATTTTCTTGTCGACAATATTTTATTGTCGACGTTTCTTTTGTTGTCATCTTGTGGTTGACGATTTTTTTTTTTTTGTCGTGGTTGTGTTGGTAAGTTTTTCGAAAGTATTGTTGTTAGTGTATTTTATTTTTATGTTATTGTTGCTATAATTTTGTATATTAATTTTTGTTATATATATATATATATATAGTGTTTAAAGTGGTATGTAGTGATTGTTATTAATGTTGTTTGTTATTTTTATTATGTTATGTTCCTGTTTTATGTTAATGTGATAATGGGTGTTAGTATGTTGACTTGTTAGTCTATGTTAGATGGGTTTAATGTTAAGTGTCTTATGTTATGCGTGTTATATCATATACATGGGTGTTGGTTTTAGGTTGTTATATGTTTTATTATCATTTGTTGTAGTTAATGAAAGGTTGTTTTGAATGTGTAGGTTCCAAAGTGGATGGGCCAAGCGAAACATGGCTTGGGGGCACGCGATTGAAGGAAGAATACGCCAAACAAAGTGCTAGATGAGGTGGAAGTGGTTGCTACAAAGGAAGAGCACGGCGAAGCTGCGATGAATGACGAAATTGTGGATAGCATGGCACATGGAGCGCGCCCTCCGGGTGAGTTGATAATGTCGACACCAACAACATAGAGATGGGGACCACATAGCATCGATGGTTATTTTGGACGGATAGTAGAATGACTACGGGATTGTCCGAGAAGCCACATCATGACAAGCAGCAGTTAGGCCAGACTTGGGATGTAGGCCACACACACGTCGATAATGCAATATAATCAACAATACCGTATGTGGAGTGGACGATATGATCATAGATTTGAATTCATACACGACGGTAGCTTGACGGCGTAGCCACCAGAAGATGAAGAGATGTCCTGCAACAAATGACATTGTGGCAGGATGTGTTGATAGTCTAGATAACAGTGGACCTACATGTGTAAGGGATGCCACGAAAAGTGGGTGATTCAGATTGATGTGGGTTTGAATTACCGAATGCATTGATTGGTACCGACAACCATTGATTGAGCAAGTCAGTGACGAATGTAAATTTAGACAGGAAACATCGAGAATTTTAGCCGAATTCACGGAGAGCAGCGTCAACATCGAGGACACCAACGATGACTGGGCTACCAACGACAATTTGTTCGTGATAAAATGGACGAGCCTCGTCGACGTTGCCATGTATGCATCATTGGATGGTACAATAGTGGGTAGGTGAGCCCGTTAGTGACGCACTGAATACGTGACCATCATGCACGATAGTGGGAGTTTCATTTGCTTTAATCAAAGCAAAGGTGGAATAAAACAAATCAAAGGGGTATGGAGGCCCCTAGTTGAAAATACACGTATATGGGAGTTATAGCAATATTTAGAGCCAAAAGATAATGATTGAATGGCTATAAGATAGTGAAGGGTTTACATTAATATTGAAATAAAAAGCAAATGCTTTGCATTTTATTAAAATTTTAAAAATGTGTCGTTACTAAAGGGTGGACAGGGCAAAACGCTTCGTAGGAAAAGGAGCGTTATGTTTTATTGTGATGAAAAAGGGAATATCACCAAAACAAAAAAAAAAGGATGAAACGTTTCAGTTGAGAAAAGGGAAAGGAAACCAAACGTAAAGTGTAAGAGGTCGATGAAACAGCAAAGAACCCGCCGAAGGAAAGAAAATGAAACGAAATAGATTTGAAGCGATTCGAGGAAAACCAAGCGGATCATTTTGAAGTGAAAGCTTTAAAAACCAAAAAAGTTAACATGCAAGGGGGTGGGCAATTGCTACAAGCAGAGTTGCAGATTTGAAGGCAAGTGTGCTATTCTGGACTTGTTTGGGCTATTTTTCTTCCATGGACTGGTTTGGGAAAACCAAAAATTTTTGTTATTGTAAAATGACAAATTTTTAATACAGAAAATTTCAGAAAGTTGCATCTTATGGGCAAGAAAGGAGGAGTCATTTTCTGCATGCAAGATTAAATGTTTATTTTTTCTCCTTTTCAGATTTTAGGCTTGTAAATGGAGTTTATGCAAGTTTCTTGGTTGCTTCATGCTAATGTTTAAATCTGAAAAACTCATTTAAAACCCTAGAAGCCAGCACTTAGCTTATCCGGATTGTGCTTGTTTTGCAAGTCCAATAGGTTAGGTTGCATGCATGAAAACCTCACATCTTCGGTTTTGCTGGAATGGGATAGCATCAAACTGAATGTATCATGTGTTCCATTTTCTGCATTTCAACTTTCATTTTTCTGCATTTTATTTTTCCAGAAATTTTAATTTTTTTTAATTTTCAGGCATTAAAATAAACATTTAAAAAAATTTCAAAATCCAAAAACAATTTCACCATTGCGTAGGTTATACTTCATACTTTCAATACGCATTTTGAAATTTCATTTTCGGAGTTGTTTAGTATTTTTAAAAATTCATCGAAGTTGTTGTTTTATTATAGATTTTAAAAAATCCGAAAATAGAAAATTTCCATTTTAAGGTCAAATTTCATTTTTTTAGTTTTGTTTTGCACTCATGAGCCTATGATGACATTCCCTTCATGAAAATTCCAATTTCATTGAAGGAGTTATGTTTTATGGCACTTCACAAATTTTCGTATTTTGAGCCTAAAATTGCCCTCTCTTCATAAAAATTCTAATTTTACGAAAGAGGGGTAATTTGAGTATTACATTGAAGGTCTTTTCTTCAAAGCACTTAATTATTCATCTTGATGAAAATTTGACTTCATTTAAGAGTGATAAGTTAAAGTGACATTTAAAGCCCTTAATTTAAGGCCATAAATTATCGCCTCTTTGTGAAAACCTATTTCACCAAAGAGGGATGGTTTATCGATCACATTGAAATCTATCTTCATCTTCATGATAAGAAGCCATATTTGGACTTAATAAAGAAGATAAAATCTACCTTAAAACTCTCAAGATAAAAGGAATTAAGGCACTACATCGTGGTCATATGAGGGCCAACTCACATTTGCTTTATTTTGGTTCAATGAACAATCACTAAAGTTTCATGGTAAAATAAACCAACATTGCCCCTTGTTTACAGTTACTTGCAATCACTAAGGTGTTCCAAGCATTTAAATTGATACATCTTTATTTGAGATTACTAACACACATATGCAAAAGCTAATATAGCGGAGACCTTGGAGAAGTTGTTTTGTCTAACTTCTTTGCAAGAGGGGATTTGGAATTCAAATCCTAAGGAAGAGTGTACTTTCACACTTGGGTGAAAATACCACTCAACAAGTCTTAAGCATATTATTTTATGATTTTGATACTAATAAGAATTGGATTATGTCAAATGTTTATGCCCCCACCTCTGTCCAAGGGCGGTCTGAACTGTGGGAGTTTTTGGGGCATTTGAGCCAAGCTTTTAAAGACATTCCTTGGGTGATTGGGGGAGATTTCAATACCCCCATTTACCCATCCGATAAGAAGGGAGGATCCGGGTTACCCTCAAGGAGCATGGAGGACTTCAATGAATTCATTAACACAAATGAATTGATGGATGTAAGACTAAAAGGAGCCAAATTTACATGGAGTAACAAGAGGATAGGAAGTCAACTGATTCAAGAAAGGTTGGACAAGTTTTTTTATCCAAGGAAGCTACAACAATGTTTGGTGATTCAGCGTTACAAGCCCTTCCTAAATGTGCTTCAGACCATAATCTTATTCTATGGGAGGCATTTCAGGCTAACTCCTTTAAAAAGCCATTCAGATTTCTGTCAATGTGGGTTAAACATCCGGACTTCAAGAAACGAATAGAGGAATGGTGGCAGCAGCCTATCCAGGGAAGTGCTTCCTTCAAACTATCTCAAAAACTTAAGATGGTGAAAAACAACCTTAGAATATGGAATAAAGAAGTCTTTGGAAATATTTTTGAGAATAAGAGAGCAAGTGGGGGAAAAACTGAGAATAATAGAAAGCAAAATCCAAAATGGAACCTATGATGAGGCGACAAGGACTGAAGAGAAGGAAACCCTTTGTGAGTTTTATAATATTTTAGCTTGTGAGGAGATGTATTGGAGGCAGAAATCAAGGGCATTATGGCTAAAGGAAGGGGACTCTAATTCAAAGTTTTTCCATGTTACCACATTGAGCAATAGAAGCAACAATAATATTAGAAATTTAACTAAGGTGGATGGATCCTCAACTCAAAACATTCAGGAGATCAGGGATGAGGCTGTTAATTTTTTTAGTTCATTATTGGGTGAAGAACGGGCCTGTAATGCCCAAGCAAAGGACTCTCTCCTTCAATTCATTCCACAACTCATTGATGAAACGATTAACGAGTCTCTTACAATAGCTTTTTCAGACGAAGAGATCAAGGAGGCTTTGTTTAACATGGATCCTGACAAAGCTCCTGGGCCGGATGGGTTTTCACTGCGGTTTTTCCAAGTTTGTTGGGATATTGTTGGAGCAGAAGTTATTGCTGCAATCAAGGAGTTCCAAAGTTCAAATCATATTCCAAGGGGTTTCAATTCAACTTTCATTGCTTTGATCCCTAAAGGCCCCAACCCCAAGACTATGGCTGACTTTAGGCCGGTTAGCTTGTGTAATATATCCTATAAAATTTTGTCCAAAGTTTTAGCCAACCATTTGAAGAAAGTTCTACCGGTTATCATTGATCCAAGTCAAGGAAGTTCTGTACAAGGAAGATCAATCTTAGATGGAGTTATTACTATTCATGAGGCTCTTCATACAACCGCTCAGACCAAAAAAGTAGTCATGGCTTTAAAGTTAGACATGAACAAAGCTTATGACAGGATAAATTGGGAATTCCTAGAGGCAGTTTTATTAAAATTTGGCTTCAACATGAAATGGGTCAAGTTAATAAGAGAGTGTATTTCTAAGCCTTGTTTTTTAGTTTTGGTTAATGGGTCTACTGCAGGTTTTTTTCAAAGCAAATGTGGTCTAAGACAAGGAGATCCCATAAGTCCTATGTTGTTCATCATTGTAGCTGAGGCCTTGGGAAGAACCATTAAGGCAACAACGGTAGCTGGACTCATATCAGGTATCAAGGCCATGTCGCTAACTACCCCGGTGACACATCAACAATTTGTTGATGATACATTGCTACTGACTTTGGCTTCTATGGTTGAGGCAAGAAGGATTAAAAATATTCTCATAATGTATGAAGAAGCGACTGGACAGAAAGTGAATTTTGATAAGAGCAAACTTTATTTCATCAATACCCCCATTCCTAGGCAAAACAGCATAGCAAGGATCATGGAATGTCAGATTGCATCCCTTCCCACCTCCTATTTAGGTCTTCCCCTATTTACGGGAAACCTGAAGGATCAATGTGGAACATAGTTCTGGAGAGGATCCAAAAAAAGCTAGCAGGTTGGAAAGGACATCTGTTATCTCAAGCAGGAAAAGTAGTTTTAACTATGGCTTCACTTCAAAGTATACCCGTTTACTTCCTATCAGTCTTTAGAGCTCCCAACAAGGTGTATCACAAAATTGAGCAGCTTCAAAAAAATTTCTCTGGTCAGGGACTGAGGATAAGAAAAGGATCCATTTAGTAGGTTGGAACAAGGTTTGCAAACCTAAAGCTGATGGGGGGTTAGGATTGAGGAGAGTTGCTCATCTCAATACAACTCTGTTAGCCAAACAAGCGTGGCGGTTATTGACTAAGGTCGATAATGAATGGACTGCCATAGTTAGGAGGAAATACCTCCAAGGTGTGAACTTCCTTAATGACAACTTAGCAAGCAAGGGGGTCTACTTTTTGGAAGGCAATCCTCACGAGCAGGGATCTTGTCAAGAAAGGTCTTAGATGGATTCTAGGAAATGGGCAAACAATAGACTTTTGGAAGGATCGATGGGTGAGAGCTGAGGAGTTATCCCAGAATCCTCGTTTGGCTAGGATTCAAGAGCATATGGAGCAGCATATTGGGAAGAAGGTTGCAAATTATATGTGGCAGGATATAAATATCAACAGGTGGAAACACATCAGAGTACAGGGTTTTGAAGCGGAGTCTGAAGAGCTTTATAACATTTTAACTCAACAAATTATTCCCTCTGGAGAGGATGAAGATCACATTGTTTGGGCTGAGACTGAAAGTGGTGACTTCATAGTTAAGTCTACCTATAATTTGCTTCTCAATGTGGAAGGTCAACAATTTCAATCGAGTTTGGTTTGGATCAAAGGCTTAATTCCTAAAATATCCTTTTTTTCATGGCTGGTGATTCAAGGAAAAATCCTCACTATGGACAATATGTTATCCAAAGGTATGGTTATTGCTAACCATTGCTACATGTGCAGGGCAGGATGGGAGACAACCCAACACTTGTTTCTGGAGTGTTCGATAGCGGAGTCCATCCTGGATGAACTTTTCCAAGCCTTTAGGATCTCGTGGGTTAAGCCTGCTCTTATATCCGAAGTGTTCCATCAATGGCCTCAACCCTTTGTTAGCCTAAAACTTAAGTACCTATGGAAAATATGTTGGCATCATTTTCTCTGGCAGATTTGGCTAGAAAGGAACCATAGAGCCTTTAAGGATACCATTCACAACCCAAAAACCATCCTCAACAGGATTATTGTCTTTGCGAAAGAAAACCTTAGCACCTTAGTGGATGAGAACCACTCAATTCCTCCCCAAGAAAAACAATTAGCTCGGGCCTTAGGTATTGAGGACAAACCTTCCATTCCTTTGCCCAATCCCAAAAATGGGATTTCTTGGGAGCCACCCCCTAGGGTTGGTTTAAACTAAATTTTGATGGTGCAGCCAAGGAGAACCCGGGAAGAGCTGGAGCTGGAGGAATAATCAGGGATCATCAAGGAAATCTGGTCAAGGCCTTCGCTGAACCATTGGGAATCAGAACTAATAACGAAGCAGAATCTAGAGCCCTTTGGAGAGGGTTGCAAGTAGCCCAAGCAACTCAAGGTAACTTGATGATTGAAGGTGATTCTATGAACATCATCAACCTGTTAACCAATGGCAAAAAACCTCCATGGAGAATCGAGGGAGTCATCCATGAAGTGAGGATCCTTTTTGCGGCAAGACAGAACAGGAGGGCTCGTCACGTGTACCATGAGGCCAATAGGTCAGCTGAAAAATTAGCCAACATAGGTGTTGATGTTGGTAGTTTGGTGACATGGACACAAGGTGTGCCACGTGAAGTGGAAAACATTATTAGTCATGAAAAGAAACCTACCAGTTAAGGAGAAAGATGAATGGGTGTTCTTTCCCCATGGAGCTGGTAATAACTATGGGGTTTCCCTCTAAATCATACCAAATTGGAAATGAAGGTAACAGGGTGTAAGCCTTGGAAGATTTCGACAGAGAATAGGAAATGGGCAAGCAACAGGTTTCACAAGTGCAAAGTTCCAAACTTCAATTTCCTATCAATGTAAGTAATGTTTACAGTTATGTTTAGGTATGGGTGTGCCTTGTTAGTAAGGTGTTGTAGGGGATTCAACACAAGTTCTGGTAAGAAAGTTTCAAGGATGACTAGGATCTACAATCTCAGTAGAAGGTTGGATATTGTAATAGGTTTTGGGTTAACCTGCAAAACCCGGTAATTAATGAAGACTTTTATTTACCAAAAAAAAATTAAAATTAAAATTTCATAAATAAATGCATGGGTGTGAAGAATGAGCTTCAATATTTCATCCGAAATAATTTTGATCTCATTCTAAAGTCATTTTGAATTTATAAAAAATATTTAAAGTTATATTTTATAAGGATTTTTATAATTTTGAAATTTCACATTTTTTTCATATTTTGAAGGTAAATCGATTTTTAGGCTTTGCATTTGCATTCACAGACAATAAATGAACTTCCCTTTATGAAAATTACAATTTCATTAAAGGGGGGTAGTTCATACGGTATTCCATTGGCCATCATTTTGAATTTTGGGGGTAAAACTTCCCAAGGTCATAACTCCTCGCTCGTTGCTCGAATTGACTATTAGTGCATATTTTCAGAAAGCTCTCAAAAAGAGCTACAACAACGTAGGACAACATCATACTAACTATAGTGTGTTTTAACATTTTTAGCTTTCTAGTCTATTTTTCATAATTTTATTTTTATTTTTCTAACCCTTCCTTTTGTAGATTTTTTTAAACTTCGACGACTAAAATAAAAATTAAAAAATTAAAATTTCATAAATAAATGCATGGGTGTGAAGAATGAGCTTCAATATTTCATCCGAAATAATTTTGATCTCATTCTGAAGTCATTTCAAATTTATAAAAATTATTTAAAGTTGTTATTTTATAAGGATTTTTATAATTTCAAAATTTCACATTTTTTTCATATTTTGAAGGTAAATCGATTTTCAGGCTTTGCATTTGCATTCACAGACAATAAATGAACTTCCCTTTATGAAAATTATAATTTCATTAAAGGGGGTAGTTCATACGACATTCCATTGGCCATCATTTTGAATTTTAAGGGTAAAACTTCCCGGGGTCATAACTCCTCGCTCGTTGCTCGGATTGACTATTAGTGCATATTTTTGGAAAGCTCTCGAAAAGAGCAACAACAATGTAGGGTGACATCATACTGACTATAGTGTGTTTTAATATTTTTAGCTTTCTAGTCCATTTTCCATAATTTTTATTTTTCTAACCCTTTCTTTTTAAGATTTCTTTTAAACTTCGACGACTAAAATAAAAATAAAAAAATAAAATTTCATAAATAAATGCATGGGTGTGAAGAATGAGCTTCAATATTTCATCCGAAATAATTTTGATCTCATTCTAAAGTCATTTCAAATTTATAAAAATTATTTAAAATTATTATTTTATAAGGATTTTTATAATTTCAAAATTTCACATTTTTTTCATATTTTGAAGGTAAATCGATTTTTAGGCTTTGCATTTGCATTCACAAACAATAAATGAACTTCCCTTTATGAAAATTACAATTTCATTAAAGTGGGGTAGTTCATACGACATTCCATTGGCCATCATTTTGAATTTTGGGGGTAAAACTTCCTAAGGTCATAACTCCTCACTCGTTGCTCGGATTGACTATTAGTGCATATTTTTGAAAGCTCTCGAAAAGAGCTACAACAACGTAGGGTGACATCATACTGACTATAGTGTGTTTTAACATTTTTAGTTTTCTAGTCTATTTTCCAGAATTTTATTTTAATTTTTCTAACCCTTCCTTTTGCAGATTTTTTTAAAACTTCGATGACTAAAATAAAAATAAAAATTTCATAAATAAATGCATGGGTGTGAAGAATGAGCTTCAATATTTCATCCGAAATAATTTTTATCTCATTCTGAAGTCATTTTGAATTTATAAAAATTATTTAAAGTTACTATTTTATAAGGATTTTTATAATTTTAAAATTTCACATTTTTTTCATATTTTGAAGGTAAATCGATTTTCAGGCTTTGCATTTGCATTCACAGATAATAAATGAACTTCCCTTTATAAAAATTACAATTTCATTAAAAGAGGGTAGTTCATACGACATTCCATTGGCCATCATTTTGAATTTTGGGGGTAAAACTTCCTAGGGTCATAACTCCTCACTCGTTGCTCGGATTGACTATTAGTGCATATTTTTGGAAAGCTCTCAAAAAGAGCTACAACAACGTAGGGCGACATCATACTGACTATAATGTGTTTTAATATTTTTGTCTTTCTAGTCCATTTTCCAGAATTTTATTTTTATTTTTCTAACCCTTCCTTTTGCAGATTTTTTTAAACTTCGGTGACTAAAATAAAAATTTAAAAAAATTAAAATTTCATAAATAAATACATGGGTGTGAAGAATGAGCTTCAATATTTCATCCGAAACAATTTTGATCTCATTCTGAAGTCATTTTGAATTTATAAAAATTATTTAAAGTTGCTATTTTATAAGGATTTTTATAATTTTAGAATTTCACATTTTTTTCATATTTTGAAGGTAAATCGATTTTCAGGCTTTGCATTTGCATTCACAGATAATAAATGAACTTCCCTTTATGAAAATTACAATTTCATTAAAGGGGGTAGTTCATACGGCATTCCATTGGCCATCATTTTGAATTTTGGGGGTAAAACTTCCAGGGGTCATAACTCCTCGCTCGTTGCTCGGATTGACTATTAGTGCATATTTTCGAAAGCTCTCAAAAAGAGCTACAACAACGTAGGGCAACATCATACTAATTGTAGTGTGTTTTAACATTTTTGGCTTTTTGGTCCATTTTTCAGAATTTTATTTTTATTTTTCTAACCCTTCCTTTTGCAGATTTTTTTAAACTTCGATGACTAAAATAAAAATTAAAAAAAATTAAAATTTCATAAATAAATGCATGGGTGTGAAGAATGAGCTTCAATATTTCATCCGAAACAATTTTGATCTCATTCTAAAGTCATTTCGAATTTATAAAAATTATTTAAAGTTGTTGTTTTATAAGGATTTTTATAATTTCAGAATTTCACATTTTTTTCATATTTTGAAGGTAAATCGATTTTCAGGCTTTGCATTTGCATTCACAGACAATAAATGAACTTCCCTTTATGAAAATTACAATTTCATTAAAGGGGGGTAGTTCATACGACATTCCATTGGCCATCATTTTGAATTTTGGGGGTAAAACTTCCCGAGGTCATAACTCCTCGCTCGTTGCTCGGATTGACTATTAGTGCATATTTTCGGAAAGCTCTCGAAAAGAGCTACAACAATGTAGGAAGACATCATACTGACTATAGTGTGTTTTAACATTTTTGGTTTTCTGGTCCATTTTCCAAATTTTATTTTTATTTTTCTAACCCTTTCTTTTTGCAGATTTTTTTAAACTTCGACGACTAAAATAAAAATAAAAAAATTAAAATTTCATAAATAAATGCATGGGTGTGAAGAATGAGCTTCAATATTTCATCCGAAATAATTTTGATCTCATTCTAAAGTCATTTCGAATTTATAAAAATTATTTAAAGTTGTTGTTTTATAAGGATTTTTATAATTTCAAAATTTCACATTTTTTTCATATTTTGAAGGTAAATCGATTTTCAGGCTTTGCATTTGCATTCACAGACAATAAATGAACTTCCCTTTATGAAAATTACAATTTCATTAAAGGGGGTAGTTCATACGACATTCCATTGGCCATCATTTTGAATTTTGGGGGTAAAACTTCCTAGGGTCATAACTCCTCGCTCGTTGCTCGGATTGACTATTAGTGCATATTTTTGGAAAGCTCTCGAAAAGAGCTACAACAACGTAGGGCGACATCATACTGACTGTAGTGTGTTTTAATATTTTTAGCTTTCTAGTCCATTTTCCATAATTTTATTTTTATTTTTCTAACCCTTTCTTTTGCAGATTTTTTTTAAACTTTGGTGACTAAAATAAAAATAAAAATAAAATAAAATTTCATAAATAAATGCATGGGTGTGAAGAATGAGCTTCAATATTTCATCTGAAATAATTTTGATCTCATTCTGAAGTCATTTTGAATTTATAAAAATTATTTAAAGTTGTTATTTTATAAGGATTTTTATAATTTCGGAATTTCACATTTTTTTCATATTTTGAAGGTAAATTGATTTTTAGGTTTTGCATTTGCATTCACAGACAATAAATGAACTTCCCTTTATGAAAATTATAATTTCATTAAAAGGGGGTAGTTCATACGACATTCCATTGGCCATCATTTTGAATTTTGGGGGTAAAACTTCCTAGGGTCATAACTCCTCGCTCGTTGCTTGGATTGACTATTAGTGCATATTTTCGGAAAGCTCTCAAAAAGAGCTACAACAAAGTAGGGCGACATCATACTGACTGTAGTGTGTTTTAACATTTTTGGTTTTCTAGTCCATTTTCCAGAATTTTATTTTTATTTTTCTAACCCTTCATTTTGCAGATTTTTTTTAAACTTTGGTGACTAAAATAAAAATTAAAAAAAATTAAAATTTCATAAATAAATGCATGGGTGTGAAGAATGAGCTTCAATATTTCATCCGAAATAATTTTGATCTCATTCTGAAGTCATTTCGAATTTATAAAAATTATTTAAAGTTGCTATTTTATAAGGATTTTTATAATTTTGGAATTTCACATTTTTTTCATATTTTGAAGGTAAATCGATTTTCAGGCTTTGCATTTGCATTCACAGATAATAAATGAACTTCCCTTTATGAAAATTATAATTTCATTAAAGGGGGGTAGTTCATACGATATTCCATTGGCCATCATTTTGAATTTTGGGGGTAAAACTTCCTGGGGTCATAACTCCTCGCTCGTTGCTCGGATTGACTATTAGTGCATATTTTCGGAAAGCTCTCGAAAAGAGCTACAATAACGTAGGGTGACATCATACTAACTGTAGTGTGTTTTAATATTTTTATCTTTCTAGTCCATTTTCCATAATTTTATTTTTATTTTTCTAACCCTTCCTTTTGCAGATTTTTTTTAAACTTCGACGACTAAAATAAAAATTAAAAAAAATTAAAATTTCATAAATAAATGCATGGGTGTGAAGAATGAGCTTCAATATTTCATCCAAAATAATTTTGATCTCATTCTAAAGTCATTTCGAATTTATAAAAATTATTTAAAGTTGTTATTTTATAAGGATTTTTATAATTTCATAATTTCACATTTTTTTCATATTTTGAAGGTAAATCGATTTTCAGGCTTTGCATTTGAATTCACAGATAATAAATGAACTTCCCTTTATGAAAATTACAATTTCATTAAAGGGGGGTAGTTCATACGACATTCCATTGGCCATCATTTTGAATTTTGGGGGTAAAACTTCCCGAGGTCATAACTCCTCGCTCGTTGCTCGGATTGACTATTAGTGCATATTTTTGAAAAGCTCTCGAAAAGAGCTACAACAATGTAGGATAACATCATACTAACTGTAGTGTGTTTTAACATTTTCAGCTTTCTGGTCCATTTTCCATAATTTTATTTTTCTAACCCTTTCTTTTGTAGATTTTTTTAAACTTCGACGACTAAAATAAAAATAAAAAAATTTAAAATTTCATAAATAAATGCATGGGTGTGAAGAATGAGCTTCAATATTTCATCCGAAATAATTTTGATCTCATTCTAAAGTCATTTCGAATTTATAAAAATTATTTAAAATTATTATTTTATAAGGATTTTTATAATTTCAAAATTTCATATTTTTTTCATATTTTGAAGGTAAATCGATTTTCAGGCTTTGCATTTGCATTCACAGACAATAAATGAACTTCCATTTATGAAAATTATAATTTCATTAAAGGGGAGTAGTTCATACAACATTCCATTGGTCATCATTTTAAATTTTGGGGGTAAAACTTCCCTGGGTCATAACTCCTCGCTCGTTGCTCGGATTGACTATTAGTGCATATTTTTGAAAAGCTCTCAAAAAGAGCTACAACAACGTAGGACGACATCATACTAACTGTAGTGTGTTTTAACATTTTTGGCTTTCTAGTCTATTTTCTATAATTTTATTTTTATTTTTCTAACCCTTTCTTTTGTAGATTTTTTTAAACTTCGATGACTAAAATAAAAATTAAAAAAAATAAAATTTCATAAATAAATGCATGGGTGTGAAGAATGAGCTTCAATATTTCATCCGAAATAATTTTGATCTCATTTTGAAGTCATTTCGAATTTATAAAAATTATTTAAAGTTGCTATTTTATAAGGATTTTTATAATTTCAGAATTTCATATTTTGAAGGTAAATCGATTTTCAATAGATTTACATTCATTTGCATTCACAGACAATAAATGAACTTCCATTTATGAAAATTACAATTTCATTAAAGGGGGTAGTTCATACAAAATTCCATTGGCCATCATTTTGAATTTTTGGGGTAAAACTTCCGGGGTCATATTTTTTTATTTATGAAAAAAATTTTATAAGGATTTTTATAATTTCAAAATTTCACATTTTTTTCATATTTTGAAGGTAAATCGATTTTCAGGCTTTGCATTTGCATTCACAGACAATAAATGAACTTCCTTTATGAAAATTACAATTTCATTAAAGGGGGTAGTTCATACGACATTCCATTGGCCATCATTTTGAATTTTGGGGGTAAAACTTCTCGGGGTCATAACTCCTCGCTCGTTGCTCGGATTGACTATTAGTGCATATTTTTGAAAGCTCTCGAAAAGAGCTACAACAACGTAGAGCGACATCATACTGACTATAGTGTGTTTTAATATTTTTAGCTTTCTAGTCCATTTTCCAAAATTTTATTTTTATTTTTCTAACCCTTCCTTTTGCAGATTTTTTTAAACTTCGATGACTAAAATAAAAATTAAAAAAAATTAAAATTTCATAAATAAATGCATGGGTGTGAAGAATGAGCTTCAATATTTCATCCGAAATAATTTTTATCTCATTTTTGTTAGCGTACATTATTGTTAGCGTACATTATTATTACATTATTGTTGTAACAGGGCCTATTTCAGCCACGGGTGGTTCCGTAACCTCCGGGCTTAATAGGGCATATACTGTTCTATTTAATCTGCTCCTGATTAATACAAACTAGTTGATTACTCCGACATGGTATCAAAGCAGGACGAGCGTATCTACTTGGCACGCTTCCCGAGGACTCAGACTTCGAAAGCAGCTTGACCCGGGCATAATTCTCGAGATCCGCCTCCGTAGCCGATTGGATCGAGCATGGATCCCGAGACAGACACAGAGCCGACCTAGATCGGGCATGGATCCCGAGACAGACATAGATCTGACTAGATCGGGCATGGATCCCGAGGCCGACTCGACTGGACCTAGATTGGGCATGAAACCCGAGGCCGACTCGACTGGACCTAATTGGATCGAGCATGGAACCCGAGGCCGACTCGACTGGACCTCGGGCATGGAACCCGAGGCCGATGACGCGGCGACGCGTGGCGGACTGGCCACGCGCCACCTGGACCGACGAGCGGGCGACACGTGGCGGACTGGCCACGCGCCACCCAGACGCGACGCGTGGCGGACTGGCCACGCGCCACTTGGCGCAACAAAAAGACATGCGGGACGTCTGATTGCCCGTAGGCAATCGAAAGGGAAAGGGCTTCTTTGCCCTTTTATTCCCTTTCAACATCGCCCGCCACGGCGATGTGGGATTAAAATCCCAAAAAAAAAATTTCGTGCCTCTAGCCGCGGAAGGGAATAACGGGAACGGGCTTCCCTTCCCTTCCCGTCGGGCGGCGTAGCCCGATTGGCAGGAGCGCCAGTCGGAAGGACTACAGCCGCGGGGTCGGGAGTTCGATTCCCGACGGCTTTAAAAGCTACCTTTTAGCACGGCGCGGCGGAAGGTAAAAAAAATTTCAGCAATTTTTTTTTTAAGTTTTTTTTTCTTTTATATTTTTTTAATTAAAGATTTAAAATAAATTAAATAGATTTATTTTTATATAGATTTAAATTTTTTTTCTTCTATATAAAATTAATTAATTTATTTTTTTATCTTTAGTTATTTAAAATATTTTAAAGAAAATTACTTTAAATTAAAAATTGTGGGGGGATGTTGAGTAATTTTTTCTAAAAAGCAATTTTGGCATTATTGTAAAGGTGCATTTTCGGCTGAGCCCGACACCTTGTGGGTTATTCCTGTGGGCACTTTTTTTTGTTGTATGTTGCATATTTGTTTTTTGCACTATAACATTAAAAGTTAAAATCAAAATTCACTCCCTAAGTCCCCGAAATAATTAAAACCCATCCGTGCAATTTATTGCACTGCAGTGTTCGGTATTTGTGATACCTCTGGCCAGCACTTACAGGTAAAGTCGTCGTGATTGCGCTACTGTATCCGCCGCCTAATATAGCTGCCAAAACGACGTCTGAGCTTGTTCTCTATAAATCGTCGGGGAGAGATAAGTTTGCCATTTTGCATTTTTTTTACTCCATCCATTACCCTAATAGTTCTTGTGTTTAGGCGTAAATCCTGACGAGAGTTCTGAAATCCAAAGTGTTTAGGGGAAGTTACGCCCCACGCATGCGGATTGCAGACTTTCTATGGTAGGTGCCATCAACAAGACTATTCCCTTTCAGTATTGCTTATGTTCCACGTATCGTATGATCTCTAAAGATCACCTATAGTTTCCCTCACGTAAGGGCGGGTGATTTTTTGTTGATCTTTCTAAATACCTATAGTCTCCCTCATGTAAGGGCGGGTATTTTGTACGGTATAACGGCCTAGCAAAAGGTATATCGAAAGGGGGACCAATTGGTGTTATAAGGAACCTTCATCATGTCTGCAAAACTAATGACTGATTCTCATCAGTTGTTGAAAGGTCCTAATTACACACCATGGAAAAACAAGATGAAGGCCATCCTAGCAATGGATGACTTATGGGATGTTGTATCTGGAGCAACAACCAGACCTTCACCTGTTGCTGGTGCTACAGCTCCATCTACTTCTCAAAGAGACTTTGATAAGCTAGACAGCAAAGCAAAAGTGCTCATCTTGCTTGTTGTGTCTGATGAAGTCCAACCCCATATTGCTGACTGTGCAACTAGTAAAGCGGCATGGGATGCCCTTAATACTATATATGAGGGAAAGAATGATTCCACCATTCTATTTCTTCAATCTCAATTACACAGTCTAAGCATGAAGCAGGGTGAGACAGTTGAATTCTTTCTTTGCAGAGTTTCTGAATTGAAAGCAAAGTTGAATTCTTTGGGAGAACCAGTTGAAGACAAGCTCCTTACTTCAGTTGTATTGAGAGCTTTACCTGATTCTTATCGGGTGTTGATCACTTCCCTTCAGGTATCACAACGAAAAGTTACTTTTGTAGAATTGGTTAATATGCTTCAAGAGGAGGAGGCACGCCAACTACAGAGAGATGATTCTTCTAACACTGCCCTCTACATCAACAGGCAAGGGCAGAACCAGAAGAAAGGTAATTTTCAGAAGGGAGGGAATTCACAAAAGGATTCCAAAGGGAAACAACCTCAACAGAAAAAGAGATATTGCAAGATCTGTGACAAAGAAGGTCATGATACAAACAGATGTTGGCATAAGAATAAGCAATCAAAATAGAAAGGCCGAAACAAACCACAAAAGAACAAACAACAAGTGAATGTTGTTGTTGAAGAATCTGACATGGATTCTGAGAGAGCCCACAAAGTTCTCATGACTACCACAGTGTCCAAGCAGATGGATCCTATATGGTATGTTGATTCTGGAGCCAGTAAGCACATGACTGGTGACAAATCGTGGTTTGAGTCTTTTGAGGCCAAAGAGGGCAAACCTGTCACTATTGCTGATGATAAAACCTACAAGGTTCAGGGAGAAGGCACTGTTTCAGTCACTCTTCCTGATGGCAAGTGTCAGATTGATAAAGTTCTCTATGTTCCAGGATTGGCAAACAATTTGTTGTCAGTCACACAAATTCTGGACAAAGATATGGTTGTGAACTTTAGTGTTGAGGGAGGCAAGAAGTGTTGTTCTATTACCAGGAGGGGTAAGAACATTGCAACTCCTTCATATAAGCATGGCTTATTTGCCTTAGATACTATCTCTACTCCACATGTAGCCATGAAAGTCTCTACAAAGGAGGCAACTTCCCTATGGCACAAGAGATATGGACATTTGAGTTCTGGTTACTTACTTGAGTTAAGTAAGTATGAGATGGTAAAGGGTCTTCCTTCCCTTTCTACCACTTTACCAGTTTGCTCTGATCTGCTTGGCAGAAAGCAAGCATAGAGTGCCTTTTGAAAAGAGCTCTACAAGAGCAAAGAAACCTCCGGAGTTGGTTCATACCGATCTGTGCGGTCCCTTCACTCCCAACAGTTGCGGGGGTAAGAGGTATTTTCAGTTATTTGTGGATGATTATTCACGAAAGATGTGGGTATTCTTTCTTCAACTGAAATCTGAAGCATTTGGCTTCTTTCAGCAATTCAAGAAATCTGTTGAGAAGGAGTCAGGGACTTCTATAAAAACTCTCCGCTCAGATCGAGGGGGGAGTTCACCTCTAAAGAATTTTTTGCATTCTTGAAAGAAAATGGGATCACAAGACAGTTAACCACTGCTTATACTCCTCAGCAAAATGGAGTTGTTGAAAGGAGGAATCGTTCCATCATGGAAATGGTTCGTTGCATGCTCACAGGAGCTAGACTTGAGCAACTATATTGGGCAGAAGTTGTCACCACAATAGTATATCTGTTGAATAGGGCACCCACAAAGGCCCTACAAGGAATGACTCCACAGGAAGCATGGAGTGGTAGGAAACCCTCCATTTCTCATCTACGCATTTTTGGATGTAAAGCTTTCATGCACATACCAAAAGAGAAAAGGAAGAAGCTAGATGAGAAGACATTGAAGTGTATTCTTCTTGGCTATGATGAGCACTCTAAGGGTTATCGTTTGATTGATCCCTTGACCAAGAAGATTCACATTAGTAGAGATGTAGTTTTTGATGAAGCTTTCACATCAGCAAACACATCAGATGTATACCTAGACCTTGTGGAAACACAGGTTGCTAAATCTCCTTCATCAAAAGTTGGAGGTTCTTCTTCATCTTCAACACCTAAGAAGAAGAATCCAAAGTGGTGTACAAATACAATCAAAGACTCTAAGCTATCCACTCCACCAGATTTGACATTGGATAGACCTCGTACTCGTAGCATGGCTCGACAGGAGAAAGCTGCAACAGAGAATACTGGGGTTGATGATCTGTGTCAATCTTTTGAGGAACTTTCTGTAAATCCAGAGAGAGATACAGAAGATATGGATATTGATAGTGATAAGGTGTTTATGTCTTCAATAGACGATCTTGAACCTGCATCAGTACAAGTTGCTCTCGGTGAGCCTCAGTGGAAGGCTGCTATGGATGTAGAGTATAAGTCTTTGATGAAAAACAAAACTTGGAAGCTTGTCGATCTGCCGCATGGAAAGAAGCCCATTGGCTGCAAATGGGTGTATAAAGTCAAGTACAAAGCAGATGGGACAATTGATAAGCATAAGGCCCGTCTTGTTGCAAAGGGCTATGCTCAAAAGGAAGGCATTGACTATGAGGAAACTTTTGCACCTACTGCTCGGATGACCACAATTCGAGTTATTTGTGCTATGGCAGCACAGTTTGGGTGGAAAGTTCACCAGATGGATGTCAAAAGTGCTTTTCTGAATGGTGATCTCCAAGAAGAAGTCTATATGACTCAACCAGAAGGATTTGCAGTGGAAGGCCAACAGCAGAAAGTTTGCAAATTGGTCAAATCCTTATATGGCCTGAAACAAGCTCCTCGAGCTTGGTATATAAAAATGGACAATCACCTCCTACAGCATGGTTTTAAGAGATGTCCGTCAGATGCAAACCTCTATTTCAAGAAACAGGGTTCTGAGATAGTGTTGCTTGTACTCTATGTTGATGATCTGCTCATTACAGGGAGTTTAGAAACTATGATCTCTACTATCAAAAGAGACTTGTGTCAATCTTTTGAGATGTCAGATCTCGGACTTCTCCATTATTGTCTTGGTCTGGAAGTCAGCCAGAAGGAGCACTACATCAAAGTGTCTCAGAAAAAATATGCCAAGACATTGTTGGAAAAATATCGCATGACTGATTGCAAGCCAATGGCAACTCCGATGGAGACAGGACTTCAGTTATCGCGATATGATGAATCACCTCAGGTAGATGGTACTCTCTATCGACAGTTGATTGGGAGTCTCATATATCTGACCAATACTAGGCCAGATCTCGTATTTGCTGTGAACTATCTTTCGAGGTTCATGCAGGAGCCTAAGACCACTCATTGGAAAGCAGCAAAACGTGTTCTTCACTATGTCCGTGGCACAATGGAATATGGCCTAGAATACAAGAGGAACAACAAATTCTTCTTACAGGGATACACGGACTCCGACTATGCCGGATCATTTGATGATCGCAAGTCAACTTCAGGATATATTTTTCATCTTGGATCCGGTCCTGTCTCTTGGCATAGCAAGAAGCAACAGGTGGTTGCTATATCATCAACAGAGGCAGAATATCGTGCCGCACGTGATGCTGTGTGCGAAGTGATATGGTTGCGTCGCATTCTGACAAGTATGGGTCATCCATCCAAATCTCCAATACACTTGTTTTGCGACAATCAGGGTGTTCTGAACCTAGTCAAGAATCCAGTTCATCATGAAAGAACAAAACACATTGACACACAATGTCATTTCATTCGAGATGAAGTTTCGAAGCACCGAATTCAGCTTCAGCACATTCCCACCGATGCTCAAGTTGCAGACATTTTCACTAAGGCACTTGGACGTGTCAAATTTGAATTGTTTCGCAGCTCGCTTTGTATTGCAAAATGATGTAATCAGGGGGGATGTTAGTATAGCTAGTAGTTATATTATTACCCAAATAATGTAATAAGGGGGGATGTTAGCGTACATTATTGTTAGCGTACATTATTATTACATTATTGTTGTAACAGGGCCTATTTCAGCCACGGGTGGTTCCGTAACCTCCGGGCTTAATAGGGCATATACTGTTCTATTTAATCTGCTCTGATTAATACAATCTTGTTGATTACTCCGAAAATTTTGAAGTCATTTTGAATTTATAAAAATTATTTAAAATTGTTTTTTTATAAGGATTTTTATAATTTCGGAATTTCATATTTTTTTCATATTTTGAAGGTAAATTGATTTTTCGGTCTGACATTTGCATTCTCAAACAATAAATGAACTTCCATTTATGGAAATTATAATTTATATAAAGGGGGGTAGTTCATACAATGTTCCATTAGCCATCATTTTGAATTTTAGGGGTAAAACTTCTTGGGGTCATATTTTATTTATTTGTGAAAAACATCCCAAAAGGGATGCCACTTTCGGGTAAGACCCAAGGAGGCAGGGTTATCCATTATGTAAAAAATGCCCAGGACTCGGACCTCACCTACCGCCTTTGACATACTCAAGGAGCAAAAAAACACACAAAACTAATTTAAAAATAAGTAAATAACAACAAAAATAACAAAATAAAATAAAAAATATTCTCTTGAGTGTGTCAAAAACAAAAGCACAACCAAAAACGCATAATAAGATAAAATAAATCACAACACGAACCACATAGAAAAACACAAGAACCACATAACAAAACACAAACAAGACAAAAACAATAGAACACTACAAAGACATAACAAAAAAAACATTAAAATAAACACAATAAAAAAAAAAAAAACAACCAACAACATACAATAAACAAAAACAAAAAACATAGAAAACACTCACATAAAAATACGAATTAACACAAACAAAGAGAAACCCAAGAACAAGAACAAAAAACATTAAAAAAAAAAAATACACAACAAAAAACAACACAAAGAACACAAAAACAAAACAAAACAAAATAACCCACCCACCTTAAAAAACTAAACAAAAAAAAAACAAAAAAGTAAAAAGAAAAAAAAAAAAATTGAACATAACAATGACCTATCTAGACCAGAAGACTATTAAGGTAAGAATCAATAGAGGAAACAAAAGAAAGAATATAATTAGCTAGGGAACTAAAACAAACTAAATGAACCAAAGAGAAGCAAAAAAAAAATAAGAAGAAACTTCCCAGGGTCATAACTCCTCACTTGTTGCTCGGATTGACTATTAGTGCATATTTTAGGAAAGCTCTCGAAAAGAGCTACAACAATGTAGGATGTCATCATACTAACTATAGTGCGTTTTAACATTTTTGGCTTTTTGGTCCTTTTTTCATAATTTTATTTATTTTTCTAACCCTTTTGCATATTTTTTATAAACTTCGGTGACTAAAATAAAAATAAAAATAAAATAAAATTTCATAAATAAATGCATGGGTGTGAAGAATGAGCTTTGATCCTTCATCCAAAATAATTTTGATCTCATTCTGAAGTCATTTCGAATTTATAAAAATTATTTAAAGTTGTTATTTTATAAGGATTTTTTATAATTTTGGATTTTCACATTTTTTCATATTTTGAAGGTAAATCGATTTTCAGGCTTTGCATTTGTATTCACAGACAATAAATGAACTTTCCTTTATGAAAATTACAATTTCATTGAAGGGGGGTAATTCATACACAATTCAAAATGATGGCCAATGTAATGTCGTATGAACTATTCCCCTTTAATGAAATTGTAATTTTCATAAAGGGAAGTTTATTTATTGTCTGTGAATACAAATACAAAGATTGAAAATCAATTTACCTTCAAAATATGAAAAAATATGAAATTCAAAAATTATTAAAATCCTTATAAAATAACTTTAAATAATTTCTATAAATTCAAAATGACTTCAGAATGAGATCAAAATTATTCCAAATAAAATATTGAAGCTCATTCCTCACACCAATGCATTTATTTATAATTTATTTATTTTTATTTTTTATTTTAGTCACGAACATTTAAAAAAAATTGCAAAAGAAAGGGTTAGAAAAATAAAATTTTAGAAAATGGACCAGAAAGCTAAAAATATTAAAACACACTATAGTCAGTATGATGTCGCCCTACATCATTGTAGCTCTTTTCGGATTGATTATTAGTGCATATTTTTGGAAAGATCTCGAAAAGAGCTACAATGATGTAGGTCGACATCATACTGACTATAGTGTGTTTTAATATTTTCAGCTTTCTGGTCCATTTTCTAAAATTTTATTTTTCTAACCCTTTCTTTTGCAAATTTTTTTAAATGTTTGTGACTAAAATAAAAAATAAAAATAAAAAAATTATAAATAAATGCATTGGTGTGAGGAAGAGTTATGACCTCGAGAAGTTTTCCTCCAAAAATTAAAAATGATGGCCAATGGAATGTCGTATGAACTACCCCACTTTAGTGAAATTGTAATTTTCATAAAAGACAACTCATTTTTGTTTGTGAATGCAAATGCAAAGCCTGAAAAGTGATTCACCTTCAAAATATGAAAAACATGTGAAATTTTGAAATTATAAGTCCTTATAAAACAACATAAATAATTTTTATAAATTTGAAATGACTTCGGAATGAGATCAAAATTATTTTGGATAAAATATTGAAACTCATTCTTCATACCCATGCATTTATTTATGAAATTTTAAATTTGTTTTATTTTTATTTTAGTCGCCAAAGTTTAAAAAAATATGCAAAAGAAAGGGTTAGAAAAATAAAAATAAAATTCTAAAAAATGGATCAGAAAGCTGAAAATGTTAATACACAGTATAGTCAGTATGATGTCGCTCTACACGGTTGTAGCTCTTTTTGAGAGCTTTTCAAAAATATGCACGAATAATCAATCCGAGTAATGAGCAAGGACTTATGACCCCGGGAAGTTTTACCCCAAAAATTAAAAATGTGGTCAATGGAATGTTGTATAAACTACCCCCCTTTAATGAAAATGTAATTTTCATAAAATGAAGTTTATTTATTGTATGTGAATTACCTTCAAAATATGAAAAAAAATGTGAAATTCCAAAATTATAAAAATCCTTATAAAATAACAACTTTAATAATTTTTATAAATTCAAAATGACTTCAGAATGAGATCAAAATTATTTCAGATGAATGATTGAAGCTCATTCTTCACACCCATGTATTAATTTATGATTTTTTTTTTTATTATTATTTTTTAGTTGTCAAAGTTTAAAAAAATTTACAAAAGGAATAGTTGGAGAAATTATAATAAAATTATGGAAAATGGACTAGGAAGCCAAAAATATTAAAACACACTACAATGATTATGACGTTTCTCTATGTTGTTGTAGCTCTTTTCGAGAGCTTTCCAAAAATATGCACTAATTTTCAATTCGAGCAACCAGCAAGGAGTTATGACCCTAGGAAGTTTTGCCCCCAAAATTCAAAATGATGGCCAATGGAATGTCGTATGAACTACACCCCTTTAATGAAATTGTAATTTTCATAAAGGAAAGTTTATTTATTGTCAATGAATGCAAATACAAAGCCTAAAAATCGATTTACCTTCAAAATAGGAAAAAATGTGAAATTCAAAAATTATAAAAATTCTTATAAAACAACTTTAAATTTTTTTTATAAATTTAAAACGACTTTAGAATGAGATAAAAATTATTTCGGATGAAATATTGAAGCTCATTCTTCACACCCATGCATTTATTATAAATTTTTTATTTTTATTTTTATTCTAATCACCGAAGTTTAAAAAAATTTGTAAAAGAAGGTTAGAAAATAAAAATAAAATTTTGGAAATTGGACCAGAAATCCAAAAATATTAAAACACACTACAGTCAGTATGATGCTGCCCTACATTGTTGTAGCTCTTTTCGAGAGCTTTTTGAAAATATGAACTAATAGTCAATCCAAGCAACGAGCGAAGAGTTATAACCCATGGAAGTTTTACCTCCAAAATTCAAAATGATGGTCAATGGAATGTTGTGTGAACTATCCCCCTTTAATGAAATTGTAATTTTCATTAAGGGAAGTTATTTATTGTTTGTGAATGCAAATGCAAAGCCTAAAAATCGATTTGCCTTCAAAATATGAAAAAATGTGAAATTCCAAAATTATAAAAATCTTTATAAAATAACTTTAAATAATTTTTATAAATTCGAAATGACTTCATAATGAGATTAAAATTGTTTCGAATGAAATATTGAAGTTCATTCTTCACACCCATGCATTTACTTATGAAATTTTAATATTTATTTTTATTTTTATATTAGTTGTCGAAGCTTAAAAAAATCTATAAAAAGAAGGGTTAGAAAAATAAAAATAAAATTCTAGAAAATAGACTAGAAAGCTAAAAATGTTAAAACACACTACAATCAGTATGATGTCGCCCTATGTTGTTGTAGCTCTTTTCAAGAGCTTTTCAAAAATATGCACTAATAGTCAATCCGAGCAACGAGTAAGGAGTTATGACCCGGGAAGTTTTGACCCCAAAATTCAAAATGATGGACAATGGAATGTCGTATGAACTACCCCCTTTTAATGAAATTGTAATTTTCATAAAGGGAAGTTTATTTATTGTCTGTGAATGCAAATGTAAAATTTGAAAATGGATTTACCTTCAAAATATGAAAAAAATATGAAATTTTAAAACTATAAAAATCTTTATAAACCAACAACTTTAAATATTTTTTATAAATTCGAAATGACTTCTATAAAGTTGTTTCGGATGAAATATTGAAGCTCATTCTTTACACCTATGCATTTATTTATGAAATTTTAATTTTAATTTTTTTTTTTAATCGTCAAAGTTTAAAAAAAATCTACAAAAGGAAGGGTTATAAAAATAAAAAGAAAATTATGAAAAATGCACCAGAAAGCTAAAAATATTAATACACACTACATTCAATATGATGTTGTCCTACATTGTTGTAGCTCTTTTCGAGAGCTTTCTAAAAATATGCACTAATAGTCAATCCGAGCAATGAGCGACGAGTTATGACCGTCAAAATTTTTACCCCCATAATTCAAAATGATGGTCAATGGAATACCATATGAACTATCCCCTTTAAATGAAATTGTAATTTTCATAAAAAGAAATTCATTTATTGTCTGTGAATGCAAATGCAAAGTCTGAAAGTCGATTTGCTTTCAAAATATGAAAAAAAATGTGAAATTCCAAAATTATAAAAATCCTTATAAAATAGCAAGTTTAAATAATTTTTATAAATTCAAAATGACTTCAGAATGAGATAAAAATTGTTTCGAATGAAATATTGAAGTTCATTATAAAAATAAAATTCTATAAAATGGACTAGAAAGCTAAAAATATTAAAATACACTACAGTTAGTATGATGTCGCCATATGTTGTTGTAGCTCTTTTCAAGAGCTTTACGAAAATATGCACTAATAGTCAATCCGAGCAACGAGCGAGGAGTTATAAGCCCAGGAAGGTTTGCCCCAAAAATTCAAAATGATGACAATGGAATGTCGTATGAACTACCCCCATTTCATGAAATTATAATTTTCATAAAGGGAAGTTTATTTATTATCTGTGAATGCAAATGCAAAGCCTGAAAATCGATTTACCTTTAAAATATGAAAAAATGTGAAATTTCAAAATTATGAAAAACCTTACAAAACAAATTTAAATAATTTTTATAAATTCGAAATAACTTAAGAACGAGATCAAAATTGTTTTTTTTTTTTTTAAGCGAAAAACTCCTTGTGGGGTCACCTTGGTTTGAGAGACCACGAACAGGGGGTTCTACACCATCAAATTCTCCCGGGAGTCGCACCCAGCCCTGTCCGCACCAAAAATATCAATTGGATTTTGGGTACCCAATTCAGCTTTTTGGTAGGGTGGAGATTTGAACCTGGGACCTCCCTTGGAGGATTGCCCTCTCCTCTCCAACTCACTTAGAACACCTGGGTAATGAGATCTAAATTGTTTTGAATGAAATATTGAAGCTCATTATTCACACCTATGCATTTATTTATGAAATTTTAATTTATTTATTTTTATTTTAGTCGTCGAAGTTTAAAAAAAAATTGCAAAAGAAAGGGTTAAAAAAATAAAAATAAAATTTTGGAAAATGAACCAAAAATAATAAAATGTTAAAATACACTATAGTTAGTATGATGTCATCCTACGCTGTTGTAACATTTTTCGAGAGCTTTCTAAAAAAAAAAAATCCCTCTTGGGGTGCATTCAAGAAGCATGGGAAAGGCAAAATGAAACCAAACCTAAAAATAATCAGAGGTTCAAAAGTGTCCAAACTAGATAAAGATATTTATTTTCCACATGGTTGAGATATGAATGAAGAGGGAAAATTCATCACACTGAGGAGTAGTTTGCAAACCATTCTCAAAGATTCTAAGGTTTGTGAAGATCTGCTTGAAATGGTGTAATCATTCCAATCGATGTTGGTAAGAACATTGTACCCCAAGTGGCACATGTTTGTTGTGACACAAGTGACCTCATGTCGATAATGACAAATATTAGTTGTGACACAGGTGACCTTTCACAGAGATAGATTTTACCTGTGACACTAGTGACTTAAAAATTGATAATCCTAAAAATGAGCACCATGATCGTGTTGATTATAACAAAAGCAATATTTTTAAAAGCCTTGATGATGAACCAAAACTTGGGTATTTTGAAAAAATGCCAAAAAGGATTGGATAATTATGGGTAAGGCATAAGAAAGACCATAATGCTAAATGTTAGGCCAAAGAATGAAGGCCTTGGCAATGATGGTCAAGCAGAAAGACCAAGTTTGTGAAACAAAAATCCCATACAACTAAAATCCATTATTGCAGTCATTGTGGAAGAACTAGATATGTAACAACTAGGTGTTAGAACCTACATTCCTCCGACATCTGTGGTTGTACTAATCACTCCCCTATAAATTGTTGGTACAAATAGAAAATGACCATCAAGATTCATGTTGATTGTGGATGAAAAATATCATGCAATGGAACAAAATGAATGAAATGTTGCATGGCTTCTACAAAAGATACATACCCAAATGGTAGATCTAGAGGCAATCCCATAGGTAGTGAGCTAGAGCTAGATCTAAAGCTAGAGTTAAGAGCTAGAGCTAAGAGCCAAAGCATAATTTCATTGTTCTTTCCTCTAAATTAAGGGGGAGTAGTTATATATGCTATCCCCAATAATGTAATAAGGGGGGTGTTAGAGAAATATTACATTATTGGGTAATTTAGATAATGTCACAAGAGATATGGTTGGTTGTAACCACTACCTATTCTTGGTTTTGGTTATAATCAGATATGATCACGCAACTTAATATTATAAGTAATACAAGAATATTTAGATTTTAGATGCATTAAAATTTCTTTAATTGAAGTGTGTTTTATCACTTTCATGTGTAGTTTAATCTTGTATCACTTACCACTTTTATGTGTAGTTTAAGCTTGTATCACTTGCCACTTTCATATGTAGTTTAATCTTGTATCACTTAAAATATTAATTTTTAATTTGTATAATTTTAATTAATTGTGATATGCATGGAAAAACCTTTTTCAATGAAAATTTCCATTTTCTTTATTTTTTTTTGAGTTTTTTGAAGTTTTTTTTGTCAAGTCTCAAGTCTGAGTCCCAAGTGGCCTTGCCAAGTTCAAGTTTCTCTACTATGTGAAAAGTAATTTTAGGAATATTCTCTTCTCTAACCCTTTTTTATTGTAACTTAGAATACAAGTCAAGCTTTTTAGGTAACTAAGAACCATGTAGTTCATCCAAAAAATCATCCATAACTGAAATGAAAAACTTATCTTTGATAGTAACCTTATTGAGAAGAGAATATTAGAACACATCTATTAAGAATCATTCTTATGCTTCATCATTGCTATTAAAAAGAATAAGGATCGGTACTACATGAAATAATTAATTGTTGTAACATATCCCAAAACCAACTTCTCAATTTTTGTTTTTGAGGTTTAGTATAATGAAAAGGTATATATTTGATGGTTGAATTTTTGGAATGAGATGGGTAGCATGATTATATGCCCAGTTGGGAGAAATACTTTTGGGATCCTCAAAGACCACAACATGTTTGTCAATGAGTGACTACATCTCAAAATGAGGAATAAGAGATGATTATTATGTGACTAGGACTTCCATGCAATAAATATTTATAGAGATACCCTTGTTGCCCTTCTTCAATATATTTTTTATTTGGTAAGAATTGATCAACGTGGATGATGGGGGTTGCAATCCTTGGAGATAAATGAATTTTTAATATTTATCCATTGTACATATAGCTATTGAAGATCGAAAATAACATCCTGTAAATGGAACATCAATTTATCCTTAAGGATAGCATCTACACTACCCAAGTCCATTACATAAAGACTTCTAGTTGAAGAATAATTACCTAGCCTAATTTGGATGTTAGGAACTCACCCCACACAAGGAGTGTTACCACAATTGGAAACTAGAACATTGAATTTATCTTTGTAATAAGTGTTGATATACAACCTTAGAGTTTTAGTTGTATCTTGGATAATGAAATTGTGAGCACTGCTAGAATCAATCAAAATAGTGACTTACTGTTGTTTAATAAATCCTACACCTTGATTTTATGATGGGATTGCATTACCATTGTATTAAATACTAAGAGGTCCATTTTATTCACACCTTGTATAAACTCCATTGGTTTAGTTGATTCCTCCTAATATGGTGATTCTAGTTCCTCCTCATTCTCAAAACGACCTTTCGTAGCTTCCATATGAAAGTTATGCTTTGCTTCACATGATGATTTTCAAGGTTGTCAAGATTTACATCTAAAATAGAAAAATACTTAGGATTTACCATCATATTAGTTGTTGAAGTAATTCCTATGGGGATAAAAGCAGGGTTATGCATAAGGGATCAGCCATGAAATCTATTTATAAAATCAAGGCAAATTGTCTCAAAATCCTGACGAATTATGTCCAAGGAGACATGGCAAATTGCATTCATTTTTCACCAAACATTTTCAAACCATGGTGAATTTTTTTGTGTTGAGGGCTATGAATATTGGTTTGCAAATTATAGCAATGTACGACAAACTTAAAGGCTTTATGCTAATAGGAAAAACTATGTCGATCCCCCTTTACCTATAGGATAGTGTTGTTAGGAAAAGCTATGACGATCGATCTGAGATGATTGGTTGCAGACATGATTATCAAAAAATACCAATTGAAAAATGATGATCAGGAGTAGATATATCGATGTGTTACAAAAATTTTGATCGGTTGCAACAATATCGATCGCTCATAGCAATGTCGATCGATTATAGTAAATTTTATCGATTGCAGCAATATCAATCAGTTACAGCAATACCGATCAGTTGCAGATATATCGATTGATTACAACAATACCAATCAGTTGCAAAAATACTAATGAATAACTATAATGTCAATCAGTTTTAGCAATGTTGATCAGTTACAACAATACTGATCAATTGCAACAATGTCAATTGATTGTAGTAATATCGATCGATCATAGCTATATTGATCGATTGCAGATGCATCGATCGATTGTAACTGTGCAACCAATTCATTTATTCCAATAAACACTTCTTTGAAATCGATCTGCTTATGCTGATAGACTCTCCTCTATAACCGATCGATTTATGTCGATCGACACTCCTCTATAATCGATAGGCATATTTTTATTGACACTGCAATTGATAGGATTATGATGATCGTCTTATGTTGATCGATACTTCTATGCAACCGATAGTCATATGCTAATTAACACTCCTCTGCAACCGATCGACTTATGTCGACAAACACTTATCTGCAACCTTGTCAAGTTTTTTGTTGTTTTAGAGCTATTTTTGAGTTAGAGTTTTTTATATGTATTTTTATCGGTACACCCTACTGTATATATATAGGTAATATATGAGGCGAATTGGGCAAGAAAAACATAATCATTAATAATTTGAAGGTGAATTATCTATAGAATTGGGTGAAAGTGGTTGGCAAATAAAAATAAAAATAGGATAATAATTGTCAACGACGGGCTAATTTACTCCAAAAATCTTCCACCATGTAAATTTTGGGCGAATGGCCCCCAGTGAAATATTCCAAAATTAGTAAATTTAAAATTTTGAAAATTCTAAATATAGCCAATTTATGATATTTCGTTCTTATGCATAACCCTGGATAAAAGTATCATTATGATTGGAATCTAGACACCCAAATCTTATTTTCTACTACCTAGTTAAACTCTTAGTATCATGGAGGGTATATAGATCATTCATATCAACTTCTATTTGAATTTATTACTTAAGAATATGCTTGAATGTCAAAAAAAGCATCACACGATCTAAGTGATGTGCAAAGGGAGACTCATGAATTCACTATGGTACTCATCAATAGTCTTTGTTTACTTATTTTTCATCAACCTAACCATATAAGAGGTATAGGGTCCCATATCAAACATCATCAGGAACATCCTAAATTTTATCCAAGCAAGAGTATAGAGTTCGTGTCTCAATTTCTCTTAAAGCAATTGATAAGTATGAGTACCTAATTAGGAGGTATCCAACATGACCCTACCCCATTTAGGTATTTTATTTAAGTATTAGAGGCAATCCATGTTAGAAATATATCAACTAGGATCCTCTCTATAAAAATGCATAGACAAAAATGGTATTGACGAGACCTAGCACATTCAATACTTGTTTTGTATTTTTTTAGGTTTGGGTAATAAGAATGGTTCTACCTATATCATAATGTTATGAAAAATGTTATGTTAGAATAATAGTAGGAGAAAATTTGGATAAAAATTACCTAATTATATAACACAAAATTGGCCAAAGAGGTTCTAAAAATTATGTATTAGTGGGTTTATTACCTTTTTTGTTGCCATAGGGATTAATTATCTTAAATTAGATACAAATTATAATTAAACAACTTAAAAGAAACAAAAATATTCCACAACATTCACTAAACAATCATAATAGAAATGGATTCAAAATAGCAATATTATAAAATATCACATATATAAGATCTAAATCTCCAAATAATCTAGTCACTTAGAGAGGGTGAAGTCTGTTATGTACACGAGGGGTTATAAAAGTTATAATAATGAATTGATGATCCAACATCCACACATCAATTCTTATTTATAGTCTACCAAAGTAACAAATCCTAACCCTAATAGTCAATGGTTGGCTAATCCTATACTAAGAGCCCAATTCATTCAAAAATAAAGTTAGTTGACATAGATACATCAAGGTTGTTACAAAGAATCTTGCTTTGGACTCCTAGCCAAAGTAATGTGAAGGAATTGGGAAAGGCCTCAAGTTACCAAACATTCTTCTAAGGGAAAAATTTTAGAGTAGGAAATTATTATTCCTTTGAGTCCTTATATCCTAACTTGACCTACTATCTACCATATTTTAATAATTTCTAAACAAACTCATACTTCCATGTAAAAATAAGAAAATAGAACTCTTGAAGCATCCTTTGAAGCTCATCTACTATTTGTTTGAGGTCCTCTCCTTCATCTAGGTTGCTAATGGAAATCCATGATTTGGAATTGTTGTTCAAATTACTATATTTTTTAATGTTTGAACCTTTAGGAGGTAAACATGCTTGAGCCATCATTTTCCATTATGGATTAGAAATAAGAGGATAAGGATTTACCAATCATAATACTAAAAAATATAGAATTAACCTCATTTATTGGCAATCTAATGTTTGATGATCAATTACAAAATAATTGATATAAAGTTCCATGATGTCAATCCTCTAGGTAGGTTTTGTTTTCTACACCATTTTATTCCATCAATAGAACATATATATTTTTTAAGTAACACATTTTCCCAACTATTTTTGTAATATTTAAATAATATTTAACCACATATTTTCCCTAATACCAAAATTATAAGCTTATAATTTTGCAAGCCTACTTATTTTTCAATATGATATCCTTTAAAATCCCTATATACTTATAAATAGAAAACCTAAATTTATCTTCACATCCTTTCCAAAAGAAATTTATGTGAATTTTATCTATTTTGAATGCTAAACATGCTAACAATATTGAAAGTGACATCATATATATAAGGTAATATTGCAATGTAGTCTTTAGGAGTTGTAACCTTCTAGCCATGATTAATAAGTTACCTTTCCAACCTACCAAATAGGATTTCATTCTATCCAAAATAGAGATATAGAGCCTCTTCTTTCCTTTATAAGAGAAAGGAATATCCAAATATATTTATGGTAATTTTGATGAAATATTTATAATCTAACCTTACTAGGCCAATGCCAATAGTGATAAATTAAGTATAGGTGCTCTTGATGTAAGCCTACGAGCAAGTGCTATGTAAGCCTTTGGGCATCTTAACGTAAGCCTATGAGAATTCTTCTATGTAAGCCTACAGGAATTTGTGTAAGCCTACAAATATATTGATGTAAGCCTAAGGAAACCTTTCACATTTCTCTTAGTAATATTGGTTAATTTACCTTTATGGATAACCTTGCTTAAAGGGTGTAATTTATTATTATTTTATTATAAGTTAACTTTAAGGTAAATTTAATGTCGGTTTGAGGTTAACCACTCATTTGGGTTTTGGTATCACTATAAATGCCCCTCAATGAGAAATCAGTTGTATCATAGTGTGATAAATGAAAATATAGTGGGGGTGCATACCGTCACCGACCTCTTATTCCTTCTCATTAATCATGTCATTTATCCCTTTCTCTATTTTCCTCTATACACTCTTCTATTTCATTTTTCTTCCAATTTTTGCATATAATTGTGGTGAATGGATGTTTCTAGAAAATACTATGAACTCCAACATGATATTAGAGTCAAAATAAAGCAACTTCACTCAATCACACAAAAATATTGTATAGGCTAAACCATGGTATTAGAGCCAAAATATATGAACCATTAGTTTTATTGAACTTATTAGAAAATTTTAGAGGGCCCCCCAGTTTAACACTTTTCACATATTCAATGTTTGATGTCTCATTTTTTGCATTTTTTATTTTTCCTTCCAAAAATCAAAATTTGAAATGGAATATTTCACAAATATTTCATTGTGTGGTGGAAGAAAACTAGGAAGTGCATGGTTGTTTTTGATGGAAAAATTCAAACAACAATTGCTTTCTCCTTTTTCACTTCAAAGCATTATTGGTGAGTGTTAGTGCAAAGGTAGTGCACCAGATTTGAGTTTTTATAACGTGTTACAATGCACACACACATATATTAAAATATTATTTTTTAATCCTATTCGCATGATTGGTTTAGTGGTAAGGCTTGAACCTTTTAACCCAAAGGTTCTAGGTTTGAATCATGACGAAGGAGAAGAGTCACAACACTATTTGTGCAATTTTTTTAGATGCATGCCCTAGTCTTCTCTTATGGTGGAGTGCCCTTCTACTTAGGGACATTTGTGCCAATGATGTAGTGGTTGTAGGCTTTGTATAAAGGTGGTAGATTGCAAGTTCAAACCTAGCTAACATAATTTCTATAAGGTATGTAGTACTAGTTCAAAGGATTACTTCAAATTATTTTTTAGTGCTTCTGATTTCAATGGTGCATGGAGAACACTTGGTTGGTCCTGCAAGTCTAAGGTGGTTGCTACCATGAGGACCCATGTTTGAGTTTCATTGATGACATACACCAAACTTTGGGTATTATTTATTTATTTATATATCTATATATGGAGGTCAACCAACCCCATTCTATCAAATATCTTTTTTTTTGTGTGGAAAACATCCCAAAAGGGATGCCACTTTTGGGTAAGACCCAAGGAGGCAAGGGTATCCATTCCGCCAAAAACACCTAGGACTCGGACCTGGCCTACCACCTTTGACATACTCAAGGAGCAAACAAACACACAAAACCAATTTAAAAATAAGTAAATAACAACAAAAATAATAAAATAAAATAAAAAACATGCTCCTTGAGTGTGTCAAAAACAAAATCACAACCAAACATGCACAATAAGATTAAAAAAATCACAACACAAACCTCATAGAAAAACACAAGAACCACATAAAAAAACACAAACAAGACAAAAACAACTGAACACTACAAAGAAATAACCCAAAAAAAATATGAAAAATAAACACAACCAAAACCTAAAAAATTAAAAAATAAAATAAAAATAAAAATAAAAAACAACCAACAATAGACAATAAACAAAAACAAAAAACATAGAAAACAATCACACATAAAAACACGAAATAACACAAACAAAGAGAAACCCAAGAACAAGAATGAAAAAACACAAGAACAATAACAAAAAACATAAAAATAAAAACAAAAAAAACACAAGAACAACAAAAAACAACACAAAAAATACAAAAACAAAACAAAATAAAAAAACCCACTCACCTTAAAAAACTAAAAAAAAAAAAAAAAATGAAAATAAAAATAAAAAATGAACAAAATAATGACCTATCTAGACCAGAAGACTATTAAGGCAAGAATCAACAGAGGAAACAAAATAAAGAATAGAATGAGCTAGGGAACTAAAAAAAACTGAATGAACCAAAGTTAAGCAAAAAAAAAAAACAAGAAGAAACTAGGTACCTTCAGAACTGGAGCCATCCAAATAAATGATAGAAAGAAGAGCTTCCCTAATTTGAGAAGCCCACCATATAGGAGAGTGGCCATAAAAAGTAAGATCACCTTTGTCCAAAGCCTAATTAGCTAAAGCATCAACACTCTTGTTTTGATCTCTGACCACATGATTGTAATCAACTTTCAAAAATCTCATCTGGATTAACTGAATATTCTCAATAATTTTTTTTATTCTCCAATCCACCTTATGATTCTTAGAAGGATTCTTCAAAATATTAATCATAATTTGAGAGTCAGACTCAACTAACACCTTTTCCCATCCAACCTTAGTAGCCTCCTGAAGGCCTCTGAGGATACCATACCCCTTAGCAAGGTTATTGGAAAGAATACCCAAATTCTTAGCAAAAGTAAAAACCAAGGAGCCATCTGAAAGTCTACCAATTCCTCCCACATTGGCTTTTTCAAGGTTCCCTCTAGAGGCTCCATCAGTATCGACTTTTCCAAAATCCTTAGGAGGAGGTTGCCAATTTCTATTCCTATCCATCTTACTAATACTCACATTCCTTTTAAGTTGGTTGCCCTTAGAAGGTTTAATATTCAATCTTTGCATCACTTGATCCCATATTTGGTGGGAGTTGTGAGGGTGATTAAGGAGATGATGGACTGATTCAACTAAGTTGGCTATGGTCTTTTGCCAAATATAGTGAATATCCTTCCTATCTTGATTAAAAATTCGGCTTTTCCTTTCATTCCAAATGTTTCAAAGAAGAATGGTAGAACCCATCCAAACTAACTGCCTAATAAAATGATCAACACCCTCTTGATTAGGCCAATCCCATTCTATCAAATATCAACATCTAATTTGTTATCATCATTCCAATTGGCAATCCTATTAGTAAGTGATGCCCATAGAGGTGGTGCCTAGAGGTGATAAGTGGTAGCTTCTAATTGGTCAATTTTCCTCCTAAGGTCTTGTTAGCAAATCACTACTATTATAATAGGTTAATAAATATTTTAGAATTAAACAATATCTCAAGAACAACAATGAACATAAATCAATCCAATGAACATAGAAAATTTCAATAGTTGATATATACTTTAAGCAATGAATAAAATACAATACTTATTCAATACTATATTACAATGCTTCGTCTTCAATATATACATACATGAGACTTCATATTCACAAGAATCTTGACCTTTATACTTACATAAACTCTCGATATCCTCATACTCACAAGAGATCTAACTCTTCATATTTCTTAATAAATAATAACATATATCACATATTTACATTAATATAAAGACTCTCATTATTGCACATAATTCATAACCCCTCGCTTATAAACATGACACTTCATTTACATAACTCACACTTACTAACATGACACTTCATTTACATAACTCACTTACATAAAGGGAAGTTCATTTATTATCTGTGAATGCAAATGCAAAGCTGGAAAATCGATTTACCTTCAAAATATGAAAAAAATATGAAATTATAAAAATCCTTATAAAACAACAACTTTAAATAATTTTTTATAAATGCAAAATGACTTCAGAATGAGATAAAAATTATTTTGGATGAAATATTGAAGCTAGTTTTCACACCCATGCATTTATTTATGAAATTTTACTTTTTTTTTTAATTTTATTTTAGTCTTCGAAGTTTAAAAAAATCTTCAAAAGGAAGGGTTAGAAAAAAAAATTATGGAAAATGGACTAGAAAACCAAAAATATTAAAACACACTACATTTAGTATATGTCGTCCTATGTTGTTGTAGCTCTTTTCGAGAGCTTTTAGAAAATATGCACTAATAGTCAATCCGAGCAACGAGCGAGGAGTTATGACCTCGGAAATTTTTACCCCCAAAATTCAAAATGATGCTCAATGGAATGTTGTATGAACTACCCCATTTAATGAAATTGTAATTTTTATAAAGGAAAGTTCATTTATTGTCTGTGAATGCAAATTTAAAACCTAAAAATTGATTTACATTCAAAATATTAAAAAATGTGAAATTCCAAAATTATAAAAATCCTTATAAAATAGCAAATTTAAATAATTTTTATAAATTCAAAATGACTTCAGAATGAGATCAAAATTATTTTGGATGAAATATTGAAGCTCATTTTTCACACCATGCATTTATTTATGAAATTTTAATTATTTTATTTTAGTTGCCGAAGTTTAAAAAAAATTGCAAAAAGAAGGGTTAGAAAAATAAAAATAAAATTATGGAAAATGGACTAGAAAACCAAAAATATTAAAACACACTACAATCAGTATAATGTCATCCTATGTTGTTGTATTTTTTTTTGAGAGCTTTCAGAAAGTATACACTAATAGTCAATACGAGCAATGAGCGAGGAGTTATGAACCCAGAAAGTTTTACCGTCAAAATTCAAAATGATGCTCAATGGAATGCCGTATGAACTACCCCCATTTAATGAAATTGTAATTTTCATAAATTAAAGTTCATTTATTGTCTGTGAATGCAAATGTAAAGCCTGAAAATCGATTTACCTTCAAAAAATGAAAAATGTGAAATTCCAAAATTATAAAAATCCTTATAAAATAGCAACTTTAAATAATTTTTAAAAATTCGAAATGACTTCAGAATGAGATCAAAATTATTTCGGATGAAGGATCGAAGCTCATTATTCATACCCCTACATTTATTTATGAATTTTTTTTTTAATTTTTATTTTAGTCGTCGAAGTTTAAAAAAATTCTACAAAA
Source organism: Wollemia nobilis (assembly GCA_028583015.1). Taxonomy (NCBI): domain Eukaryota; kingdom Viridiplantae; phylum Streptophyta; class Pinopsida; order Araucariales; family Araucariaceae; genus Wollemia; species Wollemia nobilis. The sequence continues at coordinate 4,219,042 of JAQPPZ010016984.1, forward strand.
GGAAGGGTTGGAAAAATAATAATAAAATTATGAAAAATGGATTAGAAAACCAAAAATATTAAAACACATTACCATCAGTATGATGGCATCCTACGTTGTTTTGCTTTCAGAAAGTATGCACTAATAGTCAATCCGAGCAACGAGCGAGGAGTTATGACCCCAGGAAGTTTTACCATCAAAATTCAAAATGATGGTCAATGGAATACGGTATGAACTACCCCACTTTAATGAAATTGTATTTTTCATAAAGGAAAGTTCATTTATTGTTTGTGAATGCAAATGTAAAGCCTGAAAATTGATTTACCTTCAAAATATAAAAAAATGTGAAATTCTAAAATTATAAAAATCCTTATAAAATAACAACTTTAAATAATTTTTATAAATTCAAAATGACTCCAGAATGAGATCAAAATTATTTTGGATGAAGGATCGAAGCTCATTCTTCACACCCCTACATTTATTTATGAAATTTTAATTTTTATTTTAGTCACCGAAGTTTAAAAAAAATCTACAAAAGGAAGGGTTGGAAAAATAATAATAAAATTATAAAAAATGGATTAGAAAACTAAAAATATTAAAACACACTACAGTCAGTATGATTTCGTCCTACGTTGTTTTAGCTCTTTTCGAGAGCTTTCGAAAAGTATGCACTAATAGTCAATCCGAGCAACGAGCGAGGAGTTATGACCCCGGAAATTTTTACCACCAACATACAAAATGATGGTCAACGTAATGCTGTATGAACTACCCCCCTTTAATAAAATTGTAATTTTTATAAAGGAAAGTTCATTTATTGTTTGTGAATGCAAATGCAAAGTCTGAAAATTGATTTGCATTCAAAATGTGAAAAAAATGTGAAATTCCAAAATTATAAAAATCCTTATAAAATAGCAACTTTATACATTAAATCATATTTTTTCTTCTTAAAAAAATATGTCATTAAATCATATCTTTGGTTCATTCAATTTTTTTTAGTTCGCTAGCTCATAAATTAAATCATATCTTTGGTTCATTCATTTTTTTTTAGTTCCCTAGCTCATTCTATTGTTTCTTTTGTTTCCTCTGTTGATTCTTGCCTTAATAGTCTTATGGTCTAGATAGGTCATTGTTATGTTCAATTTTTTTTTTTTTAGTTTTTTAAGTTGGGTGGGTTCTTTTGTTTTATTTTGTTTTTGTGTTCTTTGTGTTGTTTTTTGTTTTTTTGTATGTTTTTTTTTTTTAATATTTTTTGTTCTTGTTCTTGTGTTTTTTCATTATTGTTCTTCTTCTCTTTGTTTGTGTTAATTCATGTTTTTATGTGTGAGTAATTTCTATGTTTTTTGTTTTTGTTTATTGTATGTTGTTGGTTGTTTTTTATTTTTATTTTTTATTTTATTTTTTAAATTTTTTAGGATTTGGTTGTGTTTTATTTTAATGTTTTTTTTTTGGTTATGTCTTTGTAGTGTTCTGTTGTTTTTGTCTTGTTTGTGTTTTTTTATGTGGTTCTTGTATTTTTCTATGTGGTTCGTGTTGTGATTGTGGTTCTTGAAAATAAAATTATGGAAAATGGACTAGAAAACCAAAAATATTAAAACACACTACAGTCAGTATAATACTGTCCTAAACAGTCTAAATGAAGGTTCTCTCATGGAATTTGAGAGGCCTAAATGGCCCACAAAAACAAAGGATGGTGAAGTCTATAAGGAAGGATTGGAATCCTACTATTATTTTTCTTCAAGAAACCAAAACAGATGCGGCACAATCAACACTTATAGCTAGAAGGATTTGGAAGCAAGGGGAAGTGGCATTTCAACAGGTGAGAGGAGCATCTGGGGGCCTCATGATATTATGGGATCCTATTAAAATAGAAGGAAGTATTATTCAGGAAAATGAAAGTCTTAAGCGTATTATTTCATGATTTTGATACTAATAAGAATTGGATTATGTCAAATGTTTATGCCCCCACCTCTGTCCAAGGGCGGTCTAAACTGTGGGAGTTTTTGGGGCATTTGAGCCAAGATTTTAAAGACATTCCTTGGGTGATTGGGGGAGATTTCTATACCCCCATTTACCCATCTGATAAGAATGGAGGATCTCGGTTACCCTCAAGGAGCATTGAGGACTTCAATGAATTCATTAACACAAATGAATTGATGGATGTAAGACTAAAAGGAGCCAAATTTACATGGAGTAACAAAAGGATAAGAAGTCAGCTGATTCAAGAAAGGTTGGACATGTTTTTTTTATCCAAGGAAGCTACAACAATGTTTGGTGATTCAATGTTACAAGCCCTTCCTAAATGCGCTTTAGACCATAATCTTATTCTATGAGAGGTATTTCAGGATAACTCCTTTAAAAATTCATTCAAATTTTTGTCAATGTGGGTTAAACATCCGGACTTCAAGAAACGAATAGAGGAATGGTGGCAACAACCTATCCAGGGAAGTGCTTCCTTCAAACTATCTCAAAAACTTAAGATGGTGAAAAACAACCTTAGAATATGGAATAAAGAAGTCTTTGGAAATATTTTTGAGAATAAGAGAGCAGTGGGGGAAAAAATGAGAATAATAGAAAGCAAAATCCAAAATGGAACCTATGATGAGGCGACAAGGACTGAAGAGAAGGAAACCCTTTGTGAGTTTTATAATATTTTAGCTTGTGAAGAGATGTATTGGAGGCAGAAATCAAGGGCATTATGGCTAAAGGAAGGGGACTCTAATTCAAAAAATTTCCATGTTACCACATTGAGCAATAGAAGCAACAATAATATTAGAAATTTAACTAAGGTGGATGGATCCTTAACTCAAAACATTCAGGAGATCAGGGATGAGGCTGTTAATTTTTTTAGTTCATTATTGGGTGAAGAACGAGCCTGTAATGCCCAAGCAAAGGACTCTCTCCTTCAATTCATTCCACAACTCATTAATGAAATGATTAACGAGTCTCTTATAGCAATTTTTTTAGACGAAGAGATCAAGGAGGCTTTGTTTAACATGGATCCTGACAAAGCTCCTAGGCCGGATGGGTTTTCACCACGATTTTTCCAAGTTTGTTGGGATATTGTTGGAGCAGAAGTTATTGCTGCAATCAAGGAGTTCCAAAGTTCAAATCATATTCCAAGGGGTTTCAATTCAATTTTCATTGCTTTGATCCCTAAAGGCCCCAACCCCAAGACTATGGCTGACTTTAGGCTGGTTAGCCTGTGTAATATATCCTATAAAATTTTATCCAAATTTTTAGCCACCGTTTGAAGAAAGTTCTACCAGTTATCATTGATCCAATTCAAGGAAGTTCTGTACAAGGAAGATCAATCTTAGATGGAATTATTATTGTTCATGAGGCTCTTCATACAGCTGCTCAGACCAAAAAAGCAGTCATGGCTTTAAAGTTAGACATGAACAAAGCTTATGATAGGATAAATTGGGAATTCCTAGAGGTATTTTTATTAAAATTTGGCTTCAACATGAAATGGGTCAAGTTAATAAGAGAGTGTATTTATAAGCCTTGTTTTTCAATTTTGGTTAATGGGTCTACTGCAGGTTTTTTTCAAAGAAAATGTGGTCCAAGACAAAGAGATCCCATAAGTCCTATGATGTTCATCATTGTAGCTGAGGCCTTGGGAAGAACCATTAAGGCAGCAGCGATAGCTGGACTCATATCAGGTATCAAGGCCACGTCGCTAACTACCCCGGTGACACATCAACAATTTTTTGATGATACATTGCTACTGACTTTGGCTTCTATGGTTGAGGCAAGAAGGATTAAAAATATTCTCATAATGTATGAAGAAGCGGCTAGACAGAAAGTGAATTTTGATAAGAGCAAACTTTATTTCATCAATACCCCCATTCCTAGGCAAAACATCATAGCAAAGATCATGGAATTTTAGATTGCATCCCTTCCCACCTCCTATTAGCAGGTTGGAAAGGACATATGTTATCTCAAGCAGGCAAAGCAGTTTTAACTATGGCTTCACTTCAAAGTATACCCGTTTACTTCCTATTAGTCTTCAGAGCTCCCAGCAAGATGTATCACAAAATTGAGCAGCTTCAAAAAAAATTCTTTGGTTAGGGACTGAGGATAAGAAAAGGATCCATTTAGTAGGTTGGAACAAGGTTTGCAAACCTAAAGTTGATGGGGGTTAGGATTGAGGAGAGTTGCTCATCTCAATACAACTTTGTTAGCCAAACAAGCGTGGCGGTTATTGACTAAGGTCGATAATGAATGGACTGCCATAGTTAGAAGGAAATATCTCCAAGGTGTGAATTTCCTTAATGACAACTTAGCAAGCAGGGGATCTACTTTTTGGAAGGCAATCCTCATGAGCAGGGATCTTATCAAGAAAGGTCTTAGATGGATTCTAGGAAATGGATAAACAATAGACTTTTGGAAGGATCGATGGGTGAGAGTTGAGGAGTTATCCCAGAATCCTCGTTTGGCTAGGATTCAAGAGCATATGGAGCAGCATATTGGGAAGAAGGTTGCAAATTATATGTGGCAGGATATAAATATCAAAAGCTAGAAACACATCAGAGTACAGGGTTTTGAAGCAGAGTCTGAAGAGCTTTATAACATTTTAACTCAACAAATTATTCCCTCTAGAGAGGATGAAGATCACATTGTTTGGGTTGAGACTAAAAGTGGTGACTTCATAGTTAAGTCTGCCTATAATTTTCTTCTCAATTTGGAAGGTCAACAATTTCAACCGAGTTTGGTTTGGATCAAAGGCTTAATTCCTAAATTATCATTTTTTTCATGGCTGGTGATTCAAGGAAAAATCCTCACTATGGACAATATGTTATCCAAAAGTATGTTATTGCTAACTTTTGCTACATGTGCAGGGCAAGATGGGAGACAACCCAACACTTGTTTTTGGAGTGTCCGATAGTGGAGTCCATCCTGGATGAACTTTTCCAAGCCTTTAGGATCTCGTGGGTTAAGTCTGCTCTTATATCCGAAGTGTTCCATCAATGGCCTCAACCCTTTGTTAGCCTAAAACTTAAGTACCTATGGAAAATATGTTGGCATCATTTTCTCTGGCATATTTGGCTAGAAAGGAACCATAGAGCCTTTAAGGATACCATTCACAACCCAAAAACCATCTTCAACAAGATTATTGTCTTTACGAAAGAAAACCTTAGCACCTTAGTGGATGAGAACCACTCAATTCTTCCCCAATAAAAATAATTACCTCGGGCCTTAGGTATTGAGGACAAACTTTCCATTCCTTTGCCCAATCCTAGAAATGGGATTTCTTAGGAGCCACCCCCCCAGGGTTGGTTTAAACTAAATTTTTATGGTGTAGCCAAGGAGAACACGAGAAGAGCTGGAGTTAGAGGAATAATCAGGGATCATCAAAGAAATCTGATCAAGGCCTTTGTTGAACCATTGGGAATCAGAACTAATAACGAAGCAGAAGCTAGAGCCCTTTGGAGAGGGTTGCAAGTAGCCCAAGCAACTCAAGGTAACTTGATTATTGAAGGTGATTCTATGAACATCATCAACCTATTAACCAATGGGAAAAAACCTCCATGGAGAATCAAGGGAGTCCTCCATGAAGTGAGGATCCTTTTTGTGGCAAGACAAAACATGAGGGCTCGTCACGTGTACCGTGAGGCCAACAGGTTAGCTAACAAATTAGCCAACATTGGTGTTGATGTTGGTAGTTTGGTGACATGGACACAAGGTGTGCCACGTGAAGTGGAAAACATTATTAGTCATGAAAAGAAACCTAACCGTTAAGGAGAAAGATGAATGGGTGTTCTTTCTCCATGGAGCTAGTAATAACTATGGGGTTTCCCTCTAAATCATACCAAATTGGAAATGAAGGTAACAGGGTTTAAGCCTTGGAAGATTCCGATAGAGAATAGGAAATGGGTAAGCAACAAGTTTCATAAGTGCAAAGTTCCAAACTTTAATTCCTGTCAATGTAAGTAATGTTTACAGTTATGTTTAGGTATGGGTATGCTTGTTAGTAAGGTGTTGTAGGGGATTCAACACAATTTTTGGTAAGAAAGTTTTAATGATGACTAGGATCTACAATCTCACTAGAAGGCTGGATATTGTAATAGGTTTTGGGTTAACCTGCAAAACCTGATAATTAATGAAGACTTTTATTTACCAAAATAAAAGTATAATACTGTCCTATGTTGTTGTAGCTCTTTTAGAGAGCTTTCGAAAAGTATGCACTAATAGTCAATCTAAGCAACAAGCGAGGAGTTATGACCCTGAAAAGTTTTAGCCCCAAAATTCAAAATGATGGTCAATGGAATACAGTATGAACTGCCCCCCTTTAATGAAATTGTAATTTTCATAAAATAAAGTTTGTTTATTGTCTATGAATGCAATTGTAAAGCCTGAAAATCAATTTACCTTCAAAATATGAAAAATTATGAAATTTTGAAATTATAAAAATCCTTATAAAATAACAACTTTAAATAATTTTTTATAAATTCGAAATGACTTTAGAATAAGATCAAAATTATTTCGGATGAAGGATCGAAGCTCATTCTTCACACTTATGTATTTATTTATAAAATTTTATTTTTTTTTAATTTTTATTTTAGTCAATGAAGTTTAAAAAAAATCTGCAAAAAAGAAGGGTTAGAAAAATAAAAATAAATTTCAAAATGATCGTCAATGGAATGTCATATGAACTATCGCCCTTTAATGAAATTATCTATGAATGCAAATGCAAAACCTGAAAATTGATTTACCTTCAAAATATGAAAAAATGTGAAATTCTGAAATTATAAAAATACTTAAAAAAAAAAACTTTAAATATTTTTTATAAATTCGAAATGACTTCAAAATGAGATCAAAATTATTTTGGATGAAGTACCGGAGCTCTTTCTTCATACCCATGCATTTATTTATGAAATTTTATTTTATTTTTATTTTTATTTTTATTTTAGTCATCGAAGTTTATAAAAGATCTGCAAAAGGGTTAGAAAAATAAAAATAAAGTTATGGAAAAGGACCAGAAAGCCAAAAATGTTAAAACGCACTATAGTTAGTATGATGACACCCTACGTTGTTGTAGCTATTTTTGAGAGCTTTCCAAAAATATGAACTAATAGTCAATCCGAGCAACAAGTGAGGAGTTATGACCCCGAGAAGTTTTGCCACTAAAATTCAAAATGATGGTCAATGGAATGTTGTATGAACTATCCCCCTTTAAAGAAATTGTAATTTTCATAAAGGGAAGTTCATTTATTGTTTGTGAATGCAAATGGAAAGCCAGAAAATCGATTTACCTTCAAAATATTAAAAAAATATGAAATTATAAAAATCATTATAAAACAACAATTTTAAATATTTTTTATAAATTCAAAATGACTTCAGAATGAGATCAAAATTATTTCGGATGAAATATTGAAGCTCATTTTTCACACCCATGCATTTATTTATGAAATTTTAATTTTTGTAATTTTTATTTAAGTCACCAAAGTTTAAAAAAAATCTACAAAAGGAAAGGTTAGAAAAATAAAAATAAAATTATGGAAATTGGACTAGAAAACCAAAAATATTAAAACACACTACAGTCAGTATAATGTTGTCCTACGTTGTTGCAGCTCTTTTCAAGAGCTTACAAAAAGTATGCACTAATAGTCAACTCGAGCAATGAGCAAGGAGTTATACCCCCAGAAAGTTTTGCCCCCAAAATTCAAAATGATAGTCAATGGAATACCGTATGAACTACCCCCCTTTAATGAAATTCTAATTTTCATAAAGGAAAGTTCATTTATTGTCTGTGAATACAAATGTAAGGCCTGAGAATCAATTTACCTTCAAAATATGAAAAAATGTGAAATTCCTAAATTATAAAAATCCTTATAAAATAGCAACTTTAAATAATTTTTATAAATTCAAAATGACTTTAGAATGAGATCAAAATTATTTTAGATGAAATATTGAAGCTCATTTTTCACACCCATTTATTTATTCATGAAATTTTAATTTTTATTTTAGTCCCCGAAGTTTAAAAAAAATCTGTAAAAGGAAGGTTTAGAAAAATAAAAATAAAATTATGGAAAATGGACTAGAAAACCAAAAATATTAAAACACACTATAGTTATGATAATGTCGTCCTACGATGTTGTAGCTCTTTTTGAGAGCTTTCATAAAGTATGCACTAATAGTCAATCCGAGCAACGCGCAAGAAGTTATGACCTAGGAAAGTTTTACCCCCAAAATTCAAAATGATGGTCAATAAAATGTCGTATGAACTACCCCCCTTCAATGAAATTGTAATTTTCATAAAAGAAAGTTCATTTATTGTTTGTGAATGCAAATGTAAGGCCTGAAAATTGATTTACCTTCAAAATATGAAAAAAAGTGAAATTCTGAAATTATAAAAATCCTTATAAAATAACAACTTTAAATAATTTTTATAAATTTGAAATGACTTCAGAATGAGATCAAAATTATTTCGAATAAAGGATCGAAGCTCATTCTTCACACCCATGCATTTATTTATGATTTTTTTTTTTTAGTCGCCGAAGTTTAAAAAAAAATCTACAAAAAGAAGGGTTAGAAAAATAAAAATAAAATTATGGAAAATGTTTTCGAAAATCAATAATATTAAAACACACTACAATCAGTATGATGCCATCCTAGGTTCCTATAGCTGTTTTCGAGAGCTTTCAGAAAGTATGCATTAATAGTCAATCCAAGAAACGAGTGAGGAGTTATGACAAATTTTACCCCCAAAATTCAAAATGATGGCCAATGGAATGTTGTATGAACTACCCCTCTTTAATAAAATTGTAATTTCCATAAAGAAAATTTCATTTATTATCTGTGAATGCAAATGTAAAGCCTGAAAATCGATTTACCTTAAAAATATGAAAAAACGTGAAATTCCAAAATTATAAAAAATCCTTATAAAATAACAATTTTAAATAATTTTTATAAATTCAAAATGACTTCTGAATGAGATCAAAATTATTTCCTATGAAGGATCGAAGGTCATTCTTCACACCCATGCATTTATTTATGAAATTTTATTTTATTTTAGTCACCAAAGTTTATAAAAACTATGCAAAAGGGTTAGAAAAATAAAAATAAAAGTATGGAAAAAGGATCAGAAAGCAAAAAATGTTAAAATGCACTATAGTTAGTATGATGACACCCTACGCTATTGTAGCTCTTTTCGAGAGCTTTCCAAAAATATGTACTAATAGTCAATCCGAGTAACAAGTGAGGAGTTATGACCCCAGGAATTTTCTTCTTGTTTTTTTTTTGCTTCTCTTTGGTTCATTTAGTTTTTTTAGTTCCCTAGCTCATTCTATTCTTTCTTTTGTTTCCTTTGTTGATTCTTTCCTTAATAGTCTTCTGGTCTAGATAGGTCATTGTTTCATAAATTATGCACTAATAGTCAATCTGAGCAACGAGTGAGGAGTTATGACCCCGAAATGTTTTGCCCCCAAAATTTAAAATGATGATCAATGGAATGTCGTATGAACTACCCCCCTTTAGTTGAAATTGTATTTTTCATAAAGAAAAGTTCTTTTGTTGTGTGTGGATGCAAATGTAAAGCCTGAAAATTGATTTACCTTTAAAATATGAAAAAATGTGAAATTCCAAAATTATAAAAATCCTTATAAGATAGTAACTTTAAATAATTTTTATAAATTTGAAATGACTTCAGAATGAAATCAAAATTATTTCGGATGAAGGATCGAAGCTCATTCTTCACACCCATGCATTTATTTTTGAAATTTTAATTTTTTAAAATTTTTATTCTAGTCGTCGAAGTTTAAAAAAATCTGCAAAAAGAAGGATTAGAAAACAAAAAATATTAAAACACATTACAGTAAGTATGATGTTGTCCTACGTTGTTGTAGCTCTTTTCGAGAGCTTTCAAAAAGTATACACTAATAGTCAATCCGAGCAACAAGCGAGGAGTTATGACCCCAAAAAGTTTTACCCCAAGATTCAAAATGATGGTCAATGGAATGTCGTATGAACTACCACCCTTTAATGAAATTGTAATTTTCATAAAGTAAAGTTCATTTATTGTCTGCGAATGCAAATGCAAATCCTGAAAATTGATTTACCTTCAAAATATGAAAATATGAACTTATAAAAATCCTTATAAAACAACAATTTTAAGTAATTTTTATAAATACCCCTGCCTCCTTGGGTCATACTCGAAAGTAGCATCCCTTTTGGGATGTTTTCCACAAATGAAAAAAGAAAAAAATGACTTCAGAATGAGATCAAAATTATTTCGGATGAAATATTGAAGCTCATTTTTCACACCCATGCATTTATTTATGGAATTTTATATGGTGGAATCGGTAGGTACTACGAATCCGAGTAGGCTGTCCAACTTTTATGGTCGCCACAGTATTTTGTGTTGTCCGCCCCAGAATCTGCCACACAGATCTTCGAGTAATTTGCCCCTATAATCACCATGCCACAATCATTTTAAACCTTTTACGCCATTGAAAGCACCAGGAAAGGGACAAACGTTCAGTCCGATGAGGCCCGAGATTTGAACCTTGGACCTCCGCCCCCTTATGGGGTTTGGATGAACCAATTGATCTACACCTCGACCTGAAAACCAAAAATATTAAAACACACTACAGATAGTATAATATCGTCCTACATTGTTGTAGCTCTTTTCGAGAGATTTAAGAAAGTATGCACTAATAGTCAATCCGAGCAACGAGCAAGGAGTTATGACCCTGGAAAATTTTACCCCAAAATTCAAAATGATGGTCAATGAAATACCATATGAACTACCACCCTTTAATGAAAATGTAATTTTCATAAAGGAAAGTTCATTTATTGTCTGTGAATGCAAATGCAAATCCTGAAAATCGATTTGCATTTAAAATATGAAAAAATGTGAAATTCTGAAATTATAAAAATCTTTATAAAATAGTAACTTTAAATATTTTTTATAAATTCGAAATGACTTCGGAATGAGATCAAAATTATTTTGAATGAAATATTGATGCTTATTTTTCACACCCATGCATTTATTTATAAAATTTAAATTTTTTTAGTTGTCGAAGTTTAAAAAAAATCTGCAATAGAAAGGGTTAGAAAAATAAAAATAAAATTATGGAAAATGGACTAGAATAACAAAATTATTAAAACACACTACAGTTAGTATAATGTCGTCCTACGGTGTTGTAGCTCTTTTCGAGAGACTTCAGAAATTATGCACTAATAGTCAATCTGAGCAACGAGCAAGGAGTTATGACCCTGAAATGTTTTGCCCCCAAAATTCAAAATGATGATCAATGGAATGTTGTATGAACTACCCCCCTTTAGTTGAAATTGTATTTTTCATAAAGAAAAGTTCATTTATTGTGTGTGAATGCAAATGTAAAGCCTGAAAATCAATTTACCTTTAAAATATGAAAAAATGTGAAATTTCAAAATTATAAAAATCCTTATAAAATAGTAACTTTAAATAATTTTTATAAATTTGAAATGACTTCAGAATGAGATCAAAATTATTTCGAATGAAGGATCAAAGCTCATTCTTCACACTCATGTATTTATTTTTGAAATTTTAATTTTTTAAAATTTTTATTTTAGTCGCCGAAGTTTAAAAAAAATCTGCAAAAAAAAGGATTAGAAAACAACAAATATTAAAACACACTATAGTCAGTATGATTTCATCCTACGTTGTTATAGCTCTTTTCGAGATCTTTCAAAAAGTATGCACTAATAGTCAATTCGAGCAACGAGCGAGGAGTTATGACCCCGAAAAGTTTTACCCCAAAATTAAAAATGATGGTCAATGGAATGCCATATGAACTACCACCCTTTAATAAAATTATAATTTTCATAAAGTAAAGTTCATTTATTGTCTGTGAATGCAAATGCAAAGCCTGAAAATTGATTTACCTTCAAAATATTAAAAAAAATATGAAATTATGAAATTATGAAAATCCTTATAAAAAAAAAAAATTAAGTAATTTTTATAAATACCCTTGCCTCCTTGGGTCTTACCCGAAAGTGGCATCCCTTTTGGGATGTTTTCCAAAAAAAAAAAATGACTTCAGAATGAGATCAAAATTATTTTGGATGAAATATTGAAGCTCATTTTTCACACCTATGCATTTATTTATAAAATTTTAATTTTTTTAATTTTTATTTTGGTCTTCGAAGTTAAAAAAAAAATATGCAAAAGGAAGGGTTAGAAAAATAAAAATAAAATTATGAAAAATGGATTAGAAAACCAAAAATATTAAAACACACTACAGTCAGTATGATGGCATCCTACGTTGTTTTAGCTCTTTTCGAGAGCTTTTGAAAGTATGCACTAATAGTCAATCCGAGCAACGAGCGAGGAGTTATGACCCAAGGAATTTTTACCATCAAAATTCAAAATGATGGTCAATGGAATACCGTATGAACTACCCCCCTTTAATGAAATTGTAATTTTCATAAAGAAAAGTTCATTTATTGTCTATGAATGCAAATGCAAAGCCTGAAAATCGATTTATCTTCAAAATATGAAAAAAAATGTGAAATTACGAAATTATAAAAATAATTATAAAACAACAATTTTAAATAATTTTTATAAATTCAAAATGACTTCAGAATGAGATCAAAATTATTTCGGATGAAATATTGAAGCTCATTTTTCACACCCATGCATTTATTTATGAAATTTTCATTTTTTTAATTTTTATTTTAGTCGTCGAAGTTTAAAAAAAATCCACAAAATGAAGGGTTAGAAAAATAAAAATAAAATTATGGAAAATGGACTAAAAAACCAAAAATATTAAAACACATTACAAAAAGTATGCACTAATAGTCAATCCGAGCAACGAGTGAGGAATTATGACCTAGAAAGTTTTACCCCCAAAATTCAAAATGATGGTCAATGGAATGCCGTATGAACTACCGCCCTTTAATGAAATTGTAATTTTCATAAAGGAAAATTCATTTATTATCTGTGAATGCAAATGCAAAGCTAAAAATCGATTTGCCTTCAAAATATGAAAAAATGTGAAATTTCAAAATTATAAAAATCCTTATAAAATAACAACTTTAAATAATTTTTATAAATTCAAAATGACTTCAGAATGAGATCAAAATTATTTTGAATGAAGGATCAAAGATCATTCATCGAAGTTTATAAAAAATCTGCAAAAGGGTTGGAAAAATAAAAATAAAATTATGGAAAAAGGATCAAAAAGCAAAAAATGTTAAAACACACTATATTTAGTATGATGACACCCTACGTTGTTGTAGCTCTTTTCGAGAGCTTTTCGAAAATATGCACTAATATTCAATCCGAGCAACAAGTGAGGAGTTATGACCCCGAGAAGTTTTATCTCCAAAATTCAAAATGATGGCCAATGGAATGCTGTATGAACTACCCCTTTAAAGAAATTGTAATTTTCATAAAGGGAAGTTCCTTTATTGTCTGCGAATGCAAATGCAAATCCGTAAAATTAATTTACCTTTAAAATATGAAATTATAAAAATCCTTATAAAACAACAATTTTAAATAATTTTTATAAATTCAAAATAACTTCAGAATGAGATACTCAAGGAGCAAACAAACACATAAAACCAAATTAAAAAAAGAAAATAACAACAAAAATAATAAAATAAAATAAAAAACATTCTCCTTGAGTGTGTCAAAATCAAAAGCACAACCAAACACGCATAATAAGATAAAAGAAACCACAACATAAACCACATAGAAAAACACAAGAACCACATAACAAAACATAAACAAGAAAAAAACAACAGAACACTACAAAGACATAACCCAAAAAACATAAAAAATAAACACAACCAAAACCTAAAAAATAAAATAAGTAAAATAAAAATAAAAATAAAAATAAAAACAACCAACAACAGACAATAAACAAAAACAAAAAACAAAGAAAACACTCACACATAAAAAAATGAAATAACACAAACAAAGAGAAACCCAAGAAAAAGAATGAAAAAAAACACAAGAACAACAAAAAACAACACAAAGAACACAAAAACAAAACAAAACAAAAGAACCCACCCACCTTAAAAAACTAAACAAAAAACAAAGAAGACAAAAGAAAAAAAAATGAACAAAACAATGACCTATCTAGACCAGAAGACTATTAATGCAAGAATCAACAGAGGAAACAAAATAAATAATAGAATGAGCTAGGGAACTAAAAAAACTGAATGAACCAAAGAGAAACAAAAAAAAACAAGAAGAAACTAGGTACCTTCAAAACTGGAGTCAACCAAAAAAATGATAGAAAAAAGAGATTCCCTAATTTGAGAAGCCCACCATATAGGAGGGTGGCCATAAAAAGTAAGATCACCTTTCTCCAAAGCCCAATTAGCTAAAGCATCAACACTCTTGTTTTGATCTCTGACCACATGATTGTAATCAACTTTCAAAAATCCCATCTGGATTAACTGAATCTTGTCAATAATTCTTTTTACTCTCTAATCCACCTTATGATTCTTAGAAGGAGTCTTCAAGAGATTAATCATAAGTTGAGAGTCAGACTCGACTAACACATTTTCCCATCCAACCGTAGTAGCCTCCTGAAGGCCTCTAAGGATACCATACCCCTCAGCAAGGTTATTGGAAAGAATACCTAAATTCTCAGCAAAAGTAAAAACCAAGAAGCCATCTAAAATTCTACCAATTCCTCCCACACTGGCTTTTCCAGGGTTCCCTCTAGAGGCTCCATCAGTATTGACTTTTCCAAAATCCTTAGGAGGAGGTTGCCAATTTCTAGTCCTATCCATATTACTAATACTCACATTCCCTTTAAGATGGTTGCCCTTAGAAGGTTTAATCTTCAATCTTTGCATCACTTGATCCCATCTTTGGTAGGAGTTTTGGGGGTGATTAAGGAGTTGATGGACTGATTCAACTAAGTTGGCTATGGTTTTTTGCCAAATATAGTGAATATCCTTCCTATCTTGATTAAAAATTTGGTTGTTCCTTTCATTCCAAATATTCCAAAGAAGAATGGTAGAACCCATCCAAACTAATTGCCTAATAAAATGATCGACACCCTCTTGATTAGGTCAATCCCTCCAAAGTTGTTCAAAAGTGAAAAAATTGGACCACTGTAAGCCAAGTAAAGTTGCCATTCTCCTCCATAGCTCAAAGGCTAAAGTACACTGAATAAAAATATGGTTGATATTTTCTACATTCTCTTCACACATTTCACATCTAAAAGGGCCATGAAAACCATGCCTCATAATTTTCTGACTAGTAAGCACCCTACGATGCAATAAAATCCAATTAAAGAACCTCACCTTAGGCTAGAGCTTTTGAACCCACAATTGAGAAAATATGTCAGAAGAATGGTTGGGATTATTATGGCATAAGGTCAAATAACCTTGAGCAACTGAATACTCACCCTTAGTAGTGTTGTTCCATCCAAAACAATCTTTTTCATGGGACCAAGAGAGGGATCTCATATGAAGGATGCCTTGGATATCTTGTCTTTGCCTTTATGGGATTTGAATAGACCAGTCCTCAATAGGGATCCAATATCTACCAACCTTTGAATTACCAGTATGGTACCGATAGTAATTAGCCACCTTTATCCAATTAGCTCGGTGAAGCTCCTCCATCCAATGCCTCCATCGAAGAATTTATTCAAAAATTTGCATGTTGACCATTATGAATGATCCAAAATAATTTTTTCTTTATCAAATCCTCACCAGTCTTAAGAACTGCTAAAATGGGAGAACCTTTGGTAGGAAGTTGATAGCGAACAAGGTCTTCAGGACTTTTGTTCTTAGCATATTTAGCACAGAGATTATTGGCCCAAAGAGCATTGGGGTTATGCAACATCCTCCAATATAATTTAGCAGCTAAAGCTTTGTTGTTATTAATTGAAGACCGAAATCCTAACCCCCTTCACTCTTAGGAAGACATAAAGTATCCTATTTCACCAAGGCCCATTTTCTTTTCTCCTTAGTACCACTCCAAAGGAAACGATGACTGATTTGATCCAATTCTTGAAGAACAACCTTTGGGATATTCAAAACGGAAAATATATTAGAAAATCAAAAATATTAAAACACACTATAGTCAATATTATTTTGTCCTACGTTGTTGTAGCTCTTTTCGAGAGCTTTCGGAATGTATGCACTAATAGTCAATGTGAGCAACAAGCGAGGAGTTATGACCCTGGAAAGTTTTTCCACAAAAATTCAAAATGATGGTCAATGGAATACCATATGAACTACCCCCTTTAATGAAATTATAATTTTCATAAACGAAAGTTAATTTATTATCTGTGAATGCAAATACAATGCCTAAAAATCGATTTGCATTTAAAATATGAAAAATGTGAAATTCTGAAATTATAAAAAATCCTTACAAAATAGCAACTTTAAATAATTTTTATAAACTCTAAATGACTTTAGAATAAGATCAAAATTATTTCAGATGAAGGATCGAAGCTCATTCTTCACACCCATGCATTTATTTATGAAATTTTATTTTATTTTTATTTTAGTCACCGAAGTTTATAAAAAATCTGCAAAAGGGTTAGAAAAATGAAAATAAAATTATGTAAAAAGGACCAGAAAGTGAAAAATGTTAAAATACACTATAGTTAGTATGATGACAGCCTACATTGTTGTAGCTCTTTTCGAGATCTTTCCAAAAATATGCACTAATAGTCAATCCGAGCAACAAGTGAGGAGTTATGACCCCGGGAAGTTTTGCCCCCAAAATGCAAAATGATGGCCAATGGAATGTTGTATGAACTACCCCCATTTAAAGAAACTGTAATTTTCATAAACAGAAGTTCATTTATTGTATGTGAATGCCAATGTAAAGTCGAAAAATCGATTTACCTTCAAAATATGAAAAAAAAATGTGAAATTATGAAATTATAAAAATTCTTATAAAACAACAATTTTAAATAATTTTTATAAATTCAAAATGACTTCAGAATGAGATCAAAATTATTTTTAATGAAATATTGAAGCTCAATTTTCACATCCATGAATTTATTTATGAAATTTTAATTTTTTTTAAATTTTATTTTAGTCGTCGAAGTTTAAAAAAAATCTGCAAAAGAAAGGGTTAGAAAAATCAAAATAAAATTATGGAAAATGGACTTGAAAATCAAAAATATTAAAACACACTACAGTTAGTATAATTATGTCCTACGTTGTTGTAGCTCTTTTCGAGAGCTTTCAGAAAGTATGCACTAATAGTCAATCCGAGCAACGAGCGAGGAGTTATTACTACAAAAAATTTTGCCCCCAAAATTCAAAATGATGGTCAATGGAATACCATATGAACTACCCCCTTTAACGAAATTGTAATTTTCATAAAGGAGAGTTCATTTATTGTTTGTGAATGCAAATGTAAAGCCTGAAAATCGATTTACCTTCAAAATATGAAAAAATAAGAAATTCCTAAATTATAAAAATCCTTAAAAAATAGCAACTTTAAATAATTTTTATAAATTCAAAATGACTTCAGAATGATATCAAAATTATTTCGAATGAAATATTGAAGCTCATTTTTCACACCCATGCATTTATTTATGAATTTTTTTTTTTTTTTTTAATTTTAGTCGCCGAAGTTTAAAAAAAATCTGCAAAAGGAAGGATTAAAAAAATAAAAATAAAATTATGGAAAATAGACTAGAAAACCAAAAATATTAAAACACACTACAATCAGTATAATGTCGTCCTACATTGTTGTAGCTCTTTTTGAGAGCTTTTAGAAAGTATGCACTAATAGTCAATCTGAAGTGTTCCCCACCTAGATGGTAAACTAAAAGCATGCATTAATAGGGTTAACCTAACCAAGTCTAAGATAATAGCTCATGGTATTGGTTATTAAGTTTTATGTTGTGGATATACTCAACCTTTTATTTACCTTTTGTGATGGCTTGACTATAGTTCCTTCCTCTTAATGTATGCTTGTTTATTTAAGGGAGTTAACCCTTAAAATATCATCTTTGAAGGGATGGAAAGCATTTAATGAATAACAAAGCTGATCTTTTAGATTTTTTGATTGGATATTCTAACAATAGGTTAAAGAATCATGGTTAGCTACTATGCTATACAACTTATCCTAATATTCAAATTTGACACGTTGGTGGTAAGTTGAGGGGACAACCTACATCGCATGGATCCAAGATCACCCCAAAATAAGATTATAGTTTAGCTCATAGGGAAACACATAAAATAATCTGTTTAAAATACGAGGCCCTACTATTATTGGTAGAACTATAGTTTTGGTATCTTCTCATTCTTTGTTTTCATAAGCTTTTATGATAATGTTTGACTTTTCTAAATCTTCTTTGTTGAGCCCTATCCTATGATTAAATCTAAGGCTACAAACATTGATTGATGAACCATTATCAATGAGAATCCCTTTGATGGATTGCTCATCGATATTGCAAGTTATATACAAGGGTATCTCTCTAAGCATAGAGGTAGGTAGAATGCCATCCTTAAAGAAGGATATAGTCATGTGGTTCATGCTAAGTGACAATCATTATGACTAATATTTTTGGGCACTATTTGTTATCTTAGAAGCTTAAACAAATTCTCTCTATGACTCAGAGCAGTTCATAACAACTCAAGTATGGAGATTTTAGCTGGTGTGTCATCTATTTATTGTTGGAGGTTAAAAGTTTTTTTTTCCTTGAGGTTTTAGAACCAAAGGTGGTTCTTTAGGAGTAGTAACACATCTAGGACACAAAAATAGGGGAGGTTTAGGAGGTGATTCATAGGCTTTACCATTCTCTTTGGCCTATTATCTAGTTATAGTGCTAACATGAATCATCCCTATCATGTTCTGGTCCAATGGAGGGATATTCTTATATTGTACTTGATTGACAATATTTTATCCATATTTAGGTAGGAGGTCTTGGAATATCCCCAAATCTTAACTGGAATATGTTGCTTTTTTAGGACTATAAACCACTAGGTAACCTTCATTGATGAGGTCTTGTACCACATTTTTAAGAGTGATACATTTATTTGTGTTATGACTATTAGTGCAATGGAAAGTGCACTTTTGGTTAGCCTTGAACCAAGAAAGCTTTTCCCTTTTAGGCTCATGTTGCCTTATAAGGGGTAGCTCTATCATATTAGCATCCAATAACTACATCACATAAAGGAAAGAGATTAGTTTATACTTGTAAATGTTTTGGGATATTTTTCCTAAATTTTAGCTAAGATTAACTTATTTAATATTATAGAAATACTAACATTATATGTTTTAGGATTAGTTTTGGGGTGAGAGTCAATCACACCATCACTCACAACATGTTTATTTTTATCATCCTTTAGTTTTAGAATGTGGTGGTTTCTCATATTATTCCTTAATCTTTAGTTTCCATCTATGTTGAAGGGCAACTTCCATTTATTTTGTAAGGTCAATTCCATCTCAAATGATATGACACGAG
Source organism: Wollemia nobilis (assembly GCA_028583015.1). Lineage (NCBI taxonomy): Eukaryota > Viridiplantae > Streptophyta > Pinopsida > Araucariales > Araucariaceae > Wollemia > Wollemia nobilis. The sequence goes on from JAQPPZ010016984.1 coordinate 4,238,409, forward strand.
TCATCTCTAAGGTATATGACAATTTTTTTTTTTAAATTGCATATGAAAATACACAATAGTTCCCTAGGTGGTAGAGAAAGAGAAATTTTTCTAAATAATGCTCATCATCGAGGAAAGAATTCATTGATGGATTCATGTTTCCCTTGTTTTAGTTGATTTATATCATCAAATGTATATTTTTTCATGATATAAGCAGTAAAATATTGAATGAATATTTTATCCACATCAAAAACATTCTCAACTGAGTTATGAGGTAATTGATAAAACCATTATAAAGCCTCATCACCAAGACCTATGGTAAAAAGCTTCAATAACAATATCTCATTGTATTTGATTTCATGGCATGCAAATATAAAATTTTGAAAGTGCTCTATAGGGTCACCTTCTCTCTCATATAACCAAAAATTTGGCAACACAAAGCTCAGAGGATAAGGTCTATTTGTTAAATAGGTTCTATAGGTTCATTGTAGTAATATTTGTAAGACTACTTTTTAGGTACACCTCCTTAAGTAGAGGCTAATTATTGTTGAACCCATAATTTTCTTTTGCTAACTATTCTAGCCTATCATGGATATCTTGGAATCCAAGATAAGGTATTGATGGTACTATAGGTTGAGATCAAGGGTTGACCAAAGGATAATATTGAGCACTTGGATGGGATGATCAAAAAGGGATCGCCATGTTATTAATTCTAGGATCGCATTATAAAGGTATCTTAGTAGGAGGAATGTTAGTAAAGGGGATTTTAGTTGGTATAGGTACAATATAGAATGGGTTAGAAGCAACCACATTCAAAGCATGAGATATACTAGGAAGGGTGTTTATATGTTGTACTTGTGGATGAATTATGTGCTAAGATACATGAGGGTTTAGCCTAAATGGATCTATGTTGGGAGGTATAGATCCAAAATTTCTTGAGGAGGATAGATATGTAGTGACCTCCCTCCTAATGTTGTGGTGACAATTGAGTCTCGTTGTTGAGATATCATAGGATTTGATCTAGATTGGTGTATAAGTTCTAAAAGGGGTTATTCTACAACAAAATGAAGCATTTCTTCTATCCTAAAGGGAACTTCCATGGTTTTTTTATTTACTTGTAAGAAATAAATAAGATGATCCATGCACATGAAAACTACATCTCCTTGTTTATTGAGAATAAGAGAAAGAGTTTTGAAAGGAGGGGCTTCTTCCTCTTTTTTCTTAAAGATTAGGTTTTAAATAAAAGTTGCTTATTTAGAAATTCAAATGAAGCACTTAGATTTTACACCTTTTTTAGTTCAATGTTTCGAGTGATATAAGGAGGTTCAAACATGGCAAAAGGTAGAGATCCATTTATTAATATTTGTTTTGAGATTTATTATAGAAAATAAGAAGAATATGTATGATATCCTTATGTAACCTTGGAAAAGTAGCCCTCCTTACGACCCTCACTAGCCTCCCTAATATGCTAGCCAAGGAAGATAACCCCCAAGGTTCGTACATTGGGTTATTCAAGGGGTCACTAACCTTCCCCAAGTAGGACCAACAATTGGTTATATTCTTGTTATCTTGATTTAATCTTATTTATCTAAGTAAACAATATTAAGTGATCTTGATTAAAGTATGGTTTATTTTATCTTGATTAAGGATAAGGTCCTAAGTCAAAGGTTTTTTGGATAGGGATCCTTGTGATGTTTTCATACTGGGTTTACCAAAGTGGGATGCCAAAAATGTGCATGGGGGAACTATCCCCAAATGTGTTCCTTCAGGACTCATCCATACTTGGGTAGGAGAGCATTGTTGCTAACTCATCATTTTGGGGGGACTACACTTTCATGTGTAGTGTTTATCTTTGGTGGGATATATTTAGGTTCACCAAGGGTTTATAAATTCCCTAATCTAGTTTGATGTTTTAAATTTGATAGGCACCTAGGTTATAATATGTTCTAGAAACTAGTGAATAAGATGATGACGCAATGCACTATGAGAACAAAGATGTAAAAATACAATTATATCCTATATGCAATTTAGCTTTTTGTTGAATGCTATCTATGTTGTAAAAGTAAAATTTTATTTTATTTTTTCTTTTGAAAGCAAGGGTATGAGAAGGATGTAAACACATAGGTTATTCTAATGCAAACTACATGCAATTATAATTGAATGCCTAAGAAAATGAAACAATATATAGTTTTCTAAGGTTCTTTTTAATTCTTTTTTTCTTCTTATATGTGTTCTAAAAATATGAATATGAAGTAAACAATAAGTAAACAACTTATGCTAAGAATTTACAATTTAAGGATAAAGAGGTACCTACCTATTATACCATTTGGAGCTAGTACATCATATGTATACAAATCTGCTTCTTGTACAAATACATCGCCTAGAAATCCTTCAGCTAGAAAATTCATTAAAACCTGTAAACAAGACAAAAAAAGTATGACTATGATTTGGGGGCCTACCAAACAATAAGAAGACTATATCTTCTTGATTGGCATAGCCAAGTCCATTTTTTATAAAAATCAAAGTGACTTTCCTTGGATGTGGATGTCAAAGAATATGTATTGAATATACCATATAGAAGTGCTATAGTTAGCAAATTGGTTAAGACAATGAAATCAAGTTGATAGTGGACTACATAAAGTATAGGGGTTAAAGGGGTTGCTAATATGATGCATAAAAGTGAACCTTACTGGGTTGGATGTGGGGTGTCAAAGAGATCTAAGATCTCTTAGATTTGTCATGAATACATTCCTTGTAATAGTCATAGGTGGTGTATTTTATTTTGAGGCTGGAAGGGATAAAATGATGTCGAGTTTATAAAATGAGGTATTCAATTGTCTATTTTGAATGTACCTCCTAACTTAGGTATAGGTGGTATATTTGCTTAAATTAACAAGAAAAATAAAGGATAGGCCATTTTGGGTTGCTATTATTCTATCACTAGTATTTTTAGATCTTGCAAGCAATTCCCTACCTATAAGCTTCATGAGGTACATACAAGATTGAGGGAAAGAAATTTTTGGTAATGTAAGAGTTAGATCTAAATACAAAGAACGTAGGAATGAATGTAAAAGAGCTAAGATTATGCAACTATCAAGAAATGTTAAACAAAATAACAATAATTAAAATAAATATATCATAGGGTGCCAAGTACAAAATGCCCTTTCCTTCCTTCAAAGCCCCAAATAATTTGATGACTCTACAACAAAATTTTGGTAGCACTTTGTTATGCTTGAGTTATTTTTTATTTTGGCAAAGTTTCAGCATAAAATTGGAGTTTTGTTTAATGACAACCCAAGGGACCAATTTATAGAAATTTTCCCTCATAGGGATCCCCAAGTGGGAGGGGTGAGGTGGTTGGCAAGTGAACTGGATTGGCTAGTGATAAGGTTAATCAATGATTGATTATAGCCTACAATTAGCTCTCCCTTAATTTGGAGTTATTTTTGGGTAATTAGGAAGAGTGGAAGGAAATCCACCACTTCCCTTGCCTACCTATCAATTGCCTACGATGATAGAAGGGTGGATAGGAAAAATGTATGCTCTGCCTAAATTTTGTAGGTACATTTTAAGTTTTCATTTTATGGAAGCAAATACACTACCTATACGAATACTTTGCTAGTTGTATTCACAAAATGATATATTCATGAATTTGATAATTAGAGGTCAAATCTAGAGAGGGATTGGGTATTTTGAATTGGATGGAAATATCTATATAGAAAGCATATTTATTTTTTGGAGAAATCACTCTAAGGTAAAAGATTCACCATTGTTGGGTTTTGTCTATAAATTCTAAGGCTGAGTCAATTGTTATGGTTAATATGCTACTTTTGTGGGTGTGCATTAAGGATTGGTGTAAAAGAGGTGGTATAATTTTAGATATCTACAAAAGTAACAAAACTTTGTCAAAATATCTTCTGAATCGTAGCAATAAAGCATTATGTATGTCAATATTATACCAAAATATTAGCACAATCTTGTGAAGGCCATCATTGCAAGAAATTAAAATCTTGTTCTTGCAAGCATTCAAGTCTTCAATCAAGTCTATAAGATCTCAAGCAATCATCAAGCATCAATTCTTCAAGCTCATGCATTCAAGTGCCATCAATAATAAATCTAACAAGATGTCAATAAGCTTCCAATAAGGGGATAAATAACTTGTGTTTTAGATTGTGCTCTTTTTCCTTATTTGCTTTTGGATTTTCCTTGTTTTTTAATTTATTGGTAAAATAGATAAAAAAAAAGGAAAGCAAGAACTAGTTAGTCTTAATCATATAGGGGACCATCTTAATCATTAAGTTTAGCATTTAATAAAAAATGCATGTGGTTGCATCATAGGATTTGTTTGCTTCATCTTCTTATGCCCTAGCCTCTTAAAAGGAAAATCATTATCTCTTTACTCATAAAAATCAAAAGATCATTTAGTTTAGGATTTGATTGTTACATTTGTATGTGCATTTGGGCTAGGTTGAGTATAAGATTAGGCAAAGAAGTATCTTAGGAGAAATGTAGGTGTTCTTCAACTAGTCCAACAAAACTACACTTTAAGCTCCCAAAATTTTCCTAGTATCGAAGTGATGTTGAGGAAAGAGGAAGAGTGTTGGTAAGAGATCCTTCATGATACCTTTCCCCTTGTCACAAGGGTTTGCTATAATTTTATAAATTATAGTGTCAAAATATTTAGTTTTAATCAAGTTGGTCTAAATGGATTAGATGTTATAACACCCTAATATATTTCATTTTAATTAATGGATCCATTATTAAATACTTTGAATCATCCCATGGACTCCGCTAAGATGATCCACTATCTCCTTATCTATTTATTATTCTTATTAAGACATTGGAAAGAGCTTTGTCAAAGGAAAAAATAGTAGAAAAAACAAAGGGTATTTAGATTACAACAAATGATCCCTTTAAATATTAGCTCTAATATGTTGATGTTACGTTTTGTTTGGGTCATTCCTTACTCAATGAGGCCATAGAGTTTAAATCAATATTGTCATGCTATGAGAAGGTTGTTGGATAGTTGGTTAATAATATAAAACCCAATATTTTAATTAATATTACCCTATTTTTACAATGGATTATTGCGGAGATTTTAAGATTTAAAGTTGGAAAATTAGTTGGAATTCATAAATTTTTTAAAGATATCTTGAAACATCCATTCAATACAATCATATACAAAACAAAAGGAAGAAGAAAAAAATAGAAGAATGTATAAATGAAAAAGAGAGAAATAATGACACAATTTGAGAGAAGGAATTAGGGGTGGGTGCTCATAGGCACCCCTACTATATTTTTATATATCACACTATGATATAAATGATTGCTCATTGAGGAGTATTTATAGTGACACCAAAATCCCAATGAATGGTTAGCCTCAAGTCAACATTAAATTTACCTTGAGATTAACTTACAATAAAACAATAATAAATTACACCCTTTAAGCTAGGTTATCCACAAATGTGGATTAACCAATATCACTAAGGGTGAAATGTGAAAGGTGCCCTTAGGCTTACATCAAGATGCCTATAAGCTTACATATAGATGCCAATAGCATCACAATGAAGAATGCTCGTACGCTTACATAAAAATATGCTTGTAGGCTTACATATAGAATTCCCATAGACTTATATTAATATGTTTGAAGGTTTATATAGCACTTGCCCATAGGCTTTTATCAAAAGCACTTGCAGGTACTTCATCATAGTCAACCTTCATCTAGTAAGGTCAAATTATAAATATTTTATCACCCCCCATAATTTGAGTCAAGGGATAAAGGAGAGAATATATTAGAGATGCTACATCTCACCCAATAATTAATACTTATATGGGTTAATGTATCATGCTATCTTCTCTCTACCAATGGTACATGAACTAGATCAACCTCTTCTAAACATGTATTATTAAATTAACCTCCTTGATCAATATGTTGAACTTTCTATAGGAAAATTCAACATGCACTATGGTGAACACAATCTATCTTCCAATATCAAGAGAATATTTTTGAATCATAAAGCAATAAGTATGTCTCTAAATAATCAACCCCAACAATGAGAAAGGACCTGTAGAAAAAAGGCATACCTCACACTGATCATCCAAAACATACTCCTATTATAGCCAAAAATATTACCAATAACCACACTAATTGGTTTCTAGAATTATGTAAAACATCCATTATAATAAAAGATAAGGATAAACACATGAATTTTAGAATTTCTCAAATAATATAGTATAGCTAACCAACCACTACACCAAGGAGATTAGTTGGAGTTAGGTATTTGGTGCTTCACAAAGACATCAAACCTATTGTGATAAATGATATAAAAATAATATTTAAACCTATGACCTTGTTGCAAAAGAAGTATTTTAAATTATACATGATCTGGATGCGAAGAAAATTATCAACTATCACATCAATGGACTATTGGAATTAAAACTTGCATAAAATAGGAGAATGCCAATTGGGACCATTGTACACAAAAAAATTCTCACAAAAATAGTAATAGGTCCTTGAACTAATGCCACCAATTTGTAGAGCTCAAAAAACTATGCAATTTAAAGAAAAAGGGCCCAAAATTCTTTCATATGCAAAAGTTATAGCCTCCAAAAATTTGGGCATACTAAGAAGAGAAAGAAACTAAATGATAGACCTGTTGGAGGTATTACATTATTTGGTACCTTGCAATAATGTTGCAAGCACCATGTAAATAATTTAGTCTAGGGTGTCTTTAATATTTGAGTATATTGTAGGTGTCATTTTATAAGTGTGAGTTATGTGTCATGTAAATAAGTGTGGAGTTATGTAGGCGAGATGTCATGTTAGTAAGTGTGAGTTATGTAAATGAAGTGTCATGTTTATAAGTGAGGAACTATGAATTATGTGCAATAATGAAAGTCTTTATATTAATGTAAATATGTGATATATGTTATTATGTATTAAGAAAAATGAAGAGTTAGATCTCTTGTGAGTATGAGGAGATCGAGAGTTTATGTAAGTATAAAGGTCAAGATTCTTGTGAATATGAAGTCTCATGTATGCATATATTGAATACGAAGCATTGTAATATAGTATTGAATAAGTATTGTATTTTATTCATTTCTTAAAGTATATATCAACTATTGAGTTTTTCTATGTTCATTGGATTGATTTTTGTTCTTGAGATATTGTTTAATTCTAAAAGATTGATTAACCTATTAGAATAGTAGTGATTTGCTAACAAGACCTTAGGAGGAAAATTGACCAATTAGAAGCTACCACTTATCATCTCTAGGCACCACCTCTATAGGCATCACTTACTAATAGGATTGCCAATTGGAATGATGATAACAAATTAGATGTTGATATTTGATAGAATGGAGTTGGTTGGCCTCCATATATAGATATATAAAAAAATAAATAATACCCAAAGTTTGGTGTATGTCATCAATGAAACTCAAACATGGGTCATCATGGTAGCAACCACCTTAGACTTGCTGGACCAACCAAGTGTTCTACATGCACCATTGAAATCAAAAGCACTAATAAATAATTTGACGTAATCCTTTGAAATAGTACTACATACCTTATAGAAATTATGTTAGCCTTTGAACTTGCAATATACCACATTTAAACAAAGCCTAAAACCACTACATCATTGGCACAAATATGCCTAAAGTAGAAGGGCACTCCCCCATAAGAGAAGACTAGGGCATGCATCTAAAAAAATTGCACAAGTAGTGTTGTGACTCTTCTCCTTCATCATGATTCAAACCTAGAACCTCTGGGCTAAAATATTCAAGCCTTACCACTAAAACAATCATGCGAATGGGATTAAAAAAGAAGATTTTAATATGTGTGTGTGCGCATTGTAATACGTTATAAAAACTCAAATATGGTGCACTACCATTGCACTAACACTCACCAATAATGATTTTAAGTGAAAAAGAAGAAAGCAATTATTGTTTTCATTTTTCCATTGAAAACAACCATGCACTTCCTAGTTTTCTTTCACCACACAATGAAATATTTGTGGAATATTCCATTTCAAATTTTGATTTTTGGAAGGAAAAAAAAATGCAAAAAATGAGACATAAAACATTGAATATGTGAAAAGTGTTAAACTGGGGGGCCCTCTAAAATTTTGTAAGAAGCCCAATAAAACTAATGGTTCATCTATATCTACCATGGTTTAGCCTATACAATATTTTTGTGTTATTGAGTGAAGTTGCTTTATTTTGGCTCTAATACCATGTTGGAGTTCATAGTATTTTCTAGAAACATCCATTCACCACAATTATATCCAAAAAATGGAAGAAAAGTGAAATAGAAGAGTGTATAGAGGAAAAATAGGGAAAGAGATAAATGACATGATTAATGAGAAGGAATAAGAGGTCAGTGACGGTATGCATCCCCACTATATTTTCATTTATCACTCTATGATACAATTTATTTCTCATTGAGGGGCATTTATAGTGACACCAAAACCCAAATGAGTGGTTAACCTCAAAACGACATTAACTTTACCTTAAATTTAACTTATAATAAAATAATAATAAATCACACCCTTTAAGCAAGGTTATCCATAAAGGTAAATTAGCCAATATTACTAAGGGAAATGTGAAAGGTTTCCTTAGAATTACATCAATATGTTTGTAGGCTTACACAAATTCTTGTAGGCTTACATAGAAGAATTCTCATAGGCTTACGTTAAGATGCCCAAAGGCTTACATAGCACTTTCTCATAGGCTTACATCAAGAAAACCTATAGTTAATTTATCACTATTGGCCTTGGCCTAGTAAGGTTAGATTATAAATATTTCAACAAAATTACCACAAATATATTTGGGTATTCCTTTCTCTTATAAAGGAAATAAGAGGCTCTATATCTCTATTTTGGATAGAATGAAATCCTATTTGGTAGGTTGGAAAGGTAACTTCTTAATCATGTCTAGAAGGTTACAACTCCTAAAGACTAAATTGCAATCTTACCTTATATATATAATGTAACTTTAAATATTGCTAGCATGTTTAACATTCAAAATAGATAAAATTCACATAAATTTCTTTTGGAAAGGATGTGAAGATAAATTTAGGTTTTCTATTTATAAGTAAATAGGGATTTTAAAGGAAATCATATTGAAGAAGTAGGCTTGCAAAATTATAAGATTATAATTTTGGTATTAGGGAAAATATGTGGTTAAATATTATTTAAATATTACAAAAATAGTTGGGAAAATGTGTTACTTAAAAAATATATATGTTCTATTGATGGAATAAAATGGTGTAGAAAACAAACCCTACCTAGAGGCTTGACATCATGGAACTTTATATCAATTAGTTTGTAATTGATCATCAAACATTAGATTCTCAATAAATGAGGGTAATTCTACATTTTTTTAGTATTATGATTGGTAAATCCTTATCCTCTTATTTCTAATCCATAATGGAAAATGGTGGCTCAAGCATGTTTACCTCCTAAAGGTTCAAACATTAAAAAATATAGTAATTTGAACAACAATTCCAAATCATGGATTTCCATTAGTTGAAGGAGAGGACCTCAAAAAAATAGCATATGAGCTTCAAAGGATGCTTCAAGAGTTCTATTTTCTTATTTTTACATGGAAGGATGAGTTTGTTTAGAAACTATTAAAATATTGTAGATAGTAGGTCAAGTTAGGATATAAGGACTTAAAGGAATAATAATTTCCTACTCTAAAATGTTTCCCTTAGAAGAATGTTTGGTCACTTGAGGCCTTTCCTAATTCCTTCACATTACTTTGGCTAGGAGTCCAAAGCAAGATTCTTTGTAACAACCTTGATGTAGCTATGTCAACTACCTTTATTTTTGAATGAATTCGGATCTTAGTATAGGATTAACCAACCATTGAGCATTAGGGTTAGGATTTGTTACTTTGGTAGACTATAAATAAGAAGTTATGTGTGGATGTTGGATCATCAATTCATTATTATAATTTTTATCACCTCTGGTGTACATAACAGACTTCACCCTCTCTAAGTGGCTAGATTATTTGGAGATTTAGATCTTATATGTGATATTTTATAATATTGCTATTTTGAATCTATTTCTATTATGATTGTTTATTGAATGTTGTGGAATATTTTTGTTTCTTTTAAGTTGTTTCATTATAATTTGTATCTAATACATAATTTTTAGAACCTCTTTGGCCAATTTTGTGTTATATAATTAGGTAATTTTTATCCAAATTTTCTCCTACTATTCTTCTAACATAACATATTTCATAACATTATGATATAGGTAGAACCATTCTTATTCCCCAAACCTAAAAAATTAGAAAAAAGGTATTGAATGTGCTAGGTCTCTTCAAGTTGGTCAAAATAAGGTATATATTTGGTAGTATTTTTTTAGTAGTTTTAATTCTACTTTTGTGCATTTCCATTTTTCTAGTTGTGCATGTTTGATATTTTAGCTTCTAAATTATTGGAACAGGTTAATAGGTTATTGAGGAAGGTAGATGTGACCAATGATGAGTGTATAAGCCATAAAAATCATCATAATATCCTAAAGGGCATAAATAATTTTAATCCTCGTGTTTATGTAGCCATTACAAGTATGAGTTTCTCCTCCACCCCTATGGCAAGAAATCATGCCCTCCAAATGTGGATCTAGATGTTCCCCATACATTGATAATATAGAATATATATTGAAAGACAAGATTGCATGTTTGAATGATTGCTTCCAAATTATTAATCAAAAATTTGATGGTGTATATAACATTATCCAACAAGTACAAGGTCAATTGAATAATATTTCTACTAGACTAAATGATATTTAGAAAGAGGGAATTCCTCAAACAAAGTGATTACCTAAAGGTGACTTCCAATGAGTTGTTCATAAAAGAAACCCAAAATTTTAAAAATCAAACAAGCAATTAAACAAGAATTTTTATGGGTTGTTTCTGGATAGTATCCATGAAATATTGAAAATGAATGGGGATTTTCTCTCAATTTGTATGTTTTAGCCAATGGTATGACTCATATCCTAGAATGACCTCATGATGTTTTGGTCCCTTGGATTAATATGATGCATTTTTTTAGAGAGGATCCTAGTTGATATATTTCTAACATGGATTACCTCTAATACTTAAATAAAATACCTAAATGGGGTAGGATCATGTTGGATACCTCCTAATTAGGTACTCATAATTATCAATTGCTTTAAGAGAAATTGAGACACAAACTCTATACTCTTTCTTGGATAAAATTTAGGATGTTCTTGATGATGTTTGACATGGGACCCTCTACCTCTTATATGGTTGGGTTGATGCAAAATAAGTAAACAAAGACTATTGATGAGTATCATAGTGAATTCATGAGTCTCCCTTTGCACATCACCTAGATCGTGTGATGTTTTTTTTAACATTCAAGCATATTCTTAAGTAATAAATTCAAATAGAAGTTACCTATGTGTTGTAGGTGAGTTGGAGAGGAGAGGGCAATCCTCCAAGGGAGGTCTCAGGTTCAAATCTCCACCCTACCAAAAATCTGAATTGGGTATCCAAAATCTAATTGATAATGTTGGTGCGGGTAGGGTCGGGTGCGACTCTCGAGTGACTTTGACGGTGTAGAACCCCATATTCATGGTCTCTCAAACCAAGGCGGCCCCACAAGGGGTTTTTCACTTTAAAAAAAATAAAAAATTCAAATAGAAGTTGATATGAATGATCTATATACCCTCCATGATACTAAAATTTTAACTAGGTAGTAGAAAATAAGATTTTGGTGTCTAGATTCCAATCACAATGATACTTTTATCTAGGGTTATGCATAAGAATAAAATATCATAAATTGGTTTTAGGTTGTTATATGTTTTATTATCATTTTTTGTAGTTAATGAAAGGTTTTTTTGAATGTGTAGGTTCCAAAGTGGATGGACCAAGCGAAACATGGCTTGGGGGCACGCGATTGAAGGAAGAATACGCCAAACAAAGTGCTAGATGAGGTGGAAGTGGTTGCTGCAAAGGAAGAGCACGACGAAGCTACGACGAATGACAAAATCATGGATGGCATGGCACATGGAGCGCGCCCTCTGGGTGAGTTGATAATGTCGACACCAACAACATAGAGATGGGGACCACATAACACCGACGATTATTTTGGACAGATAGTAGAATGACTATAGGATTTTCTGAGAAGCCACATCACGACAAGCCATAGTTAGGCCAGACTTGGGATGTAGGCCACACACACATCGATAATGCAATATAATCAACAATACCATATGTGGAGTGGACAATATGATCATAGATTTGAATTCATACACGACGGTAGCTTGACGGTGTAGCGACCAAAAGATGAAGAGATGTCCTGCAACAAATGACATAATGGTAGGATGTGTTGACAGTCTAGATAACAGTGGACCTACATGTATAAGGGATGCCATGAAAAGTGGGTGATTCAGATTGATGTGGGTTTGAATTACTGAATGCATTGATTGGTATCGACAACCATTGATTGATCAAGTCAGTAACGAATGTAAATTTAGACAGGAAATGTTGAGAATTTTAGCCGAAGTCATGGAGAGTAGTGTCAACATCGAGGACACCAACGATGACTGGGCTACCAATGACAATTTGTTCGTGATAAAATGGATAAGCCTCGTCGATGTTGCCATGTATGCATCGTTGGATGGTACAGTAGTGGGTAGGTGAGCCCGTTAGTGACGCACTGAATACGTGGCCATCATGCACGATAGTGGGAGTTTCATTTGCTTTAATCAAAGCAAAGGTGGAATAAAACAAATCAAAGGGGTATGGAGGCCCCTAGTTGAAAATACACGTATATGGGAGTTATAGCAATATTTAGAGCCAAAAGATAATGATTGAATGGCTATAAGATAGTGAAGGGTTTACATTAATATTGAAATAAAAAGCAAATGCTTTGCATTTTAATAAAATTTTAAAAATGTGTCGTTACTAAAGGGTGGACAAGGCAAAACGCTTCATAGGAAAAGGAGCGTTATGTTTTATTGTAATGAAAAAGGGAATGTCACCAAAACAAAAAAAAAAGGATGAAAAGTTTCAGTTGAGAAAAGGGAAAGGAAACCAAACGTAAAGTGTAAGAGGTCGATGAAATAGAAAAGAACCCACCGAAGGAAAGAAAATGAAACGAAATAGATTTGAAGCGATTCAAGGAAAACCAAGCGAATCATTTTGAAGTGAAAGCATTAAAAACCAGAAAAGTTAACATGCAAAAGGGGGTGGGAAATTGTTGCAAGCAGAGTTGCAGATTTGAAGGCAAGTGTGCTATTCTGGACCTGTTTGGGCTATTTTTCTTCCATGTACTGGTTTGGGAAAACAAAAAAATTTTGTTATTGTAAAATGACAAATTTTTAATACAAAAAATTTCAAAAAGTTGCATCTTATGGGCAAGAAAGGAGTCATTTTCTGCATGCAATATTAAATGTTTATTTTTCTCCTTTTCAAATTTTAGGCTTGTAAATGGAGTTTATGCAAGTTTCTTGGTTGCTTCATGTTAATGTTTAAATCTGAAAAACTCATTTAAAACCCTAGAAGCCAGCACTTAGCTTATCCGGATTGTGCTTGTTTTGCAAGTCCAATAGGTTAGGTTGCATGCATGAAAACCTCACATCTTCGGTTTTGTCGGAATAGGATAGCATCAAACTGAATGTATCATGTGTTCCATTTTCTGCATTTCAACTTTCATTTTTCTGCATTTTATTTTTCCAGACATTTTAATTTTTTTTAATTTTCAGGCATTAAAATAAACATTTAAAAAAATTCAAAATCCAAAAAAAATTTCACCATTGCATAGGTTATACTTCATAATTTCAATACGCATTTTGAAATTTCATTTTCGGAGTTGTTTAGTATTTTTAAAAATTCATCGAAGTTGTTTTATTACAGATTTTAAAAAATCCGAAAATAGAAAATTTCCATTTTAAGGTCAAATTTCATTTTTTTAGTTTTGTTTTGCACTCATGAGCCTATGATGACCTTCCCTTCATGAAAATTCCAATTTCATTGAAGGAGTTATGTTTTATGGCACTTCACAAATTTCCGTATTTTGACCCTAAAATTGCCCTCTCCATAAAAATTCTAATTTTACGAAAGAGGGGTAATTTGAGTATTACATTGAAGGTATTTTCTTCAAAGCACTTAATTATTCATCTTGATGAAAATTTGACTTCATTTAAGAGTGATAAGTTAAAGTGACATTTGAAGCCCTTAATTTAAGGCCATAAATTATTGCCTCTTTGTGAAAACCTATTTCACCAAAGAGGGATGGTTTATCGATCACACTGAAAGATATCTTCATCTTCATGATAAGAAGCCATATTTGGACTTAATAAAGAAGATAAAATCTACCTTAAAACTCTCAAGATAAAAGGAATTAAGGCACTACATCATGGTCATATGAGGGCCAACTCACATTTGCTTTATTTTGGTTCAATGAACAATCACTAAAGTTTCATGGTAAAATAAACCAACATTGCCCCTTGTTTACAATTACTTTCAATCACTAAGGTGTTCCAAGCATTTAAATTGATACATATTTATTTGAGATTACTAACACACACATGCAAAATCTAATATAGCGGAGACCTTGGAGAAGTTGTTTTGTCTAACTTCTTTGCAAGAGGAGATTTGAAATTCAAATCCTAAGGAAGAGTGTACTTTCACACTTGGGTGAAAATACCACTCAACAAGTCTTAAGCGTATTATTTTATGATTTTGATACTAATAAGAATTGGATTATGTCAAATGTTTATGCCCCCACCTCTGTCTAAGGGCGATCTAAATTGTGGGAGTTTTTGGGGCATTTGAGCCAAGCTTTTACAGACATTCCTTGGGTGATTGGGGGATATTTCTATACCCCCCTTTACCCATCTGATAAGAAGGGAGGATCTGGGTTACCCTCAAAGAGCATGGAGAACTTCAATGAATTTATTAACACAAATGAATTGATGGATGTAAGACTAAAAGGAGCCAAATTTACATGGAGTAACAAGAGGATAGGAAGTTAGCTGATTCAAGAAAGGTTGGACAAGTTTTTTTATCCAAGGAAGCTATAACAATGTTTGGTGATTCAACGTTACAAGCCCTTCCTAAATGTGCTTCAGACCATAATCTTATTCTATGGAAGGCATTTCAGGCTAACTCCTTTAAAAAGCCATTCAGATTTCTGTCAATGTGGGTTAAACATTCGGACTTCAAGAAACGAATAGAGGAATGGTGGCAGCAGCCTATCCAGGGAAGTGCTTCCTTCAAACTATCTCAAAAAACTTAAGATGGTGAAAAACAACCTTAGAATATGGAATAAAGAAGTATTTGAAAATATTTTTGAGAATAAGAGAGCAGTGGGGGAAAAAGCCGAGAATAATAGAAAGAAAAATCCAAAATGGAACCTATGATGAGGCGACAAGGACTGAAGAGAAGGAAACCCTTTGTGAGTTTTATAATATTTTAGCTTGTGAGGAGATGTATTGGAGGCAGAAATCAAGGGCATTATGGCTAAAGGAAGGGGACTCTAATTCAAAGTTTTTCCATATTACCACATTGAGCAATAGAAGCAACAATAATATTAAAAATTTAACTAAGGTGTATGGATCCTCAACTCAAAACATTCAGGAGATCAGGGACGAGGCTGTTAATTTTTTTAGTTCATTATTAGGTGAAGAACAGGCCTGTAATGCCCAAGCAAAGGACTGTCTCCTTCAATTCATTCCATAAATCATTGATGAAATGATTAACGAGTCTCTTACAGTAGTTTTTTTAGACGAAGAGATCAAGGAGGCTTTGTTTAACATTGATCCTGATCAAGCTCCTGGGTCGGATGGGTTTTCCTTGTAATTTTTCCAATTTTGTTGGGATATTGTTGGAGCAGAAGTTATTGCTCCAATCAAGGAGTTCCAAAGTTCAAATCATATTCTAAGGGGTTTCAATTCAACTTTCATTGCTTTGATCCCTAAAGGCCCCAACCCCAAGACTATGGCTAACTTTAGGCCGGTTAGTCTGTGTAATATATCCTATAAAATTTTGTCTAAAGTTTTAGCTAACCGTTTGAAGAAAGTTCTACCGGTTATCATTGATCCAAGTCAAGGAAGTTTTGTACAAGGAAGATCAATCTTAGATGGAGTTATTACTATTCATGAGGCTCTTCATACAGCCGCTCAGACCAAAAAAGTAGTCATGGCTTTAAAGTTAGACATGAACAAATATTATGACAGGATAAATTGGGAATTCCTAGAGGCAGTTTTATTAAAATTTGGCTTCAACATGAAATGGGTCAAGTTAATAAGAGAGTGTATTTCTAAGCCTTGTTTTTCAGTTTTGGTTAATGGGTCTACTGTAGGTTTTTTTCAAAGCAAATGTGGTCTAATACAAGGATATCCCATAAGTCTTATGCTATTCATAATTGTAGTTGAGGCCTTTGGAAGAACCATTAAGGTAGCAGCGGTAGCTGGACTCATATCAAGTATCAAGGCCACGTCGCTAACTACCCCGATGACACATCAACAATTTTTTGATGATACATTACTACTGACTTTTGCTTCTATGGTTGAGGCAAGAAGGATTAAAAATATTCTCATAATGTATGAAGAAGTGGTTGGAAAGAAAGTGAATTTTAATAAGAGAAAACTTTATTTCATCAATACCCCCATTCCTAGGCAAAACAACATAGCAAGGATCATGGAATGTTAGATTGCATCCCTTCCCACCTCCTATTTAGGTCTTCCCCTATTTACGAGGAAACCTGAAGGATCAATGTGGAACATAGTTCTGGAGAGGATCCAAAAAAAGCTAGCAGGTTGGAAAGGACATCTATTATCTCAAGCAAGCAAAGCAGTTTTAACTATGGCTTCACTTCAAAGTATACCTGTTTACTTCCTATCAGTGTTCAGAGCTCCCAGCAAGGTGTATCACAAAATTGAGCAGCTTCAAAAAAAATTTCTCTGGTCAGGGACTGAGGATAAGAAAAGGATTCATTTAGTAGGTTGGAACAAGGTTTGCAAACCTAAAGCTGATGGGGGGTTAGGATTGAGGAGAGTTGCTCATCTCAATACAACTCTGTTAGCCAAACAAGCATGGCGGTTATTGACTAAGGTCGATAATGAATGGACTGCCATAGTTAGGAGGACATACCTCTAAGGTGTGAACTTCTTTAATGACAACTTAGCAAGCAGAGGGTCTACTTTTTGGAAGGCAATCCTCACGAGCAGGAATCTTGTCAAGAAAGGTCTTAGATGGATTCTAGGAAATGGGTAAACAATAGACTTTTGGAAGGATCGATGGGTGAGAGTTGAGGAGTTATCCCAAAATCCTCATTTGGCTAGGATTCAAGAGCATATGGAGCAGCATATTGGAAAGAAGGTTGCAAATTATATGTGGCAGGATATAAATATCAACAGGTGGAAACACATCAGAGTACAGGGTTTTGAAGCGGAGTCTGAAGAGCTTTATAACATTTTAACTCAGCAAATTATTCCCTCTGGAGAGGATGAAGATCACATTGATTAGGATGAGACTGAAAGTGGTGACTTTACAGTTAAGACTGCCTATAATTTGCTTCTCAATGTGGAAGGTCAACAATTTCAATCGAGTTTGGTTTGGATGAAAGGCTTAATTCCTAAAATATCTTTTTTTTCATGGTTGGTGATTCAAGGAAAAATCCTCACTATGGACAATATGTTATCCAAAGGTATGGTTATTGCTAACCATTGCTACATGTGCAGGTCAGGATGGGAGACAACCCAACACTTGTTTTTGGAGTGTCCGATAGCGGAGTCCATCCTGGATGAACTTTTCCAAGCCTTTAGGATCTCATGGGTTAAGCCTGCTCTTATATCTGAAGTGTTCCATCAATGGCCTCAACCCTTTGTTAGCCTAAAACTTAAGTACCTATGAAAAATATGTTGGCATCATTTTCTCTGATACATTTGGCTAGAAAGGAACCATAGAGCCTTTAAGGATACCATTCATAACCCAAAAACCATCCTCAGTAGGATTATTGTCTTTGCGAAAGAAAACCTTAGCACATTAGTGGATGAGAACCACTCAATTCCTCCCCAAGAAAAATAATTAGCTCGGGCCTTAGGTATTGAGGACAATCCTTCCATTCTTTTGCCCAATCCTAGAAATAGGATTTCTTGGGAGCCACCCCCCCAGGGTTGGTTTAAACTAAATTTTGATGGTGCAGCCAAGGAGACCCTGGGAAGAGCTGGAGCTGGAGGAATAATCAGGGATCATCAAGGAAATCTAGTCAAGGCTTTCGCTGAATGATTGGGAATCAAAACTAATAATGAAGCAGAATCTAGAGCCCTTTGGAGAGGGTTGCAAGTAGCCCAAGTAACTCAAGGTAACTTGATTATTGAAGGTGATTCGATGAACATCATCAACTTGTTAACCAATGGCAAAAAACCTCCATAGAGAATCGAGGGAGTCATCCATGAAGTGAGGATCCTTTTTGCGGCAAGACAGAACAGGAGGGCTCGTCACGTGTACCGTGAGGCCAACAAGTTAGTTGAAAAATTATCCAACATAGGTGTTTATGTTGGTAGTTTGGTGACATGGACACAAGGTGTCCCACGTGAAGTGGAAAACATTATTAGTCATGAAAAGAAACCTACCAGTTAAGAAGAAATATGAATGAGTGTTCTTTCCCAATGGAGCTGGTAATAACTATGGGGTTTCCTTCTAAATCATACCAAATTGGAAATGAAGGTAACAGGGTGTAATCCTTGGAAGATTTTGATAGAGAATATGAAATGGGAAAGCAACAGGTTTCACAAGTGCAAAGTTCCAAACTTCAATTTCCTGTCAATGTAAGTAATGCTTACAGTTATGTTTAGGTATGGGTGTTCCTTGTTAGTATGGTTTTGTAGGATATTCAACATAATTTCTGGTAAGAAAGTTTCAAGGATGACTAGGATCTACAATCTCAGCAGAAGGTTGGATATTGTAATAGGTTTTGGGTTAACCTGCAAAACCCGGTAATTAATGAAAAATTTTATTTACCAAAAAAAAAAATATTAAAAGAAAATTAAAATTTTATAAATAAATGCATAGGTGTGAAAAATGAGCTTCAATATTTCATCCAAAATAATTTTGATCTCATTCTAAAGTCATTTTGAATTTATAAAAATTATTTAAAGTTTCTATTTTATAAGGATTTTTATAATTTAGAAATTTCACATTTTTTCATATTTTAAAGGTAAATTGATTTTTAGGCTTTACATTTGCATTCGCGGACAATAAATGAACTTTTCTTTATGAAAGTTACAATTTCATTAAAGGGGGATAGTTCATACAACATTCCATTGATCATCATTTTGAATTTTGGGGGTAAAACTTTCAGTGGTCATAACTCCTCGCTCGTTGCTCGGATTGACTATTAGTGCATACTTTCTAAAAGCTCTCGAAAAGAGCTACAACATCGTAGGACACCATTATACTAATTGTAGTGTGTTTTAATATTTTTGTTTTTCTAGTCCATTTTTCATAATTATATTTTTATTTTTCTAACCCTTCCTTTCTGAGATTTTTTGTAAACTTCGACGACTAAAATAAAAATTACAAAAAATTAAAATTTTATAAATAAATGTATCGGTGTGAAAAATGAGCTTCAATATTTCATCCGCAAAAAAATTGATCTCATTCTGAAGTCATTTTGAATTTATAAAAATTATTTAAAGTTGTTATTTTATAAGGATTTTTATAATTTTAGAATTTCACATTTTTTCATATTTTGAAGGTAAATCGATTTTCAGGCTTTGCATTTTCATTCACGGACAATAAATGAACTTTTTTTTATGAAAATTACAATTTCATTAAAGGGCGGTAGTTCATACGACATTCCATTGACCATCATTTTGAATTTTAAGGGTAAAACTTTTCAGGATCATAACTCCTCGTTTGTTGCTCGGATTGACTATTAATGCATACTTTCTGAAAGCTCGCGAAAAGAGCTACAATAATGTAGGACGACATCATACTGACTGTAGTGCGTTTTAATATTTTTGGTTTTCTAATCCATTTTCCATAATTTGTTTTCTAACCCTTTTTTTTTTAGATTTATTTTAAACTTCGACGACTAAAATAAAAATAAAAAAATTTAAAATTTCATAAATAAATGCATGGGTGTGAAGAATGAGCTTCAATATTTCATCCGAAATGATTTTGATATCATTCTAAAGTCATTTCAAATTTATAAAAATATTTAAAATTGTTGTTTTATAAGGATTTTTATAATTTCAAAATTTTTGATTTTTTTATATTTTGAAGGTAAATCCATTTTCAGGCTTTGCATTTTCACAAAAAATAAATGAACTTCCTTTATGAAATTTTTAATTTCTTTAAAGGGAGTAGTTCATACAACATTCAATTAACCATCATTTTGAATTTTAGGGGTAAATCTTCTCGGGGTCATAACTCCTCGCTCGTTGCTCGGATTGACTATTAGTGCATACTTTTTGAAAGCTCTCGAAAAGAGCTACAACAACGTATGACGAAATTATACTGACTATAGTGTGTTTTAATATTTTTGGTTTTCTAGTCTATTTTCCAAAATTTTATTTTTATTTTTCTAACCCTTTCTTTTGCAGATTTTTTTTAAACTTCGGTGACTAAAATAAAAATTAAAAAAATAAAATTTCATAAATAAATGCATGGGTGTGAAAAATGAACTTCAATATTTCATCCGAAATCATTTTTATCTCATTCTGAAGTCATTTTGAATTTATAAAAATTATTTAAAATTGTTTTTTATAAGGATTTTTATAATTTCATAATTTCATATTTTTTTCACATTTTGAAGGTAAATCGATTTTCAGGCTTTGTATTTGCATTCACATAAAATAAATGAAATTTCCTTTATAAAAATTACAATTTCATTAAAAGGCAGTAGTTTATAAAACATTCCATTGACCATCATTTTGAATTTTAGGGGTAAAACTTTCCGGGGTCATAACTCCTCGCTCGTTGCTCGGATTGACTATTAGTGCATACTTTCCGAAATCTCTCGAAAAGAGCTACAAAAACGTAGGACGACATCATACTAACTGTAGTGTGTTTTAATATTTTTGGTTTTCTAAGCTATTTTCCATAATTTTATTTTTATTTTTTTAACCCTTCCTTTTGCAGATTTTTTTTAAACTTCGGTGACTAAAAAAAAAATTAAAAAAAAAAAATTCATAAATAAATGCATGGGTGTGAAAAATGAGCTTCAATATTTCATCCGAAATAATTTTTATCTTATTTTGAAGTCATTTTGAATTTATAAAAATTATTTAAAATTGTTTTTTTATAAGGATTTTTATAATTTCAGAATTTCATATTTTTTTCATATTTTGAACGTAAATCGATTTTTCGGCTTGACATTTGCATTCATAGACAATAAATGAACTTCTCTTTATGAAAATTATAATTTCTTTAAAGGGGGGTAGTTCATACAATGTTCCATTGGCCATCATTTTGAATTTTGGGGGTAAAACTTCCTGGCGTCATATTTTTTTTATTTGTGAAAAACATTATAAGGATTTTTATAATTTCAAAATTTCTGATTTTTTTATATTTTGAAGGTAAATCCATTTTTAGGCTTTGCATTTGCATTCACAAACAATAAATGAACTTCCTTTATGAAAATTTCAATTTCTTTAAAGGGGGGTAGTTCATACAACATTCAATTGGCCATCATTTTGAATTTTAGGGGTAAATCTTCCCGGGGTCATAAATCCTCACTCGTTGCTCGGATTGACAATTAGTGCATAGTTTTTGAAAGCTCTCGAAAAGAGCTACAACAACGTATGATGAAATTATATTGACTGTAGTGTGTTTTAATATTTTTGGTTTTCTAGTCTATTTTCCATATTTTTATTTTTATTTTTCTAACCCTTCCTTTTGCAGATTTTTTTAAAACTTCGGTGACTAAAATAAAAATTAAAATTTCATAATTAAATGCATGGGTGAGAAAAATGAGCTTCAGTATTTCATTCGAAATCATTTTTATCTTATTTTGAAGTCATTTCAAATTTATAAAAATTATTTAAAATTGTTCTTTTATAAGGATTTTTATAATTTCAGAATTTCATATTTTTTTCATATTTTGAAGGTAAATTGATTTTTCGGCTTGACATTTGCATTCACAAACAATAAATGAAATTACCTTTATGAAAATTATAATTTCTTTAAAGGGGGGTAGTTCATACAATGTTCCTTTGGCCATCATTTTGAATTTTGGGGGTAAAACTTCCTGGGGTCATATATTTTTTTATTTATGAAAAACATCCCAAAAGGGATGCCACATTCGAGTAAGACCCAAGGAGGCAGGGTTATCCATTCTGTAAAAAATGCCCAGGACTCGGACCTGGCCTACCACCTTTGACATACTCAAGGAGCAAACAAACACACAACCAATTTAAAAATAAGTAAATAACAAAAATAATAATAAAATAAAATAAAAAATATGCTCTTGAGTGTGTCAAAAACAAAAGCACAACCAAACACGCATAATAAGATAAAATAAATCACAACACGAACCACATAGAAAAACACAAGAACCACATAACAAAACACAAACAAGACAAAAACAATAGAACACTACAAAGACATAACAAAAAAAAAAAACATTAAAATAAACACAATCAAAACCAAAAAAAAAAAAAAACAACCAACAATATACAATAAACAAAAACAAAAAACATAGAAAACACTCCCACATAAAAATACAAATTAACACAAACAAAGAGAAACCCAAGAACAAGAAAAAAAAACATTAAAAAAAAACACACAACAAAAAACAACACAAAGAACACAAAAACAAAACAAAACAAAATAACCCACCCACCTTAAAAAACTAAACAACAAAAAACAAAAAAGTAAAAAGAAAGAAAAAAAATTGAACATAACAATGACCTATCTAGACCAGAAGACTATTAAGGTAAGAATCAACAGAGGAAACAAAAGAAATAATATAATTAGCTAGGGAACTAAAAAGAAACTGAATGAACCAAAGAGAAGCAAAAAAAAAATAAGAAGAAACTTCCCAAGGTCATAACTCCTCACTTGTTGCTCGAATTGACTATTAGTGTATATTTTCATAAAGCTCTCGAAAATAGCTACAACAACGTAGGGTGTCATCATACTAACTATAGTGCATTTTAACATTTTCAGCTTTCTGGTCCTTTTTCCATAATTTTATTTTTATTTTTCTAACCCTTTTGCATATTTTTTATAAACTTCGGTGACTAAAATAAAAATAAAAATAAAATAAAATTTCATAAATAAATGCATGGGTGTGAAGAATGAGCTTTGATCCTTCATCCGAAATAATTTTGATCTCATTCTGAAGTCATTTTGAATTTATAAAAATTATTTAAAGTTGTTATTTTATAAGGATTTTTTATAATTTTGGATTTTTACATTTTTTCATATTTTGAAGGTAAATCAATTTTCAGGCTTTGCATTTGCATTCACAGACAATAAATGAACTTTCCTTTATGAAAATTACAATTTCATTGAAGGGGGGTAGTTCATTCGACATTCTATTGACCATCATTTTTAATTTTTATAAATTCGAAATCACTTCAAAATGAGATCAAATTTGTTTTGGATAAAATATTGAAGCACATTATACACACCAATGCATTTATTTATTAAATATATATAGATTTTTTATTTTAGTCGTCGAAGTTTAAAAAAATATGCAAAAGGAAGGGTTAGAAAAAAAAATTCTGAAAAATGGACCAGAAAGCTGAAAATATTAAAACACACTACATTCAGTATGATGTCGCCCTACGTTATTATAGTTTTTTTTTAGAGTTTTCCAAAAATATACACTAATAGTCAATTCGGTGTGAGGAGTTATGACCCCGGGAAGTTTTACCCCTAAAATTCAAAATGATAGCCAATGGAATATCATATGAACTACCCCCGTTTAATGAAAATATAATTTTCATAAAGGGAAGTTCATTTATTGTTGTGAGTGCAAATGCAAAGCCTGAAAACCGATTTACCTTCAAAATATAAAAAAAAATATGAAATTCTAAAATTATAAAAATCCTTATAAAACAACTTTAAATAATTTTTATAAATTCAAAATGACTTTAGAATGAGATAAAAATTATTTCGGATGAATGATCGAAGCTCATTCTTCACACCCATGCATTTATTTATGAAATTTTAATTATTTTTAATTTTTATTTTAATCATCAAAGTTTAAAAAAATCTACAAAGGAAAGGTTAGAAAAATGGAAATAAAATTTTAAAAACTAGATCAAAAAGCCAAAAATATTAAAACACACTATAGTCAGTATGATGCTACCCTATGCCACTTTTTGAGAGCTTTTCAAAAATACACACTAATAGTCAATCCGAGCAACGAGCGAGGAGTTATGATCCCAAGAAGTTTTACCCTCAAAATTCAAAATGATGGCCAATGGAATACCGCATGGACTACCCTCCTGTAATGAAACTATAATTTTCATAAAGAGAAATTTATTTATTGTATGTAAATGCAAATGCAAAGCCTAAAAATCGATTTACCTTCAAAATATGAAAAAAATGTGAAATTTTGAAATTATAAAAATCTTTATAAAACAACTTTAAATATTTGTAATAAATTCAAAATGACTTCAGAATGAGATTAAAATTGTTTCAGATGAAATATTGAAGCTCATTCTTCACACCCATTCATTTATTTATGAATTTCTTTTTTTTTTAATTTTTTTTTTAGTCGCAAAAGTTTAATAAAAATCTACAAAAGGACGGGTTAGAAAAATAAAAATAAAATTCTGGAAAATGGACTAGAAAGATAAAAATATTAATACACACTATAGTCAGTATGATGTCGTCCTATGCCATTGTAGCTCTTTTTGAGAGCTTTGCAAAAAATATGCACTAATAATCAATCCGAGCAATGAGCGAAAAGTTATGACCTCGGGAAGTTTTACCCCTAAAATTCAAAATGATGGCCAATAAAATTCCGTATGAACTACCCTCTTTAATGAAATTATAATTTTCATAAAAGATAGTTCATTTGTTGTCTGTGAATGAAAATACAAATCCTGAAAAGTGATTTACCTTCAAATTATGAAAAACATATGAAATTCTAAAATTATAAAAATCTTTATAAAACAACTTAAATATTCTTTTAAATTCGAAATAACTTCAGAATGAGATCAAAATTGTTTCGGATAAAATATTGAAACTCATTCTTCACACCCATGCATTTATTTATGAAATTTTATTTTATTTTTAATTTTTTTTAGTCGCCAAAGTTTAAAAAAATATGCAAAATGAAGGGTTAGAAAAATAAAAATAAAATTCTGAAAAATAGATAAGAAAGCTAAAAATGTTAAAACACACTATAGTCAATATGATGTCACCCTACACCATTGTAGCTCTTTTCGAGAGCTTTTTGAAAATATGCACTAATAGTCAATCCGAGCAACAAGTAAGGAGTTATGACCTTGGGAAGTTTTACCCCCAAAATTCAAAATGATGGCCAGTGGAATGCCATATGAACTACCCCCCTTTAATGAAATTGTAATTTTCATAAAGAGAAGTTCATTTATTGTTTGTGAATGCAAATCCAAATCATGAAAACTGATTTACCTTCAAAATATAAAAAAAAATATGAAATTCCAAAATTATAAAAATCCTTATAAAACAACTTTATATAATTTTTATAAATTCAAAATGACTTTAGAATGAAATAAAAATTGTTTCAGATGAATGATTGAAGTTCATTCTTCACACCCATGCATTTTTTTATGAATTTATTTATTTTTATTTTAGTTATCGAAGTTTAAAAAAAAAATTCAAAAGGAAGAGTTAGAAAAATAAAAATAAAATTATGGAAAATGGACCAGGAAACCAAAAATATTAAAACATAATACAGTTAGTATGATGTCACTCTACATTGTTGTATGATGTCACTCTACATTGTTGTAGCTCTTTTCAAGAGCTTTCCGAAAATATGCACTAATTGTCAATTCGAGCAACGAGCGAGGAGATATGACCCTGGTAAGTTTTGCCCCCAAAATTCAAAATGATGGCCAATGTAATGTCGTATGAACTATTCCCCTTTAATGAAATTGTAATTTTCATAAAGGGAAGTTTATTTATTGTCTGTGAATACAAATACAAAGATTGAAAATCAATTTACCTTCAAAATATGAAAAAATATGAAATTCAAAAATTATAAAAATCCTTATAAAACAACTTTAAATCATTTTTATAAATTCAAAATGACTTCAGAATGAAATCAAAATTATTCCGAATAAAATATTGAAGCTCATTCCTCACACCAATGCATTTATTTATAAATTTTTATTTTTATTTTTTATTTTAGTCACGAACGTTTAAAAAAATCTGCAAAAGAAAGGGTTAGAAAAATAAAATTTTAGAAAATGGACCAGAAAGCTGAAAATATTAAAACACACTATAGTCAGTATGATGTCGCCCTACATTATTGTAGCTCTTTTCGAGAGCTTTCCAAAAATATGCACTAATAATCAATCCGAGCAACAAGCGAAGAGTTATGACCTCGAGAAGTTTTCCCCCAAAAATTAAAAATGATGGCCAATGGAATGTCGTATGAACTACCCCACTTTAGTGAAATTGTAATTTTCATAAAAGACAACTCATTTTTGTTTGTGAATGCAAATGCAAAGCCTGAAAAGTGATTCACCTTCAAAATATGAAAAACATGTGAAATTTTGAAATTATAAAAATCCTTATAAAACAACATAAATAATTTTTATAAATTTGAAATGACTTTGGAATGAGATCAAAATTGTTTCGGATAAAATATTGAAACTCATTCTTCATACCCATGCATTTATTTATGAAATTTTAAATTTGTTTTATTTTTATTTTAGTCGCCAAAGTTTAAAAAAATATGCAAAAGAAAGGGTTAGAAAAATAAAAATAAAATTCTAAAAAATGGACCAAAAAGCTGAAAATGTTAAAACACACTACAGTCAGTATGATGTCGCTCTACATAGTTGTAGCTCTTTTTGAGAGCTTTCCAAAAATATGCACGAATAATCAATCCGAGCAACGAGCAAGGACTTATGACCCTGGGAATTTTTACCCCAAAAATTAAAAATGATGGTCAATGGAATGTTGTATGAACTACCCCCCTTTAATGAAAATGTAATTTTTATAAAATGAAGTTTATTTATTGTATGTGAATTACCTTCAAAATATGAAAAAAATGTGAAATTCCAAAATTATAAAAATCCTTATAAAACAACTTTAAATAATTTTTAGAATTAAACTTATCTTTGGTGAAAAAATTTCTAAGCAGGCGAGAGGCGATGTTCTAGGGTTTCTGGAGCGAAGGAAAATCCAGGGCATCAGGTGGGTTGTTGTAGTGTTTTTCTGGTTACTGTGGATCTGAAGGAAAGTTTGCTGCCCTAGGAGGGTCCAATGGGGACTCCTCCGGATCCTCTCTCTAGGAGAAAGAGCTCTTTCACTGAATTGCTAAAAGAAAATTCTTTGTCTTCTAATGACGAAGCTTAGATAAATACTCTTCATACGCTCTTCAAGAACACTGAAAAGAGCTCAACAACACATCGAGTCAATGGATGCCTTCTGTAATCCGTCTCAAGACCCAAGATTGTCATCGAGCCAAATATGGTCGAAGACACAATCATATACAGAGCCAACCATGATATGATCTGTAAATTCATGGGTATTCACCCTACCCTAAATTTCTTGCATACCTGGGTCAGAAAAAACTGGGAGCCTCATGGTGAGTACTCCTTATGGTTTATTCTTCTCTAGCCGATAGAAACATGGCTTTTGAATCAGAAAAGAGGAACCACGGTCCGGCAGGGTTATTTTTTCAACCCTGGAGAGTGGGTTTCGATCCTCGTATTGAACCCATGGCTGTCGCAGTTTGGATCCGGTTGTATGCTCTTCCAATGGAGTTTTGGGGTGAGCAGGTTTTGGAAATGATCGGTAACTCCCTCGATAGACATCTGGGCGTCTCCAAAGACAACATAGAAGGAAACACAACTGTTTTTGTAAGAATTTGTGTGGAAATGGATATTAGCCAGCCTTTATCGATAGAGGTGGAACTTGAACTGGTAGGACTATCTTGGATCCAACAGCTAGATTATGAGGCTCTGCCCTTTAGATGCAGAGTTTGCCACAAACATGGGCATTTGGCCTGGTTTTGTCCAAATATTTTGAACACAAAAATGGAGGCCCCGCTTGGAATGCCAAATCGCCCCAGGGAGTGTAAGTCAACTCTTACCAAATAACCAACCAATACTCCTCAGGGTAAAGATGTTCAAAAAGATGGCTTTGAACATCCCAAAAGAAGGAGAAAGCAAAAGAAAAATGGTAAGGAGCAATCACAACTCAAGCCAGCCAATAGGTATGAAATTTTTAAGACACTAGTGGACCAAGAGGATCAAGTCATGGAAGGAGTGGATGGGAATATTGAAGACAATAACATCCACGCTCATGCTTCTCCTTCATCTCCCACCATCATAGAACAGGTAATTGAGTACACTGAGTTACCACAATCAAAGAATGTAGGGGCATTGATAGTGCACTCCCAAGCGCAGCCAATAATCAAGGATGTCAGCATGGGAATAGTAGAAAAGAGCATAGAAAGGCTAGCCCTAGGGATAACTCAGGTGGAAAAGAGATAAAAAAATAGCAACTCTCAAGGAGCGGGCAAAAAATCAAATAAGGACCTGCTAGCAGTTCAAGGAGACAAGCTGATCATTGGAGGATCGGTGAGGACAATTGATTATTACTGGTCTCAAGGTTTTCAATGATTATTCAATCATGGAATATTAGGGGTTTAAATAGTAGAACCCATCAATCTGCTGTTCAAAGACTCTTAGGAAAATGCAAAATAGACTTTTTGCTTATCCAGGAGACCAAAATGTCGTTAGATCTTATGTGTAAAATAATTAACAGAATTTGGAGGGGTGCTGGTCATATGGATGTGGCTACCCAAGGTGCCTCAGGGGGGATTGTTACTCTTTGGAACTCTCTGGAATGGACTGCAATAGAACATATAGCATGGAGGGGTGTTCTCACATCTCATTTTAGGAATAATTTCACAGTTGAACATGTTTTAATCACAAATTTTTATGGGGCTCAAAACCTTTATGGCCAAAGGCTTCAATGGAAATTTGTGCATAACATGAGGACCTCAAGGGAAGATTTAGACTGGATTATTGCTGGGGATTTTAATGCTAAATTATCTTCTAGAGATCAAGAAGGAGGAACCCCAATTTTGGACCCAGGGGATCGACTTCTGATTGCCCAAGTCCAGGCTTTTCACCTAGTGGATATTAAAGGCCCTGGATCCAACTTTACTTGGACTAACAAGAGGAGGGAGCCACATAGCAGGAAGGTAAAGCTAGACCATTTTCTGGTTTCAGAGGAGGCATTCATAAAATGGAATACAAAATTCTAGATTTTGGAGGGCCCGATTTTAGATCACTTTCCCATTTTGTTGGAGGGAGGGATTACGACAGGGTAGCATCACAAACCCTTTAAATTTGAGAATTTTTGGTTACAAAAAGAGGATCTTCGAAAGAAAATTCCACAATGGTGGGAGGAAGGTCATCTACCTTTTGGGACAACAATGTTTAGATTTCACAAACAACTTCATTATGTCAAAGCTCAACTGAAACAATGGAGGCAAGCTAACAAGACAGACTTCCAGATCCAAAGAGCTCCTTTGGTGGCCAGATGGGATGAGGTTCAAAAACACTTTAGGGAAGGAACAATTACAGAGCAGCTCAAAGCCGAGGATGATGCCTTGCATAAAGTGGTTGAGGACATTGATAACCAAGAGGAGACCTACTGGAAACAGAGAGCAAGAACCACTTGGTTATTGGAAGGTGATAGAAATACCAAATTTTTCCATCGGTCAGTTTGTGCTAGGAGACAGATGAATAACATGGAAACTCTTCAAGATGAGAATGGACATTCCTTTGATACTCTTCCTGGTATGCATTCCCATTCAATGGATTATTTTTCTAAACTTTTTAAGGAAAGTATGGAGCAAGATGTAGAGGCTCAAAATGAAGTTATTGATGTCATACCCTCTGTTATCTCTAAAGAAGAAAATCATGCCCTTCTTAAACCCATTGGTAGAGAAGAACTAAAGAATGTGGTCTTTGGAATGAGTACCGGTGAAACTCCAGGACCAGATGGCTTTCCAATTGATTTTTTTTAGGCCTTTTGGGATACTTTGGATGAGGATGTTTTGGTTGTCGTAGAGGAGTCCAGAGGTAATAAAAGAATGCTTAAGGCATTAAATCATACCTTCATCACTATTATTCCAAAAGGGGAGGAGGGGGTTCATATTTCAGATTATAGACCTATTGCCTTATGTAATGTGATTTATAAAATAATCACAAAGGTAATGGCTAAACGGCTAAAACCCCTTTTACATAAAATTATCTCCTCAGAGCAAGGGGGTTTTGTAGAGGGTAGGCAGATCTTGGATGGGGTGGTTCTTGCTCAGGAGGCAATCCATACAATGCAAAAATCTGGTAATAAAGGAATGTTCATTAAATTAGATATGTCAAAGGCTTATGATAGGGTGGAGTGGAGTTTCTTGTCAAAGATGATGGCAGCCTTTGGTTTTTCTCAGGACTGGATAGATTGGGTCATGAGTTGTGTATCTACGCCGTATTATTCAGTGTTAATCAAGGGTCTTCCCTCGCAACCTTTTGGAGCCTCTCGAGGTCTTCATCAAGGGGATCCTTGCTCTCCCTATCTTTTCCTCATTTTGGCTTAAGGATTAGGTAGAATTTTCTTGAGGAGAAGACATCAAGGTTTGCTAACAGGTATCAAGGTGGGTGAGGAATTTTTGACTCACTTACAGTTTGTGGATGATACAGGATTGGTTGGAGTGGCCAGATTCAGGGAATCAAGAGTGATCAGAGATACTCTTAATGTCTACCTTAGGGCTTCAAACCAAGTCATCAATGATAAAAAATCCAAAGTGGTCTTTCTCAATCTTGATCAAAGGCTCCAGGACAAAGTTCTAGAGATCTTGGGATTCATAAGGACTTCTCTTCCATTGGTTTACTTAGGGGTTCATTTGCATTTCAAAAAACTAAAAATGGATATATGGTGAAAGCACGAGATTCCGGTCAAAGGAAACACCAAGTGCGATTGCATTCAAAATTAAGTACGCTTAAGTCCTAGAAATGTAAATTGCATGAAACGGAAAAGAAACACATTGGAAGAGACACAAGCGAATAGAGAAAACACAACCCTTTCATTAATATCCCTTGATCTCTGTTACAATGATGTCTCCTCCCTTTTCAGGGGCTAGGAGCGCAAATAGAGTTTGATTACAATCACTGAATGATTCCTCTTTTCGCGTGCCCACGATTGCAATGGACGGGCCAAGATGATGCCGTCGCTGATGTCGATGAGTTATTCGCCTCTGCTACTTCTCTTGTGAACAAAGAAATGACCAAGACGTCAGTAGCACCTTCTGCAAATGAAAAGCGTTTTCTCTCTAAGACTAACGAAATATGCATGTAAATATTTGCCTGAAATAGTGAATACAGTGAATCCAAATTGCTTCAAAACTCGACAGAAGGTAAGAAAAGTTACCAGAAGGCCACTGCCACTGAGGCAGCTGGCCAATCCACCCTCAACCGGAATTCGTCCCTGGGCAGGACGAATTCGATCGTAATTCGTCCCTGGGTGGGACGAATTCTTCTGTGTTGAAGAAACCGACCTGTCGCTGCTCCAATGTCGGATCCCGAGACCTGCAAAATGCCTACAAACAGGGGGGTTATGTAATTGGGGCCATTTTGGGACGACCCAGATGGTCGGATTTTCCCAATTTGGCCTCCACCCTCAAGAATTTGACCTTGACACCTGCAAGTTAGCGAAACGACAAAGCAATACAAAACATCCTAGAATCTGACCAAAAGTTACAAAATTGCAATTATGGACTAATCAGACCTAGTAACACAGAATGCAATCTAAAAAATAATCTAAAATGCTCAAAAACTAAAATTAGGACTTGGGAGGTGCGGGGGTGCCCAAGTGGGCCTCCCACCGTTGGCCCTCGATTTTGGAGCCAATCCACCGGGGATGGGCCCAAAACCTTTTAGGATTGGGGGTCGACGAATTGGTAGGTTCGGGTGTCCATGCGTTGGATTTGGGTAAGGTTCGAGCTTCCAAAGGCCACCCAACAACCTCCCTTGCAAAAGAGATTGGTGGATGTGGGAAGGTGAACCAAGA
The DNA here is from genome assembly GCA_028583015.1 of Wollemia nobilis. Lineage (NCBI taxonomy): Eukaryota > Viridiplantae > Streptophyta > Pinopsida > Araucariales > Araucariaceae > Wollemia > Wollemia nobilis. The sequence goes on from JAQPPZ010016984.1 coordinate 4,270,620, forward strand.
GGGATGCAAGTGGGTCTTCAATTCGGTAGCAGTTCGTTGCTTGAAAACTCCTTCAACCTGTATATTTTGGGTGAGAAAAGTCCCACCTTTTATAGACCCAAGGGGTATCTTTTTGGAGGGAAGCACAAATGCCATGTGTTGGCCATAGGCGCCATGTGGCAGTCTTGTATTCCCATGAGGGAGGGGAGTCCTCCATTGACTTGAACTTTGATAAATGTTTTTTGTAACAGTCCTCTAACGGCCCCTTTGTCCACTTACACATGCGTGCAAGGCAGGAGCCCTTAACTGACTGTTTTGGGCTGCCACTTGGCACCATTTGCCTTTTTGCCCATTAAGCTTGGAATTCGTCCCACCTAGGGACGGATTTAGAATTCGTCCTGGGGTGGGACGGATTCTATTTTGAATTCGTCCCGGGGTGAGACGAGTACTGGGCAAAGTTTCCAAGTGTGCCAAATTGCTTCTTGACCTTACAAAATTGCTATGAAAGTGGTTAAGACCACCGTTTAACCTCTCGAGGGCTGCCCTGGGGGCTGTGTTTTTCAAAGTGATCAGTGTTTGCAGTCACATAATCGGATTGGTGCTGTTTTGGTGTCTACAGATGCCCCTTTTTGGGAAGCGTTACGGGTGACGCAGTGTTGAGCAAAAATAGATAACCAAAGCACTAATGATTAGGGTTTCTTAGTAACCTAACCAACTTTTGATGCCCCAAGTATGGAAAGGGCATGCATTCTTGAATCCTTGCTTTTGACGAGCTAAGGAATTTGATTTCAAGTATTAACCTGTTTTGGTGAGGTGTGACTTGAACTTGGACATTGATCAATCATGAACAAGTGAAGGGCGTTTTTATCCTCAGGGGGAACCTTGTGTTCATGATTCACGAAATGCCAAGTGTTTGATTGATTTGATTGTTGCTTGTTTATTGCCCCAAGTAGGAGCGTGATTGTCTTTGTCAATGATTCTTTGAATGCATGTCGTTTTCCTTAATTGGGTGTGTGATTGTTGGTTGGTGACTAAGTGTGACTACCCCCTCAAGCGACGAATCGATGAGGGAATGACCTTCATGAGAGAAGCGACGAGTCGCTTGACCCAAGATGACTTGTGCAGGTGTGCCTTAAAGGGTTTACCGTTTAGCGTGTGCAATTTTTCCAACATATGGACCTATTTTTGGTGGGTGTTAACCCTTTTGGTGATGTCATAATGAGGTGAAATCATCGAAAACCTATTTCCCGTGGAGCGGTCCGGCTATGATAGCCTTCTTGGGGAACTAGGAGAGCGATAATTTGGACCTCGACATCGATTTTATTTGCCTAGAGGTTAAGTGCATGAGCACTTATGCTCGGCAATGTTTTTGCTATGTTTTTTTTTTTTTTTTGAATTTTGTACTGTTTTTGTTGTTTTTGTGACACCATTTGGTGATTGAATTGTCGGCAATTTGTCCTCCCGTGGAGCGGTCCAGCTATGGTAGCCTTCTTCGAGAGTAGGATAGTGACAATGCAAACCTCGACATCAATTTTGCTATGCCAAGAGGTTAAGTGCAAGAGCACTTGTGTCTGGCAATGTTTATTGTTTGTTTTGTGTTGCAATTTTTGTTTTTTTTGTTGTTTTTTGACACCATTTTGGGATTAAATTGTCAAAATCTATCTTCCCGTGGAGTGGTCCGGCTATGGTGGCCTTCTTAGGGAGTAGGATAGTGATAATTTGTGACCCCGATGTCGATTTTGTATGCCCATGTTGTCAGTTGCATTTGCAATCCTGTCAGGCAATTTTATTTCCTGTTTTTAGTGCATTTTTAGTCATTTTTCTTGATTTTTTTTGTGCTGGCCTGAATTTGTCCCTGGGTGGGACGAATTCCAGCTGGATAATTCGTCCCTGGGTGGGACGAGCACTGATCAGAGTGCTCATCCCATTCAAGGATGAATTCCAGTGCAAAGGGCCTATTTAAGGGCAAAAACTTGATTTTGGGCTCATTTGTGTCATTTTTTCTTGCGATTTTGGAGCTCTGGGAGGAGGAGGTAATTCTGCGAAGCGAAGCGCTGCTGGAATTCTCTCTGCCATCATGAGTGCACAAACTGGTTCGAGCGGCGGAGCCGAGGCGAGACCTGTAAGTGACCCTAGGGTTTATTTAGCTTTAATTTAATGCATTGTTTTTGTGTTACGCTTTTCAAAACTTTAAGATTTTTTGTGATGTTTTTGTTTAACAACTAAGGTTAGAAACCCTAGAACTAAAAATTTGATCTTTTTTATTTATTTATTTATTTTTTTGTTTGCTTGCAGGTTGTTAGGAGCCGATACCATGTACCCGCTACCTTTACTGAGGCACGGTTGGCCTTGACCGATGATGACTGAGAATGGCTTGATGCCCTTGGGCTCAAGCAGGTGGCTCGACTGGAGCCTGTGGTTTCGGATCAGGCCTATCTAACGGCCCTGATCAAGCTTTGGGATCCGTAGACCAATACTTTCCATCTCCCGACAGGGGAGATGACTGTGACTCTTGAGGACGTCTATCGGTTGCTTCGGATTCCGATAGATGGTCTGCCTATTAGGACATCTCTGTTTGATCAGCGGACTACTATACTTACGAGATGTTTTGGGCATGGTGGGGAGCTGGGTGTAGCAGACCCAGTGGAGACAGTCGAGGCGGATTGCTAGGCTGGCGGGATTTTGGTTGGCTGGTGGAAGGAGAGGGGGGTTTAGGAGTGAGGCACGCATTCTTGATGGGCCTCATTTCTAACATTCTTCTCCCTGATTCGTCAGGCACGAGGTTCCCGTGGAACCTACTGGATTTGGTGTGGCAGTTGGCAGAGTGCCCGATAGAGGCATCGTTGATCCTGAGATGGGGATAGACTTTGTTGGCGTAGCTTTACGGGGAGCTGTACGGGGTCCGCTATCGACAGGGAAAGGGTGTCAGTTGCAGCTTTCTATTGCAGTGCTGGGGTTGGTAGCACATAGCTGTTGAGAGGCCTACCGGGTTACCGTGGATGACTCGGGCGGCGATGGAGGATGAGGAGATTGGTTATGCAGCTTTGTGGCGATGGTCTACGGAGCAGGGGCAGAGTCGACGATGGGCAGGTGCCGTTGAGCACTACATTGATGCCTTTTCTCGGCTCACTCTAGGGGAGGTGTTTTGGCATCCCTATCGGGACCTGTCCAACCTGGCCTAAGGCTGTAGAGTGGCTCCGACGGGTACGAAGGGAGCGATGGTTGACTGGGCAACACGGGACGGAGCATGAGTTCTTTCCATACCACCGAGTTACACGACAGTTTGGGGTGCGCCAGGGGTTGCCTGGTGAGCCCGTTGGCTATCGCCGTCGGGGAGATGAGAGGGATTTGGAGCCACCTATCCTTGTGCCATTGGGTGAGGAATCGGATGCGGTGATTGAGGTGTTGGATGTGGATGATGTTGGTACTACCACTGAGTATGACTCGTGGTGGGTATTGCGGCGCTGAAGAAGAGAGGGTCCACTGGGAGGCGTGGAGGCGATAGTGGAGGATGTTGAGGCGGCAGGGGGTGATTGGGGAGGGCCGTTGGATGATGCAGACATGGTGGATGCGGGAGATGAGGATGTGGACTTGGGTGTTCCGGAGCAGCCGGACATGCAGGATGTGGAGGAGCATTTGGAGCCTGAGCAGGCTACTGTCTCCGCCAGTCCTATGCGTCCGACAGATACAGAGGTGGTGGGGTCGGATGTAAGCGATGAGGTTGCACGACTTACAGAGCTTCTGCGGATGCGGGATCTAGAGAGGGATCTTCTGCGGGCTCAGTTGGTAGAGCGGGATAGAGTTTTGGTGCAGCGCGATGATGCATTGTCTATCTATCATCGGCGGGAGGCAGAGTGGTGTCTGTACCGGATAGACTTGGAGATCTTCTCGACGAACAAGGGATAGTCTGACTGAGCAGTCAGCATCATCTCGCCATAGGCGGTTAGATGAGGGGGTGGTAGTAGGCATGATGCGGGGGCTAGCAGTAGCCGCCCTGCAGGGTCCCGTAGGACCCACACCACGGGGGGTAGTTCCCGTCGCACCGATCCTGCGTGATCATGGTGGCCGACGCCTTAGGTTGGGTTTTGGATATGATTGCGGGGTCTGAGGACCGGTTCTGTAGCCTACGGGCATCTTTTTGATGATAGATATATATATACCGGTTTTATTTTTGGATTTGTACATGTGATGATGTGATTGATTTTTGTTATGCATGTTTATTTATTTTGATGAATGCAAATGTTTTAGATGTCTATGTGATATGCAAATTGAAATGGATGAATGATATTTGTGGTGATTGCACTGTAGGCTGTTTAATAAGCTCTTTATTTATCTGGTTTTTTTTCTATTTTTGTATTTTCTGATGGTATCATAAGGATGATAAGTAGCACAGATGGTTTTGGAATGAATGTCATATTTTCTGAGATTCAGACAATTTTAGCTCATTATTCATGACTGTACGTTATCTTACAAGACTTTTGAACAAGGTATGAATCGGACCTATTTTTGACCGAGTTATTTAACATCCCTGTGTGTGCAATTGAGTTCATTTAGTGGTATTTGTTAGGATACCGCCAGTTCCAAGTGGGCTTTCAACCGAACCTGTACTAAGGATCACCTAATTAGCTCCACGAATTCCTTTGTTGTATGTACTAAGATTAATCTACGTTGTAATCCAGGATGCCATAAGCTAGCTCATCCACATGCAAACATTGATCTGTACGCAAGTTAATGTGACAGATATATCGTCATGCGAGAGGTTTACTTCTATTACCGATAGGCTATCAACCAAATTGGTACAAAATCTTGCCTTATGACCTACAGAATGCTGAGAGTTCCAGGGATTCAAGGTCAACTCCCTTATTTTTTTCAATTGTATTGGGATACTTGCTCTCTTGTAGTGATAAGATCACTGTTTATTTTTTATTTTTTATTTTTTATTTTTATTTTTATTTTTTTATTTTTTTGAGCAAGGGATTGGGGATTTGGGGTGATGAAAATCACTGTTGCTTTGTGCATTTTGATGTGTGCACTATAGTTTGTCAAATTTTTGAGTTTTGACATTTTGCAAATTTTTTGTGTTTTGCAACTTTTGAGAACTTTAGGGATTCTTAGGGAATTGGGTAGGGAGGATGCTTGTCCTTTTGCCAACTCTCAGCATTCTAGGGGTCATTCGCACAGGGGGATGAGCAAGATAACCGTTTCGCTTGTGGTGACCTAGATTATTTTGCAGGTTTCGTCTTTCGTTCACACAATTCAGGAATTTTTTTTATGTGTTTTAATTTGTGTTGGGATGTTACGTAACAAGGTGTATTTCAAGTATGACTCTACCTTCATAAAATCTGTTCGACTTGATACACTACATGGCTAAAGAGGAAAATGATGACTGAATTACTAAAACTCTTGGTACATTCCCAGACCATTGACTGTAGTGTGGTAAAGATTATGCTTGGTGTTTTTGTTGTTTTTTGATGAATTCGAGTATGCCTAAAATTGAGATGCAAATCTATTTTGTTTTTGATGATTTTTGTTGTTTTGTTTTTGTTTAATTTTTTTGATGATTTTTTTTTTTTTTGACCAAACGATTGTGATAATCGTTGGATCTTTTTGGGTTGACCAAGAGATTGCGATAATCCTTGGAGCTTTTAGGTTGACCAATAGATTGCGATAATCCTTGGAGCTTTTTGGGTTGACCAAGAGATTGCGATAATCCTTGGAGCTTTTTGGGTTGACCAAGAGATTGCGATAATCCTTGGAGCTTTTTGGTGACCAAGAGATTGCGATAATCCTTGGAGCTTTTTAGGTGACCAAGAGATTGCGATAATCCTTGGAGCTTTTTGGGTTGACCAAGAATTTGTGATAATCCTTGGAGCTTTTTGGGTTGACCAAGAGATTGCGATAATCCTTGGAGCTTTTTGGGTTGACCAAGAATTTGTGATAATCCTTGGAGCTTTTTGGGTGACCAAGAGATTGCGATAATCCTTGGAGCTTTTTGTTTGTTTGTTGTTTTTTTTTTTTTTTTTTTGGTACATGGCTTTCTTAGATATGAAATGGTCGCAAATGACTGATATTCAAGGGTTCTATTTCCTTGATACCGTCAAGCGAAGCTAGCCTATACGTTCCTGGTCCTATTTTGCTATCAATGACATAAGGACCTAGCCAATTTGCCGTGAATTTGTCTCTCATATGGGACGGAAAATTAGAGTTTTGTTGGTTTTCCTTCAGAACCAAATCACCAACCCGAAAGTCTCTTAGGTGAACTTTCATGTTGTAAGCTCTCTTAAGCCGCTCTTGATAGATACGTAAGTGCTCGAGAGCATTAACGCGTCTTTCGTCAAGCAACGTAAGTTGGTCTAATCGGGCCTGCCATGCAGTGTCATCATCGATGAATTCCTGCATTGATATGCGGAGGGAAGGAATTTCCAACTCGAGGGGCATTACTGCCTCTGAGCCATACACTAGTGAAAACGGAGTTGCCCCAGTGGGCGTCCGAATGCTAGTGCAATAAGCCCAAAGGGCAAGTGGGATTTGTGTGTGCCAATCCTTATGACTATCTGCGACGGTCTTTTTAAGGATGGCGACTAGCGTTTTGTTTGATGCCTCTACTTGCCCATTTTCTTGCGGATAATAGGGTGTTGAAAAGCTGTGCTGAATTTTGTACTTTGTGGTTAAAGCACGCACGTATTTGTTCTTGAATGATGGCCCATTATCCGAGATTATTTTGGATGGAATACCAAAACGACATATGATGTAATGCAAAATGAACTCCGCAATGTGGGGTCCTATCATAGAGGTTAACGAAATTGCTTCCACCCATTTGGTAAAATATTCTGTGGCCGTTATGATAAACGTGTGACGGCCTGACGATGCAGGGGAGATCTTTTCGATTAGATCGAGGCCCCACTGCAAAAATGGCCAAGCAGATTGGACTATCTGTAGGGTCTGGGAAGGTGCGTGCATTAAATTGGCATGATATTGACATTTTACGCACTTCTTGACATACGTGCAGCAATATCGCTCTAAAGATGGCCAATAATAGCCCATGCGAAGAATGCGCTTTGCAATGGCCATACCACTGAAGTGGCAGCCACATGTACCGTCATGCGCTTGGGTGACTGCCCAAGTGGACTCTTGCTGGTCCAAGCAACGAAGAAGAATTCCGTCGTAGCTGCGACGATACAAAATGTCTCCCATCAAGACATATTTTGTCGCTTTCTATTTGAATGTTCGTTTTGCGGCTTGCGTCAATCCAAAGGTTAGATTACCTAACTTGAGGTAGTCTCTTATGGGTAGATACCAGTCTTGTTGATCGGATACCTCGACAGTTTGAACAGCCAATCCCTTCTGGAGTTCTTCCCTAACAAATGCTGATTGGGAGAGAACTTGTAAAAATAGCGTTGTGTTGCTATTAATGGGAGTGGGGGAGAATAAAGACCCCAGCTTGGCATGTATCGGATAGTCTCGGATTCGAAAGAACTTATCCGAAGATGGTTCGATCTCGGATCATGTGGATTCCTCGGCGTCAAGTCTGAGCTTGCGCGCTCCATCGCGGGTTGCGATAAGGTTTTGACTTGAATGGTTGTTATATCACCGGAAAGGTCTTGCGGGATTAGTGACCCTAAGGAGGCCATTGTGTCCGCAAAATGATTCGATGATCGAGGGAGTGCCTCGATGTCATACCACTCAAGTTTTGCCAGGAATTTATCCATGAGGGCTTTATAGGCCTTCGAACTGGGCATTTGCATTGATATACCCCTTTGACTTGATTGACGATTAACAGCGAATCACCAAAGATGTTCAATATTTTGATGTTCATGGCGATTGATGTCTGAAGACCTAGGAGCAAGGCTTCATATTCTGCATTGTTTTCGATGCACTGGAAGTTTAATTTAAATGACAGGGGCATTGGAGCGCCCTGCGGTGTGAAGAATACAATTCCTGCGCCACCACCTTGCTCGCATTTAGAACCATCGAAAAATAAGGTTATGTCGGCCTAAGACTCAGGCTCTTCAGAATCTAGCAATTCTGAGACATGGAAGACCTCATCATCGGGTAGTTCTATGACTAGAGGCTGATTGTCTTCAAGAGGAGCCTCTGCTAGTTGATCGGCTATGACTTGTCCTTTTATAGATTTTTTCCCAATAAACTCAATGTCAAATTCCGTCAACAACATGATCCATTTCGCCATGTGGCTACTATGATAAGTACGACTCATCATGTATCGCAATGGATTCTCATTAGACACAACATACATCGTGTTGCTCAACATGTAATGGCGTAGCCTCTTGGTAGCAAACACCACTGCCAAGCAGAGTTTTTCAACGTATGCATAGTTAAGTTCGTAACTTACCAGGGTGCGGCTAAGATAGTAAGTAGCCTGTTCTTTGTGAAGTTCATTCTTCTGGGCTAGCATTGTGCCCAGTGCCACCTCAGTAGCTGAGATGTATAAGTAGAATGGCACACCTGGTCTAGGCGGTGCCAATACTGGCGACGAAGCCAAGTATTGTTTGATTTCGTCAAAGGCTAACTGGCACTCATCATCCCAATGAAATGTGACCCCCTTGTGCAATAGTTTGTTCATTGGTCGGCATTTGTCAGATAATTGCGCTATGAAGCGTTTAATCGACGCGACCTTTCCTTGTAGACTTCTGAGCTGCTTGATAGTGGTTGGGGGAGACATTTCAAGGATTGCCTTGACTTTGTTTGGGTCCACTTCGATGCCTCTCTTGGAGACTATAAAACCCAAGAGTTTTCCAGATGTGACATCGAACACGCACTTCTTGGGATTCAGTCTGACCTTATGCTCTATGAGGTGATCGAGAATCTTGCTTAAGTCACCGAGATGATCTGAGCGCAATTTAGACTTGGCTAACAAATCATCCATGTAATCTTCCAAATTTTTGTGCATGTAATCATGGAAGATATAAGTCATAGCATGTTGGTATGTAGCGCCAGCGTTTTTAAGGCCAAAAGGCATGACCTTATAACAAAATGTCCCCCAAGGCGTTGTGAATGCCGTTTTGAGTTGGTCTTCAGGATTGATACGAATTTGATTGTATCCTGAGAAACCGTCCATTAGGGAGAGCATTTCGTGACCTGCTGTAGCGTCTACCAATGCGTCGATGCTTGGCAAGGGGAAATCATCCTTAGGACTCACTTTGTTTAGGTCTCAAAATTCGGTGCATATGCGAATACTCCCACCGTGATCGCCACTGAAAGCACGAGATTCCGGTCAAAGGAAACACCAAGTGCGATTGCATTCAAAATTAAGTACGCTTAAGTCCTAGAAATGTAAATTGCATGAAACAAAAAAGACACACATTGGAAGAGACACAGTCAAATAGAGAAAACACAGCCCTTTCATTAATATCCCTTGATCTCTGTTACAATGATGTCTCCTCCCTTTTCAGGGGCTAGGAGCGCAAATAGAGTTTGATTACAATCACTGAATGATTCCTCTTTCTGCGTGCCCACAATTGCAATTGGCAGGCCAAGATGATGCCGCAACTGATGTCGATGAGTTCTTCGCCTCTGTTGCTTCTCCTACGAACAAAGAAATGACCAAGACGTCAGTAGCACCTGCTGCAAATGAAAAGCGTTTTCTCTCTAAGACTAACGAAATATGCATGTAAATATTTGCCTGAAACAGTGAATACGGTGAATCCAAATTGCTTCAAAACTCGACGGAAGGTAAGAAAAGTTACCGGAAGGCCATCGCCATTGAGGCAGCTGGCCAATCCACCCTCAACTGGAATTCATCCCTGGGCAGGATGAATTCTGACTGTAATTCGTCCCTGGGTGGGACGAATTCTTTTGTGTTGAAGAAACCGACCTGCTGCTGCTCCAATGTCGGATCCCGAGACCTGCAAAATGCCTGCAAATAGGGGGGTTATGTAATTGGGGCCATTTTGGGACGACCCAGATGGTCGGATTTTCCCAATTTGGCCTCCACCCTCGGGAATTTGACCTTGACACCTGCAAGTTAGCGAAACGACAAAGCAATACAAAACATCCTAGAATCTGACCAAAAGTTACAAAATTGCAATTATGGACTAATCAGACCTAGTAACACAGAATTAAATCTAAAAAATAATCTAAAATGCTCAAAAACTAAAATTAGGACTTGGGAGGTGCGGGGGTGCCCAAGTGGGCCTCCCACCGTTGGCCCTCGATTTTGGAGCCAATCCACCGGGGATGGGCCCAAAACCTTTTAGGATTGGGGGGTCAATGAATTGGTAGGTTCAGGAGTCCATGCGTCGGATTTGGGTAAGGTTCGAGCTTCCAAAGGCCACCCAACAACCTCCCTTACAAAAGAGATTGGTGGATGTGGGAAGGTGAACCAAGAGGGATGCAAGTGGGTCTTCAATTCGGCAGCACTTCGTTGCTTGAAAACTCCTTCAACTTGTATATTTTGGGTGAGAAAAGTCCCACCTTTTATAGACCCAAGGGGTCTCTTTGGGAGGGAAGCACAAATGCCATGTGTTGGCCATAGGCGCCATGTGGCGGTCTTGTCTTCCCATGAGGGAGGGGAGTCCTCCATTGACTTGAACTTTGATAAATGCCTTTTGTAACGAGTCCTCTAACGGCCCCTCTGTCCACTTACACATGCGTGCAATGCAGGAGCCCTTAAATGACTGTTCTGGGCTGCCACTTGGCACCATTTGCCTTTTTTCCCGTTAAGCTTGGAATTCGTCCCACCCAGGGACAAATTTAGAATTCATCCTGGGGTGGGACAGATTCTATTTTGAATTCGTCCCGGGGTGAGACGAGTACTGGGCAAAGTTTCCAAGTGTGCCAAATTGCTTCTTGACCTTACAAAATTGCTATGAAAGTGGTTAAGACCACTGTTTAACCTCTGAGGGCTGCCCTGGGGGCTGTGTTTGTCAAAGCGATCAGTGTTTGTAGTCACATAATCGGATTGGTGCTATTTTTGTGTCTACATATGGAAGGATCTTTTGGATGGTATCAAAGATAGAATGAATCATTGGTCTCACAAATGGTTAAGCTATGGGGGTAGATTAAATTTTTTATAGTCAGTCATTCAGGCCATGCCAATTTACAAATTCTCTATCCTGGCTGCCCCACATAAGATATGGAAAGAGCTGGACAATATGGCTAGAAGATTTTTATGGGAAGGAGTAAAAGGAGAGAGGAAATGGGCCTTAGTTGGTTGGGATAAAGTTACCCACCCCAAGGTAAAAGGAGGGCTGGGACTGAGAAGATCCAATTTCAATAATAAAGCTTTGGTTGGAAAGTCAGATCTTGGAGGTGGATTTCCCAACCAACCTCTTTATTCAATAGAATCCTAACTAGTAAATATTTGGGTCATGTTAACCCCAATGAGGTGGGCCGTTTCCCTTTGGATGGCCTTGGATCCCTAGTGTGGCAGGCTCTCAAGATAGGATCTCAGGTGGTTAAAGATCGATTGTTTTGGAAAGTGGGGAGAGGGGAGAAGGCTCATTTCTGGATAGACTCTTGGGATCAGTACCCACCCATCATTGTTGAATTTCTTGAATTGCAACCAATAAAAACTACCATAGAAACCAAAGGATGGGTTCACATTGATAGTTATTTCATCACTAGTCAGCTGGGGGAGTATAAGTTTAAGAAGTTTAAGAAGTTGGAGGAGTGGCCAATTTCAATCCCTTCGGAGTTGGCACCCATCATGACTAAAATATTGTCAAAAATATTTCTCATAGGTAGAGATGAGGAGGATGAATTAGCTTGGGGCTATGGGAGGCTTGGTGTCTATACAGTGAAGGACGGATATGACAAGATCCTCCCAGAGCCTCCCCCCCATTCATTCCTAATTGAGGATTGGAGAAATATTTGGCACTCCAAGGGCTAGCCAAAAGTAAACTTTTTTGCCTAGCAGTTTATGCACAACGAAATTCTCTCTTTTGATAATCTCAGATGTAGAGGAATCATCGGTCCATATCAATGTGTTTTATGCTACAAGAATGAGAAAATAGCTGATCACCTGATGTTTGAGTGCCCTTTCATGCATCAGATTTGGAAGCGTTGGCTTTCTTGCTAAAAAAATTAAGTTAATGGTGACTTGAATCGGACTAATATCTGGAAAACATGCAAGAGTGGTAGATTTAAATCTAAAGCTCTTCGATTTGGTTGGGAGCTTGGACTAAACTTCATTTGGTGGCAAGTGTGGTTGGAGAGAAATGCGAGAATTTTTAGAGAAATTTTTTCCTCGTTAGATGTAGTTTGGCAGATCATCTGGAGCAAAGTTACAGAAACTGTTGCTGTCTATGCTATAGAGGAAACTCAAGTTGTTACTGGGCCAATGGAAGAGGGAGTTGAAGAGCAAGAGGTACAGGATAGAGCTAGTTGAAAACCACCACCAAAAGGCTGGATTAAAATTAATACTGATGGAGCTACAAAGGGCAATCCGGGTAGTTTCAGAATTGGAGTGGTTTGCCAGAGTCATGATGGATTAGTGCTATATTAGGAACTGCAATGCTTGGGAAGAGCCATAAACAATGAAGCAAAAGCCATAGCTATTAAATCCGCTTCTATTTGGGCAGTGAAATAGGGCCACAGGAGGATCATTATTGAATCAGACTCTTAAATAATGGTTGGAGCTCTTGATTGCATGAGAAACATTGCTTTGAAAGCATGGAGGTTGAGGATTCTTGTCACTCAAATTAAAGAATTATGGAAGGAATTAGATGATGTGATTCCAATTTATGTGAGTCAAGATTTAAATAATGCAGTCGACTTCCTGGCTAAGATGGGTGTTGAGGAGGCAGGGGTTCAGATTCATAGTGACATGGCTATTGAGGATGAGGTGATCAGGCAGGGTCTAGAAAGGTCCTTGAACAAATGATCAAAGAAAAAGAAAAGGGAGGGAAGTTGTCATGATATCACGATATATTGCGCTGTCGCGGTCTCTGGAGGAAGGTTATCGCGATATCACGACATGTTGCGTCGTCGCGGTCTCTTGAGAAAAGTTGTCACGATATCACGACATGTTGCGCCGTTGCAGTCGCTAGAGGAAAGTTGTCATGATATCATGACATGTTGCGTCGTCGCGGCCGTAGGAGGAAAGTTGTCACGATATCACGACATGTTGTAGCATCGCGACCACTGGAGGAAAGTTGTCACAATTTTGTGATGTGTTGCACCGTCGCGGTCGCTGGAGAAAAGTTGTCACGATATCACGACATGTTGCACCATCGCGGTCGCTGGTGGAAAGTTGTCACGATATCACGACATGTTTAATCGTTGGAAAGTTGTTGCGATTTCATGACATGTTGCACTGTCACGGTCACTAGTGGAAAGTTGTCGCGATATCGCGACATGTTGCGCCATCGCGGTTGCTGCAGGAAAGTTGTCGCGATATCGTGACATGTTGCATCGTCGCGGTCGCTAGAGGAAAGTTGTCACGATTTCATGACATGTTGCGCCATCACGGTCGCTGGAGGAAAGTTGTCACGATATCGCGACATGTTGCATTGTCACGGCCGCTGGAGGAAAGTTGTCGCGATATCACGACATGTTGCATCATCACGGTCGCTGGAGGAAAGTTGTCACGATTTCATAACATGTTGCGCCATTGTGGTCGTTGGTGGAAAGTTGTCGCGATATCATGACATGTTGTGCCGTCGTGGTCGTTGGAGAAAAGTTATCGCGATATCGCGACATGTTGTTTTTTTGCGACCATCGAAGAAAAGGTGTCATGATATCGTGACATGTTGCTTTTTCATGGCCAAGAGAGAAAATGTGTCGCGATATCGTGACATGTTGCTTTTTCGCAACCAAAGGAGAAAAGGTGTCATGATATCGCGACATGTCACGTTTTCGGGACAAGTTGCATCATCTGTCAATGCCGATCCCCTGCTAGCTAGTTATCGATTTAGGAGATTTGGCTCCATTGCAAGTCTTCTTATTATATTCTAAGCTTGTGTTCTCTTTGAATTCAGCTAGGAAGAGTCTCTTCCCATATTGTAATTGATCTTTGTTTTAATACAAGTTTTTTCAAAATTTTCAAAAAAAAAAAAAAAAATTTATAAATTCAAAATGACTTCAGAGTGAGATCAAAATTATTTCAGATGAACGATTGAAGCTCATTCTTCACACCCATGTATTTATTTATGATTTTTTTTATTATTATTTTTTAGTTGTCAAAGTTTAAAAAAATTTACAAAAGGAAGAGTTAGAGAAATTATAATAAAATTATGAAAAATGGACTAGAAAGCCAGAAATATTTAAACACACTACAATGATTATGATTTTGCTCTATGTTGTTGTAGCTCTTTTCAAGAGATTTCCAAAAATATGCACTAATTTTCAATTCGAGCAACCAGCAAGGAGTTATGACCCTAGGAAGTTTTGCCCCCAAAATTCAAAATGATGGCCAATGGAATGTCGTATGAACTACCCCCATTTAATAAAATTGTAATTTTCATAAAGGAAAGTTTATTTATTGTCTATGAATTCAAATACAAAGCCTAAAAATCGATTTACCTTCAAAATAGGAAAAAATGTGAAATTCAAAAATTATAAAAATCCTTATAAAACAACTTTAATTTTTTTTTATAAATTTAAAACGACTTTAGAATGAGATAAAAATTATTTCAGATGAAATATTGAAGCTCATTCTTCACACCCATGCATTTATTATAATTTTTTTATTTTTATTTTTATTTTAATCACCGAAGTTAAAAAAATTTGTAAAAGAAGGTTAGAAAATAAAAATAAAATTCTAAAAATTGGACCAAAAAGTTGAAAATATTAAAACACACTACAGTCAATATGATGCTGCCCTACGTTGTTGTAGCTCTTTTCGAGAGCTTTCTAAAAATATGAACTAATAGTCAATCCAAGCAACGAGCTCTTTTTAAGAGTTATAACCCATGGAAGTTTTACCTCCAAAATTCAAAATGATGGCCAATGGAATGTTGTGTGAACTATCCCCCTTTAATGAAATTGTAATTTTCATTAAGGGAAGTTATTTATTGTTTGTGAATGCAAATGCAAAGCCTAAAAATCGATTTACCTTCAAAATATGAAAAAATGTGAAATTCCAAAATTATAAAAATCCTTATAATCCTTATAAAATAACTTTAAATAATTTTTATAAATTTGAAATGATTTCAGAATGAGATTAAAATTGTTTCGAATGAAATATTGAAGTTCATTCTTCACACCCATGCATTTACTTATGAAATTTTAATATTTATTTTTATTTTTATATTAGTTGTCGAAGCTTAAAAATATCTATAAAAAGAAGGGTTAGAAATATAAAAATAAAATTCTAGAAAATAGACTAGAAAGCTAAAAATGTTAAAAAACACTACAATCAGTATGATGTCGCCCTATGTTTTTGTAGCTCTTTTCGAGAGCTTTTCAAAAATATGCACTAATAGTCAATCCGAGCAACGAGTAAGGAGTTATGACCTCGGGAAGTTTTGACCCCAAAATTCAAAATGATGGACAATGGAATGTCGTATGAACTACCCCCTTTTAATGAAATTGTAATTTTCATAAAGGGAAGTTTATTTATTGTCTGTGAATGCAAATGCAAAATCTGAAAATGGATTTACCTTTAAAATATGAAAAAAATGTGAAATTTTAAAATTATAAAAATCCTTATAAACCAACAACTTTAAATATTTTTTATAAATTCAAAATGACTTCTATAAAGTTGTTTCAGATGAAATACTGAAGCTCATTCTTCACACCTATGCATTTATTTATGAAATTTTAATTTTAATTTTTTTTTAATCGTCGAAGTTTAAAAAAAAATCTACAAAAGGAAGGGTTATAAAAATAAAAAGAAAATTTTGGAAAACGCATCAGAAAGCTAAAAATATTAAAACACACTACATTCAATATGATGTCGTCCTACATTGTTGTAGCTCTTTTCGAGAGCTTTCTAAAAATATGCACTAATAGTCAATCCAAGCAATGAGCGACGAGTTATAAGTTTTACCCCCATAATTCAAAATGATGGTCAATGGAATACCGTATGAACTATCCCCTTTGAATGAAATTGTAATTTTCATAAAAAGAAATTCATTTATTGTCTGTGAATGCAAATGCAAAGTCTGAAAGCCGATTTGCTTTCAAAATATGAAAAAAAATGTGAAATTCCAAAATTATAAAAATCCTTATAAAATAGCAAGTTTAAATAATTTTTATAAATTCAAAATGACTTCAAAATGAGATAAAAATTGTTTCGGATGAAATATTGAAGTTCATTATAAAAATAAAATTCTATAAAATGGACTAGAAAGATAAAAATATTAAAAGACACTACAGTTAGTATGATGTCGCCATATGTTGTTGTAGCTCTTTTCAAGAGCTTTACGAAAATATGCACTAATAGTCAATCCGAGCAACGAGCGAGGAGTTATGATCCTGGGAAGGTTTGCCCCCAAAATTCAAAATGATGACAATGGAATGCCGTATGAACTACCCCCATTTCATGAAATTATAATTTTCATAAAGGGAAGTTTATTTATTATCTGTGAATGCAAATGCAAAGCCTAAAAATCGATTTACCTTTAAAATATGAAAAAATGTGAAATTTCGAAATTATGAAAAACCTTACAAAACAACTTTAAATAATTTTTATAAATTCGAAATAACTTAAGAACGAGATCAAAATTGTTTTTTTTTTTAAAGCAAAAAACCCCTTGTGGGGTCACCTTGGTTTGAGAGACCACGAACAGGGGGTTCTACACCGTCAAATTCACCTAGGAGTCACACCCAGCCCTGTCCGTACCAATAATATCAATTGGATTATGGGTACCCAATTCAGCTTTTTGGTAGGGTGGAGATTTGAACCTGGGACCTCCCTTGGAGGATTGCCCTCTCCTCTCCAACTCACTTACAACACCTGGGTAATGAGATCTAAATTTTTTTGAATGAAATATTGAAGCTCATTATTCACACCTATGCATTTATTTATGAAATTTTAATTTTTTTATTTTTATTTTAGTCGTCGAAGTTTAAAAAAAAATTGCAAAAGAAAGGGTTAGAAAAATAAAAATAAAATTTTGGAAAATGGACCAGAAAGAATAAAATGTTAAAATACACTATAGTTAGTATGATGTCGTCCTACGCTGTTGTAGCATTTTTTGAGAGCTTTCTAAAAAAAAAAATCCCTCTTGGGGTGCATTCAAGAAGCATGGGAAAGGCAAAATGAAACCAGACCTAAAAATAATCAGAGGTTCAAAAGTGTCGAAACTAGATAAAGATCTTTATTTTCCACATGGTTGAGATATTAATGAAGAGGGAAAATTCATCACACTAAGGAGTAGTTTGCAAACCATTCTCAAATATTCTAAGGTTTGTGAAGATCTTCTTGAAATGGTGTAATCATTCCAATCGATGTGGTAAGAACATTGTACCCCAAGTGGCACATGTTTGTTGTGACACAAGTGACCTAATGTCGATAATGACAAATATTAGTTGTGACACAGGTGACCTTATCACAGAGATAGATTTTACCTGTGACACTAGTGACTTAAAAATAGATAATCCTAAAAATGAGCACCATGATCATGTTGATTATAACAAAAGCAATATTTTTAAAAGCCTTGATGATGAACCAAAACTTGGGTATTTTGAAAACATGCCAAAAAGGATTGGATAATTATGGGTAAGGCATAAGAAAGCCCATAATGCTAAATGTTAGGCCAAAGAATGAAGGCCTTGGCAATGATGGTCAAGCAGAAAGACCAAGTTTGTGAAACCAAAATCCCATACAACTAAAATCCATTATTGTAGTCATTGTAGAAGAACTAGATATGTAACAACTAGGTGTTAGAACCTACATTCCTCCAACATCTGTGGTTGTACTAATCACTCCCCTATAAATTGTTGGTACAAAGATAAAATGACCATCAAGATTCATGTTGATTGTGGATGAAAAAATATCATGCAATGGAATAAAATGAATGAAATGTTGCATGGCTTCTACAAAATATACATACCCAAATGGTAGATCTAGATGCAATCCCATAGGTAGTGAGCTAGAGCTAGATCCAAAGCTAGAGTTAAGAGCTAGAGCTATGAGCCAAAGCCAGAGCCAAAGCATAATTTCATTGTTCTCTCCTCTAAATTAAGGTGGAGTAGTTATATATGCTATCCCCAATAATGTAATAAGGGGGGTGTCAGAGAAATATTACATTATTGGGTAATTTAGATAATGTCACAAGAGATATGGTTGGTTGTAACCACTACCTATTCTTGGTTTTGGTTATAATCAGATATGATCATGCAACTAAATATTATAAGTAATACAAGAATATTTAGATTTTAGATGCATTAAAATTTCTTTAATTGAAGTGTGTTTTATCACTTTCATGTGTAGTTTAATCTTGTATCACTTGCCACTTTTATGTGTAGTTTAAGCTTGTATCACTTGCCACTTTCATGTGTAGTTTAATCTTGTATCACTTACAATATTAATTTTTAATTTGTATAATTTTAATTAATTGTGATATGCATGGAAAAACCTTTTTCAATGAAAATTTCCATTTTCTTTATTTTTTTTTTGAGTTTTTTGAAGTTTTTTTTTGTCAAGTCTCAAGTCTGAGTCCCAAGTGGCCTTGCCAAGTTCAAGTTTCTCTACTATGTGAAAAGTAATTTTAGGAATATTCTCTTATCTAACCCTTTTTTATTGAATCTTAGAATACAAGTCAAGCTTTTTAGATAACTAAGCACCATGTAGTTCATCCAACAAATCATCCATAACTGAAATGAAAAAATTATCTTTGATAGTGACCTTATTGAGAAGAGAATATTAGAACACATCTATTAAGAATCATTCTTATGCTTCATCATCGCTATTAAAAAGAATAAGGATCGGTACTACATGAAATAATTAATTGTTGTAACATATCCTAAACCAACTTCTCAATTTTTATTTTTGAGGTTTAGTATAATGAAAAGGTAAATATTTGATGGTTGAATTTTTGGAATGAGATGGGTAGCATGATTATATGCCCAGTTGGGAGAAATACTTTTGGGATCCTCAAAGACCACAACATGTTTGTCAATGAGTGACTACATCTCAAAATGAGGAATAAGAGATGATTATTATGTGACTAGGACTTCCATGCAATAAATATGTATAGAGATACCCTTGTTGCCCTTCTTCAATATATTTTTTATTTGGTAAGAATTGATCAACATGGATGATGGGGGTTGCAATCCTTGGAGATAAATGAATTTTTAATATTTATCCATTGTACATATAGCTATTGAAGATTGAAAATAACATCCTGTAAATGGAACAACAATTTATCCTTAAGGATAGCATCTACACTACCCAAGTCCATTACATAAAGACTTCTAGTTGAAGAATAATTACCTAGCCTAATTTGGATGTTAGGAACTCACCCCACATAAGGAGTGTTACCACAATTGGAAACTAGAACATTGAATTTATATTTGTAATAAGTGTTGATATACAACCTTAGAGGTTTAGTTGTATCTTGGATAATGAAATTGTGAGCACTGCTAAAATCAATCAAAATAGTGACTTACTGTTGTTTAATAAATCCTACACCTTGATTTTATGATGGGATTGCATTACCATTGTATTAAATACTAAGAGGTCCATTTTATTCACACCTTGTATAAAATCCATTGGTTTAGTTGATTCCTCCTAATATGGTGATTCTAGTTCCTCCTCATTCTCAAAATTACCTTTCATAGCTTCCATATGAAAGTTGTGCTTTTCTTCACATGATGATTTTCAATGTTGTCAAGATTTACATCTAAAATAGAAAAATACTTAGTTGTTGAAGTAATTCCTATGGGGATAAAAGCAGGGTTATGCATAAGGGATCAGCCATGAAATCTATTTATAAAATCAAGGCAAATTGTCTCAAAATTTAGACGAATTATGTCCAAGGAGACATGGCGAATTGCATTTATTTTTCACCAAACATTTTCAAACCATGGTGAATTTTTTTGTGTTGAGGGATATGAATATTGGTTTGCAAATTCTAGCAATGTACGACAAAATTAAAGGCTTTATGCTAATAGGAAAAGCTATGTAGACCCCCCTTTACCTGTAGGATAGTGTTGTTAGGAAAAGCTATGACGATCGATCTGAGATGATTGGTTGCAGACATGATTATCAAAAAATACCAATTGAAAAATGATGATCAGGAGTAGATATATCGATGTGTTACAAAAATGTTGATCGGTTGCAACAATATCGATCGCTCATAGCAAGGTTGATCGATTATAGCAAATTTTATCGGTTGCAACAATATCAATTGGTTACAACAATACCGATTAGTTGCAGATATATCGATTGATTGCAGCAATGACAATCGGTTGCAACAATACTTATCAATAACTATAATGTCAATCAGTTTTAGCAATGTTGATCAGTTACAACAATACTGATCAATTGCAACAATGTCGATCGATTGTAGTAATATCGATCGATCATAGCTATGTCGATCGATTGCAGATGTGTTGATTGGTTGTAACTGTGCAACCGATTGATTTATGCCAATAAACACTTCTTTGAAATCGATTGACTTATGCTGATAGACTCTCCTCTATAACCAATCGATTTATGTCGATCGACACTCCTCTAAAATTGATAGGCATATTTTTATTGACACTGCAATTGATAGGATTATGACGATCGCCTTATGTTGATCGATACTTCTATGCAACCGATAGTCATATGCTAATTAACACTCCTTTGCAACCGATCGACTTATGTCGACAAACACTTATCTGCAACCTTGTCAAGTTTTTTGTTGTTTTAGAGCTATTTTTGAGTTAGAGTGTTTTATATGTATTTTTATCGGTACACCCTACTGTATATATATAGGTAGTATATGAGGCGAATTGGGCAAGAAAAACATAATCATTAATAATTTGAAGGTGAATTATCTGTAGAATTGGGTGAAAGTGGTTGGCAAATTAAAATAAAAATAGGATAATAATTGTCAACGACAGGCTAATTTACTCCAAAAATCTTCCACCATGTAAATTTTGGGTGAATGGCCCCCAGTGAAATATTCGAAAATTAGTAAATTTAAAATTTTGAAAATTCTAAATATAGCCAATTTATGATATTTCGTTCTTATGCATAACCCTGGATAAAAGTATCATTGTGATTGGAATCTAGACACCCAAATCTTATTTTCTACTACCTAGTTAAACTCTTAGTATCATAGAGGGTATATAGATCATTCATATCAACTTCTATTTGAATTTATTACTTAAGAATATGCTTGAATTTCAAAAAAATCATCACATGATCTAAGTGATGTGCAAAGGGAGACTCATGAATTCACTATGGTACTCATCAATAGTCTTTGTTTACTTATTTTGCATCAACCTAACCATATAAGAGGTATAGGGTCCCATATCAAACATCATCAGGAACATCCTAAATTTTATCCAAGCAAGAGTATAGAGTTTGTGTCTCAATTTCTCTTAAAGCAATTGATAAGTATGAGTACCTAATTAGGAGGCATCCAACATGACCCTACCCCATTTAGGTTTTTTATTTAAGTATTAGAGGCAATCCATGTTAGAAATATATCAACTAGGATCCTCTCTATAAAAATGCATAAACAAAAATGGTATTGATGAGGCCTAGCACATTCAATACTTGTTTTGTAATTTTTTAGGTTTGGGGAATAAGAATGGTTCTACCTATATCATAATGTTATGAAAAATGTTATGTTAGAAGAATAGTGATAAAAATTACCTAATTATATAACACAAAATTGTCCAAAGAGGTTCTAAAAATTATGTATTAGTGGGTTAATTACCTTTTTTGTTGCCATAGGGATTAATTATCTTAAATTAGATACAAATTATAATGAAACAACTTAAAAGAAACAAAAATATTCCACAACATTCATTAAACAATCATAATAGAAAGAGATTCAAAATAGCAATATTATAAAATATCACATATATAAGATCTAAATCTCCAAATAATCTAGCCACTTAGAGAGGGTGAAGTATGTTATGTACACGAGAGGTTATAAAAGTTATAATAATGAATTGATGATCCAGAATCCACACATCACTTCTTATTTATAGTCTACCAAAGTAACAAATCCTAACCCTAATAGTCAATGGTTGGCTAATCCTATACTAAGAGCCCAATTCATTCAAAAATAAAGTTAGTTTACATAGATACATCAAGGTTGTTACAAAAAATCTTGCTTTGGACTCCTAGCCAAAGTAATATGAAGGAATTGGGAAAGGCCTCAAGTTACCAAACATTCTTCTAAGGGAAACATTTTAGAGTAGGAAATTATTATTCCTTTGAGTCCTTATATCCTAACTTGACCTACTATCTACCATATTTTAATAATTTCTAAATAAACTCATACTTCCATGTAAAAATAAGAAAATAGAACTCTTGAAGCATCCTTTGAAGCTCATCTACTATTTGTTTGAGGTCCTCTCCTTCATCTAGGTTGCTAATGGAAATCCATGATTTGGAATTGTTGTTCAAATTACTATATTTTTTAACGTTTGAACCTTTAGGAGGTAAACATGCTTGAGCCATCATTTTCCATTATGGATTAGAAATAAGAGGATAAGGATTTACCAATCATAATACTAAAAAATATAGAATTAACCTCATTTATTGACAATCTAATGTTTGATGATCAATTACAAAATAATTGATATAAAGTTCCATGATGTCAAGCCTCTAGGTAGGTTTTGTTTTCTACACCATTTTATTCCATCAATAGAACATATATATTTTTTAAGTAACACATTTTCCCAACTATTTTTGTAATATTTAAATAATATTTAACCACATATTTTCCCTAATACCAATATTATAAGCTTATAATTTTGCAAGCCTACTTATTTTTCAATATGATATCCTTTAAAATCCCTATATACCTATAAATAGAAAACCTAAATTTATCTTCACATCCTTTCCAAAAGAAATTTATGTGAATTTTATCTATTTTGAATGCTAAACATGCTAACAATATTGAAAGTGACATCATATATATAAGGTAATATTGCAATGTAGTCTTTAGGAGTTGTAACCTTCTAGCCATGATTAAGAAGTTACCTTTCCAACCTACCAAATAGGATTTTATTCTATCCAAATAGAGATATAGAGCCTCTTCTTTCCTTTATAAGAGAAAGGAATATCGAAATATATTTATGGTAATTTTGATGAAATATTTATAATCTAACCTTACGAGGCCAATGCCAATAGTGATAAATTAAGTATAGGTGCTCTTGATGTAAGCCTACGAGCAAGTGCTATGTAAGCCTTTGGGCATCTTAATGTAAGCCTATGAGAATTCTTCTATGTAAGCCTACGAGAATTTGTGTAAGACTACAAATATATTGATGTAAGCCTAAGGAAACCTTTCACATTTCTCTTAGTAATATTGGTTAATTTACATTTATGGATAACCTTGCTTAAAGGGTGTAATTTATTATTATTTTATTATATGTTAACTTTAAGGTAAATTTAATGTCAATTTGAGGTTAACCACTCATTTGGGTTTTGGTATCACTATAAATCCCCCTCAATGAGAAATCAATTGTATTATAGTGTGATAAATGAAAATATAGTGGGGGTGCATACCGTCACCGACCTCTTATTCCTTCTCATTAATCATGTCATTTATCCCTTTCTCTATTTTCCTCTATACACTCTTCTATTTCACTTTTCTTCCAATTTTTGCATATAATTGTGGTGAATGGATGTTTCTAGAAAATACTATGAACTCCAACATGGTATTAGAGCCAAAATAAAGCAACTTCACTCAATCACACAAAAATATTGTATAGGCTAAACCATGGTATTAGAGCCAAAATATATTAACCATTAGTTTTATTGGGCTTCTTACAAAATTTTAGAGGGCCCCCCAGTTTAACACTTTTCACATATTCAATGTTTGATGTCTCATATTTTGCATTTTTTCTTTTTCCTTCCAAAAATCAAAATTTGAAATGGAATATTTCACAAATATTTCATTGTGTGGTGGAAGAAAACTAGGAAGTGCATGGTTGTTTTCGATGGCAAAATTCAAACAACAATTGCTTTCTCCTTTTTCACTTCAAAGCATTATTGGTGAGTGTTAGTGCACTGGTAGTGCACTAGATTTGAGTTTTTATAACGTGTTACAATGTGCACACACATATTAAAATATTCTTTTTTAATCCCATTCACATGATTGGTTTAGTGGTAAGGCTTGAACCTTTTAACCCAAAGATTCAAGGTTTGAATCATGATGAAGGAGAAGAGTCACAACACTATTTGTGCAATTTTTTTAGATGCATGCCCTAGTCTTCTCTTATGGGGGAGTGTCGTTCTACTTTAGGCACATTTTTGCCAATGATGTAGTGGTTGTAGGCTTTGTATAAAGGTGGTATATTGCAAGTTCAAACCTAGCTAACATAATATCTATAAGGTATGTAGTACTATTTCAAAGGATTACTTCAAATTATTTTTTAGTGCTTCTGATTTCAATGGTGCATGGAGAACACTTGGTTGGTCCTGCAAGTCTAAGGTGGTTGCTACCATGAGGACCCATGTTTGAGTTTCATTTATGACATACACCAAACTTTGGGTATTATTTATTTATTTATATATCTATATATGGAGGTCAACCAACCCCATTCTATCAAATATCTTTTTTTTTTTTTTTTGTGGAAAACATCCCAAAAGGGATGCCACTTTTGGGTAAGACCCAAGGAGGCAGGGGTATCCATTCCGCCAAAAACACCTAGGACTCGGACCTGGCCTACCACCTTTGACATACTCAAGGAGCAAACAAACACACAAAACCAATTTAAAAATAAGTAAATAACAACAAAAAAAATAAAATAAAATAAAAAACATGCTCCTTGAGTGTGTCAAAAACAAAATCACAACCAAACATGCACAATAAGATAAAAAAAACCACAACACAAACCTCATAGAAAAACACAAGAACCACATTAAAAAACACAAACAAGACAAAAACAACTGAACACTACAAAGACAACCCAAAAAAAACATGAAAAATAAACACAACCAAAACCTAAAAAATAAAAAAAATAAAATAAAAATAAAAATTAAAAAACAACCAACAACAGACAATAAACATAAACAAAAAACATAGAAAAAAATCACACATAAAAACACGAAATAAAACAAACAAAGAGAAACCCAAGAACAAGAATGAAAAAAACACAAGAACAATAAAAAAAACATTAAAAAAAAAAAAAAAAAAAAAAACACAGGAACAACAAAAAACAACATAAAGAACACAAAAACAAAACAAAATAAAAAAACCCACCCACCTTAAAAAACTAAACAAAAAAAAAACAAAAATGAAAATAAAAATAAAAAATGAACAAAACAATGACCTATCTAGACCAGAAGACTATTAAGGCAAGAATCAATAGAGGAAACAAAATAAAGAATAGAATGAGCTAGGGAACTAAAAAAACTGAATGAACCAAAGAGAAGCAAAAAAAAAAACAAGAAGAAACTAGGTACCTTCAGAACTGGAGCCATCCAAAGAAATGATAGAAAGTAGAGTTTCCCTAATTTGAGAAGCCCACCATATAGGAGGGTGGCTATAACAAGTAAGATCACCTTTGTCCATAGCCCAATTAGCTAAAGCATCAGCACTCTTGTTTTGATCTCTGACCACATGATTGTAATCAACTTTCAAAAATCCCATCTGGATTAACTGAATCTTCTCAATAATTATTTTTATTCTCCAATCCATCTTATGATTCTTAGAAGGATTCTTCAAAATATTAATCATAAGTTGAGAGTCAGACTCAACTAACACCTTTTCCCATCCAACCTTAGTAGCCTCCTGAAGGCCTTTGAGGATACCATACCCCTCAGCAAGGTTATTGGAAAGAATACCCAAATTCTTAGCAAAAGTAAAAACCAAGGAGCCATCTGAAAGTCTACCAATTCTTCCCACACTAGCTTTTCCAGGGTTCCCTCTAGAGGCTCCATCAGTATTGACTTTTCCAAAATCCTTAGGAGGAGGTTGCCAATTTCCATTCCTATCCATCTTACTAATACTCACATTCCGTTTAAGTTGGTTGCCCTTAGAAGGTTTAATCTTAAATCTTTGCATCACTTGATCCCATATTTGGTGGGAGTTTTGGGGGTGATTAAGGAGATGATGGACTGATTCAACTAAGTTGGCTATGGTCTTTTGTCAAATATAGTGAATATCCTTCCTATCTTGATTAAAAATTTGGTCGTTCCTTTCATTCCAAATATTCCAAAGAAGAATGGTAGAACCCATCCAAACTAACTGCCTAATAAAATTATCAACACCCTCTTGATTAGGTCAATCCCATTCTATCAAATATCAACATCTAATTTGTTATCATCATTCCAATTGGCAATCCTATTAGTAAGTGATGCCCATAGAGGTGGTGCCTAGAGGTGATAAGTGGTAGCTTCTAATTGGTCAATTTTCCTCCTAAGGTCTTGTTATAAAATCACTACTATTCTAATAGGTTAATAAATATTTTAGAATTAAACAATATCTCAAGAACAACAATGAACATAAATTAATCCAATGAACATAGAAAAACTCAATAATTGATATATACTTTAAGCAATGAATAAAATACAATACTTATTCAATACTATATTACAATGCTTCGTCTTCAATATATACATACATGAGACTCCATATTCACAAGAATATTGACCTTTATACTTACATAAACTCTCGATCTCCTCATACTCACAAGAGATCTAACTCTTCATATTTCTTAATAAATAATAACATATACCACATATTTACATTAATATAAAGACTCTCATGATTGCACATAATTCATAACTCCTCACTTATAAACATGACACTTCATTTACATAACTCACACTTACTAACATGACACTTCATTTACATAACTCACTTACATAAAGGGAAGTTCATTTATTATCTGTGAATGCAAATGCAAAGCTGGAAAATCGATTTACCTTCAAAATATGAAAAAAATTTGAAATTATAAAAATCCTTATAAAACAACAACTTTAAATAATTTTTATAAATGCAAAATGACTTCAGAATGAGATAAAAATAATTTTGGATGAAATATTGAAGCTAGTTTTCACACCCATGCATATATTTATGAAATTTTACTTTTTTTTTAGTCATCGAAGTTTTAAAAAATCTTCAAAAGGAAGGGTTAGAATTTTTTTTTTTTTTAATGAAAAATGGAATAGAAAACCAAAAATATTAAAACACACTACATTCAGTATATGTCGTCCTATGTTGTTGTAGCCCTTTTCGAGAGCTTTTAGAAAATATGCACTAATAGTCAATCTGAGCAACGAGCGAGGAGTTATGACCTCGGATTTTTTTGCCCCCAAAATTCAAAATGATGCTCAATGGAATGTCGTATGAACTACACCCTTTAATGAAATTGTAATTTTTATAAAGGAAAGTTCATTTATTGTCTGTGAATGCAAATTTAAAGCCTAAAAATTGATTTACATTCAAAATATTAAAAAATATGAAATTCCAAAATTATAAAAATCCTTATAAAATAGCAAATTTAAATATTTTTTATAAATTCAAAATGACTTCAGAATGAGATCAAAATTATTTCGGATAAAATATTGAAGCTCATTTTTCACAGCATGCATTTATTTATGAAATTTTAATTATTTTATTTTAGTTTCCGAAGTTTAAAAAAAATTGCAAAAAGAAGGGTTAGAAAAAAAAAAAATTATGGAAAATGGACTAGAAAACCAAAAATATTAAAACACACTACAATCAGTATAATGTCGTCCTATATTGTTGCAGCTTTTTTCAAGAGCTTTCAGAAAGTATACACTAATAGTCAATACGAGCAATGAGCGAGGAGTTATGAACCCGTAAAGTTTTACCCCCAAAATTCAAAATGATGCTCAATGGAATGTCGTATGAACTACCCCCTTTAATGAAATTGTAATTTTCATAAAGTAAAGTTCATTTATTATTTGTGAATGTAAATGTAAAGCCTGAAAATCGATTTACTTTCAAAAAATGAAAAATGTGAAATTCTAAAATTATAAAAATCCTTATAAAATAGCAACTTTAAATAATTTTTATAAATTCGAAATGACTTCAGAATGAGATCAAAATTATTTCGGATGAAGGATCGAAGCTCATTATTCATACCCCTACATTTATTTATAATTTTTTTTTTTAATTTTTATTTTAGTCGCCGAAGTTTAAAAAAATTCTACAAAAGAAAGGGTTGGAAAAATAATAATAAAATTATGAAAAATGGATTAGAAAACCAAAAATATTAAAACACACCACCGTCAGTATGATGGCATCCTACGTTGTTTTAGCTCTTTTCGAGAGCTTTTAGAAAGTATGCACTAATAGTCAATCCGAGCAACGAGCGAGGAGTTATGACCCCGAAAAGTTTTACCCCCAAAATTCAAAATGATGGTCAATGGAATACCGTATGAACTACCCCCCTTTAATGAAATTGTAATTTTCATAAAGAAAAGTTCATTTATTGTTTGTGAATGCAAATGTAAAGCCTGAAAATCGATTTACCTTCAAAATATAAAAAAAATGTGAAATTCTAAAATTATAAAAATCCTTATAAAATAGAAAATTTAAATAATTTTTATAAATTCAAAATGACTTCAGAATGAGATCAGAATTATTTCGGATGAAGGATCGAAGCTCATTCTTCACACCCCTACATTTATTTATGAAATTTTAATTTTTTTTAATTTTTATTTTAGTCACCGAAGTTTAAAAAAAATATACAAAAGGAAGGGTTGGAAAAATAATAATAAAATTATGAAAAATGGATTAGAAAACTAAAAATATTAAAACACACTACAGTCAGTATGATGTCGTCCTACATTGTTTTAGCTTGTTTCGAGAGCTTTCGAAAAGTATGCACTAATAGTCAATCTGAGCAACGAGCGAGGAGTTATGACCCCGGGAATTTTTACCACCAAAATACAAAATGATGGTCAACAGAATGCCGTATGAACTACCCCCCTTTAATAAAATTGTAATTTTCATAAATGAAAGTTCATTTATTGTTTGTGAATGCAAATGCAAAGTCTGAAAATCGATTTGCCTTCAAAATGTGAAATTCCAAAATTATAAAAATCCTTATAAAATAGCAACTTTATACATTAAATCATATTTTTTCTTCTTAAAAAAATGTCATTAAATCATATCTTTGGTTCATTCAATTTTTTTTAGTTAGCTAGCTCATAAATTAAATCATATCTTTGGTTCATTCAATTTTTTTTTAGTTCTCTAGCTCATTCTATTCTTTCTTTTGTTTCCTCTGTTGATTCTTGCCTTAATAGTCTTCTGGTCTAGATAGGTCATTGTTATGTTCAATATTTTTTTTTTTTAGTTTTTTAAGTTGGGTGGGTTATTTTTTTTATTATTTTGTTTTTGTGTTCTTTGTGTTGTTTTTTGTTGTTTTGTGTGATTTTTTTTTAATATTTTTTGTTCTTGTTCTTGTGTTTTTTCATTATTGTTCTTCTTCTCTTTGTTTGTGTTAATTCGTGTTTTTATGTGTGAGTAATTTCTATGTTTTTTGTTTTTGTTTATTGTATGTTGTTGGTTGTTTTTTATTTTTATTTTTTTAAATTTTTAGGTTTTGGTTGTGTTTTATTTTAATGTTTTTTTTTGGGTTATGTCTTTGTAGTGTTATGTTGTTTTTGTCTTGTTTGTGTTTTGTTATGTGGTTCTTGTATTTTTCTATGTGGTTTGTGTTGTGATCGTGGTTCTTGAAAATAAAATTATGGAAAATGGACTAGAAAACAAAAAATATTAAAACACACTATAGTCAGTATAATACTGTCCTAAACAGTCTAAATGAAGGTTCTCTCATGGAATGTGAGAGGCCTAAACAGCCCACAAAAACAAAGGATGGTGAAGTCTATAAGGAAGGATTGGAATCCTACTATTATTTTTCTTCAAGAAACCAAAACAGATGCAGCACAATCAGCACTTATAACTAGAAGGATTTAGAAGCAAGGGGAAGTGGCATTTCAATAGGTGAGAGGAGCATTTGGGGGCCTCATGATCTTATGGGATCCTATTAAAATAGAAGGAAGTATTATTCAAGAAAATGAAAGAGTCTTAAGCGTATTATTTCATGATTTTGATACTAATAAGAATTGGATTATGTCAAATGTTTATGCCCCCACCTTTGTCCAAGGGCGGTCTGAACTGTGGGAGTTTTTGGGGCATTTGAGCCAAGATTTTAAAGACATTCCTTGGGTGATTGGGGGAGATTTCAATACCCCCCTTTACCCATCTGATAATAAGGAAGGATCTGGGTTACCCTCAAGGAGCATGGAGGACTTCAATGAATTCATTAACACAAATGAATTGATGGATGTAAGACTAAAAGGAGCCAAATTTACATGGAGTAACATGAGGATAGGAAGTCACCTAATTCAAGAAAGGTTGGACAAGTTTTTTTTATCTAAGGAAGCTACAACAATGTTTGGTGATTCAGCGTTACAAGCCCTTCCTAAATGCGCTTCAGACCATAATCTTATTCTATGGGAGGCATTTCAGGCTAACTCCTTTAAAAAGCCATTCAAATTTCTGTCAATATGGGTTAAACATCCGGACATCAAGAAACGAATAGAGGAATGGTGGCAGTAGCCTATCTAGGGAAGTGCTTCCTTCAAACTATCTCAAAAACTTAATATGGTGAAAAACAACCTTAGAATATGGAATAAAAAAGTCTTTGGAAATATTTTTGAGAATAAGAGAGTAGTGGGGGAAAAACTAAGAATAATAGAAAGCAAAATCCAAAATGGAACCTATGATGAGGCGACAAGGACTGAAGAGAAGGAAACCCTTTGTGAGTTTTATAATATTTTAGCTTGTGAAGAGATGTATTGGAGGTAGAAATAAATGGCATTATGGCTAAAGGAAGGGGACTCTAATTCAAAAAATTTCCATGTTACCACATTGAGCAATAGAAGCAACAATAATATTAGAAATTTAACTAAGGTGGATGGATCCTTAACTCAAAACATTCATGAGATCAAGGAAGAGGCTGTTAATTTTTTCAGTTCATTATTGGGTGAAGAATGGGCCTGTAATGCCCAAGCAAAGGACTCTCTCCTTCAATTCATTCCACAACTCATTGATGAAATGATTAACAAGTCTCTTACAGTAGCTTTTTTAGACAAAGATATCAAGGAGGCTTTGTTTAACATGGATCTTGACAAAGCTCCTGGGCCGGATGGGTTTTCACCACAATTTCTCCAAGTTTGTTGGGATATTGTTGGAGCAGAAGTTATTGCTGCAATCAAGGAGTTCCAAAGTTCAAATCATATTCCAAGGGGTTTCAATTCAAATTTCATTGCTTTGATCCCTAAAGGCCCCAACCCCAAGACTATGGCTGACTTTAGGCCGGTTAGCTTGTGTAATATATCCTATAAAATTTTGTCCAAAGTTTTAGCCAACCGTTTGAAGAAATTTCTACCGGTTATCATTGATCCAAGTCAAGGAAGTTCTATACAAGGAAGATCAATTTTAGATGGAGTTATTATTGTTCATGAGGCTCTTCATACAGCTGCTCAGACCAAAAAAGTAGTCATGGATTTAAAGTTAGACATGAAAAAAGCTTATGACAGGATAAATTGAGAATTCCTAGAGGTATTTTTATTAAAATTTAGCTTCAACACGAAATGGGTTAAGTTAATAAGAGAGTGTATTTCTAAGCCTTGTTTTTCAATTTTGGTTAATGGGTCTACTGCAGGTTTTTTTCAAAGCAAATGTGGTCTAATACAAGGAGATACCATAAGTCCTATGATGTTCATCATTGTAGCTGAGGCCTTGGGAAGAACCATTAAGGTAGCAGTGGTAGCTGGACTCATATCAGGTATCAAGGCCACGTCGCTAACTACCCCGGTGACACATCAACAATTTGTTGATGATACATTGCTATTGACTTTGGCTTCTATGGTTGAGGCAAGAAGGATTAAAAATATTCTCATAATGTATGAAGAAGTGGTTGGACAGAAAGTGAATTTTGATAAGAGCAAACTTTATTTCATCAATACCCCCATTCCTAGGCAAAACATCATAGAAAGGATCATAGAATTTCATATTGTATCCCTTCCCACCTCCTATTTAGGTCTTCCCCTGTTTATGGGGAAACCTAAAAGATCAATGTGGAACATAGTTCTGGAGAGGATCCAAAAAAATATAGCAAGTTGGAAAGGACATATGTTATCTCAAGCAGGCAAAGGAGTTTTAAGTATGGCTTCACTTCAAAGTATACCCGTTTACTTCCTATCAGTGTTCAGAGCTCCCAGCAAGGTGTATCACAAAATTGAGCAGCTTCAAAAAAAAATTCTTTGGTCAAGGATTGAGGATAAGAAAAGGATCCATTTAGTAGGTTGGAACAAGGTTTGCAAACCTAAAGCTGATGGGGGGTTAGGATTGAGGAGAGTTGCTCATCTCAATACAACTTTGTTAGCCAAACAAGCATGGCGATTATTGACTAAGGTCGATAATGAATGGACTGCCATAGTTAGAAGGAAATATCTCCAAGGTGTGTACTTATTTAATGACAACTTAGAAAGTAGGGGATCTACTTTTTGGAAGGCAATCCTCATGAGCAGGGATCTTATCAAGAAAGGTCTTAGATGGATTCTAGGAAATGGATAAACAATAGACTTTTGGAAGGATCGGTGGGTGAGAGTTGAGGAGTTATCCCAGAATCCTTGTTTGGCTAGGATTCAATAGCATATGGAGCAACATATTGGAAAGAAGGTTGCAAATTATATGTGGCAGGATATAAATATCAAAATGTGGAAACACATCAGAGTATAGGGTTTTGAAGCAGAGTCTAAAGAGCTTTATAACATTTTAACTCAACAAATTATTCCCTCTAGAGAGGATGAAGATCACATTGTTTGGGCTGAGACTGAAAGTGGTGACTTCACAGTTAAGTCTGCCTATAATTTGCTTCTCAAAGTGGAAGGTCAACAATTTCAACCGAGTTTGGTTTGGATCAAAGGCTTAATTCCTAAAATATCCTTTTTTTCATGGCTGGTGATTCAAGGAAATATCCTCACTATAGACAATATGTTATCCAAAGGTATTTTAATTGCTAACCGTTGCTACATGTGTAGGGCAGGATGGGAGACAACCCAACACTTGTTTTTGGAGTGTCCGATAGCGGAGTCCATCCTGGATGAACTTTTCCAAGCCTTTAGGATCTCGTGGGTTAAGCCTGCTCTTATATCTGAAGTGTTCCATTAATGGTCTCAAACCTTTGTTAGCCTAAAACTTAAGTACCTATGGAAAATCTATTGGCATCATTTTCTCTGGTAGATTTGGTTAGAAAGGAACCATAGAGCCTTTAAGGATACCATTCACAACCCAAAAACCATCCTCAATAGGATTATTGTCTTTGCGAAAGAAAACCTTAGCACCTTAGTGGATGAGAACCACTCAATTCTTTCCCAAGAAAAATAATTAGCTCGGGCCTTAGGTATTGAGGAAAAACCTTCCATTCCTTTTCCCAATCCCAAAAATGGGATTTCTTGGGAGCCACCCCCTCAGGGTTGGTTTAAACTAAATTTCTATGATGCAGCCAAGGAGAACCCGAGAAGAGCTAGAGATGGAGGAATAATCAGGGATCATCAAGGAAATATGGTCAAGGCCTTCACTGAACCATTGGGAATCAAAACTAATAACGAAGCAGAGTCTAGAGCCCTTTGGAGAGGGTTGCAAGTAGCCCAAGCAACTCAAGGTAACTTGATTATTGAAGGTGATTCTATGAACATCATCAACCTATTAACCAATGGAAAAAAACCTCCATGGAGAATCAAGGGAGTCATCCATGAAGTGAGGATCCTTTTTGTGGAAAGACAGAATAGGAGGGCTCGTCACGTGTACCGTGAGGCCAATAGGTCAGCTGACAAATTAGCCAACATAGGTGTTGATGTTGGTAGTTTGGTGACATGGACACAAGGTGTGCCACGTGAAGTGGAAAAAAATATTAGTCATGAAAAGAAACCTAATCGTTAAGGAGAAATATGAATGGGTGTTCTTTCCTCATGGAGCTGGTAATAACTATGGGGTTTCCCTCTAAATCATACCAAATTGGAAATGAAGGTAACAGGGTTTAAGCCTTGGAAGATTTCGACAGAGAATAGAAAATGGGTAAGCAACAGGTTTCACGAGTGCAAAGTTCCAAACTTCAATTCCTGTCAATGTAAGTAATGTTTATAGTTATGTTTAGGTATGGGTATGCTTGTTAGTAAGGTGTTGTAGGGGATTCAACACAATTTCTGGTAAGAAAGTTTCAAAGATGACTAGGATCTACAATCTCAGCAGAAGGCTGGATATTGTAATAGGTTTTGGGTTAACCTGCAAAACCCGATAATTAATGAAGACTTTTATTTACCAAAAAAAAAGTATAATACTGTCCTATGTTGTTGTAGCTCTTTTAGAGAGCTTTCAGAAAGTATGCACTAATAGTCAATTTGAGCAACGAGCAAGGAGTTATGACCCTGAAAAGTTTTAGCCCCAAAATTCAAAATGATGGTCAATGGAATACAGTATGAACTACCCCACTTTAATGAAATTGTAATTTTCATAAAATAAAGTTTGTTTATTGTTTGTGAATGCAAATGTAAAGCCTGAAAATCGATTTACCTTCAAAATATAAAAAAATTATGAAATTCCGAAATTATAAAAATCCTTATAAAATAACAACTTTAAATAATTTTTATAAATTCAAAATGACTTCAGAATAAGATCAAAATTATTTCGGATGAAGGATCGAAGCTCATTCTTCACACTTATGTATTTATTTATAAAATTTTAATTTTTTTAATTTTTAATTTAGTCAATGAAGTTTAAAAAAATCTGCAAAAAAAAGGGTTAGAAAAATAAAAATAAAATTCAAAATGATGGTCAATGGAATACCGTATGAACTATCGCCATTTAATGAAA
This sequence comes from Wollemia nobilis, assembly GCA_028583015.1. NCBI lineage: Eukaryota > Viridiplantae > Streptophyta > Pinopsida > Araucariales > Araucariaceae > Wollemia > Wollemia nobilis. The sequence goes on from JAQPPZ010016984.1 coordinate 4,305,542, forward strand.
TTGTCTATGAATGCAAATGCAAAGCCTAAAAATTGATTTACCTTCAAAATATGAAAAAATGTGAAATTTTGAAATTATAAAAATCCTTATAAAATAGCAACTTTAAATATTTTTTATAAATTCGAAATGACTTCAAAATGAGATCAAAATTATTTTGGATGAAGTATCGGAGCTCTTTCTTCATACCCATGCATTTATTTATGAATTTTTATTTTATTTTATTTTTATTTTTATTTTTATTTTAGTCACTGAAGTTTAAAAAGATCTGTAAAAGGGTTAAAAAAATAAAAATAAAGTTATGGAAAAGGACCAGAAAGCCAAAAATGTTAAAACACACTATAGTTAGTATGATGACACCCTACGTTGTTGTAACTCTTTTCGAGAGCTTTCCAAAAATATGAACTAATAGTCAATCCGAGCAACAAGTGAGGAGTTATGACCCCGAGAAGTTTTGCCACTAAAATTCAAAATGATGGTCAATGGAATGTTGTATGAGCTATCCCCCTTTAAAGAAATTATAATTTTCATAAAGGGAAGTTCATTTATTGTTTGTGAATGCAAATGGAAAGCCAAAAAATCGATTTACCTTCAAAATATAAAAAAAATATGAAATTATAAAAATCCTTATAAAACAACAATTTTAAATATTTTTTATAAATTCAAAATGACTTCAGAATGAGATCAAAATTATTTTGAATGAAATATTGAAGCTCATTTTTCACACCCATGCATTTATTTATGAAATTTTAATTTTTTTAATTTTTATTTTAGTCACCGAAGTTTAAAAAAAATCTACAAAAGGAAAGGTTAGAAAAATAAAAATAAAATTATGGAAATTGGACTAGAAAACCAAAAATATTAAAAAACACTATAGTCAGTATAATGTCATCCTACATTGTTGCAGCTCTTTTCGAGAGCTTACAGAAAGTATGCACTAATAGTCAACTCGAGTAAGGAGTTATACCCCTAGAAAGTTTTGCCCCCAAAATTCAAAATGATGGTCAATGGAATACCGTATGAACTACCCCCCTTTAATGACGTTCTAATTTTCATAAAGGAAAGTTCATTTATTATCTATGAATACAAATGTAAGGCCTGAGAATCAATTTACATTCAAAATATGAAAAAATATGAAATTCCTAAATTATAAAAATCCTTATAAAATAGCAACTTTAAATAATTATTATAAATTCAAAATGACTTTAGAATGAGATCAAAATTATTTTGGATAAAATATTAAAGCTCATTTTTCACACCCATTTATTTATTTATGAAATTTTAATTTTTTTTAATTTTTATTTTAGTCTCCAAAGTTTAAAAGAAACTGTAAAAGGAAGGTTTAGAAAAATAAAAATAAAATTATGAAAAATGGATTAGAAAACCAAAAATATTAAAACACACTATAGTTATTATAATGTCGTCCTACGATGTTGTAGCGCTTTTTGAGAGCTTTCAGAAAGTATGCACTAATAGTCAAACGCGCAAGAAGTTATGACCCAAGAAAGTTTTACCCCCAAAATTCAAAATGATGGTCAATAGAATGTCGTATGAACTACCCCCTTCAACGAAATTGTAATTTTCATAAATGAAAGTTCATTTATTGTTTGTGAATGCAAATGTAAAGCTTGAAAATTGATTTACCTTCAAAATATGAAAAAATGTGAAATTCCGAAATTATAAAAATCCTTATAAAATAACAACTTTAAATAATTTTTATAAATTCGAAATGACTTCAGAATGAGATCAAAATTATTTCAAATAAAGGATCGAAGCTCATTCTTCACACCCATGCATTTATTTATGAAATTTTTTTTTTTTTTTTAGTCGTCGAAGTTTAAAAAAAATCTACAAAAAGAAGGGTTAGAAAAAAAAAAATTATGGAAAATGTTTTAGAAAATCAATAATATTAAAACACACTACAATCAGTATGATGTCCTAGGTTCATGTAGCTATTTTTGAGAGTTGTCAGAAAGTATGCATTAATAGTCAATCCAAGAAACAAGCGAGGAGTTATGACCCCGAAAAATTTTACCCCCAAAATTCAAAATGATGGCCAATGGAATGTTGTATGAACTACCCCTCTTTAATGAAATTGTAATTTTCATAAAGGAAATTTCATTTATTATTTGTGAATGCAAATGTAAAGTCTGAAAATTGATTTACCTTAAAAATATAAAAAAATGTGAAATTCCAAAATTATAAAAAATCCTTATAAAATAACAATTTTAAATAATTTTTATAAATTCAAAATGATTTCTGAATGAGATCAAAATTATTTCGTATGAAGGATCGAAGATCATTTTTCACACCCATGCATTTATTTATGAAATTTTATTTTATTTTAGTCACCGAAGTTTATAAAAAATATGCAAAAGGGTTAGAAAAATAAAAATAAAAGTATGGAAAAAGGATCAGAAAGCCAAAAATATTAAAATGCACTATAGTTAGTATGATGACACCCTACATTGTTGTAGCTCTTTTCGAGATTTTTCTGAAAATATGTCCTAATAGTCAATCCGAGTAACAAGTGACGAGTTATGACCCCAAGAATTTTCTTCTTGTTTATTTTTTGCTTCTCTTTGGTTCATTCAGTTTTTTTTAGTTCTCTAGCTCATTCTATTATTTCTTTTGTTTCCTTTGTTGATTTTTCCCTTAATAGTCTTCTGGTCTAGATAGGTCATTGTTTCATAAATTATGCACTAATAGTCAATCTGAGCAACGAGTGAGGAGTTATGACCTCGAAATATTTTGCCCCCAAAATTTAAAATGATGATCAATGGGATATTGTATGAACTACCCCCCTTTAGTTGAAATTGTATTTTTCATAAAGAAAAGTTCTTTTATTGTGTGTGGATGCAAATGTAAAGCCTGAAAATTGATTTACCTTTAAAATATGAAAAAATGTGAAATTCTAAAATTATAAAAATCCTTATAAAATAGTAACTTTAAATATTTTTTATAAATTTGAAATGACTTCACAATGAAATCAAAATTATTTTGGATGAGGATCGAAGCTCATTCTTCACAACCATGCATTTATTTTTGAAATTTTAATTTAAAAAAAAAATTATTCTAGTCACCGAAGTTTAAAAAAATCTACAAAAAGAAGAATTAGAAAACTAAAAATATTAAAACACACTACAGTTAGTATAATTACATCCTACGGTGTTGTAGCTCTTTTCGAGAGCTTTTAGAAAGTATGCACTAATAGTCAATCCGAGCAATGAGCGAGGAGTTATGACCCTAGAAAGTTTTACCCCCAAAATTCAAAATGATGGTCAATGGAATGTAGTATGAACTACCGCCCTTTAATAAAATTGTAATTTTCATAAATGACAGTTCATTTATTGTCTATGAATGCAAATGCAAAGCCTAAAAATCGATTTACCTTCAAAATATGAAAAAAAATTGAAATTATAAAAATAATTATAAAGCAATAATTTTTATAAATTCAAAATGACTTCGGAATGAGATCAAAATTATTTCGGATGAAATATTGAAGCTCATTTTTCACATCCATGCATTTATTTATGAAATTTTTATTTTTTTTATTTTTATTTTAGTCGCCGAAGTTTAAAAAAAATCCACAAAATGAAGGGTTAGAAAAATAAAAATAAAATTATGGAAAATGGACTAGAAAACCAAAAATATTAAAACACACTACAAAAAGTATGCACTAATAGTCAATCCGAGCAACGAGTGAGGAGTTATGACCCCAGAAAGTTTTACCCCCAAAATTCAAAATGATGGTCAATGGAATGCCGTATGAACAACTGCTCTTTAATGAAATTGTAATTTTCATAAAGGAAAGTTCATTTATTTTCTGTGAATGCAAATGCAAAGCTAAAAATTGATTTACCTTCAAAATATGAAAAAATGTGAAATTCCAAAATTATAAAAATCCTTATAAAATAACAACTTTAAATAATTTTTATAAATTTGAAATGACTTCGGAATGAGATCAAAATTATTTCGAATGAAAGATCAAAGCTCATTCACCGAAGTTTATAAAAAATCTACAAAAGGGTTGGAAAAATAAAAATAAAATTATGGAAAAATGATCAAAAAGCAAAAAATGTTAAAACACACTATAGTTAGTATGATGACACCCTACGTTGTTGTAGCTCTTTTCGAGAGCTTTTTGAAAATATGCACTAATATTCAATCCGAGCAACAAGTGAGGAGTTATGACCCCGGGAAGTTTTATCCCCAAAATTCAAAATGATGGCCAATGGAATGTCGTATGAACTACCCCTTTAAAGAAATTGTAATTTTCATAAAGGGAAGTTCCTTTATTATCTATGAATGCAAATGCAAATCTGTAAAATCAATTTACCTTCAAAATATGAAAAAAATATGAAATTATAAAAAACCTTATAAAACAACAATTTTAAATAATTTTTATAAATTCAAAATAACTTCAGAATGAGATAAAAATTATTTTGGATGAAATATTGAAACTCATTTTTTACATCCATGCATTTATTTATTAAATTTTATTTTTTATTTTAGTCGTAGAAGTTTAAAAAAAATCTGCAAAAGGAAGGGTTAGAAAAAAAAACTAAAATTATGGAAAATAGACTAGAAAACCAAAAATATTAAAACACACTACAGTCAATATAATTTTGTCCTATGTTTTTGTAGCTCTTTTCGAGAGCTTTCATAAAGTATGCACTAATTTTCAATCCGAGCAACGAGCGAGGAGTTATGACCCCAAAAATTTTACCCCCAAAATTCAAAATGATGCTCAATGGAATGTCGTATGAACTACCCCCCTTTAATGAAATTGTAATTTTCATAAAGTAAAGTTCATTTATTGTCTATGAATGTAAATATAAAGCCTGAAAATCGATTTACCTTCAAAATATGAAAAAATGTGAAATTCTGAAATTATAAAAATCTTTATAAAATAACAACTTTATATAAGTTTTATAAATTCGAAATGACTTCAAAATGGGATAAAAATTATTTCGGATGAAGGATCGAAGCTCATTCTTCACACCCATGCATTTATTTATGAAATTTTAATTTTTTTTAATTTTAGTCGTCAAAGTTAAAAAAAAATCTCCAAAAAGAAGGGTTGAAAAATAATAATAAAATTATGAAAAATGGATTAGAAATCCAAAAATATTAAAATACACTACAGTCAGTATAATATCATCCTATGTTGTTGTAGCTCTTTTTGAGAGATTTTAGAAAGTATGCACTAATAGTCAATCTGAGCAACGAGTGAGAAGTTATGACCCCGAAAAGTTTTACCCCAAAAATTTAAAATGATGGTCAATGGAATGCCATATGAACTACCCCCCTTTAATGAAATTGTAATTTGCATAAAAGAAAGTTCATTTATTGTTTCTGAATGCAAATGTAAAGCCTGAAAATCGATTTACCTTCAAATAATGAAAAAATGTGAAATTCCAAAATTATAAAATCCTTATAAATAACAACTTTAAATAATTTTTATAAATTCGAAATGACTTCAGAATGAGATCAAAATTATTTCAGATGAAGGATCGAAGCTCATTCTTCACACCCCTGCATTTATTTATGAAATTTTAATTTTTTTAAAATTTTATTTTAGTTGTCGAAGTTTAAAAAGAATCTCCAAAAAGAAGAGTTAGAAAAATAATAATAAAATTATGGAAAATGGATTAGAAAATAAAAAATATTAAAACACACTACAGTTAGTATGATTTCGTCCTACGTTGTTGTATCTCTTTTCGCACTATGATTTCGCACTAATAGTCAATTCGAGCAACGAGCGAGGAGTTATGACCTCGAAAAGTTTTACCACCAAAATTCAAAATGATGCTCAATGGAATGTCGTATGAACTACCCCCCTTTAATGAAATTGTAATTTTCATAAAGGAAAGTTCATTTATTGTCTGTGAATGCAAATGTAAAGCCTGATTTACTTTCAAAATATGAAAAAATATGAAATTCTGAAATTATAAAAATCATTATAAAATAGCAACTTTAAATAATTTTTATAAATTCAAAATGATTTCAGAATGAGATAAAAATTATTTCGTATGGAATATTGAAGATCATTTTTCACACCATGCATTTAATTATGAAAATTTAATTTTTTTAATTTTTATTTTAGTCGTTGAAGTTTAAAAAAAAATTGCAAAAGGAAGGGTTAGAAAAATAAAAATAAAATTATGGAAAATGGACTAGAAAACCAAAAATATTAAAACACACTACAGTTAGTATAATGTCGTCCTACGTTGTTGTAGCTCTTTTCGAGAGCTTTCAGAAAATATGCACTAATAGTCAATGTGGGCAATGAGCGACAAGTTATGACCTCAGAATGTTTTGCCCCTAAAATTCAAAATTATGGTCAATAGAATGTCGTATAAACTATTCCCCTTTAATGAAATTGTAATTTTCAAAAAATAAAATTCATTTATTGTCTCTAAATGCAAATGTAAAGCCTGAAAATTGATTTACCTTCAAAATATGAAAAAAATGTGAAATTTCAAAATTATAAAACTCCTTATAAAATAAAAAATTTAAATATTTTTTATAAATTCAAAATGACTTCAAAATGAGATCAAAATTATTTCGGATGAAGGATAGAAGCTCATTCTTCACACGCCTGCATTTATTTATGATTTTTTTTTTTAATTTGTGGAAAACATCCCAAAAGGGATGCCACTTTCGGGTAAAACCCAAGGAGGCAGGGGTATCCTTTCCACCAATAACGCCCAGGACTCAAACCTGGCCTACCACATTTGACATACTCAAGGAGCAAACAAACACACAAAACCAAATTAAAAAAAGAAAATAACAACAAAAATAATAAAATAAAATAAAAAACATTATCCTTGAGTGTGTCAAAACCAAAAGCACAACCAAACACGCACAATAAGATAAAATAAACCACAACACAAACCACATAGAAAAACACAAGAACCACATAACAAAACATAAACAAGACAAAAACAACAGAACACTACAAAGACAACCCAAAAAAACATGAAAAATAAACACAACCAAAACCTAAAAAATAAAATAAATAAAATAAAATTAAAAATAAAAACAACCAACAACAGACAATAAACAAAAACAAAAAACAAAGAAAACACTCACACATAAAAAAATGAAATAACACAAACAAAGAGAAACCCAAGAACAAGAACAAAAAAAACACAACAACAAAAAACAACACAAAGAACACAAAAACAAAACAAAACAAAAGAACCCACCCACCTTAAAAAACTAAAAAAAAAAACAAACAAGACAAAAGAAAAAAAATGAACAAAACAATGACCTATCTAGACCAGAAGACTATTAATGCAAGAATCAACAGAGGAAACAAAATAAAAAATAGAATGAGCTAGGGAACTAAAAAAACTGAATGAACCAAAGAGAAACAAAAAAATAAAAAATAAGAAGAAACTAGGTACCTTCAAAACTGGAGCCATCCAAAGAAATGATAGAAAGAAGAGCTTCCCTAATTTGAAAAGCCCACCATATAGGAGGGTGGCTATAACAAGTAAGATCACCTTTGTCCAAAGCCCAATTAGCTAAAGCATCAGCACTCTTGTTTTGATCTCTGACCACATGATTGTAATCAACTTTCAAAAATCCCATCTGGATTAACTGAATCTTCTCAATAATTATTTTTATTATCCAATCCACCTTATGATTCTTAGAAGGAGTCTTCAAGAGATTAATCATAAGTTGAGATTCAGACTCAACTAACACCTTTTACCATCCAACCTTAGTAGCCTCCTGAAGGCCTCTAAGGATACCATACCCCTCAGCAAGGTTATTGGAAAGAATACCCAAATTCTTAGCAAAAGTAAAAACCAAGGAGCCATCTGAAAGTCTACCAATTCCTCCCACACTGGCTTTTCCAGGGTTCCCTCTAGAGGCTCCATTAGTATTGACCTTTCCAAAATCCTTAGGAGGAGGTTTCCAATTTCTAGTCCTATCCATATTACTAATACTCACATTTCCTTTAAGATGGTTTCCCTTAGAAGGTTTAATCTTCAATCTTTGCATCACTTGATCCCATCTTTGGTGGGATTTTTAGGGGTGATTAAGGAGTTGATGGACTGATTCAACTAAGTTGGCTATGGTATTTTTCCAAATATAGTGAATATCCTTCCTATCTTGATTAAAAATTTGGTTGTTCCTTTCATTCCAAATATTCCAAAGAAGAATGGTAGAACCCATCCAAACTAGCTGCCTAATAAAATGATCAACACCCTCTTGACTAGGCCAATCCCTCCAAAGCTGTTCAAAAGTGAAAAAATTGGACCACTGTAAGCCAAGTAAAGTTGCCATTCTCCTCCATAGCTCAGAGGCTAAAGTACACTCAATTAAAATATGGTCGATATTTTCTACATTCTCTTCACACATTTCACATCTAAAAGGGCCATGAAAAGCACGCTTCATAAGTTGCTCACCAGTAAGCACCCTACGATGCAATAAAATCCAATTAAATAACCTCACCTTAGGCTAGATATTTTGAGCCCACAATTGAGAAAATATGTCAGAAGAATGGTTGGGATTATTATGGCATAAGGTCAAATAACCTTGAGCAACTGAGTACTCACCCTTAGTAGTGTTGTTCTATCCAAAACAATCTTTTTCATGGGACCAAGAGAGGGATCTCATATGAAGGATGCCTTGGATATCTTTTCTTTGCCTTTCTGGGATTTGAATAGGCCAGTCCTCAATAGGGATCCAATATCTACCAACCTTTGAATTACTAGTATGGTACCAATAGTAATTAGCCACCTTTATCCAATTAGCTCGGTGAAGCTCCTCCATCCAAGAATTTGTCCAAAAATTTGCATGTTGACCATTATGAATGATCCAAAATAATTTTTTCTTTATAAAATCCTCACCAATCTTAAGAACTGCTAAAATGGGAGAACCTTTGGTAGGAAGTTGATAGCGAACAAGGTCTTCAGGACTTTTGTTCTCGAGCATATTTAGCATGAAGATTATTGGCCCAAAGAGCATTGGGGTTATGCAACATCCTCCAATATAATTTAGCAGCTAAAGCTTTGTTGTTATTTATTGAAGACCGGAATCCTAACCCCTCTTCACTCTTAGGAAGACAAAGTATCCCATTTCACCAAGGCCAATTTTATTTTCTCCTTAGTACCACTCTAAAGGAAACGATGACTAATTTGATCCAATTATTGAAGAACAACATTTGGGATATTCAAAACAGAAAATGGATTAGAAAATCAAAAATATTAAAACACACTATAGTCAGTATTATTCTGTCCTACGTTGTTGTAGCTCTTTTCGAGAGCTTTCGGAATGTATGCACTAATAGTCAATCTGAGCAACAAGCGAGGAGTTATGACCCTAGAAAGTTTTGCCCCCAAAATTCAAAATGATGGTCAATGGAATACCATATGAACTACCCCCTTTAATGAAATTGTAATTTTCATAAAGGAAAGTTCATTTATTATCTGTGAATGCAAATGCAAAGCCTGAAAATCGATTTGCATTTAAAATATGAAAAAATGTGAAATTCTGAAATTATAAAAAATCCTTATAAAATAGCAACTTTAAATAATTTTTATAAACTCGAAATGACTTTAGAATGAGATCAAAATTATTTCGGATGAAGGATCGAAGCTCATTCTTCACACCCATGCATTTATTTATGAAATTTTATTTTATTTTTATTTTAGTCACCAAAGTTTATAAAAAATCTGCAAAAGGGTTAGAAAAATAAAAATAAAATTATGGAAAAAGGACCAGAAAGCCGAAAATGTTAAAACACACTATAGTTAGTATGATGACATCCTACGTTGTTGTAGCTCTTTTCGAGAGCTTTCCAAAAATATGCACTAATAGTCAATCCGAGCAACAAGTGAGGAGTTATGACCCCAGGAAGTTTTGCCCCCAAAATTCAAAATGATGGCCAATGGAATGTTGTATGAACTACCCCCCTTTAAATAAATTGTAATTTTCATAAAGGGAAGTTCATTTATTGTATGTGAATGCAAATGCAAAGTCGGAAAATCGATTTACCTTCAAAATATGAAAAAAAAATGTGAAATTATGAAATTATAAAAATTCTTATAAAACAACAATTTTAAATAATTTTTATAAATTCAAAATGACTTCAGAATGAGATCAAAATTATTTCGGATGAAATATTGAAGCTCATTTTTCACACCCATGCATTTATTTATGAAATTTTAATTTTTTTAATTTTTATTTTAGTCGTCGAAGTTTAAAAAAAATCTGCAAAAGGAAGGGTTAGAAAAATAAAAATAAAATTATGGAAAATGGACTTGAAAACCAAAAATATTAAAACACACTACAATTAGTATAATTATGTCCTACGTTGTTGTATCTCTTTTCGAGAGCTTTCATAAAGTATGCACTAATAGTCAATCCGAGCAACGAGCGAGGAGTTATGACTACAAAAAGTTTTACCCCCAAAATTCAAAATGATGGTCAATGGAATACCGTATGAACTACCCCCTTTAATGAAATTGTAATTTTCATAAAGGAGAGTTCATTTATTGTTTGTGAATGCAAATGTAAAGCCTGAAAATCGATTTACCTTCAAAATATGAAAAAATATGAAATTCCTAAATTATAAAAATCCTTATAAAATAGCAACTTTAAATAATTTTTATAAATTCAAAATGACTTCAGAATGATATCAAAATTATTTCGAATGAAATATTGAAGCTCATTTTTCACACCCATGCATTTATTTATGAAATTTTATTTTTTTTAATTTTTTTTTAGTCGCCGAAGTTTAAAAAAAATCTGCAAAAGGAAGGGTTAGAAAAATAAAAATAAAATTATGGAAAATAGACTAGAAAACCAAAAATATTAAAACACACTACAATCAGTATAATGTCGTCCTACATTGTTGTAGCTCTTTTCGAGAGCTTTTAGAAAGTATGCACTAATAGTCAATCCGAAGTGTTCCCCACCTAGATGGTAAACTAAAAGCATGCATTAATGGGGGTAACCTAACCAAGTCTAAGATAATAGCTCATGGTATTGGTTATTAAGGTTTATGTTGTGGATATACTCAACCTTTTATTTACCTTTTGTGATGGCTTGACTATAGTTCCTTCTTCTTAATGCATGCTTGTTTATTTAAGGGAGTTAACCCTTAAAGTATCATCTTTGAAGGGATGGAAAGCATTTAATGAAGGACAAAGCTGAGCTTTTAGATTTTTTGATTGGATATTCTAGCAATAGGTTAAAGAATCATGGTTAGCTACTATGCTATACAACTTATCCTAATATTCAAATTTGACACGTTGGTGGTAAGTTGAGGGGACAACCTACATCGCATGGATCCAAGATCACCCCAAAATAAGATTATAGTTTAGCTCATAGGGAAACACATAAAATAATCTATTTAAAATACGAGGCCCTACTATTATTGGTAGAACTATAGTTTTGGTAGCTTCTCGTTCTTTGTTTTCATAAGCCTTTATGATAATGTTTGACTTTTCTAAATCTTCTTTGTTGAGCCCTATCCTATGATTAAAGCTAAGGCTACAAACATTGATTGATGAACCATTATCAATGAGAATCCCTTTGATGGATTGCTCATCGATATTGCAAGTTATATACAAGGGTATCTCTCTAAGCATAGAGGTAGGTAGAATGTCATCCTTAAAGAAGGATATAGTCATGTGGTTCATGCTAAGTGACAATCATTATGACTAATATTTTTGGGCACTATTTGTTATCTTAGAAGCTTAAACAAATTCTCTCTATGACTCAGAGAAGTTCATAACAACTCAAGTATGGAGATTTTAGCTGGTGTGTCCTCTATTTATTGTTGGAGGTTAAAAGTTTTTTTTTCCTTGAGGTTTTAGAACCAAAGGTGGTTCTTTAGGAGTAGTAGCACATCTAGGACACAAAACTAGGGGAGGTTTAGGAGGTGATTCATAGGCTTTACCCTTATCTTTGGCCTATTATCTAGTTATAGTGCTAACATGAATCATCCCTATCATGTTCTGGTCCAATGGAGGGATATTCTTATATTGTACTTGATTGACAATATTTTGTCCATGTTTAGGTAGGGGGTCTTGGAATATCCCCAAATCTTAACTGGAAGATGTTGCTTGTTTAGGACTATAAACCACTAGGTAACCTTCATTGATGAGGTCTTGTACCACATTTTTAAGAGTGATACATTTATTTGTGTTGTGACTATTAGTGCAATGGAAAGTGCACTTTTGGTTAGCCTTGAACCAAGAAAGCTTTTCCCTTTTAGGCTCATGTTGCCTTATAAGGGGTAGCTCTATCATATTAGCATCCAATAACTACATCACATAAAGGATAGAGATTAGTTTATACTGGTAAATGTTTTGGGATATTTTTCCTGAATTTTAGCTAAGATTAACTTATTTAATATTATAGAAATACTAACATTATATGTTTTAGGATTAGTGTTGGGGTGAGAGTCAATCACACCATCACTCACAACATGTTTATTTTTATATTATCCTTTAGTTTTAGAATGTGGTGGTTTCTCATATTCTTCCTTAATCTTTAGTTTCCCTCTACGTTGAAGGGCAACTTCCATTTATTTTGTAAGGTCAATTCCATCTCAAATGATATGACACGAGTCATCTCTAAGGTATATGACAATTTTTTTTGTAAATTGCATATGAAAATACACAATAGTTCCCTAGGTGGTAGAGAAAAATAAATTTTTCTAAATAATGCTTATCATCGAGGAAAGAATTCATTGATGGATTCATGTTTCCCTTGTTTTAGTTGATTTAGATCATCAACTGTATATTTTTTCATGATATAAGCAACAAAATATTGAATGAATATTTTATCCACATCAAAAACATTCTCAACTGAGTTATGAGGTAATTGATAAAACCATTCTAAGGCCTCATCACCAAGACCTGTGGTAAAAAGCTTCAATAACAATATCTCATTGTATTTGATTTCGTGGCATGCAAATATAAAAATTTGAAGGTGCTCTATAGGGTCACCTTCTCCCTTATATAACCAAAAATTTGGCAACACAAAGCTCAGAGGATAAGGTCTATTTGTTAAATAGGTTCTATAGGTTCATTGTAGTAATCTTTGTAAGAATACTTTTTAGGTACACCTCCTTAAGTAGAGGCTAACTATTGTTGAACCCACAATTTTCTTTTGCTAACTATTCTAGCCTATCATTGATATCTTGGAATCCAAGATAAGGTATTGATGGTACTATAGGTTGAGATCAAGGGTTGACTAAAGGATAATATTGAGCACTTGGATGGGATGATCAAAAAGGGATCGCCATGTTATTAATTCTAGGATCACATTATAAAGGCATGTTAGTAGGAGGAATGTTAGTAAAGGGGATTTTAGTTGGAATAGGTACAATATAGAATGGGTTAGAAGCAACCACATTCAAAGCATGAGGTATACTAGGAAGGGTGTTTATATGTTGGACTTGTGGATGACTTATGTGCTAAGATACAGGAGGGTTTAGCCTAATTGGATCTATGTTGGGAGGTATAGATCCAAAATTTCTTGAGGAGGATGGGATACGTAGTGACCTCCCTCCTAATTTTGTGGTGATAATTGAGTCTCGTTGTTGAGATCTCATAGGATTTGATCTAGATTGGTGTAGAAGTTCTAAAAGGGGTTCTTCTACAACAAAATGAAGCATTTCTTCTATCCTAAAGGCAACTTCCATGGTTTCTTTATTTACTTGTAAGAAATAAATAAGATGATCCATGCACTTGAAAACTACATCTCCTTGTTTATTGTGAATAAGAGAAAGAGTTTTGAAAGGAGGGGCTTCTTCCTCTTTTTTCTTAAATATTAGGTTTTCAATCAAAGGTTGCTTATTTAGAAATTCAAATGAAGCACTTAGATTTTACATCTTTTTTCGTTCAATGTTTCGAGTGATATAAGGAGGTTCAAACATGGCAAAAGGTAGAGTTCAATTTATTAATTTTTGTTTTGAGATTTCTTATAGCAAATAAGAATAATATGTATGATATCCTTATGTAACCTTGGAAAAGTAGCCCTCCTTACGACTCTCACTAGCCTCCCTAATATGCTAGCCAAGGAAGATAACCCCCAAGGTTCATACATTGGGTTACTCAAGGGGTCACTAACCTTCCCCAAGTAGGACCAACAATTGGTTATATTCTTGTTATCTTGATTTAATCTGATTTATCTAAGTAAACAAGATTAAGTGATCTTGATTAAAGTATGGTTTATTTTATCTTGATTAAGGATAAGGTCCTAAGTCAAAGGTTTTTTGGATAGGGATCCTTGTGATGTTTTCATACTGGGTTTACCAAAGTGGGATGCCAAAAAGGTGCATGGGGGAACTATCCCCAAATGTGTTCCTTCAGGAATCATCCATACTTGGGTAGGAGAGCATTGTTGCTAACTCATCATTTTGGGGGAACTACACTTTCATGTGTAGTGTTTATCTTTGGTGGGATATATTTAGGTTCACCAAGGGTTTATAGATTCCCTAATCTAGTTTGATGTGTTAAATTTGATAGGCACCTAGGTTATAATATGTTCTAGAAACTAATGAATAAGATGTTGATGCAATGCACTATGAGAACAAAGATGTAAAAATACAATTATATCCTATATGCAATTTAGCTTTTTGTTGAATGCTATCTATGTTATAAAAATAAAATTTTCTTTTCTTTTTTCTTTTGAAAGCAAGGGTATGAGAAGGATGTAAACACATAGGTTATCCTAATGCAAACTACATGCAATTATAATTGAATGCCTAAGAAAATGAAACAATATATTTTATGCTAAGGTTCTTTTTAATTCTTTTTTTCTTCTTATATGTGTTCTAAAAATATGAATATGAAGTAAACAATAAGTAAACAACTTATGCTAAGAATTTACAGTTTAAGGATAAAGGGGTACCTACCTATTCTACCATTTGGAGCTAATACATCATATGGATGCAAATCTACTTCTTGTACAAATACATCGCCTAGAAATCCTTCAGCTAGAAAATTCATTAAAACCTGTAAACAAGACAAAAAAAGTATGACTATGATTTGGGGGCCTACCAAACAACAAGAAGACTATATCTTCTTGATTGGCATAGTCAGGTCCATTTTTTATAAAAATCAAAGTGACTTTCCTTGGATGTGGATGTCAAAGAATATGTAGTGAATACACCAGCTAGAAGTGCTATAGTTGGCAAATTGGTTAAG
Source organism: Wollemia nobilis (assembly GCA_028583015.1). Lineage (NCBI taxonomy): Eukaryota > Viridiplantae > Streptophyta > Pinopsida > Araucariales > Araucariaceae > Wollemia > Wollemia nobilis. Next base: position 4,320,721 of record JAQPPZ010016984.1, read on the forward strand.
ACAATGAAATCAAGTTGATAGTGGACTAGACAAAGTATAGGGGTTAAAGGGGTTGCTAATATGATGCATAGAAGTGAACCTTACTAGGTTGGATGTGGGGTGTCAAAGAGATCTAAGATCTCTTAGATTTGTCATGAATACATTGCTTGTAATAGTCATAGGTGGTGTATTTTATTTTGAGGCTGGAAGGGATAAAATGATGTCGAGTTTATAAAATGAGGTATTCAACTGTCTATTTTGAATGTGCCTCCTAACTCAGGTATAGGTGGTATATTTGCTTAAATTAACAAGAAAAATAAAGGATAGGCCATGTTGGGTTGCTATTATTCTATCACTAGTATTTTTAGATCTTGCAAGCAATTCCCTACCTATAAGCTTCATGAGGTACATACAAGATTGAGGGAAAGAACTTTTTGGTAATGTAAGAGTTAGATCTAAATACAAAGAACGTAGGAATGAATGTAAAAGAGCTAAAATTATGCAACTATCAAGAAATGTTAAACAAAGCAACAATAATTAAAATAAATATATCATAGGATGCCAAGTACAAAATGCCCTTTCCTTCCTTCAAAGCCCCAAATAATTCGATGACTCTACAACAAAATTTTGGTAGCACTTCATTATGCTTGAGTTAGTTTTGATTTTGGCAAAGTTTCAGCATAAAATTGGAGTTTTATTTAATGACAACCCAAGGGATCAATTTATAGAAATTGTCCCTCATAGGGATCCCCAAGTGGGAGGGGTGAGGTGGTTGGCATGTGAACTGGATTGGCTAGTGATAAGGTTAATCAATTGTTGATTATAGCCTAAAATTAGCTCTCCCTTAATTTGGAGTCATTTTTGGGAAATTAGGGAGAGTGGAAGGAAATCCACCACTTCCCTTGCCTACCTATTAATTGCCTACGATGATAGAAGGGTGGATAGGAAAAATGTATGCTCTGCCTAACTGTTGTAGGTGCATTTTAAGTTTTCATTTTATGGAAGCAAGTACACTACCTATACGAATACTTTGCTAGTTGTATTCACAAAATGATATATTCATGAATTTGACAATTAGAGGTCAAATCTAGAGAGGGATTGGGTATTTTGAATTGGATGGAAATATTCTAGATAGAAAGCATATTTATTTTTTGGAGAAATCACTCTAAGGTGAAAGATTCACCATTGTTGGGTTTTGTCTATAAATTCTAAGGTTGAGTTAATTGTTATGGTTAATATGCTACTTTTGTGGGTGTGCATTAAGGATTGGTGTAAAAGAGGTGGTCTAATTTTAGGTATCTACAAAAGTAACAAAACTTTGTCAAAATATCTTCTGAATCATAGCAATCAAGCATTATGTATGTCAATATTATACCAAAATCTTAGCACAATCTTGTGAAGGCCATCATTGCAAGAACTTAAACTCTTGTTCTTGCAAGCATTCAAGTCTTCAATCAAGTCTATAAGATCTCAAGCAATCATCAAGCATCAATTCTTCAAGCTCATGCATTCAAGTGCCATCAATAAGCAATCTAACAAGCTTTCAATAAGCTTCCAATAAGGGGATAAATAACTTGTGTTTTAGATTGTGCTCTTTTTCCTTATTTGCTTTTGGATTTTCCTTGTTTTTTTATTTATTGGTAAAATAGATAAAAAAAAAAATGAAAGCAAGAACTATTTAGTCTCAATCATATAGGGGACCATCTTAATCATTAAGTTTAGCATTTAATAAAAAATGCATGTAGTTGCATCATAGGATTTGTTTGCTTCATCTTCTTATGCCCTAGCCTCTTAAAAGGAAAATCATTATTTCTTTCCTCATCAAAATCAAAAGAGCATTTAGTTTAGGCTTTGATTGTTACATTTGTATGTGCATTTGGGCTAGGTTGAGGATAATCTTAGGCAAAGAAGTATCTTAGGAGAAATGTAGGTGTTCTTCAACTAGTCCAACAAAACTACACTTTAAGCTCCCAAAATTTCCCTAGTATCGAAGTGATGTTGAGGAAAGAGGAAGAGTGTTGGTAAGAGGTCCTTCATGATACCTTTCCCCTTGTCACAAGGGTTTGCTATAATTTTCTAAATTATAGTGTCAAAATTTTTAGTTTTAATCAAGTTGGTCTAAATGGATTAGATGTTATAGCACCCTAATATATTTTATTTTAATTAATGGATCCATTATTAAATACTTTGAATCATCCCATGGACTCCGCTAAGATGATCCACTATCTCCTTATCTATTTATTATTCTTATTAAGACATTGGGAAGAGCTTTGTCAAAGGAAAAAATAGTAGAAAAAACAAAGGGTATTTAGATTACAACAAATGATCCCTTTAAATATTAGCTCTAATATGTTGATGTTACATTTTGTTTGGGTCATTCCTTAGTCAATGAGGCCATGGAGTTTAAATCAATATTGTCATGCTATGAGAAGGTTGTTGGATAGTTGGTTAATAATATAAAATCCAATATTTTAATTAATATTACCCTATTTTTACAATGGATTATTGCGGAGATTTTAAGGTTTAAAGTTGGAAAATTAGTTGGAATTCATAAATTTTTTAAAGACATCCTGAAACATCCATTCAATACAATCATATGCAAAAAAAAGGAAGAAGAACAAAATAGAAGAGTGTATAAATGAAAAAGAGAGAAATAATGACACAATTTGAGAGAAGGAATTAGGGGTGGGTGCTCATAGGCACCCCCACTATATTTTTATATATCACACTATGATATAAATGATTGCTCATTGAGGAGTATTTATAGTGACACCAAAATCCCAATGAATGGTTAGCCTCAAGTCAACATTAAATTTACCTTGAGATTAACTTACAATAAAACAATAATAAATTACACCCTTTAAGCTAGGTTATCCACAAATGTGGATTAACCAATATCACTAAGGGTGAAATGTGAAAGGTGCCCTTAGGCTTACATCAAGATGCCTATAAGCTTACATATAGATGCCAATAGCATCACAATGAAGAATGCTCGTACGCTTACATAAAAATATGCTTGTAGGCTTACATATAGAATTCCCATAGACTTACATTAAGATGTTTGAAGGTTTATATAGCACTTGCCCATAGGATTTTATCAAAAGCACTTGCAGGTACTTCATCATAGTCGACCTTCATCTAGTAAGGTCAAATTATAAATATTTTATCACCCCCCATAATTTGAGTCAAGGGATAAAGGAGAGAATATATTAGAGATGCTACATCTCACCCCATAATTAATACTTATATGGGTTAATGTATCATGCTATCTTCTCTCTACCAATGGTACATGAACTAGATCAACCTCTTCTAAACATGTATTATTAACTTAACCTCCTTGATCAAGATGTTGAACTTTCTATAGGAAAATTCAACATGCACTATGGTGAACACAATCTATCTTCCAATCTCAAGAGAATATTTTTGAATCATAAAGCAATAACTATGTCTCTAAATAATCAACCCCAACAATGAGAAAGGACCTATAGAAAAAAGGCATACCTTACACTGATCATCCAAAACATACTCCTATTATAGCCAAAAATATTACCAATCACCACACTAATGGGTTGTTAGAATTATGTAAAACATCCATTATAATAAAAGAGAAGGATAAACACATGAATTTTAGAATTTCTCAAATAATATAGTATAGCTAACCAACCACTACACCAAGGAGATTAGTTGGAGTTAGGTATTTGGTGCTTCATAAAGACATCAAACCTATTGTGATAAATGATATAAAAAATAAGATTTAAACCTATGACCTTCTTGCAAAAGAAGTATTTTAAATTATACATGATCTGGATGCGAAGAAAATTATCAACTATCACATCAATGGACTATTGGAATTAAAACTTGCATAAAATAGGAGAATGCCAATTGGGTCCATTTTACACAAAAAAATTCTCACAAAAATAGTAATAGGTCCTTGAACTAATGCCACCAATTTGTAGAGCTCAAAAAACTATGCAATTTAAAGAAAAAGGGCCCAAAATTCTTTCATATGCAAAAGTTATAGCCTCCAAAAATTTGGGCATACTAAGAAGAGAAAGAAACTAAATGATAGACCTGTTGGAGGTATTACATTATTTGGTACCTTGCAATAATGTTGCAAGCACCATGTAAATAATTTAGTCTAGGGTGTCTTTAATATTTGAGTATATTGTAGGTGTCATTTTATAAGTGTGAGTTATGTGTCATGTAAATAAGTGTGGAGTTATGTAGGCGAGATGTCATGTTAGTAAGTGTGAGTTATGTAAATGAAGTGTCATGTTTATAAGTGAGGAGCTATGAATTATGTGCAATAATGAGAGTCTTTATATTAATGTAAATATGTGATATATGTTATTATGTATTAAGAAATATGAAGAGTTAGATCTCTTGTGAGTATGAGGAGATCGAGAGTTTATGTAAGTATAAAGGTCAAGATTCTTGTGAATATGAAGTCTCATGTATGTATATATTGAAGACGAAGCATTGTAATATAGTATTGAATAAGTATTGTATTTTATTCATTGCTTAAAGTATATATCAACTATTGAGTTTTTCTATGTTCATTGGATTGATTTATGTTCATTGTTGTTCTTGAGATATTGTTTAATTCTAAAAGATTGATTAACCTATTAGAATAGTAGTGATTTGCTAACAAGACCTTAGGAGGAAAATTGACCAATTAGAAGCTACCACTTATCACCTCTAGGCACCACCTCTATGGGCATCACTTACTAATAGGATTGCCAATTGGAATGATGATAACAAATTAGATGTTGATATTTGATAGAATGGGGTTGGTTGGCCTCCATATATAGATATATAAATAAATAAATAATACCCAAAGTTTGGTGTATGTCATCAATGAAACTCAAACATGGGTCCTCATGGTAGCAACCACCTTAGACTTGCAGGACCAACCAAGTGTTCTCCATGCACCATTGAAATCAGAAGCACTAATAAATAATTTGAAGTAATCCTTTGAAATAGTACTACATACCTTATAGAAATTATGTTAGCTAGGTTTGAACTTGCAATATACCACCTTTATACAAAGCCTACAACCACTACATCATTGGCACAAATGTGCCTAAAGTAGAAGGGCACTCCCCCATAAGAGAAGACTAGGGCATGCATCTAAAAAAATTGCACAAATAGTGTTGTGACTCTTCTCCTTCGTCATGATTCAAACCTAGAACCTCTGGGTTAAAAGGTTCAAGCCTTACCACTAAACCAATCATGCGAATGGGATTAAAAAATAAGATTTTAATATGTGTGTGTGCGCATTGTAACACGTTATAAAAACTCAAATATGGTGCACTACCATTGCACTAACACTCACCAATAATGCTTTGAAGTGAAAAAGGAGAAAGCAATTGTTGTTTGAATTTTTCCATCGAAAACAACCATGCACTTCCTAGTTTTCTTCCACCACACAATGAAATATTTGTGGAATATTCCATTTCAAATTTTGATTTTTGGAAGGAAAAAGAAAAAATGCAAAAAATGAGACATCAAACATTGAATATGTGAAAAGTGTTAAACTGGGGGGCCCTCTAAAATTTTGTAAGAAGCCCAATAAAACTAATGGTTCATCTATATCTACCATGGTTTAGCCTATACAATATTTTTGTGTGATTGAGTGAAGTTGCTTTATTTTGGCTCTAATACCATGTTGGAGTTCATAGTATTTTCTAGAAACATCCATTCACCACAATTATATGCAAAAAATGGAAGAAAAGTGAAATAGAAGAGTGTATAGAGGAAAAATAGAGAAAGGGATAAATGACATGATTAATGAGAAGGAATAAGAGGTCGGTGACGGTATGCACCCCCACTATATTTTCATTTATCACACTATGATACAATTGATTTCTCATTGAGGGGCATTTATAGTGATACCAAAACCCAAATGAGTGGTTAACCTCAAACCGACATTAACTTTACCTTAAAGTTAACTTATAATAAAATAATAATAAATTACACCCTTTAAGCAAGGTTATCCATAAAGGTAAATTAACCAATATTACTAAGGGAAATGTGAAAGGTTTCCTTAGGCTTACATCAATATGTTTGTAGGCTTACACAAATTCTTGTAGGCTTACATAGAAGAATTCTCATAGGCTTACGTTAAGATGCCCAAAGGCTTACATAGCACTTGCTCGTAGGCTTACATCAAGAGCACCTATAGTTAATTTATCACTATTGGCCTTGGCCTAGTAAGGTTAGATTATAAATATTTCAACAAAATTACCATAAATATATTTGGGTATTCCTTTCTCTTATAAAGGAAAGAAGAGGCTCTATATCTCTATTTTGGATAGAATGAAATCCTATTTGGTAGGTTGGAAAGGTAACTTCTTAATCATGGCTAGAAGGTTACAACTCCTAAAGACTACATTGCAATCTTACCTTATATATATGATGTCACTTTCAATATTGCTAGCATGTTTAGCATTCAAAATAGATAAAATTCACATAAATTTCTTTTGGAAAGGATGTGAAGATAAATTTAGGTTTTCTATTTATAAGTAAATAGGGATTTTAAAGGAAATCATATTGAAGAAGTAGGCTTGCAAAATTATAAGCTTATAATTTTGGTATTAGGGAAAATATGTGGTTAAATATTATTTAAATATTACAAAAATAGTTGGGAAAATGTGTTACTTAAAAAATATATAGGTTCTATTGATGGAATAAAATGGTGTAGAAAACAAACCCTACCTAGAGGCTTGACATCATGGAACTTTATATCAATTAGTTTGTAATTGATCATCAAACATTAGATTGTCAATAAATGAGGGTAATTCTACATTTTTTTAGTATTATGATTGGTAAATCCTTATCCTCTTATTTCTAATCCATAATGGAAAATGATGGCCCAAGCATGTTTACCCCACTAAAGGTTCAAACGTTAAAAAATAAAAAAAAAAAAAAATAAAAAAAAAAGCAAGATCCAACCTAGTTGAAAGAGAGGGCCTCAAAAAAGTAGTAAAGGAGCTTCAAAGGATGCTTCAAGAGTTCTATTTTCTTTTTTTTACATGGAAGGATGAGTTTGTTTAGAAACTATTAAAAGATGGTAGATAGTAGGTCAAGTTAGGATATAAGGACTTAAAGGAATAATAATTTCCTACTCTAAAATGTTTCCCTTAGAAGAATGTTTGGTCACTTGAGGCCTTTCCCAATTCCTTCACATTACTTTGGCTAGGAGTCCAAAGCAAGATTCTTTGTAACAACCTTGATGTAGCTATGTCAACTACCTTTATTTTTGAATGAATTGGGCTCTTAGTATAGGATTAGCCAACCATTGAGCATTAGGGTTAGGATTTGTTACTTTGGTAGACTATAAATAAGAAGTTATGTGTGGATGTTGGATCATCAATTCATTATTATAATTTTTATCACCTCTGGTGTACATAACAGACTTCACCCTCTCTAAGTGGCTAGATTATTTGGAGATTTAGATCTTATATATGTGATATTTTATAATATTGCTATTTTGAATCTATTTCTATTATGATTGTTTAGTGAATGTTGTGGAATATTTTTGTTTCTTTTAAGTTGTTTCATTATAATTTGTATCTAATTTATGATAATGAATCCCTATGGCAACAAAAAAGGTAATAAACCCACTAATACATAATTTTTAGAACCTCTTTGGCCAATTTTGTGTTATATAATTAGGTAATTTTTATCCAAATTTTCTCCTACTATTCTTCTAACATAACATATTTCATAACATTATGATATAGGTAGAACCATTCTTATTCCCCAAACCTAAAAAATTAGAAAAAAAGTATTGAATGTGCTAGGTCTCATCAATTTGGTCAAAATAAGGTATATATTTGGTAGTATTTTTTTAGTAGTTTTAATTCTACTTTTGTGCATTTCCATTTGTCTAGTTGTGCATGTTTGATATTTCAGCTTCTAAATTATTGGAACAGGTTAATAGGTTCTTGAGGAAGGTAGATGTGACCAATGATGAGTGTATAAGCCATAAAAATCATCATAATATCCTAAAGGGCATCAATAATTTTAATCCTCGTGTTTATGTAGCCATTACAAGTATGATTTTCTCCTCCACCCCTATGGCAAGAAATCATGCCCTCCAAATGTGGATCTAGATGTTCCCCAATACATTGATAATATAGAATATAGATTGAAAGACAAGATTGCATGTTTGAATGATTGCTTCCAAATTATTAATCAAAAAGTTGATGGTGTATATAACATTATCCAACAAGTACAAGGTCAATTGAATAATATTTCTACTAGACTAAATGATATTTAGAAAGAGGGAATTCCTCAAACAAAGTGATTACCTAAAGGTGACTTCCAATGAGTTGTTCATAAAAGAAACCCAAAATTTTCAAAATCAAACAAGCACTTAAACAAGAATTTTTATGGGTTGTTTCTGGATAGTATCCATGAAATATTGATAATGAATGGGGATTTTCTCTCAATTTGTATGTTTTAGCCAATGGTATGACTCATATCCTAGAATGACCTCATGATGTTTTGGTCCCTCATTTTTATATGATGCATTTTTTTAGAGAGGATCCTAGTTGATATATTTCTAACACGGATTGCCTCTAATACTTAAATAAAATACCTAAATGGGGTAGGGTCATGTTGGATACCTCCTAATTAGGTACTCATACTTATCAATTGCTTTAAGAGAAATTGAGACACAAACTCTATACTCTTTCTTGGATAAAATTTAGGATGTTCTTGATGATGTTTGATATGGGACCCTCTACCTCTTATATGGTTAGGTTAATGCAAAATAAGTAAACAAAGACTATTGATGAGTACCATAGTGAATTCATGAGTCTCCCTTTGCACATCACCTAGATCGTGTGATGTTTTTTTTGACATTCAAGCATATTCTTAAGTAATAAATTCAAATAGAAGTTACCTAGGTGTTGTAGGTGAGTTGAGAAGGGGAGCCCCCCAGGGAACCCCCCCCAACAAAAAAACCAAACAAGGGGGGGGGGGGGGGGGGGGTGGGACCCCACATAAATTCAAATAGAAGTTGATATGAATGATCTATATACCCTCCATGATACTAAGAGTTTAACTAGGTAGTAGAAAATAATATTTGGGTGTCTAGATTCCAATCACAATGATACTTTTATCCAGGGTTATGCATAAGAACGAAATATCATAAATTGGCTATATTTAGAATTTTTAAAATTTTAAATTTACTAATTTTGGAACATTTCACTAGGGGCCATTCGCCCAAAATTTACGTGGTGGAAGATTTTTGGGGTAAATTAGCCCATCGTTGACAATTATTATCCTATTTTTATTTTAATTTGCCAACCACTTTCACCCAATTCTACGGATAATTCACCTTCAAATTATAAATGATTATGTTTTTCTTGCCCAATTCGCCTCATATACTACCTATATATATACAGTAGGGGGTACCAATAAACATACATCTAAAACACTCTAACTCAAAAATAGCTCTTAAACAACAAAAAACTTGACAAGGTTGCAGATAAGTGTTTGTTGACATAAGTCGATCGGTTGTAGAGGAGTGTTAATTAGCATATGACTATCGGTTGCATAGAAGTATCGATCAACATAAGACGATCGTCATAAGCCTATCAATTGCAAAGGAGTGTCAATAAAAATATGCCTATCGATTGTAGAGGAGTGTCGATCGACATAAATCGATCGATTATAGAGGAGAGTCTATCAGCATAAGTCGATCGATTTCAAAGAAGTGTTTGTTGGCATAAATCAATGAATTGCATAGCTACAACCGATCGACACATCTACAATCGATCGACATAGCTACGATCGATCGATATTGCTACAATCAATCGACATTGTTGCAATTGATCAATATTATTGTAATTGATCAACATTGCTGCAACCAATTGACATTACAGTTATTGATCAATATTGTTGCAACCGATTGGCATTGCTGCAATCAATCGATATATCTGAAACTGATCAGTATTGCTATAATCGATTGATATTGTTGCAACCGATCAACATTGCTATAATCGATTGACATTGCTACGAGCGATCGATATTGTTGCAACCGATCAACATTTTTGTAACACATCGATATATCTACTCCTGATCATCATTTTTCAATTGGTATTTTTTGATCATCATGTCTGCAACCAATCATCTCAGATCGATCGTCATAGCTTTTCCTAACGACACTATCCTATAGGTAAAGGGTGATCAACATAGCTTTTTCTATTAGTATAAAGCCTTTAAGTTTGTCGTACATTGCTAGAATTTGCAAACCAATATTCATAGCCCTCAACACAGAAAAATTCACCATGGTTTGAAAATATTTGGTGAAAAATAAATGCAATTCGCCATGTCTCCTTAGATATAATTCGTCAAAATTTCAAGACAATTCACCTTGATTTTATAAATAGATTTCAGGGTTGATCCCTTATGCATAACCCTGCTTTTATCCCCATAGGAATTACTTCAACAACTAATATGATGGTAAATCCTAAGTATTTTTCTATTTTAGATGTAAATCTTGACAACCTTGAAAAGCATCATGTGAAGCAAAGCATAACTTTCATATGGAAGCTAAGGAAGGTCGTTTTGAGAATGAGGAGGAACTAGAATCACCATATTAGGAGGAATCAACTAAACCAATGGATTTTATACAAGGTGTGAATAAAATGGACCTCTTAGTATTTAATACAATGGTAATGCAATCCCATCATAAAATCAAGGTGTAGGATTTATTAAACAATAGTAAGTCACTATTTTGATTGATTCTAGCAGTGCTCACAATTTCATTACCCAAGATACAACTAAACCTCTAAGGTTGTATATCAACACTTATTACAAAGATAAATTCAATGTTCTAGTTTCCAATGGTGGTAACACTCCTTGTGTGGGGTGAGTTCCTAACATCCAAATTAGGCTAGGTAATTATTCTTCAACTAGAAGTCTTTATGTAATGGACTTGGGTAGTGTAGATGCTATCCTTAAGGATCAATTGTTGTTCCATTTAGAGGATGTTATTTTCAATATTCAATAGCTATATGTACAATGGATAAATATTAAAAATTCATTTGTCTCCAAGGATTGCAACCCCCATCATCCAAGTTGGTCAATTCTTACCAAATAAAAAATATATTGAAGAAGGGCAACAAGGGTATCTCTATACATATTTATTGCATGGAAGTCCTAGTCACATAATAATCATCTCTTATTCCTCCTTTTGAGATGTAGTCACTCATTGACAAACATGTTGTGGTCTTTGAGGATCCCAAAAGTATTTCTCCCAACTAGGCATATAATCATGCTACCCATCTCATTCCAAAAATTCAACCATCAAATATATACCTTGTCATTATACTAAACCTCAAAAACAAAAATTGAGAAGTTGGTTTAGGATATGTTACAACAATTAATTATTTCATGTAGTACCGATCCTTATTCTTTATTCTTTTTAATAGCGATGATGAAGCATAAGAATGATTCTTAATAGATGTGTTCTAATATTCTCTTCTCAATAAGGTTACTATCAAAGATAAGTTTTTCATTTCAGTTATGGATGATTTGTTGGATGAACTACATGGTGCTTAGTTCTCTACAAAGCTTGACTTGTATTCTAAGTTTCAATAAAAAAGGGTTAGAGAAGAGGATATTCCTAAAATTACTTTTTTACATAGTAGAGAAACTTGAACTTGGCAAGGCCCACTTGGGACTCAGACTTGAGACTTGACAAAAAAAACTTCAAAAAACTCAAAAGAAAAATAAAGAAAATGGAAATTTTCATTGAAAAAGGTTTTTCCATGCATATCACAATTAATTAAAATTATACAAATTAAAAATTAATATTGTAAGTGATACAAGCTTAAACTACACATGAAAGTGGCAAGTGATACAAGCTTAAACTACACATAAAAGTGGCAAGTGATACAAGCTTAAACTACACATGAAAGTGATAAAACACACTTCAATTAAAGAAATTTTAATGCATCTAAAATCTAAATATTCTTGTATTACTTATAATATTAAATTGCATGATCATATGATTTATCGAGGTTCGGCTTGTTTTTCTTAGGATTCGAAATTGATTAGACGTTTTTCGTAGGACTGCCCAAACTTCCGAACTCGTTTCGGCCATATCTCACTCATCCGGACTCGGATTGAGCTAAAATTTTGAGGGTAGATGCCTGAAAAACCCTAGAACGTCTCCACAAATTTTCATATCATTTGGAGCAACACAGATCCTAGCGCATCCCTATGTGTGAACGATATATTTGGCAAGCGGCTATGCGAGGGTTTCATCTGGGTTGAGTGCAAGCAGCTCCAGAGGTTGGTTTTTAGGGCCTTCGGGCCCTAGCGGCCAATATTTTTGTGGTTTATGCTCAATATTTTAGCAGGAAATGTTGTAGGGGATACAAGATGGGTTAGAAATTTGTCTTTCAATAGATCATACCGTGAACTTGAGTGACAACGGCTTCCAATTTGCTGCACAAAAGAAAAGTGAAAACCATACCTTTCCACGGCGTCTAGGGCAAGGATTAAAGAGATCACGAAACAAGTTTCAAGTAGTTGATCAAAAAATGGCTCATATCTCAAGTGAATCTGGTGCTAAGGTGCACCCACAAAATAATTCTACTATGAAAACCCCTTGTCAAGGGTAAGAATTTCGAAGACTCAGTCCCAAAAATGAATTTTAGGGATGCCCTTCATGGTGGACAGCCTCAGCCCAATGCTAATATCAATATTAGGGCTTCCCATAAACCTCTAAGAATGCCTAAGATTGATCCCAGGAAAACGGAGTCAGGATGTCTTAAAGCAGACTGATGGAACTCCTATTGTTAAGCTTGATATGGGTAACATTCAGACTCGGCATTGAAGATTTGGAAAAAAGAGGACTAATTTGTCGGTTCGTGGGTTTTCGTCCGAGTCTATCTACTTTCAAAGTCTGGGCTGCAAAAAGCTGGAAAACTAAAGGTGAGTTACAAATCTCTATTTATCCAAATGGTTATTTTCTTGTTTTATTTGCTAATAATGAAGATAGAGAGAAAAATTTTCAAGGGGGTCCTTGGTTTTTTGGAAGGGCAGGGCTTTTCATGAAGCCCCGGCATACTAAATTTAAAGCCGAAGAAGAGATGCCTTCTATAGCTCCCGTGTGGGTTAGACTCTTTGGCCTCCCTATTGAATTTTGGAATCCTACTATTTTTTCTTCAATTGGAAACTCTTTAGGAACTTTTATGATGACTCGCTGATTGTACTCAAAATTTTGAACATATTATTTATGCTCGAATTTGTGTTTTAATGGATTTTGACAAACCCCTACCTAAAAATATCACATTACAATTTGGGGAAGACACTTGGGAGCAAGTAGTGGACTATGAGAACATTCCTTTTCATTGTAGAATTTGCCATGAATATGGTCATTTGGCCGATGCTTGCCCAAATAAAATTCCTGATCAAAAGAAAGAAGATATAAACTCAAGCAGGTTTCCAAATACCTAAGAAGAAGAACACTAAAAAAAAACTAGTTATGAAGGATCAATCAAAGTCATCCGCTAATATGTTTGAAATCCTTTCCACAAATGATGTCCCAAGTGAGGAAGAGGAAATAATGGAAACTAAAATCTTAGAAACACAATTTAAATATGAAGGGAAGAACTCAGAGACAAACCAACAAATCAAAGGTTTTCAACAGAAAAAAAGGAGAAAATTTACACAAGAAAAACAATATTTCAAATGTCAAAACTTCAAATAATGCAGGTCCCAATATAGACTCCGTTGAACCATCTAGTAAAATTTTGGCTGTGTACGAGCATTCTTCAAGGTTAGAAGCCATCTCAGATTCAATTGGAATAAGTCAAGAAACAGGGAAAAAAAATTGAAGATGGATTCTAATCAAAAAGTAGGTCGCAAGACCAATCAATATCATATGGTAAAAGAAGGTGAAAAGCTTGTAGAGGAAGGTAAGATTAATGCCCTTCCCAACTTTTTTAGCCCCGGTATTAATGAAGATCATCACTTGGAATATTAGAGGACTCAAAGGGAGTCTTTCAAAACAAAATGAAATTAGAAGAATGATTCAGATAAATCATCCACATCTTGTTTTCCTTCAAGAAACAAAGATGTCAATGGAGGATATGGACTTAATTGCCAGTAAAATTTGGCCAGCTAGAAAAGTGGTTTCCCTTAGTTCCCAAGGGACTTCGGGTGGCATTGCTTGTCTTTGGGACCCAAAAGAGGTAGTTATTCACCATATGGTTGGCAGTTGGGGTTTGTTGGCTATAGCTATTCAAAGTAGACATTCCAACCAGATTATGCTCTGCATTACTGTTTATGCTCCGACTTCTTTGGAGGAAAAAAGAAGACAAGTGGAAGGATATTACTCATATTATCTCTCATTTTCCTAAAGCTTGGATCTTGATCGGAGGAGATTTCAATACCATCCTCTCTCTGGATGAGAAAAGGGGGGAAATAGAAATTTGGACAAAAGCACTGACCTCATGAGCGAATATATTGCAAACCTCCATCTTGTGGATATCCAACCATATAATGGCCTTATGACTTGGTCTAACAGAAGGCAAGGCTTAGCTTGTATAATGGAGAGATTGGATAGGTTTTTGCTCTCTGAAAATTTCTTAATCCATGGTCACATTCCTAAAGTGAAGACTCTTAATAATGCTGGTTCGGATCATTGGCCAGCAATGGTGGAAATGTGGAAAACCAATGTGAGTTTCTCTCCTTTTCATTTTCAATTAATGTGGCTTAGAGACATTTCCTTCAGACCTCATGTGCAACAATGGTGGAAGGAAGGTAAACCTAGGCATGGGACTAAGATGTTCTGTTTTGCCAAAATACCGCAATACATTAAATCCAAAATCAAGACTTGGAACTGGAAAGAGTTTGGGGATGTTCATAAAAAAAACATGAAGTTATTGCTCATCTTGAAAATTTGAATAAGAAAATCCATTTAGATGGCCTCATAGAGAAGAGAAGTGCAGATGAAATTAAACTCACAACTCAGCTTGAGGAATGGGAAAAAAGAGAAGAAATCTTATGGAAGCAAAAATCTAGAATTCAATGGCTCAAAGAAGGAGATCGAAACACAAATTTCTTCCACAAATCTCTTCTAGCTCGAAGATCTCACAACTTTATTTCTTCCTTAAAATCAGATTCTGGAGATGTTGTTTATACTTGGGATGGCATGAACTCTATTGTTGTTGATTACTTTTCCAATATTTTTGCTCGCTACTCCTCTTGACTCAGCTTCTCAACATAATGTTCTTCAAGCAATCCCTTCTCTTATCACTTCGAGGAGAACTCTATTTTGATCTGCTCCTGTTACTATCAATGAGCTTCAACAAGTAGTTTTTAAAATGCAAAAAGGGAAAACCCTAGGTCCCGATGGTTTTCCTATTGAGTTCTACCAAGAGTTCTGGGATATCCTTCATGTTGATTTATTAGAGGTGGTGGAAGAAGCCAGGAAAGCCAAAGAAATTTTGAAGGTTATCAATAAAACTTATATTACTCTTGTTCCAAAAGCTCAAGAGGTTGATCATATCTCAGCTTTTAGACCTATTGCTTTATGTAATGTTCTTCTCAAAATCATTACTAAAATCATGGCAGTAAGGTTGAAGCCTCTTTTGCATAAGATTATTTCCCCAGAGCAAGGGGGTTATGTGGAAGGACGTCAAATAGTAGATGAGATAGTTCTTGCTCAGAAGCCATCCATTCCATGGATATGCAAAATTCTCCTTCCATGTTCATTCGGTTAGACTTATCCAAAGCTTATGACAGAGTGGATTGGCACTTCCTTATCAAAGTTTTGAGGCAATTTGGTTTCTCTAAGGATTGGATGGATTGGATTATGGGATGTATCTCTTCAGTTTCCTACTTAGTTCTTATCAATGGCAGGCCTTCTCAGTATTTCCTAGCTTCCAGAGGTATTAGGCAAGGTGACCCGCTATCCCCTTATTTATTCATCATTCTTGTTGAATGCTTGGGTAGGACTATAACCAAAAAGAGGGAAAAACAAAACCCTTGAGGGAGTTACCATTGCTCATGGAGCTAGACCTATCTCTCATCTTCAATTTGTGGATGACTCTACTCTTTTAGGTAAAGCTACAGTTTAAGGAAGCTTCTAATATTAAGCAAATCATTAGCTATTTTTCTAAGGCTATCAGGCGCTTGATCAATGAAGACAAATCTAAAGTTATTTTCTTTCACTCGCTCTGCTAGACAGAATCCATGGTCTTGGATAAATTAAGATATAAGAAGACCTCTCTTCCAATCACTTATTTAGGTATTCCCATAAATATTCAAAGGCAGAAAAATAAATATTGGAATTGGTTGTTGGACAAAGTCAAGAAGAAAATTGGAAAGTGGACCAACAAGTGGCTTTCTTCCGGGGGTAGAATCACCTTGGTAAAATCAGTCCTTCAAGCTATTCCTATTTATGTTTCTTCCATTTTGAATATCCCAAAGGTTGTTCTTCGAGAATTGGATCAAATCAGTCATCGTTTCCTTTGGAGTGGTACTAAGGAGAAAAGAAAATGGGCCTTGGTGAAATGGGATACTTTATGTCTTCCTAAGAGTGAAGGGGGGTTAGGATTCCGGTCTTCAATTAATAACAACAAAGCTTTAGCTGCTAAATTATATTGGAGGATGTTGCATAACCCCAATGCTCTTTGGGCCAATAATCTTCGTGCTAAATATGCTGAGAACAAAAGTCCTGAAGACCTTGTTCGCTATCAACTTCCTACCAAAGGTTCTCCCATTTTAGCAGTTCTTAAGACTCGGTGAGGATTTGATAAAGAAAAAATTATTTTGGATCATTCATAATGGTCAACATGCAAATTTTTGGATAGATTCTTGGGATGGTCACAAGCCTTTGATAACTCAGTTTCCCGATTGGAGGCCTTGGATGGAGGAGCTTCACCGAGCTAATTGGATAAAGGTGGCTAATTACTGTCGGTACCATACTGGTAATTCAAAGGTTGGTAGATATTGGATCCCTATTGAGGACTCGGCCTATTCAAATCCCATAAAGGCAAAGACAAGATATCCAAGGCATCCTTCATATGAGATCCCTCTCTTGGTCCCATGAAAAATATTGTTTTGGATGGAACAACACTACTAAGGGTGAGTATTCAGTTGCTCAAGGTTATTTGACCTTATGCCATAATAATCCCAACCATTCTTCTGACATATTTTCTCGATTGTGGGCTCAAAAGCTCTGGCCTAAGGTGAGGTTCTTTAATTGGCTTTTATTGCATCGTAGGGTGCTTACCGGTGAGCAACTTATGAAGCGTGGTTTTCATGGCCCTTTTAGATGTGAAATGTGTGAAGAGAATGTAGAAAATATCAACCATATTTTTATTGAGTGTACTTTAGCCTCCGAGCTATGGAGGAGAATGGCCACTTTACTTGGCTTAAAGTGGTCCAATTTTTTTACTTTTGAACAGCTTTGGAGGGATTGGCCTAATCAAGAGGGTGTTGATCATTTTATTAGGCAGTTAGTTTGGATGGGTTCTACCATTCTTCTTTGGAATATTTGGAATGAAAGGAACAACCAAATTTTTAATCAAGATAGGAAGGATATTCACTATATTTGGCAAAATACCATAGCCAACTTAGTTGAATCAGTCCATCAACTCCTTAATCACCCCCAAAACTCCCACCAAATATGGGATCAAGTGATGCAAATATTGAAGATTAAACCTTCTAAGGGCAACCAACTTAAAGGGAATGTGAGTATTAGTAAGATGGATAGGACTAGAAATTGGCAACCTCCTCCTAAGGATTTTGGAAAATTCAATACCGATGGAGCCTCTAGAGGGAACCCCGGAAAAGCCAGAGGTGGGAGGAATTGGTAGACTTTCGGATGGCTCCCCGGTTTTTACTTTTGCTGAGAATTTGGGTATTCTTTCCAATAACCTTGCTTGAGGGGTATGGTATCCTCGGAGGTCTTCAGGAGGCTACTAAGGTTGGATGGGAAAAGGTGTTAGTTGAGTCCGACTCTCAACTTATGATTAATCTCTTGAAGACTCCTTCTAAGAATCATAAGGTGGATTGGAGAATAAAAAGAATTATTGAGAAGATTCAGTTAATCCAGATGGGATTTTTGAAAGTTGATTACAATCATGTGGTTAGAGATCAAAACAAGAGTGTTGATGCTTTAGCTAATTGGGCTTTGGACAAAGGTGATCTTACTTGTTATGGCCACCCTCCTATATGGTGGGCTTCTCAAATTAGGGAAGCTCTTCTTTCTATCATTTCTTTGGATGGCTCCAGTTCTGAAGGTACCTAGTTTCTTCTTGTTTTTTTTTTTGCTTCTCTTTGGTTCATTCAATTTTTTTTTAGTTCCCTAGCTCATTCTATTCTTTATTTTGTTTCCTCTATTGATTCTTGCCTTAATAGTCTTCTCGGTCTAGATAGGTCATTGTTTTGTTCATTTTTTTCTTTTTTCTTTTTAGTTTTTTTTGTTTAGTTTTTTAAGGTGGGTGGGTTCTTTTGTTTTGTTTTGTTTTTGTGTTCTTTGTGTTGTTTTTTGTTGTTCTTGTGTTTTTTGTTTTGTTTTTTTTTTTATGTTTTTTGTTATTGTTCTTGTGTTTTTTTTCGTTCTTGTTCTTGGGTTTCTCTTTGTTTGTGTTATTTCGTGTTTTTATGTGTGAGTGTTTTCTATGTATTTTGTTTTTGTTTATTGTCTGTTGTTGGTTGTTTTTTATTTTTATTTTTATTTTTTTAATTTTTTAGGTTTTGGTTGTGTTTATTTTTCATGTTTTTTTGGGTTATGTCTTTGTAGTGTTCTGTTGTTTTTGTCTTGTTTGTGTTTTGTTATGTGGTTCTTGTGTTTTTCTATGTGGTTTGTGTTGTGGTTTCTTTTATCTTATTGTGCGTGTTTGGTTGTGCTTTTGTTTTTGACACACTCAAGGAGCATGTTTTTTATTTTATTTTATTATTTTTGTTGTTATTTACTTATTTTTAAATTGGTTTTGTGTGTTTGTTTGCTCCTTGAGTATGTCAAAGGTGGTAGGCCAGGTCCGAGTCCTGGGCATTTTTGGCGGAATGGATACCCCTGCCTCCTTGGGTCTTACCCGAAAGTGGCATCCCTTTTGGGATGTTTTCCACAAATAAAAATAAAAAAAAATTGCATGATCATATCTGATTATAAACAAAACCAAGAATAGACAGTGATTACAACAAACCATATCTCTTGTGATATTATCTAAATTACCCAATAATGTAATATTTCTCTAACACCCCCTTATTACATTATTGGGGATAGCATATATAACTACTCCCCCTTAATTTAGAGGAGAGAACAATGAAATTATGCTTTGGCTCTGGCTTTGGCTCTTGGATCTAGCTCTTGGCTCTAGCTTTGGATCTAGCTCTAGCTCACTACCTATGGGATTGCCTCTAGATCTACCATTTGGGTATGTCTCTTTTGTAGAAGCCATGAAACATTTCATTCATTTTGTTCCATTGCATGATATTTTTTCATCCATAATCAACATGAATCTTGATGGTCATTTTCTCTTTGTACCAACAATTTATAGGGGAGTGATTAGTACAACCACAGATGTCGATGGAATGTAGGTTCTAACACCTAGTTGTTACATATATAGTTCTTCCACAATGACTGCAATAATAGATTTTAGTTGTATGGGATTTTGGTTTCACAAACTTGGTCTTCCTACTTGACCATCATAGGCAAGGCCTTCATTCTTTGGCCTAACATTTAGCATTACGGGATTTCTTATGCCTTACCCATAATTATCCAATCCTCTTTGGCATGTTTTTCAAAATACCCAAGTTTTTGTTCATCATCAAGGCTTTTAAAAATATTGCTTTTGTTATAATCAACAAGATCATGGTGCTCATTTTTAGGATTATCGATTTTTAAGTCACTAGTGTCACAGGTAAAATCTATCTCTGTGATAAGGTCACCTATGTCACAACTAATATTTGTCATTATCAATATGAGGTCACTTGTGTCACAACAAACATGTGCCACTTGGGGCATGACCTTTGTGTCCCCTTTCTTTGAACATTTGTACATGTCAAGGAAGATGAGCGCCATGTACAATGTTTTTACCACAACGATTGGAATGATTACACCATTTTCAAGCAGATATTCACAAACCTTAGAATATTTGAGAATGGTTTGCAAACTACTGCTTAGTGTGATGAATTTTCCCTCTTCATTAATATCTCAACCATGTGGAAAATAAAGATCTTTATCTGGTTTGGACACTTTTGAACCTCTGATTGTTTTTAGGTTTGGTTTCATTTTACCTTTCCCATGCTTCTTGAATGCACCCCAAGAGGGAATTTTTTTTTAGAAAGCTCTCGAAAAATGCTACAACAACGTAGGACGACATCATACTGACTATAGTGTATTTAACATTTTCTTCTTCCTAGTCCATTTTCCAGAGTTTTATTTTTATTTTTCTAACCCTTCCTTTTGCAAATTTTTTTAAACTTCGATGACTAAAATAAAAATTAAAATTTCATAAATAAATGCATGGGTGTGAATAATGAGCTTCAATATTTCATTTGAAACAATTTTGATCTCATTCGAAGTTATTTTGAATTTATCAAAATTATTTAAAGTTGTTTTGTAAGGTTTTTTATAATTTTGGAATTTCACATTTTTTCATATTTTAAAGGTAAATCAATTTTCAGGTTTTGCATTTGCATTCACCGATAATAAATAAACTTCCCTTTATGAAAATTATAATTTCATGAAAGGGGGTAGTTCATACGACATTCCATTGGTCATCATTTTGAATTTTGGGGACAAAACTTCCCAAGTTCATAACTCCTCGCTCGTTGCTCGGATTGACTATTAGTGCATATTTTCGTAAAGCTCTTGAAAATAACTACAACAAAATATGGTGACATCATACTAACTATAGTGTCTTTTAATATTTTCAGCTTTCTGGTCAATTTTATAGAATTTTATTTTTATTTTTCTAACCCTTTCTTTTGCGATTTTTTTAAACTTCGATGACTAGAATAAAAAAAATCATAAATAAATGCATAGGTGTGAAGAATGAGCTTCAATATTTCACCCGAATTTTTTTTTATCTTATTCTGAAGTCATTTCAAATTTATAAAAATTATTTAAACTTCCTTTTTTATAAAGATTTTTATAATTTTGGAATTTCACATTTTTTTCATATTTTGAAAGCAAATCGACTTTTAGGCTTTGCATTTGCATTCACAGACAATAAATGAATTTATTTTTATGAAAATTACAATTACATTAAAAGGCGTAGTTCATACGGTATTCCATTGACCATCATTTTGAATTATGGGGGCAAAACTTCTGAGGGTCATAACTTGTCGCTCGTTGCTCGGATTGACTATTAGTGCATATTTTCGAAAAGCTCTCAAAAAGAGCTACAATGGCGTAGGACGACATCATACTAACTGTAGTGTGTTTTAACATTTTCAGCATTTTGGTGCATTTTCCAGAATTTTCTTTTTATTTTTGTAACCCTTCCTTTTGTAGAATTTTTTTAAACTTCGGTGATTAAAATAAAAATAAAATTAAAAAAAATTAAAATTTCATAAGTAAATGCATAGGTGTGAAGAATGAGCTTCAATATTTCATCTGAAACAATTTTATAGAAGTTATTTCGAATTTATAAAAAATATTTAAAGTTGTTTTATAAGGATTTTTATAATTTTGAAATTTCACATTTTTTTTCATATTTTGAAGGTAAATCCATTTTCAGGCTTTGCATTTGCATTCACAAACAATAAATAAACTTCCCTTTATGAAAATTAAAAATTCATTAAAAGGGGGTAGTTCATACGACATTCCATTGTCCATCATTTTGAATTTTGGGGTCAAAACTTTCCGGAGTCATAACTCCTTACTCATTGCTCAGATTGACTATTAGTGCATATTTTTGAAAAGCTCTAAAAAAGAGCTACAAAAACATAGGGCGACATCATACTGATTGTAGTGTGTTCTAACATTTTTATCTTTCTAGTCTATTTTCCAGAATTTTATTTTTATTTTTCTAACCCTTCCTTTTATAGATTTTTTTTAAGCTTCGACAACTAATATAAAAATATAAATAAATATTAAAATTTCATAAGTAAATACATGGGTGTGAAGAATGAACTTCAATATTTCATTCGAAATAATTTTAATCTCATTCTAAAGTCATTTCGAATTTATAAAAATTATTTAAAGTTATTTTATAAGGATTTTTATAATTTTAGTAGTTTTAATTCTACTTTTGTGCATTTCCATTTGTCTAGTTGTGCATGTTTGATATTTCAACTTATAAGTTATTGGAACAGGTTAATAGGTTCTTGAGGAAGGTAGATGTGATCAATGATGAGTGTATAAGCCATAAAAATCATCATAATATCCTAAAGGGCATCAATAATTTTAATCCTCGTGTTTATGTAGCCATTACAAGTCTGAGTTTCTCCTCCACCCCTATGGCAAGAAATCATGCCCTCCAAATGTGCATTTAAAGTTATTTTAGCAGTTTTAATTCTACTTTTGTGCATTTCCATTTGTCTAGTTGTGCATGTTTGATATTTCAGCTTCTAAATTATTGGAACAGGTTAATAGGTTCTTGAGGAAGGTAGATGTGACCAATGATGAGTCCATAAGCCATAAAAATCATCATAATATCCTAAAGGGCATCAATAATTTTAATCCTCGTGTTTATGTAGCCATTACAAGTATGATTTTCTCCTCCACCCCTATGGCAAGAAATCATGCCCTCAAAATATGGATCTAGATGTTTCCCAATTACAAGTATGAGTTTCATAATATAGATTGAAAGACAAGATTGCATGTTTGAATGATTGCTTCCAAATTATTAATCAAAAAGTTGATGGTGTATATAATATTATCCAACAAGTACAAGGTCAATTGAATAATATTTCTACTAGACTAAATGATATTTAGAAAGAGGGAATTCCTCAAACAAAGTGATTACCTAAAGGTGACTTCCAATGAGTTGTTCACAAAATAAACCCAAAATTTTCAAAATCAAACAAGCACTTAAACAAGAATTTTTATGGGTTGTTTTAGGATAGTATCCATGAAATATTGATAATGAATGGGGATTTTCTCTCAATTTATATGTTTTAGCCAATGGTATGACTCATTTTTATATGATGCATTTTTATAGAGAGGATCCTAGTTGATATATTTCTAACATGGATTGCCTCTAATACTTAAATAAAATACCTAAATAGGTTAGGGTCATGTTGGATACCTCCTAATTAGGTACTCATACTTATCAATTGCTTTAAGATAAATTGAGACACAAACTCTATACTCTTGCTTGGATAAAATTTAGGATGTTCCTGATGATGTTTGATATGGGACCCTCTACCTCTTATATGTTAGGTTGATGCAAAATAAGTAAATAAATACTATTGATGAGTACCATAGTGAATTCATGAGTCTCCCTTTGCACATCACCTAGATCGTGTGATGCTTTTTTTGATATGCAAGCATATTCTTAAGTAATAAATTCAAATAGAAGTTGATATGAATGATATATATACCCTCCATGATACTAAGAGTTTAACTAGGTAGTAGAAAATAAGATTTGAGTGTCTAGATTCAAATCACAATGATACTTTTATCCAAGGTTATGCATAAGAATGAAATCTCATAAATTGGCTATATTTGGAATTTTTAAAATTTTAAATTTACTAATTTTGGAACATTTCACTGGGGGTCATTCACCCAAAATTTACATGGTGGAAGATTATTGGGGTAAATTAGCCCATCATTGATAATTATTATCCTATTTTTATTTTATTTTGCCAACCACTTTCACCCAATTCTATAGACAATTCACCTTCAAATTATAAATGATTATGTTCTTCTTGTCCAATTTGCCTCATATACTACCTATATATATAGTAGGGGGTACCAATAAACATACATCTAAAACACTTTAACTCAAAAATAGCTCTGAAATAACAAAAAACTTGACAAGGTTGTAGATAAGTGTTTGTCGACATAAGTCGATCAATTTTAGAGGAGTTTTAATTAGCATATGACTATCAGTTGCATAGAAGTATAGATCAACATAAGATGATCGTCATAAGCCTATCAATTGCAGAGGAGTGTCAATAAAAATATGTCTATCGATCGTAGAGGAGTGTCAATCAACATAAATCGATCAATTATAGAGGAGAGTCTATCAGCATAAGCCGATCGATTTCAAAGAAGTGTTTGTTGGCATAAATAAATTGATTGCATAGCTACAACTGATTGACACATCTACAATAAATCAACATAGCTATGATCGATCGATATTGCTATAATCTATCGACATTGTTGCAATTGATCATTATTGTTGTAACTGATCAAAATTGCTACAATCGATCAACATTATAGTTATTAATCAGTATTGTTGCAACCGATTAGCATTACTACAATCAATCGGTATATCTGAAACTGATCGGTATTGTTGTAACCGATTGACATTTTTGCAACTGATCAACATTGCTACGAGCGATCGATATTGTTGCAACTGATCAATATTTTTGTAACATGTCGATATATCTACTCTTGATCATCATTTTTTAATTGGTATTTTTCAATCATCATGTCTGCAACCAATCATCTCAGATCAACCGTCATATCTTTTCCTAATGACAATATCCTATAGG
Organism: Wollemia nobilis; assembly: GCA_028583015.1. Classification (NCBI taxonomy): domain Eukaryota; kingdom Viridiplantae; phylum Streptophyta; class Pinopsida; order Araucariales; family Araucariaceae; genus Wollemia; species Wollemia nobilis. The sequence goes on from JAQPPZ010016984.1 coordinate 4,345,351, forward strand.
TAAAGGGTGATCGACATAGCTTTTCCTATCAGCATAAAGCCTTTAAGTTTGTCATACATTGCTAGAATTTGCAAACCAATATTCATAGCCCTCAACACAGAAAAATTCACCATGGTTTGAAAATATTTGGTGAAAAATGAATGCAATTCGCCATGTCTCCTTGGACATAATTCGTCAAAATTTCGAGACAATTCACCTTGATTTTATAAATATATTTCAAGGCTAATCCCTTATGCATAACCCTATTTTTATCCCCATAGAAATTACTTCAAAAACTAATATGATGGTATATCCTAAGTAATTTTCTATTTTAGATGTAAATCTTGACAACCTTGAAAAGCATCATGTGAAGCAAATCATAACTTTCATATGGAAGCTAAGGAAGGTCCATTTGAGAATGAGGAGGAACTAGAATCACCATATTATGAGGAATCAACTAAACCAATGAATTTTATACAAGGTGTGAATAAAATGGACCTCTTAGTATTTAATACAATGGTAATGCAATCCCATCATAAAATCAAGGTGTAGGATTTATTAAACAATAGTAAGTCACTATTTTGATTGATTCTAGCAATGCTCACAATTTCATTACCAAAGATACAACTAAACCTCTAAGGTTTTATATCAACACTTATTACAAATATAAATTCAATGTTCTAGTTTCCAATGGTGGTAACACTCCTTGTGTGGGGTGAGTTCCTAACATCCAAATTAGGCTAGGTAATTATTTTTCAACTAGAAGTATTTATGTGATGGACTTGGGTAGTGTAGATGTTATCCTTAAGGATCAATTGTTGTTCCATTTAGAGGATGTTATTTTCAATCTTCAATAGCTATATGTACAATGGATAAATATTAAAAATTCATTTGTTTGCAAGGATTACAAACCCCATCATCCAAGTTGGTCAATTCTTATCAAATAAAATATATATTGAAGAAGGGCAATAAGGGTATATCTATACATATTTATTGCATGGAAGTCCTAGTCACATAATAATCATCTCTTTTTTTTTTGTGGAAAACATCCCAAAAGGGATGCCACTTTCGGGTAAGACCCAAGGAGGCAGGGGTATCCATTCCACCAAAAACACCCAGGACTCGGACTTGGCCTACCACCTTTGACATACTCAAGGAGCAAACAAACACACAAAACCAATTTAAAAATAAGTAAATAACAACAAAAATAATAAAATAAAATAAAAAACATGCTCCTTGAGTGTGTCAAAAACAAAAGCACAACCAAACACGCACAATAAGATAAAAGAAACCACAACACAAACCACATAGAAAAACACAAGAACCACATAACAAAACACAAACAAGACAAAAACAACAGAACACTACAAAGACATAACCCAAAAAAACATGAAAAATAAACACAACCAAAACCTAAAAAATTAAAAAAAATAAAAATAAAAAACAACCAACAACAGACAATAAACAAAAACAAAATACATAGAAAACACTCACACATAAAAACACGAAATAACACAAACAAAGAGAAACCCAAGAACAAGAATGAAAAAAACACAAGAACAATAACAAAAAAAAAAAACAACACAAAGAACACAAAAACAAAACAAAACAAAAGAACCCACCCACCTTAAAAAACTAAACAAAAAAAAAACAAAAATTAAAAAATAAAAAAAAATGAACAAAACAATGACCTATCTAGACCAGAAGACTATTAAGGCAAGAATCAACAGAGGAAACAAAATAAAGAATAGAATGAGCTAGGGAACTAAAAAAAATTGAATGAACCAAAGAGAAGCAAAAAAAAAAACAAGAAGAAACTAGGTACCTTCAGAACTCGGAGCCATCCAAAGAAATGATAGAAAGAAGAGCTTCCCTAATTTGAGAAGCCCACCATATAGGAGGGTGGCCATAACAAGTAAGATCACCTTTGTCCAAAGCCCAATTAGCTAAAGCATCAACACTCTTGTTTTGATCTCTAACCACATGATTGTAATCAACTTTCAAAAATCCCATCCTGGATTAACTAAATCTTCTCAATAATTCTTTTTATTCTCCAATCCACCTTATGATTCTTAGGAGTCTTCAAGAGATTAATCATAAGTTGAGAGTCGACTCAACTAACACCTTTTCCCATCCAACCTTAGTAGCCTCCTGAAGACCTCTGAGGATACCATACCCCTCAGCAAGGTTATTGGAAAGAATACCCAAATTCTCAACAAAAGTAAAAACTAGGGAGCCATCTGAAAGTCTACCAATTCCTCCCATACTGGCTTTTCCAGGGTTCCCTCTAGAGGCTCCATCAGTATTGAATTTTCCAAAATTCTTAGGAGGAGGTTGCCAATTTCTAGTCCTATCCATCTTACTAATACTCACATTCCCTTTAAGTTGGTTGCCCTTAGAAGGTTTAATATTCAATCTTTGCATCACTTGATCCCATCTTTGGTGGGAGTTTTGGGGGTGATTAAGGAGTTGATGGATTGATTCAACTAAGTTGGCTATGGTATTTTTCCAAATATAGTGAATATCCTTCCTATCTTGATTAAAAATTTGGTTGTTCCTTTCATTCCAAATATTCCAAAGAAGAATGGTAGAACCCATCCAAACTAATTGCCTAATAAAATGATCAACACCCTCTTGATTAGGCCAATCCCTCCAAAGCTGTTCAAAAGTAAAAAAATTGGACCATCGTAAGCCAAGTAAAGTGGCCATTCTCCTCCATAGCTCGGAGGCTAAAGTACACTCAATAAAAATATGGTTGATATTTTCTACATTCTCTTCACACATTTCACATCTAAAAGGGCCATGAAAACCATGCTTCATAAGTTGCTCACCAAGTAAGCACCCTACGATGCAATAAAAGCCAATTAAAGAACCTCACCTTAGGCCAGATATTTTGAGCCCACAATCGAGAAAAGATGTTAGAAGAATGGTTGGGATTATTATGGCATAAGGTCAAATAACCTTGAGCAACTGAATACTCACCCTTAGTAGTGTTGTTCCATCCAAAACAATATTTTTCATGGGACCAAGAGAGGGATCTCATATGAAGGATGCCTTGGATATCTTGTCTTTGCATTTCTGGGATTTGAATAGGCCAGTCCTCAATAGGGATCCAATATCTACCAACCTTTGAATTACCAGTATGGTACCGACAAGTTATTAGCCACCTTTATCCAATTAGCTCTATGAAGCTCCTCCATCCAAGGCCTCCAATTGGGAAACTGAGTTATCAAAGGCTTGTGACCATCCCAAGAATCTATCCAAAAATTTGCATGTTGACCATTATGAATGATCCAAAATAATTTTTTCTTTATCAAATCCTCACCAGTCTTAAGAACTGCTAAAATGGGAGAACCTTTGGTAGGAAGTTGATAGCGAACAAGGTCTTCAGGACTTTTGTTCTCAGCATATTTAGCACTGAAGATTATTGGCCCAAAGAGCATTGGGGTTATGCAACATCCTCCAATATAATTTATCAGCTAAAGCTTTGTTGTTATTAATTGAAGACCGAAATCCTAACCCCCCTTCACTCTTAGGAAGACATAAAGTATCCCATTTCACCAAGGCCCATTTTCTTTTCTCCTTAGTACCACTCCAAAGGAAACGATGACTGATTTGATCCAATTCTCGAAGAACAACCTTTGGGATATTCAAAATGGAAGAAACATAAATAGGAATAGCTTGAAGGACTGATTTTACCAAGGTGATTCTACCCCCGTAAGAAAGCCACTTGTTGGTCCACTTTCCAATTTTCTTCTTGACTTTGTCCAACAACCAATTCCAATATTTATTTTTTTACCTTTGAATATTTATGGGAATACCTAAATAAGTGATTGGAAGAGAGGTCTTATTATATCTTAATTTATCCAAGACCATGGATTCCTGTCTAGCAGAGTAGTGAAAGAAAATAACTTTAGATTTGTCTTCATTGATCAACTGCCCAATAGCCTTAGAAAAATAGCTAATGATTTGCTTAATATTAGAAGCTTCCTTAACTGTAGCTTTACCTAAAAGAGTAGAGTCATCCAAAAATTGAAGATGAGAGATAGGTCTAGCTCCATGAGCAATGGTAACTCCCTCAAGGGTTTTGTTTTCCCTCTTTTGGGTTATAGTCCTACCCAAGCATTCAACAAGAATGATGAATAAATAAGGGGATAGTGGGTCACCTTGCCTAATACCTCCGGAAGTCGGGAAAGACTGAGAAGGCCTGCCATTGATAAGAACTAAGTAGGAAACTGAAGAGATACATCCCATAATCCAATCCATCCAATCCTTAGAGAAACCAAATTGCCTCAAAAATTTGATAAGGAAGTGCCAATCCACTCTGTCATAAGCTTTGGATAAGTCTAACCGAATGAACATGGAAGGAGAATTTTGCATATCCATGGAATGGATGGCTTCCTGAGCAAGAACTATCTCATCTACTATTTGATGTCCTTCCACATAACCCCCTTGCTCGGGGAAATAATCTTATGCAAAAGAGGCTTCAACCTTTCTGCCATGATTTTAGTAATGATTTTGAGAAGAACATTACATAAAGCAATAGGTCTAAAAGCTGAGATATGATCAACCTCTTGAGCTTTTGGAACAAGAGTAATATAAGTTTTATTGATAACCTTCAAAATTTCTTTGGCTTTCCCGGCTTCTTCCACCACCTCTAATAAATCAACATGAAGGATATCCCAGAACTCTTGGTAGAACTCAATAGGAAAACCATCAGGACCTGGGGTTTTCCCTTTTTGCATTTTAAAAACTACTTGTTGAAGCTCATTGATAGTAATAGGAGTAGTCAAAATAGAGTTCTCCTCAGAAGTGATAAGAGAAGGGATTGCTTGAAGAACATTATGTTGAGAAGATGAGTCAAGAGGAGTAGCAACAAAAATATTGGAAAAGTAATCAACAACAATAGAGTTCATGCCATCCCAAGTATAAACAACATCTCCAAAATCTGATTTTAAGGAAGAAATAAATTTGTGAGATCTTTGAGCTAGAAGATATTTGTGGAAGAAATTTGTGTTTCGATCTCCTTCTTTGAGCCATTGAATTCTAGATTTTTGCTTCCATAAGATTTCTTCTCTTTTTTCCCATTCCTCTAACTGAGTTGTGAGTTTAATTTCATCTGCACTTCTCTTCTCTCGTGAGGCCATCTAAACGGATTTTCTTATTCAAATTTTCAATATGAGCAATAACTTCATGTTTTTTTTTATGAACATCCCCAAACTCTTTCTAGTTCCAAGTCTTGATTTTGGATTTAATGTATTGCAGTCTTTTGGCAAAACATAACATCTTAGTCCCATGCCTAGGTTTACCTTCCTTCCACCATTGTTGCACATGAGGTCTAAAGGAAATGTCTCTAAGCCACATTAATTGAAAAACGAAAAGGAGAGAAACTCACATTGGTTTTCCATATTTCCACCATGACTGGCCAATGATCCGAACCAGCATTATTAAGAGTCTTCACTTTAGGAATGTGACCATGGATTAAGAAATTTTTAGAGAGCAAAAACCTATCCAATCTCTCCATTATACAAGCTAAGCCTTGCCTTCTGTTAGACCAAGTCATAAGGCCATTATCATGGTTGGATATCCACAAGATGGAGGTTTGCAATATATTCGCTCATGAGGTCAGTGCTTTTGTCCAAATTTCTATTTCCCCCATTTTCTCATCCAGAGAGAGGATGGTATTGAAATATCCTCCGATCAAGATCCAAGCTTTAGGAAAATGAGAGATAATATGAGTAATATCCTTCCACTATCTTCTTTTTTCCTCCAAATAAGTAGGAGCATAAACAGTAATGCAGAGCATAATCTGGTTGGAATGTCTACTTTGAATAGCTATAGCCAACAAACCCCAACTTCCAACCATATGGTGAATAACTACCTCTTTTGGGTCCCAAAGACAAGTAATGCCACCCGAAGTCCCTTGGGAACTGAGGGAAACCACTTTTCCAGCTGGCCAAATTTTATTGGCAATTAAGTCCATATCCTCCATTGACATCTTTGTTTCTTGAAGGAAAACAAGATGTGGATGATTTATCCGAATCATTCTTCTAATTTCATTTTGTTTTGAAAGACTCCCTTTGAGTCCTCTAATATTCCAAGTGATGATCTTCATTAATACTAGGGCTAAAAAATTTGGGAAGGGCATTAATCTTACCTTCCTCTACAAAGATTTTCACCTTCTTTTACCATATGATATTGATTGGTCTTGCGACCTACTTTTTGATTAGAATCCATCTTCAATTTTTTTTTCCCTTTTTCTTGACTTATTCCAATTGAATCTGAGATGGATTCTAACCTTGAAGAATGCTTGTACATAGCCAAAATTTTACTAGATGGTTCAACGGAGTCTATATTGGGACTTGCATTATTTGAAGTTTTGACATTTGAAATATTGTTTTTCTTGTGTAAATTTTCTCCTTTTTTTTTTGTTGAAAACCTTTGATTTGTTGGTTTGTCTCTGAGTTCTTCCCTTCATATTTAAATTGTGTTTCTAAGATTTTAGTTTCCATTATTTCCTCTTCCTCACTTGGGACATCATTTGTGGAAAGGATTTCAAACATATTAGCAGATGACTTTGATTGATCCTTCATAACTGGTTTTTTTTTAGTGTTCTTCTTCTTAGGTATTTGGAAACCTGCTGAGTTTATATCTTCTTTCTTTTGATCAAGAATTTTATTTGGGCAAGCACTGGCCAAATGACCATATTCATGGCAAATTCTACAATGAAAAGGAATGTTCTCATAGTCCACTACTTGCTCCCAAGTGTCTTCCCCAAATTGTAATGTGATCTTTTTAGGTAGGGGTCTGTCAAAATCCATTAAAACACAAATTCGAGCATAAATAATATGTTCAAAATTTTGAGTACAATCAACAGTCATCATAAAAGTTCCTAAAGAGTTTCCAATTGAAGAAAAAATAGTAGGATTCCAAAATTCAATAGGGAGGCCAAAGAGTCTAACCCACACGGGAGCTATAGAAGGCATCTCTTCTTCGGATTTAAATTTAGTATGTCAGGGCTTCATGAAAAGCCCTACCCTTCCAAAAAACCAAGGAACCCCTTGAAAATTTTTCTCTCTATCTTCATTATTAGCAAATAAAATAAGAAAATAACCATTTGGATAAATAGATATTTGTAACTCACCTTTAGTTTTCCAGCTTTTTGTAGCCTAGACTTTGAAAGCAAATAGACTTAGACGAAAACCCATGAACCGATAAATTAGTCCTCTTTTTTCCAAATCTTCAATGCCAGTCTGAATGTTACCCATATCAATCTTAACAATAGGAGTTCCATCAGCTGCTTTAAGACATCCTGACTCCGTTTTCCTGGGATCAATCTTAGGCATTCTTAGAGTTTTATGGGAAGCCCTAATATTGATATTAGCATTGGGCTAAGGTTGTCCACCATGAAGGGCATCCCTAAAATTCATTTTTGGGATTGAGTCTTCGAAACTCTTACCCTTGATAGGGGTTTTCACAGTAGTATTATTTTGTGGGTGCACCTTAGCACCAGATTCACTTGAGATATGAGCCATTTTTTGATCAACTGCTTGAAACTTGTTTCATTATCTCTTTAATCCTTGCCCTAGACATCGTGGAAAGGTATGGTTTTCACTTTTCTTTTGTGCAGCAAATTGGAAGCCGTTGTCACTCAAGTTCATAGTATGATCTATTGAAAGACAAATTTCTAACCCATCTTGTATCCCCTACAATATTTCCTACTAAAATATTGAGCATAAACCACAAAAATATTGGCCGCTAGGGCCCGAAGGCCCTAAAAACCAACCTTCGGAGCTGCTTGCACTCAACCCAGATGAAACCCTTGCATAACTTCTTGCCAAATATATCGTTCACACATAGGGATGCACTAGGATCTGTGTTGCTCCAAATGATATGAAAATTGGTGGAGACGTTCTAGGGTTTTTCAGGCATCTATCCTCAAAATTTTAGCTCAATCCGAGACCACACAAAATAATCATCTCTTATTCCTCCTTTTGAGATGTAGTAATAGGTCCTTGAACTAATGCCACCAATTTTGTAGAGCTCAAAAAACTATGCAATTTAAAGAAAAAGGGCCCAAAATTCTTTCATATGCAAAAGTTATAGCCTCCAAAAATTTGGGCATACTAAGAAGAGAAAGAAACTAAATGATAGACCTGTTGGAGGTATTACATTATTTGGTACCTTGCAATAATGTTGCAAGCACCATGTAAATAATTTAGTCTAGGGTGTGTTTAATATTTGAGTATATAGTAGGTGTCATTTTATAAGTGTGAGTTATGTATCATGTAAATAAGTGTGGAGTTATGTAGGTGAGATGTCATGTTAGTAAGTGTGAGTTATGTAAATGAAGTTTCATGTTTATAAGTGAGGAGCTATGAATTATGTGTAATAATGAGAGTCTTTATATTAATGTAAATATGTGATATATGTTATTATGTATTAAGAAATATGAAGAGTTAGATCTATTGTGAGTATGAGGAGATCGAGAGTTTATGTAAGTATAAAGGTCAAGATTCTTGTGAATATGAAGTCTCATGTATGTATATATTGAAGACGAAGCATTGTAATATAGTATTGAATAAGTATTGTATTTTATTCATTGCTTAAAGTATATATCAACTATTGAGTTTTTCTATGTTCATTGGATTGATTTATGTTCATTGTTGTTCTTGAGATATTGTTTAATTCTAAAAGATTGATTAACCTATTAGAATAGTAGTGATTTGCTAACAAGACCTTAGGAGGGAAATTGACCAATTAGAAGCTACCACTTATCACCTCTAGGCACCACCTATATGGGCATCACTTACTAATAGGATTGCCAATTGGAATGATGATAACAAATTAGATGTTGATATTTGATAGAATGGGGTTGGTTGGCCTCCATATATAGATATATAAATAAATAAATAATACCCAAATTTTGGTGTATGTCATAAATGAAACTCAAACATGGGTCCTCATGGTAGCAACCACCTTAGACTTGCAGGACCAACCAAGTGTTCTCCATGCACCATTGAAATCAGAAGCACTAAGAAATAATTTGAAGTAATCCTTTGAAATAGTACTACATACCTTATAGAAATTATGTTAGCTAGGTTTGAACTTGCAATATACCACCTTTATACAAAGCCTACAACCACTACATCATTGGCACAAATGTGCCTAAAGTAGAAGGGCACTCCCCCATAAGAGAAGACTAGGGCATGCATCTAAAAAAATTGCACAAATAGTGTTGTGACTCTTCTCCTTCGTCATGATTCAAACCTAGAACCTATGGGTTAAAATGTTCAAGCCTTACCACTAAACCAATCATGCGAATGGGATTAAAAAAAGAATATTTTAATATGTGTGTGTGCGCATTGTAACACATTATAAAAACTCAAATCTGGTGCACTACCATTGCACTAACACTCACCAATAATGCTTTGAAGTGAAAAAGGAGAAAGCAATTGTTGTTTGAATTTTGCCATCGAAAACAACCATGCACTTCCTAGTTTTCTTCCACCACACAATCAAATATTTGTGGAATATTCCATTTCAAATTTTGATTTTTGGAAGGAAAAAGAAAAAAATGCAAAAAATGAGACATCAAACATTGAATATGTGAAAAGTGTTAAACTGGGGGGCCCTCTAAAATTTTGTAAGAAGCCCAATAAAACTAATGGTTCATCTATATATACCATGGTTTAGCCTATACAATATTTTTGTGTGATTGAGTGAAGTTGCTTTATTTTGGCTCTAATACCATGTTGGAGTTCATAGTATTTTCTAGAAACATCCATTCACCACAATTATATGCAAAAAATGGAAGAAAAGTGAAATAGAAGAGTGTATAGAGGAAAAATAGAGAAAGGGATAAATGACATGATTAATGAGAAGGAATAAGAGGTCGGTGACGGTATGCACCCCCACTATATTTTCATTTATCACACTATGATACAATTGATTTCTCATTGAGGGGCATTTATAGTGATACCAAAACCCAAATGAGTGGTTAACCTCAAACCGACATTAACTTTACCTTAAAGTTAACTTATAATAAAATAATAATAAATTACACCCTTTAAGCAAGGTTATCCATAAAGGTAAATTAACCAATATTACTAAGGGAAATGTGAAAGGTTTCCTTAGGCTTACATCAATATGTCTGTAGGCTTACACAAATTCCTGTAGGCTTACATAGAAGAATTCTCATAGGCTTACGTTAAGATGCCCAAAGGCTTACATAGCACTTGCTCGTAGGCTTACATCAAGAGCACCTATAGTTAATTTATCACTATTGGCCTTGGCCTAGTAAGGTTAGATTATAAATATTTCAACAAAATTAACATAAATATATTTGGGTATTCCTTTCTCTTATAAAGGAAATAAGAGGCTCTATATCTCTATTTTGGATAGAATGAAATCCTATTTGGTAGGTTGGAAAGGTAACTTCTTAATCATGGCTAGAAGGTTACAACTCCTAAAGACTACATTGCAATCTTACCTTATATATATGATGTCACTTTCAATATTGCTAGCATGTTTAGCATTCAAAATAGATAAAATTCACATAAATTTCTTTTGGAAAGGATGTGAAGATAAATTTAGGTTTTCTATTTATAAGTAAATAGGGATTTTAAAGGAAATCATATTGAAGAAGTAGGCTTGCAAAATTATAAGCTTATAATTTTGGTATTAGGGAAAATATGTGGTTAAATATTATTTAAATATTACAAAAATAGTTGGGAAAATGTGTTACTTAAAAAATATATAGGTTCTATTGATGGAATAAAATGGTGTAGAAAACAAACCCTACCTAGAGGCTTGACATCATGGAACTTTATATCAATTAGTTTGTAATTGATCATCAAACATTAGATTGTCAATAAATGAGGGTAATTCTACATTTTTTTAGTATTATGATTGGTAAATCCTTATCCTCTTATTTCTAATCCATAATGGAAAATGATGGCTCAAGCATGTTTACCTCCTAAAGGTTCAAACGTTAAAAAATATAGTAATTTGAACAACAATTCCAAATCATGGATTTCCATTAGCAACCTAGTTGAAGGAGAGGACCTCAAACAAATAGCAGATGAGCTTCAAAGGATGCTTCAAGAGTTCTATTTTCTTATTTTTACATGGAAGGATGAGTTTGTTTAGAAACTATTAAAATATGGTAGAGAGTAGGTCAATTTAGGATATAAAGACTTAAAGGAATAATAATTTCCTACTCTAAAATTTTTCCCTTAGAAGAATGTTTGGTCACTTGAGGCCTTTCCCAATTCCTTCACATTACTTTGGCTAGGAGTCCAAAGCAAGATTCTTTGTAACAACCTTGATGTAGCTATGTCAACTACCTTTATTTTTGAATGAATTGGGCTCTTAGTATAGGATTAGCCAACAATTGAGCATTAGGGTTAGGATTTGTTACTTTGGTAGACTATAAATAAGAAGTGATGTGTGGATGTTGGATCATCAATTCATTATTATAACTTTTATCACCTCTGGTGTACATAATAGACTTCACCCTCTCTAAGTGGCTAGATTATTTGGATATTTAGATCTTATATATGTGATATTTTATAATATTGCTATTTTGAATCTATTTCTATTATGATTGTTTAGTGAATGTTGTGGAATATTTTTATTTCTTTTAAGTTGTTTCATTATAATTTGTATCTAATTTATGATAATGAATCCCTATGGCAACAAAAAAGGTAATAAACCCACTAATACATAATTTTTAGAACCTCTTTGGCCAATTTTGTGTTATATAATTAGGTAATTTTTATCCAAATTTTCTCCTACTATTCTTCTAACATAACATATTTCATAACATTATGATATAGGTAGAACCATTCTTATTCCCCAAACCTAAAAAATTACAAAAAAAGTATTGAATGTGCTAGGTCTCGTCAAGTTGGTCAAAATAAGGTATATATTTGGTAGTATTTTTTTAGTAGTTTTAATTCTACTTTTGTGCATTTCCATTTGTCTAGTTGTGCATGTTTGATATTTCAACTTCTAAATTATTGGAACAGGTTAATAGGTTCTTGAGGAAGGTAGATGTGACCAATGATGAGTGTATAAGCCATAAAAATCATCATAATATCCTAAAGGGCATAAATAATTTTAATCCTCGTGTTTATGTAGCCATTACAAGTATGAGTTTCTCCTCCACCCCTATGGCAAGAAATCATGCCCTCCAAATGTGGATCTAGATGTTCCCCAATACATTGATAATATAGAATATAGATTGAAAGACAAGATTGCATGTTTGAATGATTGCTTCCAAATTATTAATCAAAAAGTTGATGGTGTATATAACATTATCCAACAAGTACAAGGTCAATTGAATAATATTTCTACTAGACTAAATGATATTTAGAAAGAGGGAATTCCTCAAACAAAGTGATTACCTAAAGGTGACTTCCAATGAGTTGTTCACAAAAGAAACCCAAAATTTTCAAAATAAAACAAGCACTTAAACAAGAATTTTTATGGGTTGTTTCTAGATAGTATCCATGAAATATTGATAATGAATGGGGATTTTCTCTCAATTTGTATGTTTTAGCCAATGGTATGACTCATATCCTAGAATGACCTCATGATGTTTTGGTCCCTTGGATTAATATGATGCATTTTTTTAGAGAGGATCCTAGTTGATATATTTCTAACACGGATTGCCTCTAATACTTAAATAAAATACCTAAATGGGGTAGGGTCATGTTGGATACCTCCTAATTAGGTACTCATACTTATCAATTGCTTTAAGAGAAATTGAGACACAAACTCTATACTCTTGCTTGGATAAAATTTAGGATGTTTCTGATGATGTTTGATATGGGACCCTCTACCTCTTATATGGTTAGGTTGATGCAAAATAAGTAAACAAAGACTATTGATGAGTACCATAGTGAATTCATGAGTCTCCCTTTGCACATCACCTAGATCGTGTGATGTTTTTTTTGACATTCAAGCATATTCTTAAGTAATAAATTCAAATAGAAGTTGATATGAATGATCTATATACCCTCCATGATACTAAGAGTTTAACTAGGTAGTAGAAAATAAGATTTGGGTGTCTAGATTCCAATCACAATGATACTTTTATCTAGGGTTATGCATAAGAACGAAATATCATAAATTGGCTATATTTAGAATTTTCAAAATTTTAAATTTACTAATTTTGGAACATTTCACTAGGGGCCATTCGCCCAAAATTTACGTGGTGGAATATTTTTGGGGTAAATTAGCCCATCATTGACAATTATTATCCTATTTTTATTTTAATTTGCCAACCACTTTCACCCAATTCTACAGACAATTCACCTTCAAATTATAAATGATTATGTTTTTCTTGCCCAATTCGCCTCATATACTACCTATATATATATAGTAGGGGGTACCAATAAACATACATCTAAAACACTCTAACTCAAAAATAGCTCTAAACAACAAAAAACTTGACAAGGTTATAGATAAGTGTTTGTCGACATAAGTCGATCGATTGTAGAGGAGTGTTAATTAGCATATGACTATCGGTTGCATAGAAGTATCGATCAACATAAGATGATTGTCATAAGCCTATCAATTGTAGAGGAGTGTCAATAAAAATATGCCTATCGATTGTAGAGGAGTGTCGATCGACATAAATCGATTTAGTTATAGAGGAGAGTCTATCAACATAAGCTGATCGATTTCAAAGAAGTGTTTGTTGGCATAAATCAATCGGTTGCATAGCTACAACCGATTGACACATCTGCAATCGATCGACATAGCTATGACTGATCGATATTGCTATAATCGATCGACATTATTGCAATTGATCAATATTGTTGTAACTGATCAACATTGTTGCAACCGATCAACATTACAGTTATTGATCAGTATTTTTGCAACCAATTGCTATTACTGCAATCAATCGATATATCTACAACTCATCGGTATTGTTGTAATCGATTGATATTGCTACAACCGATCAACATTATTATAATCGATCGAAATTGCTACGAGTGATTGATATTGTTGCAACCGATCAATATTTTTGTAACACATCGATATATCTACTCCTGATCATCATTTTTCAATTGGTATTTTTTGATCATCATGTCTGCAACCAATCATCTCAGATCAATCGTCATATCTTTTCCTAACGACACTATCCTATAGGTAAAGGGTGACCGACATGGCTTTTCCTATCAGCATAAATCCTTTAAGTTTGTCGTACATTGCTAGAATTTGCAAACCAATATTCATAGCCCTCAACATAGAAAAATTCATCATGGTTTGAAAATATTTGGTGAAAAATGAATGCAATTCGCCATGTCTCCTTGGACATAATTCGTCGAAATTTTGAGACAATTCGCCTTGATTTTATAAATAGATTTCGGGGTTGATCCCTTATGCATAACCCTACTTTTATCCCCATAGAAATTACTTCAACAACTAATATGATGGTAAATCCTAAGTATTTTTCTATTTTAGATGTAAATCTTGACAACCTTGAAAAGCATCATGTGAAGCAAAGCATAACTTTCATATGGAAGCTAAGGAAGGTCGTTTTGAGAATGAGGAGGAACTAGAATCACCATATTAGGAGGAATCAACTAAACCAATGGAGTTTATACAAGGTGTGAATAAAATGGACCTCTTAGTATTTAATACAATGGTAATGCAATCCCATCATAAAATCAAGGTGTAGGATTTATTAAACAACAGTAAGTCACTATTTTGATTGATTCTAGCAGTGCTCACAATTTCATTACCCAAGATACAACTAAACCTCTAAGGTTGTATATCAACACTTATTACAAAGATAAATTCAATGTTCTAGTTTCCAATGGTGGTAACACTCCTTGTGTGGGGTGAGTTCCTAACACCCAAATTAGGCTAGGTAATTATTCTTCAACTAGAAGTCTTTATGTAATGGACTTGGGTAGTGTAGATGCTATCCTTAAGGATCAATTGTTGTTCCATTTAGAGGATGTTATTTTCAATATTCAATAGCTATATGTACAATGGATAAATATTAAAAATTCATTTGTCTCCAAGGATTGCAACCCCCATCATCCAAGTTGGTCAATTCTTACCAAATAAAAAATATATTGAAGAAGGGCAACAAGGGTATCTCTATACATATTTATTGCATGGAAGTCCTAGTCACATAATAATCATCTCTTATTCCTCCTTTTGATATGTAGTCACTCATTGACAAACATGTTGTGGTCTTTGAGGATCCCAAAAGTATTTCTCCCAACTGGGCATATAATCATGCTACCCATCTCATTCCAAAAATTCAACCATCAAATATATACCTTGTCATTATACTAAACCTCAAAAACAAAAATTGAGAAGTTGGTTTAGGATATGTTACAACAATTAATTATTTCATGTAGTACCGATCCTTATTCTTTTTAATAGCGATGATGAAGCATAAGAATGATTCTTAATATATGTGTTTTAATATTCTCTTCTAAATAAGGTTACTATCAAAGATAAGTTTTCATTTCAATTATGGATGATTTGTTGGATGAACTACATGGGGCTTAGTTCTCTACAAAGCTTGACTTGTATTCTAAGTTTCAATAAAAAAGGGTTAGAGAAGAGGATATTCCTAAAATTACTTTTCACATAGTAGAGAAACTTGAACTTGGCAAGGCCCACTTGGGACTCAGACTTGAGACTTGACAAAAAAAACTTCAAAAAACTCAAAAGAAAAATAAAGAAAATGGAAATTTTCATTGAAAAAGGTTTTTCCATGCATATCACAATTAATTAAAATTATACAAATTAAAAATTAATATTGTAAGTGATACAAGCTTAAACTACACATGAAAGTGGCAAGTGATACAAGCTTAAACCACACAAAAAAAGGGAAAGAGAACAAGAGCTTAAACTACACATGAAAGTGATAAAATACACTTCAATTAAAGAAATTTTAATGCATCTAAAATCTAAATATTCTTGTATTACTTATAATATTAAGTTGCATGATCATATCTTATTATAACCAAAACCAAGAATAGGCAGTGGTTACAACCAACCATATCTCTTGTGATATTATCTAAATTACCCAATAATATAATATTTCTCTAACACCCCCCTTATTACATTATTGGGGATAGCATATATAACTACTCCCCCTTAATTTAGAGGAGAGAACAATGAAATTATGCTTTGGCTCTGCTTTGGCTCTTGGCTCTAGCTCTTGGCTCTAGCTCTAGCTCACTACCTATGGGATTGCCTCTAGATCTACTATTTGGGTATATCTCTTTTGTAGAAGCCATGCAAAATTTCATTCATTTTGTTCCATTGCATGATATTTTTTCATCCACAATCAACATGAATCTTGATGGTCATTTTATTTTTGTACCAATAATTTATAGGGAATTATTAGTACAACCACAAATGTCAGAGGAATGTAGGTTCTAACACCTAGTTGTTACATATCTAGTTCTTCCACAATGACTGCAATAATGGATTTTAGTTGTATGGGATTTTGGTTTCACAAACTTGGTCTTCTTGCTTGACCATCATAGCCAAGGCCTTCATTATTTGGCCTAACATTTAGCATTATGGGCTTTCTTATGCCTTACCCATAATTATCCAATCCTCTTTGGCATGTTTT
The DNA here is from genome assembly GCA_028583015.1 of Wollemia nobilis. NCBI lineage: Eukaryota > Viridiplantae > Streptophyta > Pinopsida > Araucariales > Araucariaceae > Wollemia > Wollemia nobilis. The sequence goes on from JAQPPZ010016984.1 coordinate 4,361,951, forward strand.
TCAAAATAACCAAGTTTTGGTTCATCATCAAGGCTTTTAAAAATATTGCTTTTGTTATAATCAACAAGATCATGGTGCTCATTTTTAGGATTATCGATTTTTAAGTCACTAGTGTCACAGGTAAAATCTATCTCTGTGATAAGGTCACCTGTGTCACAACTAATATTTGTCATTATCGACATGAGGTCACTTGTGTCACAACAAACATGTGCCACTTGGGGCATGACCTTTGTGTCCCCTTTCTTTGAACATTTATATATGTCAAGGAAGATGAATGCCATGTACAATGTTCTTACCACATCGATTGGAATGATTACACCATTTTCAAGCAGATCTTCACAAACCTTAGAATATTTGAGAATGGTTTGCAAACTACTCCTTAGTGTGATGAATTTTCCCTCTTCATTAATATCTCAACCATGTGGAAAATAAAGATCTTTATCTGGTTTGGACACTTTTGAAACTCTGATTGTTTTTAGGTTTGGTTTCATTTTGCCTTTCCCATGCTTCTTGAATGCACCCCAAGAGGGATTTTTTTTTAGAAAGCTCTCGAAAAATGCTACAACAACGTAGGACGACATCATATTGACTATAGTGTATTTTAACATTTTCTTCTTCCTAGTCCATTTTCCAGAATTTTATTTTTATTTTTCTAACCCTTCCTTTTGCAGATTTTTTTTAAACTTCGACGACTAAAATAAAAATTAAAAAATTAAAATTTCATAAATAAATGCATGGGTGTGAATAATGAGCTTCAATATTTCATTCGAAACAATTTTGATCTCGTTCTGAAGTTATTTTGAATTTATAAAAATTATTTAAAGTTGTTTTGTAAGGTTTTTTATAATTTTAGAATTTCACATTTTTTCATATTTTAAAGGCAAATCGATTTTCAGGCTTTTCATTTGCATTCACAGATAATAAATAAACTTCCCTTTATGAAAATTATAATTTCATGAAAGGGGGGTAGTTCATACGACATTCCATTGGTCATCATTTTGAATTTTGGGGGCAAAACTTCCCAGGTTCATAACTCCTCGCTCGTTGCTCGGATTGACTATTAGTGCATATTTTCGTAAAGCTATTGAAAAGAGCTACAAAAACATATGGCAACATCATACTAACTATAGTGTATTTTAATATTTTTAGCTTCCTGGTCCATTTTATAGAATTTTATTTTTATTTTTCTAACCCTTTATTTTGCAATTTTTTTAAACTTCGACGACTATAATAAAAAAAATCATAAACAAATGCATAGGTGTGAAGAATGAGCTTCAATATTTCATCCGAAATAATTTTTATCTCATTCTGAAGTCATTTCGAATTTATAAAAATTATTTAAACTTGCTATTTTATAAAGATTTTTATAATTTTGGAATTTCACATTTTTTTCATATTTTGAAAGCAAATCGACTTTTAGGCTTTGCATTTGCATTCACAGACAATAAATGAATTTATTTTTATGAAAATTACAATTTCATTCAAGGGGGGTAGTTCATACGGTATTCCATTGACCATCATTTTGAATTATGGGGGTAAAACTTCCGAGGGTCATAACTCGTCGCTCGTTGCTCGGATTGACTATTAGTGCATATTTTCAGAAAGCTCTTGAAAAGAGCTACAACAACGTAGGATGAAATCATACTGAATGTAGTTTGTTTTAACATTTTCACCTTTATGGTGCATTTTCCAAAATTTTCTTTTTATTTTTATAACCCTTCCTTTTGCATATTTTTTTTAAACTTCGACGATTAAAAAAAAAAATTAAAACTTCATAAATAAATGCATAGGTGTGAAGAATGAGCTTCAATATTTCATCTGAAACAATTTTATAGAAGTCATTTCAAATTTATAAAAAATATTTAAAGTTGTTTTATAAGGATTTTTTAAACTTCGACGACTAAAATAAAAATAAAAAATTAAAATTTCATAAATAAATGCATGGGTGTGAAGAATGAACTTCAATATTTCATTCGAAACAATTTTAATCTCATTATGAAGTCATTTTGAATTTATAAAAATTATTTAAAGTTATTTTATAAGGATTTTTATAATTTTAGAATTTCACATTTTTTCATATTTTGAAGGCAAATCAATTTTTAGGCTTTGAATTTGCATTCACAGACAATAAATAAACTTCCCTTTATGAAAATTACAATTTCATTAAAGGGGGATAGTTCATACGACATTCCATTGGCCATCATTTTTAATTTTGGAGGTAAAACTTCCAGGGGTTATAACTCTTCGCTCGTTGCTTGGATTGACTATTAGTTCATATTTTCGAAAAGCTCTCGAAAAGAGCTACAACAATGTAGGGCAGCATAATACTAACTATAGTGTGTTTTAATATTTTTGGCTTTCTGGTCCAATTTCTAGAATTTTATTTTTATTTTCTAACCCTTTCTTTTACATATTTTTTTAAACTTCGATGACTAAAATAAGAATAAAAATAAAAAAATTATAAATAAATGCATGGGTGTGAAGAATGAGCTTCAATATTTCATTCGAAATAATTTTGATCTCATTCTAAAGTCATTTCAAATTTATAAAAATTATTTAAAGTTTTTTTATAAGGATTTTTATAATTTTGGAATTTCACATTTTTTTCTATTTTGAAGGTAAATCGATTTTCAGGCTTTGTATTTGCATTCATAGACAATAAATAAACTTCCCTTTATGAAAATTACAATTTCATTAAAGGGGGGTAGTTCATACGACATTCCATTGGCCATCATTTTGAATTTTGGGGGCAAAACTTCCCGGGGTCATAACTCCTTGCTGGTTGCTAGAATTGACAATTAGTGCATATTTTTGGAAAGCTCTCGAAAAGAGCTACAACAACATAGAGCAGCATCATAATCACTATAGTGTATTTTAATATTTTTGGCTTCCTAGTCCATTTTCCATAATTTTATTATTATTTTTCTAACTCTTCCTTTTGCAATTTTTTTTAAACTTCGACAACTAAAAAAAAAAAAAAAAATTCATAAATAAATACATGGGTGTGAAGAATGAGCTTCAATCATTCATTTGAAATAATTTTGATCTCATTCTAAAGTCATTTCGAATTTATAAAAATTATTTAAAATTTTTGTTTTATAAGGATTTTTATAATTTTGGAATTTCAATTTTTTTTTCATATTTTGAAGGTAATTCACATACAATAAATAAACTTCATTTTATGAAAATTACATTTTCATTAAATGGGGGTAGTTCAAACAAATTTCCATTGGCCATCATTTTTTATTTTTGGGACAAAACTTCCCGGGGTCATAACTCCTTGCTCGTTGCTTGGATTGATTATTCGTGCATATTTTCGAAAAGCTCTCAAAAAGAGCTACAACAATGTAGGGCGACATCATACTGACTGTAGTGTGTTTTAACATTTTTAGCTTTCTGGTCCATTTTCTAGAATTTTATTTTTATTTTTCTAACCCTTCCTTTTGCATATTTTTTTTAAACTTCGACGATAAAAATAAAAATAAAAAAAATTAAAATTTCATAAATAAATGCATGGGTATGAAGAATGAGTTTCAATATTTTATCCGAAATAATTTTGATCTCATTCTGAAGTCATTTCGAATGTATAAAAAATATTTATGTTGTTTTATAAGGATTTTTATAATTTTAGAATTTCACAAGTTTTTCATATTTTGAAGGTGAATCACTTTTTGGGCTTTGCATTTGCATTCACAGATAAAAATGAGCTGCCTTTTATGAAAATTACAATTTCACTAAAGTGGGGTAGTTCATACGACATTCCATTGGCCATCATTTTAAATTTTTGGGGGAAAACTTCTCGAGGTCATAACTCTTCATTTGTTGCTCGGATTGATTATTAGTGCATATTTTTGGAAAGCTCTCGAAAAGATCTACAATGACATAGGGCGACATCATACTGACTATAGTGTGTTATAATATTTTCAGCTTTCTGGTCCATTTTCTAGAATTTTATTTTTCTAACCCTTTCTTTTGTAGATTTTTTTTAAACTTTCGTGACTAAAATAAAAAATAAAAATAAAAAAAATTATAAATAAATGCATTGGTGTGAGGAATGAGCTTCAATATTTCATCCGAAATAATTTTGATCTCATTCTGAAGTCATTTTGAATTTATAGAAATTATTTAAAGTTGTTTTATAAGGATTTTTATAATTTTTGAATTTCACATTTTTTTATATTTTGAAGGTAAATCGATTTTCAGTCTTTGTATTCGCATTCACAGATAATAAATAAACTTCCCTTTATGAAAATTACAATTTCATTAAAGGGGAATAGTTCATACGACATTCCATTGCCCATCATTTTGAATTTTGGGGGTAAAACTTTCGAGGGTCATAACTCCTCGCTCGTTGCTCGGATTGACTATTAGTGCATATTTTTGGAAAGCTCTCGAAAAGAGCTACAACAACGTAGGGCGACATCATACTTAATGTAGTGTGTTTTAATATTTTCAGCTTTCTGGTCTATTTTCTAGAATTTTATTTTTATTTTTCTAACTCTTCCTTTTGCAAATTTTTTTAGAACTTCGATGACTAAAATAAAAAAATTAAAATTTCATAAATAAATACATAGGTGTGAAGAATGAGCTTCAATCATTCATCCAAAACAATTTTTATTTCATTCTAAAGTCATTTTAAATTTATAAAAATTATTTAAAGTTGTTGTTTTATAAGGATTTTTATAATTTTGGAATTTCACATTTTTTCATATTTTGAAGGTAAATCGTTTTTTCAGGATTTGAATTTGCATTCACAAACAATAAATGAACTTTCTTTATGAAAATTACAATTTCATTAAAGGGAGATAGTTCATACGACATTCCATTGGCCATCATTTTGAATTTTGGAGGTAAAACTTCTCGAGGTCATAACTCCTCACTCATTGCTCGGATTGACTATTAGTGCATATTTTCGAAAGCTCTCAAAAAGAGCTACAATGGTGTAGGGCAACATCATACTAACTGTAGTGTGTTTTAACATTTTTGACTTTCTAGTCCAATTTTTAGAATTTTATTTTTATTTTTCTAACCCTTCCTTTTGCATATTTTTTTAAACTTCGGCGACTAAAATAAAAATAATAAAAAATTAAAATTTCATAAATAAATGCATGGGTGTGAAGAATGAGTTTCAATATTTCATTCGAAATAATTTTGATCTCATTCTGAAGTCATTTCAAATTTATAAAAATTATTTAAAGTTGTTTTATAAGGATTTTTATAATTTTGGAATTTCACATTTTTTTCATATTTTGAAGGTAAATCGATTTTCAGGCTTTGTATTTGCATTCACAGACAATAAATGAACTTCCCTTTATGAAAATTACAATTTCATTAAAGGGGGTAGTTCATACGACATTCCATTGGCCATCATTTTGAATTTTAGGGGCAAAACTTCCCGAGGTCATAACTCTTCGCTCGTTGCTCGGATTGATTATTAGTGCATATTTTTTGGAAAGCTCTCAAAAAGAGCTACAATAGCGTAGGGCGACATCATAACCACTATAGTGTGTTTTAATATTTTTATCTTTCTAGTCCATTTTCTATAATTTTATTTTTATTTTTCTAACCCTTCCTTTTGCAAATTTTTTTAAACTTTCGTGACTAAAATAAAAATAAAAAAAAAAAAAATTCATAAATAAATGCATGGGTGTGAAGAATGAGCTTCAATCTTTCATCTGAAATAATTTTGATCTCATTCTGAAGTCATTTTGAATTTATAAAAATTATTTAAAGTTGTTTTATAAGGATTTTTATAATTTCGAAATTTCATATTTTTTCATATTTTGAAGGTAAATCGATTTTTAGGCTTTGCATTTGCATTCACATACAATAAATGAACTTCTATTTATGAAAATTACAATTTCATTAAAGGAGGGTAGTTCATACGGCATTCCATTGGCCATCATTTTGAATTTTAGGGGTAAAACTTCCCGGGGTCATAACTCCTCGCTCGTTGCTCGGATTGACTATTAGTGCATATTTTCGAAAAGCTCTCAAAAGAGCAATGGCGTAGGGCAACATCATACTGATTGTAGTGTGTTTTAATATTTTTGGCTTTCTAGTCCATTTTTTAAAATTTTATTTTTATTTTTCTAACCCTTCCTTTTGTAGATTTTTTTTAAACTTCGACGATTAAAATAAAAATATAAAAAATTAAAATTTCATAAATAAATGCATGGGTGTGAAGAATGAGCTTCAATCATTCATCCGAAATAATTTTGATCTCATTCTGAAGTCATTTCGAATTTATAAAAAAATATTTAATATTGTTGTTTTATAAGGATTTTTATAATTTTAGAATTTCATATTTTTTTCATATTTTGAAGGTAAATCAATTTTTAGGCTTTGCATTTGCATTCATAGACAATAAATGAACTTCATTTTATGAAAATTATAATTTCATTAAAGAGGGGTAGTTCATACGACATTCCATTGGCCATCATTTTGAATTTTGGGGGTAAAACTTCCCGGGGTCATAACTCCTCACTCGTTGCTCGGATTGACTATTAGTGCATATTTTCGTAAAGCTCTCAAAAAGAGCTACAACGACGTAGGGTGACATCATACTGACTGTAGTGTGTTTTAACATTTTCAGCTTTCTGGTCCATTTTCTAGAATTTTATTTTTATTTTTCTAACCCTTCCTTTTGCATATATTTTTTAAACTTCGATGACTAAAATAAAAATAAAAATAAAAAACATTTCATAAATAAATGCATGGGTGTGAAGAATGAGCTTCAATATTTCATCCGAAATAATTTTGATCTCATTCTGAAGTCATTTCGAATTTATAAAAATTATTTAAAGTTGTTTTATAAGGATTTTTATAATTTCGAAATTTCACATTTTTTCATATTTTGAAGGTAAATCGATTTTCAGGCTTTGCATTTGCATTCACAGACAATAAATAAACTTTCCTTTATGAAAATTACAATTTCATTAAAAGGGGGTAGTTCATACGACATTCCATTGGCCATCATTTTGAATTTTGGGGGTAAAACTTCCCAGGGTCATAACTCTTCGCTCGTTGCTCGGATTGACTATTAGTGCATATTTTTGGAAAGCTCTCGAAAAGAGCTACAATAGCGTAGGGCGACATCATACTGACTATAGTGTGTTTTAATATTTTTAGCTTTCTGGTCCATTTTCCAGAATTTTATTTTTATTTTTCTAACCCTTCCTTTTGTAAATTTTTTTTAAACTTTGATGACTAAAAATAAATAAAAAATAAAATAAAATTTCATAAATAAATGCATGGGTGTGAAGAATGAGCTTCAATATTTCATCCGAAATAATTTTGATCTCATTCTAAAGTCATTTTGAATTTATAAAAATTATTTAAAGTTATTTTATAAGGATTTTTATAATTTTGGAATTTCACATTTTTTCATATTTTGAAGGTAAATCGATTTTCAAGCTTTGAATTTGCATTCATAGACAATAAATGAACTTCTCTTTATGAAAATTACAATTTCATTAAAGGGAGGTAGTTCATACGACATTCCATTGGCCATCATTTTGAATTTTTGGGGTAAAACTTCCCGGGGTCATAACTCCTCGCTCGTTGCTCGGATTGACTATTAGTGCATATTTTTGGAAAGCTCTCGAAAAGAGCTACAATGGCATAGGGCGACATCATACTAACTGTAGTGTGTTTTAACATTTTTGGCTTTCTGGTCCATATTTCCATAATTTTATTTTTAATTTTCTAACCCTTTCTTTTGTAGATTTTTTTTAAACTTCGATGATTAAAATAAAAAATTAAAATTTCATAAATAAATGCATGGGTGTGAAGAATGAGCTTCAATATTTCATCCGAAATAATTTTGATCTCATTCTGAAGTCATTTTGAATTTATAAAAATTATATAAAGTGGCTGTTTTATAAGGATTTTTATAATTTTAGAATTTCACATTTTTTTTCATATTTTGAAGGTAAATCGATTTTCAGGCTTTGCATTTGCATTCACAGACAATAAATGAACTTCCCTTTATGAAAATTACAATTTCATTAAAGGGGGTAGTTCATACGACATTCCATTGGCCATCATTTTGAATTTTAGGGGTAAAACTTCCTAGGGTCATAACTCCTCACTCGTTGCTCGAATTGACTATTAGTGCATATTTTCAGAAAACTCTCGAAAAAAGCTATAACAACGTATGGAAACATCATATAGTGTGTTTTAACATTTTTAGCTTTCTGGTCTATTTTCCAGAATTTTATTTTTATTTTTCTAACCCTTCCTTTTGCAGATTTTTTTAAACTTCGATGACTAAAATAAAAATAAAAATAAAAATTTCATAAATAAATGCATGGGTGTGAAGAATGAGCTTCAATATTTCATCCAAAATAATTTTGATCTCATTTTGAAGTCATTTTGAATTTATAAAAATTATTTAAAGTTGTTTTATAAGGATTTTTATAATTTTGAAATTTCACATTTTTTTCATATTTTGAAGGTAAATCGATTTCCAGGCTTTGCATTTGCATTCATAGACAATAAATGAACTTCTCTTTATGAAAATTACAATTTCATTAAATGAGGGTAGTTCATACGACATTCCATTGGCCATCATTTTGAATTTTGGGGGTAAAACTTCTTGGGGTCATAACTCCTTGCTCATTGCTCGGATTGACTATTAGTGCATATTTTTAGAAAGCTCTCGATAAGAGATACAAAGACGTAGGACGACATCATACTGACTGTAGTGTGTTTTAATATTTTTGGCTTTCTGGTCCATTTTGCATAATTTAATTTTTATTTTTCTAACCCTTTCTTTTCGATTTTTTTTAAACTTTGGCAACTAAAATAAAAATAAAAAAATTAAAATTTCATAAATAAATGCATGGGTGTGAAGAATGAGCTTCAATATTTCATCCAAAATAATTTTGATCTCATTCTGAAGTCATTTTGAATTTATAAAAATTATCTAAAGTTACTGTTTTGAAAGGATTTTTATAATTTTGGAATTGTAAATGGTAAAAATTTTGTGAATCAACAAGCTTTACAAGAACAGTCCAATGGAAGATGATCCCATTCCCGAACATTCCAATCTTCCTGAAAATCATATATTTTTTATATTTTGAAGGTAAATCAATTTTTAGGCTTTGCATTTGCATTCACAAACAATAAATGAACTTCCCTTTATGAAAATTACAATTTCATTAAAGGGAGGTAGTTCATATGACATTCCATTGGTCATCATTTTGAATTTTAGGGGTAAAACTTATCGGGTCATAACACCCCACTCGTTGCGTGGATTGACTATTAGTGCATATTTTCCGAAACCTTTCGAAAGAGCTACAACGGTGTAGGGCGGAATTATACTGACTGTAGTGAGTTTTAACATTTTTGGCTTTCATATCGATTTTCAAAATTTTATTTTTATTTTTCTAACCCTTCCTTTTGCAGTTTTTTTTTAAACTTCAACAACTAAAATAAAAATAAATTAAAATTTCATAAATAAATGCAAGGATGTGAATAATGAGCTTCATTATTTTATCTGAAACAATTTTGATCTCATTTTGAAGTCATTTCAAATTTATAAAAATTATTTAAAGTTGTTTTATAAGGATTTTTATAATTTTTGGAATTTTGATCTACTTCAATGCTATTCTAGGACTACTCTGGTGTTGCTTTGTATGATATAAAATATTATTTTTAGATCTATAAAGTGTCAATTTTCCTTTCTATGCCATGATATCCATCAATTAAATATCAAATCTTACATTTTTATCTCTAAAAGCAAATAAATACATTTTGTTCAACTTAGTACAATGTTCCTCCTTTTCACTATGCTTAACTACAATATATATACAAATTACAATCTAATCCATAGTTAAGTGACACAATATGAGGCTTAAAGACTATCAAATTAGGCTTTTTAGAGCCTCACCAGAATGAGATACGATGATAAAGGTATAGGAAGGAATGGGAAAGGAACTATAAATCATATATTACCAAGCATTAGGCCAAAGAACAAAGGTCTTGGTTACGATAGTTAATCAAGTAATGAGAATAAATTTCTAAAATTTGAAACCTTGATGGAAGGTGAGACATCCCAATGTGCACAAAATTAAACTTTTTAATAAAAATATTTATGTATAGCTAGAAATGTTAAAAACATATGTTCTGATCTATATGATTTTACCCATGTTAAAAAACAACTAAATTAGAAATTATTGGTAGAAAGGCAAAATGACAAACATATAACATTTAAATTATGGATGGATAGATACGATGGAACGTAATAGAGAAATAAACATGTTACGATTCTATAGAGAATTGTTTCATCCTCAAAAAAGAAATATAATTAATTACTATTGTTGAGATATATCAAGCTATTTTGTGTGCACTTGGAAGTGGTTAAGGGAAAATAGAGTGGTGTCTAGGGGCTATCCATATTCAAAATCTCAAATGAATAAATTAGTGCTAAACCATGTCAAAACCTTCTATTGAGATAATTATGATTTATCCAATTAATAATCCTTAGTGATATAAATGCATGCAATTTATTAATACCAATTGATAGATGAAGACTACAAAGAGCGATGTGGTTTTGATTTTCAAAGACACCAAAGTGGAGGATACTTTAATTTAGATTAAAATAGGTATTTAGATGATTTAAAATCTATTATGATAAAATGAAAACTTATTCAAAAACATGCACTTGAGCTTAAACATCCCTAAAGTGAATATATTTTCATAAATAATTTAAATGAAGTAATATTTATCCATTTTAGGCATATTTTGGGTTGTCATTCAAGAGTTATTATTATGTAATGACCACACCTGATACTATTATAATTTCTAATTGAAAATAAATATATTATCCATGTCTAATATTAGGGAATATGTATCATAATGATATAGCTAATTTTAGTCCATTTATGCATCCTAATCATTAAATATCTAAGACTTTCACTTGACATGTTTATAAAACATAAATAATTTAGGAATATAGTGTAGAAGTTTATCAAATGATATTTTGAATCTAGCTTCAAAATCCCTCATTAGATCAAAATGGGTATAGAAGGGTGGATTTTCAATAAATAGGATTATTGTGGATAGAGAAATGAAGAAGACAACAAACAATATAACATATACTATACAATTAAATTCTATTTCTAATTATATATATAGGCCTTCATAGTTAATACACAATTGAAAATTCCCTAATTGTGTCAAGTGGTATCACCTTTTTTGTTGGTACACTAGCACAAAATTGGCATCCCCTCAACCACACATGCAATGCCACATGGAGGACTCCTACTCATTGTAGGTATTATTTTTATTTTTTTAGAGGTATTTTCTATATTTTTTGGCCAATATTTTGGGGGCCATAACATTTGTATAAAGAAGTGTTTTGAGTCCCTTCTTATCAAATTGCATGATTTTTCAAGATCTCTATATTGGTGGTGTTGTTTATAAATAAAAATACATGTAGGATTTTGTATATTTGTATGATAATTATATATTAACATGTGCCCTTACTAAATTTTCCTAACTATGCTACCAAGAAAATAAAGATTGAAGCTTTGCTCTAGAGTAGGGGGTTACTCAAATATGTGAATGAAGAATCTCATGCTTCTAATTCAAAATAAAAGTAGTTGTATAGGAATATAAAATATGAGTCTCTTGATGTGATAGCTATTTATTTTAAAATATTCATAACACTCATGTTACCAACAACACAGATCCCCTAAAACTACTTGGTGAGTTTTAGGGATTGTGTGATCACAATGGTTCTACAAATATTAGGAGTTTGAAGGTAGATATTGTTGATTTAACTATGGAAAATTTTGATATTGTTTATGAGTACATTAGTCAATCAAAAAAATTACAATATGATATCTAGATTGATAGAGGAATATTTAAAGGTAATAAGAGAAATTCATGAAGCTATTAGACAATGAGAAGAATGTTGAACTAAATATTATTTTCAACAATATTTTAGAGACATATGAGATAGTTGTGGTTGTGTTTGAGATGCTTCATGTTTAATTTCCTAATTCTCCTACACCACCAATTTATGAGATATACAAGTAATTTTTCATCATTAGGCAATAAGATAGAGTCATAAGGGAAATATTTATTCAAACAAGGAATTGTAAAAGAAGTGGTTGTCAAAGATCAAAATGATAATAATCCAAAGTAGAATGAAAATAATCCTAATAAGCCCTTTAAAAGTTAAACATGTGATTTTTGCAATAAGGAAGTACATAAAGTATCATTTTTTATTGATTGGAGGAAGGGGTTTTGAAAGGGACCTTGAACCTTTTACAAAGATGGATACAAAATGGAGTTTCTCCCTTATGATATGAAGAGTGAGCAAGGATGCCATCAGAATTTGGTTTCTTCTATAGCACAGGTGAGTTATCAAACTTCTCATGATCGTTATCTATGGTAATAGATGATTTTATCTTTCCTAATTGGGTTTTTCTCCTTGAAGAATGACACCAAGCCTCCATTCTAATAAGAGTATTTCTAGAGTTGGAGCCAAAGTCTAAATTCCTCCCAAAATTTGTGGTCTCACCAAAGGTATTCTTTAGAATATCATCATCGATAAAAGTGTTAGGAAGAGGGCTCCCATAGCTTGAGATAAGAATAGAAGGGTATGCAGGTGGGCTGCCAACACAAGAAATGATGGCTTTTTAAGCCTTCCTGATGTTGCAGATAGAGCACTCCAATTATTTGAATAGGTAGTTTGGCACATTGATGGCCGCCTTAATGTTCTTGAGGTGGTTTAGGAAGGACAAATACAAAATTTTGAGGGGGGACTTGATCTCATTGATCATGAAATATTGTAGGATATGAAGGATGATTATATTCCATGGCTTAGGGGGGACCCTCTAATGATACCTCCCTTCTCCCTTCCAATATTTTTTCCCTTATCTCTGAAGAAGCTCACCTCCTCAACTAGCGAGTGCTTGTCATGTCAAACTATCTCTCGTCATCAAGAAGGCATGTAACTTCAACAAGTATTCAAACATTGTTAGTGAAATAGAGGCCATATATCATGACTCTACCATAATTCCAAGATTGGTTTAACTCAAGTGAGAGATCATGGTCACTTCCATTAAATTTCCTGAGGAAAGGAGAGAATCCATGGGTGTCGAGGATATCTTCAACAATGGGGTCGATCTATAGATATTTTAGCTCCAAGAGTGCCATCATGGGATAATGTAGGCTTGAAGCCAAACAAGCAAAGAAAAATCCACTGAGCACACACCTTGAATAAGGACTTAGAGTTGAAGAGAAATGAACTGGAAATGAATTTCTAGATACATATGCCAAAACTTCTAGAAATAATCATGCTTGGGAGCTATTGATTATTGAAATTATACCAAGAAACAATCCAAAGCTCAGTCTCATGTGCCAAATCAAACTTGGTAGTGATGCAGCCAATGATGCAAATGACTACCTTGCAAAGGTTTCTAAAATCATGAGCAAACCCACGCGGGACAAATGTGAGATTGGTTGAAGGTACTTATTAGGAATTATTGGGTTCAAAAGAGCAATAAATATGGCCTTGGATATTTGAAATGGCATGGGTAATCTCATGGGCCAATATATCATGAAAATAATATGACTGATATATGGGTGCTTAGGAAACTAGCAAAGTAGATGGGATTACCTCCATGGGATGAGAATGATCTTTAAGCTTGGGTGGGATCACAAGAAGCCACTTCAAATAGGTGAGCTCAAACTAACTTCCACGTGGATAAGAAGGGGGACAAAGGGTGTGGGCTCCACAAAAAAACCCACAAAACCTTGAAATGATGTTGAACCACAACACAACACTACAACAAAGAGATACATTCATGATGTATAGGATCATATAGGGATTGAAGAAAGTTGTCATACCACACGTGGATAGTTTCTTGAAACAAGCCCAAGTTAGCCAAGACGTCAGTAGCTCTGTTGCCTTCCCTATACACATGCTGGATGATGATATTGTTATGATTATGGAGGTAACTCTTGGATTCTTCAATGAGGTTGTAAACATTTAAATCTACCCTTTGTGTTTCTTTGAGGTAATTAATGATGTTAATAGAATCTCCTTCAATGATGATTTTGTTGGGCCAGAGATCATCTAGGAAAGATAACCCTTGATATAGAGCTCTGGCTTCAACTACATGATTTACTTGGATGACAATGTTTTTTGCATATGCAAGAATGATTCTCTTGTGATCATATCTGAATATGCCTCTAGCTCTAGCTTTTCTAGGGTTTCCTTTGGTTACTCCATCAAATTTGAGGCCAATAGGAGGTGAAGACCACCTGAAAATAGCTCTATTAATAGGAGGCATGGAAGGACAAGAAAGATCTATTTAAAGGTTGAGTAAGACAACCATCCTAGACTCTAAGCCTGATCCAGGGGACTCAAAAGAGGGTACCAAATTTAAGTTTTCAATGGCATTAGAGAGCACATGGTTTCCAATTGAGAGGGGATCCCTAGAGATGTTGGAAAAGGCTCTAGAATTTATTTATGAGAGTCATAGCATAAATGTACTTTGTGTTGGAGTATCCCTATTTAATCCATAAAATTTTTTATATTGTCTCCAGAAGATTTCTTCCTTTGCTAGGATGTTATGAAACTCAGATAGGACATCTCTTTCCTTGCTTCTGGATTTTTATGAATAGTTACCACTTTGAACCTCTTATTCAATGATGTTGAGCCACCTCTTGATTTGTTGTTTTTTTTCAAAGATGTTACCACACACTTCCTTACTCCAATATTTGGGGTTAACTTTGATAAAGTTGAGTTTCTTGGTGACTTGGGTAATAAGAGGCCATGTGAAATTCTTGTTTCACTAGTCAATAATATGATTTTGAGATCTAGGTGTTGAAGCCACATGGATTCAAATCTAAAAAGAATTTTTGAATGAAGAAATTGGATGGAGGTCTTCTAGGATAAGAGGGTTGTGATCCAAGACAATATTAGGGTGGGAATACAGGAAGGCATCACCAAAAAGGTGAATGACATCTTTGGATAAGAGGAATATATCAAGTCTAAGCTAAATGAGTTGTCTTCCCATCCTTTTATTTCTCCAAGTAAATTTGGTTCCTTTAAGTTGGATATACATTAGCTCATTGTTGTCAATAAACTCAACAAAATAATCATAACATGTAGATGTGATAGCAATTCATCCACTATTATCTAATGGATAAAGGGGAGAATTTTTTTTTTTGGTAAATAAAAGTCTTCATTAATTACCGGGTTTTGCAGGTTAACCCAAAACCTATTACAATATCCAGCCTTCTACTGAGATTGTAGATCCTAGTCATCCTTGAAACTTTCTTACCAGAACTTGTGTTGAATCCCCTACAACACCTTACTAACAAAGCACACCCATACCTAAACATAACTGTAAACATTACTTACATTGATAGGAAATTGAAGTTTGGAACTTTGCACTTGTGAAACTTGTTGCTTGCCCATTTCCTATTCTCTGTCGAAATCCTCCAAGGCTTACACCCTGTTACCTTCATTTCCAATTTGGTATGATTTAGAGGGAAACCCCATAGTTATTACCGGCTCCATGGGGAAAGAACACCCATTCATATTTCTCCTTAACGGGTAGGTTTCTTTTCATGACTAATAATGTTTTCCACTTCACGTGGCACACCTTGTGTCCATGTCACCAAACTACCAACATCAACACCTATGTTGGCTAATTTGTCAGCTGACCTGTTGGCCTCACGGTACACGTGATGAGCCCTCCTGTTCTGTCTTGCCACAAAAAGGATCCTCACTTCATGGATGACTCCCTCGATTCTCCATGGAGGTTTTTGCCATTGGTTAACAGGTTGATGATGTTCATAGAATCACCTTCAATCATCAAGTTACCTTGAGTTGCTTGGGCTACTTGCAACCCTCTCCAAAGGGCTCTAGCTTATGCTTCGTTATTAGTTTTGATTCCCAATGGTTCAGCGAAGGCCTTGACCAGATTTCCTTGATGATCCCTGATTATTCCTCCAGCTCTAGCTCTTCCCGGGTTCTCCTTGGTTGCACCATCAAAATTTAGTTTAAACCAACCCTAGGGGGTGGCTCCCAAGAAATCCCATTTTTGGGATTGGGCAAAGGAATGGAAGGTTTGTCCTCAATACCTAAGGCCCGAGCTAATTGTTTTTCTTGGGGAGGAATTGAGTGGTTCTCATCCACTAAGGTGCTAAGGTTTTCTTTCGCAAAGACAATAATCCTGTTGAGGATGGTTTTTGGGTTGTGAATGGTATCCTTAAAGGCTCTATGGTTCCTTTCTAGCCAAATCTGCCAGAGAAAATGATGCCAACAGATTTTCCATAGGTACTTAAGTTTTAGGCTAACAAAGGGTTGAGGCCATTGATGGAACACTTCGGATATAAGAGCAGGCTTAACCCACGAGATCCTAAAGGCTTGGAAAAGTTCATCCAGGATGGACTCCACTATCGGACACTCCAGAAACAAGTGTTGGGTTGTCTCCCATCCTGCCCTGCACATGTAGCAATGGTTAGCAATAACCATACCTTTGGATAACATATTGTCCATAGTGAGGATTTTTCCTTGAATCACCAGCCATGAAAAAAAGGATATTTTAGGAATTAAGCCTTTGATCCAAACCAAACTCGGTTGAAATTGTTGACCTTCCACATTGAGAAGCAAATTATAGGTAGACTTAAGCTGTGAAGTCACCACTTTCAGTCTCAGCCCAAACAATGTGATCTTCATCCTCTCCAGAGGGAATAATTTGTTGAGTTAAAATGTTATAAAGCTCTTCGAGACTCCGCTTCAAAACCCTGTACTCTGATGTGTTTCCACCTGTTGATATTTATATCCTGCCACATATAATTTGCAACCTTCTTCCCAATATGTTGCTCCATATGCTCTTGAATCCTAGCCAAACGAGGATTCTAGGATAACTCCTCAGCTCTCACCCATCGATCCTTCCAAAAGTCTATTGTTTGCCCATTTCCTAGAATCCATCTAAGACCTTTCTTGACAAGATCCCTGCTCGTGAGGATTGCCTTCCAAAAAGTAGACCCCCTGCTTGCTAAGTTGTCATTAAGGAAGTTCACACCTTGGAGGTATTTCCTCCTAACTATGGCAATCCATTCATTATCGACCTTAGTCAATAACC
The DNA here is from genome assembly GCA_028583015.1 of Wollemia nobilis. Classification (NCBI taxonomy): domain Eukaryota; kingdom Viridiplantae; phylum Streptophyta; class Pinopsida; order Araucariales; family Araucariaceae; genus Wollemia; species Wollemia nobilis. The sequence continues at coordinate 4,379,071 of JAQPPZ010016984.1, forward strand.
GCCATGCTTGTTTGGCTAACAGAGTTGTATTGAGATGAGCAACTCTCCTCAATCCTAACCCCCCATCGGCTTTAGGTTTGCAAACCTTGTTCCAACCTACTAAATGGATCCTTTTCTTATCCTCGAGTCCACGACCCAGAGAAATTTTTTTGAAGTCTGCTCAATTTTGTGATACACCTTGTTGGGAGCTCTGAACACTGATAGGAAGTAAATGGGTATACTTTGAAGTGAAGCCATAGTTAAAACTACTTTGCCTGCTTGAGATAACAGATGTCCTTTCCAACCTGCTAGATTTTTTTGGATCCTCTCTAGAACTATGTTCCACATTGATCCTTCAGGTTTCCCCGTAAATAGGGGAAGACCTAAATAGGAGGTGGGAAGGGATGCAATCTGACATTCCATGATCCTTGCTATGCTATTTTTCCTAGGAATGGGGGTATTGATGAAATAAAGTTTGCTCTTATCAAAATTCACTTTCTATCCAGCCGCTTCTTCATACATTATGAGAATATTTTTAATCCTTCTTGCCTCAACCATAGAAGCCAAAGTCAGTAGCAATGTATCATCAAAAAATTGTTGATGTGTCATCGGGGTAGTTAGCGACGTGGCCTTGATACCTGATATGAGTCCAGCTATCGCTGTTGCCTTAATGGTTCTTCCCAAGGCCTCAGCTACAATGATGAACAACATAGGACTTATGGGATCTCCTTGTCTTAGACCACATTTGCTTTGAAAAAAACCTGTAGTAGACCCATTAACCAAAACTGAAAAACAAGGCTTAGAAATACACTCTCTTATTAACTTGACCCATTTCATGTTGAAGCCAAATTTTAATAAAAGCTGCCTCTAGGAATTCCCAATTTATCCTATCATAAGCTTTGTTCATGTCTAACTTTAAAGCCATGACTACTTTTTTGGTCTGAGCGGCTGTATGAAGAGCCTCATGAACAGTAATAACTCCATCTAAGATTGATCTTCCTTGTACAGAACTTCCTTGACTTGGATCAATGATAACTGGTAGAACTTTCTTCAAACGGTTGGCTAAAACTTTGGACAGAATTTTATAGGATATATTACACAGGCTAACCGGCCTAAAGTCAGCCATAGTCTTGGGGTTGGGGCCTTTAGGGATCAAAGCAATGAAAGTTGAATTGAAACCCCTTGGAATATGATTTGAACTTTGGAACTCCTTGATTGCAGCAATAACTTCTGCTCCAACAATATCCCAACAAACTTGGAAAAACCATGGTGAAAACCCATCCGGCCCAGGAGCTTTGTCAGGATCCATGTTAAACAAAGCCTCCTTGATCTCTTCATCTAAAAAAGCTATTGTAAGAGACTCGTTAATCATTTCATCAATGAGTTGTGGAATGAATTGAAGGAGAGAGTCCTTTGCTTGGGCATTACAGGCCCGTTCTTCACCCAATAATGAACTAAAAAAATTAACAGCCTCGTCCCTGATCTCCTGAATGTTTTGAGTTGAGGATCCATCCACCTTAGTTAAATTTCTAATATTATTGTTGCTTCTATTGCTCAATGTGGTAACATGGAAAAATTTTGAATTAGAGTCCCCTTCCTTTAGCCATAATGCCCTTGATTTCTGCCTCCAATACATCTCTTCACAAGCTAAAATATTATAAAACTCACAAAGGGTTTCCTTCTCTTCAATCCTTGTCGCCTCATCATAGGTTCCATTTTGGATTTTGCTTTCTATTATTCTCAGTTTTTCCCCCACTTCTCTCTTATTCTCAAAAATATTTCCAAAGACTTCTTTATTCCATATTCTAAGGTTGTTTTTCACCATCTTAAGTTTTTGAGATAGTTTGAAGGAAGCACTTCCCTGGATAGGTTGCTGCCACCATTCCTCTATTCGTTTCTTGAAGTCCGGATGTTTAACCCACATTGACAGAAATCTGAATGGATTTTTAAAGGAGTTAGCCTGAAATGCCTCCCATAGAATAAGATTATGGTCTGAAGCGCATTTAGGAAGGGCTTGTAATGCTGAATCACCAAACATTGTTGTAGCTTCCTTGGATAAAAAAAACCTATCCAACCTTTCTTGAATCAGCTGACTTCCTATCCTCTTGTTACTCCATGTAAATTTGGCTCCTTTTAGTCTTACATCCATCAATTCATTTGTGTTAATGAATTCATTGAAGTCCTCCATGCTCCTTGAGGGTAACCCAGATCCTCCCTTCTTATCAGATGGGTAAAGGGGGGTATTGAAATCTCCCCCAATCACCCAAGGAATGTCTTTAAAATCTTGGCTCAAATGCCCCAAAAACTCCCACAGTTCAGACCACCCTTGGACAGAGGTGGGGGCATAAACATTTGACATAATCCAATTCTTATTAGTATCAAAATCATGAAATAATACGCTTAAGACTCTTTCATTTGCCTGAATAATACTTCCTTCTATTTTAATAGGATCCCATAAGATCATGAGGCCCCCAGATGCTCCTCTCACCTATTGAAAGGCCACTTCCCCTTGCTTCCAAATCCTTCTAGCTATAAGTGTTGATTGTGCCGCATCTATTTTGGTTTCTTGAAGAAAAATGATAGTAGGATTCCAATCCTTCCTTATAGACTTCACCATCCTTTGTTTTGGTGGGTCGTTTAGGCCTCTCACATTCCATGAGAGAACCTTCATTTAGAATATTTGATATTTTTTCCCCGCCCCCTTCCCTGAGCCAAAGGGGGTTTGTCAATTTTGCTATTATCCTGGCCAGGAATAGCTTGCTGTAACAATGTTCTTTGCTTTTCATTTGCAATTTCTTCATTGATTCTCATTCTATAGTGCTCTGCTGTAGATATTCTCCCTTTCTTTCTTTCACTTCCATAATCTATCGGAGGCTTGGTAGTGCTTCTAGTCTATTTTGGACTGAAATGAGGGGGCATATATTTTGATAGTCTAGGGCTTGAACCTTCTTCCTCATTTTGGGGGTTTTCAATTCCCTCTTCATCCTCAACCTTGTTTTGGTTCACCTCTCCTATCTGGTTCCTAAACAGGGGGCTTTCCTTCAAGGAACCTTTTACCGTTGGGCTCGTCTAATAAGGGATAATTTGCTCCACTACCGGATTAGGAGCTACATTCCTGCCTCTTGTTTCCACAACTTCGACTCTTGACTCTATTTTTTCCATGTTTAAACTGAAATGACCTGGCAATTTTTCTTCATTTTGAGCATAGCTTTTGGGGATTTTTGTCATAGCTGTGGATGGTCCCGATTTGGATGGGGAGTCTAGGGTTTCAGGAAACTTGACACTGATGGTATCATCCTTACTATTTTATTTTTCAACTTCTAGATTTTCTAGGATATCAAACATGTTCAAGTTGGGATCTTTATTACATACCTTATGATTTTTGCCTCCCTCATTATGTTGCTTTCCTTTCTCCTAGATTTTTGCCAGTTCTGTGTTGGCTTGGTCAGCCTGGTTATTCTTAACTTGTCTGTATCCTTCCAAGTTAAGACGTGGTCCTTGAAACTTTGGGATCCCTCTCCCATTAGCTTTCCCCAGAAAACCTTCGCTCATGGCTTCCTTGTTTGCAGTTATTGTCAGACATTGGGCTTGAAGGTGGCCCTGGGTTTTGCACACGCTACAAAATGTTGGCTTGTTCTCATACTCCATAGGCTGAATCCTTAGAAACTCTCCATATGCTAGTTCCACCTGAGAAGGTAGATCAGAATCCAAGTTTGCATTTACACAGATCCTGGCATGCGTCAGTCTAGTCCTTGCCGGGTTGAATGGTCTATTGCCACGAGCTCTCCTATCATCTTTGCTATGCCACTAAGCCAGTACTCATTAAAAAACTGGGCTGGGAGGTTTGGTAAGTGGACCCAAATGGGTGCTATATTAATGTTCTGCTTCTCAGGGTTGAAATCCTCCCCCCACTTCCTCAGAAAGAGGCTACGCCTTCCTAGAAACCAGGGTCCTCCTGTCAAGATGCGCTCTGCATCATCTTTGTTGTTGAGTCTTATCATAAAAAAACCTCTTGACATGGCTACGATTTCTAAGCTTCCTGAAGTTTTCCACTTTGCCGCGGCCCATGAGCGAATAGTCTCAATGTCCGGCCTTCCTCCCAAAAACTTGCCAACTAAGGATGATGCCTCCATATCCAAGAATATTTCCATAATCTCCACTGGTGCAGTTAACCTATTATTGTTTGGTATTAGGGGTGGTAGTTCACTGACTGGCTCCTTATTTTTCCCTTTCAGCATTTCCAAAAAGGTTGGGCCCTTGTTGCCAGCTCCCGAACCCTAGTGGGACCCTTTGTATGAGGGTTTATCTGGAGGATCTGTACCTTTAGCCTTTTCGAACTGAGCTGACAGGGAATCCTTTTCCTTTCCAGCTACAACATTATGCCCTGCCTCTGGATCTTCTCCTTTCGTTGGTTCAAAATTCTTGCCTGCCATTTTTGCTCCTCCTTCGCTTCCTCCGCTTCCTTCCATTTGCTCCTCTTCAATTAGAATTTAAGTCTCTAGACACCGTCCAAGATTCATTAGAAAACATATATCTTTTTTGACTAAGGTTATTCCACAAGGTCAACTACCTTGGTGTATTATTAGGAGCATAGATGTTTGAAAGCACCCACCTTGCTTTGGTGCCTTTACAATACAAAAAAATATTTATAATTTTGTTTGAGGTAGATAAGAGTCTACCTTCAACTTTGGATTGGTCCCACAAATAGAGAAGGCCTCCAAATCTACCTCTATTTTTTGTTGGCAATTAATTCACTGCTTTTCCATAAGGCTTTGGAAAATTATCCCACATTGTCTTCATCAATTTTGGTTTCTTGAAGGAGAATGATATTGGGTTTAAGGTATTTTCTTATGGATGACTCTAACCTCTACTTGATTATTCCATTAAGGCCTCTCATATTCCATGAGAGGATCTTCATTTATGATCTTTGGAGGAATATTTTTCCTCCCTACCATGGGATGAGGGGGGTTTGGTTTGTTTTCCATATTATTTGTGCATTTCCTCCCTAGGGTTATCTTTAAGGTATGAGAAAAGTGTGGCTTGAGTGTCATTGGCTATTTCATCCTTGGTTTATTTTCTTCATATCACTTGATTAGATGGTCTATCTTTCTTCTTATTACTTCCCACATCAGTTGAGATTTTCTTTTTATTTTTGGTTACCAATATTGGGGGGCTTGAAGACTCATCCAGATCACTGGTATTGAGATCACCAAAAGGAGATGATATAAACCCCACATGAGGTGAGAATTCATTAAGGAGGGCAAAGGAATCCTTGGAGAGAGGAAGACTTGAAGGGCCTGAACTAGAGGGGGACATCTCATTATTGGGAAACAAGGGGAAGAAACCTCGTAGGACACTCTTAGGACTCAAGAAGAGGGATATCATTAGGAGGAATTTTTTAACTTGGTCATTATGAGACTCATATAAAGAGTTAAAGTAATTAGGATCAGTGAAGGAGGAACATACCTGGTCGAAAGGGCCTTCATTGGAAGTAGAGATCATCTCCTTGCCTTGAGATTTTAGAATATTGTTGCTGAGGTTGGCATCAATTGGATTCTTCTTTTGGATATTGGATTTTTGATCATCCTCTAAGGATTTCTTAGCATGATGTCATTCTTTCCAATATTATTTTTTGAGAGAGGGGTATTGTAACCTAATATGACCCTTCTTTTACGATTTAGTGCAGAAATCTAGTTTATTCTCATATTTAATAATCCACCATTTATGGTAAGAACCAAAAACTTTATCAGTGTATGTAGGTAGCTCTGTTTCTAAATTAGCATTGATACACAAGTGAATGTACACCATTCGAGATTTAGATTTGGTCATCAAATTGAAAGCAACCAGGCCCTCGATAGTTCATGCAATTTCTCTCAGGATTTTGTCATTCCAAAACTGAATGGGAAGCCTTGGAAACATAACCTAGATAGGAACTAAATTTATGCTTTGAGTTTTAGGGATGAAATTAGCACCCCATCTCCTAAGGAAGAGACTCCATCAGCCAAAGAACCAAGATCCACTAGTAAGAATGTGACTAGTGTCTTTCAAATTATTTAATCTAATGAGGAAGAAGCCCCTAGGAATCATGAATAGGTCCATGTTGCGAGGATACCATTTTGAGAAAGCCCAAATTTTAATGGATTCAATGTCTAGACAATAAGCAACAAATTTTCCAATGAGGGAGAAGAAATCTTAAGAGACAAAGGATGTCATGATAGTAGAAGAAATCCTTATAAAACAATAATTTTAAATAATTTTTATAAATTCAAAATGACTTCAAAATGAGATCAAAATTATTTCGGATGAAATATTGAAGCTCATTTTTCACACCCATGAATTTATTTATAAAATTTTAATTTTTTTAATTTTTATTTTAGTTGTCGAAGTTTAAAAAAATCTGCAAAAGGAAGGGTTAGAAAAATAAAAATAAAATTATGAAAAATGGACTAGAAAACCAAAAATATTAAAACACACTACAGTCAGTATAATGTCGTCCTATGTTGTTGTAGCTCTTTTCGAGAGATTTCAGAAAGTATGCACTAATAGTCAATCCGAGCACCGAGCGAGGAGTTATGACCCCGGAAAGTTTTACCCCTAAAATTCAAAATGATGCTCAACAAAATGTCGTATGAACAACCCCCTTTAATTAAATTGTAATTTTCATAAAAGAAAGTTCATTTATTGTCTGTGAATGCAAATGTAAAGCCTGAAAATCGATTTACCTTCAAAATATGAAAAAATGTGAAAATCCAAAATTATAAAAATCCTTATAAAATAGCAACTTTAAATAATATTTATAAATTCAAAATGACTTCAGAATGAGATCAAAATTATTTCGGATGAAATATTGAAGCTCATTTTTCACACCATGCATTTATTTATGAAATTTTAATTATTTTATTTTAGTCGCCGAAGTTTAAAAAAAATCTGCAAAAGGAAGGGTTAGAAAAATAAAAATAAAATTATGGAAAATAGATTAGAAAACCAAAAATATTAAAACACACTACAATTAGTATAATTTCATCCTATGATGTTGTAGCTCTTTTCGAGAGCTTTCAGAAAAAGTATGCACTAATAGTCAATCCGAGCAATGGGCGAGGAGTTATGACCACATAAAGTTTTGCCCAAAAATTTTAAAATGATGGTAAATGGAATGTCGTATGAACTACCCCCTTTAATGAAATTGTAATTTTCATAAAGGAAAGTTCATTTATTATATGTTAATGCAAATGTAAAGCCTGAAAATCGATTTACCTTTAAAATATGAAAAAATGTGAATTTCCAAAATTATAAAAATCCTTATTTAATAGCAACTTTAAATATTTTTATAAATTCTAAATGACTTCAGAATGAGATCAAAATTATTTTGGATGAAGGATCGAAGCTCATTATTAACACCCATGCATTTATTTATGAATTTTTTTTTTTTAATTTTTATTTTAGTCACCGAAGTTTAAAAAAAATCTACAAAAAGAAGGGTTGGAAAAATAATAATAAAATTATGAAAAATATATTAAAAAACCAAAAATATTAAAACACACTACATTCAGTATGATATCGTCCTACATTGTTGTAACTCTTTTCGAGAGCTTTCGAAAAGTATGCACTAATAGTCAATCCGAGCAACGAGCGAGGAGTTATGACCCCGGGAAGTTTTACCCCCAAAATTCAAAATGATGGCCAATGGAATGCTATATGAACTACCCCCCTTTAATGAAATTGTAATTTTAATAAATAAAAGTTCATTTATTGTCTGTGAATGTAAATGTAAAGCCTAAAAATCTATTTACCTTCAAAATATGAAATTCTGAAATTATAAAAAATCCTTATAAAATAGCAACTTTAAATCATTTTTATAAATTTGAAATGACTTCAGAATGAGATCAAAATTATTTCAAATGAAGGATCAAAGCTCATTCTTCACACCCATGTATTTATTTATGAAATTTTATTTTATTTTTATTTTTATTTTAGTCATCGAAGTTTATAAAAAATCTGCAAAAGGGTTAGAAAAATAAAAATAAAATTATGGAAAAAAGGACCAGAAAGCCAAAAATGTTAAAATGCACTATAGTTAGTATGATGACACCCTACATTGTTGTAGCTCTTTTCGAGAGATTTTTGAAAATATGCACTAATAGTCAATCCGAGCAACAAGTGAGGAGTTATGACCCCGGGAAGTTTAACCCCACAAATTGAAAATGATGGCCAATGGAACACTGTATGAACTACCCCCCTTTAAATAAATTGTAATATTCATAAAGGGAAGTTCATTTATTGTCTATGAATGCAAATGCAAATCCAGAAAATCGATTTACCTTCAAAATATGAAAAACAATTTGAAATTCTGAAATTATAAAAATCCTTATAAAACAACAATTTTAAATAATTTTTATAAATTTAAAATGACTTCAGAATGAGATAAAAATTATTTTGGATGAAATATTGAAGCTCATTTTTTGACACCCATGCATTTATTTATGAATTTTTTTTATTTTTTTTAATTTTTATTTTAGTCACCGAAGTTTAAATAAAATCTGCAAAAGGAAGGGTTAGAAAAAAAAAAAAAAAATTATGGAAAATAGACTAGAAAACCAAAAATATTAATACACACTACAGTCAGTATAATGTCATCCTACGTTGTTGTAGCTCTTTTCGAGAGCTTTTAGAAAGTAAGCACTAATAGTCAATCCGAGCAACAAACAAGGAGTTATGACCCCTGAAAATTTTACCCCCAGAATTCAAAATGATGCTCAATGAAATGTCGTATGAACTACCCCATTTTAATGAATTTTTAATTTTCATAAAGGAAAGTTCATTTATTATCTGTGAATGCAAATGCAAAGCCTGAAAATCGATTTACCTTCAAAATATGAAAAAATGTGAAATTTTGAAATTATAAAAATCCTTATAAAATAGCAACTTTAAATAATTTTTATAAATTTGAAATGACTTCAGAATGAGATCAAAATTATTCCGGATGAAGGATCGAAGCTCATTCTTCATACCCATGCAATTCTTTTTTTTTTTTTTTGGTAAATAAAATTCTTCATTAATTACCGAGTTTTGCAGGTTAACCCAAAACCTATTACAATATCCAGCCTTCTGCTGAGATTGTAGATCCTAGTCATTCTTGAAACTTTCTTACCAGAACTTGTGTTGAATCACCTACAACACCTTACTAACAAGGCACACCCATACCTAAACATAACTGTAAACATTACTTACATTGAAAGGAAATTGAAGTTTGGAACTTTGCACTTGTGAAACCTGTTGCTTGCCCATTTCCTATTCTCTGTCAAAATCTTCCAAGGCTTACACCATGTTACCTTCATTTCCAATTTGGTATGATTTAGAGGGAAACCCCATAGTTATTACCAGCTCCATGGGGAAATAACACCCATTCATCTTTCTCCTTAACGGGTAGGTTTCTTTTCATGACTAATAATGTTTTCCACTTCACGTGGCACACCTTGTGTCCATGTCACCAAACTACCAACATCAACACCTATGTTGGCTAATTTATTAGCTGACCTTTTGGCATCATGGTACACGTGATGAGCCCTCTTGTTTTGTCTTGCCACAAAAATAATCCTCACTTCATGGATGACTCCATCAATTATCCATGGAGGTTTTTTTCCATTGTTTAACAGGTTGATGATGTTCATCGAATCACCTTCAATCATCAAGTTACCTTGAGTTGCTTGGGCTACTTGCAACCCTCTTCAAAGGGCTCTAGCTTCTGCTTCGTTATTAGTTTTGATTCCCAATGGTCAGTGGATTTTTCTTTGCTTGTTTTTTGCCTTGACCATATTTCCTTGATGATCCCTGATTATTCCTCCAACTCCAGCTCTTCCCGGGTTCTCCTTGGCTACACCATCAAAATTTAGTTTAAACCAACCCTGGGGGGTGGCTCCCAAGAAATCCCATTTTTGGGATTGGGAAAAGGAATGGAAGGTTTGTCCTCAATACCTAAGGCCCGAGCTAATTTTATTTCTTGGAGAGGAATTGAGTGGTTCTCATCCACTAAGGTGCTAAGGTTTTCTTTCGCAAAAACAATAATCCTATGGAGGATGGTTTTTGGGTTGTGAATGGTATCCTAAAGGCTCTATGGTTCCTTTCTAGCCAAATATGCAAGAGAAAATGATGCCAAAAGATTTTCCATAGGTACTTAAATTTTAGGCTAACAAAGGGTTGAGGCCATTGACGGAACACTTCAGATATAAGAGCAGGCTTAACCCACGAGATCCTAAAGTCTTGGAAAAGTTCATCCAGGATGGACTCCGCTATCGAACACTCCAAAAACAAGTGTTGGGTTGTCTCCCATCCTGCCTTGCACATGTAGCAACGGTTAGCAATAACTATACCTTTGGATAACATATTGTCCATAGTGAGGATTTTTCCTTGAATCACCAGCCATGGAAAAAAGGATATTTTAGGAATTAAGCCTTTGATCCAAACCAAACTCAGTTGAAATAGTTGACCTTCCACATTGAGAAGCAAATTATAGGCATTCTTAACTGTGAAGTCACCACTTTCAATCTCAGCCCAAACAATGTGAAATTCATCCTCTCCAGAGGGAATAATTTGCTGAGTTAAAATGTTATAAAGCTCTTCAGACTCCGCTTCAAAACCTTGTACTTTGATGTGTTTCCACCTATTGATATTTATATCCTACCACATATAATTTGCAACCTTATTTCCAATATGCTGCTCCATATGCTCTTGAATCCTAGCTAAACTAGGATCCTAGGATAACTCCTCAGTTCTCACCCACCGATCCTTCCAAATTCTATTGTTTGCCCATTTCCTTGAATCCATCTAAGACATTTCTTGACAAGATCCCTGCTCGTGAGGATTGCCTTCCAAAAAGCAGACCCCTTGCTTGCTAAGTTGTCTTTAAGGAAGTTCACACCTTGGAGGTATTTCCTCCTAACTATGGCAGATTGTCTTTTTTTTTTAGTAGATTGTGTATGTCCTATTTATTCAGTACTACTTCACTTCTTGATGTTAGCTAAAGTAGGCATGTTAATTATTCCAAAATATTCCAAAAGAGTGAAGTCCAAGGATAAAAGAAAAAAAATATATAATTTGAGATGTCAATAAGATTGGAAATCTTGTAGGTACCAAATTATTGGTATGCTTGACCAACAAAAACAACCATTTGTAGATACTTTTTCAATTTATAGAATCTACCAAGATAGAACAAGGATAAGAAATAGAAAAATCTATTAAGAACTCCCTCAATTAGGAGTGAGATGATTCAACTTCTTGTCTTCTTATTTTTTGAAGTAAATACAATAAGCAACAAGAAGATAAAAGGTCAAAGAAAATGTTTAACTAACTAGAGAAAGTAGCCAAAAAATAAAGAGGCCCCTCTTAGGTATGATGCTTCCATAATTTCACCAATATAAACTCACCACACCATATTCCTCTCCCATATCTCTCCATTCCTCCATGAATCTCACTTTACCTCTCCAAATATACTTTACACTCCTTTCCATCCATGCTTATCTACACCATTAGTATTTTATTTTTACCCATTCTATTGTATCAAATAACATGTGCCCCACTCCCCATAACTTTTTCATGAATCCCTAGCCCAATAGAAAGGATAACTAAATTCTTCCTTTACAATCAACTGAAGACATTCCACACAAGTGGGAAGTCATGCAAAAAGATATATGAGTACCTTAGCTATGAAAGCAGATGCCAACTACTATCACAAGGAGAATAGCACTAGTAAGAAATATGACCAAATGATGTCATGACACGTGTGAAATGATATTGCTTGAGAGGATCAATGATAACTAACATCAATCAATGAAGGTTGAACATGTAGATACCATCACAAGCTATTAGTCGTAGACCATGATAGATGCATAATGAAAGTAAGCTTGAGTTGTAACAAAATAGTATCCATCATGGCAAGATATAATTGGTTGAGTGTAAAAGGAAAGTAAGGAGCTACATCTTCACATAAGGAATAGGATCCATTAAAGCAATGTCTACTTATTGAGTGCTAATTTTTCCCAATTACAACGCCACACTCACCCTTAGGATTTTGATCACAAAACCCTCTCTTGCAAAGAAGTTAAAAATAAAAACAACTTCTCTAGGGTTTCGCTATATAAGCATTGCACATGTGTACTAGTAATATTTGTGAAGATGTGTTAAATAAGTGCTAGGAATACCTTAGTGATTTGCAAGTAACTATTAACAAGGGGTCTATTTTGGTTTATTTTATTATGCTATACTAATGATTGTGTTGGAATTTAGAGCATTAGGTTTAAATATTTGTTGTAATGTTAGCATATTTCGACGTAGTTATTCTTAGTTCTATTCTAGAAAGTGTTGAGTGAAAATAGGAGATTGGTTAGCATCTTCTATTATAGGAGTAGGTTATGAGAATAATTGGCTCTCACTATTTTGAGCCTTTTGTTTTATTATTTTAGCACTATATAATGTAAACCTTGCAAGCAGATTAATTAGAATGTTTTACCATTCTCATGTGGTATCAGAGCTTCAGGAGAAGTGCTCCACACCTTTGGATTACCCATCATTCGAGTTCAGTCCATTGGAGAAAAGACACAACGTGATAAGATGAGATTAGACGTCTATTGTTAAAAAAAGATCCGCATTTGAGCAGAGGTGGAGTGTGACTGCATGATTTAACTGTGCATTCCTACTATGGAAACGTGAGATGTGAGACACAATCTTGAAAATTTTAGACGTTGTTATGTTATTTGTAATCAGCCATGGTGTGTTCACATGGGTTGAGATAGACCAATGAGGCCGGTCACATGAGCAAGGAGAAATATGCACGATCTATTTGAAAATCCCATGTGCTATGAGATTTAGGCATAGACTACTATCTGTTGAGTGTGACTGCATGATCTAGGCTATTTGAGTGAAGAATGTGCAAAAATTTTGATTCGTTGTGCAAAATGCACTTGATTGTGTGAACACTTGATTGATAATTTACGTGTAAGTTTTTGTCCCATGTGAGAGGAAATTGGAGTGAGCATTCTGTAAAAAATGAAGACAACGCACTATGAAGAAAATATCGATCTATGAGCTATACATACAACCATGGCTATACGATTCGAAGGAGACATCTTCCTGCACGAGACATACTTGTGAGACATGCTTGGAGGTCGAAGGAGATGTCCTCCTCCTTACTATGTACATCGTGGAGGCTGTGAACACCGAAGGAGTGTGTTGGCTATTTGATAGCCTGCTTTATGCAGTGACTATAAGGAAGCTTGCGCTTGTGAAGGCGTGTGAAGGTCACATGGCGATCTGGAAAATTTTGCATAGAAACTTGTTTTATTATCTGTGTGATGACTGCTACAACTCTTTCCAACAATAGAAGATCGTGCTTTGCTATGTGAGGTGAAGCTAGTCGTGATCCACTACAAACAATGAAAGAGCACGTGAAGCAACAAGTGGAGAAAATAGTTGGGAGATCATGGAGGTTTTGCTTATTTAGATCATTCAGATCACCCTTTGAATCATCGTAGAATCGTGTGGAAAGAATCATCGTGAGACGTTCGTGATAGATCCACATGATAAAAATTGAATGCAATATAAGATCGATAGTGGACTCGCGTCTAACAAAGTGAAATGTTGGGATAATTAAAGTTGTGAGTGTGTCAAATAAAGTTTATATCAGGATGAACTTATTCTAAGGTCCGCATCTTCTATGTTGGGAGAATTTTTTATAAGGAATTCTCTGAAGTCATCCTTTCTTTCAGTAGAAGACAAAGACATCCCCAGTGCGTCAGTCAAGGTAGAAGACGATCCGCTGATAGGTAGAAGATGAACTACGTCAGCTGGTGGTTGTGTTTCCTGACATTGATGTATACAAGTTTATGTGATTTGGCAACGTCAAATCTTGTTCATTGAAAGAGACGTTACTACGAGAGAATCAACCAATATCGTAGAACACTGTGTATGTTTGATTCATTGGGAGAAGAATGTCATGAGCATAAGAAACAACATGGAACTCATTGAAAGAATGATGCACTGAACTACGTAGATTTGCATTCACTGTGGAGACATCATCTGTGTTGGAGATTCCTCAAAAAGGTGAGATTTCTAAGTTAAATCTTGCTATCTACGTCAATTAGCAGTTCCCATAATTCTACAAAAAATAATGTTGCTTTGCATATTACTATTGAGTATTATGTGATAAGGGGTATACAAGGTGTGGAAAAGGAGCACATGTTAGAATGAGTTGTAGAGAGGTGATCATTCTATAGAATGAATATTGTTTTGTAAAAAAAAAGCAATCAAACTTTCGTGAGACACTGCTTTGACATAAGCGTGACAATCCAATTCTTGTCCTAAAGTGAAGGGAGAAGACTATTGTCTACATATGATTTGATGTTGTTTGCTGCCAGTATAACAGAAGTAGTAGACACTTGTTTTACTGTAAGTCAAACAAAGAAGAGGTATATTTTACAATCACAGTATTGTAATTTTTTTTACTGTCTGGTTTAAGTAAAACAAAAGTAGTGGTATAAAAATAGAGTTTTTTTTTAAACGTTTTTTTTTTTAGCAATGGCTACAAATAATAATTTTCACATTCCAGAATTTAATGGGCTAGATTATGAGTATTGGTCCATCAAGATGAGGACCTTACTCATTGGAAAAAGACTATGGGATATAGTCGAAGAAGGTTATGCAGAACCTGTAGATTGGACTATTTTGAGTGCAGAAGATAAAACTAGCAAGAAGGATACCCAAAAGAAGAATTCCTCTACCCTCTATCATCTCCAAGTTGCTTTGGAGAAGAGCATATTTCCAAGGATTACCTCTTGTTTATCAGCCCAAGAAGCATGGAAAGCCTTGAAAGATAGTTATCAAGGTAGTGATCAGGTGAAGCAAGTGAGGCTTCAAACCTTGAAGAGGGATTTTGAAAATATAAAAATGCAAAATGATGAAAATGTTGGTGATTATTGTATTAGAGTGAAATCTATTGTAAACAAAATGTAAACTCTTGGAGAGGACATCAAAACTGAGGTAGTGGTGAAGAAAGTGTTGAGAACACTTCTTCATAAATAGAACCATATTGCTATCATTATTGAAGAGTCTAAAGATTTGTCTACTCTAACTTTTGATGCTCTTATTGGTTCTTTGATGTCTCATGAAGAGAGATTATAGGGTTCTTCATCATAAAGCTTTGGAGGTGATGAAAAAGCATTCTCATCCAAGGAATATGAGACTCAAGACAATGCACAAGGAAGAGGACAAGGACGAGGCCAAAGGAGAGGCCAATATTCAAGAGGAAGATCAAGAGGAAGAGGTAGATCAATAGGAGGCAATCAAGGACGAGGAAGAGGAGATGACAAATCTAAGAAAGCTTGTTACAATTATGGTAAGCTTGGTCACTTTGCCAAAGATTGTTGGTCCAAGAATTCTCAAGAAGAGAGAGGTAACTATGGAAACTATGGAGAGGAAGAAGAAACTTCCACTTTGTTCTTTGCCTATGGAGAATCAGATCCAAGTCATCTAACTGGCAAGGAGGAGCCTTAATTCTTTGAAGGAGCCTTTGAAGAGTCTTGTGAAGGCACATATGAAGGTATGTTTTTGAAGAATACATACATTCTTATGATGGTGAATTCTTGAAGAGGAAGACATGTTTGAAAAAGAGAGTGATGATGAACTTCTTCTTGAAGAGAAGAAAGAAAAATATAGGGAATCCCTTCATAGTGAAGAGGATGAGAAAGAGGAGCCTTGTACAATTTTCCTTGGAGAGAGGCATTGTGAGACACCCATCATTGAAGACATGTCTTGTAAAGACATGGAAAATTGTAATAGTCAATTATTTCTTTTAGGAGGAGAAAAAGATGAAAATAAAAATTGTACTAATGAATTTTTTGTAGGAATGGCATGCTTGGAAAGCATTCACATTGATAGCAAAGAGGATGGATGTCTCAATGGAGAGACAATTGCTCAAAGACCTTGTTGTGAAGACCACTCAAAAGTGGAAGAAGAATTTGAAGATGAAGAAAGAGAAACACTCACATTGAAGTTTTACTTGCTTGAAGATCACCTAGATGATGAAAAGTGTATTATGAAGAATGCACCTACAATTCTCATGGAGGAGAATAAAGAAGATGATGATGGAGAAGCAATGTTCATGGAAGATCATTGGCTTGAAGACCATTCACTTGGAATGGATGTATGCTCTCTTAAAAAAGCAAATGAAGTGATGTGGGATGTTGATCCACAAGAAAAGTTTGATGAAGAGGAGATGAGAGTTATTAACTCCATACTTCATGAAGATCACTCATCAAGAGTGATAGAAAATGATGAGATAGAAACAAAAAATGGAAATGAGATTGTTTTTTTTCTTGTTGTAATGACAAAGGAAACATCACTCATGCATGAAGATCACTCAATCGAAGTGTCTACATTGAAGGAAAATAATTGTCTTGAAAAAGCAACAATGTATGATTGTTTGTATGAATGGTGTTTCAACACACCAACATGGATTGAACAAAGGAGGATAACTCTTAGTGAAGAGTTTATGGTTGCTCTTGAAGCAACATACAATGAAGGAGAAATGTCACAAAATAGCTTTATGGGGAGCACCAAATCTAATCACATTGGAGGTAATATTTTTGTGATTAATTATTTGTTTTTTGTGAATAGGTATTTGAATAAAGGAGGATAATGTCTTTCCAAGGTATTATTGGACAAATATTATCTTGTAGAGACATCTTTGGATGAAGTTATTTCATTTACAAAGGACAAGGATAACATTGTGAAGAGAATCATGGAAATGTGTTGGCTGTATTTTGTGTTTAAAATTCCTTGGAAGGAATCATGTAAAGCCATAGTAAAGAGTGAAACATTGTGTGAGGAGCAACAATTTGTTGTTGCATTTGTAACCAGCTATTGCATAGTTGTATTTTGTTTGAAGATCTGTGATTAAAGTAAAGTGCTAGATTGTTTAGTGAGAACCAATACTTGTGGCATTATGGGAATGCCATCATTTGAAGAAGTTTTTGATGAAGGGGGAGTAGCTCATCAAAAAATAGGCACTCAGTTACTTGTAGGAAGGAGCAATAAAAAATATGGAGGAAATATTCCAATGTTGTGATGTTGATGAACTTTTGAAAAAGTCCCATCAACATCAAGGGGGAGAATGTTGGACTTTAGAGTATTAGGTTTAAATATTTGTTGTAATGTTAGCATATTCCTACGTAGTTATTCTTAGTTCTATTCTAGAAAGTGTTGAGTGCAAATAGGATATTGGTTAGTATCTTCTATTATAGGAGTAGGTTACAAGAATAATTGGCTCTCACTATTCTGAGCCTTTTGTTTTGTTATTTTAGCACTATATAATGTAAACCTTGCAAGCAAATTAATTAGAATGTTTTACCATTCTCAGATTGTTCATGAAACTTAAATAAAGTGACTGTAAATGTGATTGAATTCCTCTAATTATTGCTTGATGACTGAAAATGAAATAAATATGCATTGCTAAATATAAAATGTGATGACCTTAAAATATCATTAGAAATTATCCCTCTTTAATGAGATCATAATTTTCATAAAGAAGAAATAATTTAATGCTTTAAAACAATAGCCTTTGGTATAATGTGTAAATTACCTCTCTTTAATGAAATCATAACTTTCATAAAGAGAAGCCAATTTATTACTCTGAAAATGATGGCCAATGGAATGTCGTATGAACTACCCCCATTTAATGAAATTGTAATTTTCATAAAGGGAAGTTCATTTATTGTTTGTGAATGTAAATGCAAAGCCTGAAAATCGATTTACCTTCAAAATATGAAAAAATGTGAAATTTTGAAATTATAAAAATTTGTATAAAACAACAACGTTAAATAATTTTTATAATTTCAAAATAACTTCAAAATTGAGATCAAAATTATTTCGGATGAAATATTGAAGCTCATTCTTCACACTCATGCATTTATTTATGAAATTTTAATTTTTATTTTAGTTGCTGAAGTTTAAAAAATCTGCAAAAGGAAGGGTTAGAAAAATAAAACAAAATTCTAGAAAATGGACTAGAAAGCCAAAAATGTTAATACACACTACATTTAGTATGATGTCATCCTATGATGTTGTATCTCTTTTTGAGAGCTTTTAGAAAATATGCACTAATAGTCAATCCGAGCAACGAGCGAGGAGTTATGACCCCGGGAAGTTTTGCCCCTAAAATTCTAATTCTAAATGAATTGTCCTAGATGGGAAAAGGGAAAACAGGGTATTATAGGGGAATTTTAAAAGTGTAAAGGGGGGGTTTTGTAACTGCATTTGTTTTTTAGAACAGTAAAACAAGAAATCTTTGGGGCTCCTATTGCATTTCTCTATTTTTTAGTAGATTGTTTGTGTCATGTTGATTCAGTACAAATTCACTTCTTGATGTTAACTAAAGTAGGCATGTTAATTATTCCAAAATTATTCCAAAAGAGTGAAGTCCAAGGATAAAGGAAAAAAAGGATATAATTTGAGATGTCAATAAAATTGGAAAGCTTGTAGGTAACAAATTATTGGTATGCTTGACCAACAAAAACAACCATTTGTAGACCCTTCTTCAATTTATAGAATCTACCAAGATAGAACAAGGATACGAAATAGCAAAATCTATTAAGAAATATATAAATTAGGAGTGAGATGATTCAACTTTTTGTCTTCTTATTTTTTTAAGTAAATACAACAAGAAACAAGAAGATAAAAGGTCAAAGCAAATATTGAACTAACTAGAAAAAGTAGCCAAAAAACAAAGAGGTCCCTCTTAGATATGTTGCTTCCATCATTTCACCAATATAAACTCACCACACCATATTCCTCTCCCATATCTCTCCATTCCTCCATGACTCTCACTTTGCCTCTCCAAATATACTTTACACTCCTTTCCATCCATGCTTATCATTTATCTTTCTACACCATTAGTATTTTATTTTTACCTATTCTATTGTATCAAATAGCATGTGCTCCACTTCCCATTACTTTTTTATGAATCCCTAGTCCAATAGAAAGGATAACTAAATTTTTCCTTTACAATCAACTAAAGACATTCCACACAAGTGGGAAGTCATGCAAAAATATATATGAGTACCTTAGCTATGAAAGCAAATGCCAACTACTATCACAAGGAGAATAGCACTGGTAAGAAATACGACCAAATGATGTCATGATACATGTGAAATGATATTGCTTAAGAGGATCAATGACAACTAACATCAATAAATGAAGGTTGAATATGTAGACACCATTACAAGCTATTAGTTGTACACCATGACAAATGGATAATGAAAGTAAGCTTGAGTTGTAATAGAATAGTATCCATCATGGCAAGATATAATTGGTTGAATGTAAAAGGAAGGTAAGGAGCTAAATCTTCACATAAAGAATAGGATTCGTTAAAGCAATGTCTACTTCATGTGTGGTAATTTTACCAAATTACAAAACCACACTCACCCTTAGGATTTTGATCATAAAACCCTCTCTTGCAAAAAGTTAAAAATGAAAACTTATCCAGGGTTCCGCTATATAAGCATTGCACATGTGTATTAGTAATATTTGTGAAGATGTGTTAAATAAGGGCTAGGAATACCTTAGTGATTTGCAAGTAACTATTAACAAGGGGTCTATGTTGGTTTATTTTATTATGCTCTACTAATTATTGTTCATGAAACTTAAAGAAAGTGATTGTAAATGTGATTCAGTTCCTCTAATTATTGTTTGATGATTGAAAATGAAATAAATATGCATTGCTAAATATAAAATGTGATGACCTTAAAGTATCATTAGAAATTATCCCTCTTTAATGAAATCATAATTTTCATAAAGAAGAAATAATTTAATCCTTTAAAACAATAGACTTTGGTATAATGTGTAAATTATCTCTCTTTAATGAAATCAAAATTTTCATAAAGAGAAGCCAATTTATTGCTCTAAAAATGATGGCCAATGGAATGTCGTATGAACTTACCCCCTTTAATAAAATTGTAATTTTCATAAAGTGAAGTTCATTTATTATTTGTGAATGCAAATGCAAAGCCTGAAAATTGATTTCTCTTCAAAATATGAAAAAAATGTGAAATTTCAAAATTATAAAAATCCTTATAAAACAACAACTTTAAATAATTTTTATAAATTCTAAATGACTTCAAAATGAGATCAAAATTATTTAGGATGAAAAATTGTAGCTCATTCTTGACACCCATGCATTTATTTATGAAATTTTAATTTTTTTAAGTTTTATTTAGTCGTCGAAGTTTAAAAAAAAATTGAGAAAGGAAGGGTTAGAAAAATAAAAATAAAATTTTGGAAAATGGACCAAAAAGCCAAAAATGTTAAAACACACTACAGTCAGTATGATGTCGCCCTACGCCATTGTAGATCTTTTTGAGAGCTTTCCAAAAATATGCACTAATAGTCAAACTGAGCAACGAGCGAGGAGTTATGACCTCGAGCACTAATAGTCTCTGTAACTGCATTTTTTTAGAACAATAATACAAGAAAGCTTTGGGGCTCTTATTGCATTTCTCTATTTTTTAGTAGATTTTTTGTGTCCTGTTGATTCAGTACAGATTCACTTCTTGATGCTAACTAAAGTAGGCATGTTAATTATTCCAAAATTATTCCAAAAGAGTGAAGTCTAAGGATAAAAGAAAAAAAATGATATAATTTGAGATGTCAATAAAATTGGAAAGCTTGTAGGTACCAAATTATTGGTATGCTTGAGCAACAAAAACAACCATTTGTAGACCCTTCTTCAATTTATAGAATCTACCAAGATTGAACAAAGATAAAAATAACAAAATATATTAATAACTCCCTCAATTAGGAGTGAGATAATTCAACTTCTTGTCTTCTTATTTTTTTAAGTAAATACAACAAGCAACAAGAAGATAAAAGGTCAAAGCAAATGTTGAACTAACTAGAGCAAGTAGCCAAAAAACAAAGAGGACCCTCTTAGGTATGATGCTTCCATCATTTTATTAATATAAACTCAACACATCATATTCCTCTCCCATTACTAATATAAACTCAACACATCATATTCCTCTCCCATATCACAAAAGGAAGGGTTATTAAAATTTTAATTTTAATAACCAATATGAAATTTAAATTTAAATTTAAATTTTATTGTTGTTGAAGTTTAAAAAAATCTACAAAAGGAAGGGTTATAAAAATAAAAATGAAATTATGAAAAATGGACTAGAAAACCAAAAATATTAAAACACACTACAATTAGTATAATTTTGTCCTACGATTTTGTAGCTCTTTTTGAGATCTTTCAGAAAGTATGCACTAATAGTCAATCCGAGCAACGAGCGAGGAGTTATGACCCTGGAAAGTTTTACCTCCAAAATTGAAAATGATGGTCAATGGAATGTCATATGAACTGCCTCTTTAATGAAATTGTAATTTTCATAAATGAAAGTTCATTTATTATTTGTGAATGCAAATGAAAAGCCTGAAAATCGATTTACCTTCAAAATATGAAAAATTTTGAAATTCCAAAATTATAAAAATCCTTATAAAATAACAACTTTAAATAATTTTTATAAATTCAAAATGACTTCAGAATGAGATCAAAATTATTTTGGATGAAGGATCGAAGCTATTCTTCGCACCAATGCATTTATTTATGAAATTTTAATTTTTTTTTAATTTTTATTTTAGTCGTCGAAGTTTAATAAAAATATGCAAAAATAAGGGTTAGAAAAATAAAAATAAAATTATGGAAAATGGATTAGAAAACCGAAAATATTAAAACACACTACAGTCAGTATGATGTCGTCCTACATTGTTGTAACTCTTTTTGTGAGCTTTCAGAAAGTATGCACTAATAGTCAATCCAAACAACGAGCGAGGAGTTATAATCCCAAAAAGTTTTACCCTTAAAATTCAAAATGACGGTCAATGGAATGTCATATGAACTACCGCCATTTAATGAAATTTTAATTTTTATAAAGAAAATTTCATTTATTGTTCGTGAATGCAAATGCAAATCCTGGAAATCGATTTGCCTTCAAAATATGAAAATTTTTGAAATTCTGAAATTATAAAAATCCTTATAAAATAACAACTTTAAATAATTTTTATAAATTCGAAATGAATTCATAATGAGATCAAAATTATTTCGCATAAAATATTAAAGCTCATTTTTCACACCCATGCATTTATTTATAAAATTTTAATTTTTTGTAATTTTAATTTTAGTTGCCGAAGTTTAAAAAAATCTGCAAAAGGAAGGGTTAGAAAATTAAAAATAAAATTATGGAAAATGGACTAGAAAAAAAATATTAAAACACAATACAATTAGTATAATGGCGTCCTACAGTGTTGTAGCTCTTTTCGAGAGCTTTCTTAAAGTATGCACTAATAGTCAATCCGAGCAACGAGCGAGGAGTTATGACCCCATAAAGTTTTGCCCCCAAAATTCAAAATGATGATCAATGGAATGTCGTATGAACGACCCTCTTTAATGAAATTGTAACTTTTCATAAAATAAAGTTTATTTATTGTCTGTGACTGTAAATGCAAAGCCTCAAAATTGATTTACCTTCAAAATATGAAAAAAATGTGAAATTTCAAAATTATTAAAAATCATTTTAAAACAATAACTTTAAATAATTTTTATAAATTCGAAATGACTTCAGAATGAGTTAAAAGTTGTTTCACATGAAATATTAAAGCTCATTCTTCACACCCATGCATTTATTTATGAAATTTTATTTTATTTTAGTCACCGAAGTTTAAAAAAAATTGCAAAAAGAAGGGTTAAAAAAATTAAATTAAAATTCTAGAAAATAGATCAAAAAGCCAAAAATTTTAAAACATACTATAGTCATATGGTGCCCTACATTGTTGCAGCTCTTTTCGAGAGCTTTCAAAAATATGCACTAATAGTCAATCCGAGCAACGAGCGAGGAGTTATGACCCTGGGAAGTTTTACCACCAAAATTCAAAATGATGGCCAATAGAATGTTGTATGAACTACCCTTTTTAATGAAATTGTAAATTTCATAAAGGGGAGTTTATTTATTATATGTGAATGCAAATGCAAAGCCTAAAAATTGATTTTCCTTAAGAAACTTCGAAATTATAAAAATCCTTATAAAATATTAACTTTAAATATTTTTTATAAATTCAAAATGACTTTAGAATGAGTTAAAAGTTATTTCGGATGAAAATTATTGAAGCTCATTCCTCACACCCTTTCATTTATTTATGAAATTTTAATTTTAATTTTAATTTTATTGTTGTTGAAGTTTAAAAAAATTTAAACTTCAACAAAAATATTAAATATTAAAGCATCCTACGTTGTTGTAGCCCTTTTTGAGAGCTTTTGAAAAGTATGCACTAATAATCAATCTGATTAACGAGCGATGAGTTATGATCCCAAGAAGTTTTACCCCCAAAATTCTAAATGATG
Source organism: Wollemia nobilis (assembly GCA_028583015.1). Lineage (NCBI taxonomy): Eukaryota > Viridiplantae > Streptophyta > Pinopsida > Araucariales > Araucariaceae > Wollemia > Wollemia nobilis. Next base: position 4,402,487 of record JAQPPZ010016984.1, read on the forward strand.
GCCAATGGAATGTTGTATGAACTACCCTCCTTTAATGAAATTGTAATTCTTATAAAAAAAAGTTCATTTACTATCTGTGAATGCAAATGTAAAGCCTGAAAATCGATTTACCTTCAAAATATGAAAAAGTGTGAAATTCTGAAATTATAAAAAATTCTTATAAAATAGCAACTTTAAAATTTTTTTATAAACTCGAAATAATTTTAGAATGAGAACAATATTATTTCAGATGAAGTATCGACGCTCATTCTTCACACCCATGCATTTATTTATGAAATTTTATTTTATTTTTATTTTTATTTTAGTCACCGAAGTTTATAAAAAATCTACAAAAGGATTAGAAAAATAAAAATAAAAATTATGAAAAAAGGACCAGAAAGCAGAAAATGTTAAAACACACTATAGTTAGTATGACGACACCCTACGTTGTTGTAGCTCTTTTCAAGAGCTTTTCAAAAATATGCATTAATAGTCAATCCGAGGAACAAGTGAGGAGTTATGACCCAGGGAAGTTTTACCCCCAAAATTCAAAATGATGGCCAATGGAATGATGTATGAACTACCCTCCTTTAACGAAATTGTAATTTTCATAAAGGGAAGTTCATTTATTGTCTGTGAATGCAAATGTAAATCCTGAAAATTGATTTACCTTCAAAATATGAAAAAATGTGAAATTCGAAAATTATAAAAATCCTTATAAAATAGCAACTTTAAATAATTTTCATATATTCGAAATAACTTCAGAATGAGATCAAAATTATTTCGGATGAAATATTCATGCTTATTTTTCACACCCATGCATTTATTTATGAAATTTTATTTTATTTTTATTTTTATTTGTCACCGAAATTTATAAAAAATCTGCAAAAGGAAGGGTTAGAAAAATAAAAATAAAATAATGGAAAATGGATCAGAAAACACAAAAATGTTAAAACACACTATAGTTAGTATGATGACACCCTACGTTGTTGTAGCTCTTTTCGAGAGCTTTTCGAAAATATGCACTAATAGTCAATCCGATGACCCCGAGAAGTTTTCCCCCAAAATTCAAAATGATGGCCAATGAAAGGTTGTATGAACTACCTCCCTTTAAAGAAATTGTAATTTTCATAAAGGGAAGTTCATTTATTGTCTGTGAATGAAAATGCAAAGCTTGAAAATGGATTTACTTTCAAAATATGAAAAAATGTGAAATTTCGAAATTATAAAAGTCTTTATAAAACAACAATTTTAAATAATTTTTATAAATTCAAAATGACTTCAGAATGAGATTAAAATTATTTCGGATGAAACATTGAAGCTCATTTTTCACACCCATGCATTTATTTATGAAATTTTATTTATTTTTTAATTTTTATTTTAGTTGTCGAAGTTAAAAAAAAATTTGCAAAAGGAAGAGTTAGAAAAATAAAAATAAAATTATGAAAAATAGACCAGAAAAAACACACTACAGTCAGTATAATATCGTCCTACATTGTTGTAGCTCTTTTCGAGAACTTTCAGAAAGTATGTACTAATAGTCAATCTGAGCAACGAGCGAGGAGTTATGACCCCGGAATGTTTTACCCCCAAAATTCAAAAGGATCCTCAATGGAATGCCGTATGAACTACCCCCTTTAATGAAATTGTAATTTTCATAAAGGGAAGTTCACTTATTATTTGTAAATGTAAATGTAAAGCCTAAAAATCAATTTACCTTCAAAATATAAAAAAAAGTGAAATTCCAAAATTATTAAAATCCTTATAAAATAGAAACTTTAAATAATTTTTATAAACTTGAAATGACTTCAGAATGAGATCAAAATTATTTCAGATGAAGGATCGAAGCTCATTCTTCATACCCATGTATTTATTTATGATTTTTTATTTTTAATATTTAGTTTAGTCGCTGAAGTTTAAAAAAAATCTATAAAATGAAGAGTTAGAAAATTAAAAATAAAATTATGAAAAATAGACTAGAAAATAAAAAATATTAAAACACACTGTCGTCAGAATAATGTCGTCCTACGTTGCTTTAGATCTTTTCAAGAGCTTTCAAAAAGTATGCACTAATAGTCAATCTGAGCAATGAGTGAGGAGTTATGACCCTGGAAAGGTTTACCCCCAAAATTCAAAATAGCAACTTTAAATAATTTTTATAAATTCGAAATGACTTCAGAATGAGATCAAAATTATTTTGGATGAAGTATCGGAGCTCATTCTTCATACCAATGCATTTATTTATGAAATTTTATTTTATTTTTATTTTTATTTTAGTCACTGATGTTTATAAAAAATCTGCAAAAGGGTTAGAAAATAAAAATAAAATTATGGAAAAAGGACCAAAAAGCCAAAAATGTTAAAATGCACTATAGTTAGTATGATGACATTCTATTTTTTTGTAGCTCTTTTAGAGAGCTTTTCGAAAATATGCACTAATAGTCAATCCGAGTAACAAGTGAGGAGTTATGACCCCGAGAATTTTTACCTCCAAAATTCAAAATGATGCTCAATAAAAAATGGACTAGAAAACCAAAAATATTAAAACACACTACAGTTAGTACAATATCATCCAACCTTGTTGTAGCTCTTTTCGATAGCTTTCAGAAAGTATACACTAATAGTCAATCCGAGCAACGAGCGAGGAGTTATGACCCTAGAAAGTTTTATCCCCAAAATTCAAAATGATGCTCAATGGAATGTCGTATGAACTACCCCCCTCTAATGAAATTGTAATTTTCATAAAGGAAAGTTAATTTATTGTTTGTGAATGCAAATGTAAAGCCTGAAAATTGATTTACCTTCAAAATATGAGAAAATGTGAAATTCCTAAATTATAAAAATCCTTATAAAATAACAACTTTAAATAATTTTTATAAATTAATAGGAGTAACCTAACCAAGTCTAAGATAATAGCTCATGGTATTGGTCATTAAGGTTTATGTTGTGGATATACTCAACCTTTTATTTACCTTTTGTGATGGATTGACTATAGTTCCTTCTTCTTAATGCATGCTTGTTTATTTAAGGGAGTTAACCCCTAAAGTATCATCTTTGAAGGGATGGAAAGCATTTAATGAAGGACAAAGCTGAGCTTTTAGATTTTTTGATTGGATATTCTAGCAATAGGTTAAAGAATCATGGTTAGCTACTATGCTATACAACTTATCCTAATATTCAAATTTGACATGTTGGTGTAAGTTGAGGGGACAACCTACATCACATGGATCCAAGATCACCCCAAAATAAGAGTATAGTTTAGCTCATAGGGAAACACATAAAATAATCTATTTAAAATACGAGGCCCTACTATTATTGGTAGAACTATAGTTTTGGTAGCTTCTCATTCTTTGTTTTCATAAGCCTTTATGATAATGTTTGACTTTTCTAAACCTTCTTTGTTGAGCCCTATCCTATGATTAAAGCTAAGGCTACAAACATTGATTGATGAACCATTATCAATGAGAATCCCTTTGATGGATTGGTCATCGATATTGCAAGTTATATACAAGGGTATCTCTCTAAGCATAGAGGTAGGTAGAATGTCATCCTTAAAGAAGGATATAGTCATGTGGTTTATGCTAAGTGACAATCATTATGACTAATATTTTTGGGCACTATTTGTTATCTTAGAAGTTAAACAAATTCTCTCTATGACTCAGAGAAGTTCATAACAACTCAAGTATGGATATTTTAGTTGGTGTGTCCTCTATTTATTGTTGGAGGTTAAAATTTTTTTTCCTTAAGGTTTTAGAACCAAAGGTGGTTCTTTAGGAGTAGTAGCACATCTAGGACACAAAACTAGGGGAGGTTTAGGAGGTGATTCATAGGATTTACCCTTCTCTTTGGCCTGTTATCTAGTTATAGTGCTAACATGAATCATCCTTATCATGTTCTGGTCCAATGGAGGGATATTCTTATATTTTACTTGATTGACAATATTTTATCCATGTTTAGGTAGGGGTTCTTGGAATATCCCCAAATCTTAACTGGAAGATGTTGCTTGTTTAGGACTATAAAGCACTAGGTAACCTTCATTGATGAGGTCTTGTACCACATTTTTAAGAGTGATACATTTATTTGTGTTGTGACTATTAGTGCAACGGAAAGTGCATTGTTGGTTAGCCTTAAACCAAGAAAGTTTTTCCCTTTTAGGCTCATGTTGCCTTATAAGGGGTAGCTCTATCATATTAGCATCCAATAACTACATCACATAAAGGATGGAGATTATTTTATACTGGTAAATGTCTTGGGATATTTTTCCTGAATTTTAGCTAATATTAACTTAATTAATGTTATAGAAATACTAACATTATATGTTTTAGGATTAGTGTTGGGGCGAGAGTCAATCACACCATCACTCACAACATGTTTATTTTTATATTATCCTTTAGTTTTAGAAGGTGGTGGTTTCTCATATTATTCCTTAATCTTTAGTTTCCCTCTACGTTGAAGGGCAACTTCCATTTATTTTTTAAGGTCAATTCTATCTCAAATGATATGACATGAGTCATCTCTAAGGTAAATGACAGTTTTTTTTGTAAATTGCATATGAAAATACACAATAGTTCCCTAGGTGGTAGGGAAAAATAAATTTTCCTAAATAATGCTTGTCATCGAGGAAATAATTCATTGATGGATTCATATTTCCCTTGTTTTAGTTGATTTAGATCATCAACTGTATATTTTTTCATGATATAAGCAACAAAATATTGAATGAATATTTTATCCACATCAAAAACATTCTCAACTAAGTTATGAGGTAATTGATAAAACCATTCTAAGGCCTCATCACCAAGACCTGTGGTAAAAATATTCAATAACAATATCTCATTTTATTTGATTTCGTGGCATGCAAATATAAAAATTTGAAGGTGCTCTATAGGGTCACCTTATCCCTTATATAACCAAAAATTTGGCAACACAAAGCTCATAGGATAAGGTCTATTTTTTAAATAGGTTCTATAGGTTCATTGTAGTAATATTTGTAATAATACTTTTTAGGTACACCTCCTTAAGTAAAGGCTAACTATTGTTGAACCCACAATTTTCTTTTGCCAACTATTATAGCCTATCATTGATATCTTGGAATCCAAGATAAGGTATTGATGGTACTATAGGTTGAGATAAAGGGTTGACTAAAGGATAATATTGAGCACTTGGACGGGATGATCAAAAAGGGATCGCCATGTTATTAATTATAGGATCACATTATAAAGGCACGTTAGTAGGAGGAATGTTAGTAAAGAGGATTTTAGTTGGCATAGGTACAATATAGAATGGGTTAGAAGCAACCACATTCAAAGCATGAGGTATACTAGAAAGGGTGTTTATATGTTGGACTTGTGGATGACTTATGTGTTAAGATATAGGAGGGTTTAGCCTAATTGGATCTATGTTGGGAGGTATAGATCCAAAATTTCTTGAGGAGGATGGGATACATAGTGACCTCCCTCCTAATGTTGTGGTGATAATCGAGTCTCGTTGTTGAGATCTCATAGGATTTAATCTAGATTGGTGTAGAAGTTCTAAAATGGGTTATTCTACAACAAAATGAAGCATTTCTTCTATCCTAAAGACAACTTCCATGGTTTATTTATTTACTTGTAAGAAAGAAATAATATGATCCATGCACTTGAAAACTACATCTCCTTGTTTATTGTAAATAAGAGAAAGAGTTTTGAAAGGAGGGGCTTCTTCCTCTTTTTTCTTAAAGATTAGGTTTTCAATCAAAGGTTGCTTATTTAGAAATTCAAATGAAGCACTTAGATTTTACACCTTTTTTCGTTCAATTTTTCGAGTGATATAAGGAGGTTCAAACATGGCAAAAGGTAGAGTTCCATTTATTAATTTTTGTTTTGAGATTTCTTATAGCAAAGAAGAAGAATATGTTTGATATCCTTATGTAACCTTGGAAAAGTAGACCTCCTTACGACTCTCACTAGCCTCCCTAATATGATAGCCAAGGAAGATAACCCCCAAGGTTCGTACATTGGGTTACTCAAGGGGTCGCTAACCTTCCCCAAGTAGGATGAACAATTGGTTATATTCTTTTTATCTTGATTTAATCTTATTTATCTAAGTAAACAATATTAAGTGATCTTGATTAAAGTATGGTTTATTTTATCTTGATTAAGGATAAGGTCCTAAGTCAAAGGTTTTTTGGATAGGGATCCTTGTGATGTTTTCATACTGGGTTTACCAAAGTGGGATGCCAAAAAGGTGCAAGGGGGAACTATCCCCAAATGTGTTCCTTCAAGAATCATCCATACTTGGGTAGGAGAGCATTGTTGCTAACTCATCGTTTTGGGGGAACTACACTTTCATGTGTAGTGTTTATCTTTGGTGGGATATATTCAGGTTAACCAAGGGTTTATAGATTCCCTAATCTAGTTTGATGTGTTAAATTTGATAGACATCCAAGTTATAATATGTTCTAGAAACTAATGAATAAGATGTTGATGCAAAAGAAAATAATATGTTCTAAAAACTAGTATGTTAGATCCCTCTCTTGGTCCCATGAAAAATATTGTTTTGGATGGAACAACACTAATAAGGGTGAGTATTCAGTTGCTCAAGGTTATTTGACCTTATGCCATAATGATCCCAACCATTCTTCTAACATATTTTTTTAATTGTGGGCTCAAAATATCTGGCCTAAGGTGATGTTCTTTAATTGGCTTTTATTGCATCGTAGGGTGCTTACTGGTGAGAAACTTATGAAGCATGGTTTTCATGGCCCTTTTAGATGTGAAATGTGTGAAGAGAATGTAGAAACTCTCAACCATATTTTTATTGAGTGTACTTTAGCCTTTGAGCTATGGAGGAGAATAGCCACTTTACTTGGCTTACAATGGTCCAATTTTTTTACTTTTGAACAACTTTGGAGGGATTGGACTAATCAAGAGGGTGTTGATCATTTTATTAGGCATTTAGTTTGGATGGGTTCTACCATTATTCTTTGAAATATTTGGAATGAAAGGAACAACCAAATTTTTAATCAAGATAGGAAGGATATTCACTATATTTGGCAAATGACCATAACCAAATTAGTTAAAATAGTCCATCAACTCCTTAATCACTCCCAAAACTACCACAAAAGATGGGATCAAGTGATGCAAAGATTGAAAATTAAATATTCTAAGGGCAACCAACTTAAAGGGAATGTGAGTATTAGTAATATGGATAGGACAAGAAATTGGCAACCTCCTCCGAAGGATTTTGGAAAAGTAAATACTAATGGAGCCTCTAGAGGGAACCTTGGAAAAGCCAATGTGGGAGGAATTGGTAGACTTTCAGATGGCTCCTTGGTTTTTACTTTTGCTGAGAATTTGGGTATTCTTTCCAATAACCTTGTTGAGGGGTATGGTATCCTCAAAGGCCTTCAGGAGGCTACTAAGGTTGGATGGGAAAATATGTTAGTTGAGTCTGAATCTCAACTTATGATTAATCTCTTGAAGACTCATTCTAAGAATCATAAGGTGGATTGGAGAATAAAAAGAATTATTGAGAAGATTAAATTAATCTAGATGGGATTTTTGAAAGTTGATTACAATCATGTGGTCAAAGATTAAAATAAGAGTGTTGATGCTTTAGCTAATTGGGCTTTGGACAAATGTGATCTTACTTGTTATGGCCACCCTCCTAGATGGTGTGCTTCTCAAATTAGAGAAGCTCTTCTTTCTATCATTTCTTTGGATGGCTCCAATTCTGAAGGTACCTAGTTTCTTCTTACTTTTTTTTTTTTGCTTCTCTTTGGTTCATTCAGTTTATTTTTAGTTCCCTAGCTCATTTTATTCTTTCTTTTGTTTCCTTTGTTGATTCTTGCCTTAATAGTGTTTTGGTCCAGATATGTCATTGTTTTTTTTTTTTTTTTTTTTTTTTTGTGGAAAACATCCCAAAAGGGATGCCACTTTCGGGTAAGACCCAAGGAAGCGGGGGTATCCATTCCGCAAAATATGTGAAGAGAATATAGAAACTCTCAACCATATTTTTATTGAGTGTACTTTAGCCTCTGAGCTATGGAGGAGAATGACCACTTTACTTGGCTTACAGTGGTCCAATTTGTTTACTTTTGAATAGCTTTGGAGGCATTAGGCTAATCAAGAGGGTGTTGATAATTTTATTAGGCAGTTAGTTTGGATGGGTTCTACCATTTTTCTTTGTAATATTTAGAATGAAAGGAACAACTAAATTTTTAATCAAGTAGGAAGGATATTCACTATATTTGGCAAAATACCATAGCCAACTTTGTTGAATTAGTCCATCAACTCCTTAATCACCCCCAAAACTCCCACCAAAGATGGGATCAAGTGATGCAAATATTGAATATTAAATATTCTAAGGGCAACCAACTTAAAGGGAATGTGAGTATTAGTAATATGGATAGGACAATAAATTGGCAACCTCCTCCTAAGGATTTTGGAAAAGTCAATACTGATGGAGCCTCTAGTGGGAACCCTGGAAAAGCCAGTGTGGGAGGAATTGGTAGACTTTCAATTGGCTCCCTTGTTTTTACTTTTGCTAAGAATTTGGGTATTATTTCCAATAACCTTGCTGAGGGATATGGTATCCTCAAAGGCCTTTAGGAGGCTACTAAGGTTGAATGGGAAAAGTTGTTAGTTGAGTCTGACTCTCAACTTATGATTAAGCTCTTGAAGACTCCTTCTAAGAATCATAAGATGGATTGGAGAATAAAAAGAATTATTGAGAAGATTCAATTAATCCAGATGGGATTTTTAAAAGTTGATTACAATCATGTGGTCAAAGATCAAAGTAAGAGTGCTGATGCTTTAGCTAATTGGTCTTTGGACAAAGGTGATTTTACTTGTTATGGCCACCCTCTTAGATGGTGCGCTTCTCAAATTAGGGAAGCTCTTCTTTCTATCATTTCTTTGGATGGCTCCAATTCTGAAGGTACCTAGTTTCTTCTTGCTTTTTTTTTATTTTCTTTTTGCTTCTCTTTGGTTCATTCAATTTTTTTTTAGTTCCCTAGCTCATTATATTATTTCTTTTGTTTCCTCTATTGATTCTTGCCTTAATAGTCTTCTGGTCTAGATAGGTCATTGTTATGTTCAATTTTTTTTTCCTTTTTTATTTTTTATTTTTTTTATTTAGTTTTTTAAGGTGGGTGGGTTCTTTTGTTTTGTTTTGTTTTTGTGTTCTTTGTGTTGTTTTTTGTTGTTCTTGTGTTTTTTTTGTTTAGTGTTTTTTTTTTTTTAATGTTTTTTGTTATTGTTCTTGTGTTTTGTTCGTTCTTGTTATTGGGTTTCTCTTTGTTTATGTTAATTCATGTTTTTATGTGCGAGTGTTTTCTATTTTTTCAGTTTTTGTTTATTGTATGTTGTTGGTTGTTGTTTATTTTTATTTTTTTAAGTTTTTAGGTTTTGGTTGTGTTTATTTTTCATGTTTTTTTTTTGGGTTATGTCTTTGTAGTGTTCTGTTGTTTTTGTCTTTTTTGTGTTTTGTTATGTGGTTCTTGTGTTTTTATAACTTGCTATTTTATAAGGAATTTTATAATTTTGGAATTTCACATTTTTTTCATATTTTGAAAGCAAGTCGACTTTCAGGATTTGCATTTGCATTCATAGACAATAAATAAATTTATTTTTATGAAAATTACAATTTCATTCAAGGGGGGTAGTTCATACGTTATTCCATTGACCATCATTTTGAATTATGGGGGTAAATCTTTCAAGGGTCATAACTCGTCACTCGTTGCTCGGATTGACTATTAGTGCATATTTTCAGAAATCTCTCGAAAAGAGCTACAACAACGTAGGACGAAATCATACTAAATGTAGTGTGTTTTAACATTTTCAGCTTTCTGGTGTATTTTTCAAAATTTTATTTTTATTTTTATAACCCTTCCTTTTGTAGATTTTTTTTAAACTTCGGCGATTAAAATAAAAATTAAAATTTCATAAATAAATGCATAGGTGTGAAGAATGAGCTTCAATATTTCATCCGAAACAATTTTATAGAAGTCATTTCGAATTTATAAAAATATTTAAAGTTGTTTTATAAGGATTTTTATAATTTCAAAATTTCACATTTTTTTCATATTTTGAAGGTAAATCCATTTTTAGGCTTTTCATTTGCATTCACAAATAATAAATAAACTTCCCTTTATGAAAATTACAATTTCATTAAAATGGGGTAGTTCATACGACATTCCATTGTCCATCATTTTGAATTTTGGGGTCAAAACTTCCCGGGGTCATAACTCCTTGCTCGTTGCTCATATTGACTATTAGTGCATATTTTTGAAAAGCTCTCGAAAAGAGCTACAAAAATATAGGGCGACATCATACTGACTATAGTGTGTTTTAACATTTTTAGCTTTCTAGTCTATTTTCCATAATTTTATTTTTATTTTTCTAACCCTTCCTTTTATAGATTTTTTTTAAGCTTTGACAACTAATATAAAAATAAAAATAAATATTTAAATTTCATAAGTAAATGCATTGGTGTGAAGAATGAACTTCAATATTTCATTCGAAACAATTTTAATCTCATTCTGAAGTCATTTTGAATTTATAAAAATTATTTAAAGTTATTTTATAAGGATTTTTATAATTTTAGTAGCTATTTTAGTAGTTTTAATTATACTTTTGTGCATTTCCATTTGTCTAGTTGTGTATGTTTAATATTTCAGCTTCTAAATAATTGGAACAGGTTAATAGGTTCTTGAGGAAGGTAGATGTGACCAATGATGAGTGTATAAGCCATACAAATCATCATATCTTATTCTATGGGAGGTATTTCAGGCTAACTCCTTTAAAAAGCCATTCAATTTTTTGTTAATGTGGGTTAAACATTCGGACTCCAAGAAACGAATAGAGGAATGGTGGCAGCAGCCTATCCAGGGAAGTGCTTCCTTCAAACTATCTCAAAAACTTAAGATGGTGAAAAACAATCTTAGAATATGGAATAAAGAAGTCTTTGGAAATATTTTTGAGAATAAGAGAGCAGTGGGGGAAAAACTAAGAATAATAGAAAGAAAAATCCAAAATGGAACCTATGATGAGGCGACAAGGATTGAAGAGAAGGAAACCCTTTGTGAGTTTTATAATATTTTAGCTTGTGAGGAGATGTATTGGAGGTAGAAATCAAGGGCATTATGGCTAAAGGAAGGGGACTCTAATTCAATTTTTTTCCATGTTACCACATTGAGCAATAGAAGCAACAATAATATTAGAAATTTAACTAAGGTGGATGGATCCTCAACTCAAAACATTCAGGAGATCAGGGACGAGGCTGTTAATTTTTTTAGTTCATTATTGGGTGAAGAACGGGCCTGTAATGCCCAAGCAAAGGACTCTATCCTTCAATTCATTCCACAACTCATTGATGAAATGATTAATGAGTCTCTTACAGCAGCTTTTTCAGATGAAGAGATCAAGGAGGCTTTGTTTAACATGGATCCTGATAAAGCTCCTGGGCCGGATGGGTTTTCACCACGGTTTTTCCAAGTTTGTTGGGATATTATTAAAGCAGAAGTTATTGCTACAATCAAGGAGTTCTAAAGTTCAAATCATATTCCAAGGGGTTTCAATTCAACTTTCATTGCTTTGATCCCTAAAGGCCCCAAACCCAAGACTATGGTTGACTTTAGGCTGGTTAGCCTATGTAATATATCCTATAAAATTCTGTCCAAAGTTTTAGCCAATCGTTTGAAGAAAGTTCTACCGGTTATCATTGATCCAAGTTAAGGAAGTTCTATACAAGGAAGATCAATCTTAGATGGAGTTATTACTATTCATGAGGCTCTTCATACAGCCGCGCAGACCAAAAAAATAGCCATGGCTTTAAAGTTAGACATGAACAAAGCTTATGATAGGATAAATTGGGAATTACTAGAGGCAGTTTTATTAAAATTTGGCTTCAACATGAAATGGGTCAAGTTAATAAGAGAGTGTATTTCTAAGCCTTATTTTTTAGTTTTGGTTAATGGGTCTACTACAAGTTTTTTTAAAGCAAATGTGGTCTAAGACAAGGAGATCCCATAAGTCCTATGCTATTCATCATCGTAGCTGAGGCCTTGGGAAGAACCATTAAGGCAACAACGGTAGCTGGACTCATATTAGGTATCAAGGCCATGTCGCTAACTACCCCGGTGACACATCAACAATTTGTTGATGATACATTGCTACTGACTTTGGCTTCTGTGGTTGATGCAAGAAGGATTAAAAATATTCTCATAATGTATGAAGAAGCGGCTAGATAGAAAGTGAATTTTGATAAAAGAAAACTTTATTTCATCAATACCCCCATTCCTAGGAAAAACAACATAGCAAGGATCATGGAATGTCAGATTGCATCCCTTCCCACCTCCTATTTAGGTCTTCCCCTATTTACGGGGAAACCTGAAGGATCAATGTGGAACATAGTTCTGGAGAGGATCCAAAAAAATCTAGCAGGTTGGAAAGTACATCTGTTATTTCAAGCAAGCAAAGCAGTTTTAACTATGGCTTCACTTCAAATTATACTTGTTTACTTCCTATCAGTGTTTAGAGCTCCCAGCAAGGTGTATCACAAAATTGAGCAGCTTCAAAAAAAAATTCTTTGGTCAGGGATTGAGGATAAGAAAAGGATCCATTTAGTAGGTTGGAACAAGATTTGTAAACCTAAAGCTGATGGGGGGTTAGGATTGAGGAGAGTTGCTCATCTCAATATAGCTCTGTTAGCCAAACAAGCGTGGTGGTTATTGACTAAGGTCGATAATGAATGGACTGCCATATTTAGGAGGAAATACCTCCAAGGTGTGAACTTCCTTAATGACAACTTAGCAAGCAGGGGGTCTACTTTTTGGAAGGCAATCCTCATGAGCAGGGATCTTGTCAAGAAAGGTCTTAGATGGATTCTAGGAAATGGGCAAACAATAGACTTTTGGAAGGATCGATGGGTGAGAGTTGAGGAGTTATCCCAAAATCCTCGTTTGGCTAGGATTCAAGAGCATATGGAGTAGCATATTGGAAATAAGGTTGCAAATTATATGTGGCAGGATATAAATATCAACAGGTGGAAACACATCAGAGTACAGGGTTTTGAAGCAGAGTCTGAAGAGCTTTATAACATTTTAACTCAGCAAATTATTCCCTCTAGAGAGGATGAAGATCACATTTTTTGGGTTGAGACTGAAAGTGGTGACTTCATAGTTAAGTTTGCCTATAATTTGCTTCTCAATGTGGAAGGTCAACAATTTCAACCAAGTTTGGTTTGGATCAAAGGCTTAGTTCCTAAAATATTCTTTTTTCATGGCTGGTGATTCAAGGAAAAATCATCACTAAGGAATATATGTTATCCAAAGGTATGGTTATTGCTAACCGTTGCTACATGTGCAGGGCAAGATGGGAGACAACCCAACACTTGTTTCTGGAGTGTCCAGTAGAGGAGTCCATCCTGGATGAAATTTTCCAAGCCTTTAGGATCTCGTGGGTTAAGCCTGCTCTTATATCCGAAGTTTTCCATCAATGGCCTCAACCCTTTGTTAGCCTAAAACTTAAGTACCTATGGAAAATCTGTTGGCATCATTTTCTCTGGCAGATTTGTCTAGAAAACAACCATAGAGCCTTTAAGGATACCATTCACAACCCAAAAACCATCCTCAATAGGATTATTGTCTTTGTGAAATAAAACCTTAGCACCTTAGTGTATGAGAACCACTCAATTCATCCCTAAGAAAAACAATTAGCTCGGGCCTTAGGTATTGAGGACAAACCTTCCATTCCTTTGCCCAATCCTAGAAATGGGATTTCTTGGGAGACACCCCCCCAGGGTTGGTTTAAACTAAATTTTGATGGTGCAACCAAGGAGAACCCAGGAAGAGCTAGAGATGGAGGAATAATCAGGGATCATCAAGGAAATCTGGTTAAGGCCTTCACTGAACCATTGTGATTCAGAACTAATAACAAAGCAGAACCTAGAGCCCTTTGGAGAGGGTTGTAAGTAGCCCAAGCAACTCAAGGTAACTTGATGATTGAAGGTGATTCGATGAACATCATCAACCTATTAACCAATGGTATAAAACCTCCGTGGATAATTGAGGGAGTCATCAATGAAGTGAGGATCATTTTTGTGGTAAGACAAAACAGGAGGGTTCGTCATGTGTACCGTAAGGCCAAAAGGTCAGCTGACAAATTAGCCAACATAGGTGTTGATGTTGGTAGTATGGTGACATGGATACAATGTGTGCCACGTGAAGTGGAAAACATTATTAGTCATGAAACTAAACCTACCCATTAAGGAGAAATATGAATGGGTGTTCTTTCCCCATGGAGCTGGTAATAACTATGGGGTTTCCCTCTAAGTCATACCAAACTGGAAATGAAGGTAACAGGGTGTAAGCCTTGGAGGATTCCAACAGAGAATAGGAAATGGGCAAACAACAGGTTTCACAAGTGGAAAGTTCCAAACTTCAATTTCCTGTCAATGTAAGTAATGTTTACAGCTATGTTTAGGTATGGGTGTGCCTTGTTAGTAAGGTGTTGTAGGGGATTCAACACAAGTTCTAGTAAGAAAGTTTCAAGGATGACTAGGATCTACAATCTTAGTAGAAGGTTGGATATTGTAATAGGTTTTGGGTTAACATGCAAAACCTGGTAATTAATGAAGACTTTTATTTACCAAAAAAAATAAAAATCATCATAATATCCTAACGGGCATCAATAATTTTAATCCTCGTGTTTATGTAGCCATTACAAGTATGAGTTTCTCCTCCACCCCTATGGCAAGAAATCATGCCTTCCAAATAAAGTTATTTTAGTAGTTTTAATTCTACTTTTATGCATTTCCAATTTTCTAGTTGTGCATGTTTGATATTTCAGCTTCTAAATTATTGGAACAGGTTAATAGGTTCTTGAGGAAGGTAGATGTGACCAATGATGAGTGTATAAGCCATAAAAATAATCATAATATCCTAAAGGACATCAATAATTTTAATCCTTGTGTTTATGTAGCCATTACAAGTATGAGTTTCTCCTCCACCCATATGGCAAGAAATCATGCCCTCCAAATGTGGATCTAGATGTTCCCCAATACATTGATAATATAGAATATAGATTGAAAGAGAAGATTGCATGTTTAAAAAAAATAGGAAGGGTTAGAAAAATAAAAAATAAAATTATGGAAAATAGACTAGAAAATCAAAAATATTAAAACACACTATAGTCAGTATAATGTCATCATACATTGTTGTAGCTCTTTTTGAGAGCTTTCAAAAAGTATGCACTAATAGTCAATCTAAGCAACAAGCCAGGAGTTATGACCCTAGAAATTTTTACTCCTAAAATTCAAAATGATGCTCAATGGAATGTCGTATGAACCACTCCCATTTAATGAAATTGTAATTTTCATAAAGGAAAGATCATTTATTGTCTGTGAATGCAAATGCAAAGCCTGAAAACCGATTTACCTTAAAAATATGAAAAAACATGAAATTCCAAAATTATAAAATAACAACTTTAAATAATTTTTATAAGTTTGAAATGACTTCAGAATGAGATCAAAATTATTTCAGATGAAGGATCGAAGCTCATTATTCATACCCATGCATTATTTATAAAATTTTATATTATTTTTATTTTTATTTTAGTCATTGAAGTTTGTACAAAATATGCAAAAGGAAGGGTTCGAAAAATAAAAATAAAATTATGGAAAAGTACCAGAAAACCAAAAATGTTAAAACACACTATACTTAGTATGATGACACCCTATGTTGTTGTAGCTCTTTTCGAGAGCTTTCGGAAAATATGCACTAATAGTCAATCCGAGCAACAAGTGAGGAGTTATGACCTCGGGAAGTTTTACCCCCAAAATTCAAAATGATGGCCAATGGAATGTTGTATGAACTACCCCCCTTTAAAGAAATTGTAATTTTCATAAAGGAAGTTCATTTATTGTTTGTGAATGCAAATGCAAAGCTTGAAAATGGATTTACCTTCAAAATATAAAAAAATTAGAAATTCTAAACTTATAAAAATCCTTATAAAACAACAATTTTAAATATTGTTTATAAATTTCAAATGACTTCAGAATGAGATCAAAATTATTTCGAATAAAATATTGAAGCTCATTCTTCACACCCATGCATTTATTTACGATTTTTTTTTTTTTTTTTTTTTTATTTTAGTGGTCGAAGATTAAAATAAATCTAAAAAAAGAAAGGGTTAGAAAAATAAAAATAAAATTCAAAATGATTTATGACCCCGAAAAGTTTTACCCCTAAAATTCAAAATGATGCTCAATGGAATGTCGTATGAACTACCCCCCTTTAATGAAATTATAATTTTCATAAAGGAAAGTTCATTTATTGTCTGTGAATGCAAATGCAAAGCCTGAAAATCGATTTACCTTCAAAATATGAAAAAAAAAATGAAATTGTGAAATTATAAAAATCCTTATAAAACAACAAGTTTAAATAATTTTTATAAATTCAAAATGACTTTAGAATGAGATCAAAATTATTTCGGGTGAAATATTGAAGCTCATTTTTCACACCCATGCATTTATTTATGAAATTTTAATTTTTTTTAATATTTTTTTTAGTGGACGAAGTTTAAAAAAAAATCAAAATGATAGCCAATGGAATGTTGTATGAAATACCCCCCTTTAATGAAATTGTAATTTTCATAAAGAAAAGTTCATTTATTGTCTGTTAATCATTGTAACTGAGACCTTGGGAAGAACCATTAAGGCAACAATGGTAGCCGGACTCATATCAAGTATGAAGGCCACATCGCTAACTACCCCGGTGACACATCAACAATTTGTTGATGATACATTGCTACTAACTTTGGCTTCTGTGGTTGAGGCAAGAAGGATTAAAAATATTCTCATAATGTATGAAGAAGCGAGTTGAATGAGAAAGTGAATTTTGATAAGATCAAACTTTATTTCATCAATACCCCCATTCCTAGGCAAAACAACATAGCAAGGATCATAGAATGTCGGATTGCATCCCTTCCCACCTCCTATTTAGGTCTTCCCCTATTTACGGGGAAACCCTGAAGGATCAATGTGGAACATAGTTCGGAGAGGATCTAAAAAAATCTAGCAAGTTGGAAAGGACATCTATTATCTCAAGCAGGCAAAGCAGTTTTAACTATGGCTTCACTTCAAAGTATACCCGTTTATTTCCTATCAGTCTTCAGAGCTCCCAGCAAGGTGTATCACAAAATTGAGCAGCTTCAAAAAAAATTTCTCTGGTCAGGGACTGAGGATAAGAAAAGGATCCATTTAGTAGGTTGGAACAAGGTTTGCAAACCTAAAGCTAATGGGGGGTTAGGATTGAGGAGAGTTGCTCATCTCAATACAACTCTGTTAGCCAAACAAGTGTGGTGGTTATTGACTAAGGTTGATAATGAATGGACTACCATAGTTATGAGGAAATACCTCCAAGGTTTCAACTTCCTTAATGACAACTTAACAAGCAGGGGATCTACTTTTTGGAAGGCAATCCTCATGAGCAGGGATCTTGTCAAGAAAGGTCTTAGATGGATTCTAGGAAATGGGCAAACAATAGACTTTTGGAAGGATCGATGGGTGAGAGCTGAGGAGTTATCCCAAAATCCTCATTTGGCTAGGATTCAAGAGCATATTGGGAATAAGGTTGCAAATTATATGTGGCAGGATATAAATATCAAAAGGTGGAAACACATCAGAGTACAGGGTTTTGAAGCAGAGTCTGAAGAGCTTTATAACATTTTAACTTAGCAAATTATTCCCTTTGGAGAGGATGAAGATCACATTGTTTGGGTTGAGACTGAAAGTGGTGACTTCATAGTTAAGTCTGCCTATAATTTGCTTCTCAATGTGGAAGGTCAACAATTTCAACCGATTTTGGTTTGGATTAAAGGATTAATTCCTAAAATATCATTTTTTTCATGGCTGGTGATTCAAGGAAAAATATTCACTATGGACAATATGTTATCCAAAGGTATGGTTATTGCTAACTGTTGCTACATGTGCAGGGTAGGATGGGAGACAAACCTACACTTGTTTCTAGAGTGTCCGGTAGCGGAGTCCATCCTGGATGAACTTTTCCAATCCTTTGGGATCTCGTGGGTTAAGCCTGCTCTTATATCCGAAGTGTTCCATCAATGACCTCAACCCTTTGTTAGCCTAAAACTTAAGTACCTATGGAAAATTTGTTGACATCATTTTATCTGGAAGATTTGGCTAGAAAGGAACCATAGAGCCTTTAAGGATACCATTCACAACCCAAAAACCATCCTCAACAGGATTATTGTCTTTGCGAAAGAAAACCTTAGCACCTTAGTGGATGAGAACCACTCAATTCTTCCCCAAGAAAAAAAATTAGCTCGAGCCTTAGGTATTGAGGAAAAACCTTCCATTCCTTTGCCCAATCCTAGAAATGGGATTTCTTGGGAGCCACCCCCCCAGGGTTGGTTTAAACTAAATTTTGATGGTGCAGCCAAGGAGAACCCGAGAAGAGTTGGAGCTAGAGGAATAATCAAGGATCATCAAGGAAATCTGGTCAAGGCCTTCGTTGAACCATTGGGAATCAGAACTAATAATGAAGCAGAAGCTAGAGCCCCTTGGAGAGGGTTGTAAGTAGCCCAAGCAACTCAAGGTAACTTGATGATTGAAGGTGATTCTATAAACATCATCAACCTGTTAACCAATGGAAAAAAACCTCCATGGAGAATCGATGGAGTCATCCATGAAGTGAGGATCCTTTTTGTGGCAAGACAGAACAGGAGGGCTCGTCACGTGTACCGTGAGGCCAACAGGTTAGCTGACAAATTACCCAACATAGGTGTTGATGTTGATATTTTGGTGACATGGACACAATGTGTGCCACGTGAAGTGGAAAATATTATTAGTCATGAAAAGAAACCTACCCGTTAAGGAGAAATATGAATGGGTGTTCTTTCCCCATGGAGCTGGTAATAACTATGGGGTTTCCCTCTAAATCATACCAAATTGGAAATGAAGGTAACAGGGTGTAAGTCTTGGAAGATTTCGACAAAGAATAGAAAATGGGCAAGCAACAGGTTTCACAAGTGCAAAGTTCCAAACTTCAATTCCTGTCAATGTAAGTAATGTTTACAATTATGTTTAGGTATGGGTGTGTTTTGTTAGTAAGGTGTTGTAGGGGATTCAACACAATTTTTGGTAAGAAAGTTTCAAGGATGACTAGGATCTACAATCTCAGCAGAAGGTTGGATATTGTAATAGGTTTTGGGTTAACCTGCAAAACCCGGTAATTAATGAAGACTTTTATTTACCAAAAAAAAAAATGTGAAATTTTGAAATTATAAAAAATCTTTATAAAATAGCAACTTTAAATAATTTTTATAAATTTGAAATGACTTTAGAATAAGATCAAAATTATTTCGTATGAAGTATTGAAGCACATTCTTCACACCCATGCATTTATTTATGAAATTTTATTTTATTTTATTTTTATTTTAGTCACTAAAGTTTATAAAAAATTTGCAAAAGGGTTAGAAAAATTAAAATAAAATTATGGAAAAAGGACTAGAAAGCCAAAAATGTTAAAGCACATTATACTTAGTATGATGACACCCTACTCTATTGTAGCTCTTTTTGAGAGCTTTCCAAAAATATGCACTAATAGTCAATCCGAGCAACAAGTGAGGAGTTATGACCTGGGGAAGTTTTACCCCAAATATTCAAAATGATGGCCAATGGAACACTGTATGAACTATCCCTCTTTAAATAAATTGTAATTTTCATAAAGGGAAGTTCATTTATTGTCTGTGAATGTAAATGCAAAGCCGAAAAATCGATTTACCTTCAAAATATGAAAAAAATATGAAATTATGAAATTATAAAAATCCTTATAAAACAATAATTTTAAATAATTTTTATAAATTCAAAATGACTTCAGAATGAGATCAAAATTATTTCAGATGAAATAGTGAAGCTCATTTTTCACACCCATGCATTTATTTATGAAAATTTAATTTTTTTTAATTTTTATTTTAGTGGTCGAAGTTTAAAAAAAATCAAAATGATAGCCAATGGAATTTTGTATGAACTACCCCTCTTTAATGAAATTGTAATTTTAATAGAAAAAAAAATCATTTATTGTCTGTGAATGCAAATGTAAAGCGTGAAAATCGATTTACCTTCAAAATATGAAAAAATGTGAAATTTCAAAATTATAAAAAATCCTTATAAAATAGCAACTTTAAATATTTTTTATAAATTTGAAATGACTTCAGAATGAGACCAAAATTATTTCGAATGAAGGATTGAAGCCCATTCTTCACACCTATGTATTTATTTATGAAATTTTATTTTATTTTTATTTTTATTTTAGTCACCAAAGTTTATAAAAAATTGCAAAAGGGTTAAAAAAATAAAAATAAAAATATGGAAAAATGAATAGAAAGCCGAAAATGTTAAAATGCATTATAGTTAGCATGATGACGCCCTATGCTATTGTAGATATTTTTGAGAGCTTTACGAAAATATGCACTAATAGTCAATCCGAGCAACAAGTGAGGAGTTATGACCCCAGGAACTTTTGCGCCAAAAATTCAAAATGATGGTCAATGGAAGTATCCCCCTTTAAATAAATTGTAATTTTCATAAAGGAAAGTTCATTTATTGTCTGTGAATGCAAATGCAAAGCCAAAAAATCGATTTACCTTCAAAATATAAAAAAAATATAAAATTCTGAGATTATAAAAATCCTTATAAAACAACAATTTTAAATATTTTTTATAATTTCAAAATGATTTCAGAATGAGATAAAAATTATTTCGAATGAAATATTGAAGCTCATTTTTCACACCCATGAATTTATTTATGAAATTTTAATTTTTTTTAATTTTTAATTTAGTCACCGAAGTTTAAAAAAAATCTACAAAAGAAAGGGTTAAAAAAATAAAAATAAAAGTTATGAGCGAGGAGTTATGATGCCAAAATTTTTTTCCCCCAAAATTTAAAATGATGCTCAATGGAATGTCGTATGAACTACCCCGCTTTAATGAAATTGTAATTTTCATAAAGTGAGGTTCATTTATTGTCTGTGAATGCAAATGCAAATCCTAAAAATCGATTTACCTTCAAAATATGAAAAAATGTGAAATTCTAAAATTATAAAAATCCTTATAAAATAGTAACTTTAAATAATTTTTATAAATTCGAAATGACTTCAGAGATCAAAATTATTTTGGATGAAGGATTGTAGCTCAGTTTTCATATCCATGCATTTATTTATGAAATTTTATATGGAAGGGTTAGAAAAATAAAAAATAAAATGATGGAAAAGGACCAGAAAACCAAAAATGTTAAAACACGCTATTATATGGAATAGTCTATTTAGTATTGCTTCTAAAATCTGGCCTCGAGGTCTTTGTCAGTGTGTTGGGGCTGTGGGTAGTGCTGGGGGGCTTGTTAGCCTTTGGAATCCGCAGAAGCTTACTCCTCTTTGGTGGGTATCGAATAAGTCATCTCTTTCTATGATAGCTTCTTGCCATGAGTCTGGAGAAGTGGTTTTGTTCACTAACATTTACACCCCCTCGGATCTTTTTGGGAAGGTGCTGCTGTGGAATCATATTCAAAGTGTTCGAGCCTTGGTTCCATTCTATCCTTGGATTATGGCTAGAGATTTTAATGCTGTATCTAGTATTGATGAGAAGAGGGGTGGTGTGGGTACTTTGGGGCCTGCCTCTAGACTCCTTAATGATAATATTCAGCTTCTTAATCTAGTGGATATTAAGCCAAATAATGGTGTGTTCACTTGGACGAATAAGCGGTGTGGTTATAACTCGATCTCTGAGAGGTTGGACAGGTTTCTTACTTCTTCATTTTGGATTAGCAATTCTTGGGTTACTAACTCAACGATTCTTGACTGGAGGGGATCAGACCACTGGCCTATTAAACTTGTTATCTCTCGGCAAGAAATGGATCATCATCCAAGTTTTAAATTCTAGTTAATGTGGCTTAGGGATCCCTCTTTGTACGAGTTGATGAAAGTCTGGTGGAGTCAGGGCTGTCCTTCCCACGGTACTGCTATGTACTCTTTTGTTAAAAGACTCCAATTTGTGAAATATCAACTCAAAAAGTGGAACAGGCAGTGTTTCGGGAATCTATTTCAGGCTAAAACTTTGGCCCAAAGAAGGCTTGATGTTATCACCAGACATATCAGAGATCATGGGTTAACAGAGCAGAATTTGCGTAGGAGTACGAAGCTTTGCATGAACTTCAAGAATGGGAGCTTCGGGAAGAGATTTTACGGAAGCAAAAGGCCGGGGTGGAATGGTTACAAGAAGGAGATCGAAATACAACTTTTTTCTTTAACACTTTTAAGGCTCGAAGACACGGTAATGGTATTTCTTCGATTATTTCTTCTCAAGGTATTCGGTTATGCGCTTCTCGGGATATCTCTCGGGAAGTTGTTCGATTTTTTCTTCCTTATATTACGAGGATTTTTGTGGGGATCATGTTGATGATCATACTATTTTGCGTTGTATTCCTTATGTTATTTCAGAAGAGATCAATGCATGCCTTCTTCAACCTATTTCCATTGATGAACTAGAAAGGGTAGTTTTCCTTATGAAGACTAGGAAAGCTCCGGGGCCTGACGGCTTCCCGGTTGAGTTCTTTCAACACTTTTGGGAAATTATTAAATCTGATCTTTTGAGGGTTGTTCTTGAGTCCTTTCATAACCATCAGTTGTTGAAAGCTTTGAATTCCACTTTTTTGATGCTAATTCCTAAAAAGGAGGGTGCTAGCTCTTTTGATCAGTTTCGGCCTATTGCTCTCTGCAATGTGGTGTATAAAATTATTACTAAGCTGATTGCGGAGCGTCTCAAGCCTTGGCTGGATAGAGTTGTTTCTGATGAGCAGGGTGGCTATGTGGCTGGTCGACAGATTCTGGATGGAGTGGCTATTGCTGTCGAGGCGATTCATTCTATGAGCACTTCTAAGAATAAGTTTATGTTTATGAAGTTGGATATGGCGAAGGCTTATGACAGGGTGAAATGGTCTTTTCTTCACAAAATCCTCTTGGCCTTTGGATTTGATCCTTCTTGGATTGAGTGGATTATGAGTTGTATTACAACTCCCTCATATTCTGTCCTAATTAATGGAAAGCCCTCTCCTTTGTTTCATGCTTCCCGGGGTCTTCGGCGGGGGGATCCTTTATCTCCGTACTTGTTTATAATTATGGCTGAAGGTGCGGGTCGGCGGCTTAAAGATCGGGTTCACCGGGGTCTTATTCATGGATGGAAATGGGAGAATAGTAGGCCGGCCATTTCCCATCTTCGGTTTGTTGATGACACTTTGCTCTCTTGGGTGTAGCTTCTATTTGTGAAGCAACCAACTTTAGACATGCTTTGGACTTGTATTTGGTTGTCTCCGGTCGGGAGATTAATGAGCACAAGTCTATTATTTTATTTTTCAATACGGATCCCGGGGTTCAAGCTAGAATTGTTCGGATTCTCAGGTTTCAAGTTGGAACTCTTCCTCTTACATACTTGGGGATTCCCATTTCTGTTGGTCCTCTACCTAGGGCGGTTTGGACTAACATACTTGACAAATTTCGTAGTCGAGTTAGTCATTGGACTCATAGATGGTTAACTTTTGCTGGTCGGGTTTTACTTTTGAAGTCAGTTGTTCAGGCTTTACCGGTGTATAGATGCCTTATTCAGATTGCTCCAGCAAGTTTTCTTCATGACCTGGATTCTCTTTCTAGGCAATTCCTATGGGGTAGCAATCTTGGTTCCTCAAAATGGAGTCTTGTTAAATGGGAGACTATTTGTCGACCAAGGCAAGCTGGGGGTTGGGTCTTCGTCTAAGCTCTCTTTTTGGGACTGCTTTGGTTGCTAAGTTGTATTGGCGTTGGTGTAGTAATCAGGAGCAAACTTGGGCCAAGATTATCTCCCACAAGTATCTTAGGGGAGTGGAAGGTTCAGAGATTCCTCGATACAGCTTGACTGGTCGAGGATCATTTGTTTGGAATACTTTGAAAAAGGGAGCGAGTTGGTTAAGCGGGGGTTATTACGGATTTGTTATCCTGGGTCTCGGGCTCTTTTTTGGTAGGATTCTTGGGATGGCTTTGCTCCTCTTCTTAGCGAGTTTCCACATCTTCAAGATCTTGCTCAATGCTTTTGGGATCTTTGGATGGTTGAAGGTGGCGATTTCAAAGCTGTTAAGTCCTTTGGTCGGATGGTTAGTCTCCGGTGGAAGGATCCTCGAGAATGGCCTACTTGTGGCACTATGGATGCGAGGGCGAGCTGGCCCGTATTCTCGCTAGCCATCCCTGCTCTTCTCTACCTGGGATGATGTGCTAGCATGGGGAAGAGATAATAGAGGGATATTTTCGGTTCTTGCTTGGTTATTGTGTTTTGGATCAGCGGCAGTTTGGTGAGGAGGAGGTTCCGTGGTGGAAGCAAGTTTGGAATAAGTTTATTTGGCCGAAGTGTAGTTTTTATGGGTGGCGGGCTACTCATAATCGTTGTCTCACTTGGGATAATTTTCAAAAGCGTGGGTTTCTTGGCCCCTCTTTATGCTATAAGCTGTGGGAAGGCTGAAGAATCTGTTGGGCATTTACTTCTCCAATGTGACTTTGCTCGACAAGTCTGGCATTATTGGTGGGGAGTATGGAATCACCCTTGTTCGCATGCTTCATCAATAGTTGATTTTTGGAGGAGTATGGGGCGGCCTCCTGCAGCGGCTTTCTTTTTACAAGTTGGATGGAGTATTGGTCCTTCATGCATTTTTTGGCAGATTTGGCTTGAACGGAACCGTCGGATTTTCCAAGGTAAGGAGTTAACTACTTCCCAGTGCTGCGAGAGGATTTTGCGAATGATCCAGGAAACTGTGTCTGCAAAATGTCAGATTATTTCTCCCGTGGACCATGCGGAACGTCAGATCATGGAAAGATTAGGCTTGATGGTTAATGGTCCTGGTCCTAATGTCTCTTGCAGACGGATGGGTCAGAATAATCGGGTGCGGAGGGCTGGAAAATGGAATCCGCCTCCTCCGGGAGTGCTGAAAATTAATACGGATGGATCTTCCGGGGTAATCCGGGTAATTTTGGTATTGGTGGTGTGGGGCGGGATAGTAGTGGTACTATCCAATTTTTTTTCTCTTGCTTTAAGGGACATCATTCTAATAACTTCATGGAAGCACTCGCAATTTTATATGCTTTGGAGCAAGGGTATGCTTTGGGTTGGCGTCGGATTGTTTGTGAATCTGATTCTCAGATTGTTATAAATTTGTTAAATTATGGAGATAGTCTTCATGGTTGTTGGCGGTTGAGTTGGGTTGCTCGGCAAATTCTTAATATCTCTGCTCACTTGGACTTCATTTCTTTTGTGCATATTCCTCGGGAGTGGAATAGGGTAGCGGATTTGTTAGCTAAATGGGCTTCTAAGTTTCAAGATGGTTGGGATGTTCAAAATTGGTCTCAACTTTCTTCTAATTGCTCTCAATCTCTCTCTTCTTTATTGAGAGCTGATATGTCTGAATAGCTTCTGCTTTTTCTTTGTATCATGAATGTTTTGCTGAGTTAATAAATTTTTACCCTCTTTTAAAAAAAAAAAAAGTATGATGACACCCTATGTTGTTGTAGCTCTTTTCGAGAGCTTTCAGAAAGTATGCACTAATAGTCAATCCGAGCAACGAGTGAGGAGTTATGACCCCGAAAAGTTTTACCACAAAAATTCAAAATGATGCTCAATGGAATGTCGTATGAACTACTCCCCTTTAATGAAAGTGTAATTTTCATAAAGGAAAGTTCATTTATTGTCTGTGAATGCAAATGCAAAGCCTGAAAATCGATTTATGAAAATTGATTTACCTTCAAAATATGAAAAAATTATGAAATTATAAAATTATAAAAATCCTTATAAAATAATAATTTTAAATAATTTTTATAAATTCAAAATGACTTCTGAATGAGATCAAAATCATTTTGGATGAAAAAATGAAGCTAATTTTTAACACCCATGCATTTATTTATGAAATTTTTTTTTTTTTTAATTTTTATTTTAGTCACCGAAGTTTAAAAAAAATTTGCAAAAGGAAGGGTTAGAAAAATAAAAATAAAATTATGGAAAATGGACTAGAAAACCAAAAATATTAAAATACACTACAGTCAGTATAATGTCATCCTACGTTGTTGTAGCTTTTTTCGAGAGCTTTCAAAAAGTATGCACTAATAGTCAATCCAAGCAACGAGCGAGGAGTTATGACCCAAGAAAGTTTTACCCCCAAAATTCAAAATGATGGTCAATGGAATGTCGTATGAACTATCCCCTTTAATGAAATTATAATTTTCATAAAGGAAAGTTCATTTATTGTCTGTGAATGCAAATGTAAAGCTAAAATTCAAAATGATGGCCAATAGAATGTTGTATGAACTAACCCCCTTTAAAGAAATTGTAATTTTCATAAAGGGAAGTTCATTTATTGTTTGTGAATGCAAATGCAAAACCTGAAAATGAATTTACCTTCAAAATATAAAAAAATCAAAATTCTAAAATTATAAAAATCCCTATAAAACAACAATTTTAAATAATTTTTATAAATTTGAAATGACTTCAGAATGAGATCAAAATTATTTTCGATGAAATATTGAAGCTCATTCTTCACACCCATGCATTTATTTATGAAATTTTAAATTTTTTTATTTTTATTTTAGTTGTTGAAGTTTAAAATAAATCTAAAAAATGAAAGGGTTAAAAAAATAAAAATAAAATTCTAGAAAACGAACCAGAAAGCCAAAAATGTTAAAACACACTATTGTCAGTATGATGTCGCCTACTTTTTTGTAGCTCTTTTCAAAATATTTTTGAAAATATGCACTAATAGTCAATCCGAGCAACAAGCGAGGAGTTATGACCCTAGGAAGTTTTGCCCCCAAAATTCAAAATGATGGCCAATGGAATGTCGTATGAACTACCTCCCTTCAATGAAATTATAATTTTCATAAATGAAATTTCATTTATTTTCTCTGAATGCAAATGCAAAGCCTGAAAATCAATTTACCTTCAAAATATGAAAAAAATGTGAAATTCCAAAATTATAAAAATCCTTATAAAAAATCAACTTTAAATAATTTTTTTAAATTCAAAATGACTTTCAAATGAGATCAAAATTATTTGGGATGAAATATTGAGGCTCATTTTTCACACCCATGCATTTATTTATAAAGTTTTATTTATTTTTTATTTTTATTTTAGTCTCCGAAGTTAAAAAAAAATCTGCAAAAGGAAGGGTTAGAAAAATAAAAAAATTTATGGAAAATGGACTAGAAAACCAAAAATATTAAAACACACTACAGTCAGTATAATGTTGTCCTATGTTGTTGTAGCTCTTTTCGAGAGCTTTCATAAAGTATGCACTAATAGTCAATCCGACCAATGAGCGAGGAGTTATGATCCCGAAAAGTTTTATCCCCAAAATTCAAAATGATAGTCAATGGAATGTCGTATGAACTACCCCCCTTTTAATGAAATTGTAATTTTCATAAATAAAAGTTCATGTATTGTTTGTGAATGCAAATGTAAAGCCTGAAAATCGATTTACCTTCAAAATATGAAAAAATGTGAAATTCCGAAATTATAAAAATCTTTATAAAATAACAACTTTAAATAATTTTTAAAAATTCAAAATGACTTCAGAATGAGATCAAAATTATTTCGGATGAAGTATCGAAGCTCATTCTTCACACCCATGTATTTATTTATAAACTTTTAATTTTTTAATTTATTTTTAATTTAGTCACCGAAGTTTTAAAAAAATATACAAAAGGAAGGGTTAGAAAAATAAAAATAAAATTATGGAAAATGGACTAAAAAACCAAAAATATTAAAACACACTACAGTCAGTATAATGTCGTCCTACGTTGTTGTAGCTCTTTTCGAGAGATTTCAGAAAGTATGCACTAGTAGTCAATCTGAGCAATGAGCAAGGAGTTATGACCTCGTAAAGTTTTACCTCCAAAATTCAATATGATGATCAATGGAATACCGTATGAACTACCCCTCTTTAATGAAATTGTAATTTTCAAAAATAAAAGTTCATTTAATTTCTGTGAATGCAAATGAAAGGCCTAAGAATCGATTTACCTTCAAAATATGAAAAAATGTGAAATTCCTAAATTATAAAAATCCTTATAAAATAACAACTTTAAATAATTTTTATAAATTCAAAATGACTTCAAAATGAGATCAAAATTATTTTGAATGAAATATTGAAGCTCATTTTTCACACCCATGCATTTATTTATTAAATTTTAATTTTTTTGAATTTTTATTTTAGTCGCCAATTGGGTCAATTTTACATAACAAAAAATCTCACAAAAATAGTAATAGGCCCTTGAACTAATACCACCAATTTGTAGAGCTCAAAAAAATATGCAATTTAAAGAAAAAGGACCCAAAATTCTTTCATATGCAAAAGTTATAGCCTCCAAAAATTTGGGCATACTAAGAAGAGAAAGAAATTAAATGATAGACCTGTTGGAAGTATTACATTATTTGGTACCTTGCAATAAATTTGCAAGCACCATGTAAATAATTTAGTCTAGGGTGTCTTTAATATTTGAGTATATTGTAGGTGTCATTTTATAAGTGTGAGTTATGTGTCATGTAAATAAGTGTGGAGTTATGGAGGCGAGATGTCATGTTAGTAAGTGTGAGTTATGTAAATGAAGTGTCATGTTTATAAGTGAGGAGTTATGAATTATCTGCAATAATGAGAGTCTTTATATTAATGTAAATATGTGATATATGTTATTATGTATTAAGAAATATGAAGAGTTAGATCTCTTGTGAGTATGAGGAGATCGAGAGTTTATGTAAGTATAAAGGTCAAGATTCTTGTGAATATGAAGTCTCATGTATGTATATATTGAAGACGAAGCATTGTAATATAGTATTGAATAAGTATTGTATTTTATTCATTGCTTAAAGTATATATCAACTATTGAGTTTTTCTATGTTCATTGGATTGATTTATGTTCATTGTTGTTCTTGAGATATTGTTTAATTCTAAAAGATTGATTAACCTATTAGAATAGTAGTGATTTGCTCACAAGACCTTAGGAGGAAAATTGACCAATTAGAAGCTACCACTTATCACCTCTAGGCACCACCTCTATGGGCATCACTTACTAATAGGATTGTCAATTGGAATGATGATAACAAATTAGATGTTGATATTTGATATAATGGGATTGGTTTACCTCCATGTATAGATATATAAATAAATAAATAATACCCAAATTTTGGTTTATGTCATCAATGAAACTCAAACATGGGTCATCATGGTAGCAACCACCTTAGACTTGCAGGACCAACCAAGTGTTCTCCTTGCACCATTGAAATCAGAAGCACTAAGAAATAATTTTAAGTAATCCTTTGAAATACTACGACATACCTTATAGAAATTATGTTAGCTAGGTTTGAACTTGTAATCTATCACCTTTATAGAAAGCCTACAACCACTACATCATTGGCACAAATGTGCCTAAAGTAGAAGGGCACTCCCCCATAAGAGAAGACTAGGGCATGCATCTAAAAAAATACACAAATAGTGTTGGGACTCTTCTCCTTCATCATGATTCAAACCTAGAACCTCTGCGTTAAAAGGTTCAAGCCTTACCACTAAACCAATCATGTGAATGGGATTAAAAAATAATATTTTAATATGTGTGTGTGTGCATAATCTAGTGCACTACCATTGCACTAACACTCACCAATAATGCTTTGAAATGAAAAATGAGAAATCAATTGTTGTTTGAATTTTTCCATCGAAAACAACCATGCACTTCCTAGGTTTCTTCCACCACACAATCAAATATTTGTGGAATATTCCATTACAAATTTTGATTTTTGGAAGGAAAAAGAAAAAATGCAAAAAATGAGACATCAAACATTGAATATGTGAAAAGTGTTAAACTAGGGGACCCTCTAAAATTTTGTAAGAAGCCCAATAAAACTAATGGTTCATATATATCTACCATGGTTTAGCCTATACAATATTTTTGTGTGATTGAGTGAAGTTGCTTTATTTTGGCTCTAATACCATGTTGGAGTTCATAGTATTTTCTAGAAATGTCCATTCACCACAATTATATGTAAAAAATGGAAGAAAAGTGATCTAGAAGAGTGTATAGAGGAAAAATAGAAAAAGGGATAAATGACATTATTAATGAGAAGGAATAAGAGGTCGGTGACGGTATGCACCCCCACTATATTTTCATTTATCACACTATGATACAATTGATTTCTCATTGAGGGGCATTTATAGTGATACTAAAACCCAAATGAGTAGTTAACCTCAAACCGACATTAACTTTACCTTAAATTTAACTTATAATAAAATAATAATAAATTAAACCCTTTAAGCAAGGTTATCCATAAAGGTAAATTAACCAATATTACTAAGGGAAATGTGAAAGGTTTCCTTAGGCTTACATAAATATGTATGTAGGCTTACACAAATTCTTGTAGGCTTACATAGAAGAATTCTCATAGGATTACGTTAAGATGCCCAAAGGCTTACATAGCACTTGCTTGTAGGCTTACATCAAGAGCACCTATAGTTAATTTATCACTATTGGCCTTGGCCTAATAAGGTTAGATTATAAATATTTCAACAAAATTACCATAAATATATTTGGGTATTCCTTTCTCTTATAAAGGAAAGGAGAGGTTCTATATCTCTATCTTGGATAGAATGAAATCCTATTTAGTAGGTTGGAAAGGTAACTTCTTAATCATGGCTAGAAGGTTACAACTCCTAAAGACTACATTGCAATATTACCTTATATATATGATGTCACTTTCAATATTGCTAGCATGTTTAACATTCAAAACAGATAAAATTCACATAAATTTATTTTGGAAAGGATGTGAAGATAAATGTAGGTTTTCTATTTATAAGTAAATAGGGATTTTAAAGGAAATCATATTGAAGAAGTAGGCTTGCAAAATTATAATCTTATAATTTTGGTATTAGGGAAAATATATGGTTAAATATTACAAAAATAGTTGGGAAAATGTGTTACTTAAAAAAAATATATGTTCTATTGATGGATTAAAATGGTGTAGAAAACAAACCCTACCTAGAGGCTTGACATCATGGAAATTTATATAAATTAGTTTGTAATTGATCATCAAACATTATACTGTCAATAAATGAGGGTAATTCTACATTTTTTTAGTATTATGATTGGTAAATCCTTATCCTCTTATTTCTAATCCATAATGGAAAATGATGGCTCAAGCATGTTTAGCTCCTAAAGGTTCAAACATTAAAAAATATAGTAATTTGAACAACAATTCCAAATCATGGATTTCCATTAGCAACATAGTTGAAGGAGAGGACCTCAAAAAAATAGCATATGAGCTTCAAAGGATGCTTCAAGAGTTCTATATTCTTATTTTTACATGAAGGATGAGTTTGTTTAAAAACTATTAAAATATGGTAGATAGTAGGTCAAGTTAGGATATAAGGACTTAAAGGAATAATAATTTCCTACTCTAAAATGTTTCCCTTAGAAGAATGTTTGGTCACTTGAGGCCTTTCCCAATTCCTTCACATTACTTTGGCTAGAAGTCAAAAGCAAGACTCTTTGTAACAACCTTGATGTAGCTATGTCAACTACCTTTATTTTTGAATGAATTGGGCTCTTAGTATAGGATTAGCCAACCATTGAGCATTAGGGTTAGGAATTGTTACTTTGGTAGACTATAAATAAGAAGTGATGTGTGGATGCTAGATCATCAATTCATGATTATAACTTTTATAACCTCTGGTGTACATAACAAACTTTTTTTTTTGGTAATTATTATAATAGATTAACAATGGGTTTTTATAGAGGATCCCAAAACCTTATATACAAAATCAGCCTTGCTAAATTGTGCTTCATGCCTCTTGGCTGGAAGAATAAACCTGTATGCAGAAAAAAAAACAAAAAGTTGCTAATTGCCCGAGGGCTACAAGTAAGGCATTTTTTCCTGATTATCCTGGAAACCATGGCCATTATAACTAGGAAAACAAAAACTAGCCGGAGAAGCTGGACCATCGGAAAGCAGAAGAAGACATCCAAGAAAACTACAAAAAATTCTCCCATACTTGGGAAATAACTTTCCACATTTCTGCTTTCTCGGAGGCAGAATTCGAAGCATACATGTTGGATAGGATCCAAGAAAAATAACTGGACTGAAACAAACTATTGAAAATCCTGCTAGAAAATTTTGCCCTGGACCTAATGGCCACTCCGTTTAGTCTTCTCACATCCAGGATTTCATCCGTACGGTTTGAGGATAGATTATTTAGAGATTTAGATCTTATATATGTGATATTTTATAATATTGCTATTTTGAATCTATTTCTATTATGATTTTTTAGTGAATGTTGTGGAATATTTTTGTTTCTTTTAAGTTGTTTCATTATAATTTGTATCTAATTTATGATAATGAATCCCTATGGAAACAAAAAAGGTAATAAACCCACTAATACATAATTTTTAGAACCTCATTGGCCAATTTTGTGTTATATAATTAGGTAATTTTTATCCAAATTTTCTCCTACTATTCTTCTAACATAACATATTTCATAACATTATGATATAGGTAGAACCATTCTTATTCCCCAAACCTAAAAAATTACAAAAAAAGTATTGAATGTGCTAGGTCTCATCAAGTTGGTCAAAATAAAGTATATATTTGGAAGTATTTTTTTAGTAGTTTTAATTCTACTTTTGTGCATTTCCATTTGTCTAGTTGTGCATGTTTGATATTTCAGCTTCTAAATTATTGGAACAGGTTAATAGATTCTTGAGGAAGGAATATGTGACCAATGATGAGTGTATAAGCCATACAAATCATCATAATATCCTAAAGGGCATCAATAATTTTAATCCTCGTGTTTATGTAACCATTACAAGTATGAGTTTCTCCTCCACCCCTATGGCAAGAAATCATGCCCTCTAAATGTGGATCTAGATGTTCCCCAATACATTGATAATATAGAATATAGAGTGAAAGATAAGATTACATTTTTGAATGATTGCTTCCAAATTATTAATCAAAAATTTGATGGTGTATATAACATTATCCAACAAGTACAAGGTCAATTGAATAATATTTCTACTAGACTAAATGATATTTAGAAAGAGGGAATTCCTCAAACAAAGTTATTACCTAAAGGTGACTTCCAATGAGTTGTTCACAAAAGAAACCCAAAATTTTCAAAATTAAACAAAAACTTAAACTAGAATTTTTATGGGTTGTTTCTAGATAGTATCCATGAAATATTGATAATGAATGGGGATTTTCTCTCAATTTTTATGTTTTAGCCAATGGTATGACTCATATCCTAGAATGACCTCATGATGTTTTGGTCCCTTGGGTTAATATGATGCATTTTTATAGAGAGGATCCTAGTTGATATATTTCTAACACGGATTGCCTCTAATACATAAATAAAATACCGAAATAGGGTAGGGTCATGTTTGATACCTCCTAATTAGGTACTCATACTTATCAATTGCTTTAAGAAAAAATGAGACACAAACTCTATACTCTTGCTTGGATAAAATTTAGGATGTTCCTGATGATGTTTGATATGGGACCCTCTACCTCTTATATGGTTAGGTTGATGCAAAATAAGTAAACAAAGACTATTGATGAGTACCATAGTGAATTCATGAGTCTCCCTTTGCACATCACCTAGATCATGTGATGCTTTTTTTGACATTCAAGAATATTCTTAAGTAATAAATTCAAATAGAAGCTGATATGAATGATTTATATACCCTCCATGATACTAAGAGTTTAACTAGGTAGTAGAAAATAAGATTTGGGTGTCTAGATTCCAATCACAATGATACTTTTATCCTGGGTTATGCATAAGAACGAAATATCATAAATTGGCTATATTTAGAATTTTTAAAATTTAAAATTTACTAATTTTGGAACATTTCATTGGGGGCCATTCGGCCAAAATTTACGTGGTGGAATATTTTCAGGGTAAAATAGCCCGTCGTTGACAATTATTATCCTATTTTTATTTTAATTTGCCAACCACTTTCACCCAATTCTACAGACAATTCACCTTAAAATTATAAATGATTATGTTTTTCTTGCCCAATTCACTTCATATACTAGCTATATATATACAGTAGGGGGTACCGATAAACATACATCTAAAACACTCTAACTCAAAAATAGCTCTAAAACAACAAAAAACTTGACAAGTTTGTAGATAAGTGTTTGTTGACATAAGTCGATCGGTTTGCAGAGGAGTGTTAAGTAGCATATGACTATCAATTGCATAGAAGTATCGATCAACATAAGGCGATCATCATAAGCCTATCAATTGCAGAGGAGTGTTAATCAAAATATGCCTATCAATTGTAGAGGAGTGTCGATCAACATAAATCGATCAGTTATAGAGGAGATTCGATCAGCATAAGCCGATCAATTTCAAAGATGTATTTGTTGACATAAATCAATTGGTTGCATAGCTACAACCAATCGACACATCTGTAATTGATCGACATAGCTACGATCGATCGATATTGCTATAATCGATCAACATTATTGCAATTGATCAGTATTGTTGTAACTAATCAACATTGTTGTAATAGATCGACAGTACAGTTATTGATGAGTATTGTTGCAACCGATTGGCATTGCTATAATAAATCGGTATATCTACAACTGATCGGTATTGCTATAATCGATTGATATTGCTACAGCCGATCAACATTGCTATAATTGATCAAAATTGCTACAAGCAATCGATATTGTTGCAACCGATCAATATTTTTGTAACACATCGATATATCTACTCATGATCATCATTTTTCAATTAGTATTTTTTGATCATCATGTGTACAACCAATCATCTCAGATCGATCGTCATAGCTTTTACTAACGACACTATCCTATAGGTAAAGGGTGATCGACATAGATTTTCCTATTAGCGTGAAGCCTTTAAGTTTGTCATACATTGCTATAATTTGCAAACCAATATTCATAGCCCTTAACACAAAAAAATTCACCATGGTTTGAAAATATTTTGTGAAAAATGAATGGAATTCGCCATGTCTCCTTGGACATAATTCATCAAAATTTCAAGACAATTTGCCTTGATTTTATAAATAGATTTTAGGGCTGACCCCTTATGCATAACCTTGCTTTTATCCACATAGGAATTACTTCAACAACTAATATGATGGTAAATCCTCAGTATTTTTCTATTTTAGATGTAAATCTTGACAACCTTGAAAAACATCATGTGAAGCAAAGCATAACTTTCATATGGAAGCTAAGGAAGGTCATTTTGAGAATGAGGAGGAAATAGAATCACCATATTAGGAGGAATAAACTAAACCAATGGAGTTTATACAAGGTGTGAATAAAATGGACCTCTTAGTATTTAATACAATGGTAATGCAATCCCATCATAAAATCAAGGTGTAGGATTTATTAAACAACAGTAAGTCACTATTTTGATTGATTCTAGTAGTTCTCACAATTTTATTACCCAAGATACAACTAAACCTCTAAGGTTGTATATCAACACTTATTACAAAGATAAAATCAATGTTCTAGTTTCCAATGGTGGTAACACTCCTTGTGTGGGGTGAGTTCCTAACATCCAAATTAGGTTAGGTAATTATTCTTCAACTAGAAGTCTTTATGTAATGGACTTGGGTAGTGTAGATGCTATCCTTAAGGATAAATTGTTGTTCCATTTAGAGGATGTTATTTTCAATCTTCAATAACTATATGTAAAATGGATAAATATTAAAAATTCATTTGTCTCCAAGGATTGCAACCGCCATCATCTAAGTTGGTCAATTCTTACCAAATAAAAAATATATTGAAGAAGGGCAACAATGGTATCTCTATACATATTTATTGCATGGAAGTTCTAGTCACATAATAATCATCTCTTATTCCTCATTTTAAGATGTAGTAATAGGTCCTTGAACTAATGCCACCAATTTGTAGAGCTCAAAAAACTATGCAATTTAAAGAAAAAGGACCCAAAATTCTTTCATATGCAAAAGTTATAGCCTCCAAAAATTTGGGCATACTAAGAAGAGAAAGAAACTAAATGATAGACCTGTTGGAGGTATTACATTATTTGGTACCTTGCAATAATGTTGCAAGCACCATGTAAATAATTTAGTCTAGGGTGTCTTTAATATTTGAGTATATTGTAGGTGTCATTTTATAAGTGTGAGTTATGTGTCATGCAAATAAGTGTGGAGTTATGTAGGCGAGATGTCATATTAGTAAGTGTGAGTTATGTAAATGAAGTGTCATGTTTATAAGTGAGGAGTTATGAATTATGTGCAATAATGAGAGTCTTTATATTAATGTAAATATGTGATATATGTTATTATTTATTAAGAAATATGAAGAGTTAGATCTCTTGTGAGTATGAGGAGATCGAGAGTTTATGTAAGTATAAAGGTAAATATTATTGTGAATATGCAGTCTCATGTATGTATATATTGAAGACGAAGCATTGTAATATATTATTGAATAAGTATTGTATTTTATTCATTGCTTAAAGTATATATCAACTATTGAGTTTTTCTATGTTCATTGGATTGATTTATGTTCATTGTTGTTCTTGAGATATTGTTTAATTCTAAAAGATTGATTAACCTATTAGAATAGTAGTGATTTGCTAACAAGACCTTAGGAGGAAAATTGACCAATTAGAAGCTACCACTTATCACCTCTAGGAACCACCTCTATGGGCATCACTTACCAATAGGATTGCCAATTAGAATGATGATAACAAATTAGATGTTGATATTTGATAGAATGGGGTTGGTTGGCCTCCATATATAGATATATAAATAAATAAATAATACCCAAATTTTGGTGTATGTCATCAATGAAACTCAAACATGGTTCCTCATGGTAGCAACCACATTAGACTTGCAAGAGCAACCAAGTGTTCTCCATGCACCATTGAAATCAGAAGCACTAAGAAATAATTTGAAGTAATCCTTTGAAATAGTACTACATACCTTATAGAAATTATGTTAGCTAGGTTTGAACTTGCAATATACCACCTTTATACAAAGCCTACAACCACTACATCATTGGCACAAATGTGCCTAAAGTAGAAGGGCACTCCCCCATAAGAAAAGACTAGCGCATGCATCTAAAAAAATTGCACAAATAGTGTTGTGACTCTTCTCCTTCGTCATGATTCAAACCTAGAACCTCTGGGTTAAAAGGTTCAAGCCTTACCACTAAACAAATCATGCGAATGGGATTAAAAAAGAATATTTTAATATGTGTGTGTGTGCATTGTAACATGTTATAAAGGTGCACTACCATTGCACTAACACTCACTAATAATGCTTTGAAGTGAAAAAGGAGAAATCAATCGTTGTTTGAATTTTGCCATAAAAAACAACCATGCACTTCCTAGTTTTCTTCCACCACACAATGAAATATTTTTGGAATATTCCATTTCAAATTTTGATTTTTGGAAGGAAAAAGAAAAAAATGCAAAAAATGAGACATCAAACATTGAATATGTGAAAAGTGTTAAACTGGGGGGCCCTCTAAAATTTTGTAAGAAGCCCAATAAAACTAATGGTTCATATATATCTACCATGGTTTAGACTATACAATATTTTTGTGTGATTGAGTGAAGTTGCTTTATTTTGGCTCTAATACCATGTTGGAGTTCATAGTATTTTCTAGAAACATCCATTCACCACAATTATATGCAAAAATGGAAGAAAAGTGAAATAGAAGAGTGTATAGAGGACAAATAGAGTAAGGGATAAATGACATGATTAATGAGAAGGAATATGTATAGGTCTCGTCAAGTTTGTCAAAATAAGGTATATATTTGGTAGTATTTTTTTAGTAGTTTTGATTCTACTTTTGTGCATTTCCATTTGTCTAGTTGTGCATGTTTGATATTTCAACTTCTAAATTTTTGGAACAGGTTAATATGTTCTTGAGGAAGGTATATGTGACCAAATATGAGTGTATAAGCCATAAAAATCATCATAATATCCTAAAGGGCATCAATAATTTTAATCATCGTGTTTATGTATCCATTACAAGTATGAGTTTCTCATTCACCCCTATGGCAAGAAATCATTCCATCCAAATGTGGATCTAGATGTTCCCCAATACATTGATAATATAGAATATAGATTGAAATACAAGATTGCATGTTTGAATGATAGATTCCAAATTATTAATAAAAAATTTGATGTTGTATATAACATTATCCAAGAAGTATGAGGTCAATTGAATAATATTTCTACTAGACTAAATAATATTTAGAAATAGGGAATTCCTCAAACAAAGTGATTACCTAAAGGTGACATCCAATGAGTTGTTCACAAAAGAAACCCAAAATTTTCAAAATATAACAAGCACTTAAAAAATAATTTTATGGGTTGTTTCTAGATAGTATCCATGAAATATTGATAATGAATAGGGATTTTCTCTCAATTTGTATATTTTAGCCAATGGTATGACTCATATCCTAGAATGACCTCATGATGTTTTGGTCCCTTGGATTAATATGATGCATTTTTATAGAGAGGATCCTAGTTGATATATTTCTAACACGGATTGACTCTAATACTAAAATAAAATACCTAAATAGGGTAGGGTCATGTTGGATACCTCCTAATTAGGTACTCATACTTATCAATTGCTTTAAGAGAAATTGAGACACAAACTCTATGCTCTTGCTTGGATAAAATTTAGGATGTTCCTGATGATGTTTGATATGGGACCCTCTACCTCATATATGGTTAGGTTGATGTAAAATAAGTAAACAAATACTATTGATGAGTGTACCATAGTGAATTCATGTGTCTCCCTTTGCACATCACCTAGATGGTGTGATGCTTTTTTTGACATTCAATAATATTCTTAAGTAATAAATTCAAATAGAATTTGATATGAATGATCTATATACCCTCCATGATACTAAGATTTTAAATAGGTAGTAGAAAATAAGATTTGGGTGTTTAGATTCCAATCACAATGATACTTTTATCTAGGGTTATGCATAAGAATGAAATATCATAAATTGGCTATATTTAAAATTTTTAAAATTTAAAATTTACTAATTTTGGAACATTTCACTGGGGGCCATTCGCCCAAAATTTACGTGGTGGAAGATTTTTGGGGTAAATTACCTCGTCGTTGACAATTATTATTCTATTTTTATTTTAATTTGCCAACCACTTTCACCCAATTATACAGACAATTCACCTTCATATTATAAATGATTATATTTTTCTTGCCCAATTCACCTCATATACTACCTATATATACAGTAGGGGGTACCGATAAACATACATCTAAAACACTCTAACTCAAAAATAGCTCTGAAACAACAAAAAAACTTGACAAGGTTGCATATAAGTGTTTGTCAACATAAGTCGATTGGTTGTAGAGGAGTGTTAATTAGCATATGACTATCGATTGCATAGAAGTATCGATCAACATAAGATGATCGTCATAAGCCTATCAATTGTAGAGGAGTGTAAATAAAAATATGCCTATCGATTGTAGAGGAGTGTCGATCGACATAAATTGATCGGTTATAGAGGAGAGTCTATCAGCATAAGCCGATCGATTTCAAAGAAGTGTTTGTTGACATAAATCAATCGGTTGCATAGCTTCAACATAAGACGATCGTCATAATCCTATCAATTGTAGAGGAGTGTAAATAAAAACATGCCTATCGATTGTAGAGGAGTGTCGATCGACATAAATCGATCAGTTATAGATGAGAGTCTATCAACATAAGCCGATCGATTTCAAAGAAGTGTTTGTTGACATAAATCAATCGATTGCATAGCTACAATCGATCAATTTCAAAGAAGTGTTTGTTGGCATAAATCAATCGGTTGCATAGTTACAACCGATCGACACATCTGCAATCGATCGACATATCTATGACCGATCGATATTGCTACAATCGATCGACATTATTGCAATTGATTAGTATTATTGTAACTAATCAACATTGTTGCAACCGATCGAAATTATAGTTATTGATCAGTATTGTTGCAACCGATTGGCATTACTACAATCAATTGGTATATCTGCAACTGATCAGTGTTGCTATAACTGATTGATATTGTTGCAAACGATCAACATTGCTATAATCAATCGACATTGCTACGAGCGATCGATATTGTTGCAACTGATCAACATTTTTGTAACACATCGATATAATTACTCCTGATCATCATTTTTCAATTGGTATTTTTTGATCATCATGTCTGCAACCAATCATCTCAGATCGATCACCATAGCTTTTCCTATCAGCATAAAGCCTTTAAGTTTGTTGTACATTGCTAGAATTTGCAAACCAATATTCATAGCCCTCAACAGAGAAAAATTCGCCATGGTTTGAAAATATATGGTGAAAAATAAATGCAATTCGCCATGTCTCCTTGGAAATAATTCATCAAAATTTTGATACAATTCGCCTTGATTTTATAAATAGATTTTAGGGATGATCCCTTATGCATAACCCTGCTTTTATCCCCATAAGAATTACTTCAACAACTAATATGATGGTAAATCCTAAGTATTTTTGTATTTTAGATGTAAATCTTGACAACCTTGAAAAGCATCATGTGAAGCAAAGCATAACTTTCATATGGAAGCTAAGGAAGGTCGTTTTGATAACAAGGAGGAACAAGAATCACCATATTAGGAGGAATCAACTAAACCAATGGAGTTTATACAAGGTGTGAATAAAATGGACCTCTTAGTATTTAATACAATGGTAATGCAATCCCATCATAAAATCAAGGTGTAGGATTTATTAAACAATAGTAAGTCACTATTTTGATTGATTCTAGTCTATTTTCCAAAATTTTATTTTTATTTTTCTAACCCTTCCTTTTATAGATTTTTTTTAAGCTTTGACAACTAATATAAAAATAAAAATAAATATTAAAATTTCATAAGTAAATGCATGGGTGTGAAGAATGAACTTCAATATTTCATTCGAAACAATTTTAATCTTATTCTGAAGTCATTTCGAATTTATAAAAATTATTTAAAGTTATTTTATAAGGTTTTTTATAATTTAAGTAGTTATTTTAGTAGTTTTAGTTCTACTTTTGTGCATTTCCATTTGTCTAGTTGTGCATGTTTGATATTTCAGCTTCTAAATTATTGGAACAGGTTAATAGGTTCTGTAGGAAGGTAGATGTAACCAATGATGAGTGTATAAGCCATAAAAATCATCATAATATCCTAAAGGGCATCAATAATTTTAATCCTTGTGTTTACATAGCAATTACAAGTATGTGTTTCTCCTCCACCCCTATGGCAAGAAATCATGCCCTCTAAATGTGCATTTAAAGTTATTTTAGTAGTTTTAATTCTACTTTTGTGCATTTCCATTTGTCTAGTTGTGCATGTTTGATATTTCAGCTTCTAAATTATTGGAACAGGTTAATAGATTATTGAGGAAGGTAGATGTGACCATAAAAATCATCATAATATCCTAAAGGGCATAAATAATTTTAATCATCGTGTTTATGTAGCCATTACAAGTATGAGTTTCTCATCCATCCCTATGGAAAGAAATCATGCCCTCCAAATGTGGATCTAGATGTTACCCAATACATTCATAATATAGAATATAGATTGAAAGATAGGATTGCATGTTTGAATGATTGCTTCCAAATTATTAATAAAAAAGTTGATGCTGTATATAACATTATCCAACAAGTACAAGGTCAATTGAATAATATTTCTACTAGACTAAATGATATTTAGAAAGAGGGAATTCCTCAAACAAAGTGATTACCTAAAGGTGACATCCAATGAGTTGTTCACAAAAGAAACCCAAAATTTTCAAAATCAAACAATCACTTAAACAAGAATTTTATGGGTTGTTTCTAGTTAGTATCCATGAAATATTGATAATGAATGGGGATTTTCTCTCAATTTGTATGTTTTAGCCAATGGTATGACTCATATCCTAGAATGACCTCATGATGTTTTGGTCCCTTGGATTAATATGATACATTTTTATAGAGAGGATCCTAGTTGATATATTTCTAACACAGATTGCCTCTAATACTTAAATAAAATACCCAAATAGGATAGGGTCATGTTGGATACCTCCTAATTAGGTACTCATACTTATCAATTGCTTTAATATAAATTGAGACACAAAATATATACTCTTACTTGGATAAAATTTAGGATGTCCTTGATGATGTTTGATAGGACCCTCTACCTCTTATATGGTTAGGTTGATGCAAAATAAGTAAACAAAGACTATTTATGAGTACCATAGTGAATTCATGAGTCTCCCTTTGCACATCACCTAGATGGTGTGACGATTTTTTTGACATTCAAGCATATTCTTAAGTAATAAATTCAAATATAAGTTGATATGAATGATCTATATGCCCTCCATGATACTAAGAGTTTAACTACGTAGTAGAAAATAAGATTTGGGTGTCTAGATTCCAATCACAATGATACTTTTATCCCGGGTTATGCATAATAACAAAATATCATAAATTGGCTATATTTAGAATTTTTAAAATTTAAAATTTACTAATTTTGAAACATTTCACTAGGGGCCATTTGCCCAAAATTTATGTGGTGGAAGATTTTTGGGGTAAATTAGCCCGTCGTTGACAATTATTATCCTATTTTAATTTTAAGTTGCCAACCACTTTCACCTAATTGTATAGAAAATTCACCTTCAAATTATAAATGATTATTTTTTTCTTGCCCAATTCACCTCATATACTACCTATATATATATAGTAGGGGGTACCGATAAACATACATCTAAAACACTCTAACTCAAAAATAGCTCTGAAATAACAAAATACTTGACAAGGTTGCAGATAAGTGTTTGTCGACATAAGTCGATCGGTTATAGAGGAGTGTTAATGAGCATATGACTATCAATTGCATAGAAGTATTGATCAACATAAGATGATCGTCATAAGCCTATCAATTGCAGAGGAGTGTCAATAAAAATATGCCTATCGATTGTAGAGGGGTGTTGATCGACATAAATTTATCGATTATAGAGGAGATTCTATCAGCATAAGCCGATCGATTTCAAAGAAGTGTTTGTTGGCATAAAATAGGTGAGTTGGAGAGGAGAGGGAAATACTATAAGAGAGGTCCTGGGTTCAAATATCCACCATACCAAAAAGCTGAATTGGGTATCCAAAATCCAATTTATAATGTTGGTGCAGGGTGGTGTAGTTCAGACTCGGAGTGTGACTTTGGTGTAGAAGAACCCCCCATGTTCGTGGTCTCTCAAACCAAGGTGGCCCTGCAAGGGGTTTTTCCATTAAATAAATCAATCGTTTGCATAGCTACAACTGATCGACACATCTACAATCGATCGACATAGCTACGATCGATCGATATTGCTAAAATCGATCGATATTGTTGCAATTGATCAGTATTTTTGTAACTTATCAACATTGATGCAAAAGATCTACATTATAGTTATTGGTCAGTATTGTTGCAATCGATTGGCATTACTGCAATCAATCGGTATATCTGCAACTGATCGGTATTGTTGTAACCGATTGATATTGCTGCAACCGATCAACATTGCTATAATCGATCGACATTGCTACAAGTGATCGATATTATTGCAACCGATCAACATTTTTGTAACACATTGATATATACTCTTGATCATCATTTTTTAATTGGTATTTTTTGATCATCATGTCTGCAACCAATCATATCAGATCGATCGTCATAGCTTTTCCTAACGACACTATCCTATATGTAAGGGTGATCGACATAGCTTTTTCTATCAGCATAAAGCCTTTAAGTTTGTCGTACATTGCTAGAATTTGAAAACCAATATTCATAGCCATCAACATTGAAAAATTCACCATGGTTTGAAAATATTTGGTGAAAAATAAATGCAATTCGCCATGTCTCCTTGGACATAATTCATCAAAATTTCAAGACAATTCGCCTTGATTTTATAAGGGCTGACCCCTTATGCATAACCTTGATTTTATCCCCATAGGAATTACTTCAACAACTAATATGATGGTAAATTCTAAGTATTTTTCTATTTTAGATGTAAATATTGACAACCTTGAAAAGCATCATGTGAAGTAAAGAATAACTTTCATATGGAAGCTAAGGAAGGTCGTTCTGAGAATGACGAGGAACTAGAATCGCTATATTAGGAGGAATCAACTAAACCAATGGAGATTATACAAGGTGTGAATAAAATGGACCTCTTAGTATTTAATACAATGGTAATGCAATCCCATCATAAAATCAAGGGGTAGGATTTATTAAACAATAGTAAGTCACTATTTTTATTGATTCTAGCAGTGCTCACAATTTCATTACCCAAGATATAACTAAACCTCTAAGGTTGTATATCAACACTTATTGCAAAGATAAATTCAATGTTCTAGTTTCCAATGGTGGTAACACTCCTTGTGTGGGGTGATTTCCTAACATCCAAATTAGGCTAGGTAATTATTCTTCAACTAGAAGTCTTTATGTAATGGACTTGGGTAGTGTAGATGCTATCCTTAAGGATCAATTGTTGTTCCATTTAGAGGATGTTATTTTAAATTTTCAATAGCTATATGTACAATGGATAAATATTAAAAAT
Source organism: Wollemia nobilis (assembly GCA_028583015.1). Lineage (NCBI taxonomy): Eukaryota > Viridiplantae > Streptophyta > Pinopsida > Araucariales > Araucariaceae > Wollemia > Wollemia nobilis. Next base: position 4,447,109 of record JAQPPZ010016984.1, read on the forward strand.
TCATTTATCTCCAAGGATGTTATTTAAAGTTGTTTTATAAGGATTTTTATAATTTTGGAATTTCACATTTTTTCCTATTTTGAAGGTAAATCAATTTTTAGGCTTTGTATTTGCATTCACAGACAATAAATAAACTTCCCTTTATGAAAATTACAATTTCATTAAAGGGAGGTAGTTCATACGACATTCCATTGGCCATCATTTTGAAATTTTGTGGCAAAACTTCCTAGGGTCATAACTCCTTACTGGTTGCTCGAATTGACAATTAGTGCATATTTTTGGAAAGCTCTCGAAAAGAGCTACAACAACATAGAGCAACATCATAATCAATATAGTGTGTTTTAATATTTTTGGCTTCCTAGTCCATTTTCCATAATTTTATTATTATTTTTCTAACTCTTCCTTTTGCATTTTTTTTTAAACTTTAACAACTAAAAAGAAAAAAAAATCATAAATAAATACATGGGTGTGAAGAATGAGCTTCAATCATTCATCTGAAATAATTTTGATCTCATTCTGAAGTCATTTTGAATTTATAAAAATTATTTAAAGTTGTTTTATAAGGATTTTTATAATTTTGGAATTTCACATTTTTTCATATTTTGAAGGTAATTCACATACAATAAATAAACTTCATTTTATAAAAATTACATTTTCATTAAAGGGGGGTAGTTCATACAACATTCCATTGGCCATCATTTTTAATTTTTGGGGCAAAAGTTCCTAGGGTCATATCTCCTTGTTGGTTGCTCGGATTGATTATTCATGCATATTTTCGAAAATCTCTCAAAAAGAGCTACAACGGTATAGGGTGACATCATACTGATTGTAGTGTGTTTTAACATTTAATATTTCTAGTCCATTTTCCACAATTTTATTTTTATTTTTCTAACCCTTCCTTTTGCATATTTTTTTTAAACTTCGACGACTAAAATAAAAATAAAAAAATTAAAATTTCATAAATAAATGCATGGGTATGAAGAATGAGTTTCAATATTTTATCCGAAACAATTTTGATCTCATTCTGAAGTCATTTCGAATTTATAAAAATTATTTATGTTGTTTTATAAGGCTTTTTATAATTTCAGAATTTCACATGTTTTTCATATTTTTAAGGTGAATCACTTTTCAGGCTTTGCATTTGCATTCATGAACAAAAATGAGCTGCCTTTTATGAAAATTACAATTTCACTAAAGTGGGGTAGTTCATAAGACATTCCATTGGCTATCATTTTAAATTTTTGGGGGAAAACTTCTCGAGGTCATAACTCTTCGCTTGTTGCTCGGATTGATTATTAGTGCATATTTTTGGAAAGATCTCGAAAAGAGCTACAATGATGTAGAGCAACATTATTTTTTTTTAATTTGTGGAAAACATCCCAAAAGGGATGCCACTTTTGGGTAAGACCTAAGGGGGCAGGGGTATCCATTCCACAAAAAATGCCTAGGACTCGGACCTGGCCTACCACCTTTGACATACTCAAGGAGCAAACAAACACACAACCAATTTAAAAATAAGTAAATAACAACAAAAATAATAAAATAAAATAAAAAACATGCTCCTTGAGTGTGTCAAAAACAAAAGCACAACCAAACACGCACAGTAAGATAAATGAAACCACAACACAAACCAGATAGAAAAACACAAGAACCACATAACAAAACACAAACAAGACAAAAACAACATAACACTACAAAGACAACAAAAAAAAACATGAAAAATAAACACAACCAAAACCTAAAAAATTAAAAAATAAAATAAAAATAAAAATAAAAAACAACCAACAACAGACAATAAACAAAAACAAAAAACATAGAAAACACTCACATATAAAAACATGAAATAACACAAACAAAGAGAAACCCAAGAACAAGAATGAAAAAAACACAACAATAACAAAAAACATAAAAAAAAAAAAAAAACAACAAAAATACAAGAACAACAAAAAACAACACAAAGAACACAAAAAAAAAACAAAACAAAAAATATAAAATAAAAAAATCCACCCACCTTAAAAAACTAAACAAAAAAAAAAACAAAAAACAAAAATAAAATAAAAAATGAACAAAACAATGACCTATCTAGACCAGAAGACTTTTAAGGCAAGAATCAACATAGGAATCAAAATAAAGAATAGAATGAGCTAGGGAACTAAAAAAAACTGAATGAACCAAAGAGAAGCAAAAAAAAAAACAAGAAACTAGGTACCTTGAACTGGAGCCATCCAAAGAAATGATAGAAAGAAGAGCTTCCCTAATTTGAGAAGCCCACCATATAGGAGGGTGACCATAACAAGTAAGATCACCTTTGTCCAAAGCCCAATTAGCTAAAGCATCAACACTCTTATTTTGATCTCTGACCACATGATTGTAATCAACTTTCAAAAATCCCATTTGGATTAACTGAATCTTCTCAATAATTCTTTTTATTCTCCAATCCACCTTATGATTCTTAGAAGGATTCTTCAAGAGATTAATCATAAGGTGAGAGTCAGACTCAACTAACACCTTTTCCAATCCAACCTTAGTAGCCTCCTAAAGGCCCCTGAGGATACCATACCCCTCTACAAGGTTATTGGAAAGAATATCCAAATTCTCAGCAAAAGTAAAAACAGGGAGCCATCTGAAAGTCTACCAATTCCTCCCATACTGGTTTTTCCAGGGTTCCCTCTAGAGGCTCCATTAGTATTGACTTTTCCAAAATCCTTAGAAGGAGGTTGCCAATTTCTATTCCTACCCATCTTACTAATACTCACATTCCCTTTAAGATGGTTGCCCTTAGAAGGTTTAATCTACAATATTTGCATCACTTGATCCCATCTTTGGTGGGAGTTTTGGGAGTGATTAAGGAGATGATGGATTGATTCAACTAAGTTGGCTATGGTATTTTGCCAAATATAGTGAATATCCTTCCTATCTTGATTAAAAATTTGGTTGTTCATTTCAGTCCAAATATTCCAAAGAAGAATGGTAGAACCCATCCAAACTAACTGCCTAATAAAATGATCAACACCCTCTTGATTAGGCCAATCCCTCCAAAGTTGTTCAAAAGTAAAAAAATTGGAGCACTATAAGCCAAGTAAAGTGTCCATTCTCCTCCACATCTCAGAGGCTAAAGTACACTCAATAAAAATATGGTTGATATTTTTTACATTCTCTTCACACATTCCAAGGCCTCCAATCGGGAAACTGAGTTATCAAAGGCTTGTGACCATCCCAATAATTTGTCCAAAAATTTACATGTTGACCATTATGAATGATCCAAAATAATTTTTCTTTATCAAATCCTCACTAGTCTTAAGAACTGCTAAAATGGGAGAACCTTTACTAGGAAGTTGATAGCGAACAAGGTCTTTAGGAATTTTATTCTCAGCATATTTAGCACGGAGATTATTTGCCCAAAGAGCATTGGGGTTATGCAACATCCTCAAATATAATTTAGCAGCTAAAGCTTTGTTGTTATTAATTGAAGACCGTAATCCTAACCCCCCTTCACTCTTAGGAAGACAAAGTATCCCATTTCACCAAGGCCCATTTTCTTTTCTCCTTAGTACCACTCCAAAGGAAACGATGACTGATTTGATCCAATTCTCGAAGAACAGCCTTTGGGATATTCAAAACGGAAGAAACATAAATAGGAATAGCTTGAAGGACTGATTTTACCAAGGTGATTCTATCCCCAGAAGAAAGCCACTTGTTGGTCCACTTTCCAATTTTCTTCTTGACTTTGTCCAACAACCAATACCAATATTTATTTTTCTGCATTTGAATATTTATGGGAATACCTAAATAAGTGATTTGAAGAGAGGTCTTCTTATATCTTAGTTTATCCAAGACCATGGATTCTTGTCTAGTAGAGCAATGAAAGAAAATACCTTTAGATTTGTCTTCATTGATCAACTGCCTAGTAGCCTTAGAAAAATAGCTAATGATTTGCTTAATATTAGAAGCTTCATTAACTGTAGCTTTACCTAAAAGAGTAGAGTCATCCACAAATTGAAGATGAGAGATATATCTAGCTCCATGAGCAATGGTAACTCCCGCAAGGGTTTTGTTTTCCCTATTTTGGGTTATAGTCCTACCCAAGCATTCAGCAAGAATGATGAATAAATAAGGGGATAGCGGGTCACCTTGCCTAATACCTTTGGAAGCTAGGAAAGACTGAGAAGGCCTGCCATTGATAAGAACTAAGTAGGAAATTGAAGAGATACATCCCATAATCCAATCCATCCAATCCTTAGAGAAACTAAATTGCCTCAAAACTTTGATAAGGAAGTGCCAATCCACTCTGTCATAAGCTTTGGATAAGTCTAATCGAATGAACATGGAAGGAGAATTTTGCATATCCATGGAATGGATGGCTTCCTGAGCAAGAACTATCTCATCTACTATTTGGCGTCCTTCCACATAACCCCCTTGCTCTGGGGAAATAATATTATGCAAAAGAGGCTTCAACCTTTCTGCCATGATTTTAGTAATGATTTTGAGAAGACATCATACTGACTATAGTGTGTTTTAATATTTTCAGCTTTCTGGTCCATTTTATAGAATTTTATTTTTCTAACCCTTTCTTTTGCAGTTTTTTTTTAAAACTTTCGTGACTAAAATAAAAAATAAAGATAAAAAAAATTATAAATAAATGCATTGGTGTGAGGAATGAGCTTCAATATTTCATCCGAAATAATTTTGATCTCATTCTCAAGTCATTTTGAATTTATAGAAATTATTTAATGTTGTTTTATAAGGATTTTTATAATTTCTGAATTTCACATTTTTTCATATTTTGAAGGTAAATCGATTTTTAGTCTTTGTATTTGCATTCATAGACAACAAATGAACTTTCCTTTATGAACACCCTACATTTTTGTAGCTCTTTTCGAGAGATTTCCGAAAATATGCACTAATAGTCAATCCGAGCAACAAGTGAGGAGTTATGACCCCAGGAAGTTTATTTTTCCTTTGTTTTTTTTTTTTTGCTTCTCTTTGGTTCATTCAATTTTTTTTAGATCCCTAGCTCATTCTATTCTTTCTTTTGTTTCCTCTGTTGATTCTTGCCTTAATAGTTTTCTGGTCTAGATAGGTCATTGTTATGTTATTTTTTATTTTTTTTTAAGGTGGGTGGGTTCTTTTGTTTTGTTTTGTTTTTTGTTGTTCTTATGTTTTTGTTGTTTTGTTTTGTTTTTTTTTTATTTTTTTTGTTATTGTTCTTGTGTTTTTTTCGTTCTTGTTCTTGGGTTTCTCTTTGTTTGTGTTATTTCGTGTTTTTATGTGTGAGTGTTTTCTATGTTTTTTGTTTTTGTTTATTGTCTGTTGTTGGTTGTTTTTTATTTTTATTTTTATTTTATTTTTTAATTTTTTAGGTTATGGTTGTGTTTATTTTTCATGTTTTTTTTGGGTTATGTCTTTGTAGTGTTCTATTGTTTTTGTCTTCCTTGTGTTTTGTTATGTGGTTCTTGTGTTTTTCTATGTGGTTCGTGTTGTGATTTCTTTTATCTTATTGTGTGTGTTTGGTTGTGCTTTTGTTTTTGATACACTTAAGGAGCATGTTTTTTATTTTATTTTATTATTTTTGTTGTTTTTTTTTTCTTTTAAGTGAAAAACTCCTTGTGGGGCCGCCTTGGTCTAAGAGACCATGAACAGGGGGTTCTACACTGTTAAAGTCACCTGACAGTCGCACCCAGCCCTGCCCGTACCAACATTATAAATTGGATTTTGTGTACCCAATTTAGATTTTTGGTAGGGTGGAGATTCAAACCTGGGACCTCCCTTGGAGGATTGCCCTCTCCTCTCCAACTCACCTACAACACCTGGGTAACTAATTTATAGTGGAAAACACCCCTTTCGAGGTGCCACTTTCAACAGGTTGGGCATAGGAGGGATGGAGCCTTGTCGGCCTCTACCAGCACATAGGACATTCCTAACTATACCATATATCTATAGGATGGACACAAGTGGAATGGAACCTGGGTCGACCTCTACCAACACCCAGGGCATTTACCACTACACCACAACAAGCATATGTTATTATTTTTGTTGTTATTTACTTATTTATTTACTTATTTTTAAATTGGTTTTGTGTGTTTATTTGCTCCTTGAGTATGTCAAAGGTGGTAGGCAAGGTCTGAGTCCTGGGTGTTTTTGGTGGAATGGATACCCCTGCCTCCTTGGGTCTTACCCGAAAGTGGTATCCCTTTTGGGATGTTTTTCACAAATAAAAAAAAAAAAAACCCAGGAAGTTTTACCCCCAAAATTCAAAATGATGGCCAATGGAACGATGTATCATCTACCCCCCTTTAAGGAATTTGTAATTTTCATAAAGGAAAGTTCATTTATTGTCTGTGAAGGCAAACGCAAAGCTGAAAAATTGAATTACCTTCAAAATATCAAAAAATACAAAATTTTTAAATTATAAAAATCCTTATAAAACAACAATTTTAAATAATTTTTATAAATTCGAAATGACTTTAGAATGAGATAAAAATTATTTTGGATGAAATATTGAAGCTCATTTTTCACACCCATGCATTTATTTATTTTTTTTAATTTTTATTTTAGTCGTCGAAGTTTAAAAAAAATCTACAAAAGGAAGGGTTAGAAAAATAAAAATAAAATTATGGAAAATAGACTAGAAAACAAAAAATATTAAAACACACTACAGTCAGTATAATGTCGTCATACGTTGTTGTAGCTCTTTTTGAGAGCTTTCCGAAAATATGCACTAATAGTCAATCCAAGCAATGAGCGAGGAGTTATGACCCCAGGAAGTTTTACCCCCAAAATTCAAAATGATGGCCAATTGAATGTTGTATGAACTACCCCCTTTAAATAAATAGAAATTTTCATAAAGGAATTTCATTTATTGTTTGTGAATGCAAATGCAAAGCCTAAAAATGGATTTACCTTCAAAACATAAAAAATTCAGAAATTCTAAAATTATAAAAATCCCTATAAAACAATAATTTTAAATATTTTTTATAAATTCAAAATGACTTCAGAATGAGATCGAAATTATTTCAGATGAAAGATTGACTATTAGTTATGACCCCAAGAAGTCATAAAGGAAAGTTCATTTATTGTTTGTGAATGCAAATGCAAAGCCTAAAAATCGATTTACCTTCAAAATATGAAAAAATGTTAAATTCCGAAATTATAAAAATCCTTATAAAATAGCAAATTTAAATAATTTTTATAAATTCAAAATGAATTCATGAGATCAAAATTATCTCAGATGAAGGATCGAAGCTCATTATTCATACGAAATTTGACTATTAAAAAAAATTTGCAAAAGAAAGGGTTAAAAAAATAAAAATAAAATTATGGAAAATGGACTAGAAAACCAAAAATATTAAAACACACTAGATTTGGTGGCTCCCTTTCTAATCTACATTGGTTTAAAGCATAGGTTAATAGAAAATAAATGGTAGGATGATCGGAAGGAGAAACCCTAACGATGTCTAATGGTACAAATGAAAATTAGTCGAAATTGATTAGACGTTTTTTGCAGGACTGCCCAAACTACCGAACTCATTTTGGCCATATCTCACTCATCCAGACTCGGATTGAGCTGAAATTTTGAGGGTAGATGCCTGAAAAACCCTAGAACGTCTCCACCAATTTTCATATCATTTGGAGCAACACAGATCCTAGCGCATCCCTATGTGTGAACGATATATTTGGCAAGCGACTATGCGAGGGTTTCATCTGGGTTGAGTGCAAGCAGCTCTAGAGGTTGGTTTTTAGGGCCTTCGGGCCCTAGCGGCCAATATTTTTGTGGTTTATGCTCAATATTTTAGCAGGAAATATTGTAGGGGATACAATATGGGTTAGAAATTTGTCTTTCAACAGATCATACTATGAACTTGAGTGACAACGGCTTCCAATTTGCTGCACAAAAGAAAAGTGAAAACCATACCTTTCCATGACGTCTAGGGCAAGGATTAAAGAGATCACGAAACAAGTTTCAAGTAGTTGATCAAAAAATGGCTCATATCTCAAGTGAATCTGGTGCTAAGGTGCACCCACAAAATAATTCTACTATGAAAACCCCTATCAAGGGTAAGAATTTCGAAGACTCAATCCCAAAAATGAATTTTAGGGATGCCCTTCATGGTGGACAGCCTCAGCCCAATGCTAATATCAATATTAGGGCTTCCCATAAACCTCTAAGAATGCCTAAGATTGATCCCAGGAAAACGGAGTCAGGATGTCTTAAAGCAGCTGATGGAACTCCTATTGTTAAGCTTGATATGGGTAACATTCATACTGGCATTGAAGATTTGGAAAAAAGAGGACTAATTTGTCGGTTCGTGGGTTTTCGTCCGAGTCTATCTGCTTTCAAAGTTTGGGCTGCAAAAAGCTGGAAAACTAAAGGTGAGTTACAAATCTCTATTTATCCAAATGGTTATTTTCTTGTTTTATTTGCTAATAATGAAGATAGAGAGAAAACTTTTCAAGGGGGTCCTTGGTTTTTGGAAGGGCAGGGCTTTTCATGAAGCCCTGGCATACTAAATTTAAAGTCGAAGAAGAGATGCCTTCTATAGCTCCCGTGTGGGTTAGACTCTTTGGCCTCCCTATTGAATTTTGGAATCCTACTATTTTTTCTTCAATTGGAAACTCTTTAGGAACTTTTATGATGACTACTGATTGTACTCAAAATTTTGAACATATTATTTATGCTCGGATTTGTGTTTTAATGGATTTTGACAAACCCCTACCTAAAAAGATCACATTACAATTTGGGGAAGACACTTGGGAGCAAGTAGTGGACTATGAGAACATTCCTTTTCGTTGTAGAATTTGCCATGAATATGGTCATTTGGCCAATGCTTGCCCAAATAAAATTCCTGATCAAAAGAAAGAAGATATAAACTCAGTAGGTTTCCAAATACCTAAGAAGAAGAACACTCAGAAAAACCAGTTATGAAGGATCAATCAAAGTCATCTGCTAATATGTTTGAAATCCTTTCCACAAATGATGTCCCAAGTGAGGAAGAGGAAATAATGGAAACTGAAATCTTAGAAACACAATTTAAATATGAAGGGAAGAACTCAGAGACAAACCAACAAATCAAAGGTTTTCAACAGAAAAAAAAGGAGAAAATTTACACAAGAAAAACAATATTTCAAATGTCAAAACTTCAAATAATGCAGGTCCCAATATAGACTCCATTGAACCATCTAGTAAAATTTTGGCTGTGTATGAGCATTCTTCAAGGTTAGAAGCCATCTCAGATTCAATTGGAATAAGTCAAGAAATAGGGAAAAAAAATTGAAGATGGATTCTAATCAAAAAGTAGGTCGCAAGACCAATCAATATCATATGGTAAAAGAAGGTGAAAAGCTTGTAGAGGAAGGTAAGATTAATGCCCTTCCCAACTTTTTTAGCCCTGGTATTAATGAAGATCATCACTTGGAATATTAGAGGACTCAAAGGGAGTCTTTCAAAACAAAATGAAATTAGAAGAATGATTCAGATAAATCATCCACATCTTGTTTTCCTTCAAGAAACAAAGATGTCAATGGAGGATATGGACTTAATTGCCAGTAAAATTTGGCCAGCTGGAAAAGTGGTTTCCCTCGCTTCCCAAGGGACTTCGGGTGGCATTGCTTGTCTTTGGGACCCAAAAGAGGTAGTTATTCACCATATGGTTGGCAGTTGGGGTTTGTTGGCTATAGCTATTCAAAGTAGACATTCCAACCATATTATGCTCTGCATTACTATTTATGCTCTGACTTATTTGGAGGAAAAAAGAAGACAGTGGAAGGATATTACTCATATTATCTCTCATTTTCCTAAAGCTTGGATCTTGATCGGAGGAGATTTCAATACCATCCTCTCTCTAGATGAGAAAAGGGGGGAAATAGAAATTTGGACAAAAGAACTGACCTCATGAGCGAATATATTGCAAACCTCCATCTTGTGGATATCCAACCGGATAATGGCCTTATGACTTGGTCTAACAGAAGGCAAGGCTTAGCTTGTATAATGGAGAGATTGGATAGGTTTTTGCTCTCTAAAAATTTCTTAATCCATGGTCACATTCCTAAAGTGAAGACTCTTAATAATGCTGGTTCGGATCATTGGCCAGTCATGGTGGAAATGTGGAAAACCAATGTGAGTTTCTCTCCTTTTCATTTTCAATTAATGTGGCTTAGAGACATTTCCTTTAGACCTCATGTGCAACAATGGTGGAAGGAAGGTAAACCTAGGCATGGGACTAAGATGTTCTGTTTTGCCAAAAGACTGCAATACATTAAATCCAAAATCAAGACTTGGAACTGGAAAGAGTTTGGGGATGTTCATAAAAAAAAACATGAAGTTATTGCTCATCTTGAAAATTTGAATAAGAAAATCCGTTTAGATGGCCTCACAGAGAAGAGAAGTGCAGATGAAATTAAACTCACAACTCGGTTAGAGGAATGGGAAAAAAGAGAAGAAATCTTATGGAAGCAAAAATCTAGAATTCAATGGCTCAAAGAAGGAGATCGAAACACAAATTTCTTCCACAAATCTCTTCTAGCTCGAAGATCTCACAACTTTATTTCTTCCTTAAAATCAGATTCTGGAGATGTTGTTTATACTTGGGATGGCATGAACTCTATTGTTGTTGATTACTTTTCCAATATTTTTGCTGCTACTCCTCTTGACTCAACTTCACAACAAAATGTTCTTCAAGCAATCCCTTCTCTTATCACTTCGAGGAGAACTCTATTTTGACTGCTCCTATTACTATCAATGAGCTTCAACAAGTAGTTTTTAAAATGCAAAAAGGGAAAACCCCAAGTCCTGATGGTTTTCCTATTGAGTTCTACCAAGAGTTCTGGGATATCCTTCATGTTGATTTATTAGAGGTGGTGGAAGAAGCCAGGAAATCCAAAGAAATTTTGAAGGTTATCAATAAAACTTATATTACTCTTGTTCCAAAATCTCAAGAGGTTGATCATATCTCAGCTTTTAGACCTATTGCTTTATGTAATGTTCTTCTCAAAATCATTACTAAAATCATGGCAGAAAGGTTGAAGCCTCTTTTGCATAAGATTATTTCCCTAGAGCAAGGGGGTTATGTGGAAGGACGTCAAATAGTAGATGAGATAGTTCTTTCTTAGGAAGCCATCCATTCCATGGATATGCAAAATTCTCCTTCCATGTTCATTCGGTTAGACTTATCCAAAGCTTATGACAGAGTGGATTGGCACTTCCTTATCAAAGTTTTGAGGCAATTTGGTTTCTCTAAGGATTGGATGGATTGGATTATGGGATGTATCTCTTTAGTTTCCTACTTAGTTCTTATCAATGGCAGGCCTTCTCAGTCTTTCCCAGCTTCCAGAGGTATTAGGCAAGGTGACCCGCTATCCCCTTATTTATTCATCATTCTTGTTGAATGCTTGGGTAGGACTATAACCAAAAAGAGGGAAAACAAAACCCTTGAGGGAGTTACCATTGCTCATGGAGCTAGACCTATCTCTCATCTTCAATTTGTGGATGACTCTACTCTTTTAGGTAAAGCTACAGTTAAGGAAGCTTCTAATATTAAGCAAATCATTAGCTATTTTTCTAAGGCTACTAGGCAGTTGATCAATGAAGACAAATCTAAAGTTATTTTCTTTCACTACTCTTCTAGACAAGAATCCATGGTCTTGGATAAATTAAGATATAAGAAGACCTCTCTTCCAATCACTTATTTAGGTATTCCCATAAATATTCAAAGGCAAAAAAATAAATATTGGAATTGGTTGTTGGACAAAGTCAAGAAGAAAATTGGAAAGTGGACCAACAAGTGGCTTTCTTTTGGGGGTAGAATCACCTTGGTAAAATCAGTCCTTCAAGCTATTCCTATTTATGTTTCTTCCATTTTGAATATCCCAAAGGTTGTTCTTCGAGAATTGGATCAAATCAGTCATCGTTTCCTTTGGAGTGGTACTAAGGAGAAAATAAAATGGGCCTTGGTGAAATGGGATACTTTATGTCTTCCTAAGAGTGAAGGGGGGTTAGGATTATGGTCTTCAATTAATAACAACAAAGCTTTAGCTGCTAAATTATATTGGAGGATGTTGCATAACCCCAATGCTCTTTGGGCCAATAATATCCGTGCTAAATATGCTGAGAACAAAAGTCCTGAAGACCTTGTTCGCTATCAACTTCCTACCAAAGGTTCTCCCATTTTAGCAGTTCTTAAGACTGGTGAGGATTTGATAAAGAAAAAATTATTTTGGATCATTCATAATGGTCAACATGCAAATTTTTGGATAGATTCTTGGGATGGTCACAAGCCTTTGATAACTCGGTTTCCCGATTGGAGGCCTTGGATGGAGGAGCTTCACCGAGCTAATTGGATAAAGGTGGCTAATTACTATCGGTACCATACTGGTAATTCAAAGGTTGGTAGATATTGGATCCCTATTGAGGACTGGCCTATTCAAATCCTAGAAAGGCAAAGACAAGATATCCAAGGCATCCTTCATATGAGATCCCTCTCTTGGTCCCATGAAAAAGATTGTTTTGGATGGAACAACACTACTAAGGGTGAGTATTCAGTTGCTCAAGGTTATTTGACCTTATGCCATAATAATCCCAACCATTCTTCTGACATCTTTTCTCGATTGTGGGCTCAAAAGCTCTGGCCTAAGGTGAGGTTCTTTAATTGGCTTTTATTGCATCGTAGGGTGCTTACTGGTGAGCAACTTATGAAGCGTGGTTTTCATGGCCCTTTTAGATGTGAAATGTGTGAAGAGAATGTAGAAAATATCAACCATATTTTTATTGAGTGTACTTTAGCCTCTGAGCTATGGAGGAGAATGGCCACTTTACTTGGCTTATAGTGGTCCAATTTTTTTACTTTTGAACAACTTTGGAGGGATTGGCCTAATCAAGAGGGTGTTGATCATTTTATTAGGCAGTTAGTTTGGATGGGTTCTACCATTCTTCTTTGGAATATTTGGAATGAAAGGAACAACCAAATTTTTAATCAAGATAGGAAGGATATTCACTATATTTGGCAAAATACCATAGCCAACTTAGTTGAATCAGTCCATCAACTCCTTAATCACCCCCAAAACTCCCACCAAAGATGGGATCAAGTGATGCAAAGATTGAATATTAAACCTTCTAAGGGCAACCAACTTAAAGGGAATGTGAGTATTAGTAAGATGGATAGGACTAGAAATTGGCAACCTCCTCCTAAGGATTTTGGAAAAGTCAATACTGATGGAGCCTCTAGAGGGAACCCTGGAAAAGCCAGTGTGGGAGGAATTGGTAGACTTTTAGATGGCTCCCTGGTTTTTACTTTTGCTGAGAATTTGGGTATTCTTTCCAATAACCTTGCTGAGGGGTATGGTATCCTTAGAGGCCTTCAGGAGGCTACTAAGGTTGGATGGGAAAAGGTGTTAGTTGAGTCTGACTCTCAACTTATGATTAATCTCTTGAAGACTCCTTCTAAGAATCATAAGGTGGATTGGAGAATAAAAATAATTATTGAGAAGATTCAGTTAATCCGGATGGGATTTTTGAAAGTTGATTACAATCATGTGGTCAGAGATCAAAACAAGAGTGCTGATGCTTTAGCTAATTGGGCTTTGGACAAAGGTGATCTTACTTGTTATGGCCACCCTCCTATATGGTGGGCTTCTCAAATTAGGGAAGCTCTTCTTTCTATCATTTCTTTGGATGGCTCCAGTTTTGAAGGTACCTAGTTTCTTCTTGTTTTTTTTTTTTGCTTCTCTTTGGTTCATTCAGTTTTTTTTAGTTCCCTAGCTCATTCTATTCTTTATTTTGTTTCCTCTGTTGATTCTTGCCTTAATAGTCTTCTGGTCTAGATAGGTCATTGTTTTGTTCATTTTTTTTTCTTTTTTGTTTTTTTTTTTAGTTTTTTTAAGGTGGGTGGGTTCTTTTGTTTTGTTTTGTTTTTGTGTTCTTTGTGTTGTTTTTTGTTGTTCTTGTGTTTTTGTTGTTTTTTTTTTTTATGTTTTTTGTTATTGTTCTTGTGTTTTTTTTCGTTCTTGTTCTTGGGTTTCTCTTTGTTTGTGTTATTTCATGTTTTTATGTGTGAGTGTTTTCTATGTTTTTTGTTTTTGTTTATTGTCTGTTGTTGGTTGTTTTTTATTTTTATTTTTATTTTATTTTTTTAATATTTTTAGGTTTTTTTTTTTTTTTTAAATAAAGGGGTAAAAATTTATTGATAAAAAGTCTGGATTACAAAGTATAGCTGAGCCCCCACCCAGGACTCAAATAAGCAACAAGACAGGCTAAATCACCAGACAAGGTCAAATCCCAAAGAAAACCAAAAAAAACAAACCACATTAAGTCTGAACATCCTTATGGATCAACTCCCGTAGGTGTTGAGAATCCCTAGACGGGAGACTCTCCCAGTTATCAATACTCTGAGTATCCAATAGCTCAGAAGCCCTTTTGGCCAGGTAATCAGCAACCCCATTCCATTCCCTTGGAATGTGCACAAAGGATATAAATTCGAACTCTTCACTCATTACGAGAATCTGAATGGTCACAGAGGCCAACTACCAATTAACATCCTCCACTCTTTTCTTGTTTAAAAGATTAACCAAAATTTGAGAGTCAGACTCACAAAGAATCCTATGCCAACCAAGAGAAAACCCCCTTTGCAAGGCCTCAAGTATCGCCAGAGCTTCCATAAGATTGTTGGAGTGAACACCTTTATAAATGGAAAAGAAAAAACTGACCACTCCAACAGAATCTCTCCCAACACCACCAATTCCAGCATGTTCAGGATTGCCCCTGGACGACCCATCAGTATTAATTTTTAAAACTCCTCTAGGGGCAGTATCCATCTACCCTCTCTCCTAACCTTCTTGCTAATCTGAGGAATCCTACTAGGGCTAGAAGAATTCACACCAACCCCAAACAAACCAAGGGCCTGTTGTACCTTCTCCTCTTTAGAGTCCAAATGAGGGTCCACATCACATTTACTATGGATAGTTTCTTGAACCATACACAGGATCCTTTGCCAGATCTGTTGAACAGCCAAATGACTTCCCTCAAAAATGCGTCAGTTTCGTTTGAGCCAAATCTGCCAGATGATGCAAGAAGGGCCCAAATTCCAAGCCACTTGGAGGAATTTTGTTGTGTTTATTTTTCATATTTTTTTTGGGTTATGTCTTTGTAGTGTTCTGTTGTTTTTGTCTTGTTTGTGTTTTGTTATGTGGTTCTTGTGTTTTTCTATGTGGTTTATGTTGTGGTTTCTTTTATCTTATTGTGCATGTTTGGTTGTGCTTTTGTTTTTGACACACTCAAGGAGCATGTTTTTTATTTTATTTTATTATTTTTGTTGTTATTTACTTATTTTTAAATTGGTTTTGTGTGTTTGTTTGCTCCTTGAGTATGTCAAAGGTGGTAGTCCAGGTCCGAGTCCTAGGCATTTTTGGTGGAATGGATACCCTTGCCTCCTTGGGTCTTACCCGAAAGTGGCATCCCTTTTGGGATATTTTCCACAAATAAAAAAATAAAAAATAAAACACACTAGAGTTAGTATAATGCCATCCTATGGTGTTTTAGATCTTTTTGAGAGCTTTAAGAAAGTATGCACTAGTAATCAATACGAGCAACGAGTGAGGAGTTATGACCCCGAAAAGTTTTACCCCCAAAATTCAAAATGATGATCAATGGAATGTCGTATGAACTACCCCCCTTCAATGAAATTATAATTTTCATAAAAAAAAGTTCATTTATTGTCTGTGAGTGAAAATGTAAATCTTGAAAATCGATTTACCTTCAAAATGTGAAGAAATGTGAAATTCAAAAATTATAAAAATCCTTATAAAATAACAACTTTAAATAATTTTTATAAATTCGAAAGGATTTCAAAATGAGATCAAAATTATTTCGGATGAAGGATCAAAGCTCATTTTTCACACCCATGCATTTATTTATGAAATTTAAATTTTTAAAATTTTTATTTCAGTCATTGAAGTTTAAAAAAAATCTGCAAAAAGAAGGGTTAGAAAAATAAAAATAAAATTATGGAAAATGGATTAGAAAACCAAAAATATTAAAACACACTACAGTAACTATGATGTCATCCTACGTTGTTGTAGCTCTTTTCGAGAGCTTTCGGAAAGTATGCACTAATAGTCAATCCGAGCAACGAGCGAGGAGTTATGACCCCGAAAAGTTTTACCCCCAAAATTCAAAATGATGGTCAATGGAATGTCGTATGAACTACCGTCCTTTAATGAAATTGTAATTTTTATAAAGGAAAGTTCATTTATTGTCTGTGAATGCAAATGCAAAGCCTGAAAATTGATTTATCTTCAAAATTATAAAAATACTTATAAAACAAAAATTTAAAATAATTTTTATAAATTCAAAATGACTTTAGAATGAGATCAAAAATATTTCGGATGAAATATTGAAGCTCATTTTTCACACCCATGCATTTATTTGTGAATTTTTTTAATTTTATTTTAGTCGTCGAAGTTTAAAAATAAAATTATGGAAAATGGACTAGAAAACCAAACATATTAAAACACACTATAGTCAGTATAATGTCGTCCTACATTGTTATAGCTTTTTTCGAATGAAAGATTGACTATTATTCATGACCCTAGGAAGTCATAAAGGAAATTTCATTTATTGTTTATGAATGCAAATGCAAAGCCTAAAAATCGATTTGCCTTCAAAATATGAAAAAATGTGAAATTCCGAAATTATAAAAATCCTTATAAAATAGCAACTTTAAATAATTTTTGTAAATTTGAAATGACTTGAGAAAGAGATCAAAATTATTTCGGATGAAGGATCAAAATAATTACTAAAATCATAGCACAAATGTTGAAGCCTCTTTTGCATAAGATTATTTCTCCAAAGCAAGGGGGTTATGTGGAAGGACGTCAAATAGTAGATGAGATAGTTCTTGCTCAGGAAGCCATCCATTCCATGGATATGCAAAAATCTCCTTCCATGTTCATTCGATTAGACTTATCCAAAGCTTATGACAGAGTGGATTGGCACTTCCTTATCAAATTTTTGAGGCAATTTGGTTTCTCTAAGGATTGGATGGATTGGATTATGGGATGTATCTCTTCAGTTTCCTACTTAGTTCTTATCAATGGTAGGCCTTCTTAGTCATTCCCAGCTTCCAGAGGTATTAGGCAAGGTGACCCTTTATCCCCTTATTTATTCATCATTCTTGTTGAATGCTTGGGTAGGACTATAAACAAAAAGAGGGAAAACAAAACCCTTGAGGGAGTTACCATTGCTCATGGAGCTAGACCTATCTCTCATATTCAATTTGTGGATGACTCTACTCTTTTAGGTAAAGCTACAGTTAAGGAAGCTTCTAATATTAAGCAAATCATTAGCTATTTTTCTAAGGCTATTGGGAAGTTGATCAATGAAGACAAATCTAAAGTTATTTTCTTTCATTGCTCTACTAGATAGGAATCCATGGTCTTGGATAAATTAAGATATAAGAAGACCTCCCTTCCAATCACTTATTTAGGTATTCCCATAAATATTCAAAGGCAAAAAAATAAATATTGGAATTGGTTGTTGGACAAAGTCAAGAAGAAAATTGGAAAGTGGACCAACAGGTGGCTTTCTTTTGGGGGTAGAATCACCTTGGTAAAATCAGTCCTTCAAGCTATTCCTATTTATGTTTCTTCCATTTTGAATATCCCAAAGGTTGTTCTTCGAGAATTGGATCAAATCAGTCATCGTTTCCTTTGGAGTGGTACTAAGGAGAAAAGAAAATGGGCCTTGGTGAAATGGGATACTTTATGTCTTCCTAAGAATGAAGGGGGTTAGGATTATGGTCTTCTATTAATAACAACAAAGCTTTAGTTGCTAAATTATATTGGAGGATGTTGCATAACCCCAATGCTCTTTGGGCCAATAATCTTCGTGCTAAATATGTTGAGGACAAAAGTCCTGAAGACCTTGTTCGCTATCAACTTCCTACCAAAGGTTCTCCCATTTTAGCAATTCTTAAGACTTGTGAGGATTTGATAAAGAAAAATTTATTTTGGATCATTCATAATGGTCAACAGGCAAATTTTTGGACATATTCTTGGGATGGTCACAAGCCTTTGATAACTCAGTTTCCGGATTGGAGGCCTTGGATGGAGGAGCTTCACCGAGCTAATTGGATAAAGGTGGCTAATTACTATCGGTACCATACTGGTAATTCAAAGGTTGGTAGATATTGGATCCCTATTGAGTACTAGCCTATTCAAATCCCAGAAAGGCAAAGACAAGATATCCAAGGCATCCTTCATATGAGATCCCTCTCTTGGTCCCATGAAAAAGATTGTTTTGGATGGAACAACACTACTAAGGGTGAGTATTCAGTTGCTCAAGGTTATTTGACCTTATGCCATAATAATCCCAACCATTCTTTTGACATATTTTCTCGATTGTGGGCTCAAAAGCTATGGCCTAAGGTGAGGTTCTTTAATTGGCTTTTATTGCATCGTAGGGTGCTTACTAGTGAGCAACTTATGAAGCATGGTTTTCATGGCCCTTTTAGATGTGAAATATGTGAAGAGAATGTAGAAACTCTCAACCATATTTTTATTGAGTGTACTTTAGCCTCTGAGCTATGGAGGAGAATGGCCACTTTACTTGGCTTACAGTGGTCCAATTTTTTTACTTTTGAACAGCTTTGGAGGGATTGGCCTAATCAAGAGGGTGTTGATCATTTTATTAGGTAGTTAGTTTGGATGGGTTCTACCATTCTTCTTTGGAATATTTGGAATGAAAGGAACAACTAAATTTTTAATCAAGATAGGAAGGATATTCACTATATTTGGCAAAATACCATAGCCAACTTAGTTGAATCAGTCCATCAACTCCTTAATCACCCCCAAAACTCCCACCAAAGATGGGATCAAGTGATGCAAATATTGAAGATTAAATCTTCTAAGGGCAACCAACTTAAAGGGAATGTGAGTATTAGTAAGATGGATAGGACAAGAAATTGGCAACCTCCTCCTAAGGATTTTGGAAAAGTCAATACTGATGGAGCCTCTAGAGGGAACCTTGGAAAAGCCAGTGTGGGAGGAATTGGTAGACTTTCAGATGGCTCCCTCGTTTTTACTTTTGCTAAGAATTTGGGTATTCTTTCCAATAACCTTCCTGAGGGGTATGGTATCCTCAGAGGCCTTCGGGAGGCTACTAAGGTTGGATGGGAAAAGGTGTTAGTTGAGTCTGACTCTCAACTTATGATTAATCTCTTGAAGACTCCTTCTAAGAATCATAAGGTGGATTGGAGAATAAAAATAATTATTGAGAAGATTCAATTAATCCAGATGGGATTTTTGAAAGTTGATTACAATCATGTGGTCAGAGATCAAAACAAGAGTGTTGATGCTTTAGCTAATTGGGCTTTGGACAAAGGTGATCTTACTTGTTATGGCCACCCTCCTAGATGGTGGGCTTCTCAAATTAGGGAAGCTCTTCTTTCTATCATTTCTTTGGATGGCTCCAGTTCTGAAGGTACCTAGTTTCTTCTTGCTTTTTTTATTTTTTTTTGCTTCTCTTTGGTTCATTCAAGTTTTTTTAGTTCCCTAGCTCATTCTATTCTTTATTTTGTTTCCTTTGTTGATTCTTGCCTTAATAGTCTTTTGGTCTAGATAGGTCATTGTTATGTTCATTTATTTATTTATTTCTTTTTTGTTGTTTAGTTTTTTAAGGTGGGTGGGTTCTTTTGTTTTGTTTTGTTTTTGTGTTCTTTGTGTTGTTTTTTGTTGTTCTTGTGTTTTTGTTGTTTGTGTTTTTTTTTATGTTTTTTGTTATTGTTCTTGTGTTTTTTTCGTTCTTGTTCTTGGGTTTCTCTTTGTTTGTGTTAATTCGTATTTTTATGTGTGAGTGTTTTCTATGTTTTTTGTTTTTGTTTATTGTATGTTGTTGGTTGTTTTTTATTTTTATTTTATTTTATTTTTTTAGGTTTTGGTTGTGTTTATTTTTCATATTTTTTTGGGTTATGTCTTTGTAGTGTTCTGTTGTTTTTGTCTTGTTTGTGTTTTGTTATGTGGTTCTTGTGTTTTTCTATGTGGTTCGTGTTGTGGTTTCTTTTATCTTATTGTGTGTGTTTGGTTGTGATTTTGTTTTTGACACACTCAAGGAGCATGTTTTTTATTTTATTTTATTATTTTTGTTGTTATTTACTTATTTTTAAATTGGTTTTGTGTGTTTGTTTGCTCCTTGAGTATGTCAAAGGTGGTAGGCCAGGTCCGAGTCCTGGGCATTTTTGGCAGAATGGATACCCCTGCCTCCTTGGGTCTTATCCGAAAGTGGCATCCCTTTTGGGATGTTTTCCACAAATAAAAAAAAAGATCGAAGCTCATTCTTCAATGAAAAATTGACTATTAAAAAAAATCTGCAAAAGGAAGGGTTAGAAAAATAAAAATAAAATTATGGAAAATGGACTAGAAAAAAAAATATATATTAAAACACACTACAATTAGTACAATGGCGTCCTACGATGTTGTAGCTCTTTTCGAAAGCTTTAAGAAAGTATGCACTAATAGTCAATTCGAGCAACGAGCGAGGAGTTATGACCCAAAAAAGTTTTGCCCCCAAAATTCAAAATAATGAATAATTTTCATAAAGAAAAGTTCATTTATTGTTTGTGAATGCAAATGTAAAGCCTGAAAATCGATTTACCTTCAAAATATGAAAAAATGTGAAATTCTAAAATTATAAAAATCCTTATAAAATAACAACTTTAAATAATTTTTATAAATTCGAAATGACTTCAGAATGAGATCAAAATTATTTCGGATGAAGGATCGAAGCTCATTCTTCACACCCATGCATTTATTTATGAAATTTTATTTTTTAAAATTTTTATTTTAGTCATCGAAGTTTAAAAAAATCTCCAAAGAGAAGGGTTAGGAAAATAATAATAAAATTATGGAACATGGATTTGAAAAATGAAAATATTAAAACACACTATAATCAATATGATTCAGCCCTACATTATTGTAGCTCTTTTTGAGATCTTTTGAAAAGTATGCACTAATATTCAATTTGAGCAACGAGTGAGGATTTATGACCCTAGGAAGTTTTACCCCCAAAATTCAAAATGATGGCCAATGGAATGTCGTATGAACTAACCCCCTTTAATGAAATTGTAATTTTCATAAAGGGAATTTCATTTATTGTCTGTGAATGCAAATGCAAAGCCTAAAAATCGATTTGCCTTCAAAATATGAAAAAAAGTGAAATTATGAAATTATAAAAATCCTTATAAAATAGCAACTTAAAATAATTTTTATAAATTCAAAATGACTTTAAAATGAGATCAAAATTATTTCGGATGAAATATTGAAGCTCATTCTTCACACCCATGCATTTATTTATAAAATTTTAATTTTTTTTAATTTTTATTTTAGTCACCGAAGTTTAAAAAAAATATGCAAAAGGAAGGGATAGAAAAATAAAAATAAAATTATGGAAAATGGACTAGAAAACCAAAAATATTAAAACACACTATAGTCAGTATGATGCCGTCCTATGTTGTTGTAGCTCTTTTCAAGAACTTTCAGAAAGTATGCACTAATAGTCAATTCGAGCAACGAGCGAGGAGTTATGACCCTAGAGTACCATATGAACTACTCCCCTTTAATGAAATTATAATTTTCATAAAGGAAAGTTCATTTATTGTCTGTGAATGCAAATATAAAGCGTGAAAATTGATTTACCTTCAAAATATTAAAAAATGTGAAATTCCTAAATTATAAAAATCCTTATAAAATAGCAACTTTAAATAATTTTTATAAATTCAAAATGACTTCAGAATGAGATCAAAATTATTTCGGATGAAATATTGAAGCTCATTCTTCACACCCATGCATTTATTTATGAATTTTTTTTTAATTTTTATTTTAGTCGCCAAAGTTTAAAAAAAATCTACAAAAGGAAGGGTTAGAAAAATAAAAATAAAATTATGCAAAATGGACTAGAAACCCAAAAATATTAAAACACACTACAGTTAGTATGATTGCATCCTACGATGTTGTAGCTCTTTTCGAGAGCTTTAGAAAATATGCACTAATAGTCAATCCGAGCAACGAGCGAGGAGTTATGACCCCGGAAATTTTTACCCCCAAAATTCAAAATGATGGCCAATGGAATGCCCTATGAACTACCCCCCTTTAATAAAATTGTAATTTTCATAAAGGAAAGTTCATTTATTGTTTGTGAATGCAAATACAAAGCCTGAAAATCGATTTACCTTTAAAATATGAAAAAATGTGAAATTCCAAAATTATAAAAATCCTTATAAAACAATAATTTTAATTAATTTTCATAAATTCGAAATGACTTGAGAATGAGATCAAAATTATTTCGGATGAAATATTGAAGCTCATTCTTCTCACCCATGCATTTATTTATGAAATTTTAATTTTTTTTAATTTTTATTTTAGTCATCGAAGTTTAAAAAAATCTACAAAATGAAGGGTTAGAAAAATAAAAATAAAATTATGGAAAATGGACTAGAAAACCAAAAATATTAAAACACACTATAGTCAGTATGATGTTGTCCTACGTTGTTTTAGCTCTTTTCGAGAGCTTTCGAAAATATGCACTAATAGTCAATCCGAGCAACGAGCGAGGAGTTATGACCCTGGGAAGTTTTGCCCCCAAAATTCAAAATGATGGTCAATGGAATGCCATATGAACTACCCCCCTTTAAAGAAATTGTAATTTTCATAAAGGGAAGTTCATTTATTGTCTGTGAATGCAAATGCAAAGCCTGAAAATCAATTTACCTTCAAAATATGAAAAAAATATGAAATTATAAAAATCCTTATAAAACAACAATTTTAAATAATTTTTATAAATTCGAAATAACTTCAGAATGAGATCAAAATTATTTTGGATGAAATATTGAAGCTCATTCTTCACACCCATGCATTTATTTATAAAATTTATTTTTTTAATTTTTATTTTAGTCACCGAAGTTTAAAAAAATCTCCAAAAGGAAGGGTTAGAAAAATAATATTTTTTTTATGGAAAATAGACTAGAAAACCAAAAATATTAAAACACACTACAATAAGTATAATGTCATCCTACATTTTTGTATATCTTTTTGAGAGTTTTCAGAAAATATGCACTAATAGTCAATCCGAGCAACGAGCGAGGAGCTATGATCCTGAGAAGTTTTACCCCCAAAATTAAAAATGATGCTCAATGGAATGCAATATGAACTACCCCACTTTAATGAAATTGTAATTTTAATAAAGGAAAGTTCATTTATTGTCTGTGAATGCAAATGTAAAGCTTGAAAATCGATTTACCTTCAAATTTTGAAAAAATGTGAAATTCTGAAATTATAAAAATCCTTACAAAATAACAACTTTAAATAATTTTTATAAATTCAAAATGACTTCAAAATGAGATCAAAATTATTTCGGATGAAATATTGAAGCTCATTCTTCACACCATGAATTTATTTATGAAATCTTAATTTTTTAAATTTTTATTTTAGTCGTCGAAATTTAAAAAAATCTACAAAAGGAAGGGTTAGAAAAATAAAAATAAAATTATGGAAAATGGACTAGAAAACCAAAAATATTAAAATACACTACAGTCAGTATAATGTTGTCCTACGTTGTTGTAGCTCTTTTCGAGAACTTTCAAAAAGTATGCACTAATAGTCAATCCGAGCAACGAGCGAGGAGTTATGACCTCGAAAAGTTTTACCCCTAAAATTCAAAATGATGGTCAATGGAATGTCATATGAACTACCACCCTTTAATGAAATTGTAATTTTCATAAATGAAAGCTCATTTATTATCTGTGAATGCAAATGCAAAGCTTCAAAATCGATTTACCTTCAAAATATGAAAAAAATGTGAAATTCCAAAATTATAAAAATCCTTATAAAATAGCAACTTTAAATAATTTTTATAAATTTGAAATGACTTCAGAATGAGATCAAAATTATTTTGGATGAAGGATCGAAGCTCATTCTTCACACCCATGCATTTATTTATGAAATTTTAATTTTTTAAAATTTTTATTTTAGTCACCGAAGTTTTAAAAAAATCTCCAAAAAGAAGGGTTGGAAAAATAAAAATAAAATTATGGAAAATGGATTAGAAAACTGAAAATATTAAAACACACTACAGTCAGTATGATTCAGCCCTACATTATTGTAGCTCTTTTTGAGAACTTTTGAAAAGTATGCACTAATAGTCAATCCGAGCAACAAGCGAGGATTTATGACCCTAGGAAGTTTTACCCCCAAAATTTAAAATGATGGCCAATGGAATGTCGTATGAACTACCCCCTTTAATGAAATTGTAATTTTCATAAAGGGAAGTTCATTTATTTTCTTTGAATGCAAATGCAAAGCCTAAAAATCGATTTACCTTCAAAATATGAAAAAAATGTGAAATTTTAAAATTATAAAAATCCTTATAAAACATCAACTTTAAATAATTTTTATAAATTCAAAATGACTTCAAAATGAGATCAAAATTATTTTGGATGAAATATTGAAGCTCATTTTTCACACCCATGCATTTATTTATGAAATTTTATTTTATTTTATTTTTATTTTAGTCGCCGAAGTTTAAAAAAAATCTGCAAAAGGAAGGGTTAGAAAAATAAAAATAAAATTATGAAAAATGGACTAGAAAACCAAAAATATTAAAACACACTACAATCAGTATAATGTTGTCCTACGTTGTTGTAGCTCTTTTCGAGAGCTTTCATAAAGTATGCACTAATAGTCAATCCGAACAATGAGCGAGGAGTTATGACCCCGAAAGTTTTGCCCCCAAATTTCAAAATGATGGCTCAATGGAATGTCGTATGAACTATCCCCCTTTAATGAAATTGTAATTTTCATAAAGGAAAGTTCATTTATTGTCTATGAATGCAAATGTAAAGCCTAAAAATTGATTTACCTTCAAAATATGAAAAAAATGTGAAATTCCAAAATTATAAAAATCCTTATAAAATAACAACTTTAAATAATTTTTATAAATTCGAAATGACTTCATAATGAGATAAAAATTATTTCGGATGAAATATCGAAGCTCATTCTTCACACCCATGTATTTATTTATGAAATTTTAATTTTTTAATTTTTATTTTAGTCAAAGTTTAAAAAAAATATGCATAAAGAAGGGTTAGAAAAATAAAAATAAAATTATGAAAAATGGATTAGAAAACCAAAAATATTAAAACACACTACAGTCAGTATGATGTTGTCCTACGTTGTTGTAGCTCTTTTTGAGAGCTTTCAAAAAGTATGCACTAATAGTCAATCCGAGCAACGAGCGAGGAGTTATGACCCCGAAAAGTTTTACCCCCAAAATTCAAAATGATGGTCAATGGAATGTCGTATGAACTACCCCCCTTTAATGAAATTGTAATTTTCATAAAGAGAAGTTCATTTATTTTCTGTGAATGCAAATGCAAAGCCTGAAAATCGATTTGCCTTCAAAATATGAAAAAAATGTGAAATTCTAAAATTATAAAAATCCTTATAAAATAGCAACTTTAAATAATTTTTATAAATTTGAAATGACTTCAGAATGAGATCAAAATTATTTCGGATGAAGGATTGAAGCTCATTCTTCACACCAATGCATTTATTTATGAAATTTTATTTTATTTTTATTTTTATTTTAGTCACCGAAGTTTATAAAAAATCTACAAAGAAGGGTTAGAAAAATAAAAATAAAATTATGGAAAAAGGACCAGAAAGCCAAAAATGTTAAAATACACTATAGTTAGTATGATGACATCCTACATTGTTGTAGCTATTTTCGAGAGCTTTCCAAAAATATGCACTAATAGTCAATCCGAGCAACAAGTGAGGAGTTATGACCCCGATAAATTTTACCCCCAAAATTCAAAATGATGGCCAATGGAATGTTGTATGAACTACCCCCCTTTAAATAAATTGTAATTTTCATAAAGGGAAGTTCATTATGAATGCAAATGCAAAGCCTAAAAATTGATTTACCTTCAAAATATGAAATAAATATAAAATTATAAAAATCCTTATAAAACAACAATTTTAAATAATTTTTATAAATTCAAAATGACTTTAGAATGAGATAAAAATTATTTTGGATGAAATATTGAAGCTCATTTTTCACACCCATGCATTTATTTATAAAATTTTAATTTTTTATTTTAGTCGCCGAAGTTTAAAAAAATCTGCAAAAGGAAGGGTTAGAAAAATAAAAATAAAATTATGGAAAATAGACTAGAAAACTAAAAATATTAAAACACACTAAAGTCAGTATAATGTCGCCCTACGTTGTTGTAGCTATTTTCGAGAGCTTTCGAAAAGTATGCACTAATTGTTAATCCGAGCAACGAGCGAGTTATGACCCCAAAAATTTTTGCCCCCAAAATTCAAAATGATGCTCAATGGAATGCCATATGAACTACCCCCATTTAATGAAAATGTAATTTTCATAAAGGAAAGTTCATTTATTGTCTGTGAATGCAAATATAAAACCTGAAAATTGATATACCTTCAAAATATGAAAAAATATAAAATTCCAAAATTATAAAAATCCTTATAAAATAACAACTTTAAATAATTTTTATAAATTCGAAATGACTTCAGAATGAGATCAAAATTATTTCGGATGAAGGATCGAAGATCATTCTTCACACTCATGCATTTATTTATGAAATTTTAATTTTTTAAAATGTTTATTTTAGTCGTCGAAGTTTAAAAAAATCTCCAAAAAGAAGGATTAAAAAATTAATAATAAAATTATGGAAAGTGGATTAGAAAAACAAAAATATTAAAACACACTACAGTCAGTATGATTTCATCCTACGTTGTAGCTCTTTTCAAGAGCTTTCGTAAAGTATGCACTAATAGTCAATATAAGCAACAAGCGAGGAGTTATGACCCATGAAGTTTTGCCCCAAAAATTCAAAATGATGGCCAATGAAATGTCGTATGAACTACCCCATTTTAATGAAATTGTAATTTTCATAAATGGAATTTCATTTATTTTCTGTGAATGCAAATGTAAAGCCTGAAAATCGATTTACCTTCAAAATATGAAAAAAAATGTGAAATTCCAAAATTATAAAAATCCTTATAAAACATCAACTTTAAATAATTTTTATAAATTCAAAATGATTTCAGAATGAGATTAAAATTATTTTGGATGAAATATTGAAGCTCACTTTTTCTTTTCTTTTTTTTTATTTGTGGAAAACATCCCAAAAGGGATGCCACTTTCGAGTAAGACCCAAGGAGGTAGGGGTATCCATTTCATCAAAAATGCCCAGGACTCAGACCTGGCCTACCACCTTTGACATACTCAAGGAGCAAATAAACACACAAAACCAATTTAAAATTAAGTAAATAACAATAAAAATAATAAAATAAAATAAAAAAACATGCTCCTTGAGTGTGTCAAAAACAAAAGCAAAACCAAACACACACAATAATATAAAAGAAACCACAACACAAACCACATATAAAAACACGAGAACCACATAACAAAACACAAACAAGACAAAAACAACATAACACTACAAAGACATAACCCCAAAAAAAAACACAACCAAAACCTAAAAAAAATAAAATAAAAAACAACCAACAACATACAATAAACAAAAACAAAAAACATAGAAAACACTCACACATAAAAACACAAAATAACACAAAATAACACAAACAAAGAAAAACCCAAGAACAAGAACGAAAAAAACACAAGAACAATAACAAAAAACATAAAAAAAAAAATCACAAAACAACAAAAACACATGAACAACAAAAAACAACACAAAGAACACAAAAACAAAAGAACCCACCCACCTTAAAAAACTAAAAAAAAAAAAAAAAAATTGAACATAACAATAACCTATCTAGACCAAAAGACTATTAAGACAAGAATCAATAGAGAAAACAAAATAAAGAATATTTGATCTTTAATATTTGCATCACTTGATCCCATCTTTGATAGGAGTTTTGCGGGTGATTAAGGAGTTGATGGACTGATTCAACTAAGTTGGTTATGGTATTTTGCCAAATATAGAGAATATCCTTCCTATCTTGATTAAAAATTTGGTTGTTCCTTTCATTCCAAATATTCCAAAGAAGAATGGTAGAACCCATCCAAACTAACTGCCTAATAAAATGATTAACACCCTCTTGATTAGGCCAATCCCCCCAAAGTTGTTCAAAAGTAAAAAAATTGGACCACTTGTAAGCCAAGTAAAGTGGCCATTCTCCTCCATAGCTCAGAGGATAAAGTACACTCAATAAAAATATGGTTGAGATTTTCTACATTCTCTTCACACATTTCACATATAAAAGGGCCATGAAAACCATGCTTCATAAGTTGCTCACTAGTAAGCACCCTACGATGCAATAAAAGCCAATTAAAGAACCTCACCTTAGGCCAAATATTTTGAGCCCACAATAGAGAAAATATGTCAGAAGAATGGTTGGGATTATTATGGCATACAGTCAAATAACCTTGAGCAACTGAATACTCACCCTTAGTAATGTTGTTCCATCCAAAAAAATCATTTTCATGGGACCAAGAGAGGGATCTCATATGAAGGATGCCTTGGATATCTTGTCTTTGTCTTTCTGGGATTTGAATAGGATAGTCTTCAATAGGGATCCAATATCTACCAACCTTTGAATTACTAGTATGGTACCGATAGTAATTAGCCACCTTTATCTAATTAGTTGGGTGAAGCTCCTCCATCCAAGGCCTCTAATCGGGAAACTGAGTTATCAAAGGCTTGTGACCATCCCAAGAATCTGTCCAAAAATTTGCATGTTGACCATTATGAATGATCCAAAATAATTTTTTCTTTATCAAATCCTCACTAGTCTTAAGAACTGCTAAAATGAGAGAATCTTTTGTAGGAAGTTGATAGTGAACAAGGTCTTCAGGACTTTTGTTCTCAGCATGTTTAGCATGAATATTATTGGCCCAAAGAGCATTGGGGTTATACAACATCCTCCAATATAATTTAGCAGCTAAAGCTTTGTTGTTATTAATAGAAGACCGGAATCCTAACCCCCCTTCACTCTTAGGAAGACATAAAGTATCCCATTTCACCAAGGCCTATTTTCTTTTCTCCTTAGTACCACTCCAAAGGAAACAATTACTGATTTGATCCCATTCTCGAAGAAAAGCCTTTGGGATATTCAAAACAGAAGAAACATAAATATGAATAGATTGAAGGACTGATTTTACCAAGGTGATTCTACCCCTAGAAGAAAGCCACTTGTTTGTCCACTTTCCAATTTTCTTCTTGACTTTGTCCAACAACCAATTCCAATCTTTATTTTTTTGCCCTTGAATATTTATGGGAATACCTAAATATGTGATTGGAAGAGAGGTATTCTTATATCTTAATTTATCCAAGACCATGTATTTTTGTCTAGAAGAGTAGTGAAAGAAAATAACTTTAGATTTGTCTTCATTGATCAACTGCCTAGTAGCCTTAGAAAAATAGCTAATTATTTGCTTAATATTAGAAGCTTCCTTAACTGTAGCTTTACCTAAAATAGTAGATTCTAAAGCACGAGATTTCGGGCGAAGGAAACACTAATTGCGATGCATTCAAAATCAAATACGCTTAAGTCCTAGAAATGTAAATTGCATGAAACGAAAGAAACGCATTGGAAGAGACACAAGCAAATGGAGAAAACACAGCCCTTTCATTAAACTTTCTTGATCTCTCGTTACAAATACGCCTCCTCCCTTTTCGGGGGCTAGGAGCGTTAAAAGAATTTGACTACAATCGAGACTTAAGGTTCCTCTTTCCGCGTGCCCACACTTGAAATGGGCGGGCCAAGATGATGCCGCCGCTGATGTCGATGAGTCCTTGACCTCTGCTGCTCCTCCTGCGAACAAAGAAACAACGAAGATGTCAGTAGCACCTGTTGCAAATAGTAAGTGTTTGTTCTCTAAAATCGCCAAAAGATGCATGTAAATAATTAGCCAAATCGATAGACAAAATGACTCTAAATGACCTAAAAACCTGACAGAGGACAGAAAACATCACCAGAAGGCCACTGCCATTGAGACAGTCGGCCAATCTGCCTTCAACTGGAATTCGTCCCTGGGCAGGACGAATTTTGATTGCTATTCGTCCCTGGGTGGGACGAATTCTTCTGTGTTGGAAAAGCCGACCTGCTGCTGCTCCAATGTCGAATCTCGGGACCTGCAAAACGCCTGCAAACAGGGGGTTATGTAATTGGGGCCATTTTGGGATGACCCAGATGGTCGGATTCTCCCAATTTGGCCTCTATCCTCGGGAATTCGATATCGCCACCTGCAAGTTAGTGAAACAACAAAGCGACACAAAGCATGATAAAATCTGATCAAAATGTTATGAAATTGAAGCTATGAGTTAACCAAACAGAATAACATGATATGCAACCTGAAACAATAATCTAGAATGCTTTTGAAACAAAACTTAGAAAGTGCGGGGGTGCCCAAGTGGGCCTCCCACCGTTGGCACTTGATCTTGGCGCCAATCCACTAGGGATGGGCCCAAAACCTCTTAGGATTGGGATGTCTGCAAATTGGTTGATTCAGGTGTCCATATGTTGGATTTGGGTCAGATTCAAGCTTCCAAAAGCCACCCAACAACCTCCCTTGCAAAAGAGATTGGTGGATGTGAGAAGGTGAATCAAAGGGGATGCAAGTGGGTGTTCAACTCGGAAAGCACTTCGTTGCTTGAAATCTCC
Source organism: Wollemia nobilis (assembly GCA_028583015.1). Taxonomy (NCBI): domain Eukaryota; kingdom Viridiplantae; phylum Streptophyta; class Pinopsida; order Araucariales; family Araucariaceae; genus Wollemia; species Wollemia nobilis. The sequence continues at coordinate 4,477,799 of JAQPPZ010016984.1, forward strand.
TTCAATCTGTCCTCTTTTGGGTGAGAAAAGTCCCACCTTTTATAGACCCATGGGGTCTCTTTTGAGAGGGAAGCACAAATGCCATGTGTTGGTCATAGGTGCCATGTGGCAGTCATGTCTTCCCATGAGGGAGGGGAGTCCTCCATTGACTTGGGCTCTCATAACTGCCCTTGTGACAGTCCTCTAACGGCCTATCTATCCACCCACACACGTGTGCGAGGCAGGAGTCATCAACTGACTGTCCTGGGCTGCCACTTGGCACCATTCTTCTTTTTGCCCGTTAAACTTGGAATTCGTCCCTGGGTGAGACGATTTCAGAATTCGTCCCTGGGTGAGACGAATTCCAGTTAGTATTCGTCCCTGGGTGAGACGAATACTGAGCAAAGTGTCTAAATGTGCCAAATTGCTTCCTGACCTTACAAAATTGCTATGAAAGTGGTTAGGACCATTGTTTGACCTCTGAGGGCTGCCCTGGGGGCTGTGTTTGTCAAAGCGATCAGTGTTTGCAGTCACATAATCGGATTGGTGCTGTTTTGGTGTCTACAGATGCCCCTTTTTGGGATGCGCTGTGCATGGCGCAGCGTCGAGCAAAAATAGATAACCAAAGCACTAATGATTAGGGTTTCTTGGTAACCTAACCAACTTTTGATGCCCCAAGCATGGAAAGGGCATGCATTCTTGAATCCTTGCTTCGACGAGCTAAGGAGTTTGATTTCAAGTGTTAACCTATTTTGGTGAGGTGTGACTTGAACTTAGACATTGATCGGTCATGAATAGGCGAAGGGCGTTTTATCCACGGGGGAACCTTGTGTTCATGATTCACGAAATGCCAAGTGTTTGATTGATTTGATTGTTGCTTGTTTACTGCCCCAAGCGGGAGCGTGATTGTCTTTGTCAATGATTCTTTGAATGCATGTCATTTTCCTTAATTGGGTGTGTGATTGTTGATTGGTGACTAAGTGTGACTACCCCCTCAAGCGACGAATCGATGAGGGAATGACCTTCATGAGAAAAGCGACGAGTCGCTTGACCCAAGATGACTTGTGCAAGGGTGCCTTTAGATGGTTTATCGTTAAGCATGTGCAATTTTTCCAACATCTGGACCTATTTTTGGTGGGTGTTAACCCTTTTTGTGATGCCATAATGGGGTGAAATCGTCGACAACCCATCTTCCCATGGAGCGGTCCGGCTATGATAGCCTTCTTGGGGAAGTAGTAGAGTGACAATTTGAACCCCGACATCGATTTTCTATGCCAAGAGGTTAAGTGCGAGAGCACTTGTGTCCGACAATGCTTATTGCTTTGTTTTTATGTTGCATGTTTTGTTGTTTTTGTTGTTTTTTTTTGTGACACCATTTGGGGATTAAATTTTCAAAAATCCGTCTCCCGTGGAGCGGTCCAGCTATGGTAGCCTTCTTAGGGAGTAGGATAGTGATAATTTGTGACCCTGATGTCGATTTTCCATGCCAAGAGTTTAAGTGCAAGAGCACTTGTGTCTGGCAATGTTTATTGCTTTTTGTGTTGTTTTGATTTTCTTGTTGTTTTTGAGTGGGCTTTGACCCTTTTGTGACGTCGTTTGGGGATGAAATTGTCAAAAATCCATCTTCCCGTGGAGCGGTCCGGCTATGGTAGCCTTCTTAGGGAGTAGGATAGCGACAATGTAGACCCAGACATCAGTTTTTCTATGCCAAGAGGTTAAGTGCAAGAGCACTTGTGTCTGGCAATGTTTATTGCTTTTTGTTTTTGTGTTGCATTTATTTGTTGTTTTTGTTGTTTTGATTTTCTTTGATCTTGTGCATGATGGTTGATGAATATGGATGTATGCATGTTGATTTATTTTGATGGATGCATATGCTATGATGAATGCAAATGGTTTTGATTTATATGTGATATGCAGATATGAAATGGATGAATGGGGTTTGTGATGTTTGGCTATGGCACCAAGGACTATTTAGAACTCTGTTATTTTGTTTTTAGGCGATTGTTGTGATGCATGACTTTGTATGTATACATGTGGTTTTTCTTTTTTGTATTTTTTTGATGGTATTGTAAGGATGAAAAGTAGCGCAGCTTGGTTTAGAAATGTAGCTAAGGTTTTCTGAGACTCAGACGGTTTTAACTCACTAGCCATGACTGTACTTTATCTTACAAGACTTTTGAACAAGGTATGAATCGGACTTGTTTTTGACCGAGCTATTTCACATCCCTGTGTGTGCAATTGAGTTCATTTATGTGGTATTTGTCAGGATACCGCCAGTGCCAGATGGGCTTTCAACCGAACTCGTACTGAGGATCACCTAATTAGCTCCACTAACTCCTTTGTTGTATTTAGTTAGATTAATCTACGATGTTATCCAGGATGCCATAAGCTAGCTCATCCACATGCAAACATTGATCTTGTACGCAAGTTAATGTGACAGATATATCGTCATGCGAGAAGTTTACCGCCAGTTACCGATAGGCTATCAACCAAACCGATACTGAGGCTTGCCTCATGACCTGTTAGAATACTGAGAGTTCCAAGGATTCAAGTTCACTCCCTTCTTTTCTTCAATTGTATTGGGATACTTGCTCGTTTGTAGTGATAAGATCACTATTTATTTTGATTTGTTTTTCTTTTGAGCAAGGGATTGGGGATATGGAGTGATGAAAATCACTATTGCTTGTGCCTTTTGATGTGTGCACTGTAGGATGTCAAATTTTGGAGTTTTGACATTTTGCAAATTTTTTGATGTTTTGCAATTATTGAGAACTTTAGGGATTCTTAGGGAATTGGGTAGGGAGGATGCTTGTCCTTTTGCCAACTCTCAGCATTCTTGGGGTCATTCGCACGGGGGATGAGCAAGATAACCGTTTCGCTTGTGGTGACCTGGATTACTTTGCAGGTTTCATCTTTCGTTCACACAACTTGGGAATTGTTTTATGTGTCTTGATATGTGTTGGGATGTTACGTAACAAGGTTTATTTCAAGTATGACTCTACCTTCGTAAAATCTGTCTGACTTGATACATTACATGGCTAAAGAGCAAAATGATGACTGAATCACGAAAACTCTTGATACATTAAAAGACCACTGACTCTAGTGTGGTAAAAGCAATGCATGGTGTTTTTGTTGTTTTTGTACAATGGAACAGTGTGGAATAAGATGGACTAGCAGAGCAATTACAACCTATGGTGCCTTTGACCTGTTCGACCACAAATATGCAATGTATGGATGCAATGCTTAATGCAGCTACATATTTTTGTATTTTTGATGGATTGATTTTTGTGAATATGAAGATGAAGGGCGAGAAGAGCTCTCTTTTGATGAATTTGAGTATGCCTAGATATGATATGCAAATTTTGGTTGTTTTTGATTATTTTTTATTTTGACCAAGTGATTGCGATAATCCTTGGAGCTTTTGGTTTGACCAAGTGATTGCGATAATCCTTGGAGCTTTTTGGGTTTTGACCAAGTGATTGCGATAATCCTTGGAGCTTTTTGGTTTTTGACCAAGTGATTGCGATAATCCTTGGAGCTTTTGGGATGACCAAGTGATTGCGATAATCCTTGGAGCTTTTTGGGGTGACCAAGAGATTGCGATAATCCTTGGAGCTTTTGGAGTGACCAAGAGATTGCGATAATCCTTGGAGCTTTTGGGATGACCAAGTGATTGCGATAATCCTTGGAGCTTTTTGGATGACCAAGTGATTGCGATAATCCTTGGAGCTTTTGGAGTGACCAAGAGATTGCGATAATCCTTGGAGCTTTTGGGATGACCAAGTGATTGCGATAATCCTTGGAGCTTTTTGGGTGACCAAGTGATTGCGATAATCCTTGGAGCTTTTTGGGTGACCAAGTGATTGCGATAATCCTTGGAGCTTTTTGGGTGACCAAGTGATTGCGATAATCCTTGGAGCTTTTTGGGTGACCAAGTGATTGCGATAATCCTTGGAGCTTTTTGGGTGACCAAGTGATTGCGATAATCCTTGGAGCTTTTTGGGTGACCAAGTGATTGCGATAATCCTTGGAGCTTTTTGGGTGACCAAGTGATTGCGATAATCCTTGGAGCTTTTGAGGTGACCAAGTGATTGCGATAATCCTTGGAGCTTTTTGGGTGACCAAGTGATTGCGATAATCCTTGGAGCTTTTGGGGTGACCAAGTGATTGCGATAATCCTTGGAGCTTTTGGGGTGACCAAGTGATTGCGATAATCCTTGGAGCTTTTGGGGTGACCAAGTGATTGCGATAATCCTTGGAGCTCTTTGGGTTGACCAAGCGATTGCGATAATCCTTGGAGCTTTTGGGGTGACCAAGTGATTGCGATAATCCTTGGAGCTTTTTGGTTTGGATTATGGTTCTTCAAGGGATAGAGGTACCCCCAGCTTGATGGTCTTTGCACTCTGGATCTGGCTCTAGAGGTATGGGCATGAATGGATCGGCCCTATGCACGGATAGGAGGACAGAGTCTACCCCCGACACTGATGTTGTTATGGGATCTCTGGGTGGAAGTTGATCTTTATGTGCCCAAAGTTGTGGATGTAATGCTTGGTCCCACTGCGGTGGGTTAACATGCCACTCATGCCCTAGTATTATGTTTATCTGTTGACATGCTTCCTCAAATTTTATGGGATGCCGATGTTGTCGCATGTGATTGTTGTGGGCTATCTCTGTTTCATCTTCACTTTCAACTAGTGAGTACAGCTCATCAAAATCTGGAGATTCTGAGACATGGAGGACTGCATCATCAGGTAGCCCTATGGTTAAAGGTTGATCCTCTTTGAAAGGAGCTTCATGTAAGTTGGGCCTTGGGAGCTCCAAAATCTTGGTCTCTACCGACTCTAAGTGCTCTAGCACTTTGCATATATCGGGGGATTTGAGCTCCTCCTCTTTGATTGGTTCTTGTTGAGGAACTTGGGGCGTATGGAGGGGTAACTGGATAGCACCCCCCATGCCTTGATAGGGCATTTCATCCCGCTCTTCTTCTCGCTCTGATTCCTTAGAGGCTTCTTGATGAATTTCTAAGGGTGGCCCATAAACCTGGGTGGATGTCTGAGGAAGGCACCCATCATTGGTTATAGGATCAGCCTCCCGCTCATGTCTGGGAGGCATCGGGGCGATGCTTGATAAGGTCGCAGAGACTCGTCTCGCACCCGGGGTTGTGCCTCTCATAATGTTTTGTCTTATGTGTGTGAGGGGTTGGAATCCTCTCGGGTAGTTTATAGCACAACTTATCTGCTTTATGCTACATGTATAAGTCCTCTAACTCCTGACGACCTTGCTCTATGCGTAACTCATCCGCTTCGCGTTGCATGCGCTCTCTATCCAAGCGGTGTCGATACTCTATTTCCTGATGACTTTGTTTAAGCCGCATGATTTGGGCTTGACGGGTGGCATGTCTGGCGACTATCGGGTCAGTTCGGTCTACCCTATTTTGTTCAGGAGGTTCGAATGTTTCTCCTATGTGTTGGCCTCGATCTTGATGATCTAAAATTTCAATGGGTCGCTTCCCTCTGTCGATGTAGGCGGCATGTACTTGAGGCCGCACTGTTTGTTGTCCTCGAGGAATGCGATGATTTTCCTCGTACTCCCTTTCATGTTGGCTCTCCTGCATAGTGTGTTGGAACAACTCATCCTCCTGGCATTGAAGGTGCTCTTTGTTAATATAGTACAGTTCCTCTAAATGTAGTCGCTCTAGTCGCTCTAGCTCAAGTTGCGTGAATTGCATTTGGCGTGCGACGTGCTTGACAGATTCTAAGATGGTTGGTCCTGTCGCCTCATGTCTAGAAGGCCTAGATGCCTCTCCTAGATATTTTTGATCGTAGTGATCCAAGATCTCTATAGGTGACCTCCCTTTGTTGGGGGTAGCGGCATTCCCTCGGGGCTTTGGCCTCAGTGAGTGGTCCTGATAGATAGCGGGTGCAGAGGCATATTGCTCCCGCATCTGTATATTGCTCTCGAGGAAGGTAGGGATCTTCCTCTTGCTCTCTTTCATAAGTGAAAAAGGGACGGACGGAGTTAGTTCGCCCCGCTTGAGGAGCCTTGTGCTCTGGATTTTTCTTTGTAGTCCTGACAACTAGAGGGGGTGAAGGAGGGATAATGTAATCATGTGGTTCCTCCCGTCGAACCCTATGTTGACCTAGCGCTTCATCGCGCGATGACCGCTCATAGCGAGCTTCTAAGGGAGCTCTCCTATGACTGTACCCCTCATGGAAGGGTGTGTGCTGAATGTTATGCTGAATAGGAGTGCTCCTCGAAGAGGTGTCCCTGTAGTCCCTTTCCTTTAAGGTGTGGAGGGGACTGCCTTGTGTGTTAGGTCACCAAGGTGGTATGACCAAATCCTTGGGATTGTAACGGAGATGACTCATGCCTCCTTGGACATTCCCCATAGCCTCCGCCCGTGATTGGGCTTGGCTACGGGTGAGCACCATGACGATGTCTCTCTAAAAATCCTAAAAATTGAAATGAGTCAGATGGGGCCCAAAATTGGCGTGTGCATCCCTCTTATAGTAGATAAGACAAAAATGAAGTTTCAAGTCCTAGCTCTGAATACATTAGGAGATATTGACATCCGAACAGCTCAAAAAGTGCAAAAAAATGCGTGCCCAATTTTAAAACCTAATTTTGGGGCACTAGATGATGGAATTTGGCCCCGAAAACTGACTTTTCTGGGAAAATAGGATTCTAGGGAATCATATTTGTTTAAAATTATCCCAACTAACTCCCTGTAAAATTTCGTGTCAATCGGAGCTACGGTTGAGAAGTTATGGCCCCGACAAGATGCACTAAAATTTAGGGAAAAATATAAGATTTCCCATATTTTGTTGGATGCTCCTGCATCACTTATGGGCACATTTGGGGTGATTTTGGGTTGACCAAAGGGTTCATGGACACCTTTGGGGCATTTTGGAGTGACCAAGCGATTACGGGAATCCTTGGAGCTTTTTGGAACAAGTGACAAAATGCGTAAATTTTTATCTTTTTGTTTATGATTTTTTTTTTTTGTTACACTAAGCAGAAATGAACACACACATGCGCAAACCGTGATTATCTCTTTTAAGGGTTTAAATAGTGTGTCCTAAACTGGTTTAGTGCATTTTGATGTTTTGTTTTGTTTTTGTAGGTTTTGAAGAACGTTTAAATGCATTATGACGGCTCATATAACTCCCAAAACGGTCGCCCCTTCAATATACCAACCAGGCCGATATACCAACCTCTCTATATACCCGCCCTTACGAGAGGGAGACTATAGGTACGTGAGAGCAGAAGGTACGTGGTACGTAGGCGGTACGAAAGGGGGATTGTCCTGTTAATGGCACCTACCATAGAAGACTTATCCTCGCGTGCATGGGAATCACCCCAGCGACACTCGGTCAGCTTTCATCAGGATTTACGCCTAACAACAGTTGAAAATCGAGAAATGGATGCAAAGCTAAGCCAAGGTGGTGATGAACCCACCGTTGGTCTTGCTCAAGGGCTGGGGTCTTACGACCAGCTCCTTGGTTTAAAATTATTGCGTGAAGTGTGTGGGATTCATTTTATTTAACGAAAATGAAACAAGCATAAATGACTTTTCCTAATGCAATGCAAGATTAAATGAAAACAATTAAAGAAACAGAAACAGAAACAGAAAATTTAATAGAGATCATGAAAATCCCTACCTCTTCTCTGCCTGGACCGGTTGCTTCTGAATTTCTGCTCTGAAAAGTTGCAGACAGAAATTCGTCCCTCGGTGAGACGAATTACAGAACAGAATTCGTCCCTCCCAGAGACGAATTTGAATTCGTCTCAGGGTCAGACGAATTTCAGTAAAGCAATCGCCACAGCCAAGGACGAATAATAGTCAGAAACCAAAAAGGTACCTGTCAAACACAAAACACAAAAATTTGATCAGTTTTTGTGATCTTAAAAACCAGGGAACAGGGTCCCACCGTGATCGCCACTGAAAGCACGAGATTTCGGGCAAAGGAAACACTAATTGCGATGCATTCAAAATCAAATACGCTTAAGTCCTAGAAATGTAAATTGCATGAAATGAAAGAAACGCATTGGAAGAGACACAAGCAAATGGAGAAAACACAGCCCTTTCATTAAACTTTCTTGATCTCTGTTACAAATACGCCTCCTCCCTTTTCAGGGGCTAGGAGCGTTAAAAGAATTTGACTACAATCGAGACTTAAGGTTCCTCTTTCCGCGTGCCCACACTTGAAATGGGCGGGCCAAGATGATGCCGTCGCTGATGTTGATGAGTCCTTCACCTCTGCTGCTCCTCCTGTGAACAAAGAAACAACAAAGATGTCAGTAGCACCTATTGCAAATAGTAAGTGTTTGTTCTCTAAAATCGCCAAAAGATGCATGTAAATAATTAGCCAAATCGATAGACAAAATGACTCTAAATGACCTGAAAACCTGACAGAGGACAGAAGACATCACCAGAGGGCCACTGCCATTGAAACAGTTGGCCAATCTACCTTCAACTAGAATTCGTCCCTGGGCAGGACGAATTCTGACTGCTATTCGTCCCTGGGTGGGACGAATTCTGCTGTGTTGGAAAAGCCGACCTACTGCTGCTCCAATGTCGAATCTCGAGACCTGCAAAATGCCTGCAAATAGGGGGGTTATGTAATTGGGGCCATTTTGGGATGACCCAGATGGTCGGATTCTCCCAATTTGGCCTCTATCCTCGGGAATTCGATATCGCCACCTGCAAGTTAGTGAAACAACAAAGCGACACAAAGCATGATAAAATCTGATCAGAATGTTATGAAATTGAAGCTATGAGTTAACCAAATAGAATAACATGATATGCAACCTGAAACAATAATCTAGAATGCTTTTGAAACAAAACTTAGAAAGTGCGGGGGTGCCCAAGTGGGCCTCCCACCGTTGGCACTTGATCTTGGCGCCAATCCACTAGGGATGGGCCCAAAACCTCTTAGGATTGGGATGTCTGCAAATTGGTTGATTCAGGTGTCCATATGTTGGATTTGGGTCAGATTCAAGCTTCCAAAAGCCACCCAACAACCTCCCTTGCAAAAGAGATTGGTGGATGTGAGAAGGTGAATCAAAGGGGATGCAAGTGGGTGTTCAACTCGGCAGCACTTCGTTGCTTGAAATCTCCTTCAATCTGTCCCTTTTGGGTGAGAAAAGTCCCACCTTTTATAGACCCATGGGGTCTCTTTTGAGAGGGAAGCACAAATGCCATGTGTTGGTCATAGGTGCCATGTGGCAATCATGTCTTCCCATGAGGGAGGGGAGTCCTCCATTGACTTGGGCTCTCATAACTGCCCTTGTGACAGTCCTCTAACGGCCTATCTATCCACCCACACACGTGTGCGAGGCAGGAGTCATCAACTGACTGTCCTGGGCTGCCACTTGGCACCATTCTTCTTTTTGCCCGTTAAACTTGGAATTCGTCCCTGGGTGAGACGATTTCAGAATTCGTCCCTGGGTGAGACGAATTCCAGTTAGTATTCGTCCCTGGGTGAGACGAATACTGAGCAAAGTGTCTAAATGTGCCAAATTGCTTCCTGACCTTACAAAATTGCTATGAAAGTGGTTAGGACCACTGTTTGACCTCTGAGGGCTGCCCTGGGGGCTGTGTTTGTCAAAGCGATCAGTGTTTGCAGTCACATAATCGGATTGGTGCTGTTTTGGTGTCTATAGAGTCATCCACAAATTGGATATGAGAGATAGGTCTAGCTCCATGAGCAATGGTAACTCCCTCAAGGGTTTTGTTTTCCCTATTTTTGGTTATAGTCCTACCCAAGCATTCAACAAAAATGAGGAATAAATAAGGGGATAGAGGGTCACCTTGCCTAATACCTCTAGAAGCTGGGAATGACTAAGAAGGTTTTCCATTGATAAGAACTAAGTAGAAAACTAAAGAGATACATCTCATAATCCAATCCATCCAATCCTTAGAGAAACCAAATTGCCTCAAAACTTTTATAAAGAAGTGCCAATTCACTTTGTCATAAGCTTTGGATAAGTCTAACCGAATGAACATGGAAGGAAAATTTTGCATATCCATGGAATGGATGGCTTCCTAATAAAGAACTATCTCATCTACTATTTGACGTCCTTCCACATAAGCCCCTTGCTCTGGGGAAATAATATTATGCAAAAGAGGCTTCAACCTTTCTGCCATGATTTTAGTAATGATTTTGAGAAGAACATTACATAAAGTAATAGGTCTAACAATTGAGATATGATCAACCTCTTGAGATTTTGGAACAAGAGTAATATAAGTTTTATTGATAAACTTCAAAATTTCTTTGGCTTTCCTAACTTCTTCCACCACCTCTCATAAATCAACATGAAGGATATCCCAGAACTCTTGGTAGAACTCAATGAGAAAACCATCAAGACCTAGGGTTTTCCATTTTTGCATTTTAAAAACTACTTGTTGAAGCTCATTGATAGTAACAAGAGCATTCAAAATAGAGTTCTCTTTAGAAGTGATAAGAGAAGGGATTGCTTGATCCCAAGTGTCTTCTCCAAATTGTAATGTGATATTTTTAGGTAGGGTTTTGTCAAAATCCATTAAAACACAAATTCGAGAATAAATAATATGTTCAAAATTTTGAGTACAATCAATAGTCATCATAAAATTTCCTAAAGAGTTTCCAATTGAAGAAAAAATAGTAGGATTCCAAAATTCAATAGGGAGGCCAAAGAGTCTAACCCACACGAGAGCTATAGAAGGCATCTCTTCTTCGAATTTAAATTTAGTATGCCAGGGCTTCATGAAAAGCCTTGCCCTTCCAAAAAACCAAGGACCCCCTTGAAAAATTTTCTCTCTATCTTCATTATTAGCAAATAAAACAAGAAAATAACCATTTGGATAAATAGAGATTTGTAACTCACCTTTAGTTTTCCAGATTTTTGCAGCCCAAACTTTCAAAGCAGATAGACTCAAACAAAAACCCACAAACCAACAAATTAGTCCTTTTTTTTCCAAATTTTCAATGCCATTCTGAATGTTACCCATGTCAAGCTTAACAATAGGAGTTCCATCAGCTGCTTTAAGACATCCTGACTCCATTTTCTTGGGATCAATATTAGGCATTCTTAGAGGTTTATGGGAAGCCCTAAGATTGATATTAGCATTGGGCTAAGGCTGTCCACCACGAAGGGCATCCCTAAAATTCATTTTTGGGACAGAGTCTTCAAAATTCTTACCCTTGACAGGGGTTTTCATAGTAGAATTATTTTGTGGGTGCACCTTAGCACCAGATTCACTTGAGATATGAGCCATTTTTTAATCAACTGATTGAAACTTGTTTCGTGATCTCTTTAATCCTTGCCCTAGACGTTGTGGAAAGGTATGCTTTTCACTTTTATTTTGTGCAGCAAATTGGAAGCCATTGTCACTCAAGTTCATAGTATGATATGTTGAAAGATAAATTTCTAACCCATCTTGGATCCCCTGCAACATTTCCTACTAAAATATTGATCATAAACCACAAACATATTAGTCGTTAGGGCCCGAATACCCTAAAAACCAACTTTGGAGCTGCTTGCACTTAACCCAGATGAAACCCTCACATAGTCGCTTGCCAAATATCTCGTTCACACATAGGGATGTAATAGGATTTATGTTGCTTTAAATTATATGAAAATTGGTGGATACGTTCTAGGGTTTTTTAGGCATCTACCTTCAAAATTTTACCTCAATCCAAGTCTAAATGAGTGATATATGGCTGAAACGAGTTTGATAGTTTAGGCAGTCCTATGAAAAACATCTAATCAAAACTAATTTATAGTGGAAAACACCCCTTTCGAGGTGCCACTTTCAACAGGTTGGGCATAGGAGGAATGGAGCCTTGTTGGCCTCTACCAGCACATAGGACATTCATAACTATATCATATATCTGCAGGATGGAGACAAGGGGAATGGAACCTGGTTTGGCCTCTACCAACACCTAGGGCATTTACCATTGCACCACAACAAGTAGATTGAAGCTCATTTTTCACACCCATGCATTTATTAATAAAATTTTATTTTTTAAAATATTTATTTTAGTTGCCGAAGTTTAAAAAAAATCTACAAAAGGAAGGATTAGAAAAAAAAAATATTAAAACACACTACAGTCATTATAATGTCGCCCTACATTGTTTTAGCTCTTTTCGAGAGCTTTCCGAAAATATGCACTAATAGTCAATCCGAGCAACAAGCGAGGAGTTATGACCCCGAGAAGTTTTACCCCTAAAATTCAAAATGATGCACAATGGAATGTCGTATGAACTACCCCCCTTTAATGAAATTGTAATTTTCATAAAGGAAAGTTCATTTATTGTCTGTGAATGCAAATGCAAAGCCTAAAAATCAATTTACCTTCAAAATATGAAAAAAATGTGAAATTTCGAAATTATAAAAATCCTTATAAAATAAGAACTTTAAATAATTTTTATAAATTCAAAATGACTTCAAAATGAGATCAAAATTATTTCGGATGAAATATTGAAGCTCATTCTTCACACCCATGTATTTATTTATGAAATTTTAATTTTATTTTAGTCATCAAAGTTTAAAAAAAATCTGCAAAAGGAAGGGTTAGAAAAATAAAAATAAAATTATGGAAAATGGATTAGAAAACCAAAAATATTAAAACACACTACAGTCAGTATGATGTCATCCTACATTGTTGTAGCTCTTTTTGAGAGCTTTCAAAAAGTATGCACTAATAGTCAATCCGAGCAAAGAGCGAGGAGTTATGACCCCGAGAATTTTTACCCCCAAAATTCAAAATGATGGTCAATGGAATGCCATATGAACTATCCCCCTTTAATGAAATTGTAATTTTTATAAAGGGAAGTTCATTTATTGTTTGTGAATGCAAATGCAAATCTTGAAAATCGATTTGCCTTCAAAATATGAAAAAATGTGAAATTCCAAAATTATAAAAATCCTTATAAAATAGTAACTTTAAATAATTTTTATAAATTCGAAATGACTTCAGAATGAGATCAAAATTATTTCTGATGAAGGATCGGAGCTCATTCTTCATATCCATGCATTTATTTATGAAATTTTATTTTATTTTTATTTTTGTTTTAGTCACCGAAGTTTATAAAGAATCTACAAAAGGGTTAGAAAATTCAAAATGATGGCCAATGGAATGTCGTATGAACTACCCCCTTTAATGAAATTGTAATTTTCATAAAGGGAAGTTCATTTATTGTCTATGAATGCAAATGCAAAGCCTGAAAAATGATTTACCTTCAAAATATGAAAAAAATGTGAAATTTCAAAATTATAAAAATCCTTATAAAACAACTTTAAATAATTTTTATAAATTCGAAATGACTTTAGAATGAGATCAAAATTATTTCGGATGAAATATTTAATCTCATTCTTCACACCCATGTCTTTATTTATGAATGTTTATTTTTATTTTTATTTTTATTTTAGTCGTCGAAGTTTAAAAAAATCTGCAAAAGGAAGGGTTAGAAAAATAAAAATAAAATTATGGAAAATGGACTAGAAAACCAAAAATATTAGAACACACTACAATTAGTATAATTTTGTCCTACTGTATTGTAGCTCTTTTCAAGAGCTTTCAGAAAGTATGCACTAATAGTCAATCCGACCAATGAGCGAGGAGTTATGACCCCGAAAATTTTTACCCTCAAAATTCAAAATGATGATCAATGGAATGTCGTATGAACTACCCCCTTTAATGAAATTATAATTTTCATAAAGGGAAGTTCATTTATTTTCTGTGAATGCAAATGCAAATCCTGAAAATCGATATATATTCAAAATATGAAAAAAATGTGAAATTCCAAAATTATAAAAATCCTTATAAAAGAGCAACTTTAAATATTTTTTATAAATTCGAAATGACTTTAGAATGAGATCAAAATTATTTTGGGTGAAGGATTGAAGCTCATTCTTCACACCCATGTATTTATTTATGAAATTTTAATTTTTTTAAATTTTTATTTTAGTCGTCGAAGTTTAAAAAAATCTGCAAAAAGAAGGGTTAGAAAAATAAAAATAAAATTATGGAAAATGGATTAGAAAACCAAAAATATTAAAACACACTACAGTCAGTATGATGTCGTCCTACGTTGTTGTAGCTATTTTCAAGAGCTTTCGAAAATATGCACTAATAGTCAATCCGAGCAACGAGCGAGGAGTTATGACCCCAAGAAGTTTTACCCCCAAAATTCAAAATGATGGTCAATGGAATGTTGTATGAACTACCACCCTTTAATGAAATTGTAATTTTCATAAATGGAAGTTCATTTATTGTCTGTGAATGCAAATGCAAAGCCTGAAAATTGATTTACCTTCAAAATATGAAAAAATATGAAATTATGAAATTATAAAAAATCTTTATAAAACAACAATTTTAAATAATTTTTATAAATTTGAAATGACTTCAGAATAAGATAAAAATTGTTTCGGATGAAATATTGAAGCTCATTCTTCACACCCATGTATTTATTTATGAAATTTTAATTTTTTTTTATTTTTATTTTAGTCGTCGAAGTTTAAAAAAAAATTGCAAAAGGAAGGGTTAGAAAAATAAAAATAAAATTATGGAAAATGGACTTGAAAACCCAAAATGTTAAAATACACTACATTCAGTATGATTTCGTCCTACGTTGTTGTAGCTCTTTTCGAGAGCTTTCGAAAAGTATGCACTAATAGTCAATCCGAGCAACGAGCGAGGAGTTATGACCCTAGAAAGTTTTACCCCCAAAATTCAAAATGATGATCAATGGAATGCCCTATGAACTACCCCCCTTTAATAAAATTGTAATTTTCATAAATGAGAAGTTTATTTATTGTCTGTGAATGCAAATGCAAACCCTGAAAATCGATTTACCTTCAAAATATGAAAAAAATGTGAAATTTCAAAATTATAAAAATCCTTATAAAATAGAAACTTTAAATAATTTTTATAAATTCGAAATGACTTCAGAATGAGATCAAAATTATTTCGGATGAAATATCAAAGCTCATTCTTCACACCCATGCATTTATTTATGAAATTTTAATTTTTTTAAATTTTTATTTTAGTCACCAAAATTTAAAAAAAAATTGCAAAAGGAAGGGTTAGAAAAATGAAAATAAAATTATGGAAAATGGATTAGAAAACCGAAAATATTAAAACACACTACAATCAGTATGATATCGTCCTACGTTGTTTTAGCTCTTTTCGAGAGATTTCCAAAAGTATTCACTAATAATCAATCCGAGCAATGAGTGAGGAGTTATGACCCCAGAAAGTTTTACCCCCAAAATTCAAAATGATGGTCAATGGAATAGCATATGAACTACCCCCATTTAATGAAATTGTAATTTTCATAAAGGAAAGTTCATTTATTATCTGTGAATGAAAATGCAAAGCCTAAAAATTGATTTGCCTTCAAAATATGAAAAAATATGAAATTATGAAATTATAAAAATCCTTATAAAATAGCAACTTTAAATAATTTTTATAAATTCAAAATGACTTCAGAATGAGATCAAAATTATTTCGGATGAAATATTGATGCTCATTTTTCCCACCCATGCATTTATTTATAAAATTTAAATTTTTTTAGTTGTCGAAGTTTAAAAACAATCTACAATAGAAAGGGTTAGAAAAATAAAAATAAAATTATGGAAAATGGACTAGAATAACAAAATTATTAAAACAAATTACAGTTAGTATAATTTCGTCCTATGGTGTTGTAGCTCTTTTCGAGAGATTTCAAAAATTATACACTAATAGTCAATCCGAGCAACGAGCGAGGAGTTATGACCCCGGAATGTTTTGCCCCCAAAATTCAAAATGATGATCAATGGAATATCATATGAACTACCCCCCTTTAATGAAATTATAATTTTCATAAAGGAAAGTTCATTTATTGTCTGTGAATGCAAATGCAAAGCCTCAAAATCAATTTACTTTTAAAATATGAAAAAAATGTGAAATTCCAAAATTATAAAAATCCTTATAAAATAGCAAATTTAAATAATTTTTATAAATTTGAAATGACTTTAGAATGAGATAAAAATTATTTCGGATGAAGGATTGAAGCTCATTATTCACACCCATGCATTTATTTATGAAATTTTAACTTTTTTTATTTTTAATTTAGTCGTCGAAGTTTAAAAAAATCTACAAAAAGAAGGGTTAGAAAAATAAAAATAAAATTATGGAAAATAGACTAGAAAATAAAAAATATTAAAACACACTACAGTCAGTATGATGTCATCCTATGTTGTTGTAGCTCTTTTCGAGAGCTTTTAGAAAATATGCACTAATAGTCAATCCAAGCAACGAGCGAGGAGTTATGACCCCGGAAAGTTTTACCCCCAAAATTTAAAATGATGGTCAATGGAATGTCGTATGAACTACCCCCTTTAATGAAATTGTAATTTTCATAAAGGGAAGTTCATTTATTATTTGTGAATGCAAATACAAAGCCTAAAAATCGATTTACCTTCAAAATATGAAAATTTGAAATTATAAAAATCCTTATAAAACAACAATTTTAAATAATTTTTATAAATTCAAAATGACTTCATAATGAGATCAAAATTATTTCGGATGAAATATTGAAGCTCATTCTTCACACCCATGCATTTATTTATGGAATTTTATTTTTTTTAATTTTTATTTTAGTCGTCGAAGTTTAAAAAAAATCTGCAAAAGGAAGGGTTAGAAAAATAAAAATAAAATTATGGAAAATGGACTAGAACACCAAAAATATTAAAACACACTACAGTTAGTATAATGTCGTCCTACATTGTTGTAGGTCTTTTCGGATGAAATATTGACTTTTAGTTATGACACTAGGAAGTCATAAAGGAAAGTTTATTTATTGTTTGTGAATGCAAATACAAAGCCTAAAAATCGATTTGCCTTCAAAATATAAAAAAATGTGAAATTTTGAAATTATAAAAATCCTTATAAAATAACAAATTTAAATAATTTTTATAAATTCGAAATGACTTCAGAATGAGATCAAAATTATTTCGGATGAAGGATCGAAGCTCATTCTTCATCCAAAATTTGACTATTAAAAAAAATCTATAAAAGGAAGGGTTAGAAAAATAAAAATAAAATTATGGAAAATGGACTAGAAAACCAAAAATATTAAAACACACTACAATCAGTATAATGGCGCCCTACATTGTTGTAGCTCTTTTAGAGAGCTTTCAGAAAGTATGCACTAATAGTCGATCCGAGCAACGAGCGAGGAGTTATGACCTCGGAAAGTTTTTCCCCCAAAATTCAAAATGATGGTCAATGGAATACCATATGAACTACCCCCTTTTAATGAAATTATAATTTTCATAAAAGAAAGTTCATTTATTGTCTGTGAATACAAATGCAAAGCCTGAAAATCTATTTGCCTTCAAAATATGAAAAAAATGTGAAATTCCAATATTATAAAAATCCTTATAAAATATAAACTTTAAATAATTTTTATAAATTTGAAATGACTTCAGAATGAGATCAAAATTATTTCGGATGAAATATTGAAGCTCATTCTTCACACCTATGCATTTATTTATAAAATTTTAATTTTTTTAATTTTTATTTTAGTCACGGAAGTTTAAAAAAAATCTACAAAATGAAGGGTTAGAAAAAAAAAAAAAATTATGAAAAATAGATTAGAAAACCAAAAATATTAAAATACACTACAGTTAGTATAATTGCATCCTACGGTGTTGTAGCTCTTTTCGAGAGCTTTCAGAAAGTATGCACTAATAGTCAATCCGAGAAACGAGCGAGGAGTTATGACCCCAAAAAGTTTTACCCCCAAAATTCAAAATGATGGTCAATGGAATGTCGTATGAACTAATCCCCTTTAATAAAATTGTAATTTTCATAAAGGAAAGTTCATTTATTGTCTGTGAATGTAAATGCAAAGCCTAAAATTCAATTTACCTTCAAAATATGAAAAAATATAAAATTATGAAATTATAAAAATCCTTATAAAACAAAAATTTTAAATAATTTTTATAAATTCAAAATGACTTCATAATGAGATCAAAATTATTTTTAATGAAATATTGAAGCTCATTCTTCACACCCATGCATTTATTTATGAAATTTTAATTCTTTTTAATTTTTATTTTAGTCATCAAAGTTTAAAAAAATCTACAAAATGAAGGGTTAGAAAAATAAAAATAAAATTATGGAAAAAGGACTAGAAAAACAAAAATATTAAAACACACTATAGGTAGTATAATGTCATCCTATGTTGTTGTAGCTCTTTTCGAGAGCTTTTAGAAAGTATGCACTAGTAGTCAATCCGAGCAACGAGCGAGGAGTTATGACCCTGGAAAGTTTTGCCCCTAATATTCAAAATGATGGTGAACGGAATACCATATGAACTATCCCCCATTAATGAAATTGTAATTTTCATAAAGGAAAGTTCATTTATTTTCTGTGAATGCAAATGCAAAGCCTGAAAATCGATTTGCATTTAAAATATGAAAAAATGTGAAATTCCAAAATTATAAAAATCCTTATAAAATAGCAACTTTAAATCATTTTTATAAATTTGAAATGACTTCAGAATGAGTTCCAAATTATTTTAGATGAAGTATCAAAGCTCATTCTTCACACCCATGCATTTATTTATGAAATTTAAATTAATTAAAATTTTTATTTTAGTCACCAAAGTTTAAAAAAAATGCAAAAAGAAGGGTTAGAAAAATATGGAAAATGGATTATAAAACCGAAAATATTAAAACACACTACAATCAGTATGATGCAATCCTACGTTGTTTTAGCCCTTTTTGAGAGTTTTCAAAAATATTCACTAATAGTCAATCCGAGAAACGAGTGAGGAGTTATGAAAAAAATATGAAATTATGAAATTATAAAAATCCTTATAAAACAACAATTTTAAGTAATTTTTATAAATTCAAAATGACTTCATAATGAGATCAAAATTATTTCGGATGAAATATTGAAGCTCATTTTCACACCCATGCATTTATTTATGGAATTTTAATTTTTTATTTTTATTTGTCGAAGTTTTAAAAAATCTGCAAAAGGAAGGGTTAGAAAAATAAAAATAAAATTACGAAAAATGGACTAGAAAACCAAAAATATTAAAACACACTATAGTCAGTATAATGGCGTTCTACGTTGTTGTAGCTCTTTTCGAGAGCTTTTAGAAAGTATGCACTAATAGTCAATCCGAGCAACGAGCGAGGAGTTATGACCCTGGAAAGTTTTACCCTCAAAATTCAAAATGATGGTGAATGGAATACCATATGAACTACCCCCTTTAATGAAATTGTAATTTTCATAAAGGAAAGTTTATTTATTTTCTGTGAATGCAAATGCAAAGCTTGAAAATCGATTTGCCTTTAAAATATGAAAAAAATGTGAAATTCTGAAATTATAAAAATCCTTATAAAATAGCAACTTTAAATAATTTTTATAAATTTGAAATGACTTCAAAATGAGATCAAAATTATTTTGGATGAAGGATTAAAGCTCATTCTTCACACCCATGCATTTATTTATGAAATTTTAATTTTTTAAAATTTTTATTTTAGTCGTCAAAGATTAAAAAAAATTACAAAAAGAAGGGTTAGAAAAATAAAAATAAAATTTTGGAAAATGGACCAGAAAACCGAAAATATTAAAACACACTACAATCAGTATGATGTCGCCCTATGTTGTTGTAGCTCTTTTCAAGAGCTTTCAAAAAATATTCACTAATAGTCAATCCGAGCAACGAGCGAGGAGTTATGACCCCAAAAAGTTTTACCCCTAAAATTCAAAATGATGGTCAATGGAATATCGTATGAACTACCCCCCTTTAATGAAATTGTAATTTTCATAAAGAAAAGTTTATTTATTGTCTGTGAATGCAAATGCAAAGCCTAAAAATCGATTTGCCTTCAAAATATGAAAAAATGTGAAATTCTAAAATTATAAAAATCCTTATAAAATAGCAACTTTAAATAATTTTTATAAATTTGAAATGACTTCAGATTGAGATCAAAATTATATTGATGAAATATTGATGTTTATTTTCACACCCATGCATTTATTTATAGAATTTAAATTTTTTTAGTTGCCAAAGTTAAAAAAAAAATCTGCAATAGAAAGGGTTAGAAAAATAAAAATAAAATTATGGAAAATAGACTAGAATAACAAAATTATTAAAACACTATAGTTAGTAAAATTTCGTCCTACGGTGTTGTAGCTATTTCGAGAGATTTCAGAAATTATGCACTAATAGTCAATCCGAGCAACGAGCGAGGAGTTATGACCCCGGAATGTTTTGCCCCCAAAATTCAAAATGATGATCAATGGAATATCATATGAACTACCCCCCTTTAATGAAATTATATTTTTCATAAAGAAAAGTTCATTTATTGTGTGTGAATGCTTGAAAATTGATTTACCTTTAAAATATAAAAAAATGTGAAATTCCAAAATTATAAAAATCCTTATAAAATAACAACTTTAAATAATTTTTATAAATTTAAAATGACTTCGGAATGAGATAAAAATTATTTCGGATGAAGGATCGAAGCTCATTCTTCACATCCATGTATTTATTTTTGAAATTTTAATTTAAAAAAAAAATTATTCTACTCGTCGAAGTTTAAAAAAAATCTACAAAAAGAAGGATTAGAAAAATAAAAATAAAATTATGGAAAATGGATTAGAAAACAAAAAATATTAAAACACACTACAGTCAGTATGATGTCATCCTACGTTGTTGTAGCTCTTTTTAAGAGCTTTTAGAATGTATGCACTAATAGTCAATCTAAGCAACGAGTGAGGAGTTATGACCCTAGAAATTTTTACCCCAAAAATTCAAAATGGTAGTCAATGGAATGTCGTATGAACTATCGTGCTTTAATGAAATTGTAATTTTCATAAAGGAAAGTTCATTTATTGTTTGTATAATGTCGTCCTATGTTGTTGGAGCTATTTTTGAGAGCTTTCAAAAAGTATGCACTAATTGTCAATCCGAGCAACGAGCGAGGAGTTATGACCCCATAAAGTTTTACCCCCAAAATTCAAAATGATGCTCAATGGAATGTCGTATGAACTACCCCCTTTAATGAAATTGTAATTTTCATAAAGGAAAGTTCATTTATTATCTGTGAATGCAAATGCAAAGCCTGAAAATTGATTTACCTTCAAAATATAAAAAAAATATGAAATTATGAAATTATAAAAATCCTTATAAAACAACAATTTTAAATAATTTTTATAAATTCAAAATGACTTCAGAATGAGATCAAAATTATTTCGGATGAAATATTGAAGCTCATTCTTCACACCCATTCATTTATTTATAAAATTTTAATTTTTTTTAATTTTTATTTTAGTCATCGAAGTTTAAAAAAATCTACAAAATGAAGGGTTAGAAAAATAAAAATAAAATTATGAAAAATGGATTAGAAAACCAAAAATATTAAAACACACTACAAAAAATATGCACTAATAGTCAATCCAAGCAATAAGCGAGGAGTTATGAAAACTAAGCAAAACTAAAAATCTATTTGCCTTCAAAATATGAAAAAATGTGAAATTCCAAAATATATAAAAATCCTTATAAAATAACAACTTTAAATATTTTTTATAAATTCAAAATTACTTCAGAATGAGATCAAAATTATTTCGGATGAAGGATCGAAGCTCATTCTTCACACCAATGTATTTATTTATGAAATTTTATTTTATTTTTATTTTTATTTTAGTCACCGAAGTTTATAAAAAATATGCAAAAGGATTGGAAAAATAAAAATAAAATTATAGAAAAATGACCAAAAAATCCGAAAATGTTAAAACACACTATAGTAAGTATGATGACACCCTACGTTTTTGTAGCTCTTTTCGAGAGCTTTTCGAAAATATGCACTAATAGTCAATCCGAGCAACAAGTGAGGAGTTATGACCCCAAGAAGTTTTACCCCCAAAATTCAAAATGATGGCCAATGAAATGTTGTATGAACTACCCCCCTTTAAAGAAATTATAATTTTCATAAAGGGAAGTTCATTTATTGTCTGTGAATACAAATGCAAAGCCGTAAAACCGATTTACCTTCAAAATATGAAAAAAATATGAAATTATAAAAATCCTTATAAAACAACAATTTTAAATAATTTTTATAAATTCAAAATGACTTCAGAATGAGATAAAAATTATTTCGGATGAAATATTGAAGCTCATTTTTCACACCCATGCATTTATTTATGAAATTTTTTTTTTAATTTTTATTTTAGTCGTCGAAGTTTAAAAAAATCTGCAAAAGGAAGGGTTAGAAAAATAAAAATAAAATTATGGAAAATAGACTAGAAAACCAAAAATATTAAAACACACTATAGTCAGTATAATGTCGTCCTATGTTGTTGTAGCTATTTTTGAGAGCTTTCAAAAAGTATGCACTAATTGTCAATCCGAGCAACGAGCGAGGAGTTATGACCCCATAAAGTTTTACCCCCAAAATTCAAAATGATGCTCAATGGAATGTCGTATGAACTACCCCCTTTAATGAAATTGTAATTTTAATAAAGGAAAGTTCATTTATTATCTGTGAATGCAAATGCAAAGCCTGAAAATTGATTTACCTTCAAAATATGAATGAAATTATAAAAATCCTTATAAAACAACAATTTTAAATAATTTTTATAAATTCGAAATGACTTCAGAATGAGATCAAAATTATTTCGGATGAAATATTGAAGCTCATTTTCACACCCATGCATTTATTTATGGAATTTTAATTATTTTAATTTTTATTTTAGTCGTCGAATTTTAAAAAAAATCTGCAAAAGGAAGGGTTAGAAAAATAAAAATTAAATTATAAAAAATGGACTTGAAAACCAAAAATATTAAAACACACTACAGTCAGTATAATGACATCCTACGTTGTTGTAGCTCTTTTCGAGAGCTTTCAGAAAGTATGCACTAATAGTCAATGCGCACAACGAGCGACGAGTTATGACCCGAGAAATTTTTACCCCCAAAATTCAAAATGATGGTCAATGGAATGTCATATGAACTACCCCCATTTAATGAAATTGTAATTTTCATAAAGAGAAATTCATTTATTGTTTGTGAATGCAAATGCAAAGCCTTAAAATTGATTTACCTTCAAAATATGAAAAAATGTGAAATTCTAAAATTATAAAAATCCTTATAAAATAACAACTTTAAATAATTTTTATAAATTTGAAATGACTTTAGAATGAGATAAAAATTATTTCGGATGAAGGATTGAAGCTCATTCTTCACACCCATGCATTTATTTATAAAATTTTAATTTTAATTTTAGTCGCCGAAGTTTAAAAAAAATATTTCAAAAGGAAGGGTTAGAAAAATAAAAATAAAATTATAGAAAATGGACTAGAAAACTAAAAATATTAAAACACACTACAATTAGTATAATTTCACCATACGTTGTTGTAGCTCTTTTTGAGAGCTTTCAAAAAGTATGCACTAATAGTCAATCCGAGCAACGAGTGAGGAGTTATGACCCGAGAAAGTTTTACCCCCAAAATTCAAAATGATGGTCAATGGAATGTCGTATGAACTACCACCCTTTAATAAAATTGTAATTTTCATAAAGGAAAGTTCATTTATTGTATGTGAATGCAAATGCAAATCCTGAAAATTGATTTACCTTCAAAATATAAAAAAAATATTAAATTATGAAAGTATAAAACTACTTATAAAACAACAATTTTAAATAATTTTTATAAATTCAAAATGACTTTAGAATGAGATCAAAATTATTTCGAATGAAATATTGAAGCTCATTTTTCACACCCATGCATTTATTTATGAAATTTTATTTATTTTTAATTATTATCGAAGTTTAAAATAATCTACAAAATGAAGGGTTAGAAAAATAAAAATAAAATTATGAAAAATGGATTAGAAAACCAAAAATATTAAAACACACTACAAAAAATATGCACTAATAGTCAATCCGAGCAACAAGCAAGGAGTTATGACCCCGAAAGTTTTACCCCCAAAATTCAAAATGATGGTCAATGGAATGTCGTATGAACTACCGCCCTTTAATGAAATTGTAATTTTCATAAAGGAAAGTTCATTTATTGTCTGTGAATGTAAATGCAAAACTAAATATCTATTTGCCTTCAAAATATGAAAAAATGTGAAAATCCAAAATTATAAAAATCCTTATAAAATAGCAAGTTTAAATAATTTTTATAAATTTGAAATTACTTCAAAATGAGATCAAAATTATATCAGATGAAGGATCAAAGATCATTCTTCATACCAATGTATTTATTTATGAAATTTTATTTTATTTTTATTTTTATTTTAGTCACCGAAGTTTATAAAAAATATTCAAAAGGATTGGAAAAATAAAAATAAAATTATGGTGAAATGACCAAAAAATCCAAAAATGTTAAAACACGCTATAGTAAGTATGATGACACCCTACATTTTTGTAGCTCTTTTTGAGAGCTTTCCGAAAATATGCACTAATAGTCAATCCGAGCAACAAGTGAGGAGTTATGACCCCAAGAAGTTTTATCCCCAAAATTCAAAATGATGGCCAATGGAATGTTGTATGAACTACCCCCTTTAAAGAAATTATAATTTTCATAAAGGGAAGTTATTTTATTGTCTATGAATGCAAATGCAAAGCCGTAAAATTGATTTACCTTCAAAATATGAAAAAAATATGAAATTATAAAAATCCTTATAAAACAACAAGTTTAAATATTTTTTATAAATTCAAAATGACTTCAGAGTGAGATCAAAATTATTTCGGATGAAATATTGAAGCTCATTCTTCACACCCATGCATTTATTTATAATATATTTTTTTAATTTTTATTTTAGTCGTCAAAGTTTAAAAAAATCTGCAAAATTAAGGGTTAGAAAAATAAAAATAAAATTATGGAAAATAGACTAGAAAACCAAAAATATTAAAACACACTACAGTTAGTATAATGTTTTCCTATGTTGTTATAGCTATTTTCGAGAGCTTTCAGAAAGTATGCACTAATTGTCAATCCGAGCAACGAGCGAGGAGTTATGACCCCGAAAAGTTTTGCCCCCAAAATTCAAAATGATGCTCAATGGAATGTCATATGAACTACCCCCCTTTAATGAAATTGTAATTTTTATAAAGAAAAGTTCATTTATTGTCTGTGAATACAAATATAAAGCCTGAAAATCGATTTACCTTCAAAATATGAAAAAATATGAAATTCCGAAATTATAAAAATCCTTATAAAATAGCAACTTTAAATAATTTTTATAAATTCGAAATGACTTCAAAATGAGATAAAAATTATTTTGGATGAAGGATCAAAGCTCATTCTTCACACCCATGCATTTATTTATGAAATTTTAAATTTTTTAAGTTTTTATTTTAGTCGTCGAAGTTTAAAAAAATCTCCAAAAAGAAGGGTTGGAAAAATAATAATAAAATTATGGAAAATGGATTAGAAAACTAAAAGTATTAAAACACGCTGCATTCAGTATAATGTTGTCCTACGTTGTTGTAGCTCTTTTTGAGAGCTTTCAGAAAGTATGCACTAATAGTTAATCCGAGCAACGAGCGAGGAGTTATGACCCCAAAAAATTTTACCCCCAAAATTCAAAATGATGGTCAATGGAATGTTGTATGGACTACCCCCATTTAATGAATTTGTAATTTTCATAAAGAAAAGTTCATTTATTATCTGTGAATGCAAATGCAAAGCCTGAAAATTGATTTACCTTAAAATAATGAAAAAATGTGAAATTCCAAAATTATAAAAATCCTTATAAAATAACAACTTTAAATAATTTTTATAAATTCGAAATGACTTTAGAATGAGATCAAAATTATTTCGGATGAAGGATCAAAGCTCATTCTTCACACCCCTGCATTTATTTATGAAATTTTACTTTTTTAAAATTTTATTTTAATCGTCGAAGTTTAAAAATATCTCCAAAAAGAATGGTTGGAAAAATAATAATAAAATTATGGAAAATGGATTAGAAAACCAAAAATATTAAAACACACTACAGTCAGTATGATTTCATCCTACATTGTTGTAGCTCTTTTTGAGAGCTTTCGAAAAGTATGCACTAATAGTCAATCCGAGCAACGAGCGAGGAGTTATGACCTCGAAAAGTTTTACCCCCAAAATTCAAAATGATGGTCAATGGAATGTCGTATGAACTACCCCCCTTTAATGAAATTGTAATTTTCATAAAAGGAAGTTCATTTATTATCTGTGAATGCAAATGCAAAGCCTGAAAATCGATTTACCTTCAAAATATGAAAAAATGTGAAATTCCAAAATTGTAAAAATCCTTACAAAATAGCAACTTTAAATCATTTTTATAAATTCAAAATGACTTCATAATGAGATCAAAATTATTTCGGATGAAGGATCGAAGCTCATTCTTCATACCCATGAATTTATTTATGAAATTTTATATTATTTTTATTTTTATTTTAGTCACCGAAGTTTATAAAAAAATTGCAAAAGGAAGGGTTAAAAAAATAAAAAAACAATTATGGAAAAAGGACCAGAAAGCCAAAAATATTAAAAGGCACTATAGTTAGTATGATGACACCCTACATTGTTGTAGCTCTTTTCGAGAGCTTTTCGAAAATATGCACTAATAGTCAATTCTTTCAACAAGTGAGGAGTTATGACCCCGGGAAGTTCATTTATTGTCTGTGAATGCAAATGCAAAGCCTGAAAATGGATTTACCTTCAAAATATGAAAAAAATATGAAATTTCAAAATTATAAAAATCCTTAAAACACACTACAGTCAGTATAATGTCATCTTAAAAAAAAATCTGCAAAAGGAATGGTTAGAAAAATTAAAAAAATGATGGAAAATAGACTAGAAAACCAAAAATATTAAAACACACTACAGTCAATATAATGTTGTCCTACGTTGTTGTAGCTCTTTCGAGAGCTTTTAGAAAGTATGCACTAATAGTCAATACGAGCAACGAGCGAGGAGTTATGACCTTAGAAAGTTTTACCACCAAAATTCAAAATGATGCTCAATGGAATGTTGTATGAACTACCCCCCTTTAATGAAATTGTAATTTTCATAAAGGAAAGTTCATTTATTGTCTGTGAATGCAAATGTAAAGCCTAAAAATCGATTTACCTTCAAAATATGAAAAAAATGTGAAATTCCGAAATTATAAAAATCTTTATAAAATAGCAACTTTAAATAATTTTTATAAATTCAAAATGACATTAGAATGAGATCAAAATTATTTCGAATGAAATATTGAAGCTCATTTTTCACACCCATGCATTTATTTATGAAAATTTAATTTTTTTTAATTTTTATTTTAGTCATCGAAGTTTAAAAAAAATCTGCAAAAGGAAGGGTTAGAAAAATAAAAATAAAATTATGGAAAATGGACTAGAAAGCCAAAAATATTAAAACACACTATAGTCAGTATAATGTCGTCCTACGTTGTTGTAGCTCTTTTCGAGAGCTTTCAGAAAGTATGCACTAATAGTCAATGCGAGCAACGAGCAACGAGTTATGACCCCATAAAGTTTTACCCCCAAAATTCAAAATGATGGTCAATGGAATGTCGTATGAACTACCCCCCTTTAATGAAATTGTAATTTTCATAAAGGAAAATTCATTTATTGTCTGTGAATACAAATGTAAAGCTTGAAAATTGATTTACCTTCAAAATATGAAAAAATGTGAAATTCCAAAATTATAAAAATCCTTATAAAATAGCAATTTTAAATAATTTTTATAAATTTGAAATGACTTCAGAATGAGATCAAAATTATTTTGTATGAAGGATCAAAGCTCATTCTTCACACCTCTACATTTATTTTTTATATTTTAATTTTTTTTAATTTTTATTTTAATAATATAATAATAAGAAAATTATGAAAAATGAATTAGAAAACCAAAAGTATTAAAATACACTACAGTCAGTATGATTATGTCCTACGTTGTTGTAGCTCTTTTCGAGAGCTTTTGGAAAGTATGCACTAATAGTCAATCTGAGCAACAAGCGAGGAGTTATGACCCTGGAAAGTTTTACCCCCAAAATTCAAAATGATGGTCAATGGAATACCATATGAACTACCCCCTTTATGAAATTGTAATTTTCATAAATGAAAGTTCATTTATTGTCTGTGAATGCAAATGCAAAGCCTGAAAATTGATTTGCATTTAAAATATGAAAAAATGTGAAATTCCAAAATTATAAAAAATCCTTATAAAATAGCAACTTTAAATAATTTTTATTAACTCGAAATGACTTTAGTATGAGATAAAAATTATTTCGAATGAAGGATTGAAGCTCATTATTCACACCTATGCATTTATTTATGAAATTTTAATTTTTTTATTTTTATTTTAGTCACCGAAGTTTATAAAAAATCTGCAAAAGGAAGGGTTAGAAAAATAAAAATAAAATTATAGAAAAAGGACCAGAAAGCCGAAAATGTTAAAATGCACTATATTTAGTATGATGACATCCTACATTGTTATAGCTCTTTTCGAGAGCTTTTTGAAAATATGCACTAATAGTCAATTCGAGCAACAAGTGAGGAGTTATGACCCCGGGAAGTTTTACCCCCAAAATTCAAAATGATGGCCAATTGAATGTTGTATGAACTACCCCCTTTAAATAAATTGTAATTTTCATAAAGGGAAGTTCATTTATTGTATGTGAATGCAAATACAAAGCCGAAAAATCGATTTACCTTCAAAATATGAAAAAAAATGTGAAATTATGAAATTATAAAAATCCTTATAAAACAACAATTTTAAATCATTTTTATAAATTCAAAATGACTTCAGAATGAGATCAAAATTATTTCGGATGAAATATTGAAGCTCATTTTTCACACCCATGAATTTATTTATGAAATTTTAATTTTTTTTAATTTTTATTTTAGTCGCCGAAGTTTAAAAAAAATCTGCAAAAGGAAGGGTTAGAAAAATAAAAATAAAATTATGGAAAATGGACTTGAAAACCAAAAATATTAAAACACACTACAGTCGGTATAATTTTTTCCTACGTTGTTGTAGCTCTTTTCGAGAGCTTTCAGAAAGTATGCACTAATAGTCAATCCGAGCAACGAGCTAGGAGTTATGACTACAAAAAGTTTTACCCCCAAAATTCAAAATGATGGTCAATGGAATACCGTATGAACTACCCCCCTTTAATGAAATTGTAATTTTCATAAAGGAGAGTTTATTTATTGTTTGTGAATGCAAATGTAAAGCCTGAAAATCGATTTACCTTCAAAATATGAAAAAATGTGAAATTCTTAAATTATAAAAATCCTTATAAAATAGCAACTTTAAATAATTTTTATAAATTCAAAATGACTTTAGAATGATATCAAAATTATTTCGGATGAAATATTGAAGCTCATTTTTCACACCCATGCATTTATTTATGAAATTTTACTTTTTTTTAATTTTTATTTTAGTCGTCGAAGTTTAAAAAAAATCTGCAAAATGAAGGGTTAGAAAAATAAAAATAAAATTATGGAAAATAGACTAGAAAACCAAAAATATTAAAACACACTACAATCAGTATAATTTCGTCTTACATTGTTGTAGCTCTTTTCGAGAGCTTTTAGAAAGTATGCACTAATAGTCAATCCGAAGTGTTCCCCACCTAGATGGTAAACTAAAAGCATGCATTAATGGGGGTAACCTAACCAAGTCTAAGATAATAGCTCATGGTATTGGTCATTAAGGTTTATGTTGTAGATATACTCAACCTTTTATTTACCTTTTGTGATGGCTTGTGAAAGCACGATGCAAGAACGAAACTAAACCTGATGCCACAAATTAGAAATGCATAAAATGGAGAAAGCATAGACAAATTGGAACCCAAATGGAACGAAACAACCCTCTTCTTTTATTGATGTATTTCAAATTTAGTTACAATTCGCTTCCTCCCTTTTTAGGGGAGAGGAGCATCAAACTTGTCTCTTGGTCACATCAATGGAAAGTCATCTCTCTTTCGCGTGCCCACATGCAAAATGGGTGGGCCAAAGTGTTGCCGCCGCTGGTGTGAATGAATCTTTGATCCTTGCTACTCCTCCTGCATTCAAAGAAACAACAAAATCGTTAGTAGCACCTGTTGCAAAAGATGAAATGTTTATTCTCTGAAAAACAATGAAGGATGCATGCATGAAACTGAATAAAAAGATAAGTGAACTGAATCAAAACAGTCTGCAAATTTCACAGAAACAAGGGAACATCACCAGAAGGTCACTGCAAGTGAAACAGTCAAGAAATTCTTCATCGATTCGAATTCGCTCCTGGGCGGGATGGATTCGACTGTAATTCATCCCGGGGTAGGATGAATTAGACTGTAATTTGTCCCGGGGTAGGACGAATTCACCTACAACAAAGCGTCGAAGTGATACTACCAAAATGTCGTGTCTTGGGAACTCCAAAAGACCTGCAAACT
Organism: Wollemia nobilis; assembly: GCA_028583015.1. NCBI lineage: Eukaryota > Viridiplantae > Streptophyta > Pinopsida > Araucariales > Araucariaceae > Wollemia > Wollemia nobilis. Next base: position 4,508,198 of record JAQPPZ010016984.1, read on the forward strand.
TGGGGGTTAGCTAATTGGGGGCATTTTGGGAAGACCCAGATGGTCATATTTTCCCAATTTGACCTCCATCAATGGGAATTTGATAATGCTCGTCTACAAGTTAGTGGGAGCGAAAACGCGATAGCATAATGATAATAAATCAAAATGAACTAAAATCAAAATTGTAAACTACCTAACAGCATAGAAAACAAATGCAAGGAATGAAAATGATAGAAATGAAGATATGCTACACATTCCCGATCATTCCTAAAAGGGATGATTAGGCTCGTAGGAGTGCGGGGTGCCCGGGTGGGCCGCCCACCGTTAGAACCTGATTTCGGCACCAATCCACTTGGGATGGGCCCAAAATCTCTTGTAATGGGTTGTCGGCGAATGGGTGAGATAATGTGGTCAAGTGTCGGGTTTTGGATCCGGATTCACACTTCCAATAACCACCCAATGACCTCCCTTGCAAAAGAGATCAAGGATGTGGAAGAGGTGAATCAAAAGGGTAAAGTGTGATATCAATTTGGCAGCACTTCGTTGCTTGAAAATGCTTCCAACCTGTCTTTTTTGGGTGAGAAAGTTCACCATTTTATAGACCCAGGGGGTCTCTTTGGAGGGGCATGCATAAGCGCCATGTGGCAGTCATGCCTTCCCATGAGGGAGGAAAGTCCTCCTTGACTTGGGCTTCCATGACTGCCCTTGTGACAGTCCTCTAACATCCAATCTACCCACCTACACGCGCATGCAAGGCAGGAGGCATTAATGGACTGTCCTCAGCTACCACTTGTCAAGATTTTTATTTTTGCTCGTTAAACCTGGAATTTGTCCTACCCCAGAGCGAATTCATAATTCATCCCTGGGTGGGGCGGATCCCATTTTGAATTCGTCCCAAGGTGGGACGGATACTGAACAAAGTGCCTAAATGTGCCAAATTGCCTTTTGACCTTCCAAAATTGCTGCAAAAGTGGTTAGGACCATTGTTTAACCTTTGAGGGCTGCCCTGGGGGCTGTGTGTGTCAAAACAATCAGTGTTTGCAGTCACATAATCAGATTGGTGTTGTTTTGGTGTCTACAAATGCCCCTTTTTGGGATGCACTGTGCATGGCACAGTGTCGAGCAAAAATAGATAACCAAAGCACTAATGATTAGGGTTTCTTGGTAACCTAACCAACTTTTGATACCCCAAGTATGGAAAGGGCATGCATTCTTGAATCCTTGCTTCTGACAAGCAAAGGCACTCAATTCAAGTGTTAACCTTTTTCGATGAGGTATTACTTGACCTTGGACATTGATCAGTCATGAATAGGCAAAGGGCACAACATTTTGTCTGTGAGAACCTTGAGTTCATGATTCATGAAATGCCAAGTGATTTGATCAGATTGTGATTATTGCTTGTTTACTGCCCCAAGCAGGAGCGTAATTGTCTTTGTCAATGATTCTTTGAATGCATGTCGTTTTCCTTAACTAGGTGTGTGCTTGTTGATTGGTGACTAAGTGTGACTACCCCCTCAAGCGACGAATCAATGAGGGAATGACCTTCGTGAGAAAAGTGACGAGTCGCTTGACCCAAGATGACTTGTGCAAGGGTGTCTTTAGATGGTTTAGCGGTAAGCATGTGTAATTTTTTGACATTTTGACCTATTTTTGCTGGGTGGTAGCCCTTTTTGCAATGCTTTTTGGAGCTAAAATTGGCAAAAATTTGGCCTCCCGTGGAGCGGTTCGGCTATGGTAGCCTTCTTATGGAGTAGGATAGTGACAATTTGTGATCCCAACATCTGTTTTGCATGCCCAGGATGTCAAGTGCAATAGCACTCTCATCGGGCAAGTTTATTAGCTGATCTAGTGCATTTTTTGTTCAATTTTTGCTATTTTTTGAAATTTTTGCCCTGAATTCATCCCAAGGTGGGACGAATACTAGCTTAGAATTCATCCCAAGGTGGGACGAGTGCTAACTAGAGCACTCGTCCCAGGGGAGGATGAATTTAAGCTCAAAAGGCCTATTTAAAGGCCAAAACTAGGGTTTGGGCTCATTTGCATCTAAATTTTCTTACGATTTGGAGCTCTAGGGAGGAGGAGGTTAATTCTACGAAGCGAAGCGCTGCAAAATTTATCCTAACATCATGAGTGCACAAACCGGATCGAGCAATGGAGCCGAAGCAAGACCAGTAAGTGCTCCCTAGAGTTATTACTTTTGTTTAAAACTGTAAGTGTTTTGTTTAATTTTTTTGTGATGATGTTTTTCAAAATTTTAAAACTAAAACCCTGAAACTGATCTGAACACAACTAAGACTTAGTGTACAACTAAACGACAAACATAGCGTGAAACCTAGGTAAAAAATTGTTATTTTTCTTATAACTAAACCCTAGGATAAACGTAACATAAAACCTTAGTTCTTAGGTTGAGCTGGACAGTTTTAAAATGTAGGTTAAAACCCTAGGTTTAAAACTGTTACTTTAATTTTATGTTGTTCGTGCAGACGTTCTTAAAATACAAAAATTCTAAGACTGACAAATAGGTCCAACAATTTATTGTGTTTTTTGTTAATTAATCAGTTTAGAGTTTAAAAACCTTAGGGATGACAAATTAATTTTTGTTTTTTTGAATTTTTGTTCTGTTTTTAAATTAATCAGTTAGGATTAGAAACCCTAGGACTGAAAAATTAATTTTGGAATTTTGTTTTGTTTTATTTTTGAAATTTATCAATTAGGATTAGAAACCCTAGAACTAATTTTTTTTTTGTTGAGTTTTGAATGTTTGTTGTTTTTAAATTAATCAGTTAGGATTAGAAACCCTAGGACTGAAAAATTAATTTTGGAATTTTGTTTTGTTTTATTTTTGGAATTTATCAGTTAGGATTAGAAACCCTAGAACTGAAAAAAAAATTGTTGAATTTTGAATGTTTGTTTGTTGTTTTTAAATTAATCAGTTAGGATTAGAAACCCTAGGACTGAAAAATTAATTTTTGAATTTTGAATTTTTGTTTTGTTTTTAAATTTATCAGTTAGGATTAGAAACCCTAAAACTAAAAAAATAATTTTTGTTTGAATTTTATTTCTATTTTTTTGCTGTACATTGGTAGGCAATGTTGTATATTCATGTTATTGTTGTACAGTTCTTTTCCATGATTTTAATGTTTTTGAATTGTTTTCTTTTGTAGGTTGTTAAGAGCCGGTACCGTGTACCCACTGCTTTTACTGAAGCACGGGGAGCGCTAACTGTGGCTGACTAGGAGTGGCTTGATGCCCTTGGGCTCAAGCAGGTGGCTCAACTAGAGCCTGTGGTCACGGATCGGGCGTATTTGATGGCCCTGATCAATCTATGGGATCCGTGGACCAACACCTTCCATCTCCCAACAGGGGATATGACCGTGACCCTAGAGGATATCTATCAGATTCTGTGGATTTCGATAGATGGATTGCTGATCAGGACATCGCCACGTGATCAACGAACAGCTGTACTAATGCAATGCTTCAGGCATGGGGAGGAGCTGGATGTGGATGATAAATTGGAGAGGGTAGAGGGCGACTGCCAAATTGGTAGGATTTTGGTTCGATGGTGGTTGGAGAGGGGGGTGTTGGGAGTGAGGCATGCATTCCTTATGGGCCTCATTTCCAACATGTTTTTGTCTAACTCATCAAGCGTGAGGTTCCCATGGAACCTGTTGGATTTGGTTTGGCGGTTGGTAGAGTGCTCAAGAGAGGCACCACTAATTATGAGATGGGAACAAATGCTATTGACATAGCTATATGGTGAGTTGTATGAGGTTCGATTCTGGAAGCAGAAGGGGATTAGCTATAGCTATCTATTGCAGAGCTGGTCTTGGCAGCATATAGCAGTGGAGAGGCCGATCGGGTTACCGTGGATGACTCAGGCGGAGATGGAGGATAGGGAGATAGGCTATGCAGTTCTATGGTGGTGGTCTGGGGAGAAAGGATAGAGTCGACAGTGGGCAGGTATCATAGGGCACTATGTCGATGCCTTCGCTTGGATTACTCTAGGGGAGGTGCTCTGGTGCCCCTATCAGGACTATCCAGCCTGGCTGAAAGCTGGAGAGTGGCTCCATCAGGTATGTAGAGAGCGGTGGCTGATTGGGCAGCACAAGACCGAGCATGAGTTCTTCTCGTACAGTCAGGTGACACGATAGTTTGGGATATGCCAGGGGTTGCCTGGTGAGCCCGTGGTCTATCGATGTCGGGGGGATGAGAGGACTCTGGACCGATCGGTCATTGCACCACTGGATGAGGATTTAAACACGGTGATCAATGTCCCTGACATGGATGACGTAAGGACTACCGTAGAGTACGACCAACGGTGGGTACTATGGCGATGGCGGGGAGAGGGGCCATTGGGAGGCATGGAGGCTGTAGCGGTGGGTGGGGAGGGTGTTAAGGCACCAAGGGATGATTGGGGAGCTCCTTTGGAGGATGCGGACATGGTGGAGGTGGAGGATGAGGATGCAAATTTGGGGGTTTCATATTAGCCGAAGATGCAAGATGTTTTGGAGCAATGGGAGCCAAATTAGGTTGTTGTATCGAATTCGCCTATGCCTTAGGCAAGTTCGATGAAGGTGGAGGTGAGGCTCAACGCTAAGATAGCACGATTGGAGGACCTGCTATAGAGGCACAATCGAGAGCTGGGAGAGGCTTTGCAGAAGAGAGATCTCTTGCGGTCTCAGTTGGCAAAGTGAGAGAGCACATGGGTGGTGTCTCACCGACAGGAGGGGGTACTAATGCTGCACAAGAGAGGGATCTCCTACGGACATAGCTGGCAGAGAAGGATAGGGTTTTGGCACAGTGCGACGATGCAGTAGCTTACTACCGTTGATGGGAGGTAGAGTGGGATCGACAAAAATTAGATTGGCAGCGGCATTGACTGGAGATGGAGGGAGAGATCATCCACCTCGATGGGCAGCTACCTGAGTCGTTGTGAGGTGGATCATCGCGTCGGATGAGGGGCAGTGATACTGAGCAGTCAACATCATCTCGTCGCAAGAGAGTAGATGAGGGAGGTAGTAGCAGGCATGATGCAGGGGCTAGCAGTAGCTGCCTTGAGGGGTCCCATAGGACCCACACTACGGGGGGTAGTTCCTATCTTACCGATCCTATGTGATCATGGTGGCTGACGCCCTAGGCTTGGGGTTTTTGAGTTTTTGGGTTTTTGGTAGCGAGGTCCGAGGACCGGTTCATTGTAGCCTGCGGGCATTTTTGTTATGATATATATATATATATAGATGACTCTTATTTGTTTATGCGATGATGATTTGATTTTATGTATGATGAGTGATGAGTACAGATGTATGCATGTTAATTTATTGTGATGGATGCTTATGTTATGATGAATGTAAATGTTTTTGATGTATATGTGATATGCAAAATGCAATGGATAAAATGAATTTGTGTTGTTTGGTTAGGGCACCATAGACTGTTTAGGACTTTGTTATTTTGTTTTTATGTGATTGCTGTGGTAAATGACATTATTCGATACATGTGGTTTTTTTTTGTATTTTTTGATGGTATTGTAAGGATGAAAAGTAGCGCAGTTGGTCTAGAAATGTAGCTAAGGTTTTCTAAGACTCAGATGATTTTAACTCGCTAGCCACGACTGTACTTTATCTTACAAGACTTTTGAACAAGGTATGAATCAGAATTGTCTTTGACCAAGCTATTTCACATCCCTGTGTGTGCAATTGAGTTCATTTTTGTGGTGTTTGTCAGGATACCGCCAATGCCAGATAGGCTATCAACCAAACCTGTACTAAGGATCACCTAATTAGCTCCACTAACTTCTTTATTGTATTTAGTCATATTAATCTGCGATGCTATCTAGGATACCATAAGCTAGCTCATCCACATGAAAACATTGATCTGTACACGAGTTAATGTGATAGATATATTGTCATGTGGGAGGTTTACCGCCAGTGACCAATAGGCTATCTACCAAACCGATACTAAGGTTTGCCTCATGACCTGTCGAAATGCTGAGAGTTCCAGGGATTCAAGTTCGACTCCCTTATTTTCTTCAATTGTATTGGGATACTTGCTCGATTGTAGTGATAAAAATCATTGTTTATTTTTATATATTTTTCTTTTGATCAAGGGATTTGGATTTCAAGTGATAAGAATCACTATTGTATGTGCTTTTTGTTGTATGCACTCTGGTGGTGATGTCAATTTTTTTGGATTTTTGACGTTTTGCAAAATTTTGATGTTTGCAACTTTTGAGAACTTGGGATTCGTGGAGAATTGGGTAGGAAAGATGCTTTTCCTTTTGCCATCTCTCAGCATTCTTAGGGTCATTCACACAGGGGGATGAGCAAGATAACCATTTCGCTTATAGTGACCTAGATTACTGTGCAGGTTTCATCTTTCATTCACACAACTTGGGAATTTTTATGTGTGTTTTAATTTGTTTTGGGATGCTATGTAACAAGGTTTTGTCCAAGTAGAACTCTACCTTCATAAAATTTGTCTGACCTGGTACAGTACATAGCTAGAAAGCAAATGATGATTGAAAGTCGAAAACTCTTGATACATTAGAAGACCATTGACTCTAGTGTGGTAAAAAGAAGTGCATGGCATTTATTTTTGATGGACTGCTTATAGAATGGAGAAATGTGGAACAATATGGATTGGCGGAGTAATTACAGTCTATGGTGCCTTTGACCTGTACGACCACAAATATGCAATGTATGGGTGCAGCTACATATTTTTGTATTTTTGATGGATTGATTTTTGTGATTATGAAGATGAGGTGCGAGAAGAGCTCTCTATTGATGAACTTGAGCATGCCTGGAAATGAGATAAAAAAAATTTGTTGTTTTGGATGATTTTACTATTTTTGAATTTTCTTATTTTTGACCAAGCGATTGTGGGAATCCTTGGAGCATTTTGGGATTGACCAAGCGATTTTAGAAATCCTTGGAGCATTTTTGGTATTGACCAAGTGATTTTTAGAAATCCTTGGAGCATTTTGGGATTGACCAAGCGATTTTAGAAATCCTTGGAGCGTTTTGGGATTGACCAAGCGATTTTAGAAATCCTTGGAGCGTTTTGGGGTTGACCAAGCGATTTTAGAAATCCTTGGAGCATTTTGGGGTTGACCAAGCGATTTTAGAAATCCTTGGAGCATTTTTGGGATTGACCAAGCAATTTTAGAAATCCTTGGAGCATTTTGGGATTGACCAAGCAATTTTAGAAATCCTTGGAGCGTTTTGGGATTGACCAAGCAATTTTAGAAATCCTTGGAGCGTTTTGGGATTGACCAAGCAATTTTAGAAATCCTTGGAGCGTTTTGGGGTTGACCAAGTGATTTTAGAAATCCTTGGAGCATTTTTGGGATATGGCTCTCTTAGATATGGAATGGTCGCAAATGACTGATGTTCAAGGGTTTTGTTTCCTTGATTCTATCAAGAGAGGCTAGTCGGTACGTCCCGGGTCCTATTTTTCTATCAATTATGTATGGACCTATCCAATTTATCGCAAACTTGTCCCTTAGGTGGGACAGCAAATTAGAGTTCTTTTGGTTTTCCTTCAAGATCAAATCACCAATCCGAAAGTCCCTCAGGTGAACTTTCATGTTGTAAGATTTCTTAAGTCACTCTTGATAGATACGTAAATGCTCGAGGGCATTAACGCGTCGTTCGTCAAGCAATGTAAGCTAGTCTAACCGGGCCTACCGTGCAGCATCATCATCGATGAACTCTTGCATTGATATGCACAGGGAAGGAATTTCCAATTCGAGAGGCATTACTGCCTCGGATCCATACATAAGCAAAAATGGAGTTGCCCTAGTGGGTGTCCGAATGCTAGTGTGATAAGCCCATAGGGCAAGTGGAATTTGAATGTGTCAATCCTTATGACTATCTTTGATCATCTTTTTAAGGATGGAAACTAGCATTTTGTTTGACGCCTCTTCTTGCCCATTTGCCTACGGATAATAGGGTGTCAAAAAATTGTGCTAAATTTTGTACTTTGTGGTCAAAGCACGCACGTCTTTGTTCTTGAATGGCGTCCCATTATCCAAGACTATTTTGGATGGAATACCAAAATGACATATGATGTTATGCAAAATGAACTCCACAATGCGGGGTCCTATCATAGAGGTAAGCGAAACTACTTCCACCCACTTGGTAAAATACTCTATGGCCGTTATGATAAATGTGTGATGGCCTGATGACACAAGGGAGATCTTTCCAATTATATTGAAACCCCACTGCAAAAATGGCCAAGCAGATTGGACTATTTGCAAGGCTTGGGAAGGTACATGCATCAAATTGGCATTATGTTGACACTTCATGCACTTCCTGACATATGCACAACAATCTCGCTCTAAAGATGGCCAATAATAGCCCATGCGAAGAATGCGCTTTGCGATGGCCATACCACTAAAGTGGCCACCACATGTACCATCATGTGCTTGGGTGATCGCCCAAGTGGACTCTTGCTGGTCCAAGCAACGAAGGAGGATTCCTTCATAGCTACGACGATACAAAATGTCTCCTATCAAGACATACTTAGCCGCTTTCTGCTTGAATGCTCATTTTGCGGCATGCATCAATTCAAGCGGGAGATTACCTAACTTGAGGTAGTATCTAATGGGTAAATACCAGTGTTGTTGATCGGAAGCCTCGATGGTATGAACAGCCAATCCCTCTTGAAGTTCATCCCTAGCAAACGCTGAGCGGGAGAGAACTTGTAAGAATAGCGTTGTGTTGCTATTAATGGGAGTAGGGGAGAACAAGGACCCCTAGTTGGCATGTTTTAGATGATCGTGGATTCAAGAGAACTTTGTTGACAATTTTGGGTACCTTGGGTACATTGCCTTTGCTCAAGTGTAGATGTTGTCATTGATGTCAAAAAGTTCTTGAAGCAAATTTGATTTGATGTCAAGGAATTTGTTTTGTTGAAGGTTATTCAGAGCATGATCAGTGGGTTTCCAAAAAGATCATAGTACCCCTTTTTGCAAAAGATCAAAGAAAAAAAAGACAAGTTAGAAAAAGTTTGCAGCAGTCTAGAAAAACTGTCGCGATTTCGTGACATGTTAGAGGAGAGAGAAAGTGCTGGAAAAACTGTCACGATTTCGTGACATTTTAGAGGAGAGAGAAAGTGTCGACAAAACTGTCATGATTTCATGACATGTCGGAAGAGAGAGAAGAAGCTGGCAAAACTATCGCGATTTCGTGACATGTTGGCAGAGAAGGAGAGCAAGGAAAGTGTCACGATTTCACGACATGTCACATTTTTGTGACTCGAAAAGTGCAGGAAGGCAGAAAAGGAAAAGTGTCACAATTTCATGACATATTGCAAAGAAGATTGTACGGATTGAAAAATGTCACGATTTCATGACATGTTGTAGGATAGGGAGTTCAAAAGGAAAAATGTCGCAATTTCACAACATAATGCTGAAAAGAGAGTCCACAGTGTGAACTGTCATGATTTTGCAACAAGTTCGAATAGAGAGAAAGTTACTCAAAAGGTGTCATGATTTTGCGACATGCTAAAGAGTTCGAAGTGAGAACAGTCACGATTTCTCGACATGCTGCAAAAGACGAAGTGAGGATTGTCACGATTTCTCGACATGCTGCAAAAGACGAAGTGAGGATTGTCACGATTTTGTGACATGATGAAAAGCTTGAAGTGAGAACTATCACGATTTCATGACATGCAACAAAGGGAAGAGTCTAAAATGAGAAGCATCGCGATTTCACGACGGGCTACAAAGAAAGCGTATGAAAGTTGAAAGCGTTGCGATTTCATGACAGGATGAAAGAAAAGAGTACGGATGCAGAAAGTGTCACAATTTCACGATAGGCAGAAGTGAAGAAGCCAGCAAATGAAGATGTAGCGATTTTGCGACAGGATGAAAGAAAAGTGTATGGATGGAGAAAGTGTGATGATTTTGTGATAGAAACTAGAAGCAGGTCTTCTATAGGAGAAGTGTCATGATTTCATGACAAAAGTAGAAAGGAAAGCTATGAAGACAAAAGCGTCATGATTTCGTGACATGTTCCAGTTTCACGGGAGTAAGGCAGAGAGAAGCTCAAGGCAGTGAAAGTGTCACGATTTCGTGACATGTTTCTTTTTCGCTAGTGCAAGCCGAGAAAAGGTTGATAAAGCAAGGAGGGTCATGATTTTGCGACAGGAGTGAAGATGATGTCAACAAATGCAGTAGTGTCACGATTTCATGACAAAATCAAAGAAGAAGGCCATGAATACTGAAGGGTCACGATTTTGCAACAGAAGTGAAGATGACATCAGTAGAAGCAGAAAGTGTCACGATTTCGTGACAAGAACTTAAGTAAAGTCGAAAAAGGCTAAGATGTCATGATATCGTGACAAAAGCCATAAGATAGTGTTCAGTTGCAAAGGTGTCGCAATATCACGACATGTAGTTTCACGAGAAAAGCTACAGAACCATAGAGGCGGTTGAAGCCGATAGAGTTGAATTTGAGCCAACGCAGTTTAGGGTTTTGTAGTCGACGAAGTTAAGGGTAGCAGCCGACTAAGATCAAGGTTTTGATCTTGAAAGTTTTAGTATAAAAGTAGGGCTACTTGGAGAGAAAATAATATCTATCGAAGTGTGCATTCGAAGAGCGACGTTCATAGATAGAGTGCGGGGGTGAAGTTCGATCGTCGAGAAGCTAAGTGCGAAATTCGACTGTAGTGTACTGAGTGCATTTCATCGAATCTTCTAAGTGAGAGGAATTGCAAGGAATCAGAGTGCGTGAAGACACTGCTACTATGATTGCGCAGAGGTGTAAAGGTCGATGCTCAATCAAGTGTAGCTGTGATTGCGCAAAAAGAGCGAAGGACTGTGTTTTGTGCAGAATAGAGGAAGAGGACATTTGTGCTAGACCGAAGGACTGTGTTTGGTGCAAATCAAAGAAAGTGAAAGAAGACATTTGTTCCAGACCAAAGGACTATGTTTGGTGCAAATTCGAGGACCAGATTTATGGTGATAGAGTTGATGACAGAGGTCTCCAGCCAGAGCAGGGAAGACAGGTGTCTTCTATGGATAGAGTTCCATTTGCTAAGGGCAGTGGAGGCAAAGGTCTTTTAGAGGATCACTAGTCAGAGCAGAGCTAAGGGAAAGTATCTCCTTTGGGTTGGTGCCCATAAACATTGTAATCGGGAAAGGTTTTCCCAGAATTTGAGTTGATAAAATTAGTGAAATATTTTATCCGTGGAGTAGCCCGCATTGGGTGAACCACGTAAATTGCTGTGTCTCTTTTGTGGATGGTGTTTTGTGCATTGTTTTAATTATTTCTATTGATATTTCTTTCTATACTCTGCATAATATTGATTTAAAAGTTTATTTGAAAAAAAAAAGGTAAAAAGCAATCTTATACTGTTCACCCCCCTCTCAGTATAAGCTTGTGTTCTTCAAACTTATCCAAGGATGGTTCAATCTGGATCATGTGGATTCCTGGCATCAAGTCAGATCTTGCACACTCCATCATAGATTGTGATAGGTTTTTGACTTGAATGGTTGTCATGTCACCAGAAAGGTCTTGTGGGATTAGTGACCCCAAGGAGGCCATTGTGTCCACAAAATGATTCGATGACCGAGGGAGTGCCTCGATGTCGTACCACTCAAGTTTTGCCAGGAATTTGTCCATGAGGGATTTGTAAGCCTACAAAACTAGGCATTTGCATTGGAATACCCCTTTGAATTAATTGACAATTAACAGCGAATCACCAAAGATGTTCAATCATTTTATGTTCATGGCGATTGTTGTCTGAAGACCTATGAGCAAGGTTTCATACTCTGCATTATTGTTGGTGCATGGGAAATTTAATTTAAATGATAGGGGCATTGGAGCACCCTGCGGTGTGAAGAATACTATTCTCGTGCCACCACCTTTCTTACATTTAGAACCATCGAAGAATAGGGTTATGTCAGCCTGTGACTCAGGATCATCAGAATCTGGTGATTCTGAGACATGGACGAGCCCATCATCGGGTAGTTCTATGACCAGAGGCTAATAATCTTCGAGAGGAGCCTCTGCTAGTTGATCAACTATGACCTATCCTTTGATGGATTTTGGTTCAATAAAATCTATGTCAAATTTTGTCAACAACATGATCCATTTCGCCGTGCGACTACTATGATAAGTACGACTCATCATGTATCGCAATGGATTTTCCTTAGACACAACATACGTAGTGTTGCTCAGCATGTAGTGGTGCAACTTTTTGGTAGCAAAAACCACTGCCAAGCAGAGTTTCTCGATGTATGCATAGTTAAGTTCATAATTGACCAGGGTGCGGCTAAGATAGTAAGTAGCCTGTTCTTTGTGAAGTTCATTTTTTTGGGCTAGCATGGCACCCAGTGCCACCTCAATAGCTGAGATGTATAAGTAGAACGACACGCTTGGTCTAGGTGGTGCCAATACTGACGACGAAGCCAAGTATTGTTTGATGTCATCAAAGGCTGATTGGCACTTGTCATCCCAGTGAAATACTACCCCCTCGTGCAATAATTTGTTCATGGGTCGGCACTTGTCAGATAGTTGCACTATGAAGCGCTTAATTGACATGACCTTTCCTTGCAAACTTCTGAGCTGCTTAATGGTAGTTGGGGGAACCATTTCAAGGATTGCCTTGACTTTGTTTGGGTCCACCTCGATTCCTCGCTTTAATACTATGAAACCCAAGAGTTTTCTAGATGTGATGCCAAATACGCACTTCTTGGGATTCAGTCTGACTTTATGCTCCATGAGGCAATCGAGGATCTTGCTTAGGTCATCGAGATGATCTGGGTGCAAAAGAGACTTGGCTAACAAATCATCCATGTAATCTTCCAAAGTTTTATGCATGTAATCATGGAAGATGTACGTCATGGCATGTTGGTAGGTGGCGCCAGGATTTTTAAGGCCAAAAGGCATGACCTTATAACAAAATGTCCCCCAAGGCATTGTGAATGCCATTTTTAGTTGGTCCTCGGGATTGATACGAATCTGATTGTATCCCGAGAAACCATCCATGAGGGATAGCATTTCGTGACCTGCTATAGCGTCTACCAACACGTCAATGCTTGGCAAGGGGAAATCATCCTTAGGACTCGCTTTGTTTAGATCTCAAAAATTAGTGCATATGCGAATCCTCCCATCGAGATTTTTAACGGGGACCATGTTGGACAGCCATGGTGGATAATCCACGTAGATGACAAACTGTGCATCCAAAAAATTTTGCAATTTGTCTTTGACCATCAAGGCCACTGTTGAGTGCATCTTACATAGTTTTTTCTTAAATGGCTTGATTGTCGGATCAAGCATTAGATTATGCGTGACTAGCTATGAATCTAGCCCCGACATGTCTCTGTATGACCATGCAAAAACCTCCTTCTTATCTTTGAGAAGGGTGATGTAGTTGGCTTGCTCTTTAGGGGATAAGCTTACCCCCAGCTTGATAATCTATGGATTCATTAGATCTAAGCTGATGTCTACATTATTCGTCTCCTCGAAAGACATGTGGGATTCATCCTCCAACTGATGTGGAGTTGGGATCAAATGGATATTAGTAGTTGAGTTTAAATTTGCATTGGGAACCTCGAGTTCCTCTTCAGCCTAAAATATATCCTGAGTTGTCCCTGGGGTAAAATGAGGCATTTTACTGAAAGGCCAGTACTTTGATGGGGACAGAGGTGAATTGATGTGATCCCAATCAATGGCATCTATGTCTAGATGCAAGGACTGTGCTGGATCGATCGGATTGCGGATGGGTGCGATCAAGTCAATGGAGATCATGTGGATGAAATGAATTTGGTATCCATTACCACGGGTGTGATGACTCAAATATTGTGGTTGTTCTCTGTGTTCTGGATCTGGTTTTGTAGGTATTGGCACGAATGGATCAGCCCTATGTGCAAATAGGAAGACAGGGTCTACCATTGGCACTGATGTCATTATAGGGTCTCGAGGTGGACGGTGTTCATCGTAAACTTGGAGCCATCGATCCAACACTTGGTCCCACCCTGCTGGGTCTACATACCATTCATGCCCTGGCAATATGCCCATCTATGCAAATAAGTCATTAATATCCAAGGGACGTCGTTGTTGCATTTGTCGCATGTGGTTGAGATAGGCCATCTCAGTTTCATATTTTGAATCACTATTAGAGATTCAAAAGTGTTCATTTTCTCCAACAACTGCTTGTGACATATTAGGCTCATCTTGTTCGAGCAAATTAATCTGGTCCCATTGCGGTTGTTCCACGCTCCGTGGGGGGACCTGATTCTCTTGACACAACACTGGCTCGATTGGAACCTCTAAAGGGAACAGTTTCAAAAAGATCTCTTGATAGTTATTCATGGGAATCTCTCATGAGTGATTACTATCAGATTTGAAGGGATCATATGACACTGGTTCATATTTTGATTCATCCTCTAAAGATCCTTCTCGACATTGTTTATGCTTTCCTTGAAAGTGAGTTCCCAAACTTTCACCTCTCTCTATCAAAGGAGAAGGGTTATTGATGTTACCAAGGGTGGTTTTTGACCATGGGAGGTAATCTCCCAATGTATATGTTGTGTTTGGGTTGGCATAAGGATATGATGCCAATCCACCCTTGTTGCCTATTCCTAGGCCTTGCATGTTTTCCACCAATATGTCTAAGGGCAGGGGGTGGTTGAACCCTACTCCCGACTTGTCATAAGGAATTTGGTATCTTGGTTGGCAAAGGACACACTCCTTGCTCATACCTACCTAGCCCGTATCCATGCCAATTGCATTGGCCAAGATATATCAGAGCGAAGTCTAGGTTAGATAGATAGTTGACATCTTCTACAAAAGGCTCTTCGTCCTCGTCCTTTTGCATGCATGGCTCAACACCATGGTCAAGGTCCTCATACATAAAATTGGTTTGGTTCGGTGGGTAGCCTAAAGGAACAACTATCCCAATGGGGAGGCGAGGTCTCCCCATGTATTGCACTGACTCTAGCATGGTCGTTGCTACGACATTTCGCACTAAATACTCCCTCAGGCCCGTACTGGCCATTTCAATAGTAATTTTTGGTGATTGAGAGGGAGGGAACGGAAGCCCTTCTTGAGTCCATTCTATGTTGGGTGGATTAGGAGCCTCAAATTCCATTGTGCTAGGTATCTCTTCGATTGAGATGGTTGATATTGTTGGTAGTGCCTCTTCTAAGGGTTGAGCCTCTTCTAGGATTTGTTTCCCTTTGTCCTTCTATTTAGCCATGAAATGTGGCATTGGTGGTGAAGGAGCTGATGATGAAGATGCACCTGGTTGGGGTTTTTATGGATTAGTCACCAATGGTGCTTGCGACATCGGACCCTGTCTAGATGGATTTAACTAAAAATCCAAGTGCGTCGATGGGAGGGTCGATTGCGGCATCAAGTGCACTGCATTGCAATATTTGAAGGGTTCTAAGTCCACCGGGACTACATGTACCTCCCCTTCAAATGCATACTTCAAACATTGGTGAGCTATCGAAGGGACACACTTCATGTCCCTGATCCATGGCCGCCCTAGCAATATGTTGTATGCCATATCGCCTTCCAAAACATGGCACAATGTAGATATCGTATTTTGTCCTACCTGAACGGGTAGAACAATTGTGCCAACTGTCGAGCATATCGCATCATTGAATGCTCACAGTGTGTAAGTGGAAGCGATGATGTGAGAGGCTAGCAACTTCAAATGTTTCAATGCTATCGTAGTAATTATGTTACTGTATGAGCCAATGTCTATCAACACCCTCTTATACGGGATCCCGTTGACCCGCATGATAATGTGTAGGGGTGGATCTACCATGTCATCAGATACTAATTTAACTTCATCTTCTCGAAAGGTAATGACTGGCTTTGTGCATCGTTTTACATGTCCCACAAAGTTATTGAAGGAATTCGCTTTGTGGGGCTGCAACTCGATGGCTTTCAAAATCTCCATGAGAGCCTCCCGATGGGGCGTTGATTGCTGTATAAGCTCATATATGGAGAGCCTAGCCGACGTAGTTTTTAAACTCTGTGTGAGTTTGGTCTGTATCATGACCTCGGGTCTAGGCAGAGGTATCTACACGGGGTGTTGTTGAGGTCGTGACGTCGATGGAACCTCTCTTGTGGCTGCCTCAAGGGCAACTCCTGGGTATTTCTTGTTCCTCGTCACTATGCTTATCATTCCCACATACCCTTGCATGGGGAAATTTTGTTGCACCTCATTGACCTGAAGGGGTTTTTCTTGTGCCTCATGGGCAGACAAGGGGTCCTTGAAAACCCCCATCTGCTGATTTTTTGGTGCTATGGGGTTGTCCACTGCCAATGTTTTATTGTTAATTAGGTCTTGTATCAACCCTTTGAACTTCTAGCATGCATTCAGGTCATGTCCCCTTCGCCTGTGGAATCTACAATACAAGTCCTTTTTGTATCCCTTAGGCTTGGGAGCATTAGGATCTATGGTTTGAAGCTGTGGAAGGGTGATTAAATTTGCCACTGACAAGCGGTCAAATAGGGAGTCCCTAGACTCCGTATAAGGGGTAAATTTTTGCCTAGGGCGATGCTGCTAATTTTGCTCCTATTTTTTATTTTCTCTTTCATAATTGTTTGGAGACACTGCCTGATAATTAGCATTTTGAGGCTGTATTTCTTGTGCAGGCTTAGAGACATTTATAGCAACTTGATTAACCGCAGCGGGTTTTTGTTGCGTAGTCCCTATTTTTGTGTTTTTGTTCCACTCTTTCATTTTAGGTTTGGAAATTTCACCATCCTATATTTTGATCTCTTCGATAATTTTGGCTTGCGCCAAAGCTTCTTCTAAGGTGGCATATTGTTGCAGCTACAATAGCACCGAGATCAATCTCAAACAACTTCATGAGAAAATTTGTCTAAGGTCAGACATAGGGGGAAGGTAGGGTAGCTTGGAAAGCATAGTCCTCCATCAATTCTCATAGGTCGCCATAGTCTCCTCCTCATATTGCCTGAGGCTGGACAGGTCACTCAGTGACGCCTTATTCTTGGTGTTGAAGGCAAAGCGTTCAAGGAACGCATCCACTAATTGATCCAAGTTATTGATGTTGTGCTTCGATAGCTGGGTGAACCAATCCAAGGTAGGGCCCACAAATGTGGTTATGAATGTACTTATCAACAATGCATCATTATCCTAAATGCCAAAGCATTGGCTCAGGAATCTTGTTACATGCTCTTGGGCATCCTCTTCACCCTTAAATACTGCCAACTGAGGCAAATTGAAGTGTTCGGGGTAAGTAGGTGTATGCACTGATGGATGCATAGGGTGACTGTGGAGTTGGTGTAACGTGGGCTTTTGGGGCCCAGAAGCTTTAGTTTCCATAGACTCTAAACGCTCTAACAGTGCTTTGTATGCATCGAAAGATTTAATCTCTTCCTCTTTAGTTTGCTCCCGTTGTGGGTTGTGGGAGACTTGATGCCTATGGGGATGTGGTCGAATAACAACCCCTTCACCTTGATAGGGCGTTTCAGCCAGCTAAAAGCATGAGATTCCAAAAAAAAAAGGGAAAAATCCAAACACAATGCAAGAATGAAACTAAACTTGATGCTAAAAATTAGAAATGCATAAAATGGAGAAAGCATAGACAAATTGGAACCTAAATGGAATGAAACAACCCTCTTCTTTTATTGATGTATTTCAAATTTGGTTACAATTCGCTTCCTCCATTTTTAGGGGAGAGGAGCATCAAACTTGTCTCTTGGTCACATCAATGGAAAGTCATCTCTCTTCCGCGTGCCCACATGCAAAATGGGTGGGCCAAAGTGTTGTCGCCACTGGTGTGAATGAATCTTTGATCCTTGCTGCTCCTCCTGCATTCAAAGAAACAACAAAATTGTTAGTAGCACCTGTTGCAAAATATGAAACATTTATTCTCTAAAAAACAATGAAGGATGCATGCATGAAACTGAATAAAAAGATAAGTGAACTGAATCAAAATAGTCTGCAAATTTCACAGAAACAAGGGAACATCACCAGAAGGTCACTGCAAGTGAAATAGTTAGGAAATTCTTCACCGATTCAAATTCGCTCCTGGGCGGGACAGATTCGACTGTAATTTGTCCCGGGGTAGGACGAATTAGACTATAATTCATCCCGGGGTAGGATGAATTCACCTACAACAAAGCGTCGAAGTGATACTGCCAAAATGTCACATCTCGAGAACTCCAAAAGACCTACAAACTTGGGGGTTAGCTAATTGGGGGCATTTTGGGAAGACCCAGATGGTCAGATTTTCCCAATTTGACCTCCATCAATGGGAATTTGATAATGCTCGTCTGCAAGTTAGTGGGAGCAAAAACGCGATAGCATAATGATAATAAATCAAAATGAACTGAAATCAAAATTGTAAACTACCTAACAGCATAGAAAACAAATGCAAGGAATGAAAATGATAGAAATGAAGATATGCTACACATTCCCGATCATTCCTAAAAGGGACGATTAGGCTCACAGGAGTGCGGGGCACCCGGGTAGGCTACCCACCATTAGAACCTGATTTCGACACCAATCCACTTAGGATGGGCCCAAAATCTCTTGTAATGGGTTGTCGGTGAATGGGTGAGATAATGTGGTCAAGTTTCAAGTTTTAAATCCGGATTCACACTTCCAATAACCACCCAATGACCTCCCTTGCAAAAGAGATCAAGGATGTGGAAGAGGTGAATCGAAAGAGTAAAGCGTGATATCAATTTGGCAGCACTTCGTTGCTTGAAAATGCTTCCAACCTATCTTTTTTGGGTGAGAAAGTTCACCATTTTATAGACCCAAGGGGTCTCTTTGGAGGGGCATGCATAAGCGCCATGTGGTAGTCATGCCTTCCCATGAGGGAGGAAAGTCCTCCTTGACTTGGGCTTCCATGACTGCACTTGTGACAGTCTTCTAACGTCCAATCTGCCCACCTAAACGCACATGCAAGACAAGAGGCATTAATGGACTGTCCTCGGCTGCCACTTGTCAAGATTTTTGTTTTTGCCCGTTAAACCTGGAATTCGTCCTACCCTAGAGTGAATTCATAATTCTTCCCTAGGTGGGGTGGATCCCATTTTGAATTCGTCCCAGGGTGAGACGAATACTGAACAAAGTTCCTGAATGTGCCAAATTGCCTTTTGACCTTCCAAAATTGCTGCAAAAGTGGTTAGGACCACTGTTTAACCTCTGAGGGCTGCCCTGGGGGCTATGTGTGTCAAAGCGATTAGTGTTTGCAGTCACATAATCAGATTGGTGCTATTTTGGTGTCTATAGCTTGACTATAGTTCCTTCTTCTTAATGCATGATTGTTTATTTAAGGGAGTTAACCCTTAAAGTATCATCTTTGAAGGGATGGAAAGCATTTAATGAATAACAAAGCCAAGCTTTTAGATTTTTTGATTGGATATTCTAGCAATAGGTTAAAGAATCATGGTTAGCTACTATGTTATACAACTTATCCTAATATTCAAATTTGACACGTTGGTGGTAAGTTGATGGGACAACCTACATCGCATGGATCCAAGATCACCCCAAAATAAGATTATAGTTTAGCTCCTAGGGAAACACATAAAATAATTTGTTTAAAATATGAGGTCCTACTATTATTGGTATAACTATAGTTTTGGTAGCTTCTCGTTATTTGTTTTCATAAGCCTTTATGATAATGTTTGACTTTTTTTAAATCTTCTTTGTTGAGCCCTATCCTATGATTAAAGCTAAGGCTACAAACATTGATTGATGAACCATTATCAATGAGAATCCCTTTTATGGATTTTTCATCGATATTGCAAGTTGTATACAAGGGTATATCTCTAAGCATAGAGGTAGGTAGAATGTCATCCTTAAATAAGTATATAGTCATGTGGTTCATGCTAAGTGAAAATAATTATGACTAATATTTTTGGGCACTATTTGTTATCTTAGAAGCTTAAACAAATTCTCTCTATGACTTAGAGAAGTTCATAACAACTCAAGTATGGATATTTTAACTGGTATGTCCTCTATTTATTGTTGGAGGTTAAAAGTTTTTTTTTTTCCTTGAGGTTTTAGAACCAAAGGTGGTTCTTTAGGAGTATTAGCACATCTACGACATAAAACTATGGGAGGTTTAGGAGTTGATTCATAGGATTTACCCTTATCTTTGGCCTATTATCTAGTTATAGCGCTAACATGAATCATCCCTATCATGTTCTGGTCCAATGTAGGGATATTCTTATATTATACTTGATTGACAATATTTTGTCCATGTTTAGGTAGGGGGTCTTGGAATATCCCCAAATCTTAACTGGAAGATGTTGCTTGTTTAGGACTATAAACCACTAGGTAACCTTCATTGATGAGGTCTTGTACCACATTTTTAAGAGTGATACATTTATTTGTGTTGTGACTATTAGTGCAATGGAAAGTGCATTTTTGGTTACCTTGAACCAAGAAAGTTTTTCCCTTTTAGGCTCATGTTGCCTTATAAGGGGTAGCTCTATCATATTAGCATCCAATAACTACATCACATAAAGGAAAGAGATTAGTTTATACTGGTAAATTTTTTAGGACATTTTTCCTGAATTTTGGCTAAGATTAACTTAATTAATATTATAGAAATACTAATATTATATGTTTTAGGATTAGTGTTGGGGAAAGAGTCAATCACACCATCACTCACAACATGTTTATTTTTATATTATCATTTAGTTTTAGAATGTGGTGAATTATCATATTCTTCCTTAATATTTAGTTTCCCTCTACGTTGAAGGTCAACTTCCATTTATTTTGTAAGGTCAATTCCATCTCAAATTATATGACACGAGTCATCTTTAAGGTATATGACAATTTTTTTTGTATATTACATATGAAAATACACTATAGTTCCCTAGGTGGTAGAGAAAAATAAAATTTTCTAAATAATTCTTATCATTGAGGAAAGAATTCATTGATGGATTCATGTTTTCCTTGTTTTAGTTGATTTAGATCATCAACTGTATATTTTTTTATGATATAAGCATCAAAATATTGAATGAATATTTTATCCACATCAAAAAAATTCTCAACTGAGTTATGAGGTAATTGATAAAACCATTCTAAGGCCTCATCACCAAGACCTGTGGTAAAAAGCTTCAATAACAATATCTCATTGTATTTGATTTCGTGGCATGCAAATATAAAAATTTGAAGGTGCTCTATAGGGTCACCTTCTCCCTTATATAACCAAAAATTTGGCAATAAAAAGCTCAAATGATAAGGTCTATTTGTTAAATAGGTTCTATAGTTACATTGTAGTAATCTTGGTAAGAATATTTTTTAGGTACACCTCCTTAAGTAGAGGCTAACTATTGCTGAACCCACAATTTTTATTTGCTAACTATTCTAGCCTATCATTGATATCTTGGAATCCAAGATAAGGTATTGATGGTACTATAGGTTGAGATCAAGGGTTGACTAAAGGATAATATTGATCACTTGGATGGGATGATCAAAAAGGGATCACCATGTTATTAATTCTAGGATCACATTATAAAGGCATGTAAGTAGGAGGAGTGTTAGTAAAGGGGATTTTAATTGGCATAGGTACAATATAGAATTGGTTAGAAGCAACCACATTCAAAGCATGAGGTATACTAGGAAGGGTGTTTATATGTTGGACTTGTGGATGACTTATGTGCTAAGATACAGGAGGGTTTAGCCTAATTGGATCTATGTTGGGAGGTATAGATCCAAAATTTCTTGAGGAGGATAGGATACGTAGTGACCTCCCTCCTAATGTTGTGGTGATAATTGAGTCTCTTTGTTGAGATCTCATAGGATTTGATCTAGATTGGTGTATAAGTTCTAAAAGGGGTTCTTCTACAACAAAATGAAGCATTTCTTCTATCCTAAAGGCAACTTCCATGGTTTCTTTATTTACTTGTAAGAAATAAATAAGATTATCCATGCACTTGAAAACTATATCTCCTTGTTTATTGTGAATAAGAGAAAGATTTTTGAAATGAGGGGCTTCTTTCTCTTTTTTCTTAAATATTAGGTTTTCAATCAAAGGTTGCTTATTTAGAAATTCAAATGAAGCACTTAGATTTTACACCTTTTTTTGTTCAATGTTTCAAGTGATATAAGGAGGTTCAAACATGGCAAAAGGTAGAGTTCAATTTATTAATTTTTGTTTTGATATTTCTTATAGAAAATAAGAATAATTTGTATGATATCCTTATGTAAACTTGAAAAAGTATCCCTCCTTACGACTCTCACTAGCCTCCCTAATATGCTAGCCAAGGAAGATAACCCCCAAGTTTCGTACATTGGGTTACTCAAGGGGTCACTAACCTTCCCCAAGTAGGACCAACAATTGATTATATTCTTGTTATCTTGATTTAATCTAATTTATCTAAGTAAACAAGATTAAGTGATCTTGATTAAAGTATGGTTTATTTTATCTTGATTAAGGATAAGCTCCTAAGTCAAAGGTTTTTTGGATAGTGATCCTTGTGATGTTTTCATACTGGGTTTACCAAAGTGGGATGCCAAAAAGGTGCATGGGGGAACTATCCCCAAATGTTTTCCTTCAAGAATCATCCATACTTGCGTAGGAGAGCATTGTTGCTAACTCATCATTTTGGATGAACTACACTTTCATGTGCAGTGTTTATCTTTGGTGGGATATATTTAGGTTCACCAAGGGTTTATAGATTCCCTAATATAGTTTGATGTGTTAAATTTGATAGGCAGCTAGGTTATAATATGTTCTAGAAACTAATGAATAAGATGTTGATGCAATGCACTATGAGAACAAAGATGTAAAAATACAATTATATCCTATATGCAACTTACCTTTTTGTTGAATGCTATCTATGTTATAAAAATAAAAATTTCTTTTCTTTTTTCTTTTGAAAGCAAGGGTATGAGAAGGATGTAAACACATAGGTTATCCTAATGCAAACTACATGCAATTATAATTGAATGCCTAAGAAAATAAAACAATATATTTTATGCTAAGGTTATTTTTAATTCTTTTTTTCTTGTTATATGTGTTCTAAAAAGATGAATATGAAGAAACAATAAGTAAACAACTTATGCTAAGAATTTATAGTTTAAGGATAAAGGGGTACCTACCTATTCTACCATTTGGAGATAATACATCATATGGATGCAAATCTACTTCTTGTACAAACACATCGCCTAGAAATCCTTCAGCTAGAAAATTCATTAAAACTTGTAAACAAGACAAAAAAAGTATTACTATGATTTGGGGGCCTACCAAACAACAAGAAGACTATATCTTCTTTATTGGCATAGTCAAGTCCATTTTTTATAAAAATCAAAGTGACTTTCCTTGGATGTGGATGTCAAAGAATATGTATTGAATACACCAGCTAGAAGTGCTATACTTGGCAAATTGGTTAAGACAATGAAATCAAGTTGATAGTGGACTAGACAAAGTATAGGGGTTAAAGGGGTTGCTAATATGATGCATAGAAGTGAACCTTACTAGGTTGGATGTGGGGTGTCAAAGAGATCTAAGATCTCTTAGATTTGTCATGAATATATTTCTTGTAATAGTCATAGGTGGTGTATTTTATTTTGAGGCTGGAAGGGATAAAATGATGTCGAGTTTATAAAATGAGGTAGTCAACTGTCTATTTTGAATGTGCCTCCTAACTCAGGTATAGGTGGTATATTTGCTTAAATTAACAAGAAAAATAAAGGATAGGCCATGTTGGGTTGCTATTATTCTATCACTAGTATTTTTAGATCTTGCAAGAAATTCCCTACCTATAAGCTTCATGAGGTACATACAAGATTGAGGGAAAGACTTTTTGGTAATGTAAGAGTTAGATCTAAATACAAAGAACATAGGAATGAATGTAAAAGAGCTAAAATTATACAACTATCAATAAATGTTAAACAAAGCAACAATAATTAAAATAAATATATCATAGGATGCCAAGTACAAAATGTATTTTCCTTCCTTCAAAGCCCAAAATCATTCGATGACTCTACAACAAAATTTTGGTAGCACTTCGTTATGCTTGAGTTAGTTTTGATTTTGGCAACTTTTCAGCATAAAATTGGAGTTTTATTTAATGACAACCCAAGGGACCAATTTATAGAAATTGTCCCTCATAGGGATCCCCAAGTGGGAGGGGTGAGGTGGTTGGCATGTGAACTAGATTGGCTAGTGATAAGGTTAATCAATTGTTGATTATAGCCTACAATTAGCGCTCCCTTAATTTCAAGTTATTTTTGGGCAATTAGGGAGAGTGGAAGGAAATCCACCACTTCCCTTGTCTACCTATCAATTGCCTAGGATGATAGAAGGGTTTATAGGAAAAATGTATGCTCTGACTAACTGTTATAGGTGCATTTTAAGTTTTCATTTTATGGAAGCAAATACACTACCTATATGAATGCTTTGCTAGTTGTATTCACAAAATGATATATTCATGAATTTGACAATTAGAGGTCAAATCTAGAGAGGGATTGGGTATTTTTAATTGGATGGAAATATTCTATATAGAAAGCATATTTATTTTTTGGAGAAATCACTCTAAGGTGAAAGATTCACCATTGTTGGGTTTTGTCTATAAATTCTAAGGTTGAGTTAATTGTTATGGTTAATATGCTACTTTTTTGGGTGTGCATTAAGGATTGGTGTAAAAGAGGTGGTCTAATTTTAGGTATCTACAAAAGTAAAAAAAAATTGTCAAAATATATTCTGAATCATAGCAATCAAGCATTATGTATGTCAATATTATACCAAAATCTTAGCACAATCTTGTGAAGGCCATCATTGCAAGAACTTAAACTCTTGTTATTGCAAGAATTCAAGTCTTCAATTAAGTCTATAAGATCTCAAGCAATCATCAAGCATCAATTCTTCAAGCTCATGCATTCAAGTGCCATCAATAAGCAATCTAACAAGATTTCAATAAGCTTCCAATAAGGGGATAAATAACTTGTGTTTTAGATTGTGCTCTTTTTCCTTATTTGCTTTTGGATTTTTCTTTTTTATTTATTTATTGGTAAAATAGATTAAAAAAAAAGGAAAACAAGAACTAGATAGTCTCAATAATATAGGGGACCATCTTAATCATTAAGTTTAGCATTTAATAAAAAATGCATGTAGCTTCATCATAGGATTTGTTTGCTTCATATTCTTATGCCCTAGCCTCTTAAAAGGAAAATCATTATTTCTTTCCTCATCAAAATCAAAAGAGCATTTAGTTTAGGCTTTGATTGTTAAATTTGTATGTGCATTTGGGCTAGGTTGAGGATAATCTTAGGCAAAGAAGTATCTTAGGAGAAATGTAGGTGTTCTTCAACTAGTCCAACAAAACTACACTTTAAGCTCCCAAAATTTCCCTAGTATCGAAGTGATGTTGAGGAAAGAGGAAGAGTGTTGGTAAGAGGTCCTTCATGATACCTTTCCCCTTGTCAAAAGGGTTTGCTATAATTTTCTAAATTATAGTTTCAAATTTTTTAGTTTTAATCAAGTTTGTCTAAATGGATTAGATGTTATAGCACCCTAATATATTTTATTTTAATTAATAGATCCATTATTAAATACTTTGAATCATACCATGGACTCTACTAATATGATCCACTATCTCCTTATCTATTTATTTTTCTTATTAATACATTCGAAAGAGCTTTGTCAAAGGAAAAAATAGTAGAAAAAACAAAGGGTATTTAGATTACAACAAATGATCCCTTTAAATATTAGCTCTAATATGTTGATGTTACATTTTGTTTGGGTCATTCCTTAGTCAATGAGGCCATAGATTTTAAATCAATATTTTCATGCTATGAGAAGGTTGTTGTATAGTTGGTTAATAATATAAAATCCAATATTTTAATTAATAGTACCTTATTTTTACAATGGATTATTACAGATATTTTAAGGTTTAAAGTTGGAAAATTAGTTGGAATTCATAATTTTTTTAAAGACATCCTAAAACATCCATTCAATACAATCATATGCAAAAAAAAGGAAGAAGAACAAAATAGAAGAGTGTATAAATGAAAAAGAGAGAAATAATGACACAATTTGAGAGAAGGAATTAGGGGTGGGTGCTCATAGGCACCCCCACTATATTTTTATATATCACACTATGATATAAATGATTGGTCATTGAGGAGTATTTATAGTGACACCAAAATCCCAATGAATGGTTAGCCTCAAGTCAACATTAAATTTACCTTGAGATTAACTTACAATAAGACAATAATAAATTACACCCTTTAAGCTAGGTTATCCACAAATGTGGATTAACCAATATCACTAAGGGTGAAATGTGAAATGTGCCCATATGCTTACATCAAGATGCCTATAAGCTTACATATAGATGCCAATAGCATCACAATGAAGAATGCTTGTATGATTACATAAAAAATATGCTTGTAGGATTACATATAGAATTCCCATAGACTTACATTAAGATGTTTGAAGGTTTATATAGCACTTGCCCATAGGCTTTTATCAAAAGCACTTGCAGGTACTTCATCATAGTCGACCTTCATCTAGTAAGGTCAAATTATAAATATTTTATCACCCCCCATAATTTGAGTCAAAGGATAAAGAAGAGAATATATTAGAGATGCTACATCTCACCCCATAATGAATACTTATATGGGTTAATGTATCATGCTATATTCTCTCTACCAATGGTACATGAACTAGATCAACCTCTTCTAAACATGTATTATTAACTCAACCTCCTTGCCCAAGATGTTGAACTTTCTATAGGAAAATTCAACATGCACTATGGTGAACACAATCTATCTTCCAATCTCAAGAGAATATTTTTGAATCATAAAGCAATAACTATGTCTCTAAATAATCAACCCCAACAATGAGAAAGGACATATAGAAAAAAGGCATACCTTAAACTTATCATCCAAAACATACTCCTATTATAGCCAAAAATATTACCAATAACCACACTAATGGGTTGTTAGAATTATGTAAAACATCCATTATAATAAAATATAAGGATAAACACATGAATTTTAAAATTTCTCAAATAATATAGTATAGCTAACCAACCACACACGAAGGAGATTAGTTGGAGTTAGGTATTTGGTGCTTCATAAAGACATCAAACCTATTGTGATAAATGATATAAAAATAATATTTAAACCTATGACCTTCTTGCAAAAGAAGCATTTTAAATTATACATGATCTGGATGCAAAGAAAATTATAAACTATCACATTAATGGACTATTGGAATTAAAACTTGCATAAAATAGGAGAATGCCAATTGGGTGCATTTTACATAAAAAAATTCTCACAAAAATAGTAATAGGTCTTTGAACTAATGCCACCAATTTTTAGAGCTCAAAAAACTATGCAATTTAAAGAAAAAGGGCCCAAAATTCTTTCATATGCAAAATTTAGAGCCTCTAAAAATTTGGGCATACTAAGAAGAGAAAGAAACTAAATGATAGACCTGTTGGAGGTATTACATTATTTGGTACCTTGCAATAATGTTGCAAGCACAATGTAAATAATTTATTCTAGGATGTCTTTAATATTTGAGTATATTGTAGGTGTCATTTTATAAGTGTGAGTTATGTGTCATGTAAATAAGTGTGGAGTTATGTAGGTGAGATGTCATGTTAGTAAGTGTGAGTTATGTAAATGAAGTGTCATGTTTATAAGTGAGAAGCTATGAATTATGTGCAATAATGAGAGTCTTTATATTAAAGTAAATATGTGATATATGTTATTATGTATTAAGAAATATGAAGAGTTAGATTTCTTGTGAGTATGAGGAGATCGAGAGTTTATGTAAGTATAAAGGTCAATATTCTTGTGAATATGAAGTCTCATGTATGTATATATTGAAGACGAAGTATTGTAATATAGTACTGAATAAGTATTGTATTTTATTCATTGCTTAAAGTATATATAAACTATTGAGTTTTTCTATGTTCATTGGATTGATTTATGTTCATTGTTGTTCTTGGGATATTGTTTAATTCTAAAATATTGATTAACCTATTAGAATAGTAGTGATTTTCTAACAAGACCTTAGGAGGAAAATTGACCAATTAGAATCTACCACTTATCACCTCTAGGCACCACCTCTATGGGCATCACTTACTAATAGGATTGCCAATTGTAATGATGATAATAAATTAGATGTTTATATTTGATAGAATGGGTTTGGTTGGCCTCCATATATAGATATATAAATAAATAAATAATACCCAATGTTTTGTGTATGTCATCAATGAAACTCAAACATGGGTCGTCATGGTAGCAACCACCTTAGACTTGTAGGACCAACCAAGTGTTCTCCATGCACCATTGAAATCAGAAGCATTAATAAATAATTTGAAGTAATCCTTTGAAATAGTACTACATACCTTATAGAAATTATGTTAGCTAGGTTTGAACTTGCAATCTACCACCTTTATACAAATCCTGCAACCACTACATAATTGGCACAAATGTACCTAAAGTAGAAGGGCACTCCCCCATAAGAGAAGACTAGGACATGCACTAACACTCACCAATAATGCTTTGAAGTGAAAAATGAGAAAGCAATTGTTGTTTGAATTTTGCCATCGCAAAAATCTATGCACTTCGTAGTTTTCTTCCACCACACAATAGCAATTTTTGTTTGAATTTTGCCATAAAAAAAAACCATGCACTTCCTAGATTTCTTCCACCACACAATGAAATATTTGTGGAATATTCCATTTTAAATTTTGATTTTTGGTAGGAAAAAGAAAAAAATGCAAAAAATGAGACATCAAACATTGAATATGTGAAAAGTGTTAAACTAGGGGGCCCTCTAAAATTTTGTAAGAAGCCCAATAAAACTAATGGTTTATCTATATCTACCATGGTTTAGCCTATACAATATTTTTGTGTGATTGAGTGAAGTTGCTTTATTTTGGATCTAATACCATGTTGGAGTTCATAGTAGTTTCTAGAAACATCCATTCACCACAATCATATGCAAAAAATGGAAGAAAAGTGAAATAGAATAGTGTATAGAGGAAAAATAGAGAAAAATGAATAAGAGGTCGGTGACGATATGCAACCCCACTATATTTTCATTTATCACATTATGATACAATTGATTTCTCATTGAGGGGAATTTATAGTGATACCAAAACCCAAATGAGTGGTTAAACTCAAATTGAAATTAAATTTACCTTAAAGTTAACTTATAATATAATAATAATAAATTACACCCTTTAAGCAAGGTTATCCATAAAGGCAAATTAACCAATATTACTAAGGGAAATTTGAAAGGTTTCCTTAGGCTTACATCAATATGTCTGTAGGCTTACACAAATTCCTGTAGGCTTACATAGAAGAATTCTCATAGGCTTACATTAAGATTCCCAAAGGCTTACATAGCACTTGCTCATAGGCTTACATCAAGAGCACCTATAGTTAATTTATCACTATTGGCCTTGGCCTAATAAGGTTAGATTATAAATATTTCAACAAAATTACCATAAATATATTTGGGTATTCCTTTCTCTTATAAAGGAAAGAAGAGGCTCTATATCTCTATTTTGGATAGAATGAAATCCTATTTGGTAGGTTGGAAAGGTAACTTATTAATCATGGCTAGAAGGTTACAACTCCTAAAGACTACATTGCAATCTTACCTTATATATATGATGTCACATTCAATATTGCTAACATGTTTAGCATTCAAAATAGATAAAATTCACATAAATTTCTTTTGGAAAGGATGTGAAGATAAATTTAGGTTTTCTATTTATACGTAAATAGGGATTTTAAAGGAAATCATATTGAAGAAGTAGGCTTGCAAAATTATAAGCTTATAATTTTGGTATTAGGGAAAATATGTGGTTAAATATTATTTAAATATTACAAAAATAGTTGGGAAAATGTGTTACTTAAAAAATATAGGTTCTATTGATGGAATAAAATGGTTTAGAAAACAAACCCTACCTAGAGGCTTGACATCATGGAACTTTATATCAATTAGTTTGTAATTGATCATCAAACATTAGATTATCAATAAATGAGGGTAATTCTACATTTTTTTAGTATTATGATTGGTAAATCCTTATCCTCTTATTTCTAATCCATAATGGAAAATGATGGCTCAAGTATGTTTACCTCCTAAAGCTTCAAACGTTAAAAAATATAGTAATTTGAACAACAATTCCAAATCATGGATTTCTATTAGCAACCTAGTTGAAGGAGAGGACCTCAAACAAATAGCAGATGAGCTTCAAAGGATGCTTCAAGAGTTCTATTTTCTTATTTTTACATGGAAGGATGAGTTTGTTTAGAAACTATTAAAAGATGGTAGATAGTAGGTCAAGTTAGGATATAAAGACTTAAAAGAATAATAATTTCCTACTCTAAAATATTTCCCTTAGAAGAATGTTTGGTCACTTGAGGCCTTTCCCAATTCCTTCATATTACTTTGGCTAGGAGTCCAAAGCAAGATTCTTTATAACAACCTTGATGTATCTATGTCAACTACCTTTATTTTTGAATGAATTGGGCTCTTAGTATAGGATTAGCCAACCATTGAGCATTAGGGTTTTGATTGCTATGATTCATCAATTCATTATTATAACTTTTAGCACCTCTAGTGTACATAACAAACTTCACCCTCTCTAAGTGGTTAGATTATTTGGAGATTTAGATCTTATATATGTGATATTTTATAATATTGCTATTTTGAATCTATTTTTATTATGATTTTTTAGTGAATGTTGTGGAATATTTTTGTTTATTTTAAGTTTTTTCATTATAATTTATTTCTAATTTATGATAATGAATCCCTATGGCAACAAAAAAGGTAATAAACCCACTAATACATAATTTTTAGAACCTCTTTGGCCAATTTTGTGTTATATAATTAGGTAATTTTTATCCAAATTTTCTCCTACTATTCTTCTAACATAAAATATTTCATAACACTATAAAATAGGTAGAACCATTCTTATCCCCCAAACCTAAAAAATTACAAAAAAAGTATTGAATGTACTAGGTCTCGTCAAGTTGGTCAAAATAAGGTATATATTTGGTAGTGTTTTTTTAGCAGTTTTAATTCTACTTTTTTGCATTTCCATTTGTCTAGTTGTGCATGTTTGATATTTTAGCTTCTAAATTATTGGAACAGGTTAATAGGTTATTGAGGAAGGTAGATGTGACCAATGATGAGTGTATAAGCCATAAAAATCATCATAATATCCTAAAGGGCATCAATAATTTTAATCCTCGTGTTTATGTAACCATTACAAGAATGAGTTTCTCCTCCAACCCTATGGAAAGAAATCATGCCCTCCAAATGTGGATCTAGATGTTCCCCAATACATTGATAATATAGAATATAGATTGAAATACAAGATTGCATGTTTGAATGATTGCTTCCAAATTATTAATCAAAAATTTGATGGTGTATATAACATTATCCAACAAGTACAAGGTCAATTGAATAATATTTCTACTAGACTAAATGATATTTAGAAAGAGGGAATTCCTCAAACAAAGTGATTACCTAAAGGCGACTTCCAATGAGTTGTTCATAAAAGAAACCTAAAATTTTCAAAATCAAACAAGCACTTAAAAAAGAATTTTTATGGGTTTTTTTTGGATAGTATCCATGAAATATTGATAATGAATGGGGATTTTCTCTCAATTTGTATGTTTTAGCCAATGGTATGACTCATATCCTAGAATGACCTCATGATGTTTTGGTCCCTTGGATTAATATGATGCATTTTTTTCGATAGGATCCTAGTTGATATATTTCTAACATGGATTGCCTCTAATACTTAAATAAAATACCTAAATGGGGTAGGGTCATGTTGGATACCTCCTAATTAGGTACTCATACTTATCAATTGCTTTAAGAGAAATTGAGACACAAACTCTATACTCTTTCTTGGATAAAATTTAGGATGTTATTGATGATGTTTGATATGGGACCCTCTACCTCTTATATGGTTAGGTTGATGCAAAATAAGTAAAAAAAGACTATTTATGAGTACCGTAGTGAATTCATGAGTCTCCCTTTACACATCACCTAGATCATGTGATGATTTTTTTGACATTCAAGCATATTCTTAAGTAATAAATTCAAATAGAAGTTGATATGAATGATCTATATACCCTCCATGATACTAAGATTTTAACTAGGTAGTAGAAAATAATATTTGGGTGTATAGATTCCAGTCATAATGATACTTTTATCCAGGGTTATGCATAAGAAAAAAATATCATAAATTGGCTATATTTAGAATTTTCAAAATTTAAAATTTACTAATTTTGGAACATTTCACTAAGGGCCTTTTGCCCAAAATTTACGTGGTGGAAGATTTTTGGGGTAAATTAGCCCATCGTTGATAATTATTATCCTATTTTTATTTTAATTTGCCAACCACTTTGACCCAATTCTATAGACAATTCACCTTCAAATTATAAATGATTATGTTTTTCTTGTCCAATTCACCTCATATACTACCTATATATATACAGTAGGGGGTACCGATAAACATACATCTAAAAGAATCTAACTCAAAAATAGCTCTGAAACAACAAAAATCTTGACAAGGTTGCAGATAAATCTTTGTCGACATAAGTCGATCGGTTGTAGAGGAGTGTTAATTAGCATGACTATCGATTGCATAAAAGTATTGATCAACATAAGACGATCGTCATAAGCCTATCAATTGTATAGGAGTGTCAATAAAAATATGCCTATCGATTGTAGAGGAGTGTCGATCGACATAAATCGATCAGTTATAGAGGAGAGTCTATCAGCATAAGCTAATCGATTTTAAATAAGTGTTTCTTGGCATAAATAAATCAGTTGCATAACTACAACCGATCGACACATTTGCAATTAATCAACATAGCTACAATTGATTGATATTGCTACAATCTATAGATATTGTTGCAATTGATCAGTATTGTTGTAACTGATCAACATTACTGTAACAAATTGACATTAAAGTTATTGATCAGTATTATTGCAACCGATTGGCATTGCAGCAATCAATCGATATATATTTAAGTAATCGATATTGCTATAACTGATTGATATTGCTACAACCGATCAACATTGCTATAATCGATCGACATTGCTACGAGCGATCGATATTGTTGCAATCGATCAACATTTTTGTAACACATCGATATATCTACTCCTGATCATCATTTTTCAAAGCCTACAACCTTATAGAAATTATGTTAGCTAGGTTTGAACTTGCAATATACCACATTTATACAAAGCCTACAACCACTACATCATTGGCAAAAATATGCCTAAAGTAGAAGGGCACTCCCCCATAAGAGAAGACTAGGGCATGCATCTAAAAAAATTGCACAAATAGTGTTGTGACTCTTCTCCTTCATCATGATTCAAACCTAGAACCTCTGGGTTAAAAGTTTCAAGCCTTACCACTAAACCAATCATGCGAATGGGATTAAAAAAGAATATTTTAATATGTGTGTGTGCGCATTGTAACACATTATAAAAATTCAAATCTGGTGCACTACCATTGCACTAACACTCACCAATAATGCTTTGAAGTGAAAAAGGAGAAAGCAATTGTTGTTTGAATTTTGCCATTGAAAAAAACCATGCACTTCCTAGTTTTATTCCACCACATAATGAAATATTTGCGGAATATTCCATTTCTAATTTTGATTTTTGGAAGGAAAAAGAAAAAAATGTAAAAAATGAGACATCAAACATTGAATATGTGAAAAGTGTTAAACTGGGGGGGCCTCTAAAATTTTGTAAGAAGCCCAATAAAACTAATGGTTCATCTATATATACCATGGTTTAGCCTATACAATATTTTTATGTGATTGAGTGAAGTTGCTTTATTTTGGCTCTAATACCATGTTGGAGTTCATAGTATTTTCTAGAAACATCCATTCACCATAATTATATGCAAAAAATGGAAGAAAAGTGAAATAGAAGAGTGTATAGAGGGAAACTAGAGAAAGCGATAAATGATATGATTAATGATAAGGAATAAGAGGTCAGTGACGGTATGCACCCTCACTATATTTTCATTTATCACACTATGATACAATTGATTTCTCATTGAGGGGAATTTATAGTGATACTAAAACCCAAATGAGTGGTTAACCTCAAACTGACATTAACTTTACCTTAAATTTAACTTATAATAAAATAATAATAAATTACACCCTTTAAGCAAGGTTATCCATAAAGGTAAATTAACCAATATTACTAAGGTAAATGTGAAAGGTTTCCTTAGGCTTACATCAATATGTCTGTAGGCTTACACAAATTCCTGTAGGCTTACATAGAAGAATTCTCTTAGGCTTACATTAAGATGCCCAAAGGCTTACGTAGAACTTGCTCGTAGGCTTACATCAAGAGCACCTATAGTTAATTTATCACTATTGGCCTTGTCCTAGTAAGGTTAGATTATAAATATTTCAAAAAAATTAACATAAATATATTTGGGTATTCCTTTCTCTTATAAAGGAAAGAAGAGGCTCTATATCTCTATTTTGGATAGAATAAAATCCTATTTGGTAGGTTGGAAAGGTAACTTCTTAATCATGGCTAGAAGGTTGCAACTCCTAAAGACTACATTAAAATATTACCTTATATATGATGTCACTTTCAATATTGCTAGCATGTTTAGCATTCAAAATAGATAAAATTCACATAAATTTCTTTTGGAAAGGATGTGAAGATAAATTTAGGTTTTCTATTTATAAATAAATAGGGATTTTAAAGGAAATCATATTGAAGAAGTAGGCTTGCAAAATTATAAGCTTATAATTTTGGTATTAGGGAAAATATGTGGTTAAATATTATTTAAATATTACAAAAATAGTTGGGAAAAAGTGTTACTTAAAAAATATATAGGTTCTATTGATGGAATAAAATTGTGTAGAAAAAAAACCCTACCTAGAGGCTTGACATCATGGAACTTTATATCAATTAGTTTGTAATTGATCATCAAACATTAGATTATCAATAAATGAGGGTAATTCTACATTTTTTTAGTATTATGATTGGTAAATCATTATCCCCTTATTTCTAATCCATAATGGAAAATGATGGCTCAAGCACGTTTACCTCCTAAAGGTTCAAATGTTAAAAAATATAGTAATTTGAACAACAATTCCAAATCATGGATTTCCATTAGCAACCTAGTTGAAGGAGAGGACCTCAAACAAATAGCAAATGAGCTTCAAAGGATGCTTCAAGAGTTCTATTTTCTTATTTTTACATGGAAGGATGAGTTTGTTTAGAAACTATTAAAATATGGTAGATAGTTTGTCAAGTTGGGATATAAAGACTTAAAAGAATAATAATTTCCTACTCTAAAATATTTCCCTTAGAAGAATGTTTGGTCACCTGAGGCCTTTACCAATTCCTGCACATTACTTTGGCTAGGAGTCCAAAGCAAGATTATTTGTAACAACCTTGATGTATCTATGTCAACTACCTTTATTTTTGAATGAATTGGGCTCTTAGTATAGGATTAGCCAACCGTTGAGTATTAGAGTTAGGATTTGTTACTTTGGTAGACTATAAATAAGAAGTTACGTGTGGATGCGGGATCATAAATTCATTATTATAACTTTTATCACCTCTGGTGTACCTAATAGACTTCACCCTCTCTAAGTGGCTAGATTATTTGGAGATTTAGATCTTATATATGTGATATTTTATAATATTGCTATTTTGAATCTATTTCTATTATGATTGTTTAGTGAATGTTGTGGAATATTTTTGTTTATTTTAAGTTGTTTCATTATAATTTGTATCTAATTTATGGTAATGAATCCCTATGGCAAAAAAAAAGGTAATAAACCCACTAATACATAATTTTTAGAACCTCTTTGTCTAATTTTATGTTATATAATTAGGTAATTTTTATCCAAATTTTCTCCTACTATTCTTCTAAAATAACATATTTCATAACATTATCATATAGGTAGAACCATTATTATTACCCAAACCTCAAATATTACAAAAAAATTATTGAATGTGCTAGGTCTCATCAAGTTGGTCAAAATAAGGTATATATTTTGTAGTATTTTTTTAGTAGTTTTAATTCTACTTTTGTGCATTTCAATTTGTCTAGTTGTGCATGTTTGATATTTCAGCTTCTAAATTATTGGAACAAGTTAATAGGTTCTTGAGGAAGGTAGATGTGACCAATGATGAGTGTATAAGCCATAAAAATCATCATAATATCCTAAAGGGCATCAATAATTTTAATCCGCGTGTTTATGTAGCCATTACAAGTATGAGTTTCTCCTCCACCCCTATGGCAAGAAATCATGCCCTCCAAATGTGGATCTAGATGTTCCCCAATATATTGATAATATAAAATATAGATTGAATGAAAATATTGCATGTTTGAATGATTGCTTCCAAATTATTAATCAATAAGTTGATGGTGTATATAAAATTACCCAACAAGTACAAGGTCAATTGAATAATATTTCTACTAGACTAAATGATATTTAGAAAGAGGGAATTTCTCAAACAAAGTGATTACCTAAAGGTGACTTCCAACGAGTTGTTCACAAAAGAAACCCAGAATTTTCAAAATCAAACAAACACTTAAACAAGAATTTTTATGGGTTGTTTCTGGATAGTATCCATGAAATATTGATAATGAATGGGAATTTTATCTCAATTTGTATGTTTTAGCCAATGGTATGACTCATATCCTAGAATGACCTCATGATGTTTTGGTCCCTTGGATTAATATGATGCATTTTTTTAGAGAGGATCATAGTTGATATATTTCTAACACGGTTTGCCTCTAATAGTTAAATAAAATACCTAAATGGGGTAGGGTCATGTTGGATACCTCCTCATTAGGCACTCATACTTATCAATTGCTTTAAGAGAAATTGAGACACAAACTCTATACTCTTGCTTGGATAAAATTTAGGATGTTCCTGATGATGTTTGATATGGGACCCTCTACCTCTTATATGGTTAGGTTGATGTAAAATAGGTAAACAAAGACTATTGATGAGTACCATAGTGAATTCATGAATCTCCATTTGCACATCACCTAGATCATGTGATGCTTTTTTTGACATTCAAGCATATTCTTAAGATAAATTCAAATAGAAGTTGATATGAATGATCTATATACCCTCC
Organism: Wollemia nobilis; assembly: GCA_028583015.1. NCBI lineage: Eukaryota > Viridiplantae > Streptophyta > Pinopsida > Araucariales > Araucariaceae > Wollemia > Wollemia nobilis. The sequence goes on from JAQPPZ010016984.1 coordinate 4,545,258, forward strand.
ATGATACTAAGAGTTTAACTAGGTAGTAGAAAATAAGATTTGGGTGTCTAGATTCCAATCACAATGATACTTTTATCCAGGGTTATGCATAAGAACGAAATATCATAAATTGGCTATATTTAGAATTTTCAAAATTTTAAATTTACTAATTTTGGAACATTTCACTAGGGGCCATTCGCCCAAAATTTACATGGTGGAATATTTTTGGGGTAAATTAGCCTATCGTTGACAAATATTATCCTATTTTTATTTTAATTTGCCAACCACTTTCACCCAATTCTACAGAAAATTCACCTTCAAATTATAAATGATTATGTTTTTATTACCCAATTTGCTTCATATACTACCTATATATATATAGTAGGGATACCGATAAACATACATCTAAAACACTCTAACTCAAAAATAGCTCTAAAACAACAAAAAACTTGACAAGGTTACAGATAAGTGTTTGTCGACATAAGTCAATTGGTTTCAGAGGAGTTTTAATTAGCATATGACTATCAGTTGCATAGAAGTATCGATCAACATAAGATGATCGTCATAAGCCTTTCAATTGTAGAGGAGTGTCAATAAAAATATGCCTATCGATCGTAGAGGAGTGTCGATCGACATAAATCAATCGGTTATATAGGAGAGTCTATCAGCATAATCCAATCGATTTCAAATAAGTGTTTGTTGGCATAAATAAATTAGTTGCATAGCTACAACCGATCGACACATTTATAATCGATTGACATAGCTATGACCAATCAATATTGCTACAATCGATCGACATTATTGAAATTGATCAGTATTATTGTAACTGATCAAAATTGTTGCAATCGATCAACATTATAGTTATTGACCAGTATTGTTGCAACTGATTGGCATTGCTGCAATCAATCAGTATATCTAAAACTGATCGGTATTGCTGTAATCTATTGATATTGCTGCAACCGATCGACATTGCTATAATCGATCGACATTGCTACGAGCGATCGATATTATTGCAATTGATCAATATTTTTATAACACATTGATATATCTACTCCTGATCATCATTTTTCAATTGGTATTTTTCGATCATCATGTCTTCAACCTATCATCTCAGATCAATCGTCATATTTTTTCCTAATGACACTATCCTATAGGTAAAGGGTGATCGACATAGCTTTTCCTATAAGCATAAAGTATTTAAGTTTGTCGTACATTTCTAGAATTTGCAAACCAATATTCATAGCCCTCAAAATAGAAAAATTCACCATGGTTTGAAAATATTTGGTGAAAAATGAATGCAATTCACCATGTCTCCTTGGAAATAATTTGTCAAAATTTTGAGACAAATCACCTTGATTTTATAAATAGATTTCAAGGCTAATCCATTATGTATAACCCTACTTTTATCCACATAGAAATTACTTCAACAACTAATATGATGGTAAATCCTAAGTATTTTTCTATTTTAGATGTAAATCTTGACAACCTTTAAAAGCATCATGTCAAGCAAAGCATAACTTTCATATGGAAGCTAAAGAAGGTCGTTTGGAGAATGAGGAGGAACTAGAATCATCATATTAGGAGGAATCAACTAAAACAATGGAGTTCATACAAGGTGTGAATAAAATGGACCTCTTAGTATTTAATACAATGGTAATGCAATCCCATCATAAAATCAATGTGTAGGATTTATTAAACAACAATAAGTCACTATTTTGATTGATTCTAGCAGTGCTCACAATTTCATTACCCAAGATACAACTAAAACTCTAAGGTTGTATATAAACACTTACTACAAAGATAAATTCAATGTTCTAGTTTCCAATTGTGGTAACACTCCTTGTGTGGGGTGAGTTCCTAACATCCAAATTAGGCTAGGTAATTATTCTTCAACTAGAAGTCTTTATGTAATGGACTTGGGTAGTGTAGATGCTATCCTTAAGGATCAATTGTTGTTCCATTTAGAGGATGTTATTTTAAATCTTCAATAGCTATATGTACAATGGATAAATATTAAAAATTCATTTGTCTCCAAATATTTTCAACCCCCATCATCCAAGTTGGTCAATTATTACCAAATAAAAAATATATTGAAGAAGGGCAACAAGGGTATCTCTATATATATTTATTGCATGGAAGTCCTAGTCACATAATAATAATATCTTATTCCTCCTTTTGAGATGTAGTCACTAATTGACAAACATGTTGTGGTATTTAAGGATCCCAAAAGTATTTCTCCCAACTGGGCATATAATCATGCTACCCATCTCATTCCAAAAATTCAACCATCAAATATATACCTTGTCATTATACTAAACCTCAAAAACAAAAATTGAGAAGTTGGTTTAGGATATGTTACAACAATTATTTCATGTAGTACCGATCCTTATTATTTTTAATAGCGATGATGAAGCATAAGAATGATTCTTAATAGATGTGTTCTAATATTCTCTTCTCAATAAGGTTACTATCAAAGATAAGTTTTTCATTTCAGTTATGGATGATTTGTTGTATGAACTACATGGTGCTTAGTTCTCTACAAAGCTTGACTTGTATTCTAAGTTTCAATAAAAAGGGTTAGAGAAGAGGATATTCCTAAAATTACTTTTTACATAGTAGAGAAATTTGAACTTGGCAAGGCCCACTTGGGACTCAGACTTGAGACTTGACAAAAAAAAACTCAAAAGAAAAATAAAGAAAATGGAAATTTTCATTGAAAAAGGTTTTTCCATGCATATCACAATTAATTAAAATTATACAAATTAAAAATTAATATTGTAAGTGATACAAGCTTAAACTACACATGAAAGTGGCAAGTGATACAAGATTAAACTACACATAAAAGTGACAAGTGATACAAGCTTAAACTACACATGAAAGTGATAAAACACACTTAAATTAAAGAAATTTTAATGCATCTAAAATATAAATATTCTTGTATTACTTATAATATTAAGTTGCATGATCATATCTTATTATAACCAAAACCAAGAATAGGCAGTGGTTACAACCAACCATATCTCTTGTGATATTATCTAAATTACCCAATAATGTAATATTTCTCTAACACCCCCCTCATTACATTATTGGGGATAACATATATAACTACTCACCCCTAATTTAGAGGAGAGAACAATGAAATAATGCTTTGGATCTTGGCTCTAGCTCTTAGCTCTAGCTTTGGCTCTAGCTCTAGCTCACTACCTATGGGATTTCCTCTAGATCTACTATTTGGGTATGTCTCTTTTGTGGAAGCCATGCAACATTTCATTCATTTTGTTCCATTGCATGATATTTTTTCATCCACAATCAACATGAATCTTGATGGTCATTTTCTCTTTGTACCAAAAATTTATAGGGGAGTGATTAGTACAACCACAGATGTCGGAGGAATGTAGGTTTTAAAACCTAGTTTTTACATATGTAGTTATTACACAATGACTACAATAATGGATTTTAGTTGTATGGGATTTTGGTTTCACAAAATTTGTCTTCCTACTTGACCATCATAGCCAAGGCCTTCATTATTTGGCCTAACATTTAGCATTACGGGCTTTTTTATGCCTTACCCATAATTATCCAATCCTCTTTGGCATGTTTTTAAAAATACACAAGTTTTGGTTCATCATCAAGGCTTTTAAAAATATTACTTTTGTTATAATCAACAATATCATGGTGCTAAGTTTTAGGATTATCGATTTTTAAGTCACTAGTGTCACAGGTAAAATCTATCTCTGTGATAAGGTCACTTGTGTCACAACTAATATTTGTCATTATCGAAATGAGGTCACTTGTGTCACAACAAACATGTGCCACTTGGGGCTTGACCTTTATGTCCCCTTTCTTTGAATATTTGTATATGTCAAGGAATATGAGCGCCATGTACAATGTTCTTACCACATCGATTGGAATGATTACACTATTTTCAAGCAGATCTTCACAAACCTTAGAATATTTGAGAATAGTTTGCAAACTACTCCTTAGTGCGATGAATTTTCCCTCTTCATTAATATCTCAACCATATGGAAAATAAATATATTTATCTAGTTTGGACACTTTTGAACCTCTGATTGTTTTTAGGTTTGGTTTCATTTTGCCTTTCCCATGCTTCTTGAATGCACCCCAAAAGGGAATTGTTTTTTTAGAAAGCTCTTGAAAAATTCTACAACAGCGTAGGACGACATCATATTGACTATAGTGTATTTTAACATTTTCTTCTTTTTGGTCCATTTTCCAGTTTCTAACCCTTCCTTTTGTAGTTTTTTCTTAAACTTCGATGACTAAAATTAAAATTTCATAAATAAATGCATGGGTGTGAATAATGAGCTTCAATATTTCATTCGAATTTTTTTTGATCTTGTTCTGAATTTATTTCAAATTTATAAAAATTATTTAAATTTGTTTTGTAAGGTTTTTTATAATTTTGGAATTTCACATTTTTTCATATTTTAAAGGTAAATAGATTTTCAGGCTTTGCATTTGCATTCATAGATAATAAATAAAATTCCCTTTATGAAAAATATTATTTCATGAAAGGGGGGTAGTTCATACGATATTCCATTGGTCATCATTTTCAATTTTGGGGGTAAAACTTCCCAGGTTCATAACTCCTCGCTCGTTGCTCGGATTAACTATTAGTGCATATTTTTGTAAAGCTATTGAAAAGAGCTACAACAACATATGGCGATATCATACTAGTTGTAGTGTCTTTTAATATTTTTGGCTTTCTGGTCCATTTTATAGAATTTTATTTTTATTTTTCTAACCCTTTCTTTTACAATTTTTTTAAACTTCGACGACTAGAATAAAATAAAATCATAAATAAATGCATAGGTGTGAAGAATGAGCTTCAATATTTCATATGAAACAATTTTGATCTCATTCTGAAGTCATTTCGAATTTATAAAAATTATTTAAACTTGTTATTTTATAAGGATTTTTATAATTTTGGAATTTCACATTTTTTTCATATTTTGAAAGCAAATCAACTTTCAGGCTTTGCATTTGCATTCACAGACAATAAATGAATTTATTTTTATGAAAATTATAATTTCATTCAAGGGGGGTAGTTCATATGGTATTCCATTGACCATCATTTTGAATTATGAGGGCAAAACTTCCGAGGGTCATAACTTGTCGCTCTTGCTCGGATAGACTATTAGTGCATATTTTCAGAAAGCTCTCGAAAAGAGCTACAACAGCGTAGGATGACATAATACTGAATGTAGTGTGTTTTAACATTTTTAGCTTTCTGGTGCATTTTGCATAATTTTTTTTTTATTTTTATAACCCTTCCTTTTGTAGATATTTTTTAAACTTCGACGATAAAAATAAAAATAATTAAAATTTCATAAATAAATGCATAGGTGTGAAGAATGAGCTTCAATATTTCATCTGAAACAATTTTATAGAAGTCATTTTGAATTTATAAAAAATATTTAAAGTTGTTGTTTTATAAGGATTTTTTAAACTTTGATGACTAAAATAAAAATAAAAAAATTAAAATTTCATAAATAAATGCATGGGTGTGAAGAATGAACTTCAATATTTCATTTGAAACAATTTTAATCTCATTTTGAAGTCATTTCGAATTTAAAAAAATTATTTAAAGTTATTTTATAAGGATTTTTATAATTTTGGAATTTCACATTTTTTCATATTTTGAAGGCAAATCAATTATTAAGTTTTGCATTTGCATTCACAGACAATAAATAAACTTCCCTTTATGAAAATTACAATTTCATTAAAGGGGGATAGTTCATACGACATTCCATTGGCCATCATGTTTAATTTTGGAGGTAAAACTTCCAGGGGTTATAACTCTTCGCTCGTTGCTTGGATTGACTATTAGTTCATATTTTAGGAAAGCTCTCGAAAAGAGCTACAACAGCGTAGGGTAGCATCATACCGACTTTAGTGTGTTTTAATATTTTTGGCTTTTTGGTCTAATTTCTAGAATTTTATTTTTATTTTCTAACCATTTTTTTTACATATTTTTTAAAACTTCGATGACTAAAATAAAAATAAAAATAAAAAAATTATAAATAAATGCATGGGTGTGAAGAATGAGCTTCAATATTTCATCTAAAATAATTTTGATCCCATTCTAAAGTCATTTCAAATTTATAATTTTTGTTTTCTATTTTGAAGGTAAATCGATTTTTAGGCTTTGTATTTGCATTCACAGACAATAAATAAACTTCCCTTTATGAAAATTACAATTTCATTAAAGGGGGGTAGTTCATACGACATTTCATTGGCCATCATTTTGAATTTTGGGGGCAAAACTTCCTAGGGTCATAACTCCTTGCTGGTTGCTCGAATTGACAATTATTGCATATTTTTGGAAAGCTCTCGAAAAGTGCTACAACAACATAGAGCAACATCATAATCACTATAGTGTGTTTTAATATTTTTGGCTTCCTAGTCCATTTTCCATAATTTTATTATTATTTTTCTAACTCTTCCTTTTGCAATTTTTTTTAAACTTTGACAACTAAAAAATAATAATAAAAAAAAATTCATAAATAAATACATGGGTGTGAAGAATGAGCTTCAATCATTCATCTGAAATAATTTTGTTTGTTTGAGGTAGATAAGAGTCTACCTTCAACTTTGGATTGGTCCCACAAATAGAGAAGGCCTCCAAATATGCCTCTAGTTTTTGTTGGTAATGAATTCACTGCTTTTCCATATGGCTTTGGAAAATTATCCCATGTTGTCTTCATCAATTTTAGTTTATTGAAGGAGAATGATATTGGGTTTAAGGTATTTTCTTATGTATGACTTTAACCTTTGCTTGATTATTCCATTAAGGCCTATCATATTCCATGAGAGGATCTTCATTTATGATCTTTGGAGGAATATTTTTCCTCCCTGCCATGGGATGATGGGGGTTTGGTTTTTTTTCCATCTTCATTTATGATCTTTGGAGGAATATTTAAGGTATGAGAAAAGTGTGGCTCGAGTGTCATTGGCTATTTCATCCTTGGTTTATTTTCTTCATATCACTTAATTAGATGGTATATCTTTCTTCTTATTACTTCCCACATTAGTTGAGCTTTTATTTTGATTTTTGGTTACTAATATTGGGGGGCTTGAAGACTCATCCAAATCACTGGTATTAAGATCACCAAAAGGAGATGATATAAATGCCACAGGGGGTGAGAAGTCATTAAGGATGGAAAAGGAATCCTTGGAGAGAGGAAGACCTGAAGGGCCTGAACTAGAGAGGGACATCTCATTATTAGAAAACAAGGGTAAGAAACCTCGTAGGACACTCTTAGGACTTAAGAAGAGGGATATCATTAGGAGGAATTTTTTAACTTGGTCATTATGAGACTCATATAAAGAGTTAAAGTAATTAGGATCATTGAAGGAGGAACATACCTGATAGAAAAGGCCTTTATTGGAAGTAGGGATCATCTCCTTGCCTTGAGACTTTAGAATATTGTTGTTGAGGTTGGCATCAATTGGATTCTTCTTTTGGATATTGGATTTTTGATCATCTTCTAAGGATTTCTTAGCATGATGTCATTCTTTCCTAGATTATTTTTTGAGAGAGGGGTATTGTGACCTGAGATGACCCTTCTTTTACGATTTAGTGCAGAAATCTAGTTTATTCTCATATTTAATAATCCACCATTTATGGTAAGAACCAAAAACTTTATCAGTGTATGTAGGTAGCTCTATTTCTAAATTAGCATTGATACACAAGTGAATGTACACCATTCGAGATTTAGATTTGGTCATCAAATTGAAAGCAACCAGGCCCTCGATAGTTCATGCAATTTCTCTTAGGATTTTGTCATTCCAAAACTGAATGGGAAGCCTTGGAAGCCTAACCTAGATAGGAACTGAATTTATGCTTTGAGTTTTAGGGATGAAATTAGCACCCCATATCCTAAGGAAGAGACTCCATCAACCAAAGAACCAAGATCCACTAGTAAGAATGTGACTAGTGTATTTCAAATTATTTAATCTAATGAGGAAGAAGCCCCTAGGAATCATAAATAGGTCCATGTTGCAAGGATACCATTTTGACAAAGCCCAAATTTTAATGGATTCAATGTCTAGACAATAAGCAACAAATTTTCCAATGAGGGAGAAGAAATATTGAGAGACAAAGGATGTCATGATAGTAGAAGGAATTACTAGTTCTCTATTAAAGGATGTCATGATAGTAGAAGAAATCCTTATAAAACAATAATTTTAAATATTTTTTATAAATTCAAAATGACTTCAAAATGAGATCAAAATTATTTCGGATGAAGCTCATTTTTCACACCCATGAATTTATTTATAAAATTTTAATTTTTTTATTTTTTATTTTAGTCGTCAAAGTTTAAAAAAATCTGCCAAAGGAAGGGTTAGAAAAATAAAAATAAAAATATGAAAAATGGACTAGAAAACCAAAACTATTAAAACACACTACAGTCAGTATAATGTCATCCTATGTTGTTGTAGCTCTTTTCGAGAGCTTTCAGAAAGTATGCACTAATAGTCAATCCGAGCAACGAGCGAGGAGTTATGACCCCAGAAAGTTTTACCCCTAAAATTCAAAATGATGCTCAATGGAATGCCGTATGAACTACCCCATTTAATGAAATTGCAATTTTCATAAAGGAAATTTCATTTATTGTATGTGAATGCAAATGTAAATCCTGAAAATTGATTTACCTTCAAAATATGAAAAAATGTGAAATTCCGAAATTATAAAAATCCTTATAAAATAACAACTTTAAATTATTTTTATAAATTCAAAATGACTTTAGAATGAGATCAAAATTATTTTAGATGAAATATTGAAGTTCATTTTTCACACCATGCATTTATTTATGAAATTTTAATTATTTCATTTTAGTCACCGAAGTTTAAAAAAAAAATTGCAAAAGGAAGGGTTAGAAAAATAAAAATAAAATAATGGAAAATGGACTAGACAACCAAAAATATTAAAACACACTACAATTAGTATAATTTCGTCCTACGATGTTGTAGCTCTTTTCAAGAGCTTTCATAAAGTATGCACTAATAGTCAATCCGAGCAACGAACGAGGAGTTATGACCTCGGAAAGTTTTGCCCCCAAAATTCAAAATGATGGTCAATGGAATGCCGTATGAACTACCCCCCTTTAATGAAATTGTAATTTTCATAAAGGAAAGTTCATTTATTATCTGTGAATGCAAATGTAAAGCCTAAAAATCGATTTACCTTCAAAATATGAAAAAATGTGAATTTCCAAAATTATAAAAATCCTTATTTAATAGCAACCTTAAATAATTTTTATAAATTCGAAATGACTTCAGAATGAGATCAAAATTATTTTGGATGAAGGATCGAAGCTCATTCTTAACACCCATGCATTTATTTATGAAATTTTAATTTTTTTAAATTTTTATTTTAGTCGCCGAAGTTTAAAAAAAATCTACAAAAAGAAGGGTTGGAAAAATAATAATAAAATTATGGAAAATGGATTAGAAAACCAAAAATATTAAAACACACTACAATCAGTATGATGCCATCCTACATTGTTGTAACTCTTTTTGAGATCTTTCGAAAAGTATGCACTAATAGTCAATCCGAGTAACAAGCGAGGAGTTATGACCCCGAGAAGTTTTACCCCCAAAATTCAAAATGATGGCCAATGGAATGCTATATGAACTACCCCCCTTTAATGAAATTGTAATTTTCATAAATAAAAGTTCATTTATTGTCTGTGAATGCAAATGTAAAGCCTGAAAATCGATTTACCTTCAAAATATGAAAAAATGTGAAATTCCGAAATTATAAAATATCCTTATAAAATGGCAACTTTAAATCATTTTTATAAATTTGAAATGACTTTAGAATGAGATCAAAATTATTTCAAATGAAGGATTGAATCTCATTATTAACACCCATGCATTTATTTATGAATTTTTATTTTATTTTTATTTTAGTCATCGAAGTTTATAAAAAATGTGTAAAAGGGTTAGAAAAATAAAAATAAAATTATGGAAAAAGGACTAGAAATCCAAAAATGTTAAAACACACTATAGTTAGTATGATGAAACCCTACGCTGTTGTAGCTATTTTCGAGAGCTTTCCGAAAATATGCACTAGTAGTCAATCCGAGCAACAAGTGAGGAGTTATGGCCCTGGGAAGTTTTACCCCCAAAATTAAAAATGATGGCCAATTGAACGTTGTATGAACTACCCCCCGTTAAATAAATTGAAATATTCATAAAGAGAAGTTCATTTATTGTCTATGAATGCAAATGCAAAGCTAGAAAATTGATTTACCTTCAAAATATGAAAAAAATATGAAATTCTGAAATTATAAAAATCCTTATAAAACAACAATTTTAAATAATTTTTATAAATTCAAAATGACTTCACAATGAGATAAAAATTATTTCGGATAAAATATTGAAGCTCATTTTTCACACCCATGCATTTATTTATGGAATTTTAATTTTTTTAATTTTTATTTTAGTCACCGAAGTTTAAAAAAAATATGCAAAAGGAAGGGTTAGAAAAATAAAAATAAAATTATGGAAAATAGACTAGAAAACCAAAAATATTAAAACACACTATAGTCAGTATAATGTCGTCCTACGTTTTTGTAGCTCTTTTCGAGAGCTTTCAGAAAGTATGCACTAATAGTCAATCCGGCAATGAGCGAGGAGTTATTACTCCTAAAAATTTTACCCCCAAAATTCAAAATGATGCTCAATGGAATGTCGTATGAACTACCCCCCTTTAATGAAATTGTAATTTTCATAAAGGAAATTTCATTTATTGTCTGTGAATGCAAATGCAAAGCCTGAAAATCGATTTGCCTTCAAAATATGAAAAAATGTGAAATTTTGAAATTATAAAAATCCTTATAAAATAGCAACTTTAAATCATTTTTTATAAATTCGAAATGACTTCAGAATGAGATTAAAATTATTTTTTAAGAAGGATCGAAGCTCATTCTTCATACCCATGCAATTCTATTTTTTTTAGTAGATTGTTTGTCCTCTTGATTTAGTACTACTTCACTTCTTGATGTTAGCTAAAGTAGGCATGTTAATTATTCCAAAATTATTCCAAAAGAGTGAAATCCAAGGATAAAAGAAAATATATATATATACTTTGAGATGTCAATAAGATTGGAAATCTTGTAGGTACCAGATTATTGGTATGCTTGACCAACAAAAACAACCATTTGTAGATACTTTTTCAATTTATAGAATCTACCAAGATAGAACAAGGATAAGAAATAAAAAAATCTATTAAGAACTCCCTCAATTAGGAGTGAGATGATTCAACTTCTTGTCTTCTTATTTTTTGAAGTAAATACAATAAGCAATAAGAAGATAAAAGGTCAAAGCAAATGTTTAACTAACTAGAGAAAGTAGCCAAAAAACAAAGAGGCACCTCTTAGGTATGATGCTTCCATAATTTCACCAATATAAACTCACCACACCATGTTCCTCTCCCATATCTCTCCATTCCTCCATGACTCTCACTTTGCCTCTCCAAATATGCTTTACACTCCTTTCCATCCATGCTTATCTACACCATTAGTATTTTATTTTTACCCATTCTATTGTATCAAATAGCATGTGCCCCACTCCCCATAACTTTTTCATGAATCCCTAGCCCAATAGAAAGGATAACTAAATTCTTCCTTTACAATCAACTAAAGACATTCCACACAAGTGGTAAGTCATGTAAAAAGATATATGAGTACCTTAGCTATGAAAGAAAATGCCAACTACTATCACAAGGAGAATAGCACTAGTAAGAAATACGACCATATGATGTCATGACACGTGTGAAATGATATTTCTTGAGAGGATCAATGATAACTAACATCAATCAATTAAGGTTGAACATGTAGATACCATCACAAGCTATTAGTCGTAGACCATGATAGATGCATAATGAAAGTAAGCTTGAGTTGTAAAAAATTAGTATCCATCATGGCAATATATAATTGGTTGAGTGTAAAAGGAAAGTAAGGAGCTACATCTTCACATAAGGAATAGGATCCATTAAAGCAATGTCTACTTATTGAGTGCTAATTTTACCCAATTACAACGCCACACTCACCCTCTCTTGCAAAGAAGTTAAAAATAAAAAATTCTCTAGGGTTCCGCTATATAAGCATTACACATGTGTACTAGTAATATTTGTGAAGATGTGTTAAATAAGTGCTAGGAATACCTTAGTGATTTGCAAGTAACTATTAACAAGGGGTCTATTTTGGTTTATTTTATTATGCTATACTAATGATTGAGTTAGACTTTAGAGCATTAGGTTTAAATATTTGTTGTAATGTTAGCATATTTTGACGTAGTTATTCTTAGGTATATTCTTGAAAGTGTTGAGTGAAAATGGGAGATTGGTTAGCATCTTCTATTATAGGATTAGGTTACGAGAATAATTGGCTCTCACTATTTTGAGCCTTCTATTTTATTATTTCAGCACTATATAATGTAAACCTTACAATCAGATTAATTATAATGTTTTACCATTCTCATATGGTATCAGAGGTTCAGGAGAAGTGCTCAACACCTTTGGATTGCCCATCATTCGAGTTCAGTCCATTGGAGAAAAGACATAGCGTGATAAGATGAGATTAGACGTCTATTGTTAAAAAAAATATCCACATTTTAGCGAAGGTGGAGTGTGATTGCGTGATTTAACTATGCATTCCTACTGTGAAAACGTGAGATGTGAGACACAATCTTGAAAATTTTAGATGTTGTTATGTTATTTGTAATCAGCCATGGTGTTTTCACATGGGTTGAGATAGATCAGTGAGGTTGGTCACACGAGCAAGGATAAAGATGCACGATCTATTTGAAAATCTCGCGTGCTATGAGATTTAGGCATAGACTACTATATGTTGAGTGTGACTGCATGATGTAGGCTATTTGAGAGAAGAATGTGCAAAAATTTTAATTCATTGTGCAAAATGCACTTGATTGTGTGAACACTTGATTGATAATTTACGTGTAAGTTTTTGTCCCATGCGAGAGGAAATTGGAGTGAGCAATCTGTGCAAAATAGAGACAACACACTATGAAGAAAAGCTCGATCTATGAGCTATACATACAACCATGGCTATACGATTCGAAGGAGACATCTTCCTACATGAGATGTACTTGTGAGATGTGCTTGGAGGTTGAAGGATACGTCTTCCTCCTTACTACGTACATCATGGAGGCTATGAACATCGAAGGAGTGTGTTGGCTATTTGATAGCCTACTTTATGTAGTGACTATAAGGAAGCCTGTGCTTGTGAAGGTGTGTGAAGGTCACATGGTGATCTGTTAAATTTTGCATAGACACTTGTTTTATTGTTTGTGTGATAACTGCTACAACTCTTTCCAATAATAGAAGATCATGCTTTGCTATGTGAGGTGAAGCTAGTCGTGATCCACTATAGATAGCGAAAGAGCATGTGAAGCAGCAAGTGGAGAAAAGAGCTGGGATATAATGGAGGTTTTGTTTATTCAGATCATTCATATTGCCCTTTGAATCATCGTATAATCATTCAAAAAGAATCATCGTGAGACATTCGTGATAGATCCACATGATAAAAATTGAATGCAATATAAGATCAGCAGTGGACTCACATCTGATGAAGCAAAATATTGGGATAATTAAATTTGCGAGTGTGTCAAAGAAATTTTATATCAAGATGAACTTATTCTAAGGTCCCTGTCTTCTATGTTGGAAGAAGTTTTTATAAGGAATTCTCTGAAGTCATCCTTTATTTCAGTAGAAGATAAAGACATCCCCAGTGCATCAATCAAGGTAGAAGAAAATCCACTGATAGGTAGAAGATGAACTGCGTCAGCTGGTGGCTGTGTTTCCTGACATTGATGTATACAAGTTTATGTGATTTGGCAACATCAAATCTTGTTCATTGAAAGATACGTTACTACGAGAGAATCAGCCAATATCACAAAACACTATGTATGTTTGATTCATTGGGATAAGGACGTCATGAGCATAAGAAACAATAGGGAACACATTGAAAGAATGTTGTGTTGAACTACATAGATTTGCATTCATTGTGGAGACATCATCTATGCTGGAGATGCCTCACAAAGGTGAGATTTCTAAGTTAAATCTTGTTGTCTATGTCAATTAGCAGTTCCCATAATTCTATAGAAAAGAATTTTGCTTTGCATATTACGATTGAGTATTATGTGATAAGGGGTACACAAGGTGTGGAAAAGGAGCACATGTTAGAACGAGTTGTAGAGAGGTGATCATTCTATAGAACGAATATTGTTTTGTAAAAAAAAACAATCAAACTTTCATGAGACACTGCTTTGACATAAGCGTGACAATCCAATTCTTGTCCTAAGGTGAAGGGAGAAGACTGTTGTCTACATATGATTTGTTTTTGTTTGCTTCCAGTAAAAAAAAAGTAGTAGACACTTGTTTTACTGAAATTCAAACAAAGAAGAGGTATATTTTACAATCACAGTATTGTATTTTTTTTTACTGTCTGGTTTAAGTAAAACAAAAGCAGTGGTATAAAAAAATAGAGAGTTTTTTTTTAAATGTTTTATTTTTTAGCAATGGCTACAAACAATAATCTTCCCATTCCAGAATTTAATGGGCTAGATTATGAGTATTTGTCCATAAATATGAGGACCTTACTCATTGGAAAATGACTATGGGATATAGTCGAAGAATGTTATGCAGAACCTGCAGATTGGACTATTTTGAGTGCAGAATATAAAACTAGCAAGAAGGATACCCAAAAGAGGAATTCTTTTGTCCTCTATCATCTCCAAGTTGCTTTGGAGAAGAGAATATTTCCAAGGATTACCTCTTGTTTATCAGCCTAAGAAGCATGGAAAGCCTTGAAAGATAGCTATCAAGGTAGTGATCAGGTGAAGCAAGTGAGGCTTCAAACCTTGAAGAGGGATTTTGAAAATATAAAAATGCAAAATGATGAAAATGTTTGTGATTATTGTATTAGAGTGAAATCTATTGTAAACAAAATGTAAACTCTAGTAGTGGTGAAGAAAGTGTTGGGAACACTTCATAAATAGAACCATATTGCTATCATTATTGAAGAGTCTAAATATTTGTCTACTCTAACTTTTGATGCTCTTATTGGTTATTTGATGTCTCTTTAAGAGAGATTATAGGGTTCTTCATCATAAATATTTGGATGTGATGAAAAAGCATTCTCATCCAAGGAATATGAGATTCAAGACAATTCACAAGGAAGAGGACAAGGAGGAGGCCAATATTCAAGAAGAAGATCATGAGGAATGGGTAGATCAATAGGAGGCAATCAAAGATGAGGAAGAGGAGATGACAAATCTAAGAAAGCTTGTTACAATTATGGTAAGCTTAGTCACTTTGCCAAAGATTGTTGGTCGAAGAATTCTTAAGAAGAGAGAGGTAACTATGGAAACTATGGAGAGGAAGAAGAGACTTCCACTTTGTTCTTTGCCTATGGAGAATCATATCCAAGTCATCTGATTGGCAAAGATGAGCCTTAATTATTTGAAGGAGCCTTTGAAGAGTCTTGTGAAGGCACATATGAAGGTATGTTTTTGAAGAATACATACATTCTTATGATGGTGAATTCTTGAAGAGGAAAACATGTTTGAAAAATAGAGTGATGATGAACTTCTTCTTGAAGAGAAGAAAGAAAAAGATAGGGAATCCCTTCATAGTGAAGAGGATGAGAAAGAGGAGCCTTGTACAATTTTCCTTGGAGAGAGGCATTGTGAGACACCCATCATTGAAGACATGTCTTGTAAAGACATGGAAAATTGTAATAGTCAATTATTTCTTTTAGGAGGAGAAAAATATGAAAAGAAAAATTGTACTAATGAATTTTTTGTAGGAATGGCATGCTTGCATTGATAGCAAAGAGGATGGATGTCTCAATGGAGAGACAATTGCTCAAAGACCTTGTTGTGAAGACCACTCAAAAGTGGAAGAAGAATTTGAAGATGAAGAAATAGAAACACTCATATTGAATTTTTACTTGCTTGAAGATCACCTAGATGATGAAAAGTGTATTATAAAGAATACACCTACAATTCTCATGGAGGAGAATAAAAAGATGATGATGGAGAAGCAATTTTCATGGAATATCATTGGCTTGAAGACCATTCACTTGGAATGGATGTATGCTCTCTTAAAAAATAAAATGAAGTGATGTGGGATGTTTATCCACAAGAAAAGTTTGATGAAAAGGATCTGAGAGTTATTAACTCCATACTTCATGAAGATCACTCATCAAGAGTGATAGAAAATGATGAGATAGAAACAGAAAATGGAAATGAGATTGTTGTTTTCTTGTTGTAATGGCAAAGGAAACATCACTCATGCATGAAGATCACTCAATCAGAGTGTCTACATTGAAGGAAAATAATTGTCTTGAAAAGGCAACAATATATGATTGTTTGTATGAATGATGTTTCAACACACCAACATGGATTGAATAAAGGAGGAGAGATCCTAGTGAAAAGTTTATGGTTGCTCTTGAAGCAACATACAATGAAGGAGAAATTTCAAAAAATAGCTTTATGAGGAGAACCAAATCTAATCACATTGGAGGTAATATTTTTGTGATTAATTATTTATTTTTTGTGAACAGGTATTTGAAGAAAGGAGGATAATGTATTTCCAAGGTATTATTGGACAATATTATCTTGTAGAGACATCTTTGGATGAAGTTATTTCATTTACAAAGGACAAGGATAACATTGTGGAGGGAATCATGGAAATGTTTTGGCTATATTTTGTGTTTAAAATTCCTTGGAAGGAATCATGTAAAGCCATAGTAAAGAGTGAAATATTGTGTGAGGAGCAACAATTTGTTGTTGCATTTGTGACCAACTATTGCATAGTTGTATTTTGTTTGAAGACATGTGATTAAAGGAAAGTGCTAGATTGTTTAGTGAGAACAAATACTTGTGGCATTATGGGAATGCCATCATTTGAAGAAGTTTTTGATGAAGGGAGAGTATCTCATCAAAAAATAGGCACTCAGTTACTTGCAGGAAGGAGAAAATAAAAAATATGGAGGAAATATTCCAATGTTGTGATGTTGATGAACTTTTGAAAACGTCCCATCAACATCAAGGGGGAGAATGTTGGACTTTAGAGTATTAGGTTTAAATATTTGTTGTAATGTTAACATATTCCTACATAGTTATTCTTAGTTCTATTCTAGAAAGTGTTGAGTGCAAATAGGATATTGGTTAGTATCTTCTATTATAGGAGTAGGTTACGAGAATAATTGGTTCTCACTATTATGAGCCTTTTGTTTTGTTATTTTAGCACTATATAATGTAAACCTTGCAAGAAAATTAATTAGAATGTTTTACCATTCTCAGATTGTTCATGAAACTTAAATAAAGTGACTGTGATTGAATTCCTCTAATTATTCCTTGATGTCTGAAAATGAAATAAATATGCATTGCTAAATATAAAATATGATGACTTTAAAATATCATTAGAAATTATCCCTCTTTAATTAAATCATAATTTTCATAAAGAAGAAATAATTTAATGCTTTAAAACAATAGCCTTTGGTATAATGTGTAAATTACCTCTCTTTAATGAAATCATAACTTTCATAAAGAGAAGCCAATTTATTACTTTGAAAATGATGGCCAATGGAATGTCATATGAACTACCCCCCTTTCATAAAATTGTAATTTTCATAAAGGTAAATTCATTTATTGTTTATGAATGTAATTGCAAATCCTGAAAATCGATTTACCTTCAAAATATGAAAAAACTGCGAAATTTTGAAATTATAAAAATTCGTATAAAACGACAACGTTAAATAATTTTTATAATTTCAAAATAACTTCAAAATTGAGATCAAAATTATTTTGGATGAAATATTGAAGCTCATTCTTCACACTCACACTCGTTGAAGTTTAAAAAATCTACAAAAGGAAGGGTTAGAAAAAAAATAAAAAATCTAGAAAATGGACTAGAAAGCCAAAAATGTTAAAACACACTACAATTAGTATGATGTCATCCTATGATGTTGTAGCTCTTTTTGAGAGCTTTCTGAAAATATGCACTAATAGTCAATCCGAGCAACGAGCAAGGAGTTATGACCCCGGGAATTTTTACCCTCAAAATTCAAATTCTAAATGAATTGTCCTAGATGGGAAAATGGAAAACAAGGTATTATAGGGGAATTTTAAAAGTGTAAAGGGGGGGCTCTGTAACTACATTTTTTTTAGAACAGTAAAACAAGAAAGCTTTGGGGCTCCTATTGCATTTCTCTATTTTTTAGTAGATTGTTTGTGTCTTGTTGATTCAGTACATATTCACTTCTTGATGTTAACTAAAGTAGGCATGTTAATTATTCCAAAATTATTCCAAAAGAGTGAAGTCCAAGGATAAAAGAAAAAAAGGATATAATTTGAGATGTCAATAAAATTAGAAAGCTTGTAGGTACCAAATTATTGGTATTCTTGACCAACAAAAACAACCATTTGTAGACCCTTCTTCAATTTATAGAATCTACCAAGATAGAACAAGGATACAAAATAACAAAATCTATTAAGAAATCTCTCAATTACGAGTGATATGATTCAACTTCTTGTCTTCTTATTTTTTTAAGTAAATACAACAAAAAACAAGAATATAAAAGGTTACTATCAATTAGGAGAACTCTATTTTGACTGCTCCTGTTACTATCAATGAGC
Organism: Wollemia nobilis; assembly: GCA_028583015.1. Classification (NCBI taxonomy): domain Eukaryota; kingdom Viridiplantae; phylum Streptophyta; class Pinopsida; order Araucariales; family Araucariaceae; genus Wollemia; species Wollemia nobilis. The sequence continues at coordinate 4,563,933 of JAQPPZ010016984.1, forward strand.
TTCAACAAGTAGTTTTTAAAATGCAAAAAGGGAAAACCCCAGGTCCTGATGGTTTTCCTATTGAGTTCTACCAAGAGTTCTAGGATATCCTTCATGTTGATTTATTAGAGGTGGTGGAAGAAGCCAGGAAATCCAAATAAATTGTGAAGGTTATCAATAAAACTTATATTACTCGTGTTCCAAAATCTCAATAGGTTGATAATATCTCAGCTTTTAGACCTATTGCTTTATGTAATGTTCTTCTCAAAATTATTACTAAAATCATGGCAGAAAGGTTGAAGCCTCTTTTGCATAAGATTATTTCCCCAGAGCAAGGGGGATATGTGGAAGCATGTCGAATAGTATATGAGATAGTTCTTGCTCAGGAAGCCATCCATTCCATGGATATACAAAATTCTCCTTCTATGTTCATCTGGTTAGACTTATCCAAAGCTTATGACAGAGTGGATTGGCACTTCCTTATCAAAGTTTTGAGGCAATTTGGTTTCTCTAAGGATTGGATGGATTGGATTATGGGATGTATCTCTTCAGTTTCCTACTTAGTTCTTATCAATGGCAGGCCTTCTCCATCGTTCCCGACTTCCAGAGGTATTAGGCAAGGTGACCCGCTATCCCCTTATTTATTCATCATTCTTGCTTAATGCTTGGGTAGGACTATAACCAAAAAGAGGGAAAACAAAACCCTTGAGGGATTTACCATTGCTCATGGAGCTAGACCTATCTTTCATCTTCAATTTGTTGATGACTCTACCCTTTTAGGTAAAGCTACAGTTAAGGAAGCTTCTAATATTAAGCAAATCATTAGCTATTTTTCTAAGGCTACTGGGCAATTGATCAATGAAGACAAATCAAAAGTTATTTTCTTTCACTGCTCCGCTAGACAGGAATCCATGGTCTTGGATAAATTAAGATATAAGAAGACCTCTCTTCCAATCACTTATTTAGGTATTCCCATAAATATTCAAAGGCAGAAAAATAAAGATTGGAATTGGTTGTTGGACAAAGTCAAGAAGAAAATTGGAAAGTGGACCAACAAGTGGCTTTCTTCTGGCGGTAGAATCACCTTGCTAAAATTAGTCCTTAAAGCCATTCCTATTTATGTTTCTTTCATTTTGAATATCCCAAAGGCTATTCTTCGAGAATTGGATCAAATCAGTCATCGTTTCCTTTGGAGTGGTACTAAGGAGAAAATAAAATGGGCCTTGGTGAAATGGGATACTTTATGTCTTCCTAAGAGTGAAGGGGGGTTAGGATTCCGGTCTTCAATTAATAAAAACAAAGCTTTAGCTGCTAAATTATATTGGAGGATGTTGCATAACCCCAATGCTCTTTGGAACAATAATCTCCGTGCTAAATATGCTGAGAACAAAAGTCCTAAAGACCTTGTTCGCTATCAACTTCCTACCAAAGGTTCTCCCATTTTAGCAGTTCTTAAGACTGGTGAGGATTTGATAAAGAAAAAATTATTTTGGATCATTCATAATGGTCAACATGCAAAATTTTGGACAGATTCTTGGGATGGTCACAAGCCTTTGATAACTCAGTTTTTCGATTGGAGGCCTTGGATGGAGGAGATTCACCGAGCTAATTGGATAAAGGTGGCTAATTAATGTCGGTACCATACTGGTAATTCAAAGGTTGGTAGATGTTGGATCCCTATTGAGGACTAGCCTATTCAAATCCCAGAAAGGCAAAGATAATATATCCAAGGCATCCTTCATATGAGATCCCTCTCTTGGTCCCATGAAAAATATTGTTTTGGATGGAACAACACTACTAAGGGTGAGTATTCAATTGCTCAAGGTTATTTGACCTTATGCCATAATAATCCCAACCATTCTTTTGACATATTTTCTCAATTGTGGGCTCAAAATCTCTGGCCTAAGGTGAGGTTCTTTAATTGGATTTTATTGCATCGTAGGGTGCTTACTGGTCAACAACTTATGAAGCATGGTTTTCATGGCCCTTTTAGATGTGAAATGTGTGAAGAGAATATAGAAAATATCAATCATATTTTTATTGAGTGTACTTTAGCCTCTGAGCTATGGAGGAGAATGGCAAATTTACTTGGCTTACAATGGTCCAATTTTTTCACTTTTGAACAGCTTTGGAGGGATTGGCCTAATCAAGAGGGTGTTGATCATTTTATTAGGTAGTTAGTTTGGATGGGTTCTACCATTCTTCTTTAGAATATTTGGAATGAAAGGAACAACCAAATTTTTAATCAAGATAGGAAGGATATTCACTATATTTGGCAAAAGACCATAGCCAACTTAGTTGAATCAATCCATCAACTCCTTAATCACCCCCAAAACTCCCACCAAAGATGGGATCAAGTGATGCAAATATTGAAGATTAAACCTTATAAGGGCAACCAACTAAAAGGGAATGTGAGTATTAGTAAGATGGACAGGACTTGAAATTTGCAACCTCCTCCTAAGGATTTTGGAAAAGTCAATACTAATGGAGCCTCTAGAGGGAACCCTGGAAAAGCCAGTGTGGGAGGAATTGGTAGACTTTCAGATGGCTCCCTGGTTCTTACTTTTGCTAAGAATTTGGGTATTCTTTCCAATAACCTTGATGAGGGGTATGGTATCCTTAGAGGCCTTTAGGAGGCTACTAAGGTTGGATGGGAAAAGGTGTTAGTTGAGTCTGAATCTCAACTTATGATTAATCTCTTGAAGACTCCTTCTAAGAATCATAAGATGGATTGGAGAATAAAAAGAATTATTGAGAAGATTCAGTTAATCCAGATGGGATTTTTAAAATTTGATTACAATCATGTGGTTAGAGATCAAAACAAGAGTGTTGATGCTTTAGCTAATTGGGCTTTGGACAAAGGTCATCTTACTTGTTATGGCCACCCTCCTATATGGTGGGATTCTCAAATTAGGGAAGCTCTTCTTTCTATCATTTCTTTGCATGGCTCCAGTTCTGAAGGTACCTAGTTTCTTCTTGTTTTTTTTTTTTTTTTTTCTCTTAGTTCATTCAGTTTTTTTAGTTCCCTAGCTCATTCTATTTTTTATTTTTTTCCTCTCGTTGATTCTTGCATTAATAGTCTTCGGTCTAGATAGGTCATTGTTTTGTTCATTTTTTTTTCTTTTGTCTTCTTTGTTTTTTTGTTTAGTTTTTTAAGGTGGGTGGGTTCTTTGTTTTGTTTTGTTTTTGTGTTCTTTGTGTTGTTTTTTGTTGTTCTTGTGTTTTTGTTGTTTTGTTTTTTTTTTATGTTTTTGGTTATTGTTCTTGTGTTTTTTTCGTTCTTGTTCTTGGGTTTCTCTTTGTTTGTGTTATTTCATTTTTTATGTGTGAGTGTTTTCTATGTTTTTTGTTTTTGTTTATTGTCTGTTGTTGGTTGTTTTTATTTTTATTTTATTTTTTATTTTTAGGTTTTGGTTGTGTTTATTTTTCATTTTTTTTGGGTTATGTCTTTGTAGTGTTCTATTGTTTTTGTCTTGTTTGTGTTTTTTTATGTGGTTCTTGTGTTTTTCTATGTGGTTTGTGTTGTGGTTTCTTTTATCTTATTGTGTGTGTTTGGTTGTGCTTTTGGTTTTGACACACTCAAGGAGCATGTTTTTTATTTATTTTTATTTTTTTTGTTGTTATTTACTTTTTTTAATTTGGTTTTGTGTGTTTTTTTGCTCCTTGAGTATGTCAAAGGTGGTAGGCCAGGTTCGAGTCTTGGGCATTTTTGGCGGAATGGATACCCCTACCTCCTTGGGTCTTACCCGAAAGTGGCATCCCTTTTGGGATGTTTTCCACAAATAAATAAATAAATAAATAAATAAATAAAGATAAAAGGTCAAAGCAAATATTGAACTAACTAGAGCAAGTAGCCAAAAAACAAAGAGGTCCATCTTATGTATGTTGCTTCCATCATTTCACCAATATAAACTCATCACACCATATTCCTCTCCCATATCTCTCAATTCCTCCATGACTCTCACTTTGCCTCTCCAAATATACTTTACACTCCTTTCCATCCATGCTTATAATTTATCTTTCTACACCATTAGTATTTTAATTTTACATATTCTATTGTATCAAATAGCATGTGCTCCACTTCCCATTACTTTTTTATGAATCCCTAGTCCAATAGAAAGGATAACTAAATTTTTCCTTTACAATCAACTAAAGACATTCCACACAAGTGGGAAGTCATGCAAAAATATATATGAGTACCTTAGCTATGAAAGAAGATGCCAACTACTATCACAAGGAGAATAGCACTGGTAAGAAATACGACCAAATGATGTCATGATACATGTGAAATGATATTGCTTAAGAGGATCAATGATAACTAACATCAATCATTGAAGGTTGAATATGTAGACACCATCACAAGCTATTAGTTGTACACCATGATAAATGGATAATGAAAGTAATCTTGAGTTGTAATAGAATAGTATCCATCATGGCAAGATATAATTGGTTGAATGTAAAAGGAAGGTAAGGAGCTAAATCTTCACATAAGGAATAGGATCCGTTAAAGCAATGTCTACTTGATGTGTGGTAATTTTACCCAATTACAAAACCACACTCACCCTTAGGATTTTGATCACAAAACCCTCTCTTGCAAAGAAGTTAAAAATGAAAACTTATCCAGGGTTCTGCTATATAAGCATTTCACATGTGTATTAGTAATCTTTGTGAAGATGTGTTAAATAAGTGCTAGGAATACCTTAGTGATTTGCAAGTAAATGTTAATAAGGGGTCTATGTTGGTTTATTTTATTATGCTATACTAATGATTTTTCATGAAACTTAAAGAAAGTGACTGTAAATGTGATTGAATTCCTCTAATTATTGCTTGATGATTGAAAATGAAATAAATATGCATTGCTAAATATAAAATGTGATGATCTTAAAATATCATTAGAAATTATCCCTCTTTAATGAAATCATAATTTTCATAAAGAAGAAATAATTTAATGCTTTAAAACGATAACCTTTGGTATAATGTGTAAATTACCTCTCTTTAATGAAATTAGAATTTTCATAAAGAGAAGCCAATTTATTGCTCTGAAAACAATGGCCAATGGAATGTCGTATCAACTACCCCCTTTTAATGAAATTGTAATTTTCATAAAGAGAAGTTCATTTATTGTCTGTGAATGCAAATGCAAAGCCTAAAAATCGATTTGCCTTCAAAATATGAAAAAAATGTGAAATTCTGAAATTATAAAAATCCTTATAAAACAACTTTAAATATTTTTATAAATTTGAAATGACTTCAAAATGAGATCAAAATTATTTCGGATGAAATATTGAAGCTCATTATTCACACCCATGCATTTATTTATAAAATTTTAATTTTTATTTTAGTCGTCAAAGTTTAAAAAATTACGAAAGGGTTAGAAAAATAAAAATAAAATTCTGGAAAATTGACCAAAAAGCCAAAAATATTAAAACACACTACAATCAATATGATGTTGCCCTACACTATTGTAGCTCTTTTTGAGAGCTTTCCAAAAATATGCACTAATAGTCAATCCGAGCAACGAGCGAGGAGTTATGACCCCGAGCACCAATAGTCTCTGTAACTGCATTTTTTTAGAACAATAATACAAGAAAGCTTTGGGGCTCCTATTGCATTTTTTTTTAGTAGACTGTTTGTGTCCTATTGATTTAGTACTGCTTCACTTCTTGATGTTAGCTAAAGTAGGCATGTAAATTATTCCAAAATTATTCCAAAGTAGTGATGTCCAAGGATAAAAGAAAAAATGATATAATTTGAGATGTCAATAAGATTGGAAAGCTTGTAGGTACCAAATTATTGGTATGCTTGACCAACAAAAACAACCATTTGTAGACCCTTCTTCAATTTATAGAATCTACCAAGATAGAACAAGGATAAAAATAACAAAATATATTAAGAACTCCCTCAATTAGGAGTGAGATGATTCAACTTCTTGTCTTCTTATTTTTTTAAGTAAATAAAACAAGCAACAAGAAGATTTAAGGTCAAAGCAAATGTTGAACTAACTAGAGCAAGTAGCCAAAAAACAAATAGGCCCCTCTTAGGTATGATGCTTCCATCATTTTACCAATATAAACTCACCACATTATATTTCTCTCCCATATCTCTCCATTCCTCCATGACTCTCACTTTGCCTCTCCAAATATTTTACACTCCTTTCGATCCAAGCTTATCATTTATCTTTCTACACCATTAGTTTTTTATTTTTACCCATTCTATTGTATCAAATAGCATGTGCTCCACTCCCCATTACTTTTTAGCCAGAAAAGCTTTATTACATTTTAAATCTTCAATGACCAATTAGTGATCTAGCACATAGAAAAATATACATATAAGAGGCAATAAACAACTCATGTTATTAAAAAGAATCCTCACCATTGATTTCCTATGCCATTTTTAATACAATCTTGGAAATAGATATATACCCAAAGTCAATAATATGGAAAAAAATTGACAAGACAAGTTGTGCATCCCAATACATATTTCAAATACAAAAGCACAAATTTGGCACTATATGGTTGAGTCACTACAAATTTTAATACAAGAGCTAAAGATCAAGTAGTTACTAGCATGTGGAAATATACCACAATTTTGTATAAATAAGCTAGCAAATAAATAAAATTTGTATAAAAAATAAATAATAAGGAAATTAGCCAAAGGGATAGAAAAAGATGTTGGAAAGCATGCAAACCATATCACATGATGTAGTGAATTATGAGGAATGACTATTCAATGGTATAAAATATTGTTGCTTCTTGAAATTTGGATACAATCAAGCTAAGGAGAAAGAGGATTCACAAGGTAGGTTGAATGGTGATTTTTTCAAGAATAAAAGCCTATAAAAGGGGTTCCCTTTCTCAACATCAAATCGCTCATAAGGAAGAATTATGCTATGAGGGAGAATGGTAGATAGGCCTTAGTAAAAGGTGAAGATGAGAATAAAGAATTTCCCCACATAGAATATGTAGTTAATTCTAAAGATTCTTGTGTTTAGAGGAGATGCAAAAACATTGGAGGAAAAGGATGATCAATTTTAGCCTTCTTGATGTAGGAGCATCCAGTGGTGTAAGAGTGATCATGCATCATCCAAAATTTGTATTAATTTTATTTTGTTCTAAAACTAGTTAGTTTGAATCCTACCAAAATGGTGAAAATCCTACCACTAAAACTTAAGGGTGAATTTTGAAGGCCTTAGAGGCCTCGTAGAGGGGTGAAAATTGGTCGCTTTTTGAAAATATGCACTAATAGTCAATCCAAGAAATGAGCGAGGAGTTATGACCTTAGGAAGTTTTGCCCTCAAAGTTCAAAATGATGGCCAATGGAATGTCATATGAACTAACCCCCTTTAATGAAATTGTAATTTTCATAAAGGGAAGTTCATTTATTGTCTGTGAATACAATGCAAAGCCTGAAAAATGATTTACCTTCAAAATATGAAAAAATGTGAAATTTCAAAATTATAAAAATATTAAAACAACTTTAAATAATTATTATAAATTAGAAATGATTTCAGAATAAGATCAAAATTATTTTGGATGAAATTTTGAATCTCATCTTCACACCCATGCATTTATTTATGAAATTTTATTTTTTTAATTTTTATTTTAGTCGTCGAAGTTTAAAAAAATCTGCAAAATGAAGGCTTAGAAAAATAAAAATAAAATTATGGAAAATGGACTAAAAAACTAAAAATGTTAATACACACTATATCCAGTATGATGCTGCCCTACATTGTTGTAACTCTTTTCGAGATATCTCCGAAAATATGCACTAATAGCCAATACAAGCAACGAGTAAGGAGTTATAACCCCAGGAAGTTTTACCCCCAAAATTCAAAATGATGGCCAATGGAATGTCGTATGAACTACCCCCTTTAATGAAATTGTAATTTTTCATAAAAGAAAGTTTATTTATTGTCTATGAATGTAAATACAAAGCCTGAGAATTGATTTACCTTCAAAATATGAAAAAAAAATGTGAAATTTCAAAATTATAAAAAATCCTTTCAAAATAGTAACTTCAAATAATTTTTATAAATTCAAAATGACTTCAAAATGAGTTAAAAGTTGTTTCGGATGAAATATTTAAGCTCATTGGCCAGAAAAAAATTAATATTTCGAGGGCAAAAGATGGATTAGACATTTTTCGTAGGACTGCCCAAACTTTCGAACTCGTTTCGGCCATATCTCACTCATATGAACTCGAATTGAGCTGAAATTTTGAGGGTAGATGCCTGAAAAACCCTAGAACGTCTCCACCAATTTTCATATCATTTGAAGCAACACATATCATAGCGCATCCCTATATGTGAAGGATATATTTGGTAAGAAGTTATGTGAGGGTTTCATCTGGTTGAGTGCAAGCAGCTCCAAAGGTTGGTTTTTAGGGCCTTTGGGCCCTAGTGGCCAATATTTTTGTGGTTTATGCTCAATATTTTAGCAAGAAATATTGCAGGGGATACAAGATGGATTAGAAATTTGTATTTCAACAGATCATACTATGAACTTGAGTGACAATGGCTTCCAAATTGCTGCACAAAAGAAAAGTGAAAACCATACCTTTCCACGATGTTTAGGGCAAGGATTAAAGAGATCACGAAACAAGTTTCAAGTAGTTGATCAAAAAATGGCTCATATCTCAAGTGAATCTGGTGCTAAGGTGCACCCATAAAAAAATTCTACTATGAAAACCCCTATCAAGGGTAATAATTTCAAAGACTCAATCCTAAAAATGAATTTTAGGGATGCCTTTCATGGTGGACAACCTCATCCCAATGCTAATATTAATATTAGGGTTTCCCATAAACCTCTAAGAATGCCTAAGATTGATCCCAGGAAAACGGAGTCAGGATGTCTTAAAGCAGCTGATGGAACTTCTATTGTTAAGCTTGATATTGGTAACATTCATACTGGCATTGAAGATTTGGAAAAAAGAGGACTAATTTGTCGGTTCATGGGTTTTCGTTCGAGTCTATCTACTTTCAAAGTCTGGGCTGCAAAAAGATAGAAAACTAAAGGTGAGTTACAAATCTCTATTTATCCAAATGGTTATTTTCTTGTTTTATTTGCTAATAATGAAAATAGAGAGAAAAATTTTCAAGGGGGTTCTTGGTTTTTTGGAAGGGCAGGGCTTTTCATGAATCCCTAGCATACTAAATTTAAAGTCGAAGAAGAGATGCCTTCTATAGCTCTCATGTGGGTTAGAATCTTTGGCCTCCCTATTGAATTTTGGAATCCTACTATTTTTTTTTCAATTGGAAAATCTTTAGGAACTTTTATGATGACTACTGATTGTACTCAAAATTTTGAACATATTATTTATGCTCGAATTTGTGTTTTAATGGATTTTGACAAACCCCTACCTAAAAATATCACATTACAATTTGGGGAAGACACTTGGGAGCAAGTAGTGGACTATGAGAACATTCATTTTCATTGTAGAATTTGCCATGAATATGGTCATTTGGCCAGTGCTTGCCCAAATAAAATTCCTAATCAAAAGAAAGAAGATATAAACTCAGCAGGTTTCCAAATACCTAAGAAGAAGAACACTCAGAAAAAACCAGTTATGAAGGATCAATCAAAGTCATTTGCTAATATGTTTGAAATACTTTCCACAAATGATGTCCCAAGTGAGGAAGAGGAAATAATGGAAACTAAAATCTTAGAAACACAATTTAAAGATGAAGGGAATAACTCGGAGATAAACCAACAAATCAAAGGTTTTCAACAAAAAAAAAGGAGAAAATTTATACAAGAAAAACAATATTTCAAATGTCAAAACTTCAAATAATGCAGGTCCCAATATAGACTCCATTGAACCATCTAGTAAAATTTTGGTTGTGTATGAGCATTCTTCAAGGTTAGAAGCCATCTCGGATTCAATTGGAATAAGTCAAGAAATAGGGAAAAAAAAATTGAAGATGGATTCTAATCAAAAAGTAGGTTGCAAGACCAATCAATATTATATGGTAAAAGAATTTGAAAAGCTTGTAGAGGAAGGTAAGATTAATGCCCTTCCCAACTTTTTTAGCCCTGGTATTAATGAAGATCATCACTTGGAATATTAGTGGACTCAAAGGGAGTCTTTCAAAACAAAATGAAATTAGAAGAACGATTCAGATAAATCATCCACATCTTGTTTTCCTTCAAGAAACAAAGATGTCAATGGAGGATATGGACTTAATTGCCAGTAAAATTTGGCCAACTGGAAAAGTGGTTTCCCTCAGTTCCCAAGAGACTTCGGGTGGCATTGCTTGTCTTTGGGACCCAAAAGAGGTAGTTATTCACCATATGGTTGGTAGTTGGGGTTTGTTGGCTATAGCTATTCAAACTAGACATTCCAACCAGATTATGATCTGCATTATTGTTTATGAACCAACTTCTTTGGAGGAAAAAAGAAGACAGTAGAAGGATATTACTCATATTATCTCTCATTTTACTAAATCTTGGATCTTGATCGAAGGAGATTTCAATACCATCCTCTCTCTGGATGAGAAAAGGGGGGGAAATAGAAATTTGGACAAAAGCACTGACCTCATGAGCGAATATATTGCAAACCTGCATCTTGTGGATATCCAAACAGACAATGGCCTTATGACTTGGTCTAACATAAGGCAAGGCTTAGCTTGTAAAATGGAGATATTGGATAGGTTTTTGCTCTCTAAAAAGTTCTTAATTCATGGCCACATTCCTAAAGTGAGGACTCTTAATAATGCTGGTTCGGATCATTGGCCAGTCATGGTGGAAATTTGGAAAACCAATGTGAGTTTCTCTCCTTTTGATTTTCAATTAATGTGGCTTAGAGAAATTTCCTTCAGACCTCGTGTGTAACAATGATGGAAGGAAGGTAAACCTAGGCATGGGACTAAGATGTTCTATTTTGCCAAAATACTGCAATACATTAAATCCAAAATCAAGACGTGGAACTGGAGAGAGTTTGGGGATCATATAAAAAAACATGAAGTTATTGCTCATCCTGAAAAATTGAATAAGAAAATCCGTTTAGATGGCCTCATAGAGAAGAGAAGTGCATATGAAATTAAACTCACAACTCAGTTAAAGGAATGGGAAAAAAAAGAAGAAATCTTATGGAAGCAAAAATCTAGAATTCAATGGCTCAAAGAAGGAGATCGAAACACAAATTTCTTTCACAAATATCTTCTAGCTCAAATATCTCACAACTTTATTTCTTCCTTAAAATTAGATACTAGAGATGTTTATATTTGGTATGGCATGAACTCTATTGTTGTTGATTACTTTTCCAATATTTTTGCTGCTACTCCTCTTGACTCAACTTCACAACAAATTGTTCTTCAAGAAATCCCTTATCTTATCACTTCTGAGGAGAACTCTATTTTGATTGCTCCTGTTACTATCAATGAGCTTCAACAAGTAGTTTTTAAAATGCAAAAATGGAAAACCCCAGGTCCTGATGGTTTTCCTATTGAGTTCTACCAAGAGTTATGGGATATCCTTCCTGTTGATTTATTAGAGGTGGTGGAAGAAGCCAGGAAATCCAAAGAAATTTTTAAGGTTATTAATAAAACTTATATTACTCTTGTTCCAAAAGCTCAAGAGGTTGATCATATCTCAGCTTTTAGACCTATTGCTTTATGTAATGTTATTCTCAAAATCATTACTAAAATCATGGCAAAAAGGTTGAAGCCTCTTTTGCATAAGATTATTTCTCTAGAGCAAGGGGGATATGTGGAAGGACGTCAAATAGTAGATGAGATAGTTCTTGCTCAGGAAGCCATCCATTCCATGGATATGCAAAATTCTCCTTCTATGTTCATTTGGTTAGACTTATCCAAAGCTTATGACAGAGTGGATTGGCACTTCCTTATCAAAGTTTTGAGGCAATTTGGTTTCTCTAAGGATTTGATGGATTGGATTATGGGATGTATCTCTTTAGTTTCCTACTTAGTTCTTATCAGTGGTAGGCCTTCTTAGTCTTTCCCAGCTTCCAGAGGTATTAGGCAAAGTTACCCGCTATCCCCTTATTTATTCATCATTCTTGCCGAATGCTTAGGTAGGACTATAACCAAAAAGAGGGAAAATAAAACCCTTGAGGGAGTAACCATTGCTCATGGAGCTAGACCTATCTCTCATCTTCAATTTGTGGATGACTCTACTATTTTAGGTAAAGCTACAGTTAAAGAAGCTTCTAATATTAAGCAAATCATTAGTTGTTTTTCTAAGGCTACTCGACAATTGATCAATGAGGACAAATCTAATGTTATTTTATTTCACTGCTCTGCTAGACAAGAATCCATGGTCTTGGATAAGTTAAGATATAAGAAGACCTCTCTTCCAATCACTTATTTAGGTATTCCCATAAATATTCAAAGGCAGAAAAATAAAGATTGGAATTGGTTGTTGGACAAAGTCAAGAAGAAAATTGGAAAGTGGACCAATAAGTGGCTTTCTTTTGGGGGTAGAATCACCTTGGTAAAATCAGTCCTTCAAGCTATTCATATTTATGTTTCTTTTGTTTTGAATATCCCAAAGACTGTTCTTTGAGAATTGGATCAAATTAGTCATCGTTTCCTTTGGAGTGGTACTAAGGAGAAAACAAAATGTGCCTTGGTGAAATGGGATACTTTATGTCTTCTTAAGAGTGAAGGGGGGTTAGGATTCCAATCTTCAATTAATAACAACAAAGCTTTAGCTGGTAAATTATATTGGAGGATGTTGCATAACCCCAATGCTCTTTGGGCCAATAATATTCGTGCTAAATATGCTGAGAAAAAAGTCCTAAAGACCTTATTCGCTATCAACTTCCTACCAAAGGTTCTCCCATTTTAGCAGTTCTTAAGACTGGTGAGGATTTGATAAAGAAAATTTTATTTTGGATCATTCATAATGGTCAGCATGCAAATTTTTGGACAGATTCTTAGGATGGTCATAAGCCTTTGATAACTCAATTTCTCAATTAGAGGCCTTGGATGGAGGAGCTTCACCGAGCTAATTGGATAAAGGTGGCTAATTACTGTCGGTACCATACTGGTAATTCAAAGGTTGGTAGATATTGGATCCCTATTGAGGACTCGGCCTATTCAAATTCCAGTAAAGGCAAAGACAAGATATCCAAGGCATCCTTCATATGAGATCCCTCTCTTGGTCCCATGAAAAAGATTATTTTGGATGGAACAACACTACTAAGGGTGAGTATTCAGTTGCTCAAGGTAATTTGACCTTATGCCATAATAATCCCAACCATTCTTCTGACATGTTTTCTCAATTGTGGGCTCAAAATCTCTGGCCTAAGGTGAGGTTCTTTAATTGGCTTTTATTTCATCGTAGGGTGCTTACTGGTGAGCAACTTATGAAGCATGGTTTTCATGGCCCTTTTATATGTGAAATGTGTGAAGAGAATGTGGAAAATATCAACCATATTGTTATTGAGTGTACTTTAGCCTCTGAGCTATGGAGGAGAATGGCCACTTTACTCGGCTTACAGTGGTCCAATTTTTTTACTTTTGAACAGCTTTGGAGGGATTGACCTAATCAAGAGGGTGTTGATCATTTTATTAGGCAGTTAGTTTGGATGGGTTCTACCATTCTTCTTTGGAATATTTGGAATGAAAGGAACAACCAAATTTTTAATCATGATAGGAAGGATATTCATTATATTTGGCAAAAGACCATAGCCAACTTAGTTGAATCAGTCCATCAACTCCTTAATCACCCCCAAAACTCCCACCAAAGATGGGATCAAGTGATGCAAATATTGAAGATTAAACCTTCTAAGGGAAACCAACTTAAAGTGATGCAGGAGCATCCAACGGAAAGCAAAAATATCGTAAGGAGAAAAAGTGTCGCAATATCGCAACATGTCGGCAAAGAAGAAAAAGTGTCACGATATCACGACATGTCACTTTTTCGTGACCAAAAGCCGAGAGAAGGATCAAGAGAGAAAAGTGTCCCAATATCGCGACATGTCGCATTATCACGACCAAAAACCGAGAGAAGGTTCAAGAGAGAAAAAGTGTCACGATATCACGACATGTCGCATTATCGTGACCAAAAGCCGAGAGAAGGCTCAAGAGAGAAAAGTGTCATGATATCGCGACATGTCACATTTTTGCGACTCAGGAAGGAGAGAGAAAGCGTAGAGCAAAAATGTTGCGATATCGTGGCATGTCGCATTTTTGTGACTAAGGAAGAAGAGAGAAAGCACGGAGCAAAAATGTCACGATATCGCGACATGTCGTGAAATCACGATTGAAAGAAGACAGGAAAGGCCAGAGAAGAAAATGTCACGATTTCACATGTCACGAAATCATGACCGAAGGAGCAGAAAGAAAGCAAGGAAGGAAACTGTCGTGATATCGCGACATGTCATGAAATCACGACCGAAGGAGCAAAAATAAAGCAAGGAGGGAAACTATCGTGATATCGTGACATGTCGCGATTTCGTGACCCGAAGCAAAGAGAGAAAGTAGAGAGGAAAGTTGTCGTGATATCACGACATGTCATGATTTCATGACCCAAAATGCGAGGAGGAGGCAGAAAGTAAAGATGTTGTGATTTCACGACTGAAAAGGAGAAAGAGGAGCCAGAAAGGAAAGATGTCACGATATCGTGACATGTCGCATTATCGTGACCAAAGGATGAGAGAAAGCATGAGGGAGAAAAAGTGTCGCGATATCGTGACATGTCACATTTTTGTGACCAAAATGCGAGGGAAGGCGTAGGAGAGAAAAGTGTCGCGATATCACGACATGTCGCATTATCATGACCAAAAGGCGAGAGGAGGCGCAGGAGAGAAAAGTGTCGCGATATCGCGACATGTCGCATTTTTGTGACTCGCAAAGGGCAGGAAGGCCGAAAAGCAAAAGTGTCACGATATCGCGACATGTCTCATTTTCATGACTCAAAAAGGGGCAGGAAGGCAGTGAAGCAAAAATGTTGCGATATCGCGACATGTCGCATTTTTGTGACCAAACAAAAAGAAAGAAAAGGTAGGTAGTTGCAAGGGCCGTTACAGAGAAAATTGTCAAGAAATGGGTATACCGAACACCATCATTGGTTGATAGGCGGACAAAGTCTACAGTGGCAGCACTGGACAAGCACGTGGCACCAAGGTGCAATGAAAGTAGACGAAGATCAAGAGTCAAAAAGAAAGATGTTTCGAAAGCCAAGACAATGAAGAGGCATAGGAAATGAAATAAAGGGTCAGAAAAGGGAGATGGAGAGTCACGCTAGAGATTTTAAAAGGGGAAGCGATGGCATGCATAAGGGGTTGGAAATGGCTGAGACAGAGTTGCAGACGTGAAGGCAAGAGGGCCATTCTGGACCTTTTTAGGCTATTTTTCTTCTAGAGTTGGAAATGCTGTAATGTAAAATAAAATAAATAAACTACCTTTCTGAATAAAGGAGTTTGTTTGGCAGAGTCTACCATTTTTGTAAATTTTTCCAAGTTTAATGAATGAGAATTTTGAGTATTTGGGCTGAGCTATTTTGGCTCCCCCATCAAGTGGTATCAGAGTGAGAGTTCCTGAGTGTGTGAACATATCATCGAAAGTGAGGCAGTTTACACCAGGATTTGTGGAAGAGCGGGAGTTCCTGAGTGTGTAAATAGATCGTCAGATGTGAGGCAGTTTACACCAGGATCTGTGGTGAAGGGTTGTGAGAAAAGAGAGGAGAAGTTATGGTCACAAGGAGAACCTTGTTGAATGAGAAGAAAGAACTAGACCAGAGGAAAAGCCTATTCCGCACAAGGTGCAAAAGTTTGGGTAAGGTCTGTAATATCATTATAGATAATGGTAGTACTGATAACTTGGTCTCAGAAGAAATGGTTACTAAGTTACAACTAGAGAGGAGGGGACACTCACATCCATACCAGATTGCATGGCTGTAAAAGGACCATAGGGCATTGGTCAGTGAACAGTCCTTAGTCAAGTTCAATATTGGGAGATACCAGGATGAGGTCCTGTGTGATGTTTTGCCTATGGATGCTTGCCATGTGTTTTTGGGAAGGCCATGGCAATTTGATA
This sequence comes from Wollemia nobilis, assembly GCA_028583015.1. Taxonomy (NCBI): domain Eukaryota; kingdom Viridiplantae; phylum Streptophyta; class Pinopsida; order Araucariales; family Araucariaceae; genus Wollemia; species Wollemia nobilis. The sequence goes on from JAQPPZ010016984.1 coordinate 4,579,912, forward strand.
GACGTGTGGTGTATGATGGGCATGTGAATACTTACTCTCTAATGAAATATGGAGTGCGTCACAAGTTGAGGCCATTGAAGGAGATGGATGAAAAGAGTTCGATGACTACAATGAGAGTGGAAGTTGTGGGGTTTGAAGAACTTAAGGGTTTGTACCTTGAAGACCCAGATTTTGCTAAAGCTTGGAGAGCTTGTACGGTCCCAATTTCTCTGGATAGGACTGTCAACAGGAGTACTAGTAAATCACCATTGAGAACGATGGATAAAGGAGAAAAGAGCAGTGCTGAGGCTGAAGATTTTGCAAGTTTTGAGATGTTAAAAAAGAAGGTGACAAAATAGTACAGAAGTGAAGGTTACTTCTCAATCCACCCTAGTTTTCTAATGCAGGAGCACCCAATGAAAAGCAAAAATACCGCAAGAAGAAAAAGTGTCACGATATCGTGACATGTCGGTAAAGAAGAAAAAGTGTCACGATATTGTGACATGTCACATTTTTGCGACCAAAAGCCAAGAGAAGGCTCAAGAGAGAAAAGTGTCGCAATATCGCGACATGTCGCATTATCACGACCAAAATCCGAGAGAAGGCTCAAGAGAGAAAAAGTGTCGCGATATCGCGACATGTCACATTATTGCAACCAAAAGTCGAAAGAAGGCTCAAGAGAGAAAAGTGTCTCGATATCACAACATGTCACATTTTCGTGACTCAAGAAGGAGAGAGAAAGCATGGAGCAAAAATGTCGCGATATCGCAACATGTCGCATTTTCGCGACTCAAGAAGAAGAGAGAAAGCGCAAAGCAAAAATGTCGTGATATCGCGAAATCGCGATCGAAAGAAGACAGGAAAGGCCAGAGAAGAAAATGTCACAATTTCGCGACATGTCAATTTCGCGACATGTCGCAAAATCGCGATCGAAGGAGCAGAAAGAAAGCAAGGAAGAAAACTGTCACGATATCGTGACATGTCGCGAAATCGCAACCGAAGAAGCAGAAAGAAAGTAAGGAAGAAAAATATCGCGATATCGTGACATGTCGTGATTTTGTGACCCAAAATAGAGAGAGAAACTAGAGAGCAAAGTTGTTGCGATATCGCGACATGTCACGATTTTACGACCCAAAAGGTGAGGAGGAGGCAAAAAGGAAAGATGTCATGATATCATGACATGTCACGATTTCGCAATCGAAAAGGAGAAAGAGGAGCCAAAAAGGAAAGATGTCGCAATATCATGACATGTCGCATTATCATGACCAAAGGACGAGAGAAAGCACGAGGGAGAAAAAGTGTCGTGATATCACAACATGTCGTATTTTCACGATATCGTGATATCGCGACATGTCGCATTATCATGACCAAAAGGCGAGAGGAGGCGTAGGAGAGAAAATCCTTGCGATATTACGACATGTCGCATTTTTGTGACTCGCAATGGTAGGAAGGTCGAAAAGCAAAAGTGTCGCGATATCGTGACATGTTGCATTTTTGTGACTCAAAAAGGGGCAGGAAGGCAATGAAGCAAAAATTTCACGATATCGCGACATGTCACGATATCGCGACATGTCGCATTTTCGTGACCAAACAAAAGGAAAGAAAAGGCAGGCGGTTACAGGGGCCGTTACAGAGGAAATTATCGAGCGATGGGTATACCGAACGCCATCATTGGTTGACAGGCGGATAGAGTCTACAGTGGTAGCACTGGACAAGCACGTTAGAAAGAAAGATGTTTCGAAAGCCAAGACAATGAAGAGGCACGAGAAATGAAATGAAGGGTCAGAAAAGGGAGACGGAGAGTCATGCCAGAGATTTTAAAAGGGGAAGTGATGGCATGCACAAGGGGTTGGAAACGGCTGAGACAGAGTTGCAGACGTGAAGGCAAGAGGGCCATTCTGGACCTGTTTAGGCTGTTTTTCTTCTAGAGTTGGAAATGTTGTAATGTAAAATAAAAGAAATAAACTACCTTTCTGAATAAAGGAGTTTGTTTGGCAGAGTCTGCCATTTTTGTAAATTTTTCCAAGTTTAATGAATGAGAATTTTGAGTATTTGGGCTGAGCGATTTTGGCTCCCCCATCATAAAGGGAATATGAGTATTAGTAAGATAGATAGGACTAGAAATTGGCAACCTCCTCCTAAGAATTTTGAAAAATTCAATACTGATGGAGCCTCTAGAGGGAACCCTAGAAAAGCCAGTGTGGGAGGAATTGGTAGACTTTCAGATGGCTCCCTGGTTTTTACTTTTGCTGAGAATTTGGGTATTCTTTCCAATAACCTTGCTGAGGGGTATGGTATCTTCAAAGGCCTTCAGGAGGCTACTAAGGTTGGATGGGAAAATATGTTAGTTGAGTTTGACTCTCAACTTATGATTAATCTCTTGAAGACTCCTAAGAATTATAAGGTGGATTGGAGAATAAAAGGAATTATTGAGAAGATTCAGTTAATCCAGATGGGATTTTTGAAAGTTGATTACAATCATGTGGTCAAAGATCAAAACAAGAGTGCTGATGCTTTAGCTAATTGGGCTTTGGACAAAGGTGATCTTACTTGTTATGACCACCCTCCTATATGGTGGGCTTCTCAAATTATGGAAGCTCTTCTTTCTATCATTTCTTTGGATGGCTCCAGTTCTGAAGGTACCTAGTTTCTTCTTGTTTTTTTTGCTTCTCTTTAGTTCATTCAGTTTTTTTAGTTCCCTAGATCATTCTATTATTTATTTTGTTTCCTTTGTTGATTTTTGCCTTAATAGTCTTTTGGTCTAGATAGGTCATTGTTTTGTTCATTTTTTTTTTTTTATAAGGTGGGTGGGTTCTTTTGTTTTGTTTTTTTTTTTGTGTTCTTTTTGTTGTTTTATTTATTTTTATGTTTTTTGTTATTGTTCTTGTGTTTTTTTTGTTCTTGTTCTTGGGTTTCTCTTTGTTTGTGTTATTTCGTGTTTTTATGTGTGAGTGTTTTCTATGTTTTTTGTTTTTTTTTATTGTTTGTTGTTGGTTGTTTTTTATTTTTATTTTTATTTTATTTATTTTATTTTTTAGGTTTTGGTTGTGTTTATTTTTCATGTTTTTTTTGGGTTATGTCTTTGTAGTGTTATGTTGTTTTTGTCTTGTTTGTGTTTTATTATATGGTTCTTGTGTTTTTCTATGTGGTTTGTGTTATGGTTTCTTTTATCTTACTATGCGTGTTTGGTTGTGCTTTTGTTTTTGACACACTCAAGGAGCATGTTTTTTATTTTATTTTACTATTTTTTTTGTTATTTACTTATTTTTAAATTGGTTTTGTGTGTTTGTCTACTCCTTGAGTATGTCAAAGGTGGTAGGCCAGGTCCGAGTCCTGGGTATTTTTGGTGGAATGGATACCCATGCCTCCTTGGGTCTTACTCGAAAGTGGCATCCATTTTGGGATGTTTTCCAAAAATAAAAATAAAAAAAGAAATATTGAAGCTCATTCTTCACACCCATGAATTTATTTATGAAATTTTATTTTTTTAGTCACCAAAGTTTAAAAAAATTTTGCAAAAGGAAGGGTTAGAAAAATAAAAATAAAATTCTAGAAAATTGATCAGAAAGCCAAAAATGTTAAAACACACTATAGTCAGATGTTGTACTACGTTGTTGTAGCTCTTTTCGAGAGCTTTATCGAAAATATGCACTAATATCAATCCGAGCAACGAGCGAGGAGTTATGAACCCGGGAAGTTTTACCCCCAAAATTCAAAATGATGGCCAATAGAATGCTATATGAACTACCCTATTTAATGAAATTGTAATTTTCATAAAAGGGATTTTATTTATTATCTGTGAATGCAAATGCAAAGCCTAAAAATTGATTTACCTTCAAAATATGAAAAAATATGAAATTCCAAAATTATAAAAATCCTTATAAAATATTAACTTTAAATAATTTTTATAAATTCAATATGACTTCAAAATGAGTTAAAAGTTATTTTAGATGAAATATTGAAGCTCATTCCTCACACCCATGCAATTATTTATGAAATTTTAATTTTAATTTCAATTTTATTGTTGTTGAAGTTTAAAAAAATCTAGAAAATGAAGGGTTATAAAAATAAAAATAAAAATTATGAAAAATGGACTAGAAAACCAAAAATATTAAAACACACTACAGTTAGTGTAATTTTTTGTCCTACGATTTTTATAAAAATGGATATGCACAAAAGTAGAATTAAAATGTACAACTAGACAAATGGAAATGCACAAAAATAGAATTAAAACTACTAAAATAACTACTAAAAATATAAAAATTCTTATAAAATAACAACTTTAAATAATTTTTATAAATTCAAAATGGCTTCGGAATGAGATCAAAATTATTTTGGATGAAGGATTGAAACTCATTCTTCACACCCATGCATTTATTTATGAAATTTCAATTTTTTAAAATTTGTATTTTAGTCGCCGAAGTTTAATAAAAATATGCAAAAAGAAGGGTTAGAAAAATAAAAATAAAATTATGGAAAATGGATTAGAAAACCGAAAATATTAAAACACACTACAGTCAATATGATGTCGTCCTACATTGTTGTAGCTCTTTTCATGAGCTTTCAGAAAGTATGCACTAATAGTCAATCCGAGCAACGAACAAGGAGTTATGACCCCAAAAAGTTTTACCCTTAAAATTCAAAATGATGGTCAATGAAATGTCGTATGAACTACCGCCTTTTAATGAAATTGTAATTTTTATAAATTCGAAATGACTTCAGAATGAGATCAAAATTATTTCGCATGAAATATTGAAGCTCATTTTTCACACCCATGCATTTATTTATAAATTTTAATTTTTTCTAATTTTTATTTTAGTCGCTGAAGTTTAAAAAAATCTACAAAAGGAAGGGTTAAAAAAAATAAAATAAAATAATGAAAAATGGACTAGAAAAAAAATATCAAAACACACTACAATTAATATAATGGCGTCCTACAGTAAGCATAAAATACTGTAATGGTATATCTTTGGATTTTATCCGCTCATGTAGAGGAGTTGGAGAGCAAGTGGGTAGTTAAAACTCTCTAGTTATCGAGAGGCCCAAGTTCAAATCTCTCCCCTCACATGTTGCTATATAAAATGTTCCTCATCAAAAAAAAAATTTATCCGCCCATGTAGAGGAGTTGGAGAGCAAGTGGGTAGTTAAACCTCTCTAGTTGCTGAGAGGCCCAGGTTCAAATCTCTCGCCTCACATGTTGCGGATATGTTATGTAATGGTTCCCTCTTGGTCACAGTCTATTTACCCCTTGTGGCCACCACCAAAAAATAAATAAATAAATATATATCCGCCCATGTAGAGGAGTTGGAGAGCAAGTGGGTAGTTAAACCTCTCTAGTTGCTGAGAGGCCCAGGTTCAAATCTCTCGCCTCACATGTTGCGGATATGTTATGTAATGGTTCCCTCGTGGTCACAGTCTGTTTACCCCTTGTGGCCACCACCAAAAAAAAATCCGCCCATGTAGAGGAGTTGGAGAGCAAGTGGGTAGTTAAACCTCTCTAGTTGCTGAGAGGCCCAGGTTCAAATATCTCGCCTCACATGTTGCGGATATGTTATGTACTGGTTCCCTCGTGGTCATAGTCTGTTTACCCCTTGTGGCCACCACCAAAAAAAAAATATATATATATAATGGCATCCTACGGTGTTGTAGCTCTTTTCGAGAGCTTTAAGAAAGTATGCACTAATAGTCAATCCAAGCAACGAGTGAGGAGTTATGACCCCGGAAAGTTTTACCCCCAAAATTCAAAATGATTATAAATGGAATTTCGTATGAACTACGCCCCTTCAATGAAATTATAATTTTTCATAAAAGAAATTTTATTTATTGTCTGTGAATGTAAATGCAAAGCATGAGAATTGATTTACCTTCAAAATATGAAAAAATATGAATTTTTGAAATTATAAAAAATTCTTTTAAAACAATAACTTTAAATAATTTTTATAAATTCAAAATAACTGAAGAATGAGTTAAAAGTTGTTTCGGATGAAATATTGAAGCTCATTCTTCACACCCATGCATTTATTTATGAAATTTTATTTTATTTTTATTTTTTTTAGTCACCGAAGTTTAAAAAAATCTGCAAAAGGAAGGGTTAGAAAAATAAAATTAAAATTCTAGAAAATAGATCAGAAATCCAAAAATGTTAAAACACACTATAGTCATATGTTGCCCTACGTTGTTGTAGCTCTTTTCAAGAGCTTTTCAAAAATATGCACTAATAGTCAATTCGAGCAACGAGCGAGGAGTTATGACCCCGGGAAGTTTTACCCCCAAAATTCAAAATGATGGCCAATGGAATGTTGTATGAACTACCCCCCTTTAATGAAATTGTAATTTTCATAAAGGGGAGTTTATTTATTATATGTGAATGCAAATGCAAAGCCTAAAAATTGATTTACCTTCAAAATATGAAAAAAATATGAAATTCCGAAATTATAAAAATCCTTATAAAATATTAACTTTAAATAATTTTTATAAATTCAAAATGACTTCAAAATGAGTTAAAAGTTATTTCGGATGAAATATTGAAGCTCATTCTCATACCCATGCATTTATTTATGAAATTTTATTTTTAATTTTAATTTTATTATTGTTGAAGTTTATAAAAATTTAAACTTCAACAACAATATTAAATATTAAAACATCCTACGTTGTTGTAGCTCTTTTCGAGAGCTTTTCGAAAATATGCACTAATAGTCAATCCGAGCAACGAGCGAGGAGTTATGACCCCAAGAAGTTTTACCCCCAAAATTCAAAATGATGGCCAATGGAATGTCGTATGAACTACCCCCTTTAATGAAATTTTAATTTTCATAAAGGGAAGTTCATTTATTGTCTGTGAATGCAAATGCAAAGCCTAAAAATCGATTTACCTTCAAAATATGAAAAAAATGTGAAATTCCAAAATTATAAAAATCCTTATAAAATAGCAACTTTAAATAATTTTTATAAATTCGAAATGACTTCAAAATGAGATCAAAATTATTTTGGATGAAATATTGAAGCTCATTCTTCACACCTATGCATTTATTTATGAAATTTTATTTTATTTTTTTTTTATTTTTATTTTAGTCACCGAAGTTTAAAAAAAATCTACAAAAGGAAGGGTTAGAAAAATAAAAATAAAATTATGGAAAATGGACCAGAAAGACAAAAATGTTAAAACACACTATATTTAGTATGATGCCACCCTACGTTATTGTAGCTCTTTTCGAGAGCTTTCCAAAAATATGCACTAATAGTCAATCCGAGCAACGAGCGAGGAGTTATGACCCCGGAAAATTTTCCCCCAAAATTCAAAATGATGGCCAATGGAATGTCGTATGAACTACCCCCTTTAATGAAATTGTAATTTTCATAAAGAGAAGTTCATTTATTGTCTGTGAATGCAAATGCAAAGCCTGAAAATCGATTTACCTTCAAAATATGAAAAAATTATGAAATTATAAAAATCCTTATAAAACAACAATTTTAAATCATTTTTATAAATTCAAAATGACTTCAGAATGAGATCAAAATTATTTTGAATGAAATATTGAAGCTCATTCTTCACACCCATGCATTTATTTATGAAATTTTAATTTTTATTTTAGTCGCCGAAGTTTAAAAAAATCTGCAAAAGGAAGGGTTAGAAAAATAAAAATAAAATTATGAAAAATGGACTAGAAAACCAAAAATATTAAAACACACTATACAAGTATGATGTCACCCTACGTTGTTGTAGCTTTTTCGAGAGCTTTCAAAATATGCATTAATAGTCAATCCGAGTAACGAGCGAGTAGTTATGACCCCGGAAAGTTTTGCCCCAAAATTCAAGTAATGTCGTGAACACCCCCCTTATAAATTTTTTTTTAAGGTTTTTTTTTTTTTTGAAAAAAAAAATTTTCAAAAAAAAAAAAAAAAAAAAAAAAAAAAAAAAAAAAAAAAAAAAAATAGCAACTTTAAATAATTTTTATAAATTCGAAATGACTTTAGAATGAGATAAAAATTATTTCGGATGAAATATCGAAGCTCATTCTTCACACCTATGCATTTATTTATGAAATTTTATTTTATTTTTATTTTTATTTTAGTCACCGAAGTTTAAAAAAAATCTACAAAAAGAGTTAGAAAAATAAAAATAAAATTATGGAAAATGGACCAGAAAGCCGAAAATATTAAAACACACTATAGTTAGTATGATGCCGCCCTACGTTGTTGTAGCTCTTTTCGAGAGCTTTTCGAAAATATGCACTAATAGTCAATCCGAGCAACGAGCGAGGAGTTATGACCCAGGAAGTTTTACCCCCAAAATTCAAAATGATGGCCAATGGAATGCCGTATGAACTACCCCCTTTAATGAAATTGTAATTTTCATAAAGGGAAGTTCATTTATTGTCTGTGAATGCAAATGCAAAGCCTGAAAATCGATTTACCTTCAAAATATGAAAAAAATGTGAAATTCCAAAATTATAAAAATCCTTATAAAATAACAACTTTAAATAATTTTTATAAATTCGAAATGACTTTGAATGAGATCAAAATTATTTCGGATGAAATATTGAAGCTCATTCTTCACACCCATGCATTTATTTATGAAATTTTAATTTTTTATTTTATTTTAGTCGTCGAAGTTTAAAAAAATCTGCAAAAGGAAGGGTTAGAAAATAAAAATAAAATTATGGAAAATGGACTAGAAAATCAAAAATATTAAAACACACTACATAGAATAAGCCCCACTTGTAGCTCTTTTGGAGAGCTTCAAGTATGCACTAATAGTCAACAGCAACAGCGAGGAGTTATGACCCGAAATTTTCCCCCAAAATTCAAAATAGCAACTTTAAATAATTTTTATAAATTCAAATACTTCAATGAGATCAAAATTATTTCGGATGAAGGTTCAAGCTCATTCTTCACACCCATGCATTTATTTATGAAATTTTTTTTTATTTTTATTTTAGTCGCTAAGTTTAAAAAAATATGCAAAAGGAAGGGTTAGAAAAATAAAAATAAAATTATGGAAAATGGACTAAAAATGAAAATATTAAAACACACTACAGTCAGTATGATGTCGCCCTACATTGTTGTAGCTCTTTTCGAGAGCTTTTCGAAAATATGCACTAATAGTCAATCCGAGCAACGAGCGAGGAGTTATGACCCCGAGAAGTTTTACCCCCAAAATTCAAAATGATGGCCAATGGAATGTCGTATGAACTACCCCCTTTAATGAAATTGTAATTTTCATAAAGGGAAGTTCATTTATTATCTGTGAATGCAAATGCAAAGCCTGAAAATCGATTTACCTTCAAAATATGAAAAAATGTGAAATTTCGAAATTATAAAAATCCTTATAAAATAACAACTTTAAATAATTTTTATAAATTCGAAATGACTTCAGAATGAGATCAAAATTATTTCGGATGAAATATTGAAGCTCATTCTTCACACCCATGCATTTATTTATGAAATTTTATTTTATTTTTATTTTTATTTTAGTCACCGAAGTTTAAAAAAAATCTGCAAAAGGAAGGGTTAGAAAAATAAAAATAAAATTTGGAAAATGGACCAGAAAGCCAAAAATGTTAAAACACACTATAGTTAGTATGATGTCACCCTACGTTGTTGTAGCTCTTTTCGAGAGCTTTCCGAAAATATGCACTAATAGTCAATCCGAGCAACGAGCGAGGAGTTATGACCCGGGAAGTTTTACCCCCAAAATTCAAAATGATGGCCAATGGAATGTCGTATGAACTACCCCCTTTAATGAAATTGTAATTTTCATAAAGGGAAGTTCATTTATTGTCTGTGAATGCAAATGCAAAGCCTGAAAATCGATTTACCTTCAAAATATGAAAAAAATGTGAAATTCTGAAATTATAAAAATCCTTATAAAACAACAACTTTAAATAATTTTTATAAATTCGAAATGACTTAGAATGAGATCAAAATTATTTCGGATGAAATATTGAAGCTCATTCTTCACACCCATGCATTTATTTATGAAATTTTAATTTTTTTTAATTTTTATTTTAGTCGCCGAAGTTTAAAAAAATCTGCAAAAGGAAGGGTTAGAAAAATAAAAATAAAATTCTGGAAAATGGACCAGAAAGCCAAAAATGTTAAAACACACTACAATTAGTATGATGTTGCCCTACAGTTGTTGTAGCTCTTTTCGAGAGCTTTCAAAAATATGCACTAATAGTCAATCCGAGCAACGAGCGAGGAGTTATGACCCCAGGAAGTTTTACCCCCAAAATTCAAAATGATGGCCAATGGAATGTCGTATGAACTACCCCCTTTAATGAAATTGTAATTTTCATAAAGGGAAGTTCATTTATTGTCTGTGAATGCAAATGCAAAGCCTGAAAATCGATTTACCTTCAAAATATGAAAAAAATGTGAAATTCCAAAATTATAAAAATCCTTATAAAATAACAACTTTAAATAATTTTTATAAATTCGAAATGACTTCAGAATGAGATAAAAATTATTTCGGATGAAATATTGAAGCTCATTCTTCACACCCATGCATTTATTTATGAAATTTTAATTTTTTTAATTTTTATTTTAGTCGTCGAAGTTTAAAAAAATCTGCAAAAGGAAGGGTTAGAAAAATAAAAATAAAATTCTGGAAAATGGACTAGAAAGCCAAAAATGTTAAAACACACTACAATCAGTATGATGTCGCCCTACGTTGTTGTAGCTCTTTTCGAGAGCTTTCGAAAATATGCACTAATAGTCAATCCGAGCAACGAGCGAGGAGTTATGACCCCAGGAAGTTTTACCCCCAAAATTCAAAATGATGGCCAATGGAATGTCGTATGAACTACCCCCTTTAATGAAATTGTAATTTTCATAAAGGGAAGTTCATTTATTGTCTGTGAATGCAAATGCAAAGCCTAAAAATCGATTTACCTTCAAAATATGAAAAAATGTGAAATTCTGAAATTATAAAAATCCTTATAAAATAACAACTTTAAATAATTTTTATAAATTCGAAATGACTTCAGAATGAGATCAAAATTATTTCGGATGAAATATTGAAGCTCATTCTTCACACCCATGCATTTATTTATGAAATTTTAATTTTTTATTTTTATTTTAGTCGTCGAAGTTTAAAAAAATCTGCAAAAGGAAGGGTTAGAAAAATAAAAATAAAATTCTGGAAAATGGACCAGAAAGCCAAAAATATTAAAACACACTACAGTTAGTATGATGTCGCCCTACGTTGTTGTAGCTCTTTTCGAGAGCTTTCAAAAATATGCACTAATAGTCAATCCGAGCAACGAGCGAGGAGTTATGACCTCGGGAAGTTTTACCCCCAAAATTCAAAATGATGGCCAATGGAATGTCGTATGAACTACCCCCTTTAATGAAATTGTAATTTTCATAAAGGGAAGTTCATTTATTGTCTGTGAATGCAAATGCAAAGCCTAAAAATCGATTTACCTTCAAAATATGAAAAAAATGTGAAATTCCGAAATTATAAAAATCCTTATAAAATAACAACTTTAAATAATTTTTATAAATTTGAAATGACTTCAGAATGAGATCAAAATTATTTCGGATGAAATATTGAAGCTCATTCTTCACACCCATGCATTTATTTATGAAATTTTATTTTTTTATTTTTATTTTAGTCATCGAAGTTTAAAAAAATCTGCAAAAGGAAGGGTTAGAAAAATAAAAATAAAATTCTAGAAAATGGACCAGAAAGCCAAAAATATTAAAACACACTACAGTCAGTATGATGTCACCCTACGTTGTTGTAGCTCTTTTCGAGAGCTTTTCGAAAATATGCACTAATAGTCAATCCGAGCAACGAGCGAGGAGTTATGACCCCAGGAAGTTTTACCCCAAAATTCAAAATGATGGCCAATGGAATGTCGTATGAACTACCCCCTTTAATGAAATTGTAATTTTCATAAAGGGAAGTTCATTTATTGTCTGTGAATGCAAATGCAAAGCCTGAAAATCGATTTACCTTCAAAATATGAAAAAAATATGAAATTCCGAAATTATAAAAATCCTTATAAAACAACAACTTTAAATAATTTTTATAAATTCGAAATGACTTCAGAATGAGATCAAAATTATTTCGGATGAAATATTGAAGCTCATTCTTCACACCCATGCATTTATTTATGAAATTTTAATTTTTTTAATTTTTATTTTAGTCGTCGAAGTTTAAAAAAATCTGCAAAAGGAAGGGTTAGAAAAATAAAAATAAAATTCTGGAAAATGGACCAGAAAGCCAAAAATGTTAAAACACACTATAGTCAGTATGATGTCGCCCTACGTTGTTGTAGCTCTTTTCGAGAGCTTTCAAAAATATGCACTAATAGTCAATCCGAGCAACGAGCGAGGAGTTATGACCCTAGGAAGTTTTACCCCCAAAATTCAAAATGATGGCCAATGGAATGTCGTATGAACTACCCCCTTTAATGAAATTGTAATTTTCATAAAGGGAAGTTCATTTATTGTCTGTGAATGCAAATGCAAAGCCTGAAAATCGATTTACCTTCAAAATATGAAAAAATGTGAAATTCCAAAATTATAAAAATCCTTATAAAATAGCAACTTTAAATAATTTTTATAAATTCGAAATGACTTCAGAATGAGATCAAAATTATTTCGGATGAAATATTGAAGCTCATTCTTCACACCCATGCATTTATTTATGAAATTTTAATTTTTTTTATTTTTATTTTAGTCGTCGAAGTTTAAAAAAATCTGCAAAAGGAAGGGTTAGAAAAATAAAAATAAAATTCTAAAAAATGGACCAGAAAGCCAAAAATGTTAAAACACACTACAGTCAGTATGATGTCATCCTACGTTGTTGTAGCTCTTTTCGAGAGCTTTCGAAAATATGCACTAATAGTCAATCCGAGCAACGAGCGAGGAGTTATGACCCCGGGAAGTTTTACCCCCAAAATTCAAAATGATGGCCAATGGAATGTCGTATGAACTACCCCCTTTAATGAAATTGTAATTTTCATAAAGGGAAGTTCATTTATTGTCTGTGAATGCAAATGCAAAGCCTGAAAATCGATTTACCTTCAAAATATGAAAAAATGTGAAATTCTAAAATTATAAAAATCCTTATAAAACAACTTTAAATAATTTTTATAAATTCGAAATGACTTCAGAATGAGATCAAAATTATTTCGGATGAAATATTGAAGCTCATTCTTCACACCCATGCATTTATTTATGAAATTTTATTTTTTTTATTTTTATTTTAGTCATCGAAGTTTAAAAAAATTTGCAAAAGGAAGGGTTAGAAAAATAAAAATAAAATTATGGAAAATGGACCAGAAAGCCAAAAATGTTAAAACACACTACAGTCAGTATGATGTCGCCCTACGTTGTTGTAGCTCTTTTCGAGAGCTTTCGAAAATATGCACTAATAGTCAATCCGAGCAACGAGCGAGGAGTTATGACCCTAGGAAGTTTTACCCCCAAAATTCAAAATGATGGCCAATGGAATGTCGTATGAACTACCCCCTTTAATGAAATTGTAATTTTCATAAAGGGAAGTTCATTTATTGTCTGTGAATGCAAATGCAAAGCCTGAAAATCGATTTACCTTCAAAATATGAAAAAAATGTGAAATTCCAAAATTATAAAAATCCTTATAAAACAACAACTTTAAATAATTTTTATAAATTCGAAATGACTTCAGAATGAGATCAAAATTATTTCGGATGAAATATTGAAGCTCATTCTTCACACCCATGCATTTATTTATGAAATTTTAATTTTTTTTATTTTTATTTTAGTCATCGAAGTTTAAAAAAATCTGCAAAAGGAAGGGTTAGAAAAATAAAAATAAAATTATAGAAAATGGACCAGAAAGCCAAAAATGTTAAAACACACTACAATTAGTATGATGTCGCCCTACGTTGTTGTAGCTCTTTTCGAGAGCTTTCGAAAATATGCACTAATAGTCAATCCGAGCAACGAGCGAGGAGTTATGACCCCAGGAAGTTTTACCCCCAAAATTCAAAATGATGGCCAATGGAATGTCGTATGAACTACCCCCTTTAATGAAATTGTAATTTTCATAAAGAGAAGTTCATTTATTGTCTGTGAATGCAAATGCAAAGCCTGAAAATCGATTTACCTTCAAAATATGAAAAAATGTGAAATTTCAAAATTATAAAAATCCTTATAAAATAGTAACTTTAAATAATTTTTATAAATTCGAAATGACTTCAGAATGAGATCAAAATTATTTCGGATGAAATATTGAAGCTCATTCTTCACACCCATGCATTTATTTATGAAATTTTATATTTTTATTTTAGTCATCGAAGTTTAAAAAAATCTGCAAAAGGAAGGGTTAGAAAAATAAAAATAAAATTATAGAAAATGGACCAGAAAACCAAAAATGTTAAAACACACTATAGTTAGTATGATGTCACCCTACGTTGTTGTAGCTCTTTTCGAGAGCTTTCAAATCACTAATATTATTCAATAAGAGACAAGAGGAGTTATGACCCCGGGAGAAGTTTTACCCCCAAAATTCAAAATGATGGCCAATGGAATGTCGTATGAACTACCCCCTTTAATGAAATTGTAATTTTCATAAAGGGAAGTTCATTTATTGTCTGTGAATACAAATGCAAAGCCTGAAAATCGATTTACCTTCAAAATATGAAAAAATGTGAAATTCTAAAATTATAAAAATCCTTATAAAACAGCAACTTTAAATAATTTTTATAAATTCGAAATGACTTCAGAATGAGATCAAAATTATTTTGGATGAAATATTGAAGCTCATTCTTCACACCCATGCATTTATTTATGAAATTTTAATTTTTTTAATTTTTATTTTAGTCACCAAAGTTTAAAAAAATCTGCAAAAGGAAGGGTTAGAAAAATAAAAATAAAATTATAGAAAATGGACTAGAAAGCCAAAAATGTTAAAACACACTACAGTCAGTATGATGTCGCCCTACGTTGTTGTAGCTCTTTTCGAGAGCTTTTGAAAATATGCACTAATAGTCAATCCGAGCAACGAGCGAGGAGTTATGACCTCGAGAAGTTTTACCCCAAAATTCAAAATGATGGCCAATGGAATGTCGTATGAACTACCCCCCTTTAATGAAATTGTAATTTTCATAAAGGGAAGTTCATTTATTGTCTGTGAATGCAAATGCAAAGCCTGAAAATCGATTTACCTTCAAAATATGAAAAAATGTGAAATTTCGAAATTATAAAAATCCTTATAAAATAGCAACTTTAAATAATTTTTATAAATTCGAAATGACTTCAGAATGAGATCAAAATTATTTTGGATGAAATATTGAAGCTCATTCTTCACACCCATGCATTTATTTATGAAATTTTATTTTTTTAATTTTTATTTTAGTCATCGAAGTTTAAAAAAATCTGCAAAAGGAAGGGTTAGAAAAATAAAAATAAAATTATGGAAAATGGACCAGAAAGCTAAAAATATTAAAACACACTACAGTCAGTATGATGTCACCCTACGTTGTTGTAGCTCTTTTTGAGAGCTTTCGAAAATATGCACTAATAGTCAATCCGAGCAACGAGCGAGGAGTTATGACCCTAGGAAGTTTTACCCCCAAAATTCAAAATGATGGCCAATGGAATGTCGTATGAACTACCCCCTTTAATGAAATTGTAATTTTCATAAAGGGAAGTTCATTTATTGTCTGTGAATGCAAATGCAAAGCCTAAAAATCGATTTACCTTCAAAATATGAAAAAAATGTGAAATTCCAAAATTATAAAAATCCTTATAAAATAGCAACTTTAAATAATTTTTATAAATTCAAAATGACTTCAGAATGAGATCAAAATTATTTCGGATGAAATATTGAAGCTCATTCTTCACACCCATGCATTTATTTATGAAATTTTAATTTTTTTTATTTTTATTTTAGTCGTCGAAGTTTAAAAAAATCTGCAAAAGGAAGGGTTAGAAAAATAAAAATAAAATTATGAAAAATGGACAAGAAAGCCAAAAATATTAAAACACACTACAGTCAGTATGATGTCGCCCTACGTTGTTGTAGCTCTTTTCGAGAGCTTTCGAAAATATGCACTAATAGTCAATCCGAGCAACGAGCGAGGAGTTATGACCCCGAGAAGTTTTACCCCCAAAATTCAAAATGATGGCCAATGGAATGCCGTATGAACTACCCCCCTTTAATGAAATTGTAATTTTCATAAAGGGAAGTTCATTTATTGTCTGTGAATGCAAATGCAAAGCCTGAAAATCGATTTACCTTCAAAATATGAAAAAATGTGAAATTTTAAAATTATAAAAATCCTTATAAAACAGCAACTTTAAATAATTTTTATAAATTCAAAATGACTTCAGAATGAGATCAAAATTATTTTGGATGAAATATTGAAGCTCATTCTTCACACCCATGCATTTATTTATGAAATTTTATTTTATTTTTATTTTTATTTTAGTCATCGAAGTTTAAAAAAAATCTGCAAAAGGAAGGGTTAGAAAAATAAAAATAAAATTATGGAAAATGGACCAGAAGCCAAAAATGTTAAAAGACACTATAGTTAGTATGATGACACCCTCTTGTTGTTGCTATTTTTGGAGCTTTTAAAATAGCACAACGAAAAGGACTAGAAAACCAAAAATATTAAAACACACTACAGTCAGTATAATGTTGTCCTACCTTGTTGTAGCTCTTTTTGAGAGCTTTCCAAAAATATGCACTAATAGTCAATCCGAGCAACGAGCGAGGAGTTATGACCCCAGAAAGTTTTGCCCCCAAAATTCAAAATGATGGTCAATGGAATGTCGTATGAACTACCCCCTTTAATGAAATTGTAATTTTCATAAAGGGAAGTTCATTTATTGTCTGTGAATGCAAATGCAAAGCCTGAAAATCGATTTACCTTCAAAATATGAAAAAAATGTGAAATTCCTAAATTATAAAAATCCTTATAAAATAACAACTTTAAATAATTTTTATAAATTCAAAATGACTTCGAATGAGATCAAAATTATTTTGGATGAAATATTGAAGCTCATTTTTCACACCCATGCATTTATTTATGAATTTATTTTTTTATTTTATTTTAGTCGCCGAAGTTTAAAAAAATCTACAAAAGGAAGGGTTAGAAAAATAAAAATAAAATTATGGAAAATAGACTAGAAAAGCAAAAATATTAAAACACACTACAATCAGTATGATGTCGCCCTATGTTGTTGTAGCTCTTTTTGAGAGCTTTTAGAAAGTATGCACTAATAGTCAATCCGAAGTGTTCCCCACCTAGATGGTAAACTAAAAGCATGCATTAATGGGAGTAACCTAACCAAGTCTAATATAATAGCTCATGGTATTGGTCATTAAGGTTTATGTTGTGGATATACTCAACCTTTTATTTACCTTTTGTGATGGCTTGACTATAGTTCCTTCTTCTTAATACATGCTTGTTTATTTAAGGGAGTTAACCCTTAAAGTGTCATCTTTGAAGGGATGGAAAGCATTTAATGAAGGACAAAGCTGAGCTTTTAGATTTTTTGATTGGATATTCTAGCAATAGGTTAAAGAATCATGGTTAGCTACTATGTTATACAACTTATCCTAATATTCAAATTTTACACGTTGGTGGTAAGTTGATGGGACAACCTACATCACATGGATCCAAGATCACCCCAAAATAAGATTATAGTTTAGCTCATAGGGAAACACATAAAATAATCTGTTTAAAATACAAGGCCCTACTATTATTGGTAGAACTATAGTTTTGGTAGCTTCTCGTTCTTTGTTTTCATAAGCCTTTATGATAATGTTTGAATTTTCTAAATCTTCTTTGTTGAGCCCTATCCTATGATTAAAGCTAAGGCTACAAACATTGATTGATGAACCATTATCAATGAGAATCCATTTGATGGATTGCTCATCGATATTGTAAGTTATATACAAGGGTATCTCTCTAAGCATAGAGGTAGGTAGAATATCATCCTTAAATAAGGATACAGTCATGTGGTTCATGCTAAGTGATAATAATTATGACTAATATTTTTTGGCACTATTTGTTATCTCAGAAGCTAAACAAATTTTCTCTATGACTCAGAGAAGTTCATAACAACTCAAGTATGGAGATATTAGCTAGTGTGTCCTCTATTTATTGTTGGAGGTTAAAAGTTTTTTTTCCTTGAGGTTTTAGAACCAAATGTGGTTCTTTAGGAGTAGTAGCACATCTAGGACACAAAACTAGGGGAGGTTTAGGAGGTGATTCATAGGCTTTACCCTTCTCTTTAGCCTATTATCTAGTTATAGTGCTAACATGAATCATCCCTATCATGTTCTGGTCCAATGGAGGGATATTCTTATATTGTACTTGATTGACAATATTTTGTCCATGTTTAGGTATGGGGTCTTGGAATATCCCCAAATATTAACTGGAAGATGTTGCTTATTTAGGACTATAAACCACTAGGTAACCTTCATTGATGTGGTCTTGTACCACATTTTTAAGAGTGATACATTTATTTGTGTTGTGACTATTAGTGCAATGGAAAGTGCATTGTTGGTTAGACTTGAACCAAGAAAGTTTTTCCATTTTAGGCTCATGTTTCCTTATAAGGGGTAGCTCTATCATATTAGCACCAAATAACTATATCACATAAAGGATAGAGATTAGTTTATACTGGTAAATGTTTTGGGATATTTTTCCTGAATTTTAGCTAAGATTAACTTATTTAATGTTATAGAAATACTAACATTATATGTTTTAGGATTAGTGTTGGGGCGAGACTCAATAACACTATCACTCACAACATGTTTATTTTTATATTATCCTTTAGTTTTAGAAGGTGGTTTTTCATATTCTTCCTTAATATTTAATTTTCCTCTACGTTGAAGGGCAACTTCCATTTATTTTGTAAGGCAACTAAAGGATAATATTGAGCACTTGGATGGGATGATCAAAAAGGGATCATCATATTATTAATTCTAGGATCGCATTATAAAGGCATGTTAGTAGGAGGAATTTTAGTAAAGGGGATTTTAGTTTGCATAGGTACAATATAAAATGGGTTAGAAGCAACCACATTCAAAGCATGAGGTATACTAGGAAGGGTGTTTATATGTTGGACTTGTGGATGACTTATGTGCTAAGATAGAGGAGGGTTTAGCCTAATTGGATCTATGTTGGGAGGTATAGATCCAAAATTTCTTGAGGAGGATGGGATACGTAGTGACCTCCCTCCTAATTTTGTGGTGATAATTGAGTCTCATTGTTGAGATCTCATAGGATTTGATCCAAATTGGTGTAGAAGTTCTAAAAGGGGTTCTTCTACAACAAAATGAAGCATTTCTTCTATCCTAAAGGCAACTTCCATGGTTTTTTTATTTACTTGCAAGAAATAAATAAGATGATCCATGCACTTGAAAACTACATCTCCTTGTTTTTGTGAATTAGAGAAAGAGTTTTGAAAGGAAGGGCTTCTTCCTCTTTTTTATTAAAGATTAAGTTCTCAATCAAAGGTTGCTTATTTAGAAATTCAAATGAAGCACTTAGATTTTACACCCTTTTTCTTTCAATGTTTCGAGTGATATAAGGAGGTTCAAACATGGAAAAATGTAGAGTTCAATTTATTAATTTTTGTTTTGATATTTCTTAAAGCAAAGAAGAAGAATATGTATTATATCCTTATGTAACCCTCCTTACGACTCTCACTAGCCTCCCTAATATGCTAGCCAAGGAAGATAACCACCAAGGTTCGTACATTGGGTTACTCAAGGGGTCACTAACCTTCCCCAAGTAGGACCAACAATTGGTTATATTCTTGTGATCTTGATTTAATCTGATTTATCTAAGTAAACAAGATTAAGTGATCTTGATTAAAGTATGGTTTATTTTATCTTGATTAAGGATAAGGTCCTGAGTCAAAGGTTTTTTGGATATGGATCTTTGTGATTTTTTCATGTTGGGTTTACCAAAGTGGGATGCCAAAAAGGTGCATGGGGTAACTATCCCCAAATATGTTCCTTCAGGAATCATCCATACTTGGGTAGGAGAGCATTATTGCTAACTCATTGTTTTGGGGGAACTACACTTTCATGTGCAGTGTTTATCTTTGGTGGGATATATTTAGGTTCACCAAGGGTTTATATATTCCCTAATCTAGTTTGATGTGTTAAATTTGATAGGCACCTAGGTTATAATATGTTCTAGAAACTAATGAATAAGATGTTGATGCAAAAGAAACTAATATGTTCTAGAAACTAATATGTTAGATCCCTCTCTTGGTCCCATGAAAAATATTGTTTTGGATGGAACAACACTACTAAGGGTGAGTATTCAGTTGCTCAAGGTTATTTTGACTTATGTTATAATAATCCCAACCATTCTTCTGACATCTTTTCTCAATTGTGGGCTCAAAATCTCTGGCATAAGGTGAGGTTATTTAATTGGCTTTTATTGCATCGTAGGGTGCTTACTGGTGAGAAACTTATGAAGCATGGTTTTTATGGCCCTTTTAGACGTGAAATATGTGAAGAGAATGTAGAAACTCTCAACCATATTTTTATTGAGTGTACTTTAGCCTTTGAGCTATGGAGGAAAATGGCCACTTTACTTGGCTTACAGTGGTCCAATTTTTTTACTTTTGAACAACTTTGGAGGGATTGGCCTAATCAAAAGGGTGTTGATAATTTTATTAGGCAGTTAGTTTGGATGGGTTCTACCATTCTTCTTTGGAATATTTGGAATGAAAGGAAAAATTGAATTTTTAATAAATATAGGAAGGATATTCACTATATTTAGCAAAATACCATAGCCAACTTAGTTGAATCAATCCATAAACTCCTTAATCACCCCCAAAACTCCCACCAAAGATGGGATCAAGTGATGCAAATATTGAATATTAAATCTTCTAAGGGCAACCAACTTAAAGGGAATGTGAGTATTAGTAATATGGATAGGACAAGAAATTGGCAACCTCCTCCTAAGGATTTTGGAAAAGTAAATACTGATGAAGCCTCTAGAGGGAACCCTGGAAAAGCCAATGTGGGAGGAATTCATAGACTTTCAGATGGCTCCCTAGTTTTTACTTTTGCTGAGAATTTGGGTATTCTTTCCAATAACCTTGTTGAGGGGTATGGTATCCTTAGAGGCCTTCAGGAGGCTACTAAGGTTGGATGGGAAAAGGTGTTAGTTGAGTCTGACTCTCAACTTATGATTAATCTCTTGAAGACTCCTTCTAAGAATCATAAGATGGATTGGAGAATAAAAATAATTATTGAGAAGATTCAATTAATCCGGATGGGATTTTTGAAAGTTGATTACAATCATGTGGTCAAAGATCAAAACAAGAGTGTTGATGCTTTAGCTAATTGGGCTTTGGACAAAGGTGATCTTACTTGTTATGGCCACCCTCCTATATGGTGGGCTTCTCTAATTAGGGAAGCTCTTCCTTCTATAATTTCTTTGGATGGCTCCAGTTTTGAAGGTACCTAGTTTCTTCTTGGTTTTTTTTTTTACTTCTCTTTGTTTCATTCAGTTTTTTCTAGTTCCCTAGCTCATTTTATTCTTTCTTTTGTTTCCTTTGTTGATTATTACCTTAATAGTCTTCTGGTCTAGATAGGTCATTGTTATGTTCAATTTTTTTCCTTTTTCTTTTTTGTTTTTTTGTTTTGTTTTGTTTTTAAGGTGGGTGGGTTCTTTTGTTTTGTTTTGTTTTTGTGCTATTTGTGTTGTTTTTTTTTATTCTTGTATTTTTGTTGTTTAGTGTTTTTTTTTAATGTTTTTTGTTATTGTTCTTGTGTTTTTTTCATTCTTGTTATTGGGTTTCTCTTTGTTTGTGTTAATTCATGTTTTTATGTGTGAGTGTTTTCTATGTTTTTTGTTTTTGTTTATTGTATATTGTTGGTTGTTTTTTATTTTTTAGGTTTTGGTTGTGTTTATTTTTCATGTTTTTTTTTGGGTTATGTCTTTGTAGTGTTCTGTTGTTTTTGTCTTTTTTGTGTTTTTTTTATGTGGTTATTGTGTTTTTCTATGTGGTTTGTGTTGTGATTTATTTTATCTTATTGTGCGTGTTTGGTTGTGCTTTTGTTTTTGACACACTCAAGGAGCATGTTTTTTATTTTATTTTATTATTTTTGTTGTTATTTACTTATTTTTAAATTGGTTTTGTGTGTTTGTTTTCTCCTTGAGTATGTCAAAGGTGGTAGGCCAGGTCCGAGTCCTGGGTATTTTTGGCGGAATGGATACCCATGCCTCCTTGGGTCTTACCCGAAAGTGGCATCCCTTTTGGGATGTTTTCCACACAAAAAAAAAGATGTTGATGCAATGAAATATGAGAAAAAAGATGTAAAAATACAATTATATCCTCTATGCAATTTAGATTTTTGTTGAATGCTATCTATGTTATAAATTTTTTTTTTTTTTTTTCTTTTTTCTTTTGAAAGCAAGGGTATGAGAAGGATGTAAACACATAGGTTATCCTAATGCAAACTACATGCAATTATAATTGAATTCCTAAGAAAGTGAAACAATATATTTTATGCTAAGGTTCTTTTAATTCTTTTTTTCTTCTTATATATGTTCTAAAAAGATGAATATGAAGTAAACAATAAGCAAACAACTTATGCTAAGAATTTACAGTTTAAGGATAAATGGGTACCTACCTATTCTACCAATTTGATCTAATACATCATATGGATGCAAATCTACTTCTTGTAGAAATGCATCGCCTAGAAATCCTTCAGCTAGAAAATTTATTAAAACCTGTAAACAAGACAAAAAAAGTATGACTATGATTTGGGGGCCTACCAAACAACAAGAAGACTATATCTTCTTGATTGGCATAGTCAGGTCCATTTTTTATAAAAATCAAAGTGAAATTCCTTGGATGTGGATGTCAAATAATATGTAGTTAATACACCAGCTAGAAGTGCTATAGTTGAAAAATTGGTTAAGACAATGAAATCAAGTTGATAGTGGACTAGACAAAGTATAGAGGTTAAAGGGGTTGCTAATATGATGCATAGAAGTGAACCTTACTAGGTTGTATGTGGGGTGTTAAAGAGATCTAAGATATCTTAGATTTATCATGAATGCATTGCTTGTAATAGTCATAGGTGGTGTATTTTATTTTGAGGCTGGAAGGGATAAAATGATGTCAAGTTTATAAAATGAGGTATTCAACTGTCTATTTTGAATGTGCCTACTAACTTAGGTATAGGTGGTATATTTGCTTAAATTAACAAGAAAAATAAAGGATAGGCCATGTTGGGTTGCTATTATACTATCACTAGTATGTTTAGATCTTGCAAGCAATTCCCTACCTATAAGCTTCATGAGGTACATACAAGATTGAGGGAAAGAACTTTTTGGTAATGTAAGAGTTAGATCTAAATACAAAGAACATAGGAATGAATGTAAAAGAGCTAAAATTATGCAACTATCAAGAAATGTTAAACAAAGCAACAATAATTAAAATAAATATATCATAGGATGCCAAGTACAAAATGCCCTTTCCTTCCTTCAAAGCCCCAAATCATTCGATGACTCTACAACAAAATTTTGGTAGCACTTCATTATGCTTGAGTTAGTTTTGATTTTGGCAAAGTTTTAGCATAAAATTGGAGTTTTATTTAATGACAACCCAAGGGACCAATTTATAGAAATTGCCCCTCATAGGGATCCCCAAGTGGGAGGGGTGAGGTGGTTGGCATGTGAGCTTGATTGGCTAGTGATAAGGTTAATCAACTGTTGATTATAGCCTACAATTAGCTCTCCCTTAATTTGGAGTCATTTTTGGGCAATTAGGGAGAGTGGAAGGAAATCCACCACTTCCTTTGCCTACCTATCAATTGCCTACGATGATAGAAGGGCGGATAGGAAAAATGTATGCTCTGCCTAACTGTTGTAGGTGCATTTTAAATTTTCATTTTATGGAAGCAAATACACTACCTATACGAATACTTTGCTAGTTGTATTCACAAAATGATATATTCATGAATTTGACCATTAGAGGTCAAATATAGAGAGGGATTGGGTATTTTGAATTGGATGGAAATATTCTAGATAGAAATCATATTTATTTTTTGGAGAAATCACTCTAAGGTGAAAGATTCACCATTGTTGGGTTTTGTCTATAAATTCTAAGGTTGAGTTAATTTTTATGGTTAATATGCTACTTTTTTGGGTGTGCATTAAGGATTGGTGTAAAAGAGGTGGTCTAATTTTAGGTATCTACAAAAGTAACAAAACTTTGTCAAAATATCTTCTGAATCATAGCAATCAAGCATTATGTATGTCAAGATTATACCAAAATCTTAGCACAATATTGTGAAGGCCATCATTTCAAGAACTTAAACTCTTGTTCTTGCAAGCATTCAAGTCTTCAATCAAGTCTATAATATCTCAAGCAATCATCAAGCATCAATTCTTCAAGCTCATGCATTCAAGTGCCATCAATAAGCAATCTAACAAGCTTTCAATAAGCTTCCAATAAGGGGATAAATAACTTGTGTTTTAGATTGTGCTCTTTTTCCTTATTTGCTTTTGGATTTTCCTTGTTTTTTTAGCTTTAGGTCTTTTATCTTATTGCACTTAGAGCTAATATTTCATTTTGCATTGAATTTAGTTAAACTTTTTTTGTCATTTAATCTTCATCTTAAGCAAGTAAATGTATGTTTTTCTATTGTTGGATAGGGCCTCTTATATACTCCCAAGTCAAATACCTTCATCATAGTCATTATAAATTTGGCATATATTGCATTTAATATTGTTTTTCTACTCTCATAAGCAAAATCACCACCAATTTGTAGGTTGTTGGTGTTGTTACTCTATTTTACACAAAGTAAAACTGCCAATACTAAGCGAAAGTGTTGATGGTGCTATCATGAACCAATGACACTTTCACAACCTAGCTTTTATTTTTTGCATTATGTCATTTATCTCATTTTTCTTATCTAAATAGGGTCCAAATTGTTGTTCAAGGAATACTAACTATCCTCTACTAGCTCAAATGGACCCCTCTACCATTGACTATCTTTTTTTTGTCCATTTTATAGGTTAAGCAATAGCACTGGTGATGCTTCTATAAACTAGTGGTACTTTTGCCACAATGGTAAAATTAGGTTATTTTGCCTCATAACCTTATCATTTAAGCAATTATAGTCTAATTTATTTTTATTGTCTACAAAAACTAGGTTTTGTTTTTTATTTATTGGTAAAATAGATAAAAAAAGGGAAAGCAAGAACTAGTTAGTCTCAATCATATAGGGGACCATCTTAATCATTAAGTTTAGCATTTAATAAAAAATGCATGTAGCTGCATCATAGGATTTGTTTGCTTCATCTTCTTATGCCCTAGCCTCTTAAAAGGAAAATCATTATTTTTTCCTCATAAAAATCAAAAGAGCATTTAGTTTAGGCTTTGATTGTTACATTTGTATGTGCATTTGGGCTAGGTTGAGGATAAGCTTAGGAAAAGAAGTATCTTAGGAGAAATGTAGGTGTTCTTCAACTAGTCCAACAAAACTACACTTTAAGCTCCCAAAATTTCCCTAGTATCGAAGTGATGTTGAGGAAAGAGGAAGAGTGTTGGTAAGAGGTCCTTCATGATACCTTTACCCTTGTCACAAGGGTTTGCTATAATTTTCTAAATTATAGTGTCAAATTTTTTAGTTTTAATCAAGTTGGTCTAAATGGATTAGATGTTATAGCACCCTAATATATTTTATTTTAATTAATGGATCCATTATTAAATACTTTGAATCATCCCATGGACTCCGCTAAGATGATCCACTATATCCTTATCTATTTATTATTCTTATTAAGACATTGGGAAGAGCTTTGTCAAAGGAAAAAATAGTAGAAAAAACAAAGGGTATTTAGATTACAACAAATGATCCCTTTAAATATTAGCTCTAATATGTTGATGTTACGTTTTGTTTGGGTCATTCCTTAGTCAATGAGGTCATGGAGTTTAAATCAATATTGTCATGCTATGAGAAGGTTGTTGGATAGTTGGTTAATAATATAAAATCCAATATTTTAATTAATATTACCCTATTTTTACAATGGATTATTGCGGAGATTTTAAGGTTTAAAGTTGGAAAATTAGTTGGAATTCATAAATTTTTTAAAGACATCCTGAAACATCCATTCAATACAACCATATGCAAAAAAAAGGAAGAAGAACAAAATAGAAGAGTGTATAGATGAAAAAGAGAGAAATAATGACACAATTTGAGAGAAGGAATTAGGGGTGGGTGCTCATAGGCACCCCCACTATATTTTTATATATCACACTATGATATAAATGATTTCTCATTAAGGAGTATTTATAGTGACACCAAAATCCCAATGAATGGTTAGCCTCAAGTCAACATTAAATTTACCTTGAGATTAACTTACAATAAAAAAATAATAAATTACACCCTTTAAGCTAGGTTATCCACAAATGTGGATTAACCAATATCACTAAGGGTGAAATGTGAAAGGTGCCCTTAGGCTTACATCAAGATTCCTATAAGCTTACATATAGGTGCCAATAGCATCACAATGAAGAATGCTCGTACGCTTACATAAAAATATGCTTGTAGGCTTACATATAGAATTCCCATAGACTTACATTAAGATGTTTGAAGGTTTATATAGCACTTGCCCATAGGCTTTTATCAAAAGCACTTGCAGGTACTTCATCATAGTCGACCTTCATCTAGTAAGGTCAAATTATAAATATTTTATCACCCCCAATAATTTGAGTCAAGGGATAAAGGAGAGAATATATTAGAGATGCTACATATCACCCCATAATGAATACTTATATGGGTTAATGTATCATGCTATCTTCTCTCTACCAATGGTACATGAACTAGATCAACCTCTTCTAAACATGTATTATTAACTTAACCTCCTTGATCAAGATGTTGAACTTTCTATAGGAAAATTCAACATGCACTATGGTGAACACAATCTATCTTCCAATATCAAGAGAATATTTTTGAATCATAAAGCAATAACTATGTCTCTAAATAATCAACCCCAACAATGAGAAAGGACCTATAGAAAAAAGGTATACCTTACATTGATCATCCAAAATCTACTCCTCTTATAGCCAAAAATATTACCAATCACCACACTAATGGGTTGTTAGAATTATGTAAAACATCCATTATAATAAAAGAGAAGGATAAACACATGAATTTTAGAATTTCTCAAATAATATAGTATAGCTAACCAACCACTACACCAAGGAGATTAGTTGGAGTTAGGTATTTGGTGCTTCATAAAGACATCAAACCTATTGTGATAAATGATATAAAAAATAATATTTAAACCTATGACCTTCTTGCAAAAGAAGTATTTTAAATTATACATGATCTCAATGTGAAGAAAATTATCAACTATCACATCAATGGACTATTGGAATTAAAACTTGCATAAAATAGGAGAATGCCAATTGGGTCCATTTTACACAAAAAAATTCTCACAAAAATAGTAATAGGTCCTTGAACTAATGCCACCAATTTGTAGAGCTCAAAAAACTATGCAATTTATAGAAAAAGGGCCCAAAATTATTTCATATGCAAAAGTTATAGCCTCCAAAAATTTGGGCATACTAAGAAGAGAAAGAAACTAAATGATAGACCTGTTGGAGGTATTACATTATTTGGTACCTTACAATAATGTTGCAAGCACCATGTAAATAATTTAGTCTAGGGTGTCTTTAATATTTGAGTATATTGTAGATGTCATTTTATAAGTGTGAGTTATGTGTCATGTAAATAAGTGTGGAGTTATGTAGGCGAGATGTCATGTTAGTAAGTGTGAGTTATGTAAATGAAGTGTCATGTTTATAAGTGAGGAGTTATGAATTATGTGCAATAATGAGAGTCTTTATATTAATGTAAATATGTGATATATGTTATTATGTATTAAGAAATATGAAGAGTTAGATCTCTTGTGAGTATGAGGAGATCGAGAGTTTATGTAAGTATAAAGGTCAAGATTCTTGTGAATATGAAGTCTCATGTATGTATATATTGAAGACGAAGCATTGTAATATAGTATTGAATAAGTATTGTATTTTATTCATTGCTTAAAGTATATATCAACTATTGAGTTTTTCTATGTTCATTGGATTGATTTATGTTCATTGTTGTTCTTGAGATATTGTTTAATTCTAAAAGATTGATTAACCTATTAGAATAGTAGTGATTTGCTAACAAGACCTTAGGAGGAAAATTGACCAATTAGAAGCTACCACTTATCACCTCTAGGCACCACCTCTATGGGCATCACTTACTAATAGGATTGCCAATTGGAATGATGATAACAAATTAGATGTTGATATTTGATAGAATGGGGTTGGTTGGCCTCCATATATAGATATATAAATAAATAAATAATACCCAAAGTTTGGTGTATGTCATCAATGAAACTCAAACATGGGTCCTCATGGTAGCAACCACCTTAGACTTGCAGGACCAACCAAGTGTGCTCCATGCACCATTGAAATTAGAAGCACTAAGAAATAATTTGAAGTAATCCTTTGAAATAGTACTACATACCTTATAGAAATTATGTTAGCTAGGTTTGAACTTGCAATATACCACCTTTATACAAAGCCTACAACCACTACATCATTGGCACAAATGTGCCTAAAGTAGAAGGGCACTCCCCCATAAGAGAAGACTAGGGCATGCATCTAAAAAATTGGCACAAATAGTGTTGTTGACTCTTCTCCTTTGTCATGATTCAAACCTAGAACCTCGGGTTAAAAGGTTCAAGCCTTACCACTAAACCAATCATGCGAATGGGATTAAAAAGAAGATTTCATATGTGTTGTGCATTGTAACACGTTATAAAAACTCAAATCTGGTGCACTACCATTGCACTAACACTCACCAATAATGCTTTGAAGTGAAAAAGGAGAAAGCAATTGTTGTTTGAATTTTGCCATCGAAAACAACCATGCACTTCCTAGTTTTCTTCCACCACACAATGAAATATTTGTGGAATATTCCATTTCAAATTTTGATTTTTGGAAGGAAAAAGAAAAAAATGCAAAAAATGAGACATCAAACATTGAATATGTGAAAAGTGTTAATATGGGGGGGCCTCTAAATTTTTTTAAGAAGCCCAATAAAACTAATGGTTCATCTATATCTACCATGGTTTGGCCTATACAATATTTTTGTGTTATTGAGTGAAGTTGCTTTATTTTGGCTCTAATACCATGTTGGAGTTCATAGTATTTTCTAGAAACATCCATTCACCACAATTATATGCAAAAAATGGAAGAAAAGTGAAATAGAAGAGTGTATAGAGGAAAAATAGAGAAAGGGATAAATGACATGATTAATGAGAAGGAATAAGAGGTTGGTGATGGTATGCACCCCCACTATATTTTCATTTATCACACTATGATACAATTGATTTCTCATTGAGGGGCATTTATAGTGATACCAAAACCCAAATGAGTGGTTAACCTCAAACCGACATTAAATTTACCTTAAAGTTAACTTATAATAAAATAATAATAAATTACACCCTTTAAGCAAGGTTATCCATAAAGGTAAATTAACCAATATTACTAAGGGAAATGTGAAAGGTTTCCTTAGGCTTACATCAATATGTATGTAGGCTTACACAAATTCCTATAGGCTTACATAGAAGAATTCTCATAGGCTTACGTTAAGATGCCCAAAGGCTTACATAGCACTTGCTCGTAGGCTTACATCAAGAGCACCTATAGTTAATTTATCACTATTGGCCTTTGCCTAGTAAGGTTAGATTATAAATATTTCAACAAAATTACCATAAATATATTTGGGTATTCCTTTCTCTTATAAAGGAAATAAGAGGCTCTATATATCTATTTTGGATAGAATGAAATCCTATTTGGTAGGTTGGAAAGGTAACTTCTTAATCATGGCTAGAAGGTTACAACTCCTAAAGACTACATTGCAATCTTACCTTATATATATGATGTCAC
Organism: Wollemia nobilis; assembly: GCA_028583015.1. NCBI lineage: Eukaryota > Viridiplantae > Streptophyta > Pinopsida > Araucariales > Araucariaceae > Wollemia > Wollemia nobilis. The sequence continues at coordinate 4,609,837 of JAQPPZ010016984.1, forward strand.
TTTCAATATTGCTAGCATGTTTAGCATTCAAAATAGATAAAATTCACATAAATTTCTTTTGGAAAGGATGTGAAGATAAATTTAGGTTTTCTGTTTATAAGTAAATAGGGATTTTAAAGGAAATCATATTGAAGAAGTAAGCTTGCAAAATTATAAGCTTATAATTTTGGTATTAGGGAAAATATGTAGTTAAATATTATTTAAATATTACAAAAATAGTTGGGAAAATGTGTTACTTAAAAAATATATAGGTTCTATTGATGGAATAAAATGGTGTAGAAAACAAACCCTACCTAGAGGCTTGACATCATGGAACTTTATATCAATTATTTTGTAATTGATAATCAAACATTAGATTGTCAATAAATGAGGGTAATTCTACATTTTTTTAGTATTATGATTGGTAAATCCTTATCCTCTTATTTCTAATCCATAATGGAAAATGATGGCTCAAGCATGTTTACCTCCTAAAGGTTCAAACGTTAATAAATATAGTAATTTGAACAACAATTCCAAATCATGGATTTCCATTAGCAACCTAGTTGAAGGAGAGGACCTCAAACAAATAGCAGATGAGCTTCAAAGGATGCTTCAAGAGTTCTATTTTCTTATTTTTACATGGAAGGATGAGTTTGTTTAGAAACTATTAAAAGATGGTAGATAGTAGGTCAAGTTAGGATATAAGGACTTAAAGGAATAATAATTTCCTACTCTAAAATGTTTCCCTTAGAAGAATGTTTGGTCACTTGAGGCCTTTCCCAATTCCTTCACATTACTTTGGCTAGGAGCCCAAAGCAATATTCTTTGTAAAAACCTTGATGTAGCTATGTCAACTACCTTTATTTTGGATGAATTGGGCTCTTAGTATAGGATTAGCCAACCATTGAACATTATTATAACTTTTACCACCTCTGGTGTACATAAGAGACTTCACCCTCTCTAAGTGGCTAGATTATTTGGAGATTTAGATCTTATATATGTGATATTTTATAATATTGCTATTTTGAATCTATTTCTATTATGATTGTTTAGTGAATGTTGTGGAATATTTTTTTTCTTTTAAGTTGTTTCATTATAATTTGTATCTAATTTATGATAATGAATCCCTATGGCAACAAAAAAGGTAATAAACCCACTAATACATAATTTTTAGAACCTCTTTGGCCAATTTTGTGTTATATAATTAGGTAATTTTTATCCAAATTTTCTCCTACTATTCTTCTAACATAACATATTTCATAACATTATGATATAGGTAGAACCATTCTTATTCCCCAAACCTAAAAAATTACAAAAAAGTATTGAATGTGCTAGGTCTCGTCAAGTTGGTCAAAATAAGGTATATATTTGGTAGTATTTTTTTAGTAGTTTTAATTCTACTTTTGTGCATTTCCATTTGTCTAGTTGTGCATGTTTGATATTTCAGCTTCTAAATTATTGGAACAGGTTAATAGGTCCTTTGAGGAAGGTAGATGTGACCAATGATGAGTGTATAAGCCATAAAAATCATCATAATATCCTAAATGGCATCAATAATTTTAATCCTTGTGTTTATGTAGCCATTAAAAGTATGAGTTTCTCCTCCACCCCTATGGCAAGAAATCATGCCCTCAAAATGTGGATCTAGATGTTCCCAAATACATTGATAATATAGAATATAGATTGAAATACAAGATTGCATGTTTGAATGATTGCTTCCAAATTATTAATCAAAAATTTGATGGTGTATATAACATTATCCAACAAGTACAAGGTCAATTGAATAATATTTCTACTAGACTAAATGATATTTAGAAAGAGGGAATTCATCAAAAAAAGTGATTACCTAAAGGTGACTTCCAATGAGTTGTTCACAAAAGTAACCCAAAATTTTCAAAATCAAACAAGCACTTAAACAAGAATTTTATGGGTTGTTTTTGGATAGTATCCATGAAATATTGATAATGAATGGGGATTTTCTCTCAATTTGTATGTTTTAGCCAATGGTATGACTCATATCCTAGAATGACCTCATGATGTTTTGGTCCCTTGGATTAATATGATGCATTTTTTTAGAGAGGATCCTAGTTGATATATTTCTAACATGGATTGCCTCTAATACTTAAATAAAATACCTAAATGGGGTAGGGTCATGTTGGATACCTCCTAATTAGGTACTCATACTTATCAATTGCTTTAAGAGAAATTGAGACACAAACTCTATACTCTTGCTTGGATAAAATTTAGGATGTTCCTGATGATGTTTGATATGGGACCCTCTACCTCTTATATGGTTAGGTTGATGCAAAATAAGTAAACAAAGACTATTGATGAGTACCATAGTGAATTCATGAGTCTCCCTTTGCACATCACCTAGATCGTGTGATGCTTTTTTTGACATTCAAGCATATTCTTAAGTAATAAATTCAAATAGAAGTTGATATGAATGATCTATATACCCTCCATGATACTAAGAGTTTAACTAGGTAGTATAAAATAAAATTTGGGTGTCTAGATTCCAATCACAATGATACTTTTATCCAGGGTTATGCATAAGAACGAAATATCATAAATTGGCTATATTTAGAATTTTCAAAATTTTAAATTTACTAATTTTGGAACATGTCACTGGGGGCCATTCACCCAAAATTTACGTGGTGGAATATTTTTGGGGTAAATTAGCCCATCGTTGACAATTATTATCCTATTTTTATTTTAATTTGCCAACCACTTTCACCCAATTCTACGGACAATTCACCTTCAAATTATAAATGATTATGTTTTTCTTGCCCAATTCACCTCATATACTACCTATATATATACAGTAGGGGGTACTGATAAAAATACATCTAAAACACTCTAACTCAAAAATAGCTCTGAAACAACAAAAAACTTGACAAGGTTGTAGATAAGTGTTTGTCGACATAAGTTGATCGGTTGTAGAGGAGTGTTAATTAGCATATGACTATCAATATGCTATGACCGATCAACACATCTACAAGGAGGAGTGTTTGTTGGCATAAATCAATATGTTGCATAGCTACAACCGATCAACACATCTACAATCGATCGACATAGCTATGACCGATCGATATTGCTACAATCGATCGACATTGTTGTAATTGATGAGTATTGTTGTAACTGATCAACATTGTTGCAACCGATCGACATTACAGTTATTGATCAGTATTATTGAAATTGATTGGCATTGCTGCAATCAATCGGTATATCTGCAACTGATCAATATTGTTGTAGCCAATTGATATTGCTACAAGCGATCAACATTGCTATAATCGATCGACATTGCTATGAGCGATCGATATTATTGCAACCGATCAATATTTTTGTAACACATCGATATATCTACTCCTGATCATCATTTTTCAATTGGTATTTTTTGATCATCATGTCTACAACCAATCATCTCAGATCGATCGTCATAGCTTTTCCTAACGACACTATCCTATAGGTAAAGGGTGATCGACATAGCTTTTCCTATCAGCATAAAGCCTTTAAGTTTGTCGTACATTGCTAGAATTTGCAAACCAATATTCATAGCCCTCAACACAAAAAAATTCACCATGGTTTGAAAATATTTGGTGAAAAATGAATGCAATTCGCCATGTCTCCTTGGACATAATTCATCAAAATTTCGAGACAATTCGCCTTGATTTTATAAATAGATTTCAAGGATGATCCCTTATGCATAACCCTGCTTTTATCCCCATAGGAATTACTTCAACAACTAATATGATGGTAAATCCTAAGTATTTTTCTATTTTAGATGTAAATCTTGACAACCTTGAAAAGCATCATGTGAAGCAAAGCATAACTTTCATATGGAAGCTAAGGAAGGTCATTTTGAGAATGAGGAGGAACTAGAATCACCATATTAGGAGGAATCAACTAAACCAATGGAGTTTATACAAGGTGTGAATAAAATGGACCTCTTAGTATTTAATACAATGGTAATGCAATCCCATCATAAAATCAAGGTGTAGGATTTATTAAACAACAGTAAGTCACTATTTTGATTGATTCTAGCAGTGCTCACAATTTCATTACCCAAGATACAACTAAATCTCTAAGGTTTTATATCAACACTTATTACAAAGATAAATTCAATGTTCTAGTTTCCAATGGTGGTAACACTCCTTGTGTGGGGTGAGTTCCTAACATCCAAATTAGGCTAGGTAATTATTCTTCAACTAGAAGTCTTTATGTAATGGACTTGGGTAGTGTAGATGCTATCCTTAAGGATCAATTGTTGTTCCATTTAGAGGATGTTATTTTCAATCTTCAATAGCTATATGTACAATGGATAAATATTAAAAATTCATTTGTCTCCAAGGATTGCAACCCTCATCATCCAAGTTGGTCAATTCTTACCAAATAAAAAATATATTGAAGAAGGGCAACAAGGGTATATCTATACATATTTATTGCATGGAAGTCCTAGTCACATAATAATCATCTCTTATTCCTCCTTTTGAGATGTAGTCACTCATTGACAAACATGTTGTGGTCTTTGAGGATCCCAAAAGTATTTCTCCCAACTGGGCATATAATCATGCTACCCATCTCATTCCAAAAATTCAACCATCAAATATATACCTTGTCATTATACTAAACCTCAAAAACAAAAATTGAGAAGTTGGTTTAGGATATGTTACAACAATTAATTATTTCATGTAGTATCGATCCTTATTCTTTTTAATAGTGATGATGAAGCATAAGAATGATTCTTAATAGATGTGTTCTAATATTCTCTTCTCAATAAGGTTACTATCAAAGATAAGTTTTTCATTTCAGTTATGGATGATTTGTTGGATGAACTACATGGTGCTTAGTTCTCTACAAAGCTTGACTTGTATTCTAAGTTTCAATAAAAAAGGGTTAGAGAAGAGGATATTCCTAAAATTACTTTTCACATAGTAGAGAAACTTGAACTTGGCAAGGCCCACTTGGGACTCAGACTTGAGACTTGACAAAAAAAACTTCAAAAAACTCAAAAGAAAAATAAATAAAATGGAAATTTTCATTGAAAAAGGTTTTTCCATGCATATCACAATTAATTAAAATTATACAAATTAAAAATTAATATTGTAAGTGATACAAGCTTAAACTACACATGAAAGTGGCAAGTGATACAAGCTTAAACTACACATAAAAGTGGCAAGTGATACAAGCTTAAACTACACATGAAAGTGATAAAACACACTTCAATTAAAGAAATTTTAATGCATCTAAAATCTAAATATTCTTGTATTACTTATAATATTAAGTTGCATGATCATATCTGATTATAACCAAAACCAAGAATAGGCAGTGGCTACAACCAACCATATCTCTTGTGATATTATCTAAATTACCCAATAATGTAATATTTCTCTAACACCCCCTTATTACATTATTGGGGATAGCATATATAACTACTCCCCCTTAATTTAGAGGAGAGAACAATGAAATTATGCTTTGGCTCTGGCTTTGGCTCTTGGCTCTATCTCTTGGCTCTAGCTTTGGCTCTAGCTCTAGCTCACTACCTATGGGATTGCCTCTAGATCTACCATTTGTGTGTCTCTTTTATAGAAACCATGCAACATTTCATTCATTTTGTTCCATTGCATGATATTTTTTCATCCACAATCAACATGAATCTTGATGGTCATTTTCTCTTTGTACCAATAATTTATAGGGGAGTGATTAGTACAACCACAGATGTCGGAGGAATGTAGGTTCTAACACCTAGTTGTTACATATCTAGTTCTTCCACAATGACTGCAATAATGGATTTTAGTTGTATGGGATTTTGGTTTCACAAACTTGGTCTTCCTGCTTGACCATCATAGCCAAGGCCTTCATTATTTGGCCTAACATTTAGCATTATGGGCTTTCTTATGCCTTACCCATAATTATCCAATCCTCTTTGGCATGTTTTTCAAAATACCCAAGTTTTGGTTCATCATCAAGGCTTTTAAAAATATTGCTTTTGTTATAATCAACAAGATCATGGTGCTCATTTTTAGGATTATCGATTTTTAAGTCACTAGTGTCACAGGTAAAATCTATCTCTGTGATAAGGTCACCTGTGTCACAACTAATATTTGTCATTATCGACATGAGGTCACTTGTGTCACAACAAACATGTGCCACTTGGGGCATGACCTTTGTGTCCCCTTTCTTTGAACATTTGTATATGTCAAGGAAGATGAGCGCCATGTACAATGTTCTTACCACATCGATTGGAATGATTACACCATTTTCAAGCAGATCTTCACAAACCTTAGAATCTTTGAGAATGGTTTGCAAACTACTCCTTAGTGTGATGAATTTTCCCTCTTCATTAATATCTCAACCATGTGGAAAATAAAGATCTTTATCTGGTTTGGACACTTTTGAACCTCTGATTGTTTTTAGGTTTGGTTTCATTTTGCATTTCCCATGCTTCTTGAATGCACCCCAAGAGGGAATTTTGTTTTTAGAAAGCTCTCAAAAAATGCTACAACAGTGTAGGACGACATCATACTGACTATAGTGTATTTTAACATTTTCTTCTTTCTGGTCCATTTTCCAGAATTTTATTTTTATTTTTCTAACCCTTCCTTTTGTAGATTTTTTTAAACTTCGATGACTAAAATAAAAATAAAAAAATTAAAATTTCATAAATAAATGCATGGGTGTGAATAATGAGCTTCAATATTTCATTCGAAACAATTTTGATCTCATTTTGAAGTTATTTCCAATTTATAAAAAATATTTAAAGTTGTTTTGTAAGGTTTATTATAATTTTGAAATTTCACATTTTTTCATATTTTAAAGGTAAATCGATTTTCAGGCTTTGCATTTGCATTCACAGATAATAAATAAACTTACCTTTATGAAAATTATGATTGCATGAAAGGGGGGTAGTTCATACGACATTCCATTGGTCATCATTTATAATTTTGGGGGTAAAACTTCTTGGGTTCATAACTCCTCGCTCGTTGCTCGGATTGACTATTAGTGCATATTTTCCTAAAGCTCTTGAAAAGAGCTACAAAAACATATGGTGACATCATACTAACTGTAGTGTCTTTTAATATTTTTGGCTTTCTGGTCCATTTTATAGAATTTTATTTTTATTTTTCTAACCCTTTCTTTTGTGATTTTTGTTAAACTTCGATTACTAGAATGAAAAAAAATTCATAAATAAATGCATAGGTGTGAAGAATGAGCTTCAATATTTCATCCTAAATAATTTTTATCTCATTCTGAAGTCATTTCGAATTTATAAAAATTATTTAAACTTGCTATTTTATAAGGATTTTTATAATTTTGGAATTTCACATTTTTTTTCATATTTTGAAAGCAAATCAACTTTCAGGATTTTCATTTGCATTCAAAGACAATAAATGAATTTATTTTTTATGAAAATTACAATTTCATTCAAGGGGGGTAGTTCATATTGTATTCCATTGACCATCATTTTGAATTTTGGGGTCAAAACATCCTGGGGTCGTAACTTCTTGCTCGTTGCTTACATTGACTATTAGTGCATATTTTTGAAAAGCTCTCGAAAAGAGCTACAAAAACATAGGGTGACATCATACTGACTATAGTGTGTTTTAACATTTTTAGTTTTCTAGTCTATTTTCCGAATTTTATTTTTATTTTTCTAACCCTTCCTTTTGTAGATTTTTTTTAAACTTCGACAACTAAAATAAAAATAAAAATAAAATATTAAAATTTCATAAATAAATGCATGGGTGTGAAGAATGAGCTTCAATATTTCATTCAAAATATAATTTTATCTCATTTCGAAGTCATTTTGAATTTATAAAAATTATTTAAAGTTATTTTATAAGGATTTTTATAATTTTAGTAGTTTTAATTCTACTTTTGTGCATTTCCATTTGTCTAGTTGTGCATGTTTGATATTTCAGCTTCTAAATTATTGGAACAGGTTAATAGGTTCTTGAGGAAGGTAGATGTGACCAATGATGAGTGTATAAGCCATAAAAATTATCATAATATCCTAAAGGACATCAATAATTTTAATCCTCGTGTCTATGTAGCCATTACAAGTATGAGTTTATCCTCCACCCCTATGGCAAGAAATCATGCCCTCCAAATAAAGTTATTTTAGTAGTTTTAATTCTACTTTTGTGCGTTTCCATTTGTCTAGTTGTGCATGTTTGATATTTCAGCTTCTAAATTATTGGAATAGGTTAATAGGTTCTTGAGGAAGGTAGATGTGACCAATGATGAGTGTATAAGCCATAAAAATCATCATAATATCCTAAAGGGCATCAATAATTTTAATCGTTGTGTTTATGTATCCATTACAAGTATGAGTTTCTCCTACACCCCTATGGCAAGAAATCATGCACTCCAAATGTGCATTTAAAGTTATTTTAGCAGTTTTAATTCTAGTTTTGTGCATTTCCATTTGTCTAGTTGTGCATGTTTGATATTTTAGCTTCTAAATTATTGGAACAGGTTAATAGGTTTTTGAGGAAGGTAGATGTGACCAATGATGAGTGTATAAGCCATAAAAATCATCATAATATCCTAAAGGGCATCAATAATTATAATCCTCGTTTTTATGTAGCCATTACAAGTATGAGTTTCTCATCCACCCTTATGGCAAGAAATCATGCCCTCCAAATGTGGATCTATATGTTCCCCAATACATTGATAATATAGAATATAAATTGAAAGACAAGATTGCATGTTTAAAAAAATCTGCAAAAGGAAGGGTTAGAAAAATAAAAATAAAATTATCAAAAATAGACTAGCAGTCAGTATAATATCATCATACGTTGTTGTAGCTCTTTTCGAGAGCTTTCAGAAAATATGCACTAATAGTCAATCCGAGCAACGAGCGAGGAGTTATGACCCCGGGAAGTTTTACCCCCAAAATTCAAAATGATGACCAATGGAATGTCGTATGAACTACCCCCCTTTAATGAAATTGTAATTTTCATAAAGGGAAGTTCATTTATTGTCCGTGAATGTAAATGCAAAGCCTGAAAATCGATTTACCTTCAAAATATGAAAAAAGAAATGTGGAGGAAGCGGAGGAGGAGCAAAAATGGCAGGCAAGAATTTTGAACCAATGGAAGGAGAAGATCCAGAGGCAGGGCAGAATGTTGTAGCTAGAAAGGAAAAGGATTCCCTGTCAACTCAGTTCGAAAAGGCTAAAGGTACAGATCCTCCAGATAAACCCTCAGACAAAGGGTCCCACTAGGGTTCGGGAGCTGGCAACAAGGGCCCAACCTTTTTGGAAATGCTGAAAGGGAAAAAGAAGGAGCCGATCAGTGAACTACCGCCCCTAATACCAAACAATAACAAGTTAACTATGCCAGTGGAGATTATGGAAAGATTCTTGGATATGGAGGCATCATCCTTAGTTGGCAAGTTTTTGGGAGGAAGGCCGGACATTGAGACTATTCGCTCATGGGCCGCGACAAAGTGGAAAACTTCAGGAAGCTTAGAAATCGTAGCCATGTCAAGAGGTTTTTTTATGATAAGACTCAACAACAAAGATGATGCAGAGCGCATCTTGACAGGAGGACCCTGGTTTCTAGGAAGGCGTAGCCTCTTTCTGAGGAAGTGGGGGGAGGATTTCAACCCTGAGAAGTAGAACATTAATATAGCACCCATTTGGGTCCGCTTACCAAACCTCCCAGCCTAGTTTGTTAATGAGTACTGGCTTAGTGGCATAGCAAAGATGATAGGAGAGCTCATGGCAATAGACCATTCAACCTAGGCAAGGACTAGACTGACGCATGCCAGGATCTATGTAAATGCAAACTTGGATTCTGATCTACCTTCTCAGGTGGAACTAGCATATGGAGAGTTTCTAAGGATTCAGCCTGTGGAGTATGAGAACAAGCCGACATTTTGTAGCGTGTGCAAAACCCAGGGCCACCTTCAAGCCCAATGTCTGACAATAACTGCAAACAAGGAAGCCACGAGCGAAGGTTTTCTAGGGAAAGCTAATGGGAGAGGGATCCCAAAGTTTCAAGGACCACGTCTTAACTTGGAAGGATACAGACAAGTTAAGAATAACCAGGCTGACCAAGCCAACACAGAACTGGCAAAAATCCAGGAGAAAGGAAAGCAACATAATGAGGGAGGCAAAAATCATAAGGTATGTAATAAAGATCCCAGCTTGAACATGTTTGATATCCTAGCAAATCTAGAAGTTGAAAAAGAAAATAGTAAGGATGATACCATCAGTGTCAAGTTTCCTGAAACCCTAGACTCCCCATCCAAATCGGGACCATCCACAGCTATGACAAAAAGCCCCAAAAGCTATGCTCAAAATGAAGAAAAATTGCCAGGTCATTTCAGTTTAAACATGGAAAAAATAGAGTCAAGAGTCGAAGTTGTGGAAACAAGAGGCAGGAATGTAGCTCCTAATCCGGTAGTGGAGCAAATTATCCCTTATCAGACGAGCCCAACGGTAAAAGGTTCCTTGAAGGAAAGCCCCCTGTTTAGGAACCAGATAGGAGAGGTGAACCAAAACAAGGCTGAGGATGAAGAGGGAATTGAAAACCCCCAAAATGAGGAAGAAGGTTCAAGCCCTAGACTATCATAGTATATGCCCCCTCATTTCAGTCCAAAATAGACTAGAAGCACTACCAAGCCTCCGATAGATTATGGAAGTGAAAGAAAGAAAGGGAGAATATCTACAATAGAGCACTATAGAATGAGAATCAATGAAGAAATTGCAAACGGAAAGCAAAGAACATTGTTACAACAAGCTATTCCTGGCCAGGATAATAGCAAAATTGACAAACCCCCTTTGGATTAGGGAAGGGGGCGGGGAAAAATATCAAACAGTCTAAATGAAGGTTCTCTCATGGAATGTGAGAGGCCTAAACGGCCCACCAAAACAAAGGATGGTGAAGTCTATAAGGAAGGATTGGAATCCTACTATCATTTTTCTTCAAGAAACCAAAATAGATGCGGCACAATCAGCACTTATAGCTAGAAGGATTTGGAAGCAAGGGGAAGTGGCCTTTCAACAGGCGAGAGGAGCATCTCGGGGCCTCATGATCTTATGGGATCCTATTAAAATAGAAGGAAGTATTATTCAGGCAAATGAAAGAGTCTTAAGCGTATTATTTCATGATTTTGATACTAATAAGAATTGGATTATGTCAAATGTTTATGCCCCCACCTCTGTCCAAGGGCGGTCTAAACTGTGGGAGTTTTTGGGGCATTTGAGCCAAGATTTTAAAGACATTCCTTGGGTGATTGGGGGAGATTTCAATACCCCCCTTTACCCATCCGATAAGAAGGGAGGATCTGGGTTACCCTCAAGGAGCATGGAGGACTTCAATGAATTCATTAACACAAATGAATTGATGGATGTAAGACTAAAAGGAGCCAAATTTACATGGAGTAACAAGAGGATAGGAAGTCGGCTGATTCAAGAAAGGTTGGACAGGTTTTTTTATCCAAGGAAGCTACAACAATGTTTGGTGATTCAGCGTTACAAGCCCTTCCTAAATGCGCTTCAGACCATAATCTTATTCTATGGGAGGCATTTCAGGCTAACTCCTTTAAAAAGCCATTCAGATTTCTGTCAATGTGGGTTAAACATCCGGACTTCAAGAAACGAATAGAGGAATGGTGGCAGCAGCCTATCCAGGGAAGTGCTTCCTTCAAACTATCTCAAAAACTTAAGATGGTGAAAAACAACCTTAGAATATGGAATAAAGAAGTCTTTGGAAATATTTTTGAGAATAAGAGAGCAATGGGGGAAAAACCGAGAATAATAGAAAGCAAAATCCAAAATGGAACCTATGATGAGGCGACAAGGACTCGAAGAGAAGGAAACCCTTTGTGAGTTTTATAATATTTTAGCTTGTGAAGAGATGTATTGGAGGCAGAAATCAAGGGCATTATGGCTAAAGGAAGGGGACTCTAATTCAAAGTTTTTCCATGTTACCACATTGAGCAATAGAAGCAACAATAATATTAGAAATTTAACTAAGGTGGATGGATCCTCAACTCAAAACATTCAGGAGATCAGGGACGAGGCTGTTAATTTTTTTAGTTCATTATTGGGTGAAGAACAGGCCTGTAATGCCCAAGCAAAGGACTCTCTCCTTCAATTCATTCCACAACTCATTGATGAAATGATTAACGAGTCTCTTACAACAGATTTTTTAGACGAAGAGATCAAGGAGGCTTTGTTTAACATGGATCCTGACAAAGCTCCTGGGCCGGATGGGTTTTCATCACGATTTTTCCAAGTTTGTTGGGATATTGTTGGAGCAGAAGTTATTGCTGCAATCAAGGAGTTCCAAAGTTCAAATCATATTCCAAGGGGTTTCAATTCAACTTTCATTGCTTTGATCCCTAAAGGCCCCAACCCCAAGACTATGGCTGACTTTAGGCCGGTTAGCTTGTGTAATATATCCTATAAAATTTTGTCCAAAGTTTTAGCCAACCGTTTGAAGAAAGTTCTACCGGTTATCATTGATCCAAGTCAAGGAAGTTCTGTACAAGGAAGATCAATCTTAGATGGAGTTATTACTGTTCATGAGGCTCTTCATACAGCCGCTCAGACCAAAAAAGCAGTCATGGCTTTAAATTTAGACATGAACAAAGCTTATGACAAGATAAATTGGGAATTCCTAGAGGCAGTTTTATTAAAATTTGGCTTCAACATGAAATGGGTCAAGTTAATAAGAGAGTGTATTTCTAAGCCTTGTTTTTTAGTTTTGGTTAATGGGTCTACTGCAAGTTTTTTTCAAAGCAAATGTGGTCTAAGACAAGGAGATCCCATAAGTCCTATGTTGTTCATCATTGTAGTTGAGGCCTTGGGAAGAACCATTAAGGCAACAATGGTAGCTGGACTCATATCAGGTATCAAGGCCACGTCGCTAACTACCCCGATGACACATCAACAATTTGTTGATGATACATTGCTACTGACTTTGGCTTCTGTGGTTGAGGCAAGAAGGATTAAAAATATTCTCATAATGTATGAAGAAGCGGTTGGACAGAAAGTGAATTTTGATAAGAGCAAACTTTATTTCATCAATACCCCCATTCCTAGGCAAAACAACATAGCAAGGATCATGGAATGTCAGATTGCATCCCTTCCCACCTCCTATTTAGGTCTTCCCCTATTTATGGGGAAACCTGAAGGATCAATGTGGAACATAGTTCTGGAGAGGATCCAAAAAAAGCTAGCAGGTTGGAAAGGACATCTGTTATCTCAAGCAGGCAAAGCAGTTTTAACTATGGCTTCACTTCAAAGTATACCCGTTTACTTCCTATCAGTGTTCAGAGCTCCCAGCAAGGTGTATCACAAAATTGAGCAGCTTCAAAAAAAAATTCTCTGGTCAGGGACTGAGGATAAGAAAAGGATCCATTTAGTAGGTTGGAACAAGGTTTGCAAACCTAAAGCTGATGGGGGGTTAGGATTGAGGAGAGTTGCTCATCTCAATACAACTCTGTTAGCCAAACAAGCGTGGCGGTTATTGACTAAGGTCGATAATGAATGGATTGCCATAGTTAGGAGGAAATACCTCCAAGGTGTGAACTTCCTTAATGACAACTTAGCAAGCAGGGGGTCTACTTTTTGGAAGGCAATCCTCACGAGCAGGGATCTTGTCAAGAAAGGTCTTAGATGGATTCTAGGAAATGGGCAAACAATAGACTTTTGGAAGGATCGGTGGGTGAGAGCTGAGGAGTTATCCCAGAATCCTCGTTTGGCTAGGATTCAAGAGCATATGGAGCAGCATATTGGGAAGAAGGTTGCAAATTATATGTGGCAGGATATAAATATCAATAGGTGGAAACACATCAGAGTACAGGGTTTTGAAGCGGAGTCTGAAGAGCTTTATAACATTTTAACTCAACAAATTATTCCCTCTAGAGAGGATGAAGATCACATTGTTTGGGCTGAGACCGAAAGTGGTGACTTCACAGTTAAGTCTGCCTATAATTTGCTTCTCAATGTGGAAGGTCAACAATTTCAATCGAGTTTGGTTTGGATCAAAGGCTTAATTCCTAAAATATCCTTTTTTTCATGGCTGGTGATTCAAGGAAAAATCCTCACTATGGACAATATGTTATCCAAAGGTATGGTTATTGCTAACCGTTGCTACATGTGCGAGGCAGGATGGGAGACAACCCAACACTTGTTTCTGGAGTGTCCGGTAGCGGAGTCCATCCTGGATGAACTTTTCCAAGCCTTTAGGATCTCGTGGGTTAAGCCTCCTCTTATATCCGAAGTGTTCCATCAATGGCCTCAACCCTTTGTTAGCCTAAAACTTAAGTACCTATGGAAAATCTGTTGGCATCATTTTCTCTGGCAGATTTGGCTAGAAAGGAACCATAGAGCCTTTAAGGATACCATTCACAACCCAAAAACCATCCTCAACAGGATTATTGTCTTTGCGAAAGAAAACCTTAGCACCTTAGTGGATGAGAACCACTCAATTCTTCCCCAAGAAAAACAATTAGCTCGGGCCTTAGGTATTGAGGACAAACCTTCCATTCCTTTGCCCAATCCCAAAAATGGGATTTCTTGGGAGCCACCCCCCTAGGGTTGGTTTAAACTAAATTTTGATGGTGCAGCCAAGGAGAACCCGGGAAGAGCTGGAGCTGGAGGAATAATTAAGGATCATCAAGGAAATCTGGTCAAGGCCTTCGTTGAACCATTGGGAATCAGAACTAATAACGAAGCAGAAGCTAGAGCCCTTTGGAGAGGGTTGCAAGTAGCCCAAGCAACTCAAGGTAACTTGATGATTGAAGGTGATTCTATGAACATCATCAACCTGTTAACCAATGGAAAAAAACCTCCATGGAGAATCGAGGGAGTCATCCATGAAGTGAGGATCCTTTTTGTGGCAAGACAGAACAGGAGGGCTCGTCACGTGTACCGTGAGGCCAACAGGTCAGTTGACAAATTAGCCAACATAGGTGTTGATGTTGGTAGTTTGGTGACATGGACACAAGGTGTGCCACGTGAAGTGGAAAACATTATTAGTCATGAAAAGAAACCTACCCGTTAAGGAGAAAGATGAATGGGTGTTCTTTCCCCATGGAGCTGGTAATAACTATGGGGTTTCCCTCTAAATCATACCAAATTGGAAATGAAGGTAACAAGGTGTAAGCCTTGGAAGATTCTGACAGAGAATAGGAAATGGGCAAGCAACAAGTTTCACAAGTGCAAAGTTCCAAACTTCAATTTCCTGTCAATGTAAGTAATGTTTACAATTATGTTTAGGTATGGGTGTGCTTTGTTAGTAAGGTGTTGTAGGGGATTCAACACAATTTCTAGTAAGAAAGTTTCAAGGATGACTAGGATCTACAATCTCAGTAGAAGGCTGGATATTGTAATAGGTTTTGGGTTAACCTGCAAAACCCGGTAATTAATGAAGACTTTTATTTACCAAAAAAAAAATGTGAAATTCCAAAATTATAAAAATCCTTATAAAATAACAACTTTAAATAATTTTTATAAATTTGAAATGACTTCAAAATGAGATCAAAATTATTTCAAATGAAATATTGAAGCTCATTCTTCACACCCATGCATTTATTTATGAAATTTTATATTATTTTTATTTTTATTTTAGTCACCAAAGTTATAAAAAATATACAAAAGGAAGGGTTAGAAAAATAAAAATAAAATTATGGAAAATGGACCAGAAAACCAAAAATATTAAAACACACTACAATTAGTATGATGTCACCCTACATTGTTGTAGCTCTTTTTGAGAGCTTTATGAAAATATGCACTAATAGTCAATCCGAGCAACGAGTGAGGAGTTATGACCCCGGAAATTTTTACCCCCAAAATTCAAAATGATGGCCAATGGAATGTCGTATGAACTACCCCCCTTTAATGAAATTGTAATTTTCATAAAGGGAAGTTCATTTATTGTATATGAATGCAAATGCAAAGCTTGAAAATCGATTTACCTTCAAAATATGAAAAAAATGTGAAATTTTGAAATTATAAAAATCCTTATAAAATAACAACTTTAAATAATTTTTATAAATTCGAAATGACTTCAGAATGAGATCAAAATTATTTCAGATGAAATATTGAAGCTCATTCTTCACACCCATGCATTTATTTATGAAATTTTAATTTTTTTTATTTTTATTTTAGTCATCGAAGTTTAAAAAAATCTAAAAAAGGAAGGGTTAGAAAAATAAAAATAAAATTGAAAATGATTATGACCCAGAAATTTTACCCCTAAAATTCAAAATGATACTCAATACAATGTCGTATGAAATACCCCCTTTAATTAAATTGTAATTTTCATAAAGAAAGTTCATTAATAGTCAATAATGCAAACAAAGCATGATTTATCTTCAAAAAATTTTTTAAAATTAATGACTCATAATAGTCAATCATGAAAAATGAAGATTATACCCCATATGAAGTTTAACCCCCAAAATTCAAAATGATGGCCAATGGAATGTCGTATGAACTACCCCCTTTAATGAAATTGTAATTTTCATAAAGGGAAGTTCATTTATTATCTGTGAATGCAAATGCAAAGCCTGAAAATCGATTTACCTTCAAAATATGAAAAAAATGTGAAATTTCGAAATTATAAAAATCCTTATAAAATAACAACTTTAAATAATTTTTATAAATTCGAAATGACTTCAGAATGAGATCAAAATTATTTCGGATGAAATATTGAAGCTCATTCTTCACACCCATGCATTTATTTATGAAATTTTATTTTATTTTTATTTTTATTTTAGTCATCAAAGTTTATAAAAAATCTGCAAAAGAAGGGTTAGAAAAATAAAAATAAAATTATGGAAAATGGACCAGAAAGCCGAAAATGTTAAAAAACATTATAGTCAGTATGATGACACCCTACGTTATTGTAGCTCTTTTCGAGAGCTTTCCGAAAATATGCACTAATAGTCAATTCGAGCAACAAGCGAGGAGTTATGACCCCGGGAAGTTTTACCCCCAAAATTCAAAATGATGGCCAATGGAATGTCGTATGAACTACCCCCCTTTAATTAAATTATAATTTTCATAAAGGGAAGTTCATTTATTATCTGTGAATGCAAATGCAAAGCCTAAAAATCGATTTACCTTCAAAATATGAAATTTTGAAATTATAAAAATCCTTATAAAACAACAATTTTAAATAATTTTTATAAATTCAAAATGACTTCAGAATGAGATCAAAATTATTTCGGATGAAATATTGAAGCTCATTCTTCACACCCATGCATTTATTTATGAAATTTTAATATATATATTTTAATTTTTATTTTAGTCACCAAAGTTTAAAAAAAATCTACAAAAAGGAAGGGTTAGAAAAATAAAAATAAAATTATAAAAAATGGACTAGAAAGCCAAAAATATTAAAACACACTATAGTCAGTATGATTCCATCCTACGTTGTTGTAGCTCTTTTCGAGAGCTTTCCAAAAATATGCACTAATAGTCAATTCGAGCAACGAGTGAGGAGTTATGACCCTAGGAAGTTTTACCCCCAAAATTCAAAATGATGGTCAATGGAATGTCGTATGAACTACCCCCATTTAATGAAATTGTAATTTTCATAAAGGAAAGTTCATTTATTGTCTATGAATGCAAATGCAAAGCCTGAAAATCGATTTACCTTCAAAATATGAAAAAAATGTGAAATTTCGAAATTATAAAAATCCTTATAAAATAGCAACTTTAAATAATTTTTATAAATTTGAAATGACTTCAGAATGAGATCAAAATTATTTCGGATGAAATATTGAAGCTCATTCTTCACACCCATGCATTTATTTATGAAATTTTATATTTTTTTTTTTTTTTTTTTTTTTAAGTTTAAAAAAAAAAGGAAGGGTTAGAAAAATAAAAATAAAATTCTGAAAAATGGACCAGAAAGCCAAAAATGTTAAAACACACTACAGTTAGTATGATGCCACCCTACGCTATTGTAGCTCTTTTCGAGAGATTTTTGAAAATATGCACTAATAGTCAATCCGAGCAACGAGTGAGGAGTTATGACCTCGGGAAGTTTTACCCCCAAAATTCAAAATGATGGCCAATGGAATGTCGTATGAACTACCCCCCTTTAATGAAATTGTAATTTTCATAAAGAGAAGTTCATTTATTGTCTGTGAATGCAAATGCAAAGCCTGAAAATCGATTTACCTTCAAAATATGAAAAAAATATGAAATTCTGAAATTATAAAAATCCTTATAAAACATCAACTTTAAATAATTTTTATAAATTCAAAATGACTTCATAATGAGATCAAAATTATTTTAGATGAAATATTGAAGCTCATTCTTCACACCCATGCATTTATTTATGAAATTTTATTTTTTTTAATTTTTATTTTAGTCGTCGAAGTTTAAAAAAATCTGCAAAAGGAAGGGTTAGAAAAATAAAAATAAAATTATGGAAAATGGACCAGAAAGCCAAAAATATTAAAATACACTACAATCAGACGTTGTAGCTCTTTTCGAGAGCTTTCAGAAAGTATGCACTAATAGTCAATCCGAGCAATGAGCGAGGAGTTATGACCTCGGAAAGGTTTACCCCCAAAATTCAAAATGATGGCCAATGGAATGTCGTATGAACTACCCCCTTTAATGAAATAATCATAAAGAAGAAGAGTTCTTTTTATCTGTGAATGCAAATGCAAAGCCCGAAAATCGATTTACCTTCAAAATATGAAAAAAATGTGAAATTCCAAAATTATAAAAATCCTTATAAAACAACAATTTTAAATAATTTTTATAAATTCGAAATGACTTCAGAATGAGATCAAAATTGTTTCGGATGAAATATTGAAGCTCATTCTTCACACCCATGCATTTATTTATGAAATTTTAAATTTTTTTATTTTTATTTTAGTCGTCGAAGTTTAAAAAAATCTACAAAATGGAAGGGTTAGAAAAATAAAAATAAAATTCTAGAAAATGGACCAGAAAGCCAAAAATATTAAAACACACTATAGTCAATATGATGTCACCCTACATTGTTGTAGCTCTTTTCGAGAGCTTTTCAAAAATATGCACTAATAGTCAATCCGAGCAACGAGCGAGGAGTTATGACCCTAGGAAGTTTTACCCCCAAAATTCAAAATGATGGCCAATGGAATGTCGTATGAACTACCCCCCTTTAATGAAATTGTAATTTTCATAAAGGGAAGTTCATTTATTGTCTGTGAATGCAAATGCAAAGCCTGAAAATCGATTTACCTTCAAAATATGAAAAAAATGTGAAATTCCAAAATTATAAAAATCCTTATAAAACACAACTTTAAATAATTTTTATAAATTCGAAATGACTTCAGAATGAGATCAAAATTATTTCGGATGAAATATTGAAGCTCATTCTTCACACTCATGCATTTATTTATGAAATTTTATTTTTATTTTATTTTTATTTTAGTCACCGAAGTTTAAAAAAATCTGCAAAAGGAAGGGTTAGAAAAATAAAAATAAAATTATGAAAAATGGACTAGAAAGCCAAAAATGTTAAAACACACTACAGTTAGTATGATGTCGTCCTACATTATTGTAGCTCTTTTTGAGAGCTTTCGAAAATATGCACTAATAGTCAATCCAAGCAATGAGCAAGGAGTTATGACCCCGGAAAGTTTTACCCCCAAAATTCAAAATGATGGCCAATGGAATGTCGTATGAACTACCCCCCTTTAATGAAATTGTAATTTTCATAAAGGGAAGTTCATTTATTGTCTGTGAATGCAAATGCAAAGCCCGAAAATCGATTTACCTTCAAAATATGAAAAAAAGTGAAATTTCGAAATTATAAAAATCCTTATAAAATAGCAACTTTAAATAATTTTTATAAATTCGAAATGACTTCAGAATGAGATCAAAATTATTTTGGATGAAATATTGAAGCTCATTCTTCACACCCATGCATTTATTTATGAAATTTTAATTTTTTTTAATTTTATTTTAGTCGTCGAAGTTTAAAAAAATCTGCAAAAGGAAGGGTTAGAAAAATAAAAATAAAATTATGGAAAATGGACTAGAAAGCCAAAAATATTAAAACACACTACAGTCAGTATGATGTCGTCCTACGTTGTTGTAGCTCTTTTCGAGAGCTTTCAAAAAGTATGCACTAATAGTCAATCCGAGCAACGAGCGAGGAGTTATGACCTCAGGAAGTTTTACCCCTAAAATTCAAAATGATGGCCAATGGAATGTCGTATGAACTACCCCCCTTTAATGAAATTGTAATTTTCATAAAGGGAAGTTCATTTATTATCTGTGAATGCAAATGCAAAGCCTGAAAATCGATTTACCTTCAAAATATGAAAAAATGTGAAATTCCTAAATTATAAAAATCCTTATAAAATAGCAACTTTAAATAATTTTTATAAATTCGAAATGACTTCAGAATGAGATCAAAATTATTTCGGATGAAATATTGAAGCTCATTCTTCACACCCATGCATTTATTTATGAAATTTTAAATTTTTTTAATTTTTATTTTAGTTGCCAATTGGGTCCATTTTACACAAAAAAATTCTCACAAAAATAGTAATAGGTCCTTTAACTAATGTCACCAATTTGTAGAGCTAAAAAATATATGCAATTTAAAGAAAAAGGGCCCAAAATTCTTTCATATGTAAAAGTTATAGCCTCCAAAAATTTGGGCATACTAAGAAGAGAAAGAAACTAAATGATAGACCTGTTGGAGGTATTACATTATTTGGTACCTTGCAATAATGTTGCAAGCACCATGTAAATAATTTAGTCTAGGGTATATTTAATATTTGAGTATATTGTAGGTGTCATTTTATAAGTGTGAGTTATGTGTCTGTAAATAAGTGTGGAGTTATGTAGGCAAGATGTTATGTTAGTAAGTGTGAGTTTTTCTATGTTCATTGGATTGATTTATGCTCATTGTTGTTCTTGAGATATTGTTTAATTCTAAAAGATTTATTAAACTATTAGAATAGTAGTGATTTGCTAACAAGACCTTAGGAGGAAAATTGACAAATTAGAAGCTACCACTTATCACCTCTAGGCACCACCTCTATGGGCATCACTTACTAATAGGATTGTCAATTGGAATGATGATAACAAATTAGATGTTGATATTTGATAGAATGGGGTTGGTTGGCCTCCATAAATAGATATATAAATAACTAAATAATACCCAAAGTTTGGTGTATGTCATCAATGAAACTCAAACATGGGTCCTCATGATAGCAACCACCTTAGACTTGCAGGACCAACCAAGTGTTCTCCATGCACCATTGAAATCAGAAGCACTAAGAAATAAGTTGAAGTAATCCTTTGAAATAGTACTACATCCCTTATAGAAATTATGTTAGCTAGGTTTGAACTTGCAATATACCACCTTTATACAAAGCCTACAACCACTACATCATTGGCACAAATGTGCCTAAAGTAGAAGGGCACTCTCACATAAGAGAAGACTGGGACATGCATCTAAAAACATTGCACAAATAGTGTTGTGACTCTTCTCCTTTGTCATGGTTCAAACCTAGGACCTCTGTGTTAAAAGGTTCAAGCCTTACCACTAAACCAATCATGCGAATGAGATTAAAAAAGAAGATTTTAATATGCGTGTGTGCACATTGTAACACGTTATAAAAACTAAAATCTGGTGCACTACCATTGCACTAACACTCACCAATAATGCTTTGAAGTGAAAAAGGAGAAATCAATTGTTGTTTGAATTTTTCCATCAAAAAAAACCATGCACTTCCTAGTTTTCTTCCACCACACAATAAAATATTTGTGGAATATTCCATTTCAAATTTTAATTTTTGGAAGGAAAAAGAAAAAAATGCAAAAAATGAGACATCAAACATTGAATATGTGAAAAGTGTTAAACTGGGGGGCCCTCTAACATTTTGTAAGAAGCCCAATAAAACTAATGGTTCATCTATATCTACCATGGTTTAGCCTATACAATATTTTTGTGTGATTGAGTGAAGTTGCTTTATTTTGGCTCTAATACCATGTTGGAGTTCATAGTATTTTCTAGAAACATCCATTCACCACAATTATATGCAAAAAATGGAAGAAAAGTGAAATAGTAGAGTGTATAGAGGAAAAATAGAGAAATGGATAAATGACATGATTAATGAGAAGGAATAAGAGGTTGGTGATGGTATACACCCCCACTATATTTTCATTTATCACACTATGATACAATTGATTTCTCATTGAGGGGCATTTATAGTGATACCAAAACCCAAATGAATGGTTAACCTCAAACTGACATTAACTTTACCTTAAAATTAACTTATAATAAAATAATAATAAATTACACCCTTTAAGCAAGGTTATCCATAAATATAAATTAACCAATATTACTAAGGGAAATGTGAAAGGTTTCCTTAGGCTTACATCAATATGTCTGTAGGCTTACACAAATTCCTATAGGCTTACATAGAAGAATTCTCATAGGATTATGTTAAGATGCCCAAAGGCTTACATAGCACTTGCTCGTAGGCTTACATCAAGAGCACCTATAGTTAATTTATCACTATTGGACTTGGCCTAGTAAGGTTAGATTATAAATATTTCAACAAAATTACCATAAATATATTTGGGTATTCCTTTCTCTTATAAAGTAAAGGAGAGGCTCTATATCTCTATTTTGGATAGAATGAAATCCTATTTGGTAGGTTGGAAAGGTAACTTCTTAATCATGGCTACAAGGTTACAACTCCTAAAGACTACATTGCAATATTACCTTATATATATGATGTCACTTTCAATATTGCTAGCACGTTTAGCATTCAAAATAGATAAAATTCACATAAATTTATTTTGGAAAGGATGTGAAGATAAATTTAGGTTTTCTATTTATAAGTAAATAGGGATTTTAAAGGAAATCATATTGAAGAAGTAGGCTTGCAAAATTATAAGCTTATAATTTTGGTATGAGGGAAAATATGTGGTTAAATATTATTTAAATATTACAAAAATAGTTGGGAAAATGTGTTACTTAAAAAATATATATGTTCTATTGATGGAATAAAATGGTGTAGAAAAGAAACCCTACCTAGAGGCTTGACATCATGGAACTTTATATAAATTAGTTTGTAATTGATCATAAAACATTAGATTGTCAATAAATGAGGGTAATTCTACATTTTTTTAGTATTATGATTGGTAAATCCTTATCCTCTTATTTCTAATCCATAATGGAAAATAATGGCTCAAGAATGTTTACCTCCTAAAGGTTCAAACGTTAAAAAATATAGTAATTTGAACAACAATTCCAGATCATGGATTTCCATTAGCAACCTAGTTGAAGGAGAGGACCTCAAACAAATAGCAGATGAGCTTCAAAGGATTCTTCAAGAGTTCTATATTCTCATTTTTACATGGAAGGATGAGTTTGTTTAAAAACTATTAAAATATGGTAGATAGTAGGTCAAGTTAGGATATAAGGACTTAAAGGAATAATAATTTCCTACTCTAAAATGTTTCCCTTAGAAGAATGTTTGGTCACTTGAGGCCTTTTCCAATTCCTTCACATTACTTTGGCTAGGAGTCCAAACCAAGATTCTTTGTAACAACTTTGATGTAGCTATGTCAACTACCTTTATTTTTGAATGAATTGGGCTGTTAGTATAGGATTAGCCAACCATTGAGCATTAGGGTTAGGATTTGTTACTTTGGTAGACTATAAATAAGAAGTGATGTGTGTATGTTGGATCATCAATTCATTATTATAACTTTTATAACCTCTGGTGTACATAACGGACTTCACCCTCTCTAAGTGGCTAGATTATTTGGAGATTTAGATCTTATATATGTGATATTTTATAATATTGCTATTTTGAATCTATTTATATTATGATTGTTTAGTGAATGTTGTGGAATATTTTTTTTCCTTTTAAATTGTTTCATTATAATTTGTATCTAATTTATGATAATGAATCCCTATGGCAACAAAAAAGGTAATAAAACCACTAATACATAATTTTTAGAACCTCTTTGGCCAATTTTGTGTTATATAATCAGGTAATTTGTATCCAAATTTTCTCCTACTATTCTTCTAACATAACATATTTCATAACATTATGATATAGGTAGAACCATTCTTATTCCCCAAACCTAAAAAATTACAAAAAAAGTATTGAATTTGCTATGTCTCGTCAAGTTGGTCAAAATAAGGTATATATTTGGTAGCATTTTTTTAGTAGTTTTAATTCTACTTTTGTGCATTTCCATTTGTCTAGTTGTGCATGTTTGATATTTCGGCTTCTAAATTATTGGAACAGGTTAATAGGTTCTTGAGGAAGGTAGATGTGACCAATGATGAGTGTATAAGCCATAAAAATCATCATAATATCCTAAATGGCATAAATAATTTTAATCCTTGTGTTTATGTAGCCATTGCAAGTATGAGTTTCTCCTCCACCCCTATGGCAAGAAATCATGCCCTCCAAATGTGGATATAGATGTTCCCCAATACATTGAAAATATAGAATATAGATTGAAATACAAGATTGCATGTTTGAATGATTACTTCCAAATTATTAATCAAAAAGTTGATGGTGTATATAACATTATCCAACAAATACAAGGTCAATTGAATAATATTTCTACTAGACTAAATGATATTTAGAAAGAGAGAATTACTCAAACAAAGGTATTACCTAAAGGTGACTTCCATGAGTTATTCACAAAAGAAACCCAAAATTTTCAAAATCAAACAAGCACTTAAACAAGAATTTTTATGGGTTGTTTCTGGATAGTATCCATGAAATATTGATAATGAATGAGGATTTTCTCTCAATTTGTATGTTTTAGCCAATGGTATGACTCATATCCTAGTTGGTCCCTTGGATTAATATGATGCATTTTTTTAGAGAGGATCCTAGTTGATATATTTCTAACACGGATGGCCTCTAATACTTAAATAAAATACCTAAATGGGGTAGGGTCATGTTGGATACCTCCTAATTAGGTACTCATACTTATCAATTGCTTTAAGAGAAATTGAGACACAAACTCTATACTCTTGCTTGGATAAAATTTAGGATATTCCTGATGATGTTTGATATGGGACCCTCTACCTCTTATATGGTTAGGTTGATGCAAAATAAGTAAAAAAATACTATTGATGAGTACCATAGTGAATTCATGAGTCTCCCTTTGCATATCACCTACATCATGTGATGCTTTTTTGACATTCAAGCATATTCTTAAGTAATAAATTCAAATAGAAGTTGATATGAATGTTCTATATACCCTCCATGATACTAAGAGTTTAACTAGGTAGTTGAAAATAAGATTTGGGTGTCTAGATTCCAATCACAATGATACTTCTATACAGGGTTATGCATAAGAATGAAATATTAAAATTGGCTATATTCAGAATTTTCAAAATTTTAAATTTACTAATTTTGGAACATTTCACTGGGGTCCATTCGCCCAAAATTTATGTGGTGGAATATTTTTGGGGTAAATTAGCCTGTCGTTGACAATTATTATCCTATTTTTATTTTAATTTGCCAACCACTTTCACCCAATTCTACAGATAATTCACCTTCAAATTATAAATGATTATGTTTTTCTTGCCCAATTCGCCTCATATACTACCTATATATACAGTAGGGGGTACCGATAAAAATACATCTAAAACACTCAAAATCAAAAATAGCTCTGAAACAACAAAAAACTTGACAAGTTTGTAGATAAGTATTTTTCGATATAATTCGATCGATTGCAAAGGAGTGTTAATTAGCATATGACTATCGGTTGCATAGAAGTATCGATCTACATAAGACGATCGTCATAAGCCTATCAATTGCAGATGAGTGTCAATAAAAATATGACTATCGATTGTAGAGGAATGTCGATCGACATAAATTGATCAATTATAAAGGAGAATCTATTAGCATAAACCGATCGATTTCAAAGAAGTGTTTGTTGGCATAAATCAATCAATTGCATAGCTACAATTGATAAACACATCTGCAATCGATCGAAATAGGTATGACCAATTGATATTGCTACAATAGATCGACATTGTTGCAATTGATCAGTATTGTTGTAATTGATCAACATTGTTACAACTGATTGACATTACAATTATTGATCAATATTGTTGCAATCGATTGATTGTAGCAATGTCAATCGATATATCTACAACTGATCGATATTGCTATAACCGATTGATATTTTTGCAACCTATCAACATTGCTACGAGTGATCAATATTGTTGCAACTGATCAACATTTTTGTAACACATCGATATATCTACTCCTGATCATCATTTTCAATTGGTATTTTTTGATCATCATGTCTTCAACCAATCATCTCAGATTGATCGTCATAGCTTTTCCTAACGACACTATCATATAGGTAAAGGGTGATTGACATAGCTTTTCCTATCAGCATAAAGCCTTTAAGTTTGTCGTACATTGCTAGAATTTGCAAACCAATATTTATAGCCCTCAACACAAAAAAAATCACCATGGTTTGAAAATATTTGGTGAAAAATGAATGCAATTTGCCATGTCTCCTTGGACATAATTCATTGAAATTTCAAGATAATTCACCTTGATTTTATAAATAGATTTCAGGTTTGATCTCTTATGCATAACCCTGCTTTTATCCCCATAGGAATTACTTCAAAAACTAATATGATGGTAAATCCTAAGTATTTTTCTATTTTAGATGTAAATCTTGACAACCTTGAAAAGCATCATGTGAAGCAAAGCATAACTTTCATATGGAATCTAAGGAAGGTCATTTTGAGAATGAGGAGGAACTAGAATCACCATATTAGGAGGAATCAACTAAACCAATGGATTTTATACAAGGTGTGAATAAAATGGACCTATTAGTATTTAATACAATGGTAATGCAATCCCATCATAAAATCAAGATGTAGGATTTATTAAACAATAGTAAGTCACTATTTTGATTGATTCTAGCAGTGCTCACAATTTCACTATCCAAGATACAACTAAACCTCTAAGGTTGTATATCAACACTTATTACAAAGATAAATTCAATGTTCTAGTTTCCAATTGTGGTCACACTCCTTGTGTGGGGTGAGTTCCTAACATCCAAATTAGGCTAGGTAATTATTCTTCAACTAGAAGTCTTTATGTAATGGACTTGGGTAGTGTAGATGCTATCCTTAAGGATTAATTGTTCTTCCATTTAGAGGATGTTATTTTCAATCTTCAATAGCTATATGTACAATGGATAAATATTAAAAATTCATTTGTCTCCAAGGATTGCAACCCCCATCATCCAAGTTGGTCAATTCTTACCAAATAAAAAATATATTGAAGAAGGGCAACAAGGGTATCTCTATACATATTTATTGCATGGAAGTCCTAGTCACATAATAATCATATCTTATTCTTCCTTTTGAGATGTTTTCACTCATTGACAAACATGTTGTGGACTTTGAGGATCCCAAAAGTATTTCTCCCAACTGGGCATATAATCATGCTACCCATCTCATTCCAAAAATTCAACCATCAAATATATACCTTGTCATTATACTAAACCTCAAAAACAAAAATTGAGAATTTGATTTAGGATATGTTACAACAATTAATTATTTCATGTAGTACCGATCCTTATTCTTTTTAATAGCGATGATGAAGCATAAGAATGATTCTTAATAGATGTGTTCTAATATTCTCTTCTCAATAAGGTTACTATCAAAGATAAGTTTTTCATTTCAGTTATGGATGATTTGTTGGATGAACTACATGGTGCTTAGTTCTCTACAAAGCTTGACTTGTATTCTATGTTTTAATAAAAAAGGGTTAGAGAAGAGGATATTCCTAAAATTACTTTTCACATAGTAGAGAAAATTGAACTTGGCAAGGCCCTCTTGGGGCTCAGACTTGAGACTTGACAAAAAAAACTTCAAAAAACTCAAAATAAAAATAAATAAAATGAAAATTTTCATTGAAAAAGGTTTTTCCATGCATACCACAATTAATTAAAATTATACAAATTAAAAATTAATATTGTAAGTGATACAAGCTTAAACTACACATGAAAGTGGCAAGTGATATAAGCTTAAACTACACATGAAAGTGGCAAGTGATACAAGCTTAAACTACACATGAAAGTGATAAAACACACTTCAATTAAAGAAATTTTAATGCATCTAAAATATAAATGTTCTTGTATTACTTATAATATTAAGTTGCATGATCATATCTGATTATAACAAAAACCAAGAATAGGCAGTGGTTACAACCAACCATATATCTTGTGATATTATCTAAATTACCCAATAATGTAATATTTCTCTAACACCCCCCTTATTACATTATTGGGGATAGCATATATAACTACTCCCCATTAATTTATAGGAGAGAACAATGAAATTATGCTTTGGCTCTGGCTTTGGCTCTTGGCTCTAGCTCTTGGATCTAGCTCTTGGCTCTAGCTCTTGGATCTAGCTCTTGGCTCTAGCTTTGGCTCTAGCTCTAGCTCACTACTTATGGGATTTCCTCTAGATATACCATTTTGGTATGTCTCTTTTGTAGAAGCCATGCAACATTTCATTCATTTTGTTCAATTGCATGATAATTTTTCATCCACAATCCACATGAATCTTAATGGTCATTTTCTCTTTGTACCAAAAATTTATAGGGGAGTGATTAGTACAACCACATATTTCGGAGGAATGTAGTTTCTAACACCTAGTTGTTACATATCTAGTTCTTCCACAATGACTACAATAATGGATTTTAGTTGTATGGGATTTTGGTTTCACAAATTTGGTCTTCCTACTTGACCATCATAGCCAAGGCCTTAATTATTTGGCCTAACATTTAGCATTATGGGCTTTCTTATGCCTTACCCATAATTATCCAATCCTCTTTGGCATGTTTTTAAAAATACCCAAGTTTTGGTTCATCATCAAGGCTTTTAAAAATATTTCTTTTGTTATAATCAACAAGATCATGGTGCTCATTTTTAGGATTATCGATTTTTAAGTCACTAGTGTCACAGGTAAAATCTATCTCTGTGATAAGGTCACCTGTGTCACAACTATTATTTGTCATTATCAACATGCGGTCACTTGTGTCACAATAAACATGTGCCACTTGGGGTATGACCTTTGTGTCCCCTTTCTTTGAACATTTGTATATGTCAAGGAAGATGAGCACCATGTACAATGTTCTTACCACATCGATTGGAATGATTACACCATTTCAAGCAGATCTTCACAAACCTTAGAATATTTGAGAATGGTTTGCAAACTACTCCTTAGTGTGATGAATTTTACCTATTCATTTATATCTCAACCATGTGGAAAATAAAGTTCTTTATCCGGTTTGGACACTTTTGAACCTCTGATTTTTTTTAGGTTTGGTTTCATTTTGCCTTTCCCATGCTTCTTGAATGCACCCCAAGAGGGAATTTTTTTTAGAAAGCTCTTGAAAAATTCTACAACAGCGTAGGACAACATCATACTGACTATATTGTATTTTAACATTTTCTTCTTTCTGGTCCATTTTCCAGAATTTTATTTTTATTTTTCTAACCCTTCCTTTTGCATATTTTTTTTAAACTTCGACGACTAAAATAAAAATAAAAAATTTAAAATTTCATAAATAAATGCATGGGTGTGAATAATGAGCTTCAATATTTCATTCGAAAAATTTTTGATCTCATTCTGAAGTTATTTTGAATTTATAAAAATTATTTAAAGTTGTTTTGTAAGGTTTTTTATAATTTTGAAATTTCACATTTTTTCATATTTTTAAGGCAAATCGATTTTCAGGCTTTGCATTTGCATTCACAGATAATAAATAAACTTCCCTTTATGAAAATTATAATTTCATGAAAGGGGGGGTAGTTCATACGGAATTCCATTGGTCATCATTTTGAATTTTGGTGGAAAAACTTCCCAGGTTCATAACTCCTCACTCGTTGCTCGGATTGACTATTAGTGCATATTTTCATAAAGCTCTTGAAAAGAGCCACAACAACATATGATGAAATCATACTAACTATAGTGTCTTTTAATATTTTTGGCTTTCTGGTCTATTTTATAAAATTTTATTTTTATTTTTCTAACCCTTTCTTTGAGTAACCCCTTACTTTCTGGTCTGTGTTGTTCCTAACATGAGTGTCATGAATATTTTTAAAATAAATAGCTATCACATCAAGAGACTCATATTTTATATTCCTATACAACTACTTTTATTTTTAATTAGAAGCATGATATTCTTCATTCACATATTTGAGTAACCCCTTACTCTAGAGTAAAGCTTCAATATTTATTTTCTTGGTAGAATAGTTAGGAAAATTTAGTAAGGGCACATGTTAATATATAATTATCATACAAATATACAAAATCCTACATGTAGTTTTATTTATAAACAACACCACCAATATAGAGATCTTGAAAAATCATGCAATTTGATAAGAAGGGACTCAAAACACTTCTTTATACAAATGTTATGGCCCCCAAAATATTGGCCAAAAAATATAGAAAATACCTCTAAAAAAATAAAATAATACCTACAATGAGTAGGAGTCCTCCATGTGGTATTGCATGTGTGGTTGAGGGGATGCCAATTTGTGCTAGTGTACCAACAAAAAAGGTGATACCACTTGACACAATTAGGGAATTTTCAATTGTGTATTGACTATGAAGGCTATTGGATAGAGAAAATGATCAATATTGTGCTTCTTGTTGCACTCTAATTTTAACTACAATCTAAAAAACATATTATGATCCTTATCACATCTTGATTTGATTTGAAATCCATGGTTTTCCAAGTCTATTGTTGATTGTGTGACTATATGGTCATTGAGTTTTATGAGTTGGTAGAATGTAATTGGTCAAACCTATATTTATATTGCTATGTCAATTGCCACCCTAGTTGGCATATTACCTATCATGTTAGTTGTATGGACCATAACATCAACTACCATGTCACCTACCATGTTATTTTTCACACCATCTATATAGACTACCATGCCAGGTGTATGGAATTCCATATCATTAGGTTCCATGTAATTATATCCTATGTTATCTTGGATGGTTGGAAAATTTATGACATTAGTAGGTTCCATGTAATTAGATCCTATGTTAGCTTGTATGATTAGAAACTTTATGACATCACAAAGTACCACGTCATCATGCTATACCATGTCATTAATAGAAGTCATGTTGATGTTATCTATTATGATTAAATATTCTAGCAAGGAAGGTTTAAACCATGAACCTCCAAGTCTCAATGTCTAATGAAAGTATATTCTAGCCATAAGTGAAGAGGTGACTCTAAAAACATAAGGTTATTCCTTTGCTTTTAGACCTTGTTTGCAATTCAAATGTATATATTTGACACCAACACACATCATGTTGACATAGGAACATGTTTTCCCCATTTATTATAGGGAATATTCCCTAGAATGTCTTAAATTTAATTTTGGATTTTTACATCTTGGAGGAAAAGAGCGAACTTTCAACATGGAAAAAATGGTACCCATAAGAAAAATGAAAAAAAAACATTGAACTAAGACCCTCCTAAAATTTCACAAGGATCCTATAAATGTTAGTGGTTTCTTTGTATCTATCATGCTTTTCCATAGATAAACTTTTTTCAAATGCAACTAATCAAGAAATCTTCCAATACCTTTATAGCAAATATATTATAGTCTTTGTGCTATCATTTTGGTTCTGCTCAGGATCCTAGGATCCTTTTCATCTCCAAAATCTTGTGGTCTTCTATTGGTTGTTTTATTGGCTTGCTTTGCTTATTGTTTTGTAATTGATTGGTTTCTAGTCTTTTATCTATTCTCTGTAGTCTTTGGTTTTGTCTTGGATATGCAGTATTCCTTTATTTGTAAAAGTTTTGGAGACCCTTTCAAAACCCATCAAAATCCATTCTTATAACTTATAATATATATATATATATATATATATATATAGTTTTAATTAGAAATAGAATTTAATTGTATATTATATTTTATATTGTTTGTTGTCTTCTTCATTTCTCTATACACAATAATCCTATCTATTGAAAATCCACCCTTCTATATCCATTTTGATCTAATGAGGGATTTTGAAGCTAGATTCAAAATATCATTTGATAAACTTCTACACTATCTTCCTAAATTCTTTATGTTTTATAAACATGTCAAGTGAAAGTCTTAGATATTTAATGATTAGGATGCATAAAAGGACTAAAATTAGCTATATCATTGTGATACATAATCCCTAATATTAGACATGGATAATATATTCATTTTCAATTAGAAATTATAATAGTATCAGGTGTGGTCATTACATAATAATAACTCTTGAATGACAACCCAAAATATGCCTAAAATGGATAAGTATTACTTCATTTAAATTATTTATGAAAATATATCTACTTTAGGGATGTTTAATCTCAAGCGCATGTTTTTGAATAAATTTTCATTTTATCATAATAGATTTTAAATCATCTAAATACCTATTTTAATCTAAATTAAAGTATCCTCCACTTTGGTGTCTTTGAAAATCAAAACCACATCGATATTTGTAGTCTTCATCTATCAATTGCTATTAATAAATTGCATGCATTTCTATCACTAAGGATTATTAATTGGATAAATCATAATTATCTCAATAAAAGGTTTTGACATGGTTTAGCACTAATTTATTCATTTGAGATTTTGAATATGGATAACCCCTAGACACCACTCTATTTTCCCTTAACCACTTCCAAGTGCACACAAAATAGCTTGATATATCTCAACAATAGTAATTAATTATATTTCTCTTTTGAGGATGAAACAATTCCCTATAGAATCGTAACATGTTTATTTCTCTATTACGTTCCATCGTATCTATCCATCCATAATTTAAATGTTATCTATTTGTCATTTTTCCTTTCTACCAATAATTTCTAATTTAGTTTTTTTTTAACATGGGTAAAATCATATAGATCAGAACATATGTTTTTAACATTTCTAGCTATACATAAAATCTTTTTATTAAAAAGTTTAATTTTGTGCACATTGGGATGTCTCACCTTCCATCAAGGTTTCAACTTTTAGAAATTTATTCTCATTACTTGATTAACTATCGTAACCAAGACCTTTGTTCTTTGGCCTAATACTTGGTAATATAGGATTTATTGTTCCTTTCCCATTCCTTTCTATACCTCTATCATCGTATCTCATTCTGGTGAGGCACTAAAAATCCTCATTTGGTAGTCTTTAAGCCTCATCTTGTGTCACTTAACTATGGATTAGATTGTAATTTGCATATATTGTAGTTAAGCATAGTGAAAATGAGGAACATTGTACTAAGTTGAACAAAATGTATTTATTTACTTTTAGAGATAAAAATGTAAGATTTGATATTTAATTTATGGATATCATGGCATAGAAAGGAAAATTGACACTTTGTAGATCTAAAAATAATATTTTATATCATACAAAGTAACACCAAAGTAGTCCTAGAATAGCATTAAAGTATATCAAAATTCCAAAAATGATAAAAATCCTTATAAAACAACTTTAAATAATTTTTATAAATTTGAAATGACTTCAAAATATGATCAAAATTGTTTCGGATAAAATATTGAAGCTCATTCTTCACACCCTTGCATTTATTTATGAAATTTTAATTTATTTTTATTTTAGTTGTCGAAGTTTAAAAAAAAACTGCAAAAGGAAGGGTTAGAAAAATAAAAATAAAATTTTGAAAAATCGACAAGAAAGTCAAAAATGTTAAAACTCACTACAGTCAATATAATGTCGCCCTACACTATTGTAGCTCTTTCGAAAGGTTTCGGAAAATATGCACTAATAGTCAATCCATGCAACGAGCGGGGAGTTATGACCCCGAGAAGTTTTACCCCTAAAATTCAAAATATTGACCAATAGAATGTCATATGAACTACCTCCCTTTAATGAAATTGTAATTTTCATAAAGGGAAGTTCATTTATTGTTGTTGAATGCAAATGCAAAGCCTAAAAATCGATTTACCTTCAAAATATGAAAAAAATATGAGTTTCAGGAAGATTGGAATGTTCGGGAATGGGATCATCTTCCATTGGATTGTTCTTGTAAAGTTTGTTGATTCACAAAATTTTTACCATTTATAATAAAAAAATTACAAAAATCCTTACAAAACAACTTTAGATAATTTTTATAAATTCGAAATGACTTCAGAATGAGATCAAAATTATTTCGAATGAAATATTGAAGCTCATTCTTCACACCCATTCATTTATTTATGAAATTTTAATTTGTTTATTTTTATTTTAGTTGCCAAAGTTTAAAAAAAAATCTCGAAAAGGAAGGGTTAGAAAAATAAAAATTAAATTATGCAAAATAGACCAGAAAGCCAAAAATATTAAAACACACTACAGTCAGTATGATTCCGCCCTACGTATTTGTATCTCTTATCAAGATATTTCTAAAAATATGCACTAATAGTCAATCCAAGCAATGAGTGAGGAGTTATGACCCCAAGAAGTTTTACCCCCAAAATTCAAAATGATGACCAATGGAATGCCGTATGAACTACCCCCCTTTAATGAAATTGTAATTTTCATAAAGAGAAGTTCATTTATTGTCTGTGAATGCAAATACAAAGCCTAAAAATTGATTTACCTTCAAAATATGAAAAAAATGTGAAATTTCAAAATTATAAAAATCCTTATAAAACAACAACTTTAAATAATTTTATAAATTTAAAATGACTTCAAAATGAAATCAAAATTGTTTTGGATGAAATATTGAAGCTCATCCTTCACACCCATGCATTTATTTATGACATTTTTTTTTTTAACATGGTGGAATCGATAACCACCATGAATCCGGGTAGGCTGTCCAGCTTTTATGGCTGCCATAGTATTCTGCGATGTCTACCCCGAAAGCCGCCACACAGATCTTTGTGCAGTTCACCCCTATAACCGCCATGCCACAATCATTTTAAACCTTTTACACTACTGAAAACACCAGTAAAGGGACAAGCGTTCAGTCCGGAAAGGCCCAATATTTGAACCTTGGACCTCCACCCCCCTTATGGGGTTTGGATGAATCAATTGGTCTACACATCAAACCTAATTTTTTTTATTTTTATTTTAGTCATCGAAGTTTAAAAAAATCTGCAAAAGGAAGGGTTAGAAAAATAAAAATAAAATTCTAGAAAATTGACCAAAAAACTAAAAATGTTAAAACACACTATATTCAGTATGATGTCACCCTATGTTGTTGTAGCTCTTTTCAAGAGCTTTATAAGAATATGCACTAATAGCCAATCCGAGCAACGAGCGAGGAGTTACGACCCTGGGAAGTTTTACCCCCAAATTTCAAAATGATGGCCAATGGAATACTGTATGAACTACCCCCTATAATGAAATTGTAATTTTCATAAGGGGAAGTTTATTTATTGTTCGTGAATGCAAATGCAAAGCCTGAAATCGATTTACTATCAAAATATGAAAAAAAGTAAAATTCTAAAATTATAAAAATCCTTATAAAACAACTTTAAATGATTTTTATAAATTCAAAATAACTTCAAAATGAGATCAAAATTATTTTGAATGAAATATTGAAGCTCATTCTTCACACCAATGCATTTATTTATGAATTTTTTTTTTTTTAGTCGAAGTTTAAAAAAAATCTGCAAAAGGAAGGGTTAGAAAAATAAAAATAAAATTCTGGAAAATAGACCAGAAAGCTAAAAATGTTAAAATACACTACATGCAGTATGGTGTCGCCCTACATTGTTATAGAATTTTTCTAGAGTTTTTCAAAAATATGCACTAATAGTCAATTCGAGCAACGTGGGAGGAGTTATGACCCCGGGAAGTTTTACCCATAAAATTCAAAATGATAGCCAATGGAATACTGTATGAACTAGCCCCATTTAATGAAATTGTAATTTTCATAAAGGGAAGTTCATTTATTGTCTGTGAATGCAAATGCAAAGCCTGAAAATCAATTTACCTTCAAAATATGGAAAAAAGAGAAATTCTGAAATTATAAAACTCATTATAAAATAGCCACTTTATATAAGTTTTATAAATTCAAAATGAATTCAGAATGAGATAAAAATTATTTCAAATAAAATATTGATGTTCATTCTTCACACCCATATATTCATTTATGATTTTTCATTTAATCGTCGAAGTTTAAAAAAATCTACAAAATGAAGGGTTAGAAAAATAAAAATAAAAATAAAATTATGACATATGGATCAGAAAGCCGAAAATGTTAAAGTGCATTACAATCAGTGTGATATTGCCCTATGCCATTGTAGCTCTTTTCTAGAGCTTTCCAAAAATATGCACTAATAGTCAATCCGAGCAACGAGCGAGGAGTTATGATCTTGGGAAGTTTTACCCCCAAAATTCAAAATGATGACTAGTGGAATGTCGTATGAACTACCTTCCTGTAATGAAATTGTAATTTTCATAAAGAGAAGTTCATTTATTGTCTGTGAATGCAAATTCAAAGCTTGAAAATTGATTTACCTTTTTTTTTTTTTAAACTTGTATTAAGACATAGATCAATTACAATGTGGGAAGAGCCTCTTCCCAACCGAAGTCCGAGAGGACACAGTCATACAATAGTAAAGGAATAACTGCATCGGAGCCAATTTTCGTGAACCAAAAACTAGCTGCCATGGGGTCCCCCATCGTACTCTATTTTTTCGAAGGTCATTAGCTCAAGGACCTTTCAAGACCCTGTCTAATCACCTCATCCTCAATATCCATGTCACTGTGCAACTTAACTCCAACCTCCTTTTCGCACCAATCTTAGCCAGAAAGTCAGCCGCTTTGTTCAAATATCTACTCGCATAAACTGGGATCACATCCTCTAATTCCTTCCATAATTCTTTAATTTTGGTAACAAGAGCCCTCAACCTCCAAGCTTTTAGATCAAAGTTCCTCATGTAGTCTAGAGCTCCAACCATATTTACGAGTCTGATTCAAGAATAATCTTGTGGTGGCCATGTTTCACTGCCCAAACAGAAGCAGACTTTATGGTAATGGCTTTGGCTTCATTGTTAGTGGTTCTTCCCAAGCCTTGCAATTCCCAATAGAGCATAATCCCAGCATGGTTCTGGCACACCACTCCAATTTCGGCTCTACCCGGATTGCCTTTGCAGCTCCATCAATATTGATTTTAATCCAACCTTCAAGGGAGGTTTCAAACAATTTTTCTCCTATCCCTCTTATAGTTCAACGCATTCTTCCATAGCTCCAATGTCAATTTGAGCTTCCTCCTCAGCATGAACAACCATAGTTTCGGTAACCTTGCTCCAAATGGTCTGCCAAACCCCGTCTAGAGCAGTAAAATTTTCCCTAAAAATTTTGGCATTTCTTTCTAGCCATACTTGCCACCAGATAAAGCTTAAATCGAGCTTCTAGCCAATACGAAGAGCTTTAGATTTGAATCTACCTTTCTGCCATTTTTCCCAGATATTCATCCAGTTTAGGTCACCACTTGAATTTTAAAGTATGCAAACCAACACAGCCAAATCTGTCGGGTGAAAGGGCAACCAAACAACAAATGGTCAGTAGTTTCCTCACTCTTGTAGCATAGTACACATTGAGAAGGGCCGATGATACCTTTTGATCTAAGATTATCAAAAGTGAGGATTCCATTGTGCATGCACT
The DNA here is from genome assembly GCA_028583015.1 of Wollemia nobilis. Classification (NCBI taxonomy): domain Eukaryota; kingdom Viridiplantae; phylum Streptophyta; class Pinopsida; order Araucariales; family Araucariaceae; genus Wollemia; species Wollemia nobilis. The sequence goes on from JAQPPZ010016984.1 coordinate 4,647,422, forward strand.
GCCAGGCAAAAAAGTTAACTTTCGGCTAGCCTTTAGAGTGCCAGATTTTCCTCCAGTCCTCAACCTGAAAATTATGAGGGGGGGCTCTGGGAGAATGTTGTCATATCCGTCCTTTACTGTATAGATTCCAAGACTCCCAAAGTCCCAAGATAATTCATCCTCCACGTCTCCCCCTGTAAGAAATATTTTTGTCAAAATTTTAGTCATGATGGGAGTCAAATCCGGAGGGATTGAAATGGGCCACTCATCCAACTTCTTGAACTGCTTAAACTTACACTCCCCTAGCTGAGTAGTTGTGAAATAACTTTCAATACGGATCCATCCCTTGGCTTCAATGGCTACTTTTATTGGCTGTAATTCTAGAAATTCAGCAATGATGGGTGGGAACTAATCCCAAGAATCTGTCCAAAAACGAGCCTTCTCCCCTCTTCCCACTTTCCAAAATAAGCGGTCTTTAACAACCTGAGACCCTAACTTGAGAGCCTACCAAACTAGGGACCCAATACCATCCAAGGGGATGCGAGCTACATCATTTGGGTTGGCTTGTCCCAGGTATTTGCTAGTTAGGATTCTACTAAAAAGGGAGGTGGGTTGGGAGATCCATCTCCAGTACAGCTTTCCAGCCAAAGCTTTATTATTCAACTTAGATTTTCTCAAACCCAGCACCTCCTTTATCCTTGGGCTGGGTAACTTTGTCCCAGCCCACTAAGGCCCACTTTCTCTCTCCCTTTGCTCCTTCCCATAAAACCTTTCTAGCCATCCTGTCCATCTCTTTCCATATTGTAATCGGGGTAGCCAGGATAGAGAATTTGTAAATTGGCATGGCTTGAATGATTGACTGTATGAACAATCTGCCACCATAACTTAACCACTTGTGAGACCAGTGATTAATTTTTTCCTTGATACACTCCAACAAATTCCTTCATGTGTCTAATTTCAGCTTCTTAAAGTGCAAGGGGACCCCCAAGTAAACCACTGGGAGAGAAGTCCTTGTGAATCTCAGGATTTCTAAAATTATGTTTTGAAGCATTTGCTCCAGATTAAAAAAACCACTTTGGATTTCTTGTCATTAATGACCTATTGAGTAGCCCTGAGATAGACATTAAGAGTATCCCTAATCATTCTTGCTTCCCTGAAGCTGGCCACTCCCACCAAACCAGTGTCATCCACAAATTGCAGGTGCGTTAAAACTTCGTCACCCACCCTGATACCCAATAATCTACCTTGTTATATTCTCCTCAAGAAAAGTATGCCAAGACCTTCAACCAAAATGAGAAAAAGATAAGGAGAACATGGATCCCCCTGGCGCATTCCTCGAGTAGCTCCAAATGGTTACGAAGGAAGGCCCTTGATAAGCACAGAGTAATTCAGGGTAGAGACACAGCTCATGACCCACTCTATCCAGTCCTGAGAGAAACCAAAGGCTACCATCATTTTAGCCAGGAAACTCCATTCAACCTCGTCATAAGCCTTTGACATGTCCAGTTTTATGAACATCCCTTTATTACTAGAAGTGTGCATTGAATGGATTGCTTCCTGGGCCACAACCACCCCATCCAGAATATGTCGTCCCTCAACAAAACCCCCTTGCTTAGAGGAGACAATGTTGTGAAGAAGAGGTTTTAGGCACTCAGCCATTACCTTTGTGATTATTTTGTACAACACATTACATAAGGCAATAGGCCTATAATCTAAAATATGAACCCCCTCCTCCCCTTTTGGAATTAAGGTAATGAAAGTGTGGTTTATAGCTTTAAGCATTCTCTTATTTTCTATGGACTCTTCTACAACAACCATTACATCTTCCTCTAAGTAGTCCCAAAAAACCTAAAAAAAATCAATTGGGAAGTCGTCTAGACTTGGAGTTTTACCAATGCTCATTCCAAAGACCATAGTTTTCAATTCATCTCTATCAATGGGTTTGAGGAGGGCTTGATTTTCATCCTTAGAAATAATAGCAGGTATGACAGAAATAACTTCATTTTGGGCCTCTACATATTGAACCACACTTTCCTTAAAAATCTTAAAAAAATAATCCATAGCTTGGGAATGCATACCTGGAAGTGTATCAAAGGAATGACCGTTCTCATCTTGAAGGGCCTCCATCTTGTTCATCTGTCTTCAAGCACAAGTAGTCCGATGAAAGAATTTTGTATTTATGTCCCCTTCTAATAACCAGGTGGTCCTTTCTCTCTACTTCCAATAGGTCTCCTCCTGGTTGTCAATGTCCTCAACCGCTGTACGTAGGGCATCATCCTCAGCTTTGAGCTGGTCTGTAATTACTCCTTCTCTAAACTATTTTTGGACCTCATCCCATCTAGCCACCAATGGAGCTCTTTGGGCCTGGAAGTCTATTTTATTAGCACGCCTCCAATACTTCAACTGAGTTTTGACATATTGTAGTTGTTTGTGGATTCTGAACATTGCTCTCCCATAAGCTGGGCGGCCTTCTTCCCACCACTATGGAATTTTCTCCCGAAGTTCTTCTTTTTGAAGCCAAAAATTCTCAAATCTGAAAGGTTTGTGATGCTACCCCATCCTAGTCCCGCCTTCCAACAGAATGGGACAATGATTTGAAACTGGGCCTTCTAAAATCTAAAAATTTATATTCCATTTTACAAATGCCTCCTTTGAAACTAGAAAATGATCTAGCTTAACCTTCCTGCTATGTGGCTCTCGCCTTTTATTAGTCCAAGTGTAGTTAATGCCAGGACATTTAATGTCCACTAAGTGCAAAGCCTGGACTTGGGCAATCATGAAACGATCCCCTGGGTCCAAAAATGGTGTTCCCCCTTCCTGATCTCTAGAAGATAATTTAGCGTTAAAGTCCCCTGCTATAATCCAATCTAGATCTTCCCTTGAGGTTCGCATGTTATGCACAACCTTCCACTGCCGCCTCTAACCATCTAGGTTTTGAGACCCATAAAAGTTTGTGATTAGAACGTGTTCTGCAGTGACATTATTCCTAAAAAGAGAAGTGAGAACACCCCTCCAGGCAAGATGTTCTATTGCAGACCATTCAAGAGAGTTCCATAGAGTAACAATCCCCCCTGATGCACCTTGGGCAGCCACATCCATATGACCAGCACCCCTCCAAATTCTATTGACTGTTTTGGACATAAGATCTAATGACATCTTAGTCTCCTATAAAAGAAAAAAATCAGTATTACGATTCTCTAAAAGTCTTCGAACAACAGATTGATGGGTTCTGCTATTTAAACCCCTCACATTCCATGATTGTATAATCAATGGTTACCTTGGGAGAAATAAGAGTCTATTGGCCTCACCGATCCTCCCGTGATGAGTTTGTCTCTTTGGACTGCTAGAAACTCCTTATTGGATCTTCTACCTACTTGAGAATTGTTGTTTTTTGATCTTTTTTCTACCTAGGTAATCCTAAAAGTTGGCCTTTCCCTATTCTTCTCTGCTATTCCCATGCTGACATCCTGAGATACTGTCTGCTTCTGGTTATGCACTACTAAAGCCCCTGAACACACTGGCTGTGATACCTCACAGAGTTCAACTACCTACTGTATGATGGGAGGAGATGAGAGGGGGAGTTGCACGAGAATATTAGAATTTTCTTTATTACCCTCTATGCCCTCCATAAATTGTTCCTCTTCGTCAACTAGTGACTTAAATATCTCATACCTATTGGCAGGTCTGAGATGGGATTGCTCCTTTCTCTCTTTTTTCTTTGTTTGTATTTTTCTTCTGGGCTGTTCAAAACCCTCTCTCTGAGCTTCCTGGCCCTAAACGGTGCTATTCGAATCTTTATTAAGTGTTGCCTTATCCTCTTTAGGCAGGTTTGGCATTCCTAAAGGGGCCTCCATTTTAGCATTCATATTATTAGGGCAAAAACGGGCCAAATGTCCATATTTGTGACAAACCCTACAGCTAAAGGGTAGGGCCTCATAGTCCAGTTGTTGAATCTAGGAGAGTCCTACCAATTCCATTTCCATCTCTGTCGACAAAGGCTGGCTGAGATCCATCTCCACACATATTCTTGCATACACCACTATGTTCCCTTCAATTATGTCTGTGGCAACACCCAAATTTCTTCCAATAGAATTTCCAATCCTTGCCAACACCTGCTCACTCCAGAATTCCATTGGAAGAGCATATAGTCGGATCCATACTAGGACCGCAGTAGGTTCAACTCGGGGATTGAATCCCACTCTTCATGGTTGAACAAATAGCCCTGTCGGGCCATGATTTTTTTTCTCTGACTAGAAAGCCTTATTTCTATCGGCCAAAGACGAAAAGCTAACAATAAAATATCCATTGCTAATAAACCACAATGAATACTCACCGTGAGGCTCCCAGTTTTGGTGGATCCAAGAGTGCAAAAAATTCAAGGAAGGACGTATACCCATGAACTTGCAGATTAAATCGTGATTAGCTCTGTAAATGACTGATTCTTCAACCATACTTGGCTCAATGACAATTTTTGGCCTGATTTCGACCTGCGAAAAATATCCATTCACACGATGTGCTGTCGAACTATTCCCAGCAGCCGTGAAGAGCATTTTATATATCATTTTTTGAGCTTCGTTGTTCTTTGGAGGAGATTTTTCTTTAAACAAATCTACGTATGAGCTGCTACTCCCTGGAAAAGGAGCTGGAGAAGTCCTAATTGGACCCTCCTAGGGCACCAATCTAGCCTTCAGATCCACCGTACCCAGAAAGCACTTCTGCAATCCAGCTGATGCCCTAGATTTTTCGAAGTTCCAGAAACCCTAGTTTAGAGGAAAAAATTGCCAAAAATTGATTTACCTTTAAAATATGAAAAAATGAGAAATTCTGAAATTATAAAAATTCTTATAAAATAACTTTAAATAATTTTTATATATTCAAAATGACTTCAGAATAAGATCAAAATTATTTCAGATGAAAGACTTACGCTCATTCTTCACACCCCTGCATTTATTTATGAAATTTTATTTTATTTTTTAATTTTTTAGTCGTGAAAGTTAAAAAAAATCTAAAAAAGGAAGGGTTAGAAAAATACAAATAAAATTCTTGAAAAATGGACCAAAAAGCTAAAAATATTAAAACACACTATAGTTAGTATGATGTCGTCCTACGTTGTTGTAGATATTTTCGAGAGCTTTTCAAAAATATACACTAGTAGTCAATCCGAGTAACGAGCGAAGAGTTATGACCTTGGGGAAGTTTTGCCCCTAGAATTCAAAATGATGGCCAATGGAATATCGTATAAACTACCCCCCTTTAATGAAATTGTAATTTTTATAAAATGAAGTTCATTTATTGTTTGTGAATGCAAATGCAAACCCTAAAAATTGATTTACCTTCAAAATATGAAAAAAATATGAAATTTCAAAATTATAAAAATCTTTATAAAACAACATAAATAATTTTTATAAATTTGAAATCACTTTAGAATGAGATCAAAATTGTTTTGGATAAAATATTGTAGCGCATTATACACACCCATGTATTTATTTATGAAATGTTTTTTATTTTTATTTTTATTTTAGTCGTCGAAGTTTAAAAAAATATGCAAAAAGAAGGGTTAGAAAAATAAAAATAAAATTATGAAAAATGGACCAGAAAGCTAAAAATATTAAAACACACTACATTCAGTATGATGTTGCCCTACGTCGTTATAGCTTTTTTCGAGAGTTTTTCGAAAATATGCACTAATAGTCAATTCGAGCAACGTGTGAGGAGTTATGACCCCGGGAAGTTTTACCTCTAAAATTCAAAATGATAGCCAATGGAATGTCGTATGAACTACCCCCCTTTAATGAAATTATAATTTTCATAAAAGGAAGTTCATTTATTGTCTGTGAATGCAAATGCAAAGCCTGAAAATTGATTTACCTTCAAAATATAAAAAAAATATGAAATTTTGAAATTATAAAAATCCTTATAAAACAACTTTAAATAATTTTTATAAATTCAAAATGACTTCAGAATGAGATCAAAATTATTTTGGATGAATAATCGAAGCTCATTCTTCACGCCCATGCATTTATTTCTAAAATTTTAATTTTTTAATTTTTTTTTAATCACCGAAGTTTAAAAAAAATCTACAAAAAGAAGGGTTAGAAAAATAAAAATAAAATTTTAAAAACTAGATCAAAAATCCAAAAATATTAAAACAAACTACATTCAGTATGATGTTGCCCTACGCCAAATTTTGAGAGCTTTTTGAAAATATGCACTAATAATCAATTCGAGCAACAAGCGAGGAGTTATGATCCCAAGAAGTTTTGCCCTCATAATTCAAAATGATGGCCAATGGAATAATGCATGGAGCACCCTCCTGTAATGAAACTACAATTTTCATAAACAGAAGTTCATTTCTTGTATGTGAATGCAAAAGCAAAGCCTAAAAATTGATTTGCCTTCAAAATATGAAAAAATGTGAAATTTCGAAATTATAAAAATCTTTATAAAACAACTTTAAATAATTTTAATAAATTCATAATGACTTCGGAATGAGATTAAAATTATTTCGGATGAAATATTGTAGCTCATTCTTCACACCCATGAATTTATTTATGAATTTTTTTTTTTTTTTTTTTTAGTCACGAAAGTTTAATAAAAATCTGCAAAAGAAAGGGTTAGAAAAATATAAATAAAATTCTGAAAAATGGATCAGAAAGATAAAAATATTAATACACACTATAGTCAGTATGATGTTGCCCTACGCCATTGTAGCTCTTTTTGAGAGCTTTCCCAAAAATATGCACTAATAATCAATCTGAGCAACGAGCGAAGAGTTATGACCTCGAGAAGTTTTACCCCTAAAATTCAAAATGATGGCCAATGAAATGCCGTATGAACTACACCCTTTAATAAAATTGTAATTTTCATAAAAGGTAGTTCATTTTTTGTTTGTGAATACAAATGCAAAGCCTGAAAGGTGATTTACCTTCAAAATATGAAAAACATGTGAAATTCTAAAATTATAAAAATTCTTATAAAACAACATAAATATTCTTTTGAATTCGAAATGATGACTTTAGAATGAGATCAAAATTATTTCAGATAAAATATTGAAACTCATTCTTCACACCATGCATTTATTTATGAAATTTTATTTTTTTTTATTTTAGTCGCCGAAGTTTAAAAAAAATATGCAAAAGGAAGGGTTAGAAAAATAAAAATAAAATTCTAAAAAATGGACCAGAAAGCTAAAAATGTTAAAACTCACTACATTCAATAGATGTTGCCCTACACCATTGTAGCTCTTTTCGAGAGCTTTCCGAAAATATGCACTAATAGTCAATCCGAGCAATGAGTGAGGAGTTATGACCTCAGAAAGTTTTACTGCCAAAATTCAAAATGATGGCAATGGAATGTTGTATGAACTACCCCCATTTAATAAAAATGTAATTTTCATAAAGAGAAGTTCATTTATTGTTTGTGAATGGAAATCCAAATCATGAAAACTAATTTACTTTCAAAATATGAAAAAAATGTGAAATTCCAAAATTAAAAAAATCCTTATAAAACAACTTTATATTATTTTTATAAATTCAAAATGACTTTAAAATTAAATAAAAATTGTTTAATGAATGATGGAAGCTCATTCTTCACACCCATGCATTTATTTATGAAATTTTAATTTTTATTTTAGTTATCAAATTTAAAAAAAAAAAATTGCAAAAGGAAGAGTTACAAAAATAAAAATAAAATTATGGAAAATGCACCAGGAAGCCAAAAATGTTAAAACATAATACAATTTGCACCAGGAAATTTTTTCGTTCTTGTTCTTGGGTTTCTCTTCGTTTGTGTTATTTCATGTTTTTATGGGTGAGTGTTTTCTATATTTTTTGTTTTTTTTTTTGTCTATTGTTGGTTGTTTTTTATTTTTATTTTTGTTTTATTTTTTAATTTTTTAGGTTTTGGTTGTGTTTATTTTTTTTGTTTTTTTTGGGTTGTATTTGTAGTGTTCTGTTGTTTTTGTCTTGTTTGTGTTTTGTTATGTGTTTCTTGTGTTTTTCTGTGGTTTGTGTTGTGGTTTCTTTTATCTTACTGTGCATGTTTGGTTGTGTTTTTGTCTTTGAAACACTCAAGGAGCATGTTTTTTATTTTATTTAATTATTTTTATTGTTATCTGCTTATTTTTAATTGGGTTTGTGTGTTTGTTTGCTCTTTGAGTGTGTCAAACGTGGTAGGCCAGGTCCAAGTCCTGGGCTTTTTTGGCGAAATGGATACCCCTGCCTCCTTGGGTCTTACCCGAAAGTGGAATCCCTTTTGGGATGTTTTCCACAAATTAAAAAAAAACATAATACAATTAGTATGATATCGCTCTACGTTGTTGTAGCTCTTTTCAAGAGCTTTCCAAAAATATGCACCAATTGTCAATTCGAGCAACGAGCGAGGAGTTATGACCCTAGTAATTTTTGCCCCCAAAATTCAAAATGATGGCCAATGGAATGTCATATGAACTATTCCCCTTAAATGAAATTGTAATTTTCATAAAGAGGAATTTATTTATTATCTATGAATGCAAATACAAAGACTGAAAATCAATTTACCTTCAAAATATGAAAAAATGTGAAATTCAAAAATTATAAAAATCCTTATAAAACAACTTTAAATAATTTCTATAAATTCAAAATGACTTCAGAATGAGATCAAAATTATTTCGGATGAAATATTGAAGCTCATTCCTCACACCAATGCATTTATTTATAATTTTTTTTATTTTTATTTTTTATTTTAGTCACGAAAGTTAAAAAAAAACTACAAAATAAAGGGTTAGAAAAATAAAATTATAGAAAATGGACCAGAAAGCTTAAAATATTAAAATATACTATAGTCAGTATTATGTCACCCCACATCATTGTAGCTCTTTTCGAGAGCTTTCCAAAAATATGCACTAATAATCAATCCGATAAACGATCGAAGAGTTATGACCTCGAGAAGTTTTCTCCCAAAAATTTAAAATGATGACCAATGGAATGTCGTATGAACTACCCCACTTTAGTGAAATTGTAATTTTCATAAAAGGCAGCTCATTTTTATTTGTGAATGCAAATGCAAAGCCTGAAAAGTGATTCACCTTCAAAATATGAAAAACATGTGAAATTATGAAATTATAAAAATCCTTATAAAACAACATAAATAATTTTTATAAATTCGAAATGACTTCAAAATGAGATAAAAATTGTTTCGGATAAAATATTGAAACTCATTCTTCATACCCATGCATTTATTTATGAAATTTTAAATTATTTTCATTTTTATTTTAGTCATCGAAGTTTAAAAAAATATGCAAAATGAAGGGTTAAAAAAATAAAAAATTAAATTTTGGAAAATGGACCAGAAAGCTAAAAATGTTAAAACACACTACAGTCAGTATGATGTCACCCTACATCGTTATTGCTCTTTTTGAGAGCTTTTCAAAAATATTCACGAATAATCAATCCGACCTTGCCCCAAAATTAAAAATAATGGGCAATGGAATGTTGTATGAACTACCCCCCTTTAATGAAAATGTAATTTTTATAAAATGAAGTTTATTTATTGTATGTGAATTACCTTCAAAATATGAAAAAAATATGAAATTCCAAAATTATAAAAATCCTTATAAAACAACTTTAAATAATTTTTATAAATTCAAAATGACTTCAGAATGAGATCAAAATTATTTCAGATGAATGATTGAAGGTCATTCTTCACACCCATGTATTTATTTATGAATTGTTTTTTCTTTTAGTTGTCAAACTTTAAAAAAAATTGCAAAAGGAAGAGTTAGAAAAATAATAATAAAATTATAGAAAATAGACTAGGAAGCCAAAAATATTAAAACACACTACAATGATTATGATACTGCTCTATGTTATTGTAGCTCTTTTCAAGAGCTTTCCAAAAATATGCACTAATTGTCAATTCTAGCAACCAACAAGGAGTTATGACCCTAGGAATTTTTGCCCCCAAAATTTAAAATGATGGCCAATGGAATGTCGTATGAACTACCCCCCTTTAATGAAATTGTAATTTTCATAAATGGAAGTTTATTTATTGTCTGTGAATGCAAATACAAAGCTTGAAAATTGATTTACCTTCAAAATAGGAAAAAATGTGAAATTCCAAAATTATAAAAATCCTTATAAAACAACTTTAAATAACATCCTTGGAGACAAATGAATTTTTAATATTTATCCATTGCACATATAGCTATTTGAGATTGAAAATAACATCCATTAAATGGAACAACAATTGATCCTTAAGGATAGCATCTACACTACCCAAGTCCATTACATAGAGACTTCTAGTTGAAGAATAATTACCTAGCCTAATTTGGATGTTAGCAACTCACCCCACACAAGGAGTGTTACCACCATTGGAAACTAGAACATTGAATTTATCTTTGTAATAAGTGTTGATATACAACCTTAGAGGTTTAGTTGTATCTTGGGTAATGAAATTGTGAGCACTGCTAGAATCAATCAAAATAGTGACTTTTTGTTGTTTAATAAATCCTACCTTGATTTTATAATGGGATTGCATTACCATTGTATTAAATACTAAGATGTCTATTTTATTCACACCTTGTATAAAATCCATTGGTTTAGTTGATTCCTCCTAATATGGTGATTCTAGTTCCTCCTCATTCTCAAAACGACCTTCCTTAGCTTCCATATGAAAGTTATGTTTTGCTTCACATGATGCTTTTCAAGGTTGTCAAGATTTACATCTAAAATAGAAAAATACTTAGGATTTACCATAATATTAGTTTTTTAAGTAATTCCTATGGGGATAAAAGCAAGGTTATGCATAAGGGGTCAACCCTTAAATCTATTTATAAAATCAAGGCAAATTATCTCAAAATTTCGACGAATTATGTCCAAGGAGACATGGCAAATTGCATTCATTTTTCACCAAATATTTTCAAACCATGGTGAATTTTTCTGTGTTGATGGCTATGAATATTGGTTTGCAAATTCTAGCAATGTACGACAAACTTAAAGGCTTTATGCTCATAGAAAAAGCTATGTCGATCACCCTTTACCTATAGGATAGTGTCGTTAGGAAAAGCTATGACGATTGATCTCAAATGATTGGTTGCATACATGATGATCAAAAAATACCAATTAAAAAATGATGATCAGGAGTAGATATATCTATGTGTTACAAAAATGTTGAACGGTTTCAACAATATCAATTTTTTTTTTGGTAAGAGAATATTATAATTAACATCGGGTTTTAACTGGTTGACCCAAAACCATTTTACAAAATAGGGTCCACTGACCAACTGGACAAAGGCCAAGCCCTAAAAGTTTAAACTGACAACAAAAATGGCCAAGACCTACTCTTCCATTAGAATACAACCAAACTAAACTATGGAAGCCTAATATTATGGCCATCGAGAAAAGAAAGACGCAAAAAAAAACTAACAAAGACAAAAACTAATCATGCAAGCACCATGCAGAGTAGCTTGTGCCCATATAAAAATAATAGAATATGGTCAAAAAAAAAAAAAAAAATCCCATAGAATGGACAGCCAAGAGGCCAAGCAGTCTTCCTTGTAGTCCTCATCTAACTTCTTATCATCGTTCTTGCCATCATATTTAGATTTTGCCTTTGACTCCTTGTGCCCCTGGAACTGTTGGCTATAAAACAGAAGATTTAAGGAATCACACAAATCAACAGCTGCACTTATGAGGCCAGACAGACTCTTCAACTGGTTGATACTGTTGGAGGCTGATGAAATTGTCATCTTCTCCAAGACTATTATGGTGGGGTCTGGTGCCTCATTGTCAAGGATCTCCAACACTTTGTTATTTCTTGCTAGGGCCTTTTTGCGACATCGAATCCAAACACACCTTGGGAAATACTTGAGGCCAAAGCAGATTTTTCCCATGCATGAATTTGTAGATAAAAAACCTATATCAGTGCCCCACCAACTGCAAAAAACACTAGTCACATGAACAAAAAAAACAAATATGACAAAATCCATTATAAGGTTCAAAATTTTTTTTTTTAAAAAAATGCCCCCATTTTCTGTCATTGATCCACTTTGAGCCTTCCAATCTAAAGTTTTTCATTATCTATCACAATATCAATTGCTCATAGCAATGTCGATCGATTATAGCAATGCTGATCAATTGTAGCAATATCAATCGGTTACAGCAATACCGATCAGTTGCAGATATATCGATTGATTATAGCAATGCCAATTGGTTGCAACAATACTGATCAATAGCTGTAATGTCAATATTTTGTAGCAATGTTGATCAGTTACAACAATACTGATCAATTACAACAATGTCGATCAATTATAGCAATATCGATCAGTCGTAGCTATATCAATCGATTGCAGATGTGTCGATCAATTGTAGCTATGTAATAGATTGATTTATTTTATTTTATTTTTAAGCAAAAAACTCCTTCTGAGGCTGCCTTGGTCTAAGAGACCATGAACAGGGGGTTCTACACCATCAAAGTCACCCGGGAGTCGCACTCGACCCTACCTGCACCAACATTATCAATTGGATTTTGGATACCCAATTTAGCTTTTTGGTAGGGTGGAGATTTGAACCTGGGACCTCTCTTCGAGGATTTCCCTATCCTATCCAACTCACCTAGAACACCTCTTTATACCAACAAACACTTCTTTAAAATTGATTGATTTATGTTGATAGGCTCTCCTCTATAATCGATCTATTTATGTTGATCGACACTCCTCTATAATCAATAGGCATATTTTTATTGACACACCTCTGTAATTGATAGGCTTATGATGGTCATCTTATGTTAATCGATACTTCTATGCAATAGATATTCATATCCTAATTAACACTCTTCTGCAACCAATTGACTTATGTCGACAAACACTTATTTGCAACCTTGCCAAGTTTTTTGTTGTTTCAGAGCTATTTTTGAGTTAGAGTGTTTTAGATGTATGTTTATCGGTACCTGCTACTGTATATATATAGGTAGTATATGAGGTGAATTGGGAAAGAAAAACATAATAATTTATAATTTGAAGGTGAATTGTCTATAGAATTGGGTGAAAGTGGTTGGCAAATTAAAATAAAAATAGGATAATAATTGTCAACAACGGGCTAATTTACCCCAAAAATCTTCCTCCACATAAATTTTGGGCGAATGACCCCCAATGAAATGTTTCAAAATTAGTAAATTTTAAATTTTAAAAATTATAAATATAGCCAATTTATGATATTTCATTCTTATGCATAACCCTAGATAAAAGTATTATTGTGATTGGAATCTAGATACCCAAATCTTATTTTCTACTACCTAGTTAAAATATTAGTATCATAGAGGGTATATAGATCATTCATATCAACTTCTATTTGAATTTATTACTTAATAATATGCTTGAATGTGAAAAAACCATCACGATCTAGGTGATGTGCAAAGGGAGACTCATGAATTCACTATGGTACTCATCAATAGTCTTTGTTTACTTATTTTGCATCAACCTAACCATATAAGAGGTAGAGGGTACCATATCAAACATCATCAAGAACATCCTAAATTTTATCCAAGCAAGAGTATAGAGTTTGTGTCTCAATTTCTTTTAAAGCAATTGATAAGTATGAGTACCTAATTAGGAGGTATCCAACATGACCCTACCCTATTTAGGTATTTTATTTAAGTATTAGAGGCATTCTGTGTTATAAATATATCAACTAGGATCCTCTCTATAAAAATACATCATATTAATCCAAGGGACCAAAACATCATGAGGTCATTCTAGAATATGAGTCATACCATTGGCTAAAACATACAAATTTAGAGAAAATCCCCATTCATTATCAATATTTCATGGATACTATCCAGAAACAACCCATAAAATTATTGTTTAAGTGCTTGTTTGATTTTGAAAAATTTGGGTTACTTTTGTGAACAACTCATTGGAAGTCACCTTTAGGTAATCACTTTGTTTGAGGAATTCCCTCTTTCTAAATATCATTTAGTCTAGTAGAAATATTATTCAATTGACCTTGTACTTGTTGAATAATGTTATATACACCATCAAATTTTTGATTAATAATTTGGAAGCAATCATTCAAACATGAAATATTGTCTTTCAATCTATATTCTATATTATCAATGTATTGGGGAACATCTAGATCCACATTTGGAGGGCATGATTTCTTACCATAGGGGTGGAGGAGAAACTCATGCTTGTAATTGCTACATAAACACGATGATTAAAATTATTGATGCCCTTTAGGATATTATGATGATTTTTATGGCTTATACACTCATAATTGGTTACATCTACCTTCCTCAAGAACCTATTAACCTATTCCAATAATTTAGAAGCTGAAATATCAAACATGCACAACTAGACAAATGGAAATGCACAAAAGTAGAATTAAAACTACTAAAATTATAAAAATCCTTATAAAATAACTTTAAATAATTTTTATAAATTTGAAATGACTTCGGAATGAGATTAAAATTGTTTCGAATGAAATATTGAAGTTCATTCTTCACACCCATGCATTTACTTAAGAAATTTTAATATTTATTTTTATTTTTATATTAGTTGTCGAAGCTTAAAAAAATCTATAAAAGGAAGGGTTAGAAAAATAAAAATATAATTTTGGAAAATAGACTAGAAAGCTAAAAATGTTAAAACACACTACAGTCAGTATGATGTCACCCTATGTTTTTGTAGCTCTTTTCAAGAGCTTTTCAAAAATGTGCACTAATAGTCAATCTGAGCAACGAGCAAGGAGTTATGACCTCGGGAAATTTTGACCCTAAAATTCAAAATGATGGACAATGGAATGTCGTATGAACTACCCCCTTTTAATGAAATTGTAATTTTCATAAAGGGAAGTTTATTTATTGTCTGTGAATGCAAATGCAAAGCCTGAAAATGGATTTACCTTCAAAATATGAAGAAATGTGAAATTTCGAAATTATAAAAATCCTTATAAAACAACAACTTTAAATATTGTTTATAAATTCGAAATGACTTCTATAAAATTGTTTCGGATGAAATATTGAAGCTCATTCTTCACACCTATGCATTTATTTATGAAATTTATTTTTTTTATTTATTTTTTTATTTTAATCGTCGAAGTTTAAAAAAAAATCTGCAAAAGGAAGGGTTATAAAAATAAAAAGAAAATTCTGGAAAATGCACCAGAAAGCTAGAAATGTTAAAACACACTTTATTCAATATGTTGTCATCCTACATTGTTGTATATCTTTTCGAGAGCTTTCTGAAAATATGCACTAATAGTCAATTCGAGCAACAAGCGACAAGTTATGACCCTCGGAAGTTTTACCCCTATAATTCAAAATGATGGTCAATGGAATACCGTATGAACTACCCCCTTGAATGAAATTGTAATTTTCATAAAAATAAATTCATTTATTGTCTGTGAATACAAATGCAAAGCCTGAAAGTCGATTTGCTTTCAAAATATGAAAAAATGTGAAATTCCAAAATTATAAAAATCCTTATAAAATAGCAAGTTTAAATAATTTTTATAAATTCAAAATGACTTCAGAATGAGATCAAAATTGTTTCGGATGAAATATTGAAGCTAATTCTTCACACCTATCCGTTTATTTATGATTTTTTTTATTCTAGTCGTTGAAGTTTAAAAAAATCACAAAAGAAAGGGTTAGAAAAATAAAAATAAAATTCTATAAAATGAACCAAAAAGCCAAAAATATTAAAAGACACTACAGTTAGTATGATGTCACCATATGTTGTTGTAGTTCTTTTCAAGAGCTTTACAAAAATATGCACTAATAGTCAATCCGAGCAACAAGCGAGGAGTTATGAACCTGGGAAGTTTTACCCCCAAAATTCAAAATGATGACCAATAGAATGTTGTATGAACTACCCCCCTTTCATGAAATTATAATTTTCATAAAGGGAAGTTTATTTATTATCTGTGAATGGAAATGCAAAGCCTGAAAATCGATTTACCTTTAAAATATGAAAAATCTGAAATTCCAAAATTATAAAAAACCTTATAAAACAACTTTAAATAATTTTTATAAATTTGAAATAACTTCGATATGAGATAAAAATTGTTTCGAATGAAATATTGAAGCTCATTATTCACACCCATGCATTTATTTATGAAATTTTATTTTTTTATTTTTATTTTAGTCATCGAAGTTTTAAAAAATCTACAAAAGGAAGGGTTAGAAAAATAAAAATAAAATTCTGGAAAATGGACCAGAAAGAAGAAAATGTTAAAATACACTATAGTCAGTATGATGTCGTCCTACGCAGTTGTAGCATTTTTCAAGAGCTTTCTAAAAAAAATTCCCTCTTGGGGTGCATTCAAGAAGCATGGGAAAGGCAAAATGAAACCAAACCTAAAAACAATCAGAGGTTCAAAAGTGTCCAAACCAGATAAAGATCTTTATTTTCCACATGGTTGAGATATTAATAAAGAATGAAAATTCATCACACTAAGGAGTAGTTTGCAAACCATTCTAAAATATTCTAAGGTTTGTGAAGATCTACTTGAAAATGGTGTAATCATTCCAATCGATGTGGTAATAAAATTGTACATGGCACTCATCTTCCTTGACATATACAAATATTCAAAGAAAGGGGACACAAAGGTCATGCCCCAAGTGGCACATGTTTGTTGTGACACAAGTGACCTCATGTCGATAATGACAAATATTAGTTGTGACATAGTGTCCTTATCACAGAGATAAATTTTACCTGTGACACTAGTGACTTAAAAATGAATAATCCTAAAAATGAGCACCATGATCTTTTTTATTATAACAAAACCAATATTTTTAAAAGCCTTGATGATGAACCATAAGTTGGGTATTTTGAGAAACATGCCAAAGAGGATTGGATAATTATGGGTAAGGCATAAGAAAGCCCATAATGCTAAATGTTAGGCCAAAGAATGAAGGCCTTGGCTATGATGGTCAAGCAGGAAGATTAAGTTTGTGAAACCAAAATCCCATACAACTAAAATCCATTATTACAGTCATTGTGGAATAATTAGATATGTAACAACTAGGTGTTAGAACCTACATTCCTTTGACATCTGTGGTTGTACTAATCACTCCCCTATAAATTATTGGTACAAAGAGAAATTGACCATCAAGATTCATGTTGATTGTGGATAAAAAAATATCATGCAATGGAACAAAATGAATGAAATTTTGCATGGCTTCTACAAAAGAGACATACCCAAATGGTAGATCTAGAGGCAATCCCATAGGTAGTGATCTAGAGCTAGAGCCAAAGCTAGAGCCAAGAGCCAAAGCCAGAGCCAAAGCATAATTTCATTGTTCTCTCCTCTAAATTGACGGGGAGTAGTTATATATGCTATCCCCAATAATGTAATAAGGGGGGTGTTAGAGAAATATTACATTATTGGGTAATTTAGATAATATCACAAGAGATATGGTTGGTTGTAAACACTGCCTATTCTTGGTTTTGGTTATAATCAAATATTATCATGCAACTTAGTATTATAAGTAATACAAGAATATTTAGATTTTAGATGCATTAAAATTTCTTTAATTGAAGTGTGTTTTATCACTTTCATGTGTAGTTTAAGCTTGTATCACTTGCCACTTTTATGTGTAGTTTAAGCTTGTATCACTTGCCACTTTCGTGTGTAGTTTAATCTTGTATCACTTACAAAATTTATTTTTAGTTTGTATAATTTTAATTAATTATGATATGCATGGAAAAACCTTTTTCAATGAAAATTTCCATTTTATTTATTTTTCTTTTGAGTTTTTTGAAGCTTTTTTTGTCGAAGTCTCAAGTCTGAGTCCCAAGTGGGCCTTGCCAAGTTCAAGTTTCTCTACTATGTGAAAAGTAATTTTAGGAATATCCTCTTCTCTAACCCTTTTTAATTGAAACATAGAATACAAGTCAAGCTTTGTAGAGAACTAAGCACCATGTAGTTCATCCAACAAATCATCCATAACTGAAATGAAAAACTTATCTTTGATAGTAACTGGTAAGACCCCAAGGTCTTACTATAAAAATATTAATAAATTAATGTAAAATGTAATCGCAGGCCACTCAAAGGGGGCTCCCTTGTAATCACTTTGCCACTATAGGGGGCTCCCTCCTTTAGAATCTATGATTCTTATTCTTCTTCTTCTTGGATGATTTGATATGGATGGCCAACCTAATATATATATCTACCCTAAAGCTACATTGGTGAAGAGACATGATGGTTCATGTATGAAGAGATGTGATGGTTCATGTTATGAAGGGTTGTGATGGTTCACTTTATAAGTTAATAATATAATAATTAAATGATTAATAATACTAACTAATAATGTTAGGATTGAGGATCCTAACATGCCACCCTCCTTAAAAAGATATTTTTCCTCAAAGCTCAAAGTGAGAAGCTTTGTCCTTTGTTTTCTAAGAAGGATTTGTGTAAGTACTTGGACTCTTTTAATGGCACCCTTTCGTAGGCAGGGATATCGAGAAGGATGAAGCATTAGCGGGGGGTTGCCAAGAACAATAGTAGAATCTTCCTTAGGAAAATCATGATGAATATGGGAGGGTAACCCTTGGGGTTCCTCAAATACTTCAAAATGATGCATCAAAAGTGATGGTAATGATTTCATATCCTTTTTTGGTTCCTTAGTAGAGCCAACGGAGGAGTGTGTAGTCACTTTGCATTGGTTTCGAATAGGTTTGGTCATATGGTAAGAACTCACTATTGGTGAGGAAGGTATTTGTAGGTCTTGTAGAGTGCATGTTTGGCTAGCATTGATCACTTTGGGTATGTATACCTCATCCTTGCTTGGTACATCAATCACTTCTTGCACATCGACCTCATTGTCTTCATTTCGGTGAGTAGGTGCACTGGTCGCTTCGGACACAACTACCTCATCTGCTTGCTCTATGGAGAGACATGGATCAACTTCCTTCAGTAAATACAATGTTAGTGTAGCACATTTATGGTGGGATCCATATTATTCATCACAATTATCACAGAGTCCTTTTGCTTGTCGTTCCTTCATCCCCTCAAAGCTAAGATGTTTAATTCGTAAAGTTTGGTTAGATTTGGGGGTTGTGTAAGTGCTTTGTGCCCTTCCATTATGTATAGGTTTGGGAGCAATGTAAGTGGTCGACAATTTTTCCATAAGTGGTTGCCCTAATCGTTGTTGTGCATTGATTTTATCTTCAGCTAATTTTGCCAATCCATAGGTCTGCATCATGGTATAGGGATTGAAACTTGTCACCTCCATTCTAATTTCCTCTTTTAATCCCCTAATGAAGTCATTTATGAGAATTGATTCATCCAATCTTGTGTTGTGTTTAGTGATATCCTCAAACCGAGTTTGATACTCATGCACAAAAGTGATTTGATGAATATCTTTGAGCAAATACCACATGGTTGGATCCCACATGGCTCTGATACCAAATGGTAAGACCCCAAGGTCTTACTATAAAAATATTAATAAATTAATGTAAAATGTAATCGCAGACCACTCAAAGGGGGCTCCCTTGTAATCGCTTTGCCACTATAGGGGGCTCCCTCCTTTAGAATCTATGATTCTTATTCTTCTTCTTCTTGGATGATTTGATATGGATGGCCAACCTAATATATATATCTACCCTAAAGCTACATTGGTGAAGAGACATGATGGTTCACGTATGAAGAGACGTGATGGTTCACGTTATGAAGGGTTGTAATGGTTCACTTTATAAGTTAATAATATAATAATAAAATGATTAATAATACTAACTAATACTAACTAATAATTTTAGGATTGAGGATCCTAACAGTAACCTTATTGAGAAGAGAATATTAGAACACGTATATTAAGAATCATTCTTATGCTTCATTATCGCTATTAAAAAGAAGAAGGATCGATACTACATGAAATAATTAATTGTTGTAACATATCCTAAACCAACTTCTCAATTTTTGTTTTTGAGGTTTAGTATAATGACAAGGTATATATTTGATGGTTGATTTTTTGGAATGCGATGAGTAGCATGATTATATACCCAGTTGGGAGAAATACTTTTGGGATCCTCAAAGACCACAACATGTTTGTCAATGAGTGACTACATCTCAAAAGGAGGAATAAGAGATGATTATTATGTGACTAGGACTTCCATGCAATAAATATGTATAGAGACACCCTTGATGCCCTTCAATATATTTTTTATTTGGTAATAATTGACCAACTTGGATGATAGGGGTTACAATCCTTGGAGACAAATGATTTTTTAGTATTTATCCATTGTACATATAGCTATTGAATATTGAAAATAACATCCTCTAAATGGAACAACAATTTATCCTTAAGGATATCATATACACTACCCAAGTCCATTACATAAAGACTTATAGTTGAAGAATAATTACCTAGCCTAATTTGGATGTTAGGAACTCACCCCACACAAGGAGTGTTACCACAATTGGAAACTAGAACATTGAATTTATCTTTGTAATAAGTGTTGATATACAACCTTAGAGGTTTAGTTGTATCTTGGGTAATGGAATTGTGAGCACTGCTAGAATCAATCAAAATAGTGACTTACTGTTGTTTAAAAAATTGTACACCTTGATTTTATTATGGGATTGCATTACTATTGTATCAAATACTAAGGAGTCCATTTTATTCACACCTTGTATAAACTCCATTGCTTTAGTTGATTCCTCCTAATAAGGTGATTCTAGTTCATCCTCATTATCAAAATGACCTTCCTTAGATTCCATATGAAAGTTATGCTTTGCTTCACATGATGCTTTTCAAGGTTGTCAAGATTTACATCTAAAATAGAAAAATACTTAGGATTTACCATCATATTAGTTGTTGAAGTAATTCCTATGGGGATAAAAGCAGGGTTATGCATAAGGGATCATCCCTGAAATCTATTTATAAAATCAAGGCGAATTGTCTTGAAATTTCAACGAATTATGTCCAAGGAGAAATGGCGAATTGCATTTATTTTTCACCAAATATTTTCAAACCATGGTGAATTTTTCTATGTTGAGGGCTATGAATATTGGTTTGTAAATTCTAGCAATGTACGACAAATTTAAAGGCTTTATGCTGATAGGAAAAGCTATGTTGATCACCCTTTACCTATAGGATAGTGTTATTAGGAAAAGCTATGACGATCGATCTGAGATGATTGGTTTCAGATATGATGATCGAAAAATAACAATTAAAAATTTATGATAATGAGTAGATATATCAATGTGTTACAAAAATGTTGATCGGTTGCAACAATATCAATCGCTCGCAGCAATGTTAATCGACTATAGCAATGCTAATCGGTTGCAACAATATCAATCGGTTACAATAATACTGATAATAATTGTAGATATATCGATCAATTGCAGCAATACCAATCTGTTGCAACAATATTGATCAATAACTATAATATCGATTGATTACAACAATGTTGATCAGTTACAATAATACTGATCAATTGTAACAATGTCGATTGATTGTAGCAATATCGATCGATCATAGCTATGTCGATTGATTGCAAATGTGTCGATAAATTGTAGCTATGCAACCGATTTATTTATGCCAATAAACACTTCTTTGAAATCGATTGACTTATGCTGATAGACTCTCCTCTATAACCGATCGATTTATGTCGATCGACACTCCTCTACAATCGATAGGTATATTTTTATTGACTCTCCTCTGCAATTGATAAGCTTATGATGATCGTCTTTTGTTGATCGATACTTCTATGCAACTGATAGTTATATGCTAATTAACATTCCTCTACAACCGATCGACTTATGTCGACAAACACTTATCTACAACCTTGTCAAGTTTTTTTTTGTTTCAGAGCTATTTTTGATTTAGAGTGTTTTAGATGTAGACACCATAACAACTAACATCAATCAATGAAGGTTGAATATGTAGACACCATCACAAGCTAATAGTTGTACACCATGACAAATGGATAATGAAAGTAAGCTTGAGTTGTAATAGAATAGTATCCATCATGGCGAGATATAATTGGTTGAATGTAAAAGGAAGGTAAGGAGATAAATCTTCACATAAGGAATAGGATCCGTTAAAGCAATGTCTACTTGATTTGTGGTAATTTTACCCAATTACAAAACCACACCCACCCTTAGGATTTTTATTACAAAACCCTCTCTTGCAAAGAAGTTAAAAATGAAACTTATCTAGGGTTCCGCTATATAAGCATTGCACATGTGTATTAGTAATCTTTGTGAAGATGTGTTAAATAAGTGCTAGGAATACCTTAGTGATTTGCAAGTAACTGTTAACAAGGGGTCTATGTTGGTTTATTTTATTATGCTATACTAATGATTGTTCATGAAACATAAAGAAAGCAACTGTAAATGTGATTTAATTCCTCTAATTATTGCTTGATGACTGCAAATGAAATAAATATGCATTGCTAAATATAAAATGTGATGACCTTAAAATATCATTAGAAATTATCCCTCTTTAATGAAATCATAATTTTCATAAAGAAGAAATAATTTAATGTTTTAAAACAATAGCCTTTGGTATAATGTGTAAATTACCTCTCTTTAATGAAATCATAACTTTCATAAAGAGAATCCAATTTATTGCTCTGAAAATGATGGCCAATGGAATGTCGTATGAACTACCCCCCTTCAATGAAATTGTAATTTTCATAAAGGGAAGTTCATATATTTTCTGTGCATGTAAATGCAAAGCCTAAAAAATTATTTACCTTCAAAATATGAAAAAAATGTGAAATTTTTAAATTATAAAATTCCATACAAAACGACAACGTTAAATAATTTTTATAATTTCAAAATAACTTCAAAATTGAGATCAAAATTATTTCGGATGAAATATTGAAGCTCATTATTCACACTCATGCATTTATTTATGAATTTTTTTAATTTTTTTTAATTTTTTTTTAGTCGCTGAAGTTTAAAAAATCTGCAAAATGAAGGGTTAGAAAAATAAAACAAAATTCTAGAAAATGGACTAGAAAGCCAAAAATTTTAATACACAGTACAATTAGTATGATGTCATCCTATGATGTTGTAGCTCTTTTTGAGAGCTTTCTAAAAATATGCACTAATAGTCAATCCGAGCAACGAGCGAGGAGTTATGACCCCAGGAAGTTTTTCCCCCAAAATTCAAATTCTAAATGAGTTGTCCTAGATGGGAAAAGGTAAAATAGGGTATTATAGGGGAATTTTAAAAGTGTAAATGGGGGGCTCTATTACTGCATTTGTTTTTTAGAACAGTAAAACAAGAAAGCTTTGGGGCTCCTATTGCATTTCTCTATTTTTTAGTAGATTGTTTGTGTCCTGTTGATTAAGTACAGATTCACTTCTTGATGCTAACTAAAGTAGGCATGTTAATTATTCCAAAAATATTCCAAAAGAGTGAAGTCCAAGGATAAAAGAAAAAAAGGATATAATTTGAGATGTCAATAAAATTGGAAAACTTGTAGGTACCAAATTATTGGTATGCTTGACCAACAAAAATAACCATTTGTAGTCCCTTCAATTTATAGAATCTACCAAGATAGAACAAGGATACAAAATAGCAAAATCTATTAAGAAATCTCTCAATTATGATTGAGATGATTCAACTTCTTGTCTTCTTATTTTTTTAAGTAAATACAACAAGAAACAAGAAGATAAAAGGTTAAAGCAAATATTGAACTAGCTAGAGCAAGTAGCCAAAAAACAAAGAGGTCCCTCTTAGGTATGCTGCTTCCATCATTTCACCAATATAAAATAACCACACTATATTCCTCTCCCATATCTCTCCATTCCTCCATGACTCTCACTTTGCCTCTCCAAATATACTTTACACTCCTTTCCATCCATTCTTATCATTTATCTTTCTACACCATTAGTATTTCATTTTTACCTATTCTATTGTATCAAATAGCAAGTGCTCCACTTCCCATTACTTTTTTATGAATCCCTAGTCCAATAGAAAGGATAACTAAATTTTTCCTTTATAATCAACTGAAGACATTCCACACAAGTGGGAATTCATGCAAAAATATATATGAGTACCTTAGCTATGAAAGCATATGCCAACTACTATTACAAGGAGAATAGCACTGGTAAGAAATACGACCAAATGATGTCATGATACATGTGAAATGATATTGCTTAAGAGGATCACTAACAACTAACATCAATCAATGAAGGTTGAATATGTAGACACCATCACAAGCTATTAGTTGTACACCATGACAAATGGATAATGAAAGTAAGCTTGAGTTGTAATAGAATAGTATCAATCATGGCAAGATATAATTGGTTGAATGTAAAAAGAAGGTAAGGAGATAAATCTTCATATAAGGAATAAGATTCATTAAAGCAATTTCTACTTGATGTGTGGTAATTTTACCCAATTACAAAACCACACCCACCCTTAGTATTTTTATCACAAAACCCTCTCTTACAAAGAAGTTAAAAATGAAAACTTATCCAGGGTTCTGCTATATAAGCATTGCACATGTGTATTAGTAATCTTTGTGAAGATGTGTTAAATAAGTGCTAGGAATACCTTAGTGATTTGCAAGTAACTTTTAACAAAGGATTTATGTTGGTTTATTTTATTATGCTATACTAATGATTGTTCATGAAACTTAAAAAAATTAACTAAAATGTGATTTAATTCCTCTAATTATGACTGAAAATGAAATAAATATGCATTGCTAAATATAAAATGTGACGACCTTAAAATATCATTAGAAATTATCCCTCTTTAATGAAATCATAATTTTCATAAAGAAGAAATAATTTAATGCTTTAAAAAAATAGCCTTTGGTATAATGTGTAAATTACCTCTCTTTAATGAAATCATAACTTTCATAAAGAGAAGCCAATTTATTGCTCTAAAAATGATGGCCAATGGAATGTCGTATGAACTACCCCCCTTTAATGAAATTGTAATTTTCATAAAGGGAAGTTCATATATTGTCTGTGAATGTAAATGCAAAGCCTGAAAATCTATTTACCTTCAAAATATGAAAAAAATGTGAAATTTTTAAATTATAAAAATCCATATAAAACGACAACGTTAAATAATTTTTATAATTTCAAAAAAACTTCAAAATTGATTGTTAGAAAAATTTTGAAATTTATTTATGAAATTTTTATTTTTATTTTAGTCGTTGAAGTTTAAAAAATTTGCAAAAGGAAGGGTTAGAAAAATAAAAAAAAATTCTAGAAAATGGACTAGAAAGCCAAAAATGTTAATACACACTACAATTAGTATGATGTCGTCCTATGATGTTGTAGCTCTTTTTGATAGCTTTCTGAAAATATGCACTAACAGTCAATCTGAGCAATGAGCGAGGAGTTATGACCCCAGGAAGTTTTAACCCCAAAATTCAAATTCTAAATGAATTGTCCTAGATGGGAAAAGGGAAAATAGGGTATTATAGGGGAATTTTAAAAGTGTAAATGGGGGCTCTGTAACTGCATTTATTTTTTAGAACAGTAAA
This sequence comes from Wollemia nobilis, assembly GCA_028583015.1. Lineage (NCBI taxonomy): Eukaryota > Viridiplantae > Streptophyta > Pinopsida > Araucariales > Araucariaceae > Wollemia > Wollemia nobilis. Next base: position 4,672,836 of record JAQPPZ010016984.1, read on the forward strand.
ACAAGAAATATTTGGGGCTCTTATTGCATTTCTCTATTGTTTAGTAGATTGTTTGTGTCATGTTGATTCAGTACAGATTCACTTCTTGATGCTAACTAAAGTAGGCATGTTAATTATTCCAAAATTATTCCAAAAGAGTGAAGTACAAGGATAAAAGAAAAAGAGGATATAATTTGAGATGTCAATAAAATTGGAAAGCTTATAGGTACCAAATTATTGGTATGCTTGACCAACAAAAATAACCATTTGTAGACCCTTCTTCAATTTATAGAATCTACCAAGATAGAACAAGGATACAAAATAGCAAAATCTATTAAGAAATCTCTCAATTAGGAGTGAGATGATTCAACTTCTTGTCTCCTTATTTTTTTAAGTAAATACAACAAGAAACAAGAAGATAAAATGTTAAAGCAAATATTGAACTAACTAGAGCAAGTAGAAAAAAACAAAGATGTCTCTCTTAGGTATGTTGCTTCCATCATTTCACCAATATAAACTTACCATACCATATTCCTCTCCCATATCTCTCCAGTCCTCCATGACTCTCACTTTACCTCTCCAAATATACTTTACACTCCTTTCCATCCATGCTTATCATTTATCTTTCTACACCATTAGTATTTTATTTTTACCTATTCTATTGTATCAAATAGCAAGTGCTCCACTTCCCATTACTTTTTTATGAATGCCTAGTCTAATATAAAGGATAACTAAATTTTTCCTTTACAATCAACTGAATAAATTCCACACAAGTGGGAAGTCATGCAAAAATATGCATGAGTACCTTAGCTATGAAAGCAGATGCCAACTACTATCACAAGGAGAATAGCACTGGTAATAAATACAACCAAATGATGTCATGATACATGTGAAATGATATTTCTTAAGAGGATCAATAAAAACTAACATCAATCAATGAAGGTTGAATATGTAGACACCATCACAAGCTATTAGTTGTACACCATGACAAATGGATAATGAAAGTAAGCTTGAGTTGTAATAGAATAGTATCCATCATGGCAAGATATAATTGGTTGAATGTAAAAGGAAGGTAAGGAGATAAATCTTCACATAAGAAATAGGATCCGTTAAAGCAATGTCTACTTGATGCATGGTAATTTTACCCAATTACAAAACCACACCCACCCTTAGGATTTTTATCACAAAACCCTCTTTTGCAAAGAAGTTAAAAATAAAAACTTATCCAGGGTTCCGCTATATAAGCATTGCACATGTGTATTAGTAATCTTTGTGAAGATGTGTTAAATAAGTGCTAGGAATACCTTAGTGATTTGCAAGTAACTATTATCAAGGGGTCTATGTTGGTTTATTTTATTATGCTATACTAATGATTGTTCATTAAACTTAAAGAAAGCAACTATAAATGTGATTTGATTCCTCTAATTATTGCTTAATGACTGAAAATGAAATAAATATGCATTGCTAAATATAAAATGTTATGACCTTAAAATATCATTAGAAATTATCCCTCTTTTATGAAATCATAATTTTCATAAAGAAGAAATAATTTAATGCTTTAAAACAATAGCCTTTGGTATAATGTGTAAATTACCTCTCTTTAATGAAATCATAACTTTCATAAAGAGAATCCAATTTATTGCTCTAAAAATGATGGCCAATGGAATGTCATATGAACTACCCCCCTTTAATGAAATTGTAATTTTCATAAAGGGAAGTTCATATATTGTCTGTGAATGTAAATGCAAAGCCTGAAAATCTATTTACCTTCAAAATATGAAAAAAATGTGAAATTTTTAAATTATAAAAATCCATATAAAACGACAAAGTTAAATAATTTTTATAATTTCAAAAAAACTTCAAAATTGATTGTTAGAAAATTTTTGAAATTTATTTATGAAATTTTTATTTTTAATTTTGTCGCTGAAGTTTAAAAAATCAGCAAAAGGAAGGGTTAGAAAAATAAAATAAAATTTTAGAAAATGGACTAGAAAGAAAAAAAAATGTTAATACACCGTACAATTAGTATGATGTCATCCTATGATGTTGTAGCTCTTTTGAGAGCTTTATGAAAATATGCACTAATAGTCAATCCGAGCAACAAGCGAGGAGTTATGACCCCAGGAAGTTTTGCCCCCAAAATTCAAATTCTAAATGAATTGTCCTAGATGGGAAAAGGGAAAATAGGGTATTATAGGGGAATTTTAAAATTGTAAAGGGGGGCTCTGTAACTGCATTTATTTTTTAGAACAGTAAAACAAGAAAACTTTGGGGCTCTTATTGCATTTCTCTATTTTTTAGTAGATTGTTTGTGTCCTGTTGATTCAGTATAGATTCACTTCTTGATGCTAACTAAAGTAGGCATGTTAATTATTCCAAAATTATTCCAAAAGAGTGAAGTCCAAGGATAAAAGAAAAAAAGGATATAATTTGAGATGTCAATAAAATTGGAAAGCTTGTAGGTACCAAATTATTGGTATGCTTGACCAACAAAAATAACCATTTGTAGACCCTTCTTCATTTTATAGAATCTACCAAGATAGAGCAAGGATAAGAAATAGCAAAATCTATTAAGAACTCTTTAAATTAGGAGTGATATGGTTCAATTTATTGTCTTCTTATTTTCTAAAGTAAATACAACAAGAAATAAGAAGATAAAAGGTTAAAGCAAATATTGAACTAACTAGAGCAAGTAGCCAAAAAACAAAGAGGTCCCTCTTAGGTATGTTGCTTCCATCATTTCACCAATATAAACTCACCACACCATATTCCTCTTCCATATCTCTCCATTCCTCCATGACTCTCACTTTGCCTCTCCAAATATACTTTACACTCCTTTCCATCCATGCTTATCATTTATCTTTCTACACCATTAGTATTTTATTTTTACATATTCTATTGTATCAAATAGCAAGTGCTCCACTTCCCATTACTTTTTTATGAATCCCTAGTCCAATAGAAAGGATAACTAAATTTTTCCTTTACAATAAACTAAAGACATTCCACACAAGTGGTAAGTCATGCAAAAATATATGAGTACCTTAGCTATGAAAGCAGATGCCAACAACTATCACAAGGAGAATAACACTGGTAAGAAATACAACCAAATAATGTCATGATACATGTGAAATAATATTGCTTAAGAGGATCAATAACAACTAACATCAATCAATGAAGTTTGAATATGTAGGCACCATCACAAGCTATTAGTTGTACACCATGATAAATGGATAATGAAAGTAAGCTTGAGTTGTAATAGAATAGTATCCATCATGGCAAGATATAATTGGTTGAATGTAAAAGGAAGGTAAGGAGATAAATCTTCACATAAGGAATAGGATCCGTTAAAGCAATATCTACTCGATGTGTGGTAATTTTACCCAATTACCGTTAAAGCAATATCTACTTGATGTGTGGTAATTTTACCCAATTACAAAACCACACCCACCCTTAGAATTTTGATTACAAAACCCTCTCTTGCAAAGAAGTTAAAAATGAAAACTTATCCAGGGTTCTACTATATAAGCATTGCACATGTGTATTAGTAATCTTTGTGAAGATGTGTTAAATAAGTGCTAGGAATACCTTAGTGATTTGCAAGTAACTGTTAACAAGGGGTCTATGTTGGTTTATTTTATTATGCTATACTAATGATTGTTCATGAAACATAAAGAAAGCGACTGTAAATGTGATTTAATTCCTCTAATTATTGCTTGATGACTGCAAATGAAATAAATATGCATTGCTAAATATAAAATGTGATGACCTTAAAATATCATTAGAAATTATCCCTCTTTAATGAAATCATAATTTTCATAAAGAAGAAATAATTTAATGCTTTAAAACAATAGCCTTTGGTATAATGTGTAAATTACCTCTCTTTAATGAAATCATAATTTTCATAAAGAGAAGCCAATTTATTGCTCTGAAAATGATGGCCAATGGAATGTCGTATGAACTACCCCCCTTTAATGAAATTGTAATTTTCATAAAGGAAAGTTCATTTATTGTCTGTGAATGCAAATGCAAAGCCTGAAAATTGATTTACCTTCAAAATATGAAAAAAATGTGAAATTTTGAAATTATAAAAATCCTTATAAAACAACTTTAAATATTTTTATAAATTCGAAATGACTTCAAAATGAGATCAAAATTATTTCGGATGAAATATTGAAGCTCATTATTCACACCCATGCATTTATTTATGAAAATTTAATTTTTTTAATTTTTATTTTAGTCGTCAAAGTTTAAAAAATATTTGCAAAAGGAAGGGTTAGAAAAATAAAAATAAAATTATGGAAAATGGACCAAAAAGCCAAAAATGTTAAAACACACTACACTCAGTATGATGCCACCTACTATGAAAGGATATGCCAACTACTATCACAAGGAGAATAACATTGGTAAGAAATACGACCAAATGATATCATGATACATGTGAAATGATATTTCTTGAGACGATCAATGACAACTAACATCAATAAATGAAGGTTGAAAATGTAGACACCATCACACACTATTAGTTGTACACCATGACAAATGAATAATGAAAGTAAGCTTGAGTTGTAACATAATAGTATCCATCATGGCAAGATATAATTAGTTGAATGTAAAAGGAAGGTAAGGAGCTAAATCTTCACATAAGGAATAGGATCTGTTAAAGCAATGTCTACTTATTAAGTGGTAATTTTATCCAATTATAAAATTACACTCACCCTTAGGATCTTGATCACAAAACCCTCTCTTGCAAAGAATTTAAAAACAAAAACAACTTCTCTAGGGTTCTATTATATAAGCATTGCACATGTGTATTAGTAATATTTGTGAAGATGTGTTAAATAAGTGCTAGGAATATCTTAGTTATTTGCAAGTAATTGTTGGTTTATTATTAATATGCTATACTAATGATTGTTCATAAAACTTATAGAAAGCGACTGTAAATGTGATTCAATTCCTCTAATTATTGATTGATGACTAAAAATGAAATAAATATGCATTGCTAAATATAAAATGTGATGACCTTAAAATATTATTAGAATTTATCCCTCTTTAATGAAATCATAATTTTCATAAAGAAAAATTAATTTAATGCTTTAAAACAATAGTCTTTGGTATAATGTGTAAAAATTTTTTTTTGGTAAATAAAAGTCTTCATTAATTACCGGGTTTTGCAAGTTAACCCAAAACCTATTACAATATCCAACCTTCTGCTGAGATTGTAGATCCTAGTCATCCTTGAAACTTTCTTACCAGAAATTGTGTTGAATCCCCTACAACACCTTACTAACAAAGCACACCCATACCTAAACATAATCGTAAACATTACTTACATTGACAGGAATTGAAGTTTGGAACTTTGCACTTGTGAAACCCGTTGCTTGCCCATTTCCTATTCTCTGTCGAAATCTTCCAAGGCTTACACCCTGTTACCTTCATTTCCAATTTGGTATGATTTAGAGGGAAACCCCATAGTTATTACCAGCTCCATGGGGAAAGAACACCCATTCATCTTTCTCCTTAATGGGTAGGTTTCTTTTCATGACTAATAATGTTTTCCACTTCACGTGGCACACCTTGTGTCCATGTCACCAAACTACCAACATCAACACCTATGTTGGCTAATTTGTCAGCTGACCTATTGGCCTCACGGTACACGTGACGAGCCCTCCTGTTCTGTCTTGCCGCAAAAAGGATCCTCACTTCATGGATGACTCCCTCGATTCTCCATGGAGGTTTTTTGCCATTGGTTAACAGGTTGATGATGTTCATAGAATCACCTTCAATCATCAAGTTACCTTGAGTTGCTTGGGCTACTTGCAACCCTCTCCAAAGGGCTCTAGCTTCTGCTTCGTTATTAGTTCTGATTCCCAATGGTTCAGCGAAGGCCTTGACCAGATTTCCTTGATGATCCCTCGATTATTCCTCCAGCTCCAGCTCTTCCCGGGTTCTCCTTGGCTGCACCATCAAAATTTAGTTTAAACCAACCCTGGGGGGGTGGCTCCCAAGAAATCCCATTTCTGGGATTGGGCAAAGGAATGGAAGGTTTGTCCTCAATACCTAAGGCCCGAGCTAATTGTTTTTCTTGGGGAAGAATTGAGTGGTTCTCATCCACTAAGGTGCTAAGGTTTTCTTTCGCAAAGACAATAATCCTGTTGAGGATGGTTTTTGGGTTGTGAATGGTATCCTTAAAGGCTCTATGGTTCCTTTCTAGCCAAATCTACCAGAGAAAATGATGCCAACATATTTTCCATAGGTACTTAAGTTTTAGGCTAACAAAGGGTTGAGGCCATTGATGGAACACTTCGGATATAAGAGCAGACTTAACCCACGAGATCCTAAAGGCTTGGAAAAGTTCATCCAGGATGGACTCCGCTATCGGACACTCCAGAAACAAGTGTTGGGTTGTCTCCCATCCTCGCCCTGCACATGTAGCAACGGTTAGCAATAACCATACCTTTGGATAACATATTGTCCATAGTGAGGATTTTTCCTTGAATCACCAACCATGAAAAAAAGGATATTTTAGGAATTAAGCCTTTGATCCAAACCAAACTCGGTTGAAATTGTTGACCTTCCACATTGAGAAGCAAATTATAGGTAGACTTAACTGTGAAGTCACCACTTTCAGTCTCAGCCCAAACAATGTGATCTTCATCCTCTCCAGAGGGAATAATTTGCTGAGTTAAAATGTTATAAAGCTCTTCAGACTCCGCTTCAAAACCCTGTACTCTGATGTGTTTCCACCTGTTGATATTTATATCCTGCCACATATAATTTGCAACCTTCTTCCCAATATGCTGCTCCATATGCTCTTGAATCCTAGCCAAACGAGGATTCTGGGATAACTCCTCAGCTCTCACCCACCGATCCTTCCAAAAGTCTATTGTTTGCCCATTTCCTAGAATCCATCTAAGACCTTTCTTGACAAGATCCCTGCTCGTGAGGATTGCCTTCCAAAAAGCAGACCCCCGCTTGCTAAGTTGTCATTAAGGAAGTTCACACCTTGGAGGTATTTCCTCCTAACTATGGCAGTCCATTCATTATCGACCTTAGTCAATAACCGCCACGCTTGTTTGGCTAACAGAGCTGTATTGAGATGAGCAACTCTCCTCAATCCTAACCCCCCATCAGCTTTAGGTTTGCAAACCTTGTTCCAACCTACTAAATGGATCCTTTTCTTATCCTCAATCCCTGACCAGAGAATTTTTTTTGAAGCTGCTCAATTTTGTGATACACCTTGCTGGGAGCTCTGAAGACTGATAGGAAGTAAATGGGTATACTTTGAAGTGAAGCCATAGTTAAAACTACTTTGCCTGCTTGAGATAACATATGTCCTTTCCAACCTGCTAGCTTTTTTTGGATCCTCTCCAGAACTATGTTCCACATTGATCCTTCAGGTTTCCCCGTAAATAGGGGAAGACCTAAATAGGAGGTGGGAAGGGATGCAATCTGACATTCCATGATCCTTGCTATGCTGTTTTGCCTAGGAATGGGGGTATTGATGAAATAAAGTTTGCTCTTATCAAAATTCACTTTCTGTCCAACCGCTTCTTCATACATTATGAGAATATTTTTAATCCTTCTTGCCTCAACCACATAAGCCAAAGTCAATAGCAATGTATCATCAACAAATTGTTGATGTGTCATCGGGGTAGTTAGCGACGTGGCCTTGATACCTGATATGAGTCCAGTCCCGCCCATGATGACACATGAGGTCCTTGTCTTAGACCACATTTGCTTTAAAAAACCTGCAAGTAGACCCATTAACCAAAACTAAAAACAAGGCTTAGAAATACACTCTCTTATTAACTTGACCCATTTCATGTTGAAGCCAAATTTTAATAAAACTAGCCATGACTGCTTTTTGGTTTGAGTGGTTGTATGAAGAGCCTCATGAATAGTAATAACTCCATCTAAGATTGATCTTCCTTGTACAGAACTTCCTTGACTTGGATCAATGATAACCGGTAGAACTTTCTTCAAACGGTTGGCTAAAACTTTGGACATAATTTTATAGGATATATTACACAGGCTAACCGGCCTAAAGTCAGCCATAGTCTTGGGGTTGGGGCCTTTAGGGATCAAAGCAATGAAAGTTGAATTGAAACCCCTTGGAATATGATTTGAACTTTGGAACTCCTTGATTGCAGCAATAACTTCTGCTCCAACAATATCCCAACAAACTTGGAAAAACCACGGTGAAAACCCATCCGACCCAGGAGCTTTGTCAAGATCCATGTTAAACAAAGCCTCCTTGATCTCTTCGTCTGAAAAAGCTATTGTAAGAGACTCGTTAATCATTTCATCAATGAGTTGTGGAATGAATTGAAGGAGAGAGTCCTTTGCTTGGGCATTACAGGCCCGTTCTTCACCCAATAATGAACTAAAAAAATTAACAGCCTCGTCCCTGATCTCCTGAATGTTTTGAGTTGAGGATCCATCCACCTTAGTTAAATTTCTAATATTATTGTTGCTTCTATTGCTCAATGTGGTAACATGGAAAATTTTTGAATTAGAGTCCCCTTCCTTTAGCCATAATGCCCTTGATTTCTGCCTCCAATACATCTCTTCACAAGCTAAAATATTATAAAACTCACAAAGGGTTTCCTTCTCTTCAATCCTTGTCGCCTCATCATAGGTTCCATTTTGGATTTTGCTTTCTATTATTCTCAGTTTTTCCCCCACTCGCTCTCTTATTCTCAAAAATATTTCCAAAGACTTCTTTATTCCATATTCTAAGGTTGTTTTTCACCATCTTAAGTTTTTGAGATAGTTTGAAGGAAGCACTTCCCTGGATAGGTTGCTGCCACCATTCCTCTATTCGTTTCTTGAAGTCCGGATGTTTAACCCACATTGATAGAAATCTGAATGGCTTTTTAAAGGAGTTAGCCTGAAATGCCTCCCATAGAATAAGATTATGGTCTGAAGCGCATTTAGGAAGGGCTTGTAACGTTGAATCACCAAACATTGTTGTAGCTTCCTTGGATAAAAAAACCTGTCCAACCTTTCTTGAATCAGCTGACTTCCTATCCTCTTGTTACTCCATGTAAATTTGGCTCCTTTTAGTCTTACATCCATCAATTCATTTGTGTTAATGAATTCATTGAAGTCCTCCATGCTCCTTGAGGGTAACCCAGATCCTCCCTTCTTATCAGATGGGTAAAGGGGGGTATTGAAATCTCCCCCAATCACCCAAGGAATGTCTTTAAAAGCTTGGCTCAAATGCCCCAAAAACTCCCACAGCTTCAGACCGCCCTTGGACAGAGGTGGGGGCATAAACATTTGACATAATCCAATTCTTATTAGTATCAAAATCATGAAATAATACGCTTAAGACTCTTTCATTTGCCTGAATAATACTTCCTTCTATTTTAATAGGATCCCATAAGATCATGAGGCCCCCAGATGCTCCTCTCGCCTGTTGAAAGGCCACTTCCCCTTGCTTCCAAATCCTTCTAGCTATAAGTGTTGATTGTGCCGCATCTATTTTGGTTTCTTGAAGAAAAATGATAGTAGGATTCCAATCCTTCCTTATAGACTTCACCATCCTTTGTTTTGGTGGGTCGTTTAGGCCTCTCACATTCCATGAGAGAACCTTCATTTAGACTGTTTGATATTTTTTCCCCACCCCTTCCCTGATCCAAAGGGGGTTTGTCAATTTTGCTATTATCCTGGCCAGGAATAGCTTGTCTGTAACAATGTTCTTTGCTTTCCGTTTGCAATTTCTTCATTGATTCTCATTCTATAGTGCTCTGCTGTAGATATTCTCCCTTTCTTTCTTTCACTTCCATAATCTATCGGAGGCTTGGTAGTGCTTCTAGTCTATTTTGGACTGAAATGAGGGGGCATATACTATGATAGTCTAGGGCTTGAACCTTCTTCCTCATTTTGGGGGTTTTCAATTCCCTCTTCATCCTCAGCCTTGTTTTGGTTCACCTCTCCTATCTGGTTCCTAAACAAGGGGCTTTCCTTCAAGGAACCTTTTACCGTTGGGCTCATCTGATAAGGGATAATTTGCTCCACTACCGGATTAGGAGCTACATTCCTGGCTCTTGTTTCCACAACTTCGACTCTTGACTCTATTTTTTCCATGTTTAAACTGAAATGACCTGGCAATTTTTCTTCATTTTGAGCATAGCTTTTGGGGCTTTTTGTCATAGCTGTGGATGGTCCCGATTTGGATGGGGAGTCTAGGGTTTCAGGAAACTTGACACTGATGGTATCATCCTTACTGTTTTCTTTTTCAACTTCTAGATTTTCTAGGATATCAAACATGTTCAAGCTGGGATCTTTATTACATACCTTATGATTTTTGCCTCCCTCATTATGTTGCTTTCCTTTCTCCTGGATTTTTGCCAGTTCTGTGTTGGCTTGGTCAGCCTGGTTATTCTTAACTTGTCTGTATCCTTCCAAGTTAAGACGCGGTCCTTGAAACTTTGGGATCCCTCTCCCATTAGCTTTCCCCATAAAACCTTCGCTCGTGGCTTCCTTGTTTGTAGTTATTGTCAGACATTGGGCTTGAAGGTGGCCCTGGGTTTTGCACACGCTACAAAATGTCAGCTTGTTCTCATACTCCACAAGCTGAATCCTTAGAAACTCTCCATATGCTAGTTCCACCTAAGAAGGTAGATCAGAATCCAAGTTTGCATTTACATAGATCCTGGCATGCGTCAGTCTAGTCCTTGCTCGGGTTGAATGGTCTATTGCCATGAGCTCTCCTATCATCTTTGCTATGCCACTAAGCCAGTACTCATTAACAAACTAGGCTGGGAGGTTTGGTAAGCGGACCCAAATGGGTGCTATATTAATGTTCTGCTTCTCAGGGTTGAAATCCTCCCCCCACTTCCTCAGAAAGAGGCTACGCCTTCCTAGAAACTAGGGTCCTCCTGTCAAGATGTGCTCTGCATCATCTTTGTTGTTGAGTCTTATCATAAAAAAACCTCTTGACATGGCTACGATTTCTAAGCTTCCTGAAGTTTTCCACTTTGTCGCGGCCCATGAGCGAATAGTCTCAATGTCCGACCTTCCTCCCAAAAACTTGCCAACTAAGGATGATGCCTCCATATCCAAGAATCTTTCCATAATCTCCACTGGCGCAGTTAACCTGTTATTGTTTGGTATTAGGGGTGGTAGTTCACTGACTGGCTCCTTCTTTTTCCCTTTCAACATTTCCAAAAAGGTTGGGCCCTTGTTGCCAGCTCCCGAACCCCAGTGGGACCCTTTGTCTGAGGGTTTATCTGGAGGATCTGTACCTTTAGCCTTTTTGAACTGAGCTGACAGGGAATCCTTTTCCTTTCCAGCTACAGCATTCTACCCTGCCTCTGGATCTTCTCCTTTCGTTGGTTCAAAATTCTTGCCTACCATTTTTGCTCCTCCTCCGCTTCCTCTGCTTCCTCCACCGCTCCTCATCTCTCCCATTCATCTTATTTTTTTGGTATAATGTGTAAATTACTTCTTTAATGAAATCAGAATTTTCATAAAGAGAAGTCATTTTATTGCTCTGAAAATGATGGCCAATGGAATATTGTATGAACTACCCCCTTTAATGAAATTGTAATTTTCATAAAGGGAAATTCATTTGTTGTCTATGAATACAAATGGAAAGCCTGAATTTTTATTTACCTTCAAAATATGAAAAAAATGTGAAATTCCAAAATTATAAAAATCCTTATAAAACAATTTTAAATATTTTTTATAAATTAAAAATGACTTCATAATGAGATCAAAATTATTTTGGATGAAATATTGAAGCTCATTATTAACACCCATGCATTTATTTATGAAATTTATTTTTTTTTTAATTTTTATTTTAGTCATCAAAATTTAAAAAAATCTACAAAAGGAAGGGTTAGAAAAATAAAAATAAAATTCTAAATAATAGACTAGAAAGCCAAGGATATTAAAACACACTATGATGCCATCCTACATCATTGTAGCTATTTTTGAGAGATTTCAAAAAATATGCACTAATAGTCAAGTAGTTATGCACTAACTAATAGAGCAAGTAGCCAAATAAAAATAAAAATAAAATTTTGGAAAATGGGTCATATTGTAGATCTTTTTGCGAGCTTTCCAAAAATATGCACTAATAGTAAAACTGAGCAACAAGCGAGGAGTTATGACCCTGAGCACTAATAGTCTCTATAACTGCATTTATTTTTTAGAATAGTAAAACAAGAAAGCTTTGTGGCTCTTATTGCATTTCTCTATTTTTTAGTAGATTGTTTGTGTCCAGTTGATTCAGTATAGATTCACTTCTTGATGCTAACTAAAGTAGGCATGTTAATTATTCCAAACTTATTCCAAAAGAGTGAAGTCCAACGATAAAATAAAAAAAGGATATAATTTGAGATTTCAATAAAATTTGAAAGCTTGTAGGTACCAAATTATTGGTATGCTTGACCAACAAAAATAACCATTTGTAGACCCTTCTTCAATTTATAGAATCTACCAAGATAGAACAAGGATACAAAATAGCAAAATCTATTAAGAAATCTCTCAATTAGGAGTGAGATGATTCAACTTCTTGACTTCTTATTTTTTTAAGTAAATACAACAAGATACAAGAAGATAAAAGGTTTAAGCAAATATTGAACTAGCTAGAGCAAGTAGCCAAAAAACAAAGAGGTCCCTCTTAGGTATGTTGCTTCCATCATTTCACCAATATAAACTCACCACATCATATTCCTCTCCCATATATCTCCATTCCTCCATGACTCTCACTTTGCCTCTCCAAATATTTTACACTCCTTTCCATCCAAGATTATCATTTTTCTTTCTACACCATTAGTATTTTATTTTTACCCATTCTATTGTATCAAATAGCATGTGCTCCACTCCCCATTACTTTCTAGCCAGAAAAGCTTTATTACATTTTAAATCTTCAATGACCAATTAGTGATCTAGCACATAGACCAATATACATATAAGAGGCAATAAACAACTCATGTTATTAACAAGAATCCTCACCATTGACTTTCTATGCCATTTTTAAAGCATGTTTGGAAAATGATATATGCCCAAAGTCAATATCATGGAAAATTTTTGACAAGACAAGTTGTGCATCCCAAGACATATGTCAAATACAAGAGCACAAATTTGGCACTATATGGTCGAGTCACTAAAAATATTGATATAAGAGCTAAATATCAAGTGACTATCGACATGTGGAAATCTACCACAATTTTGTATAAATAAGCTAGCAAATAAATAAAATTTGTATAAAAAATACATAATAAGGAAATTAGCCAAAGGGACATAAAAAGATGTTGGAAAGCATGCAAACCATATCACATGATGTAGTGAATTATGAGGAATGACTTTTCAATGGTATAAAATGTTGTTTCTTTTTGAAAGTTGGATACAATCAAGCTAAGGAGAAAGAGGATTCACAAGGTAGGTTGAATGGTGAATTTTTCAAGAATAAAAGCCTATAAAAGGGGTTCCCTTTCTCAATGTCAAATCGCTCATAAGGAAGAATTATGCTATGAGGGAGAATGGTAGATAGGCCTTAGTAAAAGGTGAAGATGAGAATAGGGAGAATGGTAGATAGGCCTTAGTAAAAGGTGAAGATGAGAATAAAGAATTTCCCCACATAGAATATGTAGTTAATTCTAAAGATTCTTGTGTTTAGAGGAGATGCAAAAACATTGGAGGAAAAGGATGATCAATTTTAGCCTTCTTGATGCAGGAGCATCCAGTGATGTAAGAGTGATCATGCATCATCCAAAATTTGTATTAATTTTATTCTGTTCTAAAACTAGTTAGTTTGAATCCTACCAAAATGGTGAAAATCCTACCACTAAAACTTAAGGGTGAATTTTGAAGGCCTTAGAGGCCTCGTAGAGGGGTGAAAATTGTTCACTTTTCAAAAATATGCACTAATAGTTAATCCAAGCAACGAGCGAGGAGTTATGACCTCGGGAAGTTTTACCCCAAAAATTCAAAATGATGGCCAATGGAATGTCATATGAACTACCCCCTTTAATGAAATTGTAATTTTCATAAAAGGAAGTTCATTTATTGTCTGTGAATGCAAATGCAAATCTTAAAAAATGATTTACCTTCAAAATATGAAAAAAATGTGAAATTTCAAAAATATAAAATTCCTTTTAAAACAACTTTAAATAATTTTTATAAATTCGAAATGACTTCAGAATAAGATTGAAATTATTTTGGATGAAATATTGAATCTCATATTCACACCCATGCATTTATTTATGAAATTTTAATTTTTTTTAATTTTTATTTTAGTCGTCGAAGTTTAAAAAAATCTACAAAAGGAAGGGTTAGAAAAAAAAAAAAAAATTATGGAAAATAGACTAGAAAGCTGAAAATGTTAAAACACACTACATATAGTATGATGTTGCCTTACATTGTTGTAACTCTTTTCGAGATCTCTCCGAAAATATGCACTAATAGCGAATACAAGCAACGAGTGAGGAGTTATGACCCCGAAAAGTTTTACCCCCAAAATTCAAAATGATGGCCAATGGAATGTCGTATGAACTACCCCCCTTTAATGAATTTGTAATTTTTCATAAAATAAAGTTTATTTATTGTCTGTGAATGTAAATGCAAAGCCCGAGAATTGATTTACCTTCAAAATATGAAAAAAATATGAAATTTTGAAATTATAAAAAATCCTTTTAAAACAGTAACTTCAAATAATTTTTATAAATTGGAAAGGGTGAGGGAAAAAAGTGGAGAGGGGAGGGTCCCGATCCCTTCCCTGCTCCCCCTCCATTTTTTCCTGCCCAGTCCCTGGCTCTTCCTAGGTCATCCCTCCTTGGGATTATTTATTGCAGATGATCTCCTCGAGGGAGATCCTTCTCCTCTTTCTGCACCTCTCCCAGTCGATCAAGGTTCCCTTGTTTGAGTTTTTGACCTGATGCTTTCTAGGGTTCCTTGCTGTTTTCGGGATCCCTTCCCTTTTTTTCCCTCAGGCTTCCCCTTGGGGTTTTCTGCAGGTTTTTGGCATGGATCTGGTTCCCTGCGATTCTCTGGGTGGTGGGGGTGATTGGTTGGGTTTTTGACGGCTTCCTGGGGTTTCCTTTGAGGTCCTTACTACTTTGGGGGTGGTTTGGGGGGGCCTCTTTCCCCTTTTTGCTAGTGAATCCTCTCTGGGATCCTGTGGTTGTTGTTGGTCCTGTCCTTATGGGGAGGGCCCTCTTCGATTTCCTTCTTGGAGGCTTCTTCGTGCTGGTTCTGCTCCTTGGTGGACACCCTGGGCATTTTTTTGGCCTTGGGGGGGCTTTTTCTCTTCCTAGGCTGTTCCCAACCTCAGTCCCAATTCCCTGAAGTTTCTCCTATGCAAGTATGGGATTCTTGGCCCCTGCTATTGGGGTTCTCTGGGTTCTACTGCATTTTTAAAATCTTTGGGGGATCTGATCTATGCATACAGACCCTAGATCCCCTAGGCTAGGCTCCCAGGGATCTCATCTTTGTGGCTATTACCTCTTCCCACCTGGGATCCCCAGTCCTTGTATCCCTGGTACCTTAACCTGTTGTCTTTTCCTGCTAGTTGTCTTGGGGGCAGGATTATCTTGGTGGTTCTTACTAGATGCTTCCCGATGGGTGGGATATCCTCTTTGCTGGTTTTCAGTTGCTTCCTACTGGGCAAGATTCCCCCTTTTTTTTTGGCAAGATGGTTTCTCTGGGTATGATGGTTTCCCATGGGGCGAGATTCTCCAAAACCGCTGGGTTTCCTGCTGGGTAGTTTTTTCTCATTTCCTACTGGTTTTCTCAGGAGGTGGGATTCACTTGGTAGATGTTTTTTATGCTTTTCGCAGGGCAGGATCTAAACTGGGATGGATTTCTGCTGCTTCCCGTTGGACGAGATTCACTCTTTGGTGGTTTTTCGACTACTTCCCGCTAGGCAAGATTTATATTATAATGGTTTTTTGCTACTTCCTACTGGGCGGGGTTTACACGATGGCAGTTTTCAGTTGCTCCCCATTGGGCGGGATCTTCAAACTTACCTTCCTTCAAAATTAGTAGTTTCCCACTGGGCGGGATTGTTCAAATTTACCTGTTCCCACTGGGTGGGATTTCTGTTTGTTTTTCATTTTCAGGGTATTGGTGCCTTGGGCCCAAAATTTTGTTGTAATGGCTTATTCTCGGCATGTTATTACCAACTCTTATGTAATCAGGTTTTGGGATCCTAGTTAAAACCTGTTGTAAATACAAACGCTACTTAACAAAAAAAAAAAATTATAAATTCGAAATGACTTTAGAATGAGTTAAATTTTATTTCGGATGAAATATTGAAGCTCATTCTTCACACCCATGCATTTATTTATGAAATTTTATTTTATTTTTATTTATTTTTAGTTACAAAAGTTTAAAAAAAATCTGCAAAAGGAAGGGTTAGAAAAATAAAAATACAATTCTAAAATATTGATCAGAAAGCCAAAAAATGTTAAAACACACTATAGTCAGATGTTGCCCTACGTTGTTGAGGCTCTTTTCGAGAGCTTTTTGAAAATATGCACTAATAGTCAATCCGAGCAACGAGTGAGGAGTTATGACCCCGAGAAGTTTTACCCCCAAAATTCAAAATGATGGCCAATAGAATGTTGTATGAACTACCCTCTTTAATGAAATTGTAATTTTCATAAAAGGGATTTTATTTATTATCTGTGAATGCAAATGCAAAGCCTAAAAATTGATTTACCTTCAAAATATAAAAAAAATATGAAATTCTAAAATTATAAAAATGCTTATAAAACATTAACTTTAAATATTTTTTATAAATTCAATATGACTTTAGAATGAGTTAAAAGTTATTTCAAATGAAATATTGATGGTCAATGGAATGTCGTATGAACTACCCCCTTTTAATGAAATTGTAATTTTCATAAATGAAAGTTCATTTATTATTTGTGAATGCAAATGTAAAGCCTGAAAATCGATTTACCTTCAAAATATGAAAAAATGTGAAATTCTAAAATTATAAAAATCTTTATAAAATAGCAACTTTAAATATTTTTTATAAATTCGAAATGACTTTATAATGAGATAAAAATTATTTCGGATGAAGGATCAAAGCTCATTCTTCACACCCATGTATTTATTTATGAAATTTTAATTTTTTTTAATTTTTATTTTAGTCGCCGAAGTTTAATAAAAATATGCAAAAAGAAGGGTTAGAAAAATAAAAATAAAATTATGGAAAATAGATTAGAAAATCAAAAATTTTAAAACACACTACAGTCAGTATGATGTCGTCCTATATTGTTGTAGCTCTTTTCGTGAGCTTTCATAAAGTATGCATTAATAGTCAATCCGAGCAATGAGCGAGGAGTTATGATCCCAAAAATTTTTACCCTTAAAATTCAAAATGATGGTCAATGGAATGTTGTATGAACTACCGCCCTTTAATGAAATTGTAATTTTCATAAAGAAAAGTTCATTTATTATCTGTGAATGCAAATGCAAAGCCTGAAAATCGATTTACCTTCAAAATTTGAAAAAATGTGAAATTCTAAAATTATAAAAATCCTTATAAAATAGCAACTTTAAATAATTTTTATAAATTTGAAATGACTTCAGAATGAGATCAAAATTATTTCGCATGAAATATTGAAGCTCATTTTTCACACCCATGCATTTATTTATAAAATTTTAATTTTTTATAATTTTTATTTTAGTCGCCAAAGTTTAAAAAAAATCTGCAAAAGGAAGGGTTAGAAAAATAATAATAAAATTATGGAAAATGGACTAGAAAAAAATATTAAAACACACTAAAATTAGTATAATGGCATCCTACGGTGTTGTAGCTCTTTTCGAGAGCTTTCAGAAAGTATGCACTAATAGTCAATCCAAGCAACGAGCGAGGAGTTATGACCATGGAAAGTTTTTCCCTCAAAATTCAAAATGATGATCAATGGAATGTCGTATGAACTACCCCCCTTTAATGAAAATAAATTTTATTTATTGTTTGTGAATGTAAATGCAACGCATGAGAATTGATTTACCTTCAAAATATGAAAACAATTTGAAAATTTGAAATTATAAAAAATCATTTTAAAATAATAACTTTAAATAATTTTTATAAATTCGAAATGACTTCAAAATGAGTTAAAAGTTGTTTCGGATGAAATATTGAAACTCATTCTTCACACCCATGCATTTATTTATAAAATTTTATTTATTTTTATTTATTTTTAGTTATAGAAGTTTAAAAAAAATTGCAAAAGGAAAGGTTAGAAAAATAAAATTAAAATTCTAGAAAATAGATCAGAAAGCCAAAAATGTTAAATCACATTATAGTCATTTACTGCCCTACGTTGTTGTAGCTCTTTTCAAGAGCTTTTTGAAAATATGCACTAATAGTCAATTCGAGCAAGGAGTGAGGAGTTATGACCTCGAGAAGTTTTACCCCCAAAATTCAAAATTATGGACGATAGAATGTTGTATGAACTACCTTCTTTAATGAAATTGTAATTTTCATAAAGGGGAGTTTATTTATTATATGTGATTGCAAATGCAAAGCCTAAAAATTGATTTACCTTCAAAATATGAAAAAAATATGAAATTCCAAAATTATAAAAATCCTTATAAAATATTAACATTAAATAATTTTTATAAATTCAAAATGACTTCAGAATGAGTTAAAAGTTATTTCAGATGAAATATTGAAGCTCATTCCTCACACCCATGCATTTATTTATGAGTTAAAAAAATTTAAAATTCAACACAATATTAAATATTAAAACATCCTACGTTGTTGTAGCCCTTTTCGAGAGTTTTCGAAAAGTATGCACTAATAATCAATCTGAGCAATGAGCGATGAGTTATAACCCCAAGAAGTTTTACCCCCAAAATTCAAAATGATGGTCAATGGAATGTTGTATGAACTACCCCCTATAATGAAATTGTAATTTTCATAAAGGAAAGTTCATTTATTGTCTGTGAATGCAAATGTAAAGCTTGAAAATCAATTTACCTTCAAAATATGAAAAAATGTGAAATTTCGAAATTATAAAAAATCCTTATAAAATAGCAACTTTAAATAATTTTTATAAACTCGAAATGATTTTAGAATGAGAAAAAAATTATTTCGGATGAAGGATCGAAGCTCATTCTTCATACCCATGCATTTATTTATGAAATTTTATTTTATTTTTATTTTAGTCATCGAAGTTTATAAAAAATCTACAAAAGGGTTAGAAAAATAAAAATAAAAATTATGGAAAAAGGACCACAAAGCCAAAAATGTTAAAATAAAATATAGTTAGTATGATGACACCCTACGTTGTTGTAGCTCTTTTAAAGAGCTTTTCAAAAATATGCACTAATAATCAATCTGAGCAACAAGTGAGGAGTTATGACCCCTAGAAGTTTTTACCCCAAAATTCAAAATGATGGCCAATGGAATGTTGTATGAACTACCCCCTTTAACGAAATTGTAATTTTCATAAAGGGAAGTTAATTTATTGTCTGTGAATGTAAATGTAAAGCCTGAAAATCGATTTACCTTCAAAATATGAAAAAATATGAAATTCTAAAATTATAAAAATCCTTATAAAATAGCAACTTTAAATAATTTTTATAAATTCGAAATAACTTCCGAATGACATCAAAATTATTTTGGATGAAATATTGATGCTCAATTTTCACACCAATGCATTTATTTATGAAAACACAAAAAGGTTAAAATACACTATAGTTAGTATAATGACACCCTACGTTGTTGTAGCTCTTTCGAGAGCTTTTCTAAAATATGCACTAATAGTCAATCCGAGCAACAAGTGAGGAGTTATGACCCCGAGAAGTTTTCCCCCAAAATTCAAAATGATGGTCAATGAAATGTTGTATGAACTACCCCCCTTTAAATAAATTGTAATTTTCATAAAGGGAAGTTCATTTATTGTCTGTGAATGCAAATGCAAAGTTTGAAAATGGATTTACCTTCAAAATATGAAAAAATATGAAAATTTGAAATTATAAAAATCCTTATAAAACAACAATTTTAAATAATTTTTATAAATTCAAAATGACTTCAGAATGAGATCAAAATTATTTGATATGAAACATTGAAGCTCATTTTTCACACCCATGCATTTATTTATGAAATTTTAATTTTTTTTAATTTTTATTTTAGTTGCCGAAGTTTAAAAAAATCTGCAAAAGGAAGGGTTAGAAAAATAAAAATAAAATTATGGAAAATAGACTAGAAAAAACACACTACATTTAGTATAATATCATTCTGCATTGTTGTAGCTCTTTTCGAGAGCTTTCAGAAAGTATGTGCTAATAGTCAATCCAAGCAACGAGCGAGGAGTTATGACCCCGGAAAGTTTTACCCCCAAAATTCAAAATGATGCTCAATGGAATGCCGTATGAACTACTCCCCTTTAATGAAATTGTAATTGTCATAAAGGAAAGTTCATTTATTGTCTGTGAATGCAAATGTAAAGCCTAAAATTTTTTTTACCCCCACCCACCTAAAAATTGATTTACCTTCAAAATATGAAAAAATGTGAAATTTCAAAATTATAAAAATCCTTATAAAATAGCAACTTTAAATAATTTTTATAAATTCAAAATGACTTCAGAATGAGATCAAAATTATTTCCAATGAAATATTGAAGCTCATTTTTCACACCATGCATTTTTAGTCGCTGAAGTTTAAAAAAATCTGCAAAAGGAAGGGTTAGAAAATTAAAAATAAAATTATGGAAAATAGACTAGAAAACCAAAAATATTAAAACACACTACAGTCAGCATAATGTCGTCCTACTTTGTTGTAGCTCTTTTTGAGAGCTTTCAAAAAATATGCACTAATAGTCAATCTGAGCAACGAGCGAGGAGTTATGACCCTCGAAAGTTTTACCCCCAAAATTCAAAATACCAACTTTAAATAATTTTTATAAATTCGAAATGACTTCAGAATGAGATCAAAATTATTTCGGATGAAGGTTCGAAGGTCATTCTTCACACCCATGCATTTATTTATGAAATTTTAATTTTCTTAAATTTTTATTTTAGTCGCTGAATTTTAAAAAAATCTCCAAAAAGAAGGGTTGGAAAAATAATAATAAAATTATAGAAAATGGATTACAAAACCGAAAATATTAAAACACACTACAATTAGTATAATGTCTTCCTACGTTGTTGTAGCTCTTTTCGAGAGCTTTGGGAAACTATGCACTAATAGTCAATCCGGGCAACGAGAGAGGAGTTATGACCCCGAAAAGTTTTACCCCCATAATTCAAAATGATGGTCAATGGAATGTCGTATAAACTACCGCCCTTTAATGAAATTATAATTTTCATAAAGGAAAGTTCTTTTATTATTTGTGAATGCAAATGCAAAGCTTGAAAATCGATTTGCCTTCAAAATATGAAAAAATGTGAAATTTCGAAATTATAAAAATCCTTATAAAATAGCAACTTTAAGTAATTTTTATAAATTTGAAATGACTTCAGAATGAGATCAAAATTATTTCGGATGAAAAATCGAAGCTCATTATTCATACCCATGCATTTATTTATGAAATTTTATTTTATTTTATTTTTATTTTTATTTTAGTCACCGAATTTTATAAAAAAATCTGCAAAAGGAAAGGTTAGAAAAATAAAAAGAATTTTTTTTTGGAAAAATGACTAGAAAGCCAAAAATGTTAAAATACACTATAGTTAGTATGATGACACCCTAAGTTGTTGTAGCTATTTTCGAGAGCTTTTCAAAAAATATGCACTAATAGTCAATCCGAGCAACAAGTGAGGAGTTATGACCTCGGGAAGTTTTACCCACAAAATTCAAAATGATGGCCAATTGAATGTTGTATGAACTACCCCCTTTAAAAAAATTGTAATTTTCATAAAGGGAAGTTCATTTATTGTATGTGAATACAAATGCAAAGCCTAAAAATAGATTTACCTTCAAAATATGAAAAAAATATGAAATTCCGAAATTATAAAAATCCTTATGAAATATTGAAGCTCATTTTTCACACCCATGCATTTATTTATGAAATTTTAATTTTTTTTAATTTTTATTTTAGTCGCCGAAGTTTAAAAAAAATCTGCAAAAGGAAGGGTTAGAAAAATAAAAATAAAATTATGGAAAATGGACTATAAAACCAAAAATATTAAAACACACTACAATTAGTATAATTTCATCCTATGGTGTTTTAGCTCTTTTCGAGAGCTTTTAGAAAGTATGCACTAATAGTCAATTTGAGCAACGAGTGAGGAGTTATGACCCCGAAAAGTTTTGCCCCAAAATTCAAAATGATGGTCAATGGAATGTCGTATGAACTACCCCCCTTTAATGAAATTGTAATTTTCATAAAGGAAAGTTCATTTATTGTTTGTGTATGCAAATGTAAAGCTTGAAAATCGATTAACATTCAAAATATGAAAAAAATGTGAAATTCCAAAATTATAAAAATCCTTATAAAATAACAATTTTAAATATTTTTTATAAATTCAAAATGACTTCAAAATGAGATCAAAATTATTTCCGATGAAATATTGAAGCTCATTTTTCACACCCATGCATTTATTTATGAAATTTTTATTTTTATTTTTGTCGTCGAAGTTTAAAACAAATCTGCAAACGGAAGGGTTAGAAAAATAAAAACAAAATTATGGAAAATGGACTAGAAAACAAAAAATATTAAAATACACTACAGTCAGTATAATTTCATCCTACATTGTTGTAGCTCTTTTCGAGAGCTTTCAAAAAGTATGCATTAATAGTCAATCCGAGCAACGAGCGAGGAGTTATGACCCTGGAAAGTTTTACCCCCAAAATTCAAAATGATGGTCAATGGAATACCATATGAACTACCCCCTTTAATGAAATTATAATTTTCATAAAGGAAAGTTCATTTATTGTCTATGAATGCAAATGCAAAGCCTAAAAATCGATTTGCATTTAAAATATGAAAAAATGTGAAATTCCAAAATTATAACAATCCTTATAAAATAACAACTTTAAATAATTTTTATAAATTCAAAATGACTTCATAATGAGATTAAAATTATTTCGGATGAAGGATCGAAGCTTATTCTTCACACCCATGCATTTATTTATGAAATTTTAATTTTTTAAAATTTTTATTTTAGTCACCGAAGTTTAAAAAAAATATGCAAAAAGAAGGGTTAGAAAAATAAAAATAAAATTATGGAAAATGGATTAGAAAACCAAAAATATTAAAACACACTACAGTCAGTTTGATGTCATTCTATGTTGTTGTAGCCCTTTTCGAGAGCTTTCGAAAAGTATGCACTAATAGTCAATCCGAGCAATGAGCGATGAGTTATAACCTCGGGAAGTTTTACCCCCAAAATTCAAAATGATGGCCAATGGAATGTTGTATGAACTACCCCCTTTAATAAAATTGTAATTTTCATAAAGGAAAGTTCATTTATTGTCTATGAATGCAAATCTAAAGCCTGAAAATTGATTTACCTTCAAAATATAAAAAAATGTGAAATTCCGAAATTATAAAAATCCTTATAAAATAGCAACTTTAAATAATTTTTATAAATTCGAAAAGACTTCAGAATGAGATCAAAATTCTTTCAGATGAAGGATTGAAGCTCATTCTTCATACCCCTGCATTTATTTATGAAATTTTATTTTTTTATTTTTATTTTAGTCGCCAAAGTTTAAAAAAATCTCCAAAAAGAAGGGTTGGAAAAATAATAATAAAATTATGGAAAAATGATTAGAAAACCAAAAATATTAAAACACACTACAGTCAGTATAATTTTGTCCTACGTTGTTGGAGCTCTTTTCGAGAGCTTTCATAAAGTATGCACTAATAGTCAATCCGAGCAACAAGCGAGGAGTTATGACCCTAGGAAGTTTTACCCCCAAAATTCAAAATGATGGCCAATGGAATGTCGTATAAACTACCCCCTTTAATGAAATTGTAATTTTCATGAAGGGAATTTCATTTATTTTCTTTGAATGCAAATGCAAAGCCTGAAAATCGATTTACCTTCAAAATATGAAAAAATGTGAAATTCCAAAATTATAAAAATTCTTATAAAACATCAACTTTAAATAATTTTTATAAATTCAAAATGACTTCAGAATGAGATAAAAATTATTTTGGATGAAATATTGAAGCTCATTTTTCACACCCATGCATTTATTTATAATTTAAAAAAAAAAATTATTTTAGTCGCCGAAGTTTAAAAAAATCTGCAAAAGGAAGGGTTAGAAAAATAAAAATAAAATTATGGAAAATGGACTAGAAAACCAAAAATATTAAAACACACTACAATTAGTATAATGTCGTCCTACGTTGTTGTAGCTCTTTTCGAGAGCTTTAAGAAAGTATGCACTAATAGTCAATCCGAGCAACGAGCGAGGAGTTATGACCCTAGAAAGTTTTACCCCCAAAATTCAAAATATTGCTCAATGGAATGCCGTATGAACTACCCCCCTTTAATGAAATTGTAATTTTCATAAAGGAAAGTTCATTTATTGTTTGTGAATGCAAATGTAAAGCCTGAAAATCGATTTACCTTCAAAATATGAAAAAATGTGAAATTTCGAAATTATAA
Source organism: Wollemia nobilis (assembly GCA_028583015.1). Taxonomy (NCBI): domain Eukaryota; kingdom Viridiplantae; phylum Streptophyta; class Pinopsida; order Araucariales; family Araucariaceae; genus Wollemia; species Wollemia nobilis. The sequence continues at coordinate 4,697,349 of JAQPPZ010016984.1, forward strand.
AAATCCTTATAAAATAGCAACTTTAAATAATTTTTATAAATTCGAAATGACTTCAGAATGAGATCAAAATTATTTCGGATGAAGTATCAAATCTCATTCTTCACACTCATGTATTTATTTATAAAATTTTAATTTTTTTAATTTTTATTTTAGTCGTCGAAGTTTAAAAAAAATCTGCAAAAAGAAGGGTTAGAAAAATAAAAATATAGTTATGAAAAATGGATTAGAAAACCAAAAATATAAAAACACACTACAGTCAGTATGATGTCATCCTACGTTGTTGTAGCTCTTTTCGAGAGCTTTCGAAAAGTATGCACTAATAGTGAATTCGAGCAACGAGCGAGGAGTTATGACCCCGAAAAGTTTTACCCCCAAAATTCAAAATGATGGTCAATGGAATGCCTTATGAACTACCGCCCTTTAATGAAATTGTAATTTTCATAAAGAAAAGTTCATTTATTGTCTGTGAATGCAAATGCAAAGCCTAAAAATCGATTTGCATTCAAAATATGAAAAAATGTGAAATTCCGAAATTATAAAAATCCTTAAAAAATAGCAACTTTAAATAATTTTTATAAATTCGAAATGACTTCAGAATGAGATCAAAATTATTTCGGATGAAGGATCGGAGCTCATTCTTCATACCAATGCATTTATTTATGAAATTTTATTTTATTTTTATTTTTATTTTAGTCACTGAAGTTTATAAAAAATCTGCAAAAGGGTTAGAAAATAAAAATAAAATTATGGAAAAAGGACCAAAAAGCTGAAAATGTTAAAATGCACTATAGTTAGTATGATGGCATCCTACATTGTTGTAGCTCTTTTCGAGAGCTTTCCAAAAATATGCACTAATAGTCAATCCGAGCAACAAGTGAGGAGTTATGACCCCGAGAAGTTTTACCCCCAAAATTCAAAATGATGCTCAATGGAAAATGGACTAGAAAACCAAAATTATTAAAACATACTATAGTCAGTATAATGTCATCCTACCTTGTTGTAGATCTTTTCTAGAGCTTTCAGAAAGTATGCACTAATAGTCAATCCGAGCAACGAGCGAGGAGTTATGACCCTAGAAAGTTTTGTCCCCAAAATTCAAAATGATGCTCAATGGAATGTCGTATGAACTACCCCCCTTTAATGAAATTGTAATTTTCATAAAGGAAAGTTCATTTATTGTTTGTGAATGCAAATGTAAAGCCTGAAAATCGATTTACCTTCAAAATATGAAAAAATGTGAAATTCCTAAATTATAAAAATCCTTATAAAATAACAACTTTAAATAATTTTTATAAATTCAAAATGACTTCAGAATGATATCAAAAGTATTTTGGATGAAATATTGAAGCTCGTTTTTCACACCCATGCATTTATTTATGATTTTTTTTTTTTTTTTAGTCGTCGAAGTTTAAAAACATTTTGCAAAAGGAAGGGTTAGAAAAATAAAAATAAAATTATGGAAAATAGACTAGAAAAGCAAAAATATTAAAACACACTACAGTCAGTATAATGTCGTCCTACATTGTTGTAGCTCTTTTTGAGAGCTTTTAGAAAGTATGCACTAATAGTCAATCCAAAGTGTTCCCCACCTAGATGGTAAACTAAAAGCATGCATTAATGGGAGTAACCTAACCAAGTCTAATATAATAGCTCATGGTATTGGTCATTAAGGTTTATGTTGTGGATATACTCAACCTTTTATTTACCTTTTGTGATGGCTTGACTATAGTTCCTTCTTCTTAATGCATGCTTGTTTATTTAAGGGAGTTAACCCTTAAAGTATCATCTTTGAAGGGATGGAAAGCATTTAATGAAGGACAAAGCTGAGCTTTTAGATTTTTTGATTGGATATTCTAGCAATAGATTAAAGAATCATGGTTAGCTACTATGCTATACAACTTATCCTAATATTCAAATTTGACACGTTGGTGGTAAGTTGAGGGGACAACCTACATCGCATGGATCCAAGATCACCCCAAAATAAGATTATAGTTTAACTCATAGGGAAACACATAAAATAATATGTTTAAAATACGAGGCCCTACTATTATTGGTAGAACTATAGTTTTGGTAGCTTCTCATTCTTTGTTTTCATAAGCCTTTATGATAATGTTTGAATTTTCTAAATCTTCTTTGTTGAGCCCCATCCTATAATTAAAGCTAAGGCTACAAACATTGATTGATGAACCATTATCAATGAGAATCCCTTTGATGGATTGCTCATCGATATTGCAAGTTATATACAAGGGTATCTCTCTAAGCATAGAGGTAGGTAGAATGTCATCCTTAAAGAAGGATATAGTCATGTGGTTCATGCTAAGTGACAATCATTATGATTAATATTTTTGGGCACTATTTGTTATCTTAGAAGCTAAAAAAATTATCTCTATGAATCAGAGAAGTTCATAACAACTCAAGTATGGATATTTTAGCTGGTGTGTCCTCTATTTATTGTTGGAGGTTAAAAGTTTTTTTTTCCTTGAGGTTTTAGAACCAAAGGTGGTTCTTTAGGAGTAGTAGAACATCTAGGACACAAAACTAGGGGAGGTTTAGGAGGTGATTCATAGGCTTTACCCATCTCTTTGGCCTATTATCTAGTTATAGTGCTAACATGAATCATCCCTATCATGTTCTGGTCCAGTGGAGGGATATTCTTATATTGTACTTGATTGACAATATTTTGTCCATGTTTAGGTAGGGGGTCTTGGAATATCCCCAAATATTAACTGGAAGATGTTTTTTTAGGACTATAAACCACTAGGTAACCTTCATTGATGAGGTCTTCTACCACATTTCTAAGAGTGATACATTTATTTGTGTTGTGACTATTAGTGCAATGGAAAGTGCACTGTTGGTTAGCCTTGAACCAAGAAATTTTTTCCCTTTTAGGCTCATGTTGCCTTAGAAGGGGTAGCTCTATCATATTAACATCCAATAACTACATCACATAAAGGATAGAGATTAGTTTATACTGGTAAATGTTTTGGGATATTTTTCCTGAATTTTAGCTAAGATTAACTTATTTAATGTTATAGAAATACTAACATTATATGTTTTAGTATTAGTGTTGGGGTGAGATTCAATCACACCATCACTCAAAACATGTTTATTTTTATATTATCCTTTAGTTTTAGAAGGTGGTGGTTTCTCATATTCTTCCTTAATCTTTAGTTTCCCTCTACGTTGAAGGGCAAATTCCATTTATTTTGTAAGGTCAATTCCATCTCAAATGATATGACACGAGTCATCTCTAAGGTATATGCCAATTTTTTTTGTAAATTGCATATGAAAATACACAATAGTTCCCTAGGTGGTAGAGAAAAAGAAATTTTCCTAAATAATGCTTATCATCGAGGAAAGAATTCATTGATGGATTCATGTTTCCCTTTTTTTAGTTGATTTAGATCATCAATTGTATATTTTTTCATGATATAAGCAGCAAAATATTGAATGAATATTTTATTCACATCAAAAACATTCTCAACTGAGTTATGAGGTAATTGATAAAACCATTCTAAGGCCTCATCACCAAGACCTGTGGTAAAAATCTTCAATAACAATATCTCATTGTATTTGATTTCGTGGCATGCAAATATAAAAATTTGAAGGTGCTCTATAGGGTCACCTTCTCCCTTATATAACCAAAAATTTGGCAACACAAAGCTCAGAGGATAAGGTCTATTTGTTAAATAGGTTCTATAGGTTCATTGTAGTAATCTTTTTTGTAAGAATACTTTTTAGGTACACCTCCTTAAGTAGAGGCTAACTATTGTTGAACCCACAATTTTCTTTTGCTAACTATTCTAGCCTATCATTGATATCTTGGAATCCAAGATAAGGTATAGATCAAGGGTTGACTAAAGGATAATATTGAGCACTTGGATGGGATGATCAAAAAGGGATCGCCATGTTATTAATTCTAGGATCACATTATAAAGGCATGTTAGTAGGAGGAATGTTAGTAAAGGGTATTTTAGTTGGCATATGTACAATATAGAATGGGTTAGAAGCAACCACATTCAAAGCATGAGGTATACTAGGAAGGGTGTTTATATGTTGGACTTGTGGATGACTTATGTGCTAAGATACAGGAGGATTTAGCCTAATTGTATCTATGTTGGGAGGTATAGATCCAAAATTTCTTGAGGAGGATGGGATACGTAGTGACCTCCCTCCTAATGTTGTGGTGATAATTGAGTCTCGTTGTTGAGATATCATAGGATTTGATCTATATTGGTGTAGAAGTTCTAAAATGGGTTATTTTACAACAAAATGAAGCATTTCTTCTATCCTAAAGGAAACTTCCATGGTTTCTTTATTTACTTGTAAGAAAGAAATAAGATGATCCATGCACTTGAAAACTACATATCCTTGTTTATTGTGAATAAGAGAAAGACTTTTGAAAGGAGGGGCTTCTTCCTCTTTTTCTTAAAGATTAGGTTTTCAATCAAAGGTTGCTTATTTAGAAATTCAAATGAAGCACTTAGATTTTACACCTTTTTTCGTTCAATGTTTTGAGTGATATAAGGAGGTTCAAACATGGCAAAAGGTAGAGTTCAATTTATTAATTTTTGTTTTGAGATTTCTTATAGCAAAGAAGAAGAATATGTATGATATCCTTATGTAACCTTGGAAAAGTAGCCCTCGTTATGACTCTCACTAGCCTCCCTAATATGCTAGCCAAGGAAGATAACCCCCAAGGTTCGTACATTGGGTTACTCAAGGGGTCACTAACCTTTCCCAAGTAGGACCAACAATTGGTTATATTCTTGTTATCTTGATTTAATCTGATTTATCTAAGTAAACAAGATTAAGTGATCTTGATTAAAGTATGGTTTATTTTATCTTGATTAAGGATAAGGTCCTAAGTCAAAGGTTTTTTGGATATGGATCCTTGTGATTTTTTCATGTTGGGTTTACCAAAGTGGGATGCCAAAAAGGTTCATGGGGTAACTATCCCCAAATGTGTTCCTTCAGGAATCATCCATACTTGGGTAGGAGAGCATTGTTGCTAACTCATCGTTTTGGGGGAACTACACTTTCATGTGCAGTGTTTATCTTTGGAGGGATATATTTAGGTTCACCAAGGGTTTATAGATTCCCTAATCTAGTTTGATGTGTTAAATTTGATAGGCACCTAGGTTATAATATGTTCTAGAAACTAATGAATAAGATGTTGATGCAAAAGAAACTAATATGTTAGATCCCTCTCTTGGTCCCATGAAAAAGATTGTTTTGGATGGAACAACACTACTAAGGGTGAGTATTCAGTTGCTCAAGGTTATTTGACCTTATGCCATAATAATCCAAACCATTCTTCTGACATATTTTCTCGATTTTGGGATCAAAATCTCTGGCCTAAGGTGAGGTTCTTTTATTGGCTTTTATTGCATCGTAGGGTGCTTACTGGTGAGCAACTTATGAAGCATGGTTTTCATGGCCCTTTTAGATGTGAAATGTGTGAAGAGAATGTAGAAACTCTCAACCATATTTTTATTGAGTGTACTTTAGCCTTTGAGCTATGGAGGAGAATGGCCACATTACTTGGCTTACAATGGTCCAATTTTTTTAATTTTGAACATCTTTGGAGGGATTGGCCTAATCAAGAGGGTGTTGATCATTTTATTAGGCAGTTAGATTGGATGGGTTCTACCATTATTCTTTGGAATATTTGGAATGAAAGGAACAACCAAATTTTTAATCAAGATAGGAATGATATTCCCTATATTTGGCAAAAGACCATAGCCAACTTAGTTGAATCAGTCCATCAACTCCTTAATCACCCCCAAAACTCCCACCAAATATGGGATCAAGTGATGCAAATATTGAATATTAAATCTTCTAAGGGCAACCAACTTAAAGGGAATGTGAGTATTAGTAATATGGATAGGACAAGAAATTGGCAACCTCCTCCTAAGTATTTTGGAAAAGTAAATACTGATGGAGCCTCTAGAGGGAACCCTAGAAAATCCAGTGTGGGAGGAATTGGTAGACTTTCAGATGGCTCCCTGGTTGTATGGAAAAAGGTGTTAGTTGAGTCTGACTCTCAACTTATGATTAATCTCTTGAAGACTCCTTCTAAGAATAATAAGGTGGATTGGAGGATAAAAAGAATTATTGAGAAGATTCAATTAATCCAGATGGGATTTTTGAAAGTTGATTACAATCATGTGGTCAAAGATCAAAACAAGAGTGTTGATGCTTTAGCTAATTGGTATTTGGACAAAGGTGATCTTACTTGTTATGGCAACCCTCCTAGATGGTGGGCTTCTCAAATTAGGGAAGCTCTTCTTTCTATCATTTCTTTGGATGGCTCCAGTTCTGAAGGTACCTAGTTTCTTCTTGCTTTTTTTTTTTTTTTGCTTCTCTTTGGTTCATTCAGTTTTTTTTAGTTCCCTAGCTCATTTTATTCTTTCTTTTGTTTCCTCTATTGATTCTTGCCTTAATAGTCTTCTGGTCCAGATAGGTCATTGTTATGTTCAATTTTTTTTTTTTCTTTTTTTTGTTCAGTTTTTTAAGGTGGGTGGGTTCTTTTGTTTTGTTTTGTTTTTGTGTTCTTTCTGTTGTTTTTTGTTGTTCTTGTGTTTTTGTTGTTTAATGTTTTTTTTTTTTTTGTTATTGTTATTGTGTTTTTTTCGTTCTTGTTATTGGGTTTCTCTTTGTTTGTGTTAATTCGTGTTTTTATGTGTGAGTGTTTTCTATGTTTTTTGTTTTTGTTTATTGTATGTTGGTTGTTTTTTATTTTTATTTTTATTTAATTTTTTTAATTTTTTAGGTTTTGGTTGTGTTTATTTTTCATGTTTTTTTTGGGTTATGTCTTTGTAGTGTTTTGTTGTTTTTGTCTTGTTTGTGTTTTGTTATGTGGTTCTTCTATTTTTCTATGTGGTTTGTGTTGTGATTTATTTTATCTTATTGTGCATGTTTGGTTGTACTTTTGTTTTTGACACACTCAAGGAGCATGTTTTTTATTTTATTTTATTACTTTTGTTGTTATTTACTTATTTTTAAATTGGTTTTGTGTGTTTGTTTTCTCCTTGAGTATGTCAAAGGTGGTAGGCCAGGTCCGAGTCCTGGGCATTTTTGGTGGAATGGATACCCTTGCCTCCTTAGGTCTTACCCAAAAGTGGCATCCCTTTTGGGATGTTTTCCACACAAAAAAAAAAAAGATGTTGATGCAATGCACTATGAGAACAAAGATGTAAAAATACAATTATATCCTATATGCAATTTAGCTTTTTGTTGAATGCTATCTATGTTATAAAAATAAAATTTTCTTTTCTTTTTTCTTTTGAAAGCAAGGGTATGAGAAGGATGTAAAAACATAGGTTATCCTAATGCAAACTACATGCAATTATAATTGAATGCCTAAGAAAATGAAACAATATATTTTATGCTCATGTTCTTTTTAATTCTTTTTTTCTTCTTATATGTGTTCTAAAAAGATGAATATGAAGTAAACAATAAGTAAACAACTTATGCTAAGAATTTACAGTTTAAGGATAAAGGGGTACCTACCTATTCTACCATTTGGAGCTAATACATCATATGGATGCAAATCTACTTCTTGTACAAATACATCACCTAGAAATCCTTCAGCTAGAAAATTCATTAAAACCTGTAAACAAGACAAAAAAAGTATGACTATGATTTGGGGGCCTACCAAACAACAAGAAGACTATATCTTCTTGATTGGCATAGTCAGGTCCATTTTTTATAAAAATCAACATGACTTTCCTTGGATGTGGATGTCAAAGAATATGTAGTGAATACACCAACTAGAAGTGCTATAGTTGGAAAATTGGTTAAGACAATGAAATCAAGTTGATAGTGGACTAGATAAAGTATAGGGGTTAAAGGGGTTGCTAATATGATGCATAGAAGTGAACCTTACTAGGTTGGATGTGGGGTGTCAAAGATATCTAAGATCTCTTATATTTGTCATGAATACATTGCTTGTAATAGTCATAGGTGGTGTATTTTATTTTGAGGTTGGAAGGGATAAAATGATGTCGAGTTTATAAAATGAGGTATTCAACTGTATATTTTGAATGTGCCTCCTAACTTAGGTATAGGTGGTATATTTGCTTAAATTAACAAGAAAAATAAATTATAGGCCATGTTGGGTTGCTATTATTCTATCACTAGTATTTTTAGATCTTGCAAGCAATTCCCTACCTATAAGCTTCATGAGGTACATACAATATTGAGGGAAAGAACTTTTTGGTAATGTAAGAGTTAGATTTAAATACAAAGAACGTAGGAATGAATGTAAAAGAGCTAAAATTATGCAACTATCAAGAAATGTTAAACAAAGCAACAATAATTAAAATAAATATATCATAGGATGCCAAGTACAAAATGCCCTTTCCTTCCTTCAAAGCCCCAAATCATTCAATGACTCTACAAAAAAAGTTTGGTAGCACTTCATTATGCTTGAGTTAGTTTTGATTTTGGCAAAGTTTCAGCATAAAATTGGAGTTTTATTTAATGACAACCCAAGGGATCAATTTATAGAAATTGTCCCTCATAGGGATCCCCATGTGGGAGGGATGAGTTGGTTGGCATGTGAACTTGATTTGCTAGTGATAAGGTTAATAAACTGTTGATTATAGCCTAAAATTAGCTCTCCCTTAATTTGGAGTCATTTTTGGGCAATTAGGGAGAGTGGAAGGAAATCCACCATTTACCTTGCCTACCTATCAATTGCCTACGATGATAGAAGGGTTGATAGGAAAAATGTATGCTCTGCCTAACTATTGTAGGTACATTTTAAGTTTTCATTTTATGGAAGCAAATACACTACCTATACGAATACTTTGCTAGTTGTATTCACAAAATGATATATTCATGAATTTGACAATTAGAGGTCAAATATAGAGAGGGATTGGGTATTTTGAATTGGATGGAAATATTCTAGATAGCAAGCATATTTATTTTTTGGAGAAATCACTCTAAGGTGAAATATTCACCATTGTTGGGTTTTGTCTATAAATTCTAAGGTTGAGTTAATTTTTATGGTTAATATGCTAATTTTGTGGGTATGCATTAAGGATTGGTGTAAAATAGGTGGTCTAATTTTAGGTATCTACAAAAGTAAAAAAACTTTGTCAAAATATCTTCTGAATCATAGCAATCAAGCATTATGTATGTCAATATTATACCAAAATCTTAGCACGATCTTGTGAAGGCCATCATTGCAAGAACATAAACTCTTGTTCTTGCAAGCATTCAAGTCTTCAATAAAGTCTATAATATCTCAAGCAATCATCAAGCATCAATTCTTCAAGCTCATGCATTCAAGTGCCATCAATAAGCAATCTAACAAGCTTTCAATAAGCTTCCAATAAGGGGATAAATAACTTGTGTTTTAGATTGTGCTCTTTTTCCTTATTTGATTTTGGATTTTCCTTGTTTTTTTAGCTTTAGGTCTTTTATCTTATTGCACTTAGAGCTAATATTTCATTTTACATTGAATTTAGTTAAAAATTGTCATTTAATCTTCATCTTAAGCAAGTAAATGTATGTTTTTCTATTGTTGGATAGGGCCTCTTATATACTCCCAAGTCAAATACCTTCATCATAGTCATTATAACTTTGGAATATATTGCATTTAATATTGTTGTTCTACTCTCATAAGCAAAATCACCACCAATTTGTAGGTTGTTGGTGTTGTTACTCTATTTTACACAAAGTAAACTGCCAATACTAAGCGAAAGTGTTGATGGTGCTATCATGAACCAATGACACTTTCACAACCTAGCTTTTATTTTTTGCATTATGTCATTTCTCTCATTTTTCTTATCTAAATAGGGTCCAAATTGTTTTTCAAGGAATACTAACTATCCTCTACTAGCTCAAATGGACCCCTCTACCATTGACTATCTTTTTTTTGTCCATTTTATAGGTTAAGCAATAGCACTGGTGATGCTTCTATAAACTAGTGGTACTTTTGCCACAATGGTAAAATTAGGTTATTTTTCCTCATAACCTTATCATTTAAGCAATTATAGTCTAATTTATTTTTATTGTCTACAAAAACTAGGTTTTGTTTTTTATTTTTTGGTAAAATAGATAAAAAAAGGAAAGCAAGAACTAGTTAGTCTCAATCATATAGGGGACCATCTTAATCATTAATTTTAGCATTTAATAAAAAATGCATGTAGCTGCATCATAGGATTTGTTTGCTTCATCTTCTTATGCCCTAGCCTCTTAAAAGGAAAATCATTATTTTTCCTCATCAAAATCAAAAGAGCATTTAGTTTAGGCTTTGATTGTTACATTTGTATGTGCATTTGGGCTAGGTTGAGAATAAGCTTAGGCAAAGAAGTATCTTAGGAGAAATGTAGGTGTTCTTCAACTAGTCCAACAAAACTACACTTTAAGCTCCCAAAATTTCCCTAGTATCGAAGTGATGTTGAGGAAAGAGGAAGAGTGTTGGTAAGAGGTCCTTCATGATACCTTTACCCTTGTCACAAGGGTTTGCTATAATTTTCTAAATTATAGTGTCAAAATTTTTAGTTTTAATCAAGTTGGTCTAAATGGATTAGATATTATAGCACCCTAATATATTTTATTTTAATTAATGGATCCATTATTAAATACTTTGAATCATCCCATGGACTCCACTAAGATGATCCACTATATCCTTATCTATTTATTATTCTTATTAAGACATTGGGAAGAGCTTTGTCAAAGGAAAAAATAGTAGAAAAAACAAAGGGTATTTAGATTACAACAAATGATCCCTTTAAATATTAGCTCTAATATGTTGATGTTACATTTTTTTTGGGTCATTCCTTAGTCAATGAGGTCATGGAGTTTAAATCAATATTGTCATGCTATGAGAAGGATGTTGGATAGTTGGTTAATAATATAAAATCCAATATTTTAATTAATATTACCCTATTTTTACAATGGATTATTGCGAAGATTTTAAGGTTTAAAGTTGGAAAATTAGTTGGAATTCATAAATTTTTTAAAGACATCCTGAAACATCCATTCAATACAACCATATGCAAAAAAAAAGGAAGAAGAACAAAATAGAAGAGTGTATATATGAAAAAGAGAGAAATAATGACACAATTTGAGAGAAGGAATTAGGGGTGGGTGCTCATAGGCACCCCCACTATATTTTTATATATCACACTATGATATAAATGATTTCTCATTAAGGAGTATTTATAGTGACACCAAAATCCCAATGAATGGTTAACCTCAAGTCAACATTAAATTTACCTTGAGATTAACTTACAATAAAACAATAATAAATTACACCCTTTAAGCTAGGTTATCCACAAATGTGGATTAACCAATATCACTAAGGGTGAAATGTGAAAGTTTCCCTTAGGCTTACATCAAGATGCCTATAAGCTTACATATAGGTGCCAATAGCATCACAATGAAGAATGCTCGTACGCTTACATAAAAATATGCTTGTAGGCTTACATATAGAATCCCCATAGACTTACATTAAGATGTTTGAAGGTTTATATAGCACTTTCCCATAGGCTTTTATCAAAAGCACTTGCAGGTACTTCATCATAGTCGACCTTCATCTAGTAAGGTCAAATTATAAATATTTTATCACCCCCAATAATTTGGGTCAAGGGATAAAGGAGAGAATATATTAGAGATGCTACATCTCACCCCATAATGAATACTTATATGGGTTAATGTATCATGCTATCTTCTCTCTACCAATGGTACATGAACTAGATCAACCTCTTCTAAACATGTATTATTAACTTAACCTCCTTGATCAAGATATTGAACTTTTTATAGGAAAATTCAACATGCACTATGGTGAACACAATCTATCTTCTAATCTCAAGAGAATATTTTTGAATCATAAAGCAATAACTATGTCTCTAAATAATCAACCCCAACAATGAGAAAGGACCTATAGAAAAAAGGTATACCTTACATTGATCATCCAAAATCTACTCCTCTTATAGCCAAAAATATTACCAATCACCACACTAATGGGTTGTTAGAATTATGTAAAACATCCATTATAATAAAAGAGAAGGATAAACACATGAATTTTAGAATTTCTCAAATAATATAGTATAGCTAACCAACCACTACACCAAGGAGATTAGTTGGAGTTAGGTATTTGGTGCTTCATAAAGACATCAAACCTATTGTGATAAATGATATAAAAAATAAGATTTAAACCTATGACCTTCTTCCAAAAGAAGTATTTTAAATTATACATGATCTGGATGCGAAGAAAATTATCAACTATCACATCAATGGACTATTTGAATTAAAACTTGCATAAAAATAGGAGAATGCCAATTGGGTCCATTTTACACAAAATAATTCTCACAAAAATAGTAATAGGTCCTTGAACTAATGCCACCAATTTTTAGAGCTCAAAAAATTATGCAATTTGAAGAAAAAGGGCCCAAAATTATTTCATATGCAAAATTTATAGCCTCCAAAAATTTGGGCATACTAAGAAGAGAAAGAAACTAAATGATAGACCTGTTGGAGGTATTACATTATTTGGTACCTTGCAATAATGTTGCAAGCATCATGTAATTAATTTAGTCTAGGGTGTCTTTAATATTTGAGTATATTGTAGATGTCATTTTATAAGTGTGAGTTATGTGTCATGTAAATAAGTGTGGAGTTATGTAGGCGAGATGTCATGTTAGTAAGTGTGAGTTACGTAAATGAAGTGTCATGTTTATAAGTGAGGAGTTATGAATTATGTGCAATAATGAGAGTCTTTATATTAATGTAAATATGTGATATATGTTATTATGTATTAAGAAATATGAAGAGTTAGATCTCTTGTGAGTATGAGGAGATCGAGAGTTTATGTAAGTATAAATGTCAATATTCTTGTGAATATGAAGTCTCATGTATGTCTATATTGAATATGAAGCATTGTAATATATTATTGAATAAGTATTGTATTTTATTCATTTCTTAAAGTATATATCAACTATTGAGTTTTTCTATGTTCATTGGATTGATTTATGTTCATTGTTGTTCTTGAGATATTGTTTAATTCCAAAAGATTGATTAACCTATTATAATAGTAGTGATTTGCTAACAAGACCTTAGGAGGAAAATTGACCAATTAGAAGCTACCACTTATCACCTCTAGGCACCACCTCTATGGGCATCACTTACTAATAGGATTGCCAATTGGAATGATGATAACAAATTAGATGTTGATATTTGATAGAATGGGGTTGGTTGGCCTCCATATATAGATATATAAATAAATAAATAATACCCAAATTTTGGTGTATGTCATCAATGAAACTCAAACATGGGTACTCATGGTAGCAACCACCTTAGACTTGCAGGACCAACCAAGTGTGCTCCTTGCACCATTGAAATCAGAAGCACTAAGAAATAATTTGAAGTAATCCTTTGAAATAGTACTACATACGTTATAGAAATTATGTTAGCTAGGTTTGAAGTTGCAATATACCACCTTTACACAAAGCCTACAACCACTACATCATTGGCACAAATGTGCCTAAAGTAGAAGGGCACTCCCCCATAAGAGAAGACTAGGGCATGCATCTAAAAAAATTGCACAAATAGTGTTGTGACTCTTCTCCTTCGTCATGATTCAAACCTAGAACCTCTAGGTTAAAAGGTTCAAGCCTTACCACTAAACCAATCATGCGAATGGGATTAAAAAAGAAGATTTTAATATGTGTGTGTGCGCATTGTAACACGTTATAAAAACTCAAATTTGGTGCACTACCATTGCACTAACACTCACCAATAATGCTTTGAAGTGAAAAAGGGGAAAGCAATTATTGTTTGAATTTTGACATCGAAAACAACCATGCACTTCCTAGTTTTCTTCCACCACACAATGAAATATTTGTGGAATATTCCATTTCAAATTTTGATTTTTGGAAGGAAAAAGAAAAAAATGCAAAAAATGAGACATCAAACATTCAACATGTGGAAGAGACGGGCAGTTGAACTTGCATCACCCAAAATGTGTTTTTTTCTTAAGTACTAAAAAGTCGGATATTGCGACGCTTTTTAAAGAAGGGCACAAAGTCGCGATATCGCGACGTTTTTGAAAAGAGGTGGACGCAAACGTCGGAAATCACGACATTTTTAAGAAGGAGCAAAGTCAGAAATCATGACATTTCTAAGAAGACGAAAATCAGAAATCGTGACATTAAAAGAGAATACAAATCGTGACATTTCTATTGCAACGTGGTCTGGACGCAAATGGTCGCGAAATCACGACACTTCCGAAAGCAAGGTTTGAAAGCACAGGAACATCTTTGGAAAAAATTTCTAAGGCACAAGAAACATCGCGAAATCATGACACCTTCGAAGACAAAGTTCAAGGACTAAATTGACACCTTCAAGATAGGTTTCGGACGTAAATCTGACACCTTCAAGATAAAGTTTAAAAGACGGCAAAATACGACACCTAGAGGCAAGACTTGAAGCATAAAGACATGCAACACCTTGAACGAGCTCAAAGATGTGGAAATATGAATATCCGGAGGCAAGGTTCCACAATGCCAAGATGTCGCGAAATCGTGACACTTCTGAGCCAAGACATACGGAATGCAAAGATGTCGTGAAATCGTGACATGTCATAGTTTTGCGGCCCAAGGGAGGAAAGCGAGTAAGAAATTCCTAGACGTCACGATTTCACGACGTGTAGCGGAATCGTAGCCCCAAGGAGGAGAGAGAAGCCTAGCGTCAAAACATCGCAATATATCGACAGGGCGTCACGATGTTGACGGGATACAGGGAGGTGGAGGGACATGTGGCGTGAAGTTAGGTGGGAGAATATGAAGCGGTTAGGGAAGATGCAACAATACACGTGGCATCAGCAAGGATGGTGCATTCTTATGAATGATTGACTTGGCAGTGGATGAAGGGGGGGGCATACCACCACTAGCATGATGTTTCGATGATGAAACATTGTAGGGAGAGCATTCATGCGGGCAACATGGGGAGTCCTACATTCAAAGTAATGATTGAGGAGGGCGGGGGGAGAAAAGTCGGATACATTGTGAGGATGGATTTATTTTTGGGGAAATGGGTATTTGAGGAGAGACCTCTATTTTTAATGAAGCTTGCTAGAATTTTTCCTGTGTCTTATTAATTTATGCATTCTTGATGTGTGTTGTGCGTAGTTTATATCAAGTGGTATCGAGGGTTGGTTGAGAGTGAAACGATCGGAAGAGAGGTGGCGGACGGTGGTTGTGGGTTGTGAAGAAGAAGCAAGATGCCTCAAGAGCCATGGTGGTATAAGGCAATACAAGCAAGAAGGGAGGAGGTTATTTGAGAGCCTGAGAGGCAAGTTGAGGGAAGAGAAATTCGAAGAGGATTCGAGTCGAGAAGGGAAGAACCAAAAGATGAAGTATGGGAAGAAGAAGTTGTCGATGAAGAGGCTTGGACCAGAGAGGCTAGGTGAGGGCTATCTCCCGATTGGGAAGAAGCAAAATTTGAGGTCTCGACTTACTCTAGAAACTTCAAGAGGAATTAATAGAGGATCAATGACATGGAGGAGTACGAATACGAAGAGATGGATCCAAATCGGATCAGATTCGCAAAACCAAGTAAAGGGGCATGCTAGCATCGGTGGAAAGGAGGAGTTCGAAAAGAACAAGAGGGGAAAGTAAAGGATCACGGATGGGATAGGATGGTAGAGAAACTAAAGAGTTATAGATTATGAGCTAGATTTGTTGAAGAAAATGGAGTCTTCGATAGGCTAGTAAGTGTAAGGAATATCGAAGAGTTCTATCAAATCTCTATCGAATGGCCATTCGGAGGCGAACAAAGAGAAGGTCGAGTTACATAAATGGATTGCAAACCAACATTCAAGAAGAGGGGGTAGTTAGAATGAGCAGATGGAGGATGATAGTTGCATTAAAAGTGGAAGAGAAACTAAATAGAAGGTTTGATGGCAAGAGAGAGGGAAGAAGGGTGGAAGAGGGTGGAAGAGGAGGGTGGAAGATACAAATATTTTGGGAAAGGTGAAGCTAGAGGCAAAAATAGAAAGAGGTGAAAGAGGAGGATGACGACGCCACGCAATGAGAACAACTACCCAAGAGGAAGAGGTAGGTCGGAGAGGGTTTGGAAGAGGTTTATTTAGAGGAATGCTTCAACTATGATGAAGAAGGAAGGGCATACAATGCCCACAACATCAAGAGAGGCCAAATCGAAGAGGAGGGTGGCCCACCACAACAAAACCACCAAAAAAAACCAACAAACCAAAAAAAAACCAAACACCCACAACAACCAACCAAACACAAAAACACCACACAAAAACCAACACAAAAACACCCACACCCACAAACACAAAAGACCACCAACAACCTAAGCAACAAACACCAAAATACACCCCACACACCCCACCACCAACAACACCAACACAACCACAAAGAACCCAAAAACCCCCAAACAAAAAACACACCAAAAACAACCACCACACACAAACCCAAAAAAACAAGAACCAAAAGCAACAAAAACCCAACAACAACAAACCAAAACACACCACAAGACCCCCACAACCCAAACAACACACAAACACCAACAAAAAAACAATCAAGACAAAAAACCAAAAAACACCAACCAAAACACCCAAAAATAAAAATCACACCCCAACAACAAACACCAAAAACCCCAAAAAACAACAACAACCACAAAAAAAAAAAACCACACCCAAAAAAAAACACAAAACCAAAAGCCAATCCAAAACCAACACCAACCATAAAAAAGAAAAAACAAAAACATAAACAAAACAACCAAACACCACACACAAAAGCAAACCAAAACAACAAAACAACAAAAAAACCAACACAAATCCAAACCCAAAAACACCAAATCCCCCAAAACCAACACACCCACAAAAAAGAAACAAACACCACAACAAAAGAAACAAAAAACCAAAAAAAAAAACCACAAAAAAGCACACAACCCACACCCACAAAACAACACACACCAAACCTACCAAAAGTAGCCAACACAAACCAAACCAAAAAAACAAAACAAAGCACCCAAGCAACACCAAAAAAGCACACACAAAACCAACCACCACAACCAATAAAAAAAAACAACACCCAAAGAACACACAACCAACACAATAAACCAAAAACATAAACAACCAAACAAAAAATAAACCAAACAACCAAACCCCACAAACAAAACCACCCCACACAAAACACAAAAAAAAAAACCAACACAAACCAAAAAAACCCAAAAAAAGCAAAACACCTACAAAACCACCATAAAAACAACCCACAAAAACAAACACAACCAACAAAAACCAACAACCACCAACCACCCAAAAAATACCCAACCAACAACCACAACAAAAACACAACCACAAACACACCCCAACAAAAACCCCACCCAAAAACACAAAAACCAAAACAAACCCCAAAAAAAAAACAAAACCCACCACCCCAAACACCAAACAAACACAACCACCACAACAAGCCCAAAACAACACAACAACAACACCCAACAGACCAACAACACCACCAAACAAACCCAAAACCAAAAACAACAAAAAAAAACAACAACACCAAACAAACAAAACACACCAAAAACAGACAACAACACAAAAACACAAACCCAAAAACCACCACAAACCCCAACCACAACAAACCAAAAAAGAAACCACAAAACAAAAACCAACCACATAACCAAAACAACACCCCCAACACAAAACAAAAAAAAAACCACCCACACACCCACACAAAAAAACAACCACCAACAAAAAACAAAAACAAAAAACCAACCCAAAAACACCACCAAGAACACCCCACCAAACAATACACCCAAACCACCCCAAACACCACAACAACCACACCCAAAACAAAAAACCAACCACCAAAAAACCGCAACACATTAAACACGACGCCAAACCAAACAACAAAGAAGTCCCCAAACCCAAACACATAAATCAAACACATCAAAATAAATCTGACACCAACGGGCACCAAACCAAACCACAAGGGAGCCACAAGGCAAAAGCTAGGCACAAGAAACATCATGAAACAGACACTCAAGACAAGTCAAGGACGCCAAATGTGACACCTCGAAGACAGGTTTCGGGACGCGAACGACACCTCAAGATAAAGTTAAAAGACGTCGCGAAACGGGAACGGGGAGGCAAGCTGGAAGCAAAAGCATCGCAACACCTCGAAGGCAGAGCTCAAAGAGCAAATCATGACATATCCGGAGGCAAGGTCCACAATGCCAAGATGCGTGAAATCGCGACACCGAGCCAAGCGACGGAATGCAAGATGTCGCGAAATCATGACGCACGATTCGCGGCCCAAGGGAGGAAAGGAGAGAAGGCCTAGACGCATGATTCGGCATGAGCGGAACCGGCCCCAAGGAGGAGAGAGAACCAGCGCCCCCCCCCGCAGCCCCCACCCGCACACGGGACCGCGGCACAGGCGGACGGGCCAGAAGAAGCACAGAGCAGGCAACACACGGCACACCGCAAGCCAGGGCACAAAACGGCGACACAGGGCGCGGAAGCGCCACAGCAGAGTCGAGCACACGAGCCGGGACAGCACAGCGGGACAAGCCCCACAAAGAAGAGGCCAGAGGGCGGCAAAAAAAGGCCCAACAGAAGAGGGGCCAAGGGAAACCACAGGGCCCAAGCGCGAGCCGCGACCACGCGGGGGAGAACGAAAAGTGTTAAACTGGGTGGCCCTCCAAAATTTTGTAAGAAGCCCAATAAAACTAATGGTTCATCTATATCTACCATGGTTTAGTATATACAATATTTTTGTGTGATTGAGTGAAGTTGCTTTATTTTGGCTCTAATACCATGTTGGAGTTCATAGTATTTTCTAGAAACATCCATTCACCACAATTATATGCAAAAAATGGAAGAAAAGTGAAATAGAAGAGTGTATATAGGAAAAATAGAGAAAGGGATAAATGACATTATTAATGAGAAGGAATAAGAGGTCGGTGACTGTATGCACCCCCACTATATTTTCATTTATCACACTATGATACAATTGATTTCTCATTGAGGGGCATTTATAGTGATACCAAAACCCAAATGAGTGGTTAACCTCAAACCGAGATTAACTTTACCTTAAATTTAACTTATAATAAAATAATAATAAATTACACCCTTTAAGCAAGGTTATCCATAAAGGTAAATTAACCAATATTACTAAGGGAAATGTGAAAGGTTTCCTTAGGCTTACATCAATATGTATGTAGGCTTACACAAATTCCTGTAGGCTTACATAGAAGATTTCTCATAGCCTTACGTTAAGATGCCCAAAGGCTTACATATCACTTGCTCGTAGGCTTACATCAGGAGCACCTATAGTTAATTTATCACTATTGGCCTTGGCCTAGTAAGGTTAGATTATAAATATTTCAACAAAATTACCATAAATATATTTGGGTATTCCTTTCTCTTATAAAGGAAATAAGAGGCTCTATATATCTATTTTGGATAGAATGAAATCCTATTTGGTAGGTTGGAAAGGTAACTTCTTAATCATGGCTAGAAGGTTACAACTCCTAAATACTACATTGCAATCTTACCTTATATATATGATGTCACTTTCAAGATTGCTAGCATGTTTAGCATTCAAAATAGATAAACTTCACATAGATTTCTTTTGGAAAGGATGTGAAGATAAATTTAGGTTTTCTGTTTATAATTAAATAGGGATTTTAAAGGAAATCATATTGAAGAAGTAGGCTTGCAAAATTATAAGCTTATAATTTTGGTATTAGGGAAAATATGTGGTTAAATATTATTTAAATATTACAAAAATAGTTGGGAAAATGTGTTACTTAAAAAATATATATGTTCTATTGATGGAATAAAATGGTGTAGAAAACAAACCCTACTTAGAGGCTTGACATCATGGAACTTTATATCAATTAACTTGTAATTGATCATCAAACATTAGATTGTCAATAAATGAGGGTAATTCTACATTTTTTTAGTATTATGATTGGTAAATCCTTATCCTCTTATTTCTAATCCATAATGGAAAATGATGGCTCAAGCATGTTTACCTCCTAAAGGTTCAAACATTAAAAAATATAGTAATTTGAACAACAATTCCAAATCATGGATTTCCATTAGCAACCTAGTTGAAGGAGAGGACCTCAAACAAATAGCAGATGAGCTTCAAAGGATGCTTCAAGAGTTCTATTTTCTTATTTTTACATGGAAGGATGAGTTTGTTTAGAAACTATTAAAATATGGTAGATAGTAGGTCAAGTTAGGATATAAGGACTTAAAGGAATAATAATTTCCTACTCTAAAATGTTTCCCTTAGAAGAATGTTTGGTCACTTGAGGCCTTTCCCAATTCCTTCACATTACTTTGGCTAGGAGTCCAAAGCAAGATTCTTTGTAACAACCTTGATGTAGCTATGTCAACTACCTTTATTTTTGAATGAATTGGGCTCTTAGTATAGGATTAGCCAACCATTGAGCATTATTATAACTTTTATCACCTCTGGTGTACATAATAGACTTCACCCTCTCTAAGTGGCTAGATTATTTGGATATTTAGATCTTATATATGTGATATTTTATAATATTGCTATTTTGAATCTATTTCTATTATGATTGTTTAGTGAATGTTGTGGAATATTTTTGTTTCTTTTAAGTTGTTTCATTATAATTTGTATCTAATTTATGATAATGAATCCCTATGGCAACAAAAAAGGTAATAAACCCACTAATACATAATTTTAAAACCTCTTTGGCCAATTTTGTGTTATATAATTAGGTAATTTTTGTTAGTCTTACAATGGCATTGAGAGGGGGGGTGAATCAATGTAGTTCTTTAAACTTAAATTCACAACTCTTAAAACTGAAATAATGAAACCTTAAAACTAGATAAAGCAAGTATCACAAGAGAACATCACACAACACAAGATTTAATGAGGTTCACCAATTTGGCTACTCCTCAAGAATGACTGCTTGGACTACCATCCAAATCCAGCCTTTGCAAAGCACCAACTTTACAATCAATTTACCAGCACCCACTGGAAGGAGCACCAACCCCTTATTTATCTACACCAATAGAAAGGAGCACCAACCCCTAATTTACCAGCACCTACTGGAAGGAGCACCAACCCCTAATGCCAATCTGCAACCTGGACTTCAATTTTGAATCTAGAAGTTTAACAAAAAAATACCTTCACTTTTACAAGACCCTGACTGGTCTATTGCTTACCCAATCTCTCTCACTATTTATGAAACATACACATCTTTTGCGATCTACAGCCGCACTTCACCTTCTTTGAGTTGCTTCTCTACGCACCCTCTACGCACTATCTTCGTACACTCTACGCCCTTATAGCTGCACTTTGCGTTCGTCTTCGCCCTTTGCACTCTCTACGCCTTTTGCTTTCTCTGTGCAATCATAGCTGCACTTGGTCGAGCTTCAACCTTTTTTGCTCTCTGTGCACTTTGCTCTCTCTGCTCACTCACAAATGCACTTAGGAAAATTTGACATGACTCTTCACTCACTTTGTGCACTTCACCATCATCTCGTCGCTTCTACGCTTTCTACGCTCTTATAGCTGCATTTCACACTTTGACACGCATTCGATGACTTATCCAACAACCCCAACAATTCTCCAAACAACCCTCCTTTTATAACAATATTTTCATGATGAAAACCCTAATCTTAGTCGGCTTGCATAACAAATGTAAACCCTAATCTTAGTTGACTGTCATCGGTCTTAGTCGGCTTCAACTCATGAAGATATTCGATAATTCCATCGCTCAAAGATTTCATTCGATAACAGTCCCTATAGCCATCGCACTAACTTTTGTTCACTCTTCATATTTTAGCTGCATGAATTCACTCTGTATCTGCCCTTGTAAATGTTGTAGAGATGTCGATCCACTGTCATACTTCTCATTTCAGTCGGGTTCTCCTTCTTGACTTGCGCATTTATGACCTATCTTGAAATCACGACATTTCTACCTTTGTAGCTTCTTTTGTTGTTGTTGTCGCAAAAATACAACATGTCGCGATATCGTGACACTTTTTCTTTCTCTGTCTTTCTCCTTGCTTTGGCCCGCAAAAATACAACATGTCGCGATATCGCGACACTTTTTCTTTCTCTCTCTTTCTCTTTGCATCGGACCGCAAAAATGCTACATGTCGCGATATCACGACACTTTTTCTCCTTACGCTTTCTCTTTGCTTCAGCCCTCGAAAATACAACATGTCGCGATATCGTGACACTTTTTCTTCTTGCTTTTTCTCTTAGCTTCGGCCCGTGAAAATATAACATGTCTCGATATCGTGACACTTTTTCTCCTTGCTCTTTCTCTTAGCTTTGGCCCATGAAAATACATGTCACGATATCGCGACACTTTTTCTCCTTGCATTTTCTCTTCTCTTCTGGCCGCGAAAATGCAACATGTCGCGATATCGTGACACTTTTTCTCCTTGCATTTTCTCTTCTATTTTGGCCGTGAAAATGCAACATGTCACAATATCGTGACACTTTTTCTCCTTGCATTTTCTCTTCTCTTCTGGCCGCAAAAATGCAACATGTCACGATATCGCGACACTTTTTCTCCTTGCATTTTCTCTCTCCTATTTTAGTCGTGAAAATGCGACATGTCACGAAATCAGACACTTTTCCAACTTACTTTCTCTCTCCTATTTTAGTCGCGAAAATGCGACATATCACGAAATCGCGACACTTTTCCAACTTACTTTTTCTCTCCTGTTTTAGTCACAAAAATGTGACATGTCGCGAAATCGTGACACTTTTCCAACTTACTTTCTCTCTCTTGTTTTAGTCGCGAAAATGCGACATGTCGCGAAATCGCGACACTTTTCTTACTTGTTCTCTTTCTTCGAACTTGTCATGAAATCGCGACACTTTTTCCTGCTTTCTCTTTCTCTTCCAACATGTCACGAAATCATGACAGTTTTTCCACTTGCCTTTTTCTCTTCCAACATGTCGCGAAATCGCGATAGTTTTTCCACTTGCCTTTTTCTCTTCCAACATGTCACGAAATCACGACAGTTTTTCCACTTGCCTTTTTTCTTCCAACATGTCATGAAATCATGACAGTTTTTCCACTTGCCTTTTTCTCTTCCAACATGTCGCGAAATTGTGACAATTTTTCTTGCTTTTTCTCTCTTCCAACATGTCACGAAATCGCGATAGTTTTTCCTGTTTTTTCTCTCTCTTCCAACATGTCACGAAATCATGACAGTTTTTCTTCTTTTTCTCTCTCTTCCAACATGTCACGAAATCATGACAGTTTTTCCTGCTTTTTCTCTCTCTTCCAACATGTCACGAAATCGTGATAGTTTTTCTTACTTGTTGTATATGTCGCGATATCGTGACACTTTTCTTACTTGTCTTTTTCTTTGATCTTTTGCATATGGGCCACTTCGGTCTTCTTGGAAAATCACTATACATACTCCGAATAACCTTTGAACTCCTATCTTTTGCATCTGAATAGCTTTTGAACTTCCTGTCCACTGCATCAACAGATCTATCTGACTGTGTTGACAACAATGACAATATTGTTGCTGCACCTTGCTCAACAATTTTAATCCAAATTTTCTCCTACGATTCTTCTAACATAACATATTTCATAATATTATGATATAGGTAGAACCATTCTTATTCCCCAAACCTAAAAAATTACAAAAAAGTATTGAATGTGCTAGGTCTCGTCAAGTTGGTCAAAATAAGGTATATATTTGGTAGTATTTTTTTAGTAGTTTTAATTTTGCTTTTGTGCATTTCCATTTGTCTAGTTGTTCATGTTTGATATTTCAGCTTCTAAATTATTGGAACAGGTTAATAGGTTCTTGAGGAAGGTAGATGTGACCAATGATGAGTGTATAAGCCATAAAAATCATCATAATATCCTAAAGGGCATCAATAATTTTAATCCTTGTGTTTATGTAGCCATTACAAGTATGAGTTTCTCCTCCACCCCTATGGCAAGAAATCATGCCCTCCAAATGTGGATCTAGATGTTCCCCAATACATTGATAATATAGAATATAGATTGAAAGACAAGATTACATGTTTGAATGATTGCTTCCAAATTATTAATCAAAAATTTGATGGTGTATATAACATTATCCAACAAGTACAAGGTCAATTGAATAATTTTTCTACTATACTAAATGATATTTGGAAAGATGGAATTCATAAAACAAAGTGATTACCTACAGGTGACTTCCAATGAGTTGTTCACAAAAGAAACCCAAAATTTTCAAAATCAAACAAGCACTTAAACAATAATTTTTATGGGTTGTTTCTGGATAGTATCCATGAAATATTGATAATGAATGGGGATTTTCTCTCAATTTTTATGTTTTAGACAATGGTATGACTCATATCCTAGAATGACCTCATGATGTTTGGGTCCCTTGGATTAATATGATGCATTTTTTTAGAGAGGATCCTAGTTGATATATTTCTAACACAGATTGCCTCTAATACTTAAATAAAATACCAAAATGGGGTAGGGTCATGTTGGATACCTCCTAATTAGATACTCATACTTATCAATTTCTTTAAGATAAATTGAGACACAAACTCTATACTCTTGCTTGGATAAAATTTAGGATGTTCCTGATGATGTTTGATATGGGACCCTCTACCTCTTATATGGTTTGGTTGATGTAAAATAAGTAAACAAAGACTATTGATGAGTACCCTAGTGAATTCATGAGTCTCCCTTTGCACATCACCTAGATCATGTGATGCTTTTTTTGACATTCAAACATATTCTTAAGTAATAAATTCAAATAGAAGTTGATATGAATGATCTATGTACCCTCCATGATACTAAGAGTTTAACTAGGTAGTAGAAAATAAGATTTGGGTGTCTAGATTCCAATCACAATGATACTTTTATCCAGGGTTATGCATAAGAATGAAATATCATAAATTGGCTATATTTAGAATTTTCAAAATTTTAAATTTACTAATTTTGGAACATGTCACTAGGGGCCATTCACCCAAAATTTACGTGGTGGAAGATTTTTGGGGTAAATTAGCTCATCGTTGACAATTATTATCCTATTTTTATTTTAATTTGCAAACCACTTTCACCCAATTCTACAGACAATTCACCTTCAAATTATAAATGATTATGTTTTTCTTGTCCAATTCACCTCATATACTACCTATATATATACAGTAGGGGGTACTGATAAAAATACATCTAAAACACTCTAACTCAAAAATATCTCTAAAACAACAAAAAACATGACAAGGTTGTAGATAAGTGTTTGTCGACATAAGTCGATCGGTTGTAGAGGAGTATTAATTAGCATATGACTATCGGTTGCATAGAAGTATCGATCAACATAAGACAATCATCATAAGCCTATAAATTGTAGAGGAGTGTCAATAAAAATATGCCTATCGATTGTAGAGGACTATCGATCGACATAAATCGATTAGTTATAGAGGAGATTCTATCAGCATAAGCCGATCGATTTCAAAGAAGTGTTTGTTGGCATAAATCAAGCAGTTGCATAGCTACAACCGATCGACACATCTGCAATCGATCGACATAGCTATGACCGATCGATATTGCTACAATCGATCGACATTGTTGCAATTGATCAGTATTGTTGTAACTGATCAACATTGTTGCAACTGATCAACATTCCAATTATTGATCAGTATTGTTGCAATCGATTGGCATTGCTGCAATCAATCGGTATATCTGCAACTGATCAGTATTGTTGTAATCGATTGATATTACTGTAATCGATCAACATTGCTATAATCGATCGACATTGCTATGAGCGATTGATATTTTTTCAACCGATCAACATTTTTGTAACACATCGATATACCTACTCTTGATCATCATTTTTCAATTGGTATTTTTTGATCATCATATCTGCAACCAATCATCTCAGATCGATCGTCATAGCTTTTTCTAACGACACTATCCTATAGGTAAAGGGTGATCGACATAGCTTTTCCTATCAACATAAAGCCTTTAAGTTTGTCGTACATTGCTAGAATTTGCAAACCAATATTCATAACCCTCAACACAAAAAAATTCACCATGGTTTGAAAATATTTGGTGAAAAATGAATGCAATTCGCCATGTCTCCTTGGACATAATTTGTCGAAATTTCAAGACAATTCACCTTGATTTTATAAATATATTTTAGGGATGATCCCTTATACATAACCCTACTTTTCTCCCCATAGGAATTACTTCAAAAACTAATATGATGGTAAATCATAAGTATTTTTCTATTTTAGATGTAAATCTTGACAACCTTGAAAAGCATCATGTGAAGCAAAGCATAACTTTCATATGGAAGCTAAGGAAGGTCGTTTTGAGAATGAGGAGGAACTAGAATCACCATATTAGGAGGAATAAACTAAACCAATGGAGTTTATACAAGGTGTGAATAAAATGGACCTCTTAGTATTTAATAAAATGGTAATGCAATCCCATCATAAAATCAAGGTGTAGGATTTATTAAACAATAGTAAGTCACTATTTTGATTGATTCTAGCAGTGCTCACAATTTCATTACCCAAGATACAACTAAATCTCTAAGGTTTTATATCAAAACTTATTAAAAAGATAAATTCAATGTTCTAGTTTCCAATGGTGGTAACACTCCTTGTGTGGGGTGAGTTCCTAACATCCAAATTAGGCTAGGTAATTATTCTTCAACTAGAAGTCTTTATGTAATGGACTTGGGTAGTGTAGATGCTATCCTTAAGGATCAATTGTTGTTCCATTTAGAGGATGTTATTTTCAATCTTCAATAGCTATATGTACAATGGATAAATATTAAAAATTCATTTGTCTCCAAGGATTGCAACCCTCATCATCCAAGTTGGTCAATTCTTCAAAATAAAAAATATATTGAAGAAGGGCAACAAGGGTATATCTATACATATTTATTGCATGGAAGTCCTAGTCACATAATAATCATCTCTTATTCCTCCTTTTGAGATGTAGTCACTCATTGACAAACATGTTGTGGTCTTTGAGGATCCCAAAAGTATTTCTCCCAACTGGGCATATAATCATGCTACCCATCTCATTCCAAAAATTCAACCATCAAATATATACCTTGTCATTGTACTAAACCTCAAAAACAAAAATTGAGAAGTTGGTTTAGGATATGTTACAACAATTAATTATTTCATGTAGTATCGATCCTTATTATTTTTAATAGCGATGATGAAGCATAAGAATTATTCTTAAAAGATGTGTTCTAATATTCTCTTCTCAATAAGGTTACTATCAAAGATAAGTTTTTCATTTTAGTTATGGATGATTTGTTGGATGAACTACATGGTGCTTAGTTCTATACAAAGCTTGACTTTTATTCTAAGTTTCAATAAAAAAGGGTTAGAGAAGAGGATATTCCTAAAATTACTTTTCACATAGTAGAGAAACTTGAACTGTGCAAGGCCCACTTGGGACTCAGACTTGAGACTTGACAAAAAAAACTTCAAAAAACTCAAAAGAAAAATAAAGAAAATGGAAATTTTCATTGAAAAAGGTTTTTCCATGCATATCACAATTAATTAAAATTATAAAAATTAAAAATTAATATTATAAGTGATACAAGCTTAAACTACACATGAAAGTGGCAAGTGATACAAGCTTAAACTACACATAAAAGTGGCAAGTGATACAAGCTTAAACTACACATGAAAGTGATAAAACACACTTCAATTAAAGAAATTTTAATGCATCTAAAATCTAAATATTCTTGTATTACTTATAATATTAAGTTGCATGATCATATCTGATTATAACCTAAACCAAGAATAGGCAGTGGTTATAACCAACCATATCTCTTGTGATATTATCTAAATTACCCAATAATGTAATATTTCTCTAACACCGCCCTTATTACATTATTGGGGATAGCATATATAACTACTCCCCCTTAATTTAGAGGAGAGAACAATGAAATTATGCTTTGGCTCTGGCTTTGGCTCTTAGCTCTAGCTTTGGCTCTAGCTCTATCTCACGACCTATGGGATTGCCTCTAGCTCTAGCTCTATCTCACGACCTATGGGATTGCCTCTAGCTCTAGCTCACTACAATTTTATAGAAGTCATTTCGAATTTATAAAAAATATTTAAAGTTGTTATTTTATAAGGATTTTTATAATTTTGAAATTTCACATTTTTTTCATATTTTGAAGGTAAATCCATTTTTAGGCTTTGCATTTGCATTCACAGACAATAAATAAACTTCCCTTTATCAAAATTACAATTTCATTAAAAGGGGGTAGTTCATACGACATTCCATTGCCCATCATTTTGAATTTTGGGGTCAAAACTTCTTAGGGTCATAACTCCTTGCTCGTTGCTTGGATTGACTATTAGTGCATACTTTCTAAAAGCTCTCGAAAAGAGCTACAACAACGTATAACGACATTATACTGACTGTAGTGTGTTTTAGCATTTTTAACTTTCTAGTCTATTTTCCAAAATTTTATTTTTATTTTTCTAACCCTTCCTTTTATAGATTTTTTATAAGCTTCGACAACTAATATAAAAATAAAAATAAATATTAAAATTTCATAAGTAAATGCATGGGTGTGAAGAATGAACTTCAATATTTCATTCGAAACAATTTTAATCTCATTCTGAAGTCATTTAAAATTTATAAAAATTATTTAAAGTTATTTTATAAGGATTTTTATAATTTTAGTAGTTATTTTAGTAGTTTTAGTTCTACTTTTGTGCATTTCCATTTGTCTAGTTGTGCATGTTTGATATTTCAGATTCTAAATTATTGGAACAGGTTAATAGGTTCTTGAGGAAGGTAGATGTGACCAATGATGAGTGTATAAGCCATAAAAATCATCATAATATCCTAAAGGGCATCAATAATTTTATTCCTCGTGTTTATGTAGCCATTACAACTATGAGTTTCTCCTCCACCCCTATGGCAAGAAATCATGCCCTCCAAATAAAGTTATTTTAGTAGTTTTAATTATACTTTTGTGCATTTCCATTTATCTAGTTGTGCATGTTTGATATTTCAGCTTCTAAGTTATTGGAACAGGATAATATATTCTTGAGGAAGGTAGATGTGACCAATGATGAGTGTATAAGCCATAAAAATCATTATAATATCCTAAAGGGCATCAATAATTTTAATCCTCGTGTTTATGTAGCCATTACAAGTATGAGTTTCTCCTCCACCACTATGGCAAGAAATCACACCCTCCAAATGTGGATCTAGATGTTCCCCAATACATTGATAATATAGAATATAGATTGAAAGACAAGATTGCATGTTTAAAAAAAATCTACAAAAGGAATGGTTAGAAAAATAAAAATAAAATTATGGAAAATAGACTAGAAAACAAAAAATATTAAAACACACTACAGTCAGAATAATGTCGTTATACGTTGTTGTAGCTCTTTCCGAGAGCTTTCAGAAAGTATGCACTAATAGTAAATCCGAGCAACGAGCGAGGAGTTATGACCTTGAAAAGTTTTGCCCCCAAAATTCAAAATGATGCTCAATGGAATGTCGTATGAACTTCTCCCCTTTAATGAAATTGTAATTTTCATAAAGGAAAGTTTATTTGTTGTCTGTGAATGCAAATGCAAAGCTTGAAAATCGATTTACCTTCAAAATATAAAAAGATGTGAAATTTTGAAATTATAAAAATCCTTATAAAATAGCAACTTTAAATAATTTTTATAAATTTGAAATGACTTCAGAATGAGATCAAAATTATTTTAGATGAAGGATCGAAGCTCATTCTTCATACCCATGCATTTATTTATGAAATTTTATTTTATTTTTATTTTTATTTTAGTCACCGAAGTTTATAAAAAATATGCAAAAGGAAGGGTTAGAAAAATAAAAATAAAATTATGGAAAAGGACCTGAAAACCAAAAATGTTAAAACACACTATTTTTAGTATTATGACACCCTATGTTGTTGTCGCTCTCTTCGAGAGCTTTCTGAAAATATGCACTAATAGTCAATCCAAGCAACAAGTGAGGAGTTATGACCCCGGGAAGTTTTGCCCCAAAAATAAAAAATGATGGCCAATGGAATGTTGTATGAACTACCCCCCTTTAAGGAAGTTCATTTATTGTTTGTGAATGCAAATGCAAATCCTGAAAATGGATTTACCTTCAAAATATTAAAAAATCAGAAATTCTAAAATTATAAAAATCCTTATAAAACAACAATTTTAAATATTGTTTATAAATTTGAAATGACTTAGAATGAGATCAAAATTATTTTGGATGAAATATTGAAGCTCATTCTTCACATCCATGCATTTATTTATGAAATTTTATTTTTATTTTTATTTTTATTTTAGTCATCGAAGTTTAAAATAAATCTAAAAAAATAAGGTTAGAAAAATAAAAATAAAATTCAAAATGATTTATGACCCCGAAAAGTTTTACCCCTAAAATTCAAAATGATGCTCAATGGAATGTCGTATGAACTACCCCGCTTTAATGAAATTGTAATTTTCATAAAGGAAAGTTCATTTATCGTCTGTGAATGCAAATGCAAAGGCGGAAAATCGATTTACTTTCAAAATATGAAAAAATATGAAATTATGAAATTATAAAATCCTTATAAAACAACAATTTTAAATAATTTTTATAAATTCAAAATGACTTCAGAATGAGATTAAAATGATTTCGGATGAAATATTGAAACTCATTTTTCACACCCATGCATTTATTTATGAATTTTTTTAAAAAAAAATTATTTTAGTCGTCGAAGTTTAAAAAAAATCAAAATGATAGCCAATGGAATGTTGTATGAACTACCCCCCTTTAATGAAATTGTAATTTTCATAAATAAAAGTTCATTTATTGTCTGTGAATGCAAATGTAAATCCTGAAAATCGATTTACCTTCAAAATATGAAAAAATGTGAAATTTTGAAATTATAAAAAATCCTTATAAAATAGAAACTTTAAATATTTTTTATAAATTCGAAATGACTTGAGAATGAGATCAAAATTATATTGGATGAAGGATTGAAGCTCATTCTTCACACCCATACATTTATTTATGAAATTTTATTTTATTTTTATTTTTATTTTAGTCACCAAAGTTTATAAAAAATCTACAAAAGGGTTAGAAAAATAAAAATAAAATTATGGAAAAATGACCAGAAAGTCAAAAATATTAAAACGCATTATAGTTAGTATGATGACACCCTACGCTATTGTAGCTCTTTTTTAGAGCTTTCCGAAAATATGCACTAATAGTCAATTCGAGCAACAAGTGAGGAGTTATGACCCCAGGAAGTTTTACCCCCAAAATTCAAAATGATGGCCAATGGAACGTCGTATGAACTATCCCCCTTTAAATAAATTGTAATTTTCATAAAGGGAAGTTCATTTATTGTATGTGAATGCAAATGCAAAGCCAAAAAATCGATTTACCTTCAAAATATGAAAAAATTATGAAATTATAAAAGTCCTTATAAAACAACAATTTTAAATATTTTTTATAAATTCAAAATGACTTCAGAATGAGATAAAAATTATTTCGAATGAAATATTGAAGCTCATTTTTCACACCCATGCATTTATTTATGAAATTTTATTTTTTTTTAATTTTTATTTTAGTCACCGAAGTTTAAAAAAATCTACAAAAGAAAGGGTTAGAAAAATAAAAATAAAATTATGGAAAATAGACTAGAAAACCAAAAATATTAAAACACACTACAGTTAGTATAATGTCATCCTATGTTGTTGTAGCTCTTTTCGAGAGCTTTTAGAAGTATGCACTAATAGTCAATCCGAGCAACGAGCGAGGAGTTATGACCCCGAAAAGTTTTACCCCAAAATTCAAAATGATGCTCAATGGAGTGTTGTATGAACTATCCCCATTTAATGAAATTGTAATTTTCATAAAGGAAGGTTCATTTATTGTCTATGAATGCAAATGCAAAGCCTGAAAATCGATTTACCTTCAAAATATGAAAAAAAGTGAAATTCCGAAATTATAAAAATCCTTATAAAATAACAACCTTAAATAATTTTTATAAATTCAAAATGACTTCAAAATGAGATCAAAATTATTTCGGATGAAGGATTGAAAAATAAAATTTTATAAAATCAATACCCATGCATTTATTTATGAAGTTTTATATGGAAGGGTTAGAAAAATAAAAAATAAAATTATGGAAAAGGACCAGAAAACCGAAATGTTAAAACACACTATAGTTAGTATGATGACACCCTATGTTGTTGTAGCTCTTTTCGAGAGCTTTTCGAAATATTCACTACTAGTCAATCCAAGCAACAAGTGAGGAGTTAAGACCCTGGGAATTTTTTCCCCCAAAATTCAAAATGATTGCCAATGGAATGTCGTATGAACTACCGCCCTTTAATGAAATTGTAATTTTCATAAAGTAAATTTCATTTATTGTCTGTGAATGCAAATGCAAATCCTGAAAATCGATTTACCTTCAAAATATGAAAAAAATATGAAATTATAAAATTATAAAAATCCTTATAAAATAATAATTTTTATAAATTCAAAATGTTTTCAGAATGAGATCAAAATTATTTCGGATGAAAAATTGAAGCTAATTTTTCACACCCATGCATTTATTTATGAAATTTTAATTTTTTTTAATTTTTAATTTTAGTCGTTGAAGTTTAAAAAAAATCTGCAAAAAGAAGGATTAGAAAAATAAAAATAAAATTATGGAAAATGGACTAGAAAACCAAAAATATTAAAACACACTACAGTCAGTATAATGTCATCCTACGTTGTTGTAGCTCTTTTTGAGAGATTTCAAAATGTATACACTAATAGTCAATCCGAGCAACGAGCAAGGAGTTATGACCCCGAAAGTTTTTCTCCCAAAATTCAAAATGATGGTCAATGAAATGTCGTATGAACTACCCCCCTTTAATGAAATTATAATTTTCATAAAAGAAAGTTCATTTATTGTTTGTGAATGCAAATGTAAAGCCAAAAATCAAAATGATGGCTAATAGAATGTTGTATGAACTAACCCCTTTTAAAGAAATTGTAATTTTCATAAAGGGAAGTTCATTTACTGTTTGTGAATGCAAATGCAAAACCTAAAAATAGATTTACCTTCAAAATATAAAAAAATCAGAATTCTGAAATTATAAAATCCTTATAAAACAATAATTTTAAATAATTTTTATAAATTCGAAATGACTTCATAATGAGATCAAAATTATTTCCGATGAAATATTGAAGCTCATTCTTCACACCCATGCATTTATTTATGAAATTTTAAACTTTTTTATTTTTATTTTAGTCGTTAAAGTTTAAAATAAACCTAAAAAATGAAAGGGTTAAAAAAATAAAAATAAAATTCTAGAAAATGAACCAGAAAGCCAAAAATGTTAAAACACACTATAGTCAGTATGATGCCACCTACTTTGTTGTAGCTCTTTTCGAAATATTTCCGAAAATATGCACTAATAGTCAATCTTAGCAACAAGCGAGGAGTTATGACCCTAGGAAGTTTTACCTTCAAAATTCAAAGTGATGGTCAATGGAATGCTGTATGAACTACCCCCTTCAATGAAATTATAATTTTCATAAAGGAAATTTCATTTATTTTCTCTGAATGCAAATGCAAAGCCTGGAAATCAATTTACCTTCAAAATATGAAAAAAATGTGAAATTCCAAAATTATAAAAATCCTTATAAAACATCAACTTTAAATAATTTTTATAAATTCAAAATGACTTCCGAATGAGATAAAAATTATTTCGGATGAAATACTGAGGCTCATTTTTCACACCCATGCATTTATTTATAAAATTTTATTTTTATTTTTATTTTTATTTTAGTCTCCAAAATTTAAAAAAAAATCTGCAAAAGGAAAGGTTAGAAAAATAAAAATAAAATTATGGAAAATGGACTAGAAAACCAAAAATATTAAAACACACTATAGTCAATATAATGTCGTCCTAAGTTGTTGTAGCTCTTTTCGAGAGCTTTCAAAAAGTATGCACTAATAGTCAATCCAAGCAATGAGCGAGGAGTTATGACCCCGAAAAGTTTTATCCCCAAAATTTAAAATGATGGTCAATGGAATGTCGTATGAACTACCCTCCTTTAATGAAATTGTAATTTTCATAAATGAAAGTTCATTTATTGTTTGTGAATGCATATGTAAAGCCTGGAAATCGATTTACCTTCAAAATATGAAAAATGTGAAATTCTGAAATTATAAAAATAGCAACTTTAAATAATTTTTATAAATTTGAAATGACTTCGGAATGAGATCAAAATTATTTCGAATGAAGGATCGAAGCTCATTCTTCACACCTATGTATTTATTTATAAAATTTTATTTTATTTTTTATTTTTATTTTAGTCACCGAAGTTTAAAAAAATCTACAAAAGGAAGGGTTAGAAAAATAAAAATAAAATTATGGAAAATGGACTAGCACACCAAAAATATTAAAACACACTACAGTCAGTATAATGTCGTCCTACATTGTTGCAGCTCTTTTTGAGAGCTTTCAGAAAGTATGCACTAGTAGTCAATCCGAGCAACGAGCGAGGAGTTATGACCTCCAAAAATTTTAACCCCAAAATTGAAAATGATGGTCAATGGAATACCGTATGAACTACCCTCCTTTAATGAAATTGTAATTTTCATAAATGAAAGTTCATTTATTGTCTGTGAATGCAAATGTAAGGCATGAGAATCGATTTACCTTCAAAATATGAAAAAAATGTGAAATTCCTAAATTATAAAAATCCTTATAAAATAGAAACTTTAAATAATTTTTATAAATTCAAAACGACTTCAAAATGAGATCAAAATTATTTCGGATGAAAGATTGAAGATCATTTTTCACACCCATGCATTTATTTATGAAATTTTAATTTTTTGTAATTTTTATTTTAGTCGCCAATTGGGTCCATTTTACACAAAAAAATCTCACAAAAATAGTAATAGGTCCTTGAATTAATGCCACCAATTTGTAGAGCTCAAAAAATATGCAATTTAAAGAAAAAGGGCCCAAAATTCTTTCATATGCAAAAGTTATAGCCTCCAAAAATTTGGGCATACTAAGAAGAGAAAGAAACTAAATGATAGACCTGTTGGAGGTATTACATTATTTGGTACCTTGCAATAATGTTGCAAGCACCATGTAAATAATTTAGTCTAGGGTTTCTTTAATATTTGAGTATATTGTAGATGTCATTTTATAAGTGTGAGTTATGTGTCATGTAAATAAGTGTGGAGTTATGTAGGCGAGATGTCATGTTAGTAAGTGTGAGTTATGTAAATGAAGTGTCATGTTTATAAGTGAGGAGTTAAGAATTATGTGCAATAATGAGAGTCTCTATATTAATGTAAATATGTGATATATGTTGTTATGTATTAAGAAATATGAAGATTTAGATCTCTTGTGAGTATGAGGAGATTGAGAGTTTATGTAAGTATAAAGGTCAAGATTCTTGTGAATATGAAGTCTCATGTATGTATATATTAAAGATGAAGCATTGTAATATAGTATTGAATAAGTATTGTATTTTATTCATTGCTTAAAGTATATATCAACTATTGAGTTTTTCTATGTTCATTGGATTGATTTATGTTCATTGTTGTTCTTGAGATATTGTTTAATTCTAAAATATTGATTAACTTATTAGAATAGTAGTGATTTGCTAACAAGACCTTAGGAGGAAAATTGACCAATTAGAAACTACCACTTATCACCTCTAGGCACCACCTCTATGGGCATCACTTACTAATAGGATTACCAATTGGAATGATGATAACAAATTAGATGTTGATATTTGATAGAATGGGGTTGGTTGGCCTCCATATATAGATATATAAATAAATAAATAATACCCAAAGTTTAGTGTATGTCATAAATAAAACTCAAACATGGGTCCTCATGGTAGCAATCACCTTAGACTTGCAGGACCAACCAAGTGTTCTCCATGCACCATTGAAATCAGAAGCACTAAGAAATAATTTGAAGTAATCCTTTGAAATAGTACTACATACCTTATAGAAATTATGTTAGATAGGTTTGAACTTGAAATCTACCACCTTTATACAAAGCCTACAACCACTACATCATTGGCACAAATGTGCCTAAAGTAGAAGGGCACTCCCCCATAAGAGAAGACTAGGGTATGCATCTAAAAACATTGCACAAATAGTGTTGTGACTCTTCTCCTTCGTCATGATTCAAACCTAGAACCTCTGGGTTAAAAGGTTCAAGCCTTACCACTAAACCAATCATGCAAATGGGATTAAAAAATAATATTTTAATATGTGTGTGTGCACATTGTAACACATTATAAAAACTCAAATTTGGTGCACTAACATTGCACTAACACTCACCAATAATGCTTTGAAGTGAAAAAGGAGAAATCTATTGTTGTTTGATTTTTTTCATCAAAAAAAACCATGCACTTACTAGTCTTCTTCCACCACACAATGAAATATTTGTGGAGTATTCCATTTCAAATTTTAATTTTTGGAAGGAAAAAGAAAAAAAATGCCAAAAATGAGACATCAAACATTGAATATGTGAAAAGTGTTAAACTGGGGGGCCCTCTAACATTTTGTAAGAAGCCCAATAAAACTAATGGTTCATCTATATCTACCATGGTTTAGCCTATACAATATTTTTGTGTGATTGAGTGAAGTTGCTTTATTTTGGCTCTAATACCATGTTGGAGTTCATAGTATTTTCTACAAACATCCATTCACCATAATTATATGCAAAAAATGGAAGAAAGGTGAAATAGAAGAGTGTATAGAGGAAAAATAGAGAAAGGGATAAATGACATTATTAATGAGAAGGAATAAGAGGTATGCACCCCCACTATATTTTCATTTATCACACTATGATACAATTGATTTCTCATTGAGGGGCATTTATAGTGATACCAAAACCCAAATGAGTGGTTAACCTCAAACTGACATTAAATTTACCTTAAAGTTAACTTATAATAAATAATAATAAATTACACCCTTTAAGCAAGGTTATCCATAAAGGTAAATTAACCAATATTACTAAGGGAAATGTGAAAGGTTTCCTTAGGCTTACATCAATATGTCTGTAGGCTTACACATATTCCTTTAGGCTTACATAGAAGAATTCTCATTACGTTAAGATGCCCAAAGGCTTACATAGCACTTACTCGTAGGCTTACATAAAGAGCACCTATAGTTAATTTATCACTATTGGCCTTGGCCTAATAAAGTTAGATTATAAATATTTCAACAAAATTACCATAAATATATTTGGGTATTCCTTTATTTTTCTTTTTTTTAAGCAAAAAACCCCTTGCGGGGCCACCTTGGTCTAAGAGACCACGAACATGGGGTTCTACACCGTCAAAGTCACCTAGGGGTCGCAACCAGCCCTGCCCGTTCCAACATTATCAATTGGATTTTGGGTACCCAATTCAGATTTTTGGTAGGGTGGAGATT
The DNA here is from genome assembly GCA_028583015.1 of Wollemia nobilis. Classification (NCBI taxonomy): domain Eukaryota; kingdom Viridiplantae; phylum Streptophyta; class Pinopsida; order Araucariales; family Araucariaceae; genus Wollemia; species Wollemia nobilis. Next base: position 4,734,787 of record JAQPPZ010016984.1, read on the forward strand.
CGAACCTGGGACCTCCATTGGAGGATTACCCTCTCCTCTCCAACTCACCTACAACACCTGGGTGAGTATTCCTTTCCCTTATAAAGGAAAGGAGAGGCTCTATATCTCTATTTTGGATAAAATGAAATCCTATTTGGTACGTTGGAAAGGTAACTTCTTAATCATGGCTAGAAGGTTACAACTCCTAAAGAATACATTGCAATATTACCTTATATATATGATGTCACTTTCAAGATTGCTAGCATGTTTAGCATTCAAAATAGATAAAATTCACATAAATTTCTTTTGGAAAGGATGTGAAGATAAATTTAGGTTTTCCATTTATAAGTAAATAGGGATTTTAAAGGAAATCATATTGAAGAAGTAGGCTTGCAAAATTATAAGCATATAATTTTGGTATTAGGGAAAATATGTGGTTAAATATTATTTAAATATTACAAAAATAGTTGGGAAAATGTGTTACTTAAAAAATATAAATGTTCTATTGATGGAATAAAATGGTGTAGAAAAAAAACCCTACCTAGAGGCTTGACATCATGGAACTTTACATAAATTAGTTTGTAATTGATCATCAAACATTAGATTGTCAATAAATTAGGGTAATTCTACATTTTTTTAGTATTATGATTGGTAAATCCTTATCCTCTTATTTCTAATCCATAATGGAAAATGATGGCTCAAGCATGTTTACCTCCTAAAGGTTCAACCATTAAAAAACATAGTAATTTGAACAACAATTCCAAATCATGGATTTCCATTAGCAACCTAGTTGAAGGAGAGGACCTCAAACAAATAGCAGATGAGCTTCAAAGGATGCTTCAAGAGTTCTATATTCTTGTTTTTACATGGAAGGATGAGTTTGTTTTAAAACTATTAAAATATGGTAGATAGTGGGTCAAGTTATGATATAAGGACTTAAAGGAATAATAATTTCCTACTCTAAAATGTTTCCATTAGAAGAATGTTTAGTCACTTGAGGCCTTTCCCAATTCCTTCACATTACTTTGGCTAGGAGTCCAAAGCAAGATTCTTTGTAACAACCTTGATGTAGCTATGTCAACTACCTTTATTTTTGAATGAATTGGGCTCTTAGTATAGGATTAGGCAACCATTTAGCATTAGGGTTAGGATTTGTTACTTTGGTAGACTATAAATAAGAAGTGATGTGTGGATGTTGGATCATCAATTCATTATTATAACTTTTATAACCTTTGGTGTACATAACATACTTCACCCTCTCTAAGTGGCTTGATTATTTGGAGATTTAGATCTTATATGTGTGATATTTTATAATATTGCTATTTTGAATCTATTTCTATTATGATTGTTTAGTGAATGTTGTGGAATATTTTTATTTTTTTAAAGTTGTTTCATTATAATTTGTATCTAATTTATGATAATGAATCCCTATGGCAACAAAAAAGGTAATAAACCCACTAATACATAATTTTTAGAAACTCTTTGGCCAATTTTGTGTTACATAATTAGGTAATTTTTATCCAAATTTTCTCCTACTATTCTTCTAACATAACATATTTCATAACATTATGATATAGGTAGAACCATTCTTATTCCCAAAACCTAAAAAAATACAAAAAAGGTATTGAATGTGCTAGGTCTCGTCAAGTTGGTCAAAACAAGGTATATATTTGGTATTATATTTTTAGTAGTTTTAATTCTACTTTTGTGCATTTCCATTTGTCTAGTTGTGCATGTTTGATATTTCAGCTTCTAAATTATTGGAACAGGTTAATAGGTTCTTGAGGAAGGTAGATGTGACCAATGATGAGTGTATAAGCCATAAAAATCATCATAATATCCTAAAGGACATAAATAATTTTAATCCTTGTGTTTATGTAGCCATTACAAGTATGAGTTTCTCCTCCACCCCTATGGCAAGAAATCATGCCCTCCAAATGTGGATCTAGATGTTCCCCAATACATTGATAATATAGAATATAGTTTGAAAGACAAGATTGCATGTTTGAATGATTGCTTCCAAATTATTAATCAAAAATTTGATGGTGTATATAACATTATCCAACAAGTACAAGTTCAATTGAATAATATTTCTACTAGACTAAATGATATTTAGAAAGAGGGAATTCCTCAAACAAAGTTATTACCTAAAGGTGACTTCCATGAGTTGTTCACAAAAGAAAACCAAAATTTTCAAAATCAAACAAGCACTTAAATAAGAATTTTTATGGGTTGTTTCTGGATAGTATCCATGAAATATTGATAATGAATGGGGATTTTCTCTCAATTTGTATGTTTTAGCCAATGGTATGACTCATATCCTAGAATGACCTCATGATGTTTTGTTCCCTTCGATTAATATGATGCGTTTTTTTAGAGAGGATCCTAGTTGATATATTTCTAACATGAATTGCCTCTAATACTTAAATAAAATACCTAAATGAGGTAGGGTTATGTTGGATACCTCCTAATTAGGTACTCATACTTATCAATTGCTTTAAGAGAAATTAAGACACAAACTCTATACTCTTGCTTGGATAAAATTTAGGATGTTCCTGATGATGTTTGATATGGGACCCTCTACCTCTTATATGGTTAGGTTGATGCAAAGTAAGTAAACAAATACTATTGATGAGTACCATAGTGAATTCATGAGTCTCCCTTTGCCCATCACCTAGATTGTGTGATGCTTTTTTGACATTCAAGCATATTCTTAAGTAATAAATTCAAATAGAAGTTGATATGAATGATCTATATACCCTCCATGATACTAATATTTTAACTAGGTAGTAGAAAATAAGATTTGGGTGTCTAGATTCCAATAAAAATGATACTTTTATCCAGGGTTATGCATAAGAATGAAATATCATAAATTGGCTATATTTAGAATTTTCAAAATTTTAAATTTATTAATTTTGGAACATTTCACTAGGGGCCATTCGCCCAAAATTTACATGGTGGAATATTTTTGGGGTTAATTGGCCCGTCGTTGACAATTATTATCCTATTTTTATTTTAAGTTTCCAACCACTTTAACCCAATTCTATAGATAATTCACCTTCAAATTATAAATGATTATGTTTTTCTTGCCCAATTCGCCTCATATACTACCTATATATATACAATAGGGGGTACCGATAAAAATACATCTAAAACACTCTAACTCGAAAATAGCTCTAAAACAACAAAAAACTTGACAAGGTTGAAAATAAGTGTTTGTCAACATAAGTCAATCGGTTGCAGAGGAGTGTTAATTAGCATATGACTATCAGTTGCATATAAGTATCGATCAACATAAGACGATCGTCATAAGCCTGTCAATTGTAGAGGAGTATCAATAAAAATATGCCTATGGATTGTAGAGGAGTGTCGATCGACATAAATTGATCGGTTATAGAGGAGAGTCTATCAGCATAAGCCGATTGATTTCAAAGAATTATTTATTGGCATAAATCAATCGGTTTTATAGCTACAACCGATCGACACATCTTCAATAGATCAACATAGGTAGGACTGATCGATATTGCTACAATCTATTGACATTGTTGCAATTGATCAGTATTGTTGTAACTGATCAACATTGCTATAACTGATTGACATTATAGTTATTGATCAATATTGTTGTAACCGATTGGCATTACTGCAATCAATCGGTATATCTGCAACTGATCGGTATTATTGTAACCGATTGATATTGATGCAACCGATCAACATTGCTATAATCGATCGACATTGCTATGATCGATCGATATTGTTTCAATCTATCAACATTTTTGTAACACATTAATATATCTACTCCTGATCATCATTTTTCAATTGGTATTTTTTGATCATCATGTCTACAAGCAATCATCTCAGATCGATCGTCATAGCTTTTCCTAAAAACACTATCCTATAGATAAATTGTGATCGACATAACTTTTCCTATCAGCATAAAGCCTTTAAGTTTTTCGTAAATTTTTAGAATTTGCAACCCAATATTCATAACCCTCAACACAAAAAAATTCACCATGGTTTGAAAATATTTGGTGAAAAATGAATGCAATTCGCCATGTCTCCTTGGACATAATTTGTCAAAATTTTGAGAAAATTCACCTTGATTTTATAAATAGATTTCAAGGTTGATCCCTTATAAATAACCCTGTTTTTATCCCCATAGGAATTACTTCAATAACTAATATGATGGTAAATCCTAAGTATTTTTCTATTTTAGATGTAAATCTTGACAACCTTGAAAAGCATCATGTGAAGCAAAGCATAACTTTCATATGGAAGCTAAGGAAGGTCGTTTTGAGAATGAGGAGGAACTAGAATCACCACATTAGGAGGAATCAACTAAACCAATGGAGTTTATACAAGGTGTGAATAAAATGGACCTCTTAGTATTTAATACAACGGTAATGCAATCCCATCATAAAATCAAGGTGTAGGATTTATTAAACAATAGTAAGTAACTATTTTGATTGATTCTAGCAATGCTCACAATTTCATTACCCAAGATACAACTAAACCTCTAAGAATGTATATCAACACTTATTACAAAGATATATTCAATGTTATAGTTTCCAATGGTGGTAACACTCCTTGTGTGGGGTGAGTTCCTAACATCCAAATTAGGCTAGGTAATTATTCTTCAACTAGAAGTCTTTATGTAATGGACTTGGGTAGTGTAGATGCTATCCTTAAGGATCAATTGTTGTTCCATTTAGAGGATGTTATTTTCAATCTTCAATAGATATATGCACAATGGATAAATATTAAAAATTCATTTGTATCCAAGGATTGCAACCCCCACCATCCAATTTGGTCAATTCTTACCAAATAAAAAATATATTGAAGAAGGGCAACAAGGGTATATCTATACATATTTATTGCATGGAAGTCCTAGTCACATAATAATCATCTCTTATTCCTCCTTTTGAGATGTAGTCACTCATTGACAAACATGTTGTGGTCTTTGAGGATCCCAAAAGTATTTCTCCCAACTGGGCATATAATCATGCTTCTCATCTCATTCCAAAAATTCAACTATCAAATATATACCTTGTCATTATACTAAACCTCAAAAACAAAAATTGAGAAGTTGGTTTAGGATATGTTACAAAAATTAATTATTTCATGTAGTACCGATCCTTATTATTTTTAATAGCGATGATGAAGCATAAGAATGATTCTTAATAGATGTGTTCTAATATTGTCTTCTCAATAAGGTTACTATCAAAGATAAGTTTTTCATTTCAGTTATGGATGATTTTTTGGATGAACTACATGGTGCTTAGTTCTCTACAAAGCTTGACTTTTATTCTAAGTTTCAATAAAAAAGGGTTAGAGAAGAGGATATTCCTAAAATTACTTTTAACACAGTAGAGAAACTTTAACTTGGCAAGGCCCACTTGGGACTCAAACTTGAGACTTGACAAAAAAAACTTCAAAAAACTCAAAAGAAAAATAAAGAAAATGGAAATTTTCATTGAAAAAGGTTTTTCCATGCATATCACAATTAATTAAAATTATACAAATTAAAAATTAATATTGTAAGTGATACAAGCTTAAACTACACATGAAAGTGGCAAGTGATACAAGATTAAGCTACACATAAAAGTGGCAAGTGATACAAGCTTAAACTACACATGAAAGTGATAAACCACACTTCAATTAAAGAAATTTTAATGCATCTAAAATCTAAATATTCTTGTATTACTTATAATATTAAGTTGCATGATTATATCTTATTATAACCAAGACCAAGAATAGGTAGTGGTTACAACCAACCATATCTCTTGTGATATTATCTAAATTACCCAATAATGTAATATTTTTCTAACACCCCCCTTATTACATTATTGGGGATAACATATATAACTACTCCCCCTTAATTTAGAGGAGAGAACAATGAAATTATGCTTTGGCTCTAGCTTTGGATCTTTGCTCTAGCTTTGGTTCTAGCTCTAGCTCACTACCTATGGGATTGCCTCTAGATCTACCATTTGGGTATGTCTATTTTGTAGAAGCCATGCAAAATTTCATTCATTTTTTTCCATTGCATGATATTTTTTCATCCACAATCAACATGAATCTTGATGGTCATTTTCTCTTTGTACCAACAATTTATAGGGGAGTTATTAGTACAACCACATATGTCGAAGGAATGTAGTTTCTAACACCTAGTTGTTACATATGTAGTTCTTCCACAATGACTGCAATAATGGATTTTAGTTGTATGGGATTTTGGTTTCACAAAATTCATCTTCCTACTTGACCATCATAGCCAAGGCATTCATTCTTTGGCCTAACATTTAGCATTATGGGATTTCTTATGCCTTACAATAATTATCTAATCCTCTTTGGCATGTTTTTCAAAATACCCAAGTTATGGTTCATCATCATGTTGAGTAAGGTGCAGCGATAATATTGTCATTGTTGTCAACATAGTCAGATAGATCGGTTGATGCAGTGGATAGGAGTTCAGAGGTTATTCAGAGTATGTACAGTGATGTTAAATGCTTATGAGGATGTTTTTGATGTTTGGGTGAAGTTGTTACAGGTTTTTTGTGCAAAGTTGAAAAAATCGTCATGTTGTGGCTGCTCCACAATGTACCCCAAAATTGGGGACCCACATTTTTGCATATTTTCCAAGAAGACCAAAGTGGCCCATATGCTAAAGATCAAAGAAAAAGCAAAACACCACAAAGAAAAAAAGTGTCGCGATATCACGACATGTTGCATTTTCACGGTCCAAAGCAAAGAGAAAATGCAAAGAGAAAAAAGTGTCGCGATATCGCGACATGTTGCATTTTTGCGGTCCAAAGCAAAGAGAAAATGCAAGGAGAAAAAAGTGTCACGATATCGCAACATGTTGCATTTTCACGGTCCAAAGCAAAGAGAAAATGCAAGGAAAAAAAAGTGTTGCATTATCGCGACATGTTGCATTTTCGCGGTCAAAGCAAAGAGAAAAGCAAGGAGAAAAAAGTGTCGCGATATCGTGACATGTTGCATTTTCGTGGGCCAAAGAAAAGAGAAAGAGCAAGGAGAAAAAAGTGTCGCGATATCACGACATGTTGCATTTTCACGGTCCAAAGCAAAGAGAAAGAGCAAGAAGGAAAAAGTGTCGCGATATCGCGACATGTCGCATTTTTGTGACTCAAAAATGGCAGGTAGGCAGAGAAACAAAAGTGTCATGATATCGCGACATGTCGCATTTTTGCGACTCAAAAAGGGCAAGCAGGAAGAGAAACAAAAGTGTCGCGTTATCGCGACATGTCGCATTTTCGTGACTCAAAAAGGGCCGACAGGCAGAGAAACAAAAGTGTCGCGATATCGCGACATGTCGCATTTTCATGACTAAAAAAGGGTAGGCAGGCAGAGAAACAAAAGTGTCATGATATCACGACATGTCACATTTTCGTGACTCAAAAAGGGTAGGCAAGCAGAGAAACAAAAGTGTCGCGATATCGCGACATGTCGCATTTTCACGACTCAAAAAGGGCAGGCAGGCAGAGAAACAAAAGTGTCACGATATCCACATGTTGCATTTTCACCAAAGGAACAGAGTAGTTGACAATATGTCTGATATTAGTGATGAACACCAGGATAGTGAAACTGAAGACTGCATAGTGACGTGGACCTATAAGGAATAAATCGAAGATTGAATAAGGTAATTTGTCACATAAGGACAAAATTCAATGAATAAGACAAAACGTTACATAAGGAATCTTTAATGATTTGAAATCATCTAAGATGGTCGTTACACATGGAAAGAAGCGGACGCATGCCCATGTGGAGAAAAGGAAACGAAGGGTCACAAAATAGAAACAAAAAGCCTTTTTGGAAACCAAAACACATGCATGCACAAAGGATAGGAGAATATTGTGTCATAAAGGAGTTACATAAAGAAGTTACAATTGACAAGTGGCATATGAGAATATGGAAGTTACAAAAGGAGTTACAATTGATAGGTGGCATGTGAGAATATGGAAGTTACAAAAAGGAGTTACAAAGAGAAAATATTGTTATAAAAGGAGTGTTGCTTGGAGAATTTTTGGTGTGCGATAAGTGTGTGTGTGTGTTGTGAATTATGGTAGACGTTGGGTAAGCAATAGACCAGTCAGGGTCTTGTAAAAGTGAAGGCATTTTTATGTCAATCTTCTAGTTTCAAAATTGAAGTCCAAGTTGGTGCTTGGCATCAGGGGTTGGTGCTCCTTCCAGTTGGTGCTGGTAAATCAAGGGTTGATGCTCCTTCCAGTGGGTGCTGGTAAATTGATTGTAAAGTTGGTGCTTTACAAAGGCTAGATTTGGATGGGAGTCCAAATAGTCATTTTGAGGAGTAGCCAAATCGGTGAACCTCGATACATCTTATGTTGTGTGATGTTATCTTGTTATATTTGCTTTATTTGGTTTTAAGTTTTCATTGTTTTGGCTTTAAGAGTTGAATATTTAAGTAACAAGAGATACACTGATTCACCCCCCCTCTCAGTGTCATTGTGATACTAACAATTGGTATCAGAGCCAGTTTCCCTTTTTAGGATAAATCAGTTAGGATTGATCTTGGATTAGTATGCAATGGTTAAGAAGAATAGATCCTCCTCCAATAAGGCATCTCAGTTAGTTTCAGTTCCTATGGAAGAGAAAATTGAACTAGAAAAGGTTGAAGGAGTGAATTCTGAAGTATGTGATGAAAACCTTGAGGTTGAAGTAGATCTAGAAGGTGAGTTGATCATTGCACTTGAAGAGTTGAATATAGAAAGGAAAAATAACAAAAGACTATCCAAGAATTTGGAAGAATATGGGGATAAGATTGAAGATCTCTTCTTACAAATTCATAAAGCCAAGAAAATAGAAGAAGCCTTGAAGTCACACCTGGATGATAAAGTCGATGTATATAGCAAACATGAAGAGGAATCTAACAAAGTTATTAGTGATCTAAAGCTACAAGTAGAAGAGTCCAAAAGGATTGAAGAAACTCTCAGGTCATAGATCAATGAGAAAGAGATTGTTTGCTGCAAACAAGAAGAAGAGATTATTTTTTTGAAGAAACAACTAGAAGAGGCCAATACAAATCTCAAATTTGAGAAGAGCACAAAGTTGCTAGATGAAATGATAAGGCAACAAAGAAGCTCCATGGCTAAGCTTGGTCTTGGATGTGAAGTTGAACAACCTTCATCTTCCAAATATGCAGAGAAGAAGAAGTTCATTATTGAAGGATCGAAGCAAGAAAAGTTTGAAGCTGAATCTTCAAAAGGAAGAAAATATCAAAGGAGATCTACAACAAAGCAACCACAACAAAAGAGGTTCTATCACTCTCACTCTATTCATAATAATTCTTTTAATGGCTATTGTTTTAGATGCAACCATTATGGTCACAAGGCAATTTATTGTGGATTGAATAATAGATCAAAGAGTTATGATGGTGGAAATACATCTTGTTTTCTGATTGAACACCATATGCAATGTTTTAAATGTAATGGTCATGGGCACATAGCAAGGTTTTGTCCAAGAACTTTTGTATCTAATCTAAGGCAAGACAGTAGATTTCATCAGACACAAAGAATGCAACACAGACAGGGAATAAATCATGTGCATAAAATAAAGGAAAATAATCATCCATCAAGGATGCACAAGAGACAACCACCCAAGAGAAATGTTCAAGTTCACGAAAAGGTTCAAAATAGGGATGTAGTTGAAAAACTCAAGCCCAAGTTCAAGAAATTTTGGAGAAAGAAAGAAGAAAGGAAATCGTGTCTCCTTGGACTGAAGGACAATGCTCCTCTATTGCACTAAGCAACTCCGGGTAGCACATCCTCAGGGGGAGCAATCTTAAAGTTTTATTTTAATGCTCCTATGTATTTGTTTGGTTATCCGAGGATGAAAGGCAAGTAGTTAGGGGGAGTTGTCGTATAGTTGTCAAAGTGTGTTTCAGTTCATGTAGTTGTTTGTGGAGGTACCATGAAGGGTGGTGATTAAATTGAGAGTTGTCACCATTGGTAGTATTGCTATATGTCAGTGTTGTACTTTTGATGGTTCTTACTGCCATTGTTCAAAGTTATGGATTATAACAGTTTTGATAATTTGGTTTAGTGAAAGAATGTTGCCCTATCTGCATATATGTTTTTCGATAAAAGCAGTGTGTATTTGTACTACACATTGATGTGAAGATTGTTAGATCTATTATGACGCTTTGGTGAAAATATTTAATTCGTGTGCAAAATCAGAAAGCTCACATTTTATTATTGCATTCAAAGTGGCTACATGAGTAGGAAGTTACATCAATACAAATTGAGTACAAATATTTAGGGAGACAAATTCAGATCGATCCACATTTGATCGTTACACATTTTCTCAACTGCGTGTGCAATATTTTGTTCAATCGCCATTGGGTCACCGATCTTCGGGTATCCGATTTCTTATGATTTGTATGAAGCAAGTTCATAGCCATTGTCACTATCATCACTGATGACAATGAAGGCAGGTTCTTCAAGTTCATAGTTGTTCTCAGCTACCTCCTCTTCATCATCACTAATGATGATAAGTTTAGGCTCTGAAAAGGAAGGAAAGTACTCAACTACACTGTCACTATGACCGTTAGATGCATTATCACCTTCGTTATCAGTCACTTCTTGTGGAGTAAGTTCATCCGGTTCATAGTCAGTCTGTTCCTCGGTCACATGGTTCTGCAAGCTATGGAAGACAGCATTGATGCCGAGTGTCTCGATTGCATGGTCAAATGCATGAGGATCCCAACTATCCAAAAATGTTAGCAAAGCTTTATAGCATCCTTGTGACCTCATGATGAATCAATGCTGCAATTTTGAAGATCACATTAGTAAGCAATGAAGATCACATTAGTAAGCAATATAAAATTAAAAATAAAAATAAATAAATAAATCAAGGAGGAATAGATACAATACAGTTTGCGAGTTTGCGAATTACTCTGTACAAATTCATAGACAGTTTTTTTGAACTATTGATAAAATGCCAAATCAAAATGTTGCCTTTTGAATGTGACAATGAGTTTATATAGTGACTCCAAGCAGCCGGGCATTACATGTTTGAATGTTCGCGTGGCACAGTAAGAAACAAGAGTCAGTCTCCTTATCCACAGCAGAGGTAGAATATATTGCAGTGACAACGTGTTGTATGCAGGTATTATGGATGAAAAAAACCTGAAATATCTTGGTATTAACTTCAATGAGCCAATTTCAGTTAAGTGTGATAACACCAGTGCCATTAACATCTCAAAGAATCCGGTTATGCATTCTCACACAAAACATATTGCTATCCAGTATCACTTTTTGAAGGAGAAAGTTGCGAAAGGTGAGGTTAAGTTGGATTTTGTTCCAACAACAAAGCAAGTAGCGGATATCTTCACAAAACCATTTCCCAAGGAAGTCTTTGAGTACCTTCACAATAAATTGGGAGTGGTCACGCTTCCCAATAATTGACTAGCTATCGGGACCACATTCTTAGGGGGAGCATTTGTGTATTTGTTTATATTTTTGCTCATGTTTGTGATTTTTGCTAAGTGTAATAATTTTTGTTTGAGAATGTTGTGCATGGACTCAGGGGGAGTTTGCAGCAGCCCTTTGGTATTGTTGTCAAAGGGGGAGAAGAGTTACAGGAAATTGCACGTGTGTTGCCAACAATTCCAAAGGGGGAGATTGTTGAGCAAGGTGTAGTGACAATATTGTCATTGTTGTCAACATAGTCAGATAGATCAATTGATGTAGTGGACAGGAGTTCAGAGGTTTTTTAGAGTATGTACAGTGATGTTAAATGCTTATGAGGATGTTTTTGATGTTTGGGTGAAGTAATTATAGGTTTTTTGTGCAAAGTTGAAAAAATTGTCATGTTGTGGTTGCTCCACAACGTACCGCAAAATTGGGGACCCACATTTTTGCATATTTTCCAAGAAGACCGAAGTGGCCCATATGCTAAAGATCAAAGAAAAAGCAAAACACCACAAAGAAAAAAAAGTGTCGCGATATCACGACATGTTGCATTTTCACGGTCCAAAGCAAAGAGAAAATGCAAGGAGAAAAAAGTGTCGCGATATCGCGACATGTTGCATTTTTGCGGTCCAAAGCAAAGAGAAAAAGCAAGGAGAAAAAAGTGTCGTGATATCACGACATGTTGCATTTTTGCGGTCCAAAGCAAAGAGAAAATGCAAGGAAAAAAAGTGTCGCGATATCGCGACATGTTGCATTTTCGCGATCCAAAGCAAAGAGAAAAAGCAAGGAGAAAAAAGTGTCGCAATATCGCGACATGTTGCATTTTCATGGGCCAAAGCAAAGAGAAAGAGTAAGGAGAAAAAAGTGTCGCGACATCGCGACATGTTGCATTTTCATGGTCCAAAGCAAAGATCGCGACATGTTGCATTTTCGTGGTCCAAAGCAAAGAGAAAGAGAAAGAAGGAAAAAGTGTCGTGATATTGCGACATGTGGCATTTTTGCGACTCAAAAAGGGCAGGCAGGCAGAGAAACAAAAGTGTCATGATATCGCGACATGTTGCATTTTTGTGACTCAAAAAAGGTAGGCAGGCAGAGAAAGAAAAGTGTCACGATATCGTGACATGTCGCATTTTTGCGACTCAAAAAGGGCAGGCAGGTAGAGAAACAAAAGTGTCATGATATCGCGACATGTCGCATTTTCATGACTCAAAAAGGGCAAGCAGGCAGAGAAACAAAAGTGTCACGATATCGCGACATGTCGCATTTTCGTGACTCAAAAAGGCCAGGCAGGTAGAGAAACAAAAGTGTCACGATATCGCGACATGTCGCATTTTCGTGACTCAAAAAGGGCAGGCAGGTAGAGAAACAAAAGTGTCGCGATATCGTGACATGTTGCATTTTTGCCAAAGGAACAGAGTAGTTGACAGTGCATCGGATATTAGTGATGAACACCAGGATAGTGAAACCGAAGACTGCATAGTGACGTGGACCTATAAGGAATAAATCGAAGATTGAATAAGGTAATTTGTCACATAAGGACAAAATTCAATGAATAAGACAAAACGTTACATAAGGAATCTTTAATGATTTGAAATCATCTAAGATGGTCGTTACACATGGAAAGAAGCGGACGAATTCCCATGTGGAGAAAAGGAAACGAAGGGTCACAAAATAGAAACGAAAAGCCTTTTTGGAAACCAAAACACATGCATGCACAAAGGATAGGAGAATATTGTGTCATAAAGGAGTTACATAAAGAAGTTACAATTGACAAGTGGCATATGAGAATATGGAAGTTACAAAAGAAGGAGTTACAATTGATAGGTGGCATGTGAGAATATGGAAGTTACAAAAGGAGTTACAAAGAGAAAATATTGTTATAAAAGGAGTGTTGCTTGGAGAATTTTTGGTGTGCGATAAGTGTGTGTGTTTTGTGAATTGTGGTAGACGTTGGGTAAGCAATAGACCAATCAGGGTATGCAACTCTTGGGATTCTTAGGGAATTGGGTAGGGAGGATGCTTGTCATTTTGCCAACTCTCAGCATTCTTGGGGTCATTTGCACAGGGGGATGAGCAAGATAACTGTTTCGCTTACGGGGACCTGGATTACTTTGCAGGCTTCATCTTTCGTTCACACAACTTAGGAATTTTTATATGTGTGTTAATTTATGTTGGGATGCTACATAACAAGGCGTGATCCAAGTAAAACTTTCCCGTGTAAAATTTGTTTAACTGTGTACAGTTTTTGGCTAGAAATTTAAAGACATCTGAATGACGAAAACCCTATATACATTAGGAAACAACTGACTATGCTAAAATAAAAAGGTGATATGCTCGGATGTATGCGTTTATGGAAATGGATTTGAGGTGGAAATGATGGAATTGCCAAGTAATGACAGCCTATGGTGCTTTTGACTTGTATGACCTATCGAAGTATGCAAGGGATGGATGCAATGTTTAATGCAACCTATATTTTTGTATTTTGATTTTTATGAAAATGCATGCAAATGTTTTGGTGATTTCGTTTTTTTTTTTTATGAGAATGTATGGAAAATGCAAATGTTTTTGTAATTTTGTTTTTTTTATGAGAATGCATGTAATTGAAATGCAATTGTTTTTGTTATTTTTATTTTTGTTGTTTTTTTTTTAATTAGTATGCATGGAATTGAAATGCAATTGTTTTTGTAATTTTGATGTGTTATGAGAATGCATGGAATTGAAATGCAAATGTTTTTGTGATTTTGATTTTTGTGTTGTTTTTGTTGATTTTTGAATACTTATGTTGACCAAGCAGTTATGGTAATCTTGGAGCTTTTGGGTTGACCAAGCGATTGTGGTAATCCTTGGAGCTTTTGTCTTGACCAAAGGGTTTATAGATACCTTTGGGGCATTTAGGGTTTGACCAAGCGATTATAAAAATCCCTGGAGCTTTTAGGGTGACCAAGTGATTGTGATAATCCTTGGAGCTTTTTGGGATGACCAAGCGATTGCGATAATCCTTGGAGATTTTGGGATGACCAAGCGATTACGATAATCCTTGGAGCTTTTGGGGATGACCAAGAGATTGCGATAATCCTTGGAGCTTTTGGGATGACCAAGAGATTGTGATAATCCTTGGAGCTTTTGGTATGACCAAGATATTGCGATAATCCTTGGAGCTTTTTGGGATGACCAAGCGATTACGATAATCCTTGGAGCTTTTTGGGATGACCAAGTGATTGTGATAATCCTTGGAGCTTTTGGGATGACCAAGAGATTGCGATAATCCTTGGAGCTTTTGGGATGACCAAGAGATTGTGATAATCCTTGGAGCTTTTGGGGTGACCAAGAGATTGCGATAATCCTTGGAGCGTTTGGTTTGACCAAAGGGTTTATGGACACCTTTGGAGCGTTTGGTGTAACCCACTGGCTCTTCAGGGAATAGAGGTACCCCCAGCATGATGATCTTTGTGCACCGGATCTGGCTCTATAGGAATTGGCACGAATGGATCGGCCTTATGCACGGATAGGAGGGCAAGGTTTGCCTTCGACACTAATGGTGCTATGATATCTGTGGGTGGAAGTTGCTCGCGATCTTCCCAAAGGAGCGGGATCAACATGTGATGCCAGTGGGCTGGGTCTATGTGCCACTCATGCCCTAGTCTTATGCCTAGTTGTGCCATCAGTTCATCATGGGTGACAGGGTGATTGTGTCGTCATGCATGATTGAGATAAGCCATCTCAGTTTCATCTTCATAATCATTGTCGATGATCCAAAGGCCCTTGTTTGCCCCGACAACTATCTATGACATGCTAGGCTCTTCTTGTTCGAGCAGATTGACATGGTCTCGATGGGGTGTTCCGCGCTTTGCGGGGGGACCTAATTTTTTGGCAATGGCACGGGCTCGATGGGAGCCTCCAAAGGGAGTAATGTTAGGAGAATTTTGTGATGCTCATCCATCGGGACCACCTGTGAATTAATGCTATCGGAATCGAATGGGTCCCATGGCACTATTGCATATGCTGACTTGTCTTTGGCGAGAGAGTCAGGCTTATCAGAATCTGGTGATTCTAAGATATGGAAGACCTCATCATCAGGTAGCTCTACAACCAGGTGTTGATCCTCTTTGAGAGGATTTTCACGTGAGTTGGGCTTTTGGGGCCCCAAAATCTTGGTCTCTACCGATGCTAAGTGCTCTGGCAGTGCATTGCTTGTATCGGGGGATTTGAGCTCCTCCTCTTTGATTTGTTCTCGTTGAAGGTTGTGGGGAACTTGGGGCCTATGGAAGGGTGACAGGATAGCACCCCCCATGCCTTGGTATGGCATTTCATACCGCTCTTCTTCTCGCTCAGGTTCCTCAGAGGCTTCTTGAAGAATTTTTAGGGGTGGCCCATGAACCTGGGTGGGTGCTTGAAGAAGGCGCCCGTCATTGGTCTTAGGATTGGCCTCCTGCTCAAGTCTAGGAGGCATTGAAGGCAATGTTTGATAATGTCATAGAGACCTGTCTTGCACCCAGTTGTGTCTCTCATAATGTTTTGTCTTATGTGTGTGAGGGGTTGGAGTCTTCACCTGCATAGTGTGTTGTAACAACTCATCCTCCTGGCACTGAAGGCACTCTTGATTTAAAAGATATTGTTGCTCTAACTGTTGTTGTTCTAGCTCAAGTAGCGTGAGTTGCATCCGACGTGCAATATACTTGGCAGATTCTAAGATAGTTGGGCCTACCGTCTCATGTCTAGAAGGCCTAGATGCCTCTCCTAGATATCTATCCTAGTCATGGTGATCTGAGATCTCTATAGGCTGCCTCCCTTTGTTGGGGGTAGCGGCATTCCCCCGAGGCTTTGGCCTCAGTAGGTAATCCTGATAGCTAGCAATTGCGGAGGCATGTTGCTCCTGCGATGTATATTGTTCTTGAGGAAGGTAAGGGTTTTCCTCATGCTCTCTTTTGTAAGTGAAAAAGGAACGGGAAGAATTGGCTCGCCTCGCCTGAGGAGCCTTGTGCTCTGGATTTGTCCTTGTAGTCTTGACAACTAGAGGGGGTGAAGGAGGGATAGTGTAATCATGTGGTTCCTCTCGTTGAACCCTATGTTTACCTAGCGCTTAATTGCGCGGTGACCACTCATAGCGAGCATATAAGGGAGCTCTCCTACGAATATACCTCTCGTGGGAGGGTGTGTGTTGGGTGCTATGCTGAACAGGAGTGCCCCTAGAAGAGGCGCCCCTATAGTCCCTTTCAGGGAAGGTGTGGAGGGGACTGCCTTGTGTGCCAGGTCGCCAAGGTGGTATGACCAAATCTTGGGGACTATACCGAAGGTGACTTGTGCCTCCTTGGATATTCCCCACAACATTTGCCCGTGATTGGGCTTGGCTGCGGGTGAGCACCATGACGATCTCTCTAAAAACCCTAAAATTGAAAATGAGTCAAATGGGGCCCAAAATTGGTGTGCGCATCCCTCTTACCATAGATAAGACAAAAATGAAGTTTCAAGTCCTAACTCTAAATACATTAGGAGATATTAACCTTCGAACAGCTCAAAAAGCGTAAAAAATTAGGTAAGCAATTTTAAAACCTAATTTTGAGGCCCTAGATGATGGAATTTGGCCCCGAAAACGAGTTTTCTGGGAAAATACAACTCTATAGAGTTATATTTGTTTAAAAATCTCCCAACTAACTCCCTGTAAAATTTCACGTCAATCGGAGCTACGGTTGAGAAGTTATGGCCCCGACAAGATGCACTAAAATTTAGGGAAAAATACAAGATTTCCCATATTTTGTTGGATGGTCCTGCATCACTTATGGGCACCTTCAGGGTGCTTTTGGGTTGACCAAAGGGTTCATGGACACCTTTGGGGCATTTTGGAGTGACCAAGCGATTGCGGGAATCCTTGGAGCTTTTTTTTTTTGGAGTGAGTGACAAAATGCGTAGATTTTTATCTTTGTTTATGATTTTTTTGATTTTTGATTTTTTTTGTCTAAACAGAAAATAGCATACACACACAAGCAATGCTTATCTCTTTTAAAGATTAATAGTGTGCCCTAAATCGGGTTTAGTGTGTTTTTGTTGTTTTGTTTTGTTTTTGTAGGTTTTGAAGAATGTTTAAATGCATTATGACGGCTCATATAACTCCCAAAATGGTCGCCCCTTCAATATACCAGCCAGGCCGATATACCAACCTCTCTATATACCCGCCCTTACGAGAGGGAGACTATAGGTACGTGAGAGCAGATGGTACGTGGTATGTAGGCGGTACGAAAGGGGGATTGTCCTGTTAATGGCACCTACCATAGAAGACTTATCCTCGCGCGCATGGGAATCACCCCAGTGACACTCGGTCAGCTTTCGTCAGGATTTACGCCTAACAATAGTTGACAATCGGGGAATGGATGCAAAGCTAAGCCAAGGTGGTGATGAACCCACCGTTGGTCTTGCTCAAGGGTTGGGGTCTTACGACCAACGCCTTGGTTTAAAATGTAACGTGATGTGTGGGGTTCGTTTTAATTTTGCGAAATTGAAACAAGCAAACGAAAAGAAATCTTTCCCTAAGCCATTCAAACTGAAAACCAAAAACAGAAAAATAGAAATTTAATAGAAGCTGTAAAAAAAACCCCTACCTCTTCTCTGCCTAATCGAAAGTTTCTGATTTGCTCTGAAAATTTGCACAGATCTATAATCGTCCCTGGGTGAGGCGAATAACATAACCGTACTCGTCCCGGGGTGGAGACGAATAGTTTATTCGTCCCGGGGTGAGATGAGTAACAATTCTATAATCGTCACTTGCAGAGACGAATAACAGTCCGATGTTGAAAAACAGGTACCTATAAAAAAAAAAAAAACAAGCAATTTTAGATCAGTAATTTAACCTAAAAAAAAACAGAGGATAGAGGTCCCACCGTGATCGCCATTGAAAGCACGAGATTTCGGAAGCAAAAGGAAAACTATAACTATGCAATATAAGATGAAATGTAACGCTTTAATCCTATGCACAAAAACAAGGAAAGGAGATAAATTGGAGACGAAAGAAAAGATGTAAGGAAATCACAGCCCTCTTTATTCAAATTTCTTATCCTCGGTTACATAGACGTCTCCTCCCTTTTTAGGGGCTAGGAGCGTTAAATTGGTCTTTGTTACAATTTGTGACTTAGTCTTCCTCCTTCCGCATGCCCACGTTTGGAATGGGCGGGCCAAATGTTGCCGCCGCTTGCGTTGGTAAGGTAGATTCCTTACTCGCTCCTCTAATGCTGCAACTCTACACTCAAAGAAACAAACAAGAAAGTCAGTAGCACCTGTGTATGAAAAATAAAAGATGAATCTAACGATGGTTGAAATGAATCTAAATGAAATGAAAGACTTGACAAAAGCATAAACATGAAACTAAAAGAAATACCACGATTATGAAAGCACAAATCGCCAGTAAGTGAACTAGCAGCACTTCGTCGCTCAAAATGCTCCTTCTCTGTATATCATTTTTGGGTGAGGAAACTCACCATTTTATAGACCCAAGGGGTCTCTTTGAATTAACATGCAAAAGTGTTTCTTTGCATGAATGCTTTTGTTTGTGAAGAGAAGACTTCTTCTTGATCAAGGGATTCTTAACTGCCTCTGTGCATGTCTTTGTGTGTTTTAGAAAAACTCACTTGCACTCCTATGTCATGCATGAAAAGTTGAGTGGTAGTTCTGAGTTGTCATGCGCCGAGGTCTGAATTTTTGCTGGTCAAACCTGGCATTCGTCCCACCCGGAGCGAGCGCTAGTAATCGTCCCTGGGTGAAATGAGTACAAATCCATACTCGTCCTTGGGTAGGACGAGTACAAATTCGCACTCGTCCCTGGGTGGGACGAATAAGAAATAAAGTGTCTAAAAGGTGCCAAACTGATTTTTGACTTGCAAAACTGTTGTGTAAGTGGTTAGAACCACTGTTTAACCTCTGGGGGCTACCCTGGGGGCTGTGTGTGTTAATGTGATCAGTGTTTGTAGTCACATAATCGGATTGGTGTTGTTTTGGTGTCTACACTTGGAGAATTTTTGGTGTACGATAAGTGTGTGTGTGTTGTGAATTATGGTAGACATTGGGTAAGCAATAGACCAGTCAAGGTCTTGTAAAAGTGAAGGCATTTTTATGTCAATCTTCTAGTTTCAAAATTGAAGTCCAAGTTGGTGCTTGGCATCAGGGGTTGGTGCTCCTTCCAGTTGATGCTTGGTAAATCACGGGTTGATGCTCCTTCCAGTGGGTCTTTGGTAAATTGATTGTAAAGTTGGTGCTTTGCAAAGGCTGGATTTGGATGGGAGTCCAAATAGTCATTTTGAGGAGTAGCCAAATTGGTGAACCTCGATACATCTTATGTTGTGTGATGTTATCTTGTTATATTTGCTTTATTTGGTTTTAAGTTTTCATTGTTTCAACTTTAAGAGTTGAAGATTTAAGTAAAAAGAGATACACTGATTCACCCCCCCTCTTAGTGTCATTGTGATACTAACACATCAAGGATTTTAAAAATATTGCTTTTGTTATAATCAACAAGATCATGGTGCTCATTTTTAGGATTATCGATTTTTAAGTCACTAGTGTCATAGGTAAAATTTATCTCTATGATAAGGTCACCTCTGTCACAACTAATATTTGTCATTATTGACATGAGGTCACTTGTGTCACAACAAACATGTGCCACTTGGGGCATGACCTTTGTGTCCCCTTTCTTTGAATATTTGTATATGTCAAGGAAGATGAGCTCCATGTACAATGTTCTTACCACATCGATTGTAATGATTACACCATTTTCACGGAGATCTTCACAAACCTTAGAATATTTGAGAATGGTTTGCAAACTACTCCTTAGTGTGATGAATTTTACCTCTTCATTAATATCTCAACCATGTGAAAAATAAAAATCTTTATCTGGTTTGGACACTTTTGAACCTCTGATTGTTTTTAGGTTTGGTTTCATTTTGCCTTTCCCATGCTTCTTGAATGCACCCCAAGAGGGAATTTTTTTTTAGAAAGCTCTAGAAAAATTCTACAACTGCGTAGGACAACATCATACTAACTATAATGTATTTTAACATTTTCTTCTTTTTGGTCCATTTTCCATAATTTTATTTTTATTTTTCTAACCCTTCCTTTTACAAATTTTTTTAAACTTCGACGACTAAAATAAAAATTAAAAAAATTAAAATTTCATAAATAAATGCATGGGTGTGAATAATGAGCTTCAATATTTCATTTGAAATAATTTTTATCTCATTCTGAAGTTATTTCAAATTTATAAAAAATATTTAAAGTTGTTTTGTAAGGTTTTTTATAATTTTGGAATTTCACATTTTTTCATATTTTAAAGGCAAATCGATTTTTAGGGTTTGCATTTGCATTCACAGATAATAAATAAACTTCCCTTTATGAAAATTATAATTTCATGAAATGGGGGTAGTTCATACGACATTCCATTGGTCATCATTTTGAATTTTAGGGGCAAAACTTCCCAGGTTCATAACTCCTCGCTCGTTGCTTGGATTGACTATTAGTGCATATTTTCATAAAAATATTGAAAAGAGCTACAACAAAATATGGTGACATCATACTAACTATAGTGTCTTTTAATATTTTCAGCTTTCTAGTCTATTTTATAGAATTTGCATTTGCATTCACAGACAATAATTTTAATCTCATTCTAAAGTCATTTCTAATTTATAAAAATTATTTAAATTTATTTTATAATGATTTTTATAATTTTAGTAGTTATTTTAGTATTTTTAATTCTACTTTTGTGCATTTCCATTTGTCTAGATGTGCATGTTTGATATTTCAGCTTCTAAATTATTGGAACAAGTTAATAGGTTCTTGAGGAAGGTAGATGTGACTAATGATGAGTGTATAAGCCATAAAAATCATCATAATATCCTAAAGGGCATCCATAATTTTAATCCTCGTGTTTATTTAGCCATTACAAGTATGAGTTTCTCCTCCACCCCTATGGCAAGAAATCATGCCCTCCAAATGTGGATCTAGATGTTCCCCAATACATTGATAATATAGAATATAGATTGAAAGACAAGATTGCATGTTTGAATGATTGCTTTCCAAATTATTAATCAAAAAGTTGATGGTGTATATAATATTATCCAACAAGTACAAGGTCAATTGAATAATATTTCTACTAGACTAAATAATATTTATAAAGAGGGAATTGATTGACATTATAGTTATTGATTAGTATTGTTGCAACCGATTGGCATTGCTGCAATCAATTGGTATATCTACAACTGATCGGTATTGTTGTAACTGATTGATATTGCTGCAATCGATTGACATTGCAATAATTGATTGACATTTCTATGAGCGATCGATATTGTTGCAACCGATCAATATTTTTGTAACACATTGATATATCTACTCCTCATCATCATTTTTCAATTGGTATTTTTTGATCATCATGTCTACAACCAATCATCTCAGATCGATCATCATATATTTTACTAACGACACTATCCTATAGGTAAAGGGTGATCGAAATAGCTTTTCCTATCAGCATAAAGCCTTTAAGTTTGTCGCATATTGCTAAAAAATAGATTTCAGGGCTGACCCCTTATGCATAACCTTGCTTTTATCCCCATAGGAATTACTTCAACAACTAATATGATGGTAAATCCTAAGTATTGTTTTATTTTGGATGTAAATCTTGACAACCTTGAAAAGAATCATGTGAATCAAAGCATAACTTTCATATGAAAGCTAAGGAAGGTCATTTTGAGAATGAGGAGGAACTAGAATCACCATATTAGGAGGAATCAACTAAAGCAATGGAGTCTATACAAGGTGTGAATAAAATGGACCTCTTAGTATTTAATACAATGGTAATGCAATCCCATCATAAAATCAAGGTGTAGGATTTATTAAACAACAGTAAGTCACTATTTTGATTGATTCTAGTAGTGCTCACAATTTCATTACCCAAGATACAACTAAACCTCTAAGGTTGTATATCAATACTTATTACAAAGATAAAATCAATGTTCTAGTTTCCAATGGTGGTAACACTCCTTATGTGGGGTGAGTTCCTAACATCCAAATAGGTAATTATTCTTCAACTAGAAGTCTTTATGTAATGGACTTGGGTAGTGTAGATGCTATCCTTAAGGATCATTCACCCAAAATTTCTAAAATTTTAAAATTACTAATTTTGTAACATTTCATTGGGGGCCATTCACCCAAAATTTACGTGGTGGAAGATTTTTGGGGTAAATTTTCCCGTCGTTGACAATTATTATCCTATTTTTATATTAATTTACCAACCACTTTCACCCAATTCTACATACAATTCACCTTCAAATTATAAATAATTATGTTTTTCTTGCCCAATTCGCCTCATATACTACCTATATATATAATAGGGGGTACCGATAAACATACATCTAAAACACTCTAACTCAAAAATAGCTTTGAAATAACAAAAAACTTGACAAGGTTATAGATAAGTGTTTGTCGATATAAGTCGATCAGTTGTAGAGGAGTGTTAATTAGCATATGACTATCAATTGCATAGAAGTAACAATCAACATAAGATGATCATCATAAGCCTATCAATTGCAAAGGAGTGTCAATCAAAATATGCCTATCAATTGTAGAGGAGTGTTGATCGACATAAATCGATTGGTTATAGAGGAGAGTCTATCAGCATAAGCTGATCGATTTCAAATAAGTGTTTGTTGTCATAATTTAATCGATTGCATAGCTACAACCGATCGACACATCTGTAATCAATCAACATAGCTACGATCGATCGATATTCCTATAATTGATCGACATTGTTGCAATTGATCAGTATTGTTGTAATTGATCAACATTATTGCGATAGATCAAAATTATAGTTATTGATTAGAATTTTTGCAACTGATTGGCATTGTTGCAATCAATCGATATATCTACAACTGATCAGTATTCCTGTAACCGATTGATATTGTTGCAACCGATCAACATTGCTATAATCAATCAGTATTGCTAGAATTTTTAAAATTTTAAATTTACTAATTTTGGAACATTTCACTGGGGGCCATTCGCCCAAAAATTACATGGTGGAATATTTTTGGGGTAAATTAGTCCTTCGTTGATAATTATTATCCTATTTTTATTTTAATTTGCCAACCACTTTCACCCAATTCTATAGACAATTCACCTTCAAATTATAAATGATTATGTTTTTCTTGCCCAATTTGCCTCATATACTACCTACATATATATAGTAGGGGGTACCAATAAACATACATCTAAAACACTCTAACTCAAAAATAGTTCTGAAACAACAAAAAACTTGACAAGGTTGCAGATAAGTGTTTGTCGACATAAGTCGATTGGTTGCAGAGGAGTTTTAATTAGCATATGACTATCGATTGCATAGGAGTATCGATCAACATAAGATGATCATCATAAGACTATCAATTGCAAAGTGTCAATCAAAATATGCCTATCAATTGTTGATGAGTGTTGATCGACATAAATCGATCAATTATAGAGGAGAGTCTATCAGCATAAGCTGATTGATTTCAAAGAGGTGTTTGTTGGCATAAATTAATTTATTGCATAGCTACAACCGATCAACACATCTAAAATCGATCGACATAGCTACGATCGATCGATATTGCTACAATCGATTGACATTGTTGTAATTGATCAATATTGTTATAACTGATCAACAATGCTGCAATATATAGACATTATAGTTATTGATCAGTATTTTTGCAACCGATTGGCATTGTTACAATCAATCAGTATATCTGCAACTGATCGATATTGTTATAATCGATTGATATTATTGTAATCGATCAACATTGCTATAATTGATCAACATTGCTACGAGCAATCAATATTATTGCAACTGATCAGCATTTTTGTAACACATCGATATATCTACTCTTGATCATGACTTTTCAATTGGTATTTTTTTATCATCATGTCTACAACCAATCATCTCAAAATGATCCTCATATCTTTTCCTAATGACACTATCCTATAGGTAAAGGGTGATCGACATAGCTTTTCCTATTAGCATAAATATTTTAAGTTTGGTGTACATTGCTAGAATTTACAAACCAATATTCATAGCCCTTAACATAGAAAAATTCACCATGGTTTGAAAATATTTGGTGAAAAATGAATGTAATTCGCCATGTCTCCTTGGACATAATTCGTCGAAATTTTGAGACAATTCACCTTGATTTTATAAATAGATTTCGGGGCTGACCCCTTATGCATAACCTTGCTTTTATCCCCATAGGAATTACTTCAACAACTAATATGATGATAAATATTAAGTATTTTTCTATTTTAGATGTAAATCTTGACAACCTTGAAAAGCTTCATGTGAAGCAAAGCATAACTTTCATATGGAAGCTACGGAAGGTCATTTTGAGAATGAGGAGGAACTAGAATCACGATATTAGGAGGAATCAACTAAAGCAATGGAGTTTATACAAGGTGTGAATAAAATGGACCTCTTAGTATTTAATACAATGGTAATGCAATCCCATCATAAAATCAAGGTGTAGGATTTATTAAACAACAATAAGTCACTATTTTGATTGATTCTAGCAGTGCTCACAATTTCATTACCCAAGATACAACTAAACCTCTACGGTTGTATATCAACACTTATTACAAATATAAAATCAATGTTCTAGTTTCCAATGGTGGTAACACTCCTTGTGGGGTGAGTTCCTAACATCCAAATTAGGCTAGGTAATTATTCTTCAACTAAAAGCCTTTATGTAATGGACTTGGGTAGTGTAGATTCTATATTTAAGGATCAATTGTTGTTCCATTTAGAGGATGTTATTTTTAATCTTCAATAGTTATATGTACAATGGATAAATATTAAAAATTCATTTGTCTCCAAGGATTACAACCCCCATCATCCAAGTTGGTCAATTCTTAGAAAATAAAAAATATATTGAAGAAGGGCAACAAGGGTATCTCTATACATATTTATTGCATGGAAGTCCTAGTCACATAATAATCATCAATTATTCCTCCTTTTGAGATGTAGTAATAGGTCCTTGAACTAATTCCACCAATTTGTAAAGCTCAAAAAACTATGCAATTTAAAGAAAAAGGGCCCAAAATTCTTTCATATGCAAAAGTTATAGCCTCCAAAAATTTGGGCATACTAAGAAGAGAAAGAAACTAAATGATAGACCTGTTGGAGGTATTACATTATTTGGTACCTTGCAATAATGTTGCAAGCACCATGTAAATAATTTAGTCTAGGGTGTCTTTAATATTTGAGTATATTGTATGTGTCATTTTATAAGTGTGAGTTATGTGTCATGTAAATAAGTGTGGAGTTATGTAGGCGAGATGTCATGTTAGTAAGTGTGAGTTATGTAAATGAAGTGTCATGTTTATAAGTGAGGAGTTATGAATTATGTGCAATAATGAGAGTCTTTATATTAATGTAAATATGTGATATATGTTATTATGTATTAAGAAATATGAAGAGTTAGATCTCTTGTGAGTATGAGGATATTGAGAGTTTATGTAAGTATAAAGGTCAAGATTCTTGTGAATATGAAGTCTCATGTATGTATATATTGAAGATGAAGCATTGTAATATAGTATTGAATAAGTATTGTATTTTATTCATTGCTTAAAGTATATATCAACTATTGAGTTTTTCTATGTTCATTTGATTGATTTATGTTCATTGTTGTTCTTGAGATATTGTTTAATTTTAAAATATTGATTAACCTATTAGAATAGTAGTGATTTTCTAACAATACCTTAGGAGAAAAATTGACCAATTATAAACTACCACTTATCACCTCTAAGCACCACATCTATGGGCATAACTTACTAATAGGATTGCCAATTGGAATGATGATAACAAATTAGATGTTGATATTTGATAGAATGGGGTTGGTTGGCCTCCATATATAGATATATAAATAAATAAATAATACCCAAAGTTTAGTGTATGTCATTAATGAAACTCAAACATGGGTCCTCATGGTAGCAACCACCTTAGACTTGCAGGACCAACCAAGTGTTCTCCATGCACCATTGAAATCAGAAGCACTAAGAAATAATTTGAAGTAATCCTTTGAAATAGTACTACATACCTTATAGAAATTATGTTAGCTAGGTTTGAACTTGAAATATACCACCTTTATACAAAGCCTACAACCACTACATCATTGGCACAAATGTGCCTAAAGTAGAAGGGCACTCCCCCATAAGAGAAGACTAGGGCATGCATCTAAAAAAATTGCACAAATAGTGTTGTGACTCTTCTCCTTCGTCATGATTCAAACCTAGAACCTCTGGGTTAAAAGGTTCAAGCCTTACCACTAAACCAATCATGTGAATGGGATTAAAAAAGAAGATTTTAATATGTGTGTGTGTGCATTGTAACACGTTATAAAAACTCAAATCTGGTGCACTACCATTGCACTAACCCTTACCAATAATGCTTTGAAGTGAAAAAGGAGAAAGCAATTGTTGTTTGAATTTTGCCATTGAAAACAACCATGCACTTCCTAGTTTTCTTCCACCACACAATGAAATATTTGTGGAATATTCCATTTCAAATTTTTATTTTTGGAAGGAAAAAGAAAAAAATGCAAAAAATGAGACATCAAACATTCAATATGTGAAAAGTGTTAAATTGGGGGGCCCTCTAAAATTTTGTAAGAAGCCCAATAAAACTAATGGTTCATATATATCTACCATGGTTTAGCCTATACAATATTTTTGTGTGATTGAGTGAAGTTGCTTTATTTTGGCTCTAATACCATGTTGGAGTTCATAGTATTTTCTAGAAACATCCATTCACCACAATTATATGCAAAAAATGGAAAAAAAATGAAATAGAAGAGTGTATATAGGAAAAATAGAGAAAGGGATAAATGACATTATTAATGAGAAGGAATAAGAGGTCGGTGACGGTATGCACCCCCACTATATTTTCATTTATCACACTATGATACAATTGATTTCTCATTGAGGGGCATTTATAGTGATACCAAAACCCAATTGAGTGGTTAACCTCAAACCGACATTAACTTTACCTTAAATTTAACTTATAATAAAATAATAATAAATTACACCCTTTACGCAAGGTTATCCATAAAGGTAAATTAACCAATATTACTAAGGGAAATGTGAAAGGTTTCCTTAGTCTTACATCAATATGTCTGTAGGCTTACACAAATTCTTGTAGGGTTACATAGAAGAATTCTCACAGGCTTACGTTAAGATGCCCAAAGGCTTACATAGCACTTGATCATAGGCTTACATCAAGAGCACCTATAGTTAATTTATCACTATTGGCCTTGGCCTAGTAAGGTTAGATTATAAATATTTCAACAAAATTACCATAAATATATTTGGGTATTCCTTTCTCTTATAAAGGAAAGAAGAGGCTCTATATCTCTATTTTGGATAGAATGAAATCCTATTTGGTAGGTTGGAAAGGTAACTTCTTAATCATGGCTAGAAGGTTACAACTCCTAAAGACTACATTGCAATCTTACCTTATATATATGATGTCACTTTCAATATTGCTAGCATGTTTAGCATTCAAAATAAATAAAATTCACATAAATTTCTTTTGGAAAGGATGTGAAGATAAATTTAGGTTTTCTATTTATAAGTAAATAGGGATTTTAAAGGAAATCATAATGAAGAAGTAGGCTTGCAAAATTATAAGCTTATAATTTTGGTATTAGGGAAAATATGTGGTTAAATATTATTTAAATATTACAAAAATAGTTGGGAAAATGTGTTACTTAAAAAATATATATGTTCTATTGATGGAATAAAATGGTGTAGAAAACAAACCCTACCTAGAGGCTTGACATCATGGAACTTTATATCAATTAGTTTGTAACTGATCATCAAACATTAGATTATCAATAAATGAGGGTAATTCTATATTTTTTTAGTGTTATGATTGGTAAATCCTTATCCTCTTATTTCTAATCCATAATGGAAAATGATGGCTCAAGCATGTTTACCTCCTAAAGGTTCAAACGTTAAAAAATATAGTAATTTGAACAACAATTCCAAATCATGGATTTCCATTAGCAACCTAGTTGAAGGAGAGGAGCTCAAAAAAATAGCAGATGAGCTTCAAAGGATGCTTCAAGAGTTCTATTTTCTTATTTTTACATGGAAGGATGAGTTTGTTTAGAAACTATTAAAATATGGTAGATAGTAGGTCAATTTAGGATATAAGGACTTAAAGGAATAATAATTTCCTACTCTAAAATATTTCCCTTAGAAGAATGTTTGGTCACTTGAGGCCTTTCCCAATTCCTTCACATTACTTTGGCTAGGATTTCAAAGCAAGATTCTTTGTAACAACCTTGATGTAGCTATGTCAACTACCTTTATTTTTGAATGAATTGGGCTCTTAGTATAGGATTAGCCAACCATTGAGCATTAGGGTTAGGATTTGTTACTTTGGTAGACTATAAATAAGAAGTGATGTGTGGATGTTGGATCATCAATTCATTATTATAACTTTTATAACCTCTGGTGTACATAACATACTTCACCCTCTATAAGTGGCTAGATTATTTGGAGATTTATATCTTATATATGTGATATTTTATAATATTGCTATTTTGAATCTATTTCTATTATGATTGTTTAGTGAATGTTGTGGAATATTTTTGTTTCTTTTAAGTTGTTTCATTATAATTTGTATCTAATTTATGATAATGAATCCCTATGGCAACAAAAAAGGTAATAAAACCACTAATACATAATTTTTAGAACCTATTTGGCCAATTTTGTGTTATATAATTAGGTAATTTTTATCCAAATTTTCTCCTACTATTCTTCTAACATAACATATTTCATAACATTATGATATAGGTAGAACCATTCTTATTCCCCAAACCTAAAAAATTACAAAAAAGTATTGAATGTGCTAGGTCTCGTCAAGTTGGTCAAAATAAGGTATATATTTGGTAGTATTTTTTTAGTAGTTTTAATTCTACTTTTGTGCATTTCCATTTGTCTAGTTGTGCATGTTTGATATTTCAGCTTCTAAATTATTGGAACAGGTTAATAGGTTCTTGAGGAAGGTAGATGTGACCAATGATGAGTGTATAAGCCATAAAAATCATCATAATATCCTAAAGGACATAAATAATTTTAATCCTTGTGTTTATGTAGCCATTACAAGTATGAGTTTCTCCTCCACCCCTATGGCAAGAAATCATGCCCTCCAAATGTGGATCTAGATGTTCCCCAATACATTGATAATATAGAATATAGATTGAAAGACAAGATTGCATGTTTGAATGATTGCTTCCAAATTATTAATCAAAAAGTTGATGGTGTATATAACATTATCCAACAAGTACAAGGTCAATTGAATAATATTTCTACTAGACTAAATGATATTTAGAAAGAGGGAATTCCTCAAACAAAGTTATTACCTAAAGGTGACTTCCATGAGTTGTTCACAAAAGAAACCCAAAATTTTCAAAATCAAACAAGCACTTAAACAAGAATTTTTATGGGTTGTTTCTGGATAGTATCCATGAAATATTGATAATGAATGGGGATTTTCTCTCAATTTGTATGTTTTAGCCAATGGTATGACTCATATCCTAGAATGACCTCATGATGTTTTGGTCCCTTGGATTAATATGATGCATTTTTTTAGAGAGGATCCTAGTTGATATATTTCTAACACGGATTGCCTCTAATACTTAAATAAAATACCTAAATGGGGTAGGGTCATGTTGGATACCTCCTAATTAGGTACTCATACTTATCAATTGCTTTAAGAGAAATTGAGACACAAACTCTATACTCTTGCTTGGATAAAATTTAGGATGTTCCTGATGATGTTTGATATGGGACCCTCTACCTCTTATATGGTTAGGTTGATGCAAAATAAGTAAACAAATACTATTGATGAGTACCATAGTGAATTCATGAGTCTCCCTTTGCACATCACCTAGATCGTGTGATGCTTTTTTGACATTCAAGCATATTATTAAGTAATAAATTCAAATAGAAGTTGATATGAATGATCTATATACCCTCCATGATACTAAGAGTTTAACTAGGTAGTAGAAAATAAGATTTGGGTGTCTAGATTCCAATCACAATGATACTTTTATCCAGGGTTATGCATAAGAATGAAATATTATAAATTGGCTATATTTAGAATTTTCAAAATTTTAAATTTACTAATTTTGGAACATGTCACTAGGGGCCATTCGCCCAAAATTTACGTGGTGGAATATTTTTGGGGTAAATTAGCCAGTCCTTGACAATTATTATCCTATTTTTATTTTAATTTGCCAACCACTTTCACCCAATTCTACAGATAATTCACCTTCAAATTATAAATAATTATGTTTTTCTTGCCCAATTCGCCTCATATACTACCTATATATATATACAGTAGGGGATACTGATAAAAATACATCTAAAACACTCTAACTCAAAAATAGCTCTGAAACAACAAAAAACTTGACAAGGTTACAGATAAGTGTTTGTCGACATAAGTCGATCGATTGTAGAGGAATATTAATTAGTATATGACTATCAATTGCATAGAAGTATCGATCAACATAATACGATCGTCATAAGCCTATCAATTGTAGAGGAGTGTCAATAAAAATATACCTATCGATTGTAGAGGAGTGTCGATCGACATAAATCGATCGATTATAGAGGAGAGTCTATCAGCATAAGTCGATCGATTTCAAAGAAGTGTTTTTGGCATAAATCAATTGGTTGCATAGCTACAACCGATCGACACATTTGCAATCAATCGATATAGCTATGATCGATTGATATTGCTACAATCAATCGACATTATTACAATTGATAAGTATTATTGTAACTAATCAACATTGTTGCAACCGATTGACATTACGGTTATTGATCAGTATTGTTGCAATAGATTGACATTGCTGCAATCAATTGGTATATCTGTAATTGATCGGTATTGCTATAACCGATTGATATTGTTGTAATCGATTAGCATTTCTATAATTGATCGACATTGCTACGAGCGATCGATATTGTTGCAACCAATCAACATTTTTGTAACACATCGATATATCTACTCATGGTCATCATTTTTGAATTGTTATTTTTTGATCATCATGTCTGCAACCAATCATCTCAGATCGATCGTCATAGCTTTTCCTAACGACACTATCCTATAGGTAAAGGGTGATCGACATAGCTTTTTCTATGAGCATAAAGCCTTTAAGTTTGTCGTACATTGCTAGAATTTGCAAACCAATATTCATAGCCCTCAACACAAAAAAAATCACCATGGTTTGAAAATATTTGGTGAAAAATGAATGTAATTCGCCATGTCTCCTTGGACATAATTCATTGAAATTTAGAGACAATTCGCCTTGATTTTATAAATATATTTCAAGGATGATCCCTTATGTATAACCCTGAATTTATCCCCATAGTAATTACTTCAACAACTAATATGATGGTAAATCCTAAGTATTTTTCTATTTTAGATGTAAATCTTGACAACCTTGAAAAGCATCATGTGAAGCAAAGCATAACTTTCATATGGAAGCTAAGGAAGGTCGTTTTGATAACGAGGAGGAACTAGAATCACGATATTAGGAGGAATCAACTAAAGCAATGGAGTTTATACAAGGTGTGAATAAAATGGACTCCTTAGTATTTAATACAATGGTAATGCAATCCCTTCATAAAATCAAGGTGTAGGATTTATTAAACAATAGTAAGTCACTATTTTGATTGATTCTAGCAGTGCTCACAATTTCATTACCCAAGATACAACTAAACCTCTAAGGTTGTATATCAACACTTATTACAAAGATAAATTCAATGTTCTAGTTTCCAATGGTGGTAACACTCCTTGTGTGGGGTGAGTTCCTAACATCCAAATTAGGCTAGGTAATTATTCTTCAACTAGAAGTCTTTATGTAATGGACTTGGGTAGTGTAGATGCTATCCTTAAGGATAAATTGTTGTTCCATTTAGAGGATGTTATTTTCAATATTCAATAGCTATATGTACAATGGATAAATATTAAAAAATCATTTGTCTCCAAGGATTGCAACCCCCATCATCCAAGTTGGTCAATTCTTACCAAATAAAAAATATATTGAAGAAGGGCAAAAAGGGTATCTCTATACATATTTATTGCATGGAAGTCCTAGTCACATAATAATCATCTCTTATTCCTCCTTTTGAGATGTAGTCACTCATTGAAAAATATGTTGTGGTCTTTGAGGATCCCAAAAGTATTTCTCCCAACTGGGCATATAATCATGCTAAAAATTCAACCATTGAATATATACCTTGTCATTATACTAAACCTCAAAAAAAAATTGAGAAGTTGGTTTAGGATATGTTACAACAATTAATTATTTCATGTAGTACCGATGCTTATTCTTTTTAATAGCGATGATGAAGCATAAGAATGATTCTTAATATATGTGTTCTAATATTCTCTTCTCAATAAGGTTACTATCAAAGATAAGTTTTTCATTTCAGTTATGGATGATTTGTTGGATGAACTACATGGTGCTTAGTTCTCTACAAAGCTTGACTTGTATTCTAAGTTTCAATAAAAAGGGTTAGAGAAGAGGATATTCCTAAAATTACTTTTCACATAGTAGAGAAACTTGAACTTGGCAAGGCCCACTTGGGACTCAGACTTGAGACTTGACAAAAAAAACTTCAAAAAACTCGAAATAAAAATAAAGAAAATGGAAATTTTCATTGAAAAAGGTTTTTCCATCCATATCACAATTAATTAAAATTATACAAATTAAAAATTAATATTGTAAGTGATACAAGCTTAAACTACACATGAAAGTGGTAAATGATACAAGCTTAAACTACACATAAAAGTGGCAAGTGATACAAGCTTAAACTACACATGAAAGTGATAAAACACACTTCAATTAAAGAAATTTTAATGCATCTAAAATCTAAATATTCTTGTATTACTTATAATACTAAGTTGCATGATCATATATGATTATAACCAAAACCAAGAATAGGCAGTGGTTACAACCAACCATATCTCTTGTGATATTATCTAAATTACCCAATAATGTAATATTTCTCTAACACCGCCCTTATTACATTATTGGGGATAGCATATATAACTACTCCCCCTTAATTTAGAGGAGAGAACAATGAAATTATGCTTTAGCTCTGGCTTTGGCTCTTGGCTCTAGCTTTGGCTCTAGCTCTAGCTCACTACCTATGGGATTGCCTCTAGATCTACCATTTGGGTACGTCTCTTTTGTAGAAGCCATGCAACATTTCATTCATTTTGTTCCATTGCATGATATTTTTTCATCCACAATCAACATGAATCTTGATGGTCAATTTCTCTTTGTACCAAAATTTATAGGGGAGTGATTAGTACAACCACAAATGTTAGAGGAATGTAGGTTCTAACACCTAGTTGTTACATATCTAATTATTCCACAATGACTGCAATAATAGATTTTAGTTGTATGGGATTTTGGTTTCACAAACTTAATCTTCCTGCTTGACCATCATAGCCAAGGCCTTCATTCTTTGGCCTAACATTTAGCATTATGGGCTTTCTTATGCCTTACCCATAATTATCCAATTCTCTTTGGCATGTTTTTAAAAATACCCAAGTTATGGTTCATCATCAAGGCTTTTAAAAATATTGCTTTTGTTATAATCAACAGATCATGGTGCTCATTTTAGGATTATCAATTTTTAAGTCACTAGTGTCACAGGTAAAATTTATCTCTGTGATAAGGTCACCTGTGTCACAACTAATATTTGTCATTATCGACATGAGGTCACTTGTGTCACAACAAACATGTGCCACTTGGGGCATGACCTTTGTGTCCCCTTTCTTTGAACATTTGTATATGTCAAGGAAGATGAGTGCCATGTACAATTTTCTTACCACATCGATTGGAATGATTACACGATTTTCAAGCAGATCTTGACAAACCTTAGAATCTTTGAGAATGGTTTGCAAACTACTCCTTAGTGTGATGAATTTTCCCTCTTCATTAATATCTCAACCATGTGGAAAATAAAGATCTTTATCTGGTTTGGACACTTTTGAACCTCTGATTGTTTTTAGGTTTGGTTTCATTTTGCCTTTCCCATGCTTCTTGAGTGCACCCCAAGAGGGAATTTTTTTTAGAAAGCTCTCAAAAAATGCTACAACTATGTAGGACGACATCATACTGACTATAGTGTATTTTAACATTTTCTTCTTTCTGGTCCATTTTCCAAAATTTTATTTTTATTTTTCTAACCCTTCCTTTTGTAGATTTTTTTAAACTTCGACGACTAAAATAAAAATAAAAAAATTAAAATTTCATAAATAAATGCATGGGTGTGAATAATGAGCTTCAATATTTCATTCAAAACAATTTTGATCTCATTCTGAAGTTATTTTGAATTTATAAAAATTATTTAAAGTTGTTTTGTAAGGTTTTTTATAATTTTGGAATTTCACATTTTTCATATTTTAAAGGTAAATCGATTTTTAGGCTTTGCATTTGCATTCACAGATAATAAATAAACTTCCCTTTATGAAAATTATAATTTTATGAAAGGGGGGTAGTTCATACGACATTCTATTGGTCATCATTTTGAATTTTTGGGGTAAAACTTCCCGAGTTCATAACTCCTCGCTCGTTGCTCGGATTGACTATTAGTGCATATTTTCGTAAAGCTCTTGAAAAGAGCTACAACAACATATGGTGACATCATACTAACTGTAGTGTATTTTAATATTTTTAGCTTTCTTGTCCATTTTATAGAATTTTATTTTTATTTTTCTAACTCTTTCTTTTTTTTTTTTTTTTTTTTTTTATTTTTATGAAAATTACAATTTCATTCAAGGGGGTAGTTCATACGGTATTCCATTGACCATCATTTTGAATTATAGGGGCAAAACTTTCGAGGGTCATAACTCGTCGCTCATTGCTCGGATTGACTATTAGTGCATATTTTCATAAAGCTCTCAAAAATAGATACAATGGCATAGGACGACATCATATTGAATGTAGTGTGTTTTAACATTTCCATCTTTCTGGTGCATTTTCCAGAATTTTCTTTTTATTTTTATAACCCTTCCTTTTGCAGATTTTTTTTTAAACTTCGACAATTAAAATAAAAATAAAAATAAAAAAAACTAAAATTTCATAAATAAATGCATAGGTGTGAAGAATGAGCTTCAATATTTCATCCAAAACAATTTTATAGAAGTCATTTTGAATTTATAAAAAATATTTAAAGTTGTTGTTTTATAAGGATTTTTATAATTTCGAAATTTCACATTTTTTCATATTTTGAAGGTAAATCCATTTTCAGGCTTTGTATTTGCATTCACAGACAATAAATAAACTTCCCTTTATGAAAATTACAATTTCATTAAAAGGGGGTAGTTCATACAACATTCCATTGTCCATCATTTTGAATTTTGGGGTCAAAATTTCCCGAGGTCATAACTCCTTGCTCGTTGCTCGAATTGACTATTAGTGCATATTTTTGAAAAGCTCTTGAAAAGAGCTACAAAAACATAGGGCGACATCATACTAATTGTAGTGTGTTTTAACATTTTTAGCTTTCTAGTCTATTTTCCAAAATTTTATTTTTATTTTTCTAACCCTTCCTTTTATAGATTTTTTTAAGCTTCGACAACTAATATAAAAATAAAAATAAATATTAAAATTTCATAAGTAAATGCATGGGTGTGATTAATGAACTTCAATATTTCATTCGAAACAATTTTAATCTCATTCTGAAGTCATTTCGAATTTATAAAAATTATTTAAAGTTATTTTATAAGGATTTTTATAATTTTAGTAGTTTTAATTCTACTTTTGTGCATTTCCATTTGTCTAGTTGTGCATGTTTGATATTTCAGCTTCTAAATTATTGGAACAGGTTAATAGGTTATTGAGGAAGGTAGATGTGACCAATGATGAGTGTATAAGCCATAAAAATCATCATAATATTCTAAAGGGCATCAATAATTTTAATCCTCGTGTTTATATAGCCATTACAAGTATGAGTTTCTCCTCCACCCCTATGGCAAGAAATCATGCCCTCCAAATGTGCATTTAAAGTTATTTTAGTAGTTTTAATTCTACTTTTGTGCATTTCCATTTGTCTAGTTGTGCATGTTTGATATTTCAGCTTCTAAATTATTGGAACAGGTTAATAGGTTCTTGAGGAAGGTAGATGTGATCAATTATGAGTGTATAAGCCATAAAAATCATCATAATATCCTAAAGGGCATCAATAATTTTAATCATCGTGTTTATGTAGCCATTACAAGCATGAGTTTCTCCTCCACCCCTATGGCAAGAAATCATGCCCTCCAAATATGGATCTAGATGTTCCCCAATACATTGATAATATAGAATATAGATTGAAAGATAATATTGCATGTTTGAATGATTGCTTCCAAATTATTAATCAAAAAGTTGATGGTGTATATAACATTATCCAACAAGTACAAGGTCAATTGAATAATATTTCTACTAGACTAAATGATATTTAGAAAGAGGGAATTCCTCAAACAAAGTGATTACCTAAAGGTGACTTCCAATGAGTTGTTCACAAAAGTAACCCAAAATTTTCAAAATCAAACAAGCACTTAAACAAGAATTTTATGGGTTGTTTTTGGATAGTATCCATGAAATATTGATAATGAATGGGGATTTTCTCTCAATATGTATGTTTTAGCCAATGGTATGACTCAGATCCTAGAATGACCTCATGATGTTTTGGTCCCTTGGATTAATATGATGCATTTTTATAGAGAGGATACTAGTTGATATATTTCTAAGATGGATTGCCTCTAATACTTAAATAAAATACCTAAATAGGGTAGGGTCATGTTGGATACCTCCTAATTGGGTACTCATACTTATCAATTGCTTTAAGAGAAATCGAGACACAAAATCTATACTCTTGCTTGGATAAAATTTAGGATGTTCTTGATGATGTTTGATAAGGGACCCTCTACCTATTATATGGTTAGGTTGATGCAAAATAAGTAAACAAAGACTATTGATGAGTACCATAGTGAATTCATGAGTCTCCCTTTGCACATCACCTAGATCGTGTGATGCTTTTTTTGACATTCAAGCATATTATTAAGTAATAAATTCAAATAGAAGTTGATATGAATGATCTATATACCCTCCATGATACTAAGAGTTTAACTAGGTAGTAGAAAATAAGATTTGGGTATCTAGATTCCAACCACAATGATACTTTTATCTAGCGTTATACATAAGAACGAAATATCATAAATTGGCTATATTTAGAATTTTTAAAATTTAAAATTTACTAATTTTGGAACATTTCACTAGGGGCCATTCGCCCAAAATTTACGTGGTGGAATATTTTTGGGGTAAATTAGCCCGTTGTTGTCAATTATTATCCTATTTTTATTTTAATTTGCCAACCACTTTCACCCAATTCTACATACAATTCACCTTCAAATTATAAATAATTATGTTTTTCTTGCCCAATTCACCTTATATACTACCTATATATACAGTAGCAGGTACCAATAAATATATATCTAAAACACTCTAACTCAAAAATAGCTTTGAAACAACAAAAAACATGGCAAGGTTACAAATAAGTGTTTGTCGACATAAGTCAATCGGTTGCAGAGGAGTGTTAATTAGCATATGACTATCGATTGCATAGAAGTATCGATCAACATAAGATGATCATCATAAGCCTATCAATTATAGAGGTGTGTCAATAAAAATATACCTATCGATTGTAGAGGAGTGTCGATCGACATAAATTGATCGGTTATAGAGGAGAGCCTATTAGCATAAGCCGATCGATTTCAAAGAAGTGTTTGTTGGCATAAAGAGGTGTTGTAGATGAGTTGGATAGGAGAGGGAAATCCTCCAAGAGAGGTTCCAAGTTCAAATCTCCACCCTACGAAAAAGTTGAATTGGGTATCCAAAACCCAATTGATAATGTTAGTATGTGTAGGGTCGGGTGCGACTCTCGAGTGACTTTGACTGTGTAGAACCCCTTATTCATGGTCTCTCAGACCAAGGTGGCCCCACAAGGGATTTTTCACTTAAAAATAAAATAAAAATAAATCAATTTGTTGCATAGCTACAACCGATCGACACATCTGCAATCGATTGACATAGCTACGATCGATTGATATTGCTATAATCGATCGACATTGTTGCAATTGATCAGTATTTTTGTAAATGATCAACATTGTTGTAAAAGATTGAAATTACAATTATTGATCAGTATTGTTGCAACCAATTGTCATTGCTAAAATCAATCGGTATATCTACAACTGATCGGTATTGCTGTAACCGATTGATATTGCTGCAACCGATCAACATTGCTATAATCGATCGACATTGCTACGAGCGATCGATATTGTTGCAATCGTTCAACATTTTTATAACACATCGATATATCTACTCCTAATCATCATTTTTTAATTGGTATTTTTTGATCATCATGTCTGCAACCAATCATCTCAGATCGATCGTCATAGCTTTTCCTAACGACACTATCCTATAGGTAAAGGGTGATCGACATAGTTTTTTCTATCAGCATAAAGCCTTTAAGTTTGTCGTACATTGCAAGAATTTGCAAACCAATATTCATAGCCATCAACACACAAAAATTCACCATGGTTTGAAAATATTTGGTGAAAAATGAATACAATTTGCCATGTCTCCTTGGACATAATTCGTCAAAATTTTGAGATAATTCGCCTTGATTTTATAAATAGATTTAAGGGCTGACCCCTTATGCATAACCTTTCTTTTATCCCAATAGGAATTACTTCAACAACTAATATGATGGTAAATCCTAAGTATTTTTCTATTTTAGATGTAAATCTTGACAACCTTGAAAAGCATCATGTGAAGCAAAACATAACTTTCATATGGAAGCTAAGGAAGGTCATTTTGAGAATGAGGAGGAACTAGAATCACCATATTAGGAGGAATCAACTAAACCAATGGATTTTATACAAGGTGTGAATAAAATGGACCTCTTAGTATTTAATACAATGGTAATGCAATCCCATCATAAAATCAAGGGGTAGAATTTATTAAACAACAGAAAGTCGCTATTTTGATTGATTCTAACAGTGCTCACAATTTCATTACCCAAGATACAACTAAACCTCTAAGGTTGTATATGAACACTTATTACAAAGATAAATTCAATGTTCTAGTTTACAATGGTGGTAACACTCCTTGTGTGGGGTGAGTTCCTAACATCCAAATTAGGCTAGGTAATTATTCTTCAACTAGAAGTCTTTATGTACTAGACTTGGGTAGTGTAGATGCTATCCTTAAGGATCAATTGTTGTTCCATTTAGAGGATGTTATTTTCAATCTTCATTAGCTATATGTACAATGGATAAATATTAAAAATTCATTTGTCTCCAAGGATGTTATTTAAAGTTGTTTTATAAGGATTTTTATAATTTTGGAATTTCATATTTTTTCATATTTTGAAGGTAAATCGATTTTTAGGCTTTGTATTTGCATTCATAGACAATAAATAAACTTCCCTTTATGAAAATTATAATTTCATTAAAGGGGGGTAGTTCATACGACATTCCATTGGCCATCATTTTAAATTTTGGGGGCAAAACTTCCTAGGGTCATAACTCCTTGCTAGTTGCTCGAATTGACAATTAGTGCATATTTTTGGAAAGCTCCCTAAAAGAGCTACAACAACATAAAGCAATATCATAATCACTGTAGTGTGTTTTAATTTTTTTGGCTTCCTAGTCCATTTTCCATAATTTTATTATTATTTTTCTAACTCTTCTTTTTGCAAATTTTTTAAACTTTGACAACTAAAAAAAAAAATTATAAATAAATACATGGGTGTGAAGAATGGGTTTCAATCATTCATCTGAAATAATTTTGATCTCATTCTGAAGTCATTTTGAATTTATAAAAAT
The DNA here is from genome assembly GCA_028583015.1 of Wollemia nobilis. Classification (NCBI taxonomy): domain Eukaryota; kingdom Viridiplantae; phylum Streptophyta; class Pinopsida; order Araucariales; family Araucariaceae; genus Wollemia; species Wollemia nobilis. Next base: position 4,775,155 of record JAQPPZ010016984.1, read on the forward strand.
TATTTAAAGTTGTTGTTTTATAAGGATTTTTATAATTTTGGAATTTCACATTTTTTTCATATTTTGAAGGTAATTCACATACAATAAATGAACTTCCTTTTATGAAAATTATATTTTCATTAAAGGGGGTAGTTCATACAACATTCCATTGGCCATCATTTTTAATTTTTGGGGCAAAACTTCTCGGGGTCATAACTCCTTGCTCGTTGCTCGGATTGATTATTAGTGCATATTTTCGGAAAGCTCTCGAAAAGAGCTACAACGGTGTAGGGCGACATCATACTGATTGTAGTGTGTTTTAACATTTTCAGCTTTCTAGTCCATTTTTCAGAATTTTATTTTTATTTTTCTAACCCTTCCTTTTGCATATTTTTTTAAACTTCGGTGACTAAAATAAAAATAAAAAAAATTTAAAATTTCATAAATAAATGCATGGGTATGAAGAATGAGTTTCAATATTTTATCCGAAACAATTTTGATCTCATTCTGAAGTCATTTCGAATTTATAAAAATTATTTATGTTGTTGTTTTATAAGGATTTTTATAATTTCAGAATTTCACATGTTTTTCATATTTTGAAGGTGAATCACTTTTCAGGCTTTGCATTTGCATTCACAGACAAAAATGAGCTACCTTTTATGAAAATTACAATTTCACTAAAGTGGGGTAGTTCATATGACATTCAATTGGTCATCATTTTAAATTTTTGGGGGAAAACTTCTTGAGGTCATAACTCCTCGCTTGTTGCTCGGATTGACTATTAGTGCATATTTTTGGAAAGCTCTCGAAAAGAGCTACAATGATGTAGGGTGACATCATACTGACTATAGTGTGTTTTAATATTTTTAGCTTTCTGGTCCATTTTCTAGAATTTTATTTTTATTTTTCTAACCCTTTCTTTTGTAGATATTTTTTAAAAATTTCGTGACTAAAATAAAAAATAAAAATAAAAAAAATTATAAATAAATGCATTGGTGTGAGGAATGAGCTTCAATATTTCATCCAAAATAATTTTGATCTCATTCTGAAGTCATTTTGAATTTATAAAAATTATTTAAAGTTGTTTTATAAGGATTTTTATAATTTTTGAATTTCACATTTTTTTCATATTTTGAAGGTAAATCGATTTTCAGGCTTTGTATTTGCATTCACAGACAATAAATAAATTTCTCTTTATGAAAATTACAATTTCATTAAAGGGGAATAGTTCATACGACATTCCATTGGCCATCATTTTGAATTTTGGGGGCAAAACTTCCCAGGGTCATAACTCCTCGCTCGTTGCTCGAATTGACAATTAGTGCATATTTTTGGAAAGCTCTTGAAAAGAGCTACAACAACGTAGAGTGAAAACATACTAACTATATTATGTTTTAACATTTTTGGCTTTCTGGTCCATTTTCCATAATTTTATTTTTATTTTTCTAACCCTTCCTTTTGCAATTTTTTTTTTAATTTCGATAACTAAAATAAAAATAAAAAAAATTAAAATTTCATAAATAAATGCATGGGTGTGAAGAATGAGCTTCAATATTTCATCTGAAACAATTTTGATCTCATTCTGAAGTCATTTTGAATTTATAAAAATAATTTAAAGTTGTTGTTTTATAAGGATTTTTATAATTTTGGAATTTCACATTTTTTTCATATTTTGAAGGTAAATCGATTTTCATGATTTGGATTTGCATTCACAGACAATAAATGAACTTCTCTTTATGAAAATTATATTTTCATTAAAGGGGGTAGTTCATACGACATTCCATTGGCCATCATTTTGAATTTTGGGGGTAAAACTTCCTGAGGTCATAACTCCTCACTCATTGCTCGGATTGACTATTAGTGCATATTTTCGAAAAGCTCTCAAAAAGAGCTACAATAATGTAGGGCAATATCATACTGACTGTAGTGAATTTTAATATTTTTAGCTTTCTGGTCCATTTTTTAGAATTTTATTTTTATTTTTCTAACCCTTCCTTTTGCATATTTTTTTTAAACTTCGGTGACTAAAAAAAAATAAAAAAAATTAAAATTTCATAAATAAATGCATGGGTGTGAAGAATGAGTTTCAATATTTTATCCAAAATAATTTTGATCTCATTCTAAAGTCATTTCGAACTTAAAAGAATATTTATGTTGTTGTTTTATAAGAATTTTTATAATTTTAGAATTTCACATGTTTTTCATATTTTGAAGGTAAATCACTTTTCAGGCTTTGCATTTGCATTCACAGACAATAAATGAACTTCCTTTTATGAAAATTACAATTTCATTAAAGGGGGTAGTTCATACGACATTTCATTGGCCATCATTTTGAATTTTAGGGGTAAAACTTCCCGGGGTCATAACTCCTCGCTCGTTGCTCGGATTGATTATTAGTGCATATTTTTGGGAAAGCTCTCAAAAAGAGCTACAACAGTGTAGGGCGACATCATACTGACTATAATGTGTTTTAATATTTTTATCTTTCTGGTCCATTTTCGAGAATTTTATTTTTATTTTTCTAACCCTTCCTTTTGCAGATTTTTTTTAAACTTTCGCGACTAAAATAAAAATTTTAAAAAATAAAATTTCATAAATAAATGCATGGGTGTGAAGAATGAGCTTCAATATTTCATCCGAAACAATTTTGATCTCATTCTAAAGTCATTTTGAATTTATAAAAATTATTTAAAGTTGTTTTATAAAGATTTTTATAATTTCAAAATTTCACATTTTTTTCATATTTTGAAGGTAAATCGATTTTTAGGCTTTGCATTTGCATTCACATACAATAAATGAACTTCTCTTTATGAAAATTATAATTTCATTAAAGGGGGGTAGTTCATACGGCATTCCATTGGCCATCATTTTGAATTTTGAGGGCAAAACTTCCTGGGGTCATAACTCCTCGCTCGTTGCTCGGATTGACTATTAGTGCATATTTTCGGAAAGCTCTCGAAAAAGTGGCGTAGGGCAGCATCATACTAACTGTAGTGTGTTTTAATATTTTTGGCTTTCTAATCTGGTTTTTCAAAATTTTATTTTTATTTTTCTAACCCTTCTTTTTGTAGATTTTTTTAAACTTCGGTGATTAAAATAAAAATAAAAAAATTAAAATTTCATAAATAAATGCATGGGTGTGAAGAATGAGCTTCGATCTTTCATCCGAAATAATTTTGATCTCATTCTGAAGTCATTTCGAATTTATAAAAATTATTTAAAGTTGTTTTATAACGATTTTTATAATTTCAGAATTTCATATTTTTTTCATATTTTGAAGGTAAATCAGTTTTCAGGATTTGCATTTGCATTCACAGACAATAAATAAACTTCCCTTTATGAAAATTATATTTTCATTTTTTTTTTGGTAAATAAAAGTCTTCATTAATTATCGGGTTTTGCAGGTTAACCCAAAACCTATTACAATATCCAACATTCTGCTCGAGATTGTAGATCCTAGTCATCCTTGAAACTTTCTTACCAGAACTTGTGTTGAATCCCCTACAACACCTTACTAACAAGGCACACCCATACCTAAACATAACTGTAAACATTACTTACATTGACAGGAAATTGAAGTTTGGAACTTTGCACTTGTGAAACCTGTTGCTTGCCCATTTCCTATTCTCTATCGAAATCTTCCAAGGCTTACACCCTGTTACCTTCATTTCCAATTTGGTATGATTTAGAGGGAAACCCCATAGTTATTACCAACTCCATGGGGAAAGAACACCCATTCATATTTCTCCTTAACGGGTAGGTTTCTTTTCATGACTAATAATGTTTTCCACTTCACGTGGCACACCTTGTGTCCATGTCACCAAACTACCAACATCAACACCTATGTTGGCTAATTTGTCAGCTGACCTATTGGCCTCACGGTACACGTGATGAGCCCTCTTGTTCTATCTTGTCGCAAAAAGGATCCTCACTTCATGGATGACTCCCTCGATTCTCCATGGAGGTTTTTTGCCATTGGTTAATAGGTTGATGATGTTCATAGAATCACCTTCAATCATCAAGTTACCTTGAGTTGCTTGGGCTACTTGCAACCCTCTCCAAAGGGCTCTAGCTTCTGCTTCGTTATTAGTTCTGATTCCCAATGGTTCAACGAAGGCCTTGACCAAATTTCCTTGATGATCCCTGATTATTCCTCCAGCTCCAGCTCTTCCCGGGTTCTCCTTGGCTGCACCATCAAAATTTAGTTTAAACCAACCCTGGGGGGTGGCTCCCAAGAAATCCCATTTTTGGGATTGGGCAAAGGAATGGAAGGTTTGTCCTCAATACCTAAGGCCCGAGCTAATTGTTTTTCTTGGGGAGGAATTGAGTGGTTCTCATCCACTAAGGTGCTAAGGTTTTCTTTCGCAAAGACAATAATCCTGTTGAGGATGGTTTTTGGGTTGTGAATGGTATCCTTAAAGGCTCTATGGTTCCTTTCTAGCCAAATCTGCCAGAGAAAATGATGCCAATAGATTTTCCATAGGTACTTAAGTTTTAGGCTAACAAAGGGTTGAGGCCATTGATGGAACACTTCGGATATAAGAGCAAGCTTAACCCACGAGATCCTAAAGGCTTGGAAAAGTTCATCCAGGATGGACTCCGCTACCGGACACTCTAGAAACAAGTGTTGGGTTGTCTCCCATCATGCCTTGCACATGTAGCAACGGTTAGCAATAACCATACCTTTGGATAACATATTGTCCATAGTGAGGATTTTTCCTTGAATCACCAGCCATGAAAAAAAGATATTTTAGGAATTAAGCCTTTGATCCAAACCAAACTCGGTTGAAATTGTTGACCTTCCACATTGAGAAGCAAATTATAGGCAGAATTAACTGTGAAGTCACCACTTTCAGTCTCAGCCCAAACAATGTGATCTTCATCCTCTCCAGAGGGAATAATTTTTTGAGTTAAAATGTTATAAAGCTCTTCAGACTTCGCTTCAAAACCCTGTACTCTGATGTGTTTCCACCTGTTGATATTTATATCCTGCCACATATAATTTGCAACCTTCTTCCCAATATGCTGCTCCATATGCTCTTGAATCCTAGCCAAACGAGGATTCTGGGATAACTCCTCAGCTCTCACCCACCGATCCTTCCAAAAGTCTATTGTTTACCCATTTCCTAGAATCCATCTAAGACCTTTCTTGACAAGATCCCTACTCGTGAGGATTGCCTTCCAAAAAGTAGACCCCCTGCTTGCTAAGTTGTCATTAAGGAAGTTCACACCTTGGAGGTATTTCCTCCTAACTATGGTAGTCCATTCATTATCGACCTTAGTCAATAATCGCCACGCTTGTTTGGCTAACAAAGTTGTATTGAGATGAGCAACTCTCCTCAATCCTAACCCCCCATCAGCTTTAGGTTTGCAAACCTTGTTCCAACCTACTAAATGGATCCTTTTCTTATCCTCAGTCCCTGACCAAAGAATTTTTTTTGAATCTGCTCAATTTTGTGATACACCTTGCTGGGAGCTCTGAATACTGATAGGAAGTAAACGGGTATACTTTGAAGTGAAGCCATAGTTAAAACTGCTTTGCCTACTTGAGATAACAGATGTCCTTTCCAACCTGCTAGCTTTTTTTGGATCCTCTCCAGAACTATGTTCCACATTGATCCTTCAGGTTTCCCCGTAAATAGGGGAAGACCTAAATAGGAGGTGGGAAGGGATGCAATCTGACATTCCATGATCCTTGCTATGCTATTTTTCCTAGGAATGGGGGTATTGATGAAATAAAGTTTGCTCTTATCAAAATTCACTTTCTGTCCAGCCGCTTCTTCATACATTATGAGAATATTTTTAATCCTTCTTGCCTCAACCATAGAAGCCAAAGTCAGTAGCAATGTATCATCAACAAATTGTTGATGTGTCACCGGGGTAGTTAGCGACATGGCCTTGATACCTGATATGAGTCTAGCTACCGCTGCTGCCTTAATGGTTCTTCCCAAGGCCTCAACTACAATGATGAACAACATAGGACTTATGGGATCTCCTTGTCTTAGACCACATTTGCTTTGAAAAAAACCTGCAGTAGACCCATTAACCAAAACTGAAAAACAAGGCTTAGAAATACACTCTCTTATTAACTTGACCCATTTCATGTTGAAGCCAAATTTTAATAAAACTCCCTCTAGGAATTCCCAATTTATCCTGTCATAAGCTTTGTTCATGTCTAACTTTAAAGCCATGACTTCTTTTTTGGTCTGAGCAGGCTGTATGAAGAGCCTCATGAACAATAATAACTCCATCTAAGATTGATCTTCCTTGTACAGAACTTCCTTGACTTGGATCAATGATAACCGGTAGAACTTTCTTCAAACGGTTGGCTAAAACTTTGGACAAAATTTTATAGGATATATTACATAGGCTAACCGACCTAAAGTCAGCCATAGTCTTGGGGTTGGGGCCTTTAGGGATCAAAGCAATGAAAGTTGAATTGAAACCCCTTGGAATATGATTTGAACTTTGGAACTCCTTGATTGCAGCAATAACTTCTGCTCCAACAATATCCCAACAAACTTGGAAAAACCGTGGTGAAAACCCATCCAGCCCAGGAGCTTTGTCAGGATCCATGTTAAACAAAGCCTCCTTGATCTCTTCGTCTAAAAAAGCTGCTGTAAGAGACTCGTTAATCATTTCATCAATGAGTTGTGGAATGAATTGAAGGAGAGAGTCCTTTGCTTGGGCATTACAGGCCCGTTCTTCACCCAATAATGAACTAAAAAAATTAACAGCCTCGTCCCTGATCTCCTGAATGTTTTGAGTTGAGGATCCATCCACCTTAGTTAAATTTCTAATATTATTGTTGCTTCTATTGCTCAATGTGGTAACATGGAAAATTTTTGAATTAGAGTCCCCTTCCTTTAGCCATAATGCCCTTGATTTCTGCCTCCAATACATCTCCTCACAAGCTAAAATATTATAAAACTCACAAAGGGTTTCCTTCTCTTCAATCCTTGTCGCCTCATCATAGGTTCCATTTTGGATTTTGCTTTCTATTATTCTCAATTTTTCCCCCACTGCTCTCTTATTCTCAAAAATATTTCCAAAGACTTCTTTATTCCATATTCTAAGGTTGTTTTTCACCATCTTAAGTTTTTGAGATAGTTTGAAGGAAGCACTTCCCTGGATAGGCTATTGCCACCATTCCTCTATTCATTTCTTGAAGTCCGGATGTTTAACCCACATTGACAGAAATCTGAATGGCTTTTTAAAGGAGTTAGCCTGAAATGCCTCCCATAGAATAAGATTATGGTCTGAAGCGCATTTAGGAAGGGCTTGTAATGTTGAATCACCAAACATTATTGTAGCTTCCTTGGATAAAAAAACCTGTCCAACCTTTATTGAATCAGCTGACTTCCTATCCTCTTGTTACTCCATGTAAATTTGGCTCCTTTTAGTCTTACATCCATCAATTCATTTGTGTTAATGAATTCATTGAAGTCCTCCATGCTCCTTGAGGGTAACCCAGATCCTCCCTTCTTATCATATGGGTAAAGGGGGGTATTGAAATCTCCCCCAATCACCCAAGGAATGTCTTTAAAATCTTGGCTCAAATGCCCCAAAAACTCCCATAGTTCAGACCGCCCTTGGACAAAGGTGGGGGTATAAACATTTGACATAATCCAATTCTTATTAGTATCAAAATCATGAAATAATACGCTTAAGACTATTTCATTTGCCTGAATAATACTTCCTTCTATTTTAATAGGATCCCATAAGATCATGAGGCCCCCAGATGCTCCTCTCGCCTATTGAAAGGCCACTTCCCCTTGCTTCCAAATCCTTCTAGCTATAAGTGCTGATTGTGCCGCATCTGTTTTGGTTTCTTGAAGAAAAATGATAGTAGGATTCCAATCCTTCCTTATAGAATTCACCATCCTTTGTTTTGGTGGGCCATTTAGGCCTCTCACATTCCATGATAGAACCTTCATTTAGACTGTTTGATATTTTTTCCCGCCCCCTTCCCTGAGCCAAAGGGGGTTTGTCAATTTTGCTATTATCCTGGCCATGAATAGCTTGTTGTAACAATGTTCTTTGCTTTCCGTTAGAAATTTCTTCATTGATTCTCATTCTATAGTGCTCTGCTATAGATATTCTCCCTTTCTTTCTTTCACTTCCATAAATAAAATAATTCATTAAAGGGGGGTAGTTCATACGACATTCCATTAGCTATCATTTTGAATTTTAGGGGTAAAACTTCTCGGGGTCATAATTCCTCACACGTTGCTCGAATTGACTATTAGTGCATATTTTCAGAAAACTCTCAAAAAAATCTATAAAAATGTAGGGCGACATCATACTGAATGTAGTGTGTTTTAATATTTTCAGCTTTCTGGTCCATTTTTTATAATTTTATTTTTATTTTTCTAACCCTTCTTTTTGTATATTTTTTTAAACTTCGACGACTAAAATAAAAATAAAAATAAAAAACATTTCATAAATAAATGCATGGGTGTGTATAATGTGCTTCAATATTTTATCCAAAACAATTTTGATCTCATTCTGAAGTGATTTCGAATTTATAAAAATTATTTATGTTGTTTTATAAGGATTTTTATAATTTCGAAATTTCATATTTTTTTCATATTTTGAAGGTAAATCGATTTTTAGGCTTTGCATTTGCATTCACAAACAATAAATGAACTTCTTTTTATAAAAATTACAATTTCATTAAAGCGGGGTAGTTCATACGATATTCCATTGACCATCATTTTAAATTTTGGGGGTAAAACTTCCCCGAGGTCATAACTCTTCGCTCGTTGCTCGGATTGACTATTAGTGTATATTTTTGGAAAGCTCTCGAAAATATCTACAACAACATAGGACGACATCATACTGACTATAGTGTGTTTTAATATTTTTAGCTTTTTGGTCCATTTTTCAAGAATTTTATTTTTATTTTTCTAACCCTTCCTTTTTTAGATTTTTTTTAACATTCGTGACTAAAAAAAATAAAAAATAAAATAAAATTTCATAAATAAATGCAGGGGTGTGAAGAATGAGCTTCAATATTTCATCCGAAATAATTTTGATCTTATTCTGAAGTCATTTTGAATTTATAAAAATTATTTAAAGTTATTTTATAAGGATTTTTATAATTTCTGAATTTCTAATTTTTTCATATTTTGAAGGTAAATCAATTTTCAAGCTTTGAATTTGCATTCACAGACAATAAATGAACTTCTCTTTATGAAAATTACAATTTCATTATAGGAGGGTAGTTCATACGACATTCCACTGGTCATCATTTTGAATTTTGGGGGTAAAACTTCCCAAGATCATAACTCCTCGCTTGTTGCTCGGATTGACTATTAGTGCATATTTTTGGAAAGCTATCGAAAAGAGCTACAATGACATAGGGCAACATCATATTGATTGTAATGCATTTTAACATTTTCGGCTTTCTGATCCATATTTTAAAATTTTATTTTTATTTTTCTAACCCTTCATTTTGTAGATTTTTTTAAACTTTAGCGATTAAAATTAATAAAAAAATCATAAATAAATATATGGGTGTGAAGAATGAGCGTCAATATTTTATCTGAAATAATTTTGATCTCGTTCTGAAATCATTTTGAATTTATAAAACTTATATAAAGTGGCTATTTTATAATGTCGAAATTTCTTTTTTTTTTCCATATTTTGAAGGTAAATTGATTTTTAGGCTTTGCATTTGCATTCACAGACAATAAATGAAATTTCCTTTATGAAAATTACAATTTCATTAAAAGGGGCTAGTTCATATGGTATTCCATTGGCTATCATTTTAAATTTGATGGGTAAAACTTCCCGGTGTCATAAATCCTCACACGTTGCTCGAATTGACTATAGTGCATATTTTCAGAAAACTCTCGAAAAAGACTATAACAACGTAGGGCGACATCATACTGCCTATAGTGTATTTTAACATTTTTTGCTTTCTGGTCTATTTTCCATAATTTTATTTTTATTTTTCTAACCCTTCTTTTTGCAGATTTTTTTAAACTTCAATGACTAAAAAAAATAAAAAAAAAAAATCATAAACAAATACATTGGTGTGAAGAATGAGATTCAATATTTCATTCGAAATAATTTTTATCTCATTCTGAAGTCATTTTGAATTTATAAAAATCATTTAAAGTTGTTTTATAAGGATTTTTATAATTTAAGAATTTCATTTTTTTATATATTTTGAAGGTAAATCAATTTCAGGCTTTGCATTTGCATTCACAGACAATAAATAAACTTCCCTTTATGAAAATTACAATTTCATTAAAGGGGGCTAGTTCATATAGTATTCCATTGGCCATCATTTTGAATTTTGGGGGTAAAACTTCCTAGGGTCATAACTCCTCGCTTGTTGCTCGGATTGACTATTAGTGCATATTCTTAGAAAGCTCTCGAAAAGAGCTACAACAGCATAGGGTGACATAATACTGAATATAGTGTGTTTTAACATTTTCAGCTTTTTGATCAATTTTCTAGAATTTTATTTTTATTTTTCTAACCCTTCCTTTTGCAAATTTTTTTAAACTTCGATGACAAAATAAAAAAAAAAACAATTAGGTCCGAGGTGTAGATCAATTGGTTCATCCAAACCCCATAAGGGGGGTGGAGGTCCAAGGTTCAAATCTCGGGCCTCGTCGGACTGAACACTTGTCCCTTTACTGGTGCTTTCAGTGACGTAAAAGGTTTAAAATGATTGTGGCATGGCGGTTATAGGGGTCAACTGCACGAAGATCTATGTGGTGGCTTCTGGGGTGGACAGTGCAAAATACTGTGGCAGCCATAAAAGCTGGACAACCTGCCCGGATTTGTGGTGGCTAAAAATTATCTAAAGTTGTTTTGTAAGGATTTTTATAATTTTTTTATTGTAAATAGTAAAAATTTTGTGAATCAACAAGCTTTGCAAGAACAGTCCAATGGAAGATGATCCTATTCCCAAACATTCCAATCTTCCTAAAACTCATATTTTTTTCATATTTTGAAGCTAAATCAAATTTTAGGCTTTGCATTTGCATTCACAAACAATAAATGAACTTTCCTTTATGAAAATTACAATTTCATAAGAGGGGGGTAGTTCATATGACATTCTATTGGTCAATATTTTGAATTTTAAGGGCAAAACTTCTCGGGGTCATAACTCCTTGCTCGTTGCACGGATTGACTATTAGTGCATATTTTCTGAAACCTTTCAAAAGAGCTACAACGGTGTAGGGCAACATTATACTGACTGTAGTGAGTTTTAACATTTTCGGCTTTCTTGTCGATTTTTCAAAAATTTATTTTTATTTTTCTAACCTTTCATTTTGTAGTTTTTTTTAAACTTCGACAACTAATATTTAAATGAAGTAATATTTATCCATTTTAGCATATTTTGGGTTGTCATTCAAGAGTTATTATTATGTAATGACCACACCTGATACTATTATAATTTCTAATTGAAAATTAATATATTATCCATGTCTAATATTAGGGATTATGTATCACAATGATATAGCTAAGTTTAGTTTGTTTATGCATCCTAATCATTAAAGATCTAAGACTTTCACTTGACATGTTTATAAAACATAAAGAATTTAGGAAGATAGTGTAGAAGTTTATCAAATGATATTTTGAATCTAGCTTCAAAATCCCTCATTAGATCAAAATGGATATAGAAGGGTGGATTTTCAATAGATAGGATTATTGTGGATAGAGAAATGAAGAAGACAACAAACAATATAAAATATAATATACAATTAAATTCTATTTCTAATTAAAAATAAATAAATAAATAAATAAATAAATAAATATATATATATATATATATATATATATATATATATATATATATATATATATATATATATAAATATATATATATATATATATATATATAAGTTATAAGAATGGGTTTTGATGGGTTTTGAAAGGGTCTCCAAAACTTTTACAAATAAATGAACACTGCATATCCAGGAAAAAACCAAAGACTACAGAGAATAGATAAAAGACTAGAAACCAATCAATTAGAAAACAAGAAGTAAAGCAGACCAATAAAACAACCAATAGAAGACCACAATATTTTGGAGATGAAAAGGATTCTAGGATCTTGAGCAAAACCAAAATGATAGCACAAAGACTATAATATATTTGCTATAAAGGTATTGGAAGATTTCTTGATTAGTTGCATTTGAAAAAAGTTTATCTATGGAAAAGCATGATAGATACAAAGATACCACTAACATTTATAGGCTCCTTGTGAAATTTTAGGAGGGTCTTAGTTCAATGTTTTTTTTTCATTTTTCTTATGGGTACCATTTTTTCCATGTTGAAAGTTTTCTCTTTTCCTCCAAGATGTAAAAATATAAAATTAAATTTAAGACATATTCTAGGGAATATTCCCTATAATAAATGGGGAAAACATGTTCCTATGTCAACATGATGTGTGTTGGTATCAAATGTATACATTTGAATTGCAAACAAGGTCTAAAAGCAAAGGAATCACCTTATGTTTTTAGAGTCACCTCTTCCCTTATGGCTAGAATATACTTTCATTAGACATTGAGACTTGGAGGTTCATGGTTTAAACCTTCCTTGCTAGAATATTTAATCATAATAGATAACATCAACATGACTTCTATTAATGACATGGTATAGCATGATGATGTGGTACTTTGTGATGTCATAAATTTTCTAATCATACAAGCTAACATAGGATCTAATTACATGGAACCTACTAATGTCATAAATTTTCCAACCATCCAAGCTAACATAGGATATAATTACATGGAACCTAATGATATGGAATTCCATACACCTGGCATGGTAGTCTATATAGATGGTGTGACAAATAACATGGTAGGTGACATGGTAGTTGATGTTATGGTCCATACAACTAACATGATAGGTAATATGCCAACTAGGGTGGCAATTGACATAGCAATATAAATATAGGTTTGACCAATTACATTCTACCAACTCATAAAACCCAATGACCATATAGTCACACAATCAACAATAGACTTGGAAAAGCATGGATTTCAAATCAAATCAAGATGTGATAAGGATTATAATATGGTTTTTAAATTGTAGTTAAAATTAGAGTGCAACAAGAAGCACAATGTTGATCATTTTCTCTATCCAATAGCCTTCATAGTCAATACACAACTGAAAATTTCCTAATTGTGTCAAGTGGTATCACCTTTTTTGTTGGTACACTAGCACAAATTGGCATCCCCTCAACCACACATGCAATGCCACATGGAGGACTCCTACTCATTGTAGGTATTATTTTAATTTTTTATATGCATTTTCTATATTTTTTGGCCAATATTTTGGGGGCCATAACATTTGTATAAAGAAGTGTTTTGAGTCCCTTCTTATCAAATTGCATGATTTTTCAATATCTCTATATTGGTGGTGTTGTTTATAAATAAAACTACATGTAGGATTTTGTATATTTGTATGATAATTATATATTAACATGTGCCCTTACTAAATTTTCCTAACTATGCTACTAAGAAAATAAAGATTGAAACTTTGCTCTAGACTAAGGGGTTACTCAAATATGTGAATGAAGAATCTCATGTTTCTAATTCAAAATAAAAGTAGTTGTATAGGAATATAAAAGATGAGTCTCTTGATGTGATAGCTATTTATTTTAAAAATATTCATGACACTCATGTTAGCAACAACACGGATCCCATAAAACTACTTGGTGAGTTTTAGGGATTGTGTGATCACAATGGTTCTACAAATATTAGGAGTTTGAAGGTAGATATTGTTGATTTAACTATGGAAAATTTTGATATTGTTTTACCCCCAAAATTCAAAATGATTGTCAATGGAATGTTGTATGAACTACCCCCTTTTAATGAAATTGTAATTTTCATAAAAGAAAGTTCATTTATTTTATGTGAATGCAAATGTAAAGCCTAAAAATCGATTTACCTTCAAAATATGAAAAAATGTGAAATTCCAAAATTATAAAAATCCTTATAAAATAGCAACTTTAAATAATTTTTATAAATTCGAATAGACTTCAGAATGAGGTCAAAATTATTTCGAATGAAGGATAGAAGATCATTCTTCACACCCCTGCATTTATTTATGATTTTTTTTTTTTAATTTTTATTTTAGTCGCCGAAGTTTAAAAAAATTTCCAAAAAGAAGGGTTGGAAAAATAATAATAAAATAATGGAACATGGATTAGAAAATCGAAAAAATTAAAACACACTACAGTTAGTATGATTCTTTCCTACGTTGTTGTAGCTATTTTTCAGAGCTTTCAGAAAGTATGCACTAATATTTAATCTGAGCAACAAGCGAGGAGTTATGACCCTAGGAAGTTTTACCCCCAAAATTCAAAATGATGGCCAATGGAATGTTGTATGAACTAACCCCCTTTAATGAAATTGTAATTTTCATAAAGGGAATTTCATTTATTTTCTCTGAATGCAAATGCAAAGCCTGAAAATCGATTTACCTTCAAAATATGAAAAAAATGTGAAATTCCAAAATTATAAAAATTCTTATAAAACATCAACTTTAAATAATTTTTATAAATTCAAAATGACTTCAGAATGAGATAAAAATTATTTTGGATGAAATATTGAAGCTCATTTTTCACACCCATGCATTTATTTATAAAATTTTTTTTTTTTTAATTTTTATTTTAATCGTCAAAGTTTAAAAAAAAATTGCAAAAGGAAGGGTTAGAAAAATAAAAATAAAATTATGAAAAATGGACTAGAAAACCAAAAATATTAAAACACACTACATTAAGTATAATGTTGTCCTACGTTGTTGTAGCTGTTTTCGAGAGCTTTCATAAAGTATGCACTAACAGTCAATCTGAGCAACGAGCGAGGAGTCATGACCCCTGAAAGTTTTACACCCAAAATTCAAAATGATGCTCAATGGAATGTCGTATGAACTATCCCCCTTTAATGAAATTGTAATTTTCATAAAGGAAAGTTCATTTATTGTCTATGAATGCAAATGTAACACCTGAAAATCGATTTACCTTCAAAATATGAAAAAATGTGAAATTTTGAAATTATAAAAATCCTTATAAAATAGCATCTTTAAATAATTTTTATAAATTCAAAATGACTTTAGAATGAGATCAAAATTATTTCGAATGAAGTATCGAATCTCATTCTTCACACCCACGTATTTATTTATAAAATTTTAATTTTTTAATTTTTATTTTAGTCGTCAAAGTTTTAAAAAAATCTGCATAAAGAAGGGTTAGAAAAATAAAAATAAAATTATGAAAAATGAATTAGAAAACCAAAAATATTAAAACACACTACATTTAGTATGATGTCGTCCTACGTTGCTGTAGCTCTTTCGAGAGCTTTCGAAAATTATGCACTAATAGTCAATCCAAGCAACGAACAAGGAGTTATGACCCCGAAAAAGTTTACCCATAAAATTCAAAATGATGGTCAATGGAATGTCGTATGAACTACCGCCCTTTAATGAAATTGTAATTTTCATAAATAAAGATTCATTTATTTTATGTGAATGCAAATGCAAAGCCTGAAAATCGATTTGCATTCAAAATATGAAAAAATGTGAAATTCTAAAATTATAAAAATCCTTATAAAATAGCAACTTTAAATATTTTTCATAAATTCGAAATGACTTCAGAATGAGATAAAAATTATTTCAAATGAAGGATCAGAGCTCATTCTTCATACCAATGCATTTATTTATGAAATTTTATTTTATTTTTATTTTTATTTTAGTCACCGAAGTTTATAGAAAATCTAAAAAAGGGTTAAAAAATAAAAATAAAATTATGGAAAAAGGACCAAAAAGCCAAAAATGTTATAGTATGATGACATCCTACACAATTGTAGCTCTTTTCAAGAGCTTTCCGAAAATATGCACTAATAGTCAATTCGAGCAACAAGTGAGGAGTTATGACCCCGAGATGTTTTACCCCCAAAATTCAAAATGATGGCCAGTGGAATGTTGTATGAACTACCCCCCTTTAAAGAAATTGTAATTTTCATAAATGCGAGTTCATTTATTGTCTTTGAATGCAAATGCAAAGTCAGAAAATCGATTTACCTTCAAAATATGAAAAAATATGAAATTATAAAAATCCTTATAAAACAACAATTTTAAATATTTTTTATAAATTCAAAATGACTTTAGAATGAGATCAAAATTATTTCGGATGAAATATTGAAGCTCATTTTTCACACCAATGCATTTATTTATAAAATTTTAATTTTTTTTAATTTTTATTTTAGTCGCCGAAGTTTTAAAAAAATCTGCAAAAAGAAGGGTTAGAAAAATAAAAATAAAATTATGGAAAATAGACTAGAAAAATAAAAATATTAAAACACACTACAGTCAGTATAATGTCGTCCTACATTGTTGTAGTTCCTTTCGAGAGCTTTCAAAAAGTATGCACTAATGGTCAATCCGAGCAACGAGCGAGGAGTTATGACCCCGAAAAGTTTTACCCCCGAAATTCAAAATGATGCTCAATGAAATGCCGTATGAACTACCCCATTTAATGAAATTATAATTTTCATAAAGGAAAGTTCATTTATTGTCTGTCAATGCAAATATAAAGCCTGAAAATCGATTTACCTTCAAAATATGAAAAAATGTAAAATTCCAAAATTATAAAAATCCTTATAAAATAACAACTTTAAATAATTTTTATAAATTCGAAATGACTTCAAAATGAGATGAAAATTATTTTGGATGAAGGATCAAAGCTCATTCTTCACACCCATTCATTTATTTATGAAATTTTAATTTTTTTTTAATTTTATTTTTGTTGCCGAAGTTTAAAAAAAATCTTCAAAAAGAAGGGTTGGAAAAATAATAATAAAATTATAGAAAATGGATAAGAAAATCAAAAACATTAAAACACACTACAGTCAGTATGATTTCGTCCTACGTTGTTGTAGCTCTTTTCGAGAGCTTTCGAAAAGTATGCACTAATAATGAATCCAAGCAACAAGTGAGGAGTTATGACCCTACGAAGTTTTACCCCCAAAATTCAAAATGATGCCCAATGGAATGCCGTATGAACTACACCCTTTAATGAAATTATAATTTTCATAAAGGGAATTTCATTTATTTTCTCTGAATGCAAATGTAAAGCCTAAAAATCGATTTACCTTCAAAATATGAAAAAAATGTGAAATTCCAAAATTTTAAAAATCCTTATAAAACATCAAATTTAAATAATTTTTATAAATTCAAAATGACTTCAGAATGAGATTAACATTATTTTGGATGAAATTTTGAACCTCATTTTTCTTTTTCTTTTTTTATTTGTGGAAAACATCCCAAAAGGGATGCCACTTTCGGGTAAGACCCAAGGAGGCAGGGGCATCCATTCCACCAAAAATACCCAAGACTCGGACCTATCCAACCACCTTTGACATACTCAAGGAGCAAACAAATACACAAAACCAATTTAATAATAAGTAAATAACAACAAAAATAATAAAATAAAATAAAAAACATGCTCCTTGAGTGTGTCAAAAACAAAAGCACAACCATACAAACACAATAAGATAAAAGAAACCACAACACAAACCACATAGAAAAACACAAGAACCACATAAAAAAACACAAACAAGACAAAAACAACAGAACACTACGAAAACATAACCCAAAAAAAACATGAAAAATAAACACAACCAAAACCTAAAAAAAAAATAAAAATAAAAAACAAGCAACAACATACAATAAACAAAAACAAAAAACATAGAAAACACTCACACATAAAAACATGAAATAACACAAACAAAGAGAAACCCAAGAACAAGAACCAAAAATACACAAGAACAATAACAACAAAAAAAAACACAAAACAACAAAAACACATGAACAACAAAAAACAACACAAAGAACACAAAAACAAAACAAAACAAAAGAACCCACCCACCTTAAAAAACAAAAAAAAAAAAAAAAAAAAAAAATTGAACATAACAATGACCTATCTAGACCAGAAGACTATTAAGGCAAGAATCAACAGAGGAAACAAAATAAAGAATAGAATGAGCTAGGGAACTAAAAAAAACTGAATGAACCAAAGAGAAGCAAAAAAAAAAAAAACAAGAAGAAACTAGGTACCTTCAGAACTGGAGCCATCCAAAGAAATGATAAAAAGAAGAGCTTCCCTAATTTGAGAAGCCCACCATATAGGAGGGTGGCCATAACAAGTAATATCCCCTTTGTCCAAAGCCCAATTAGCTAAAGCATCAACACTCTTGTTTTGATCTTTGACCACATGATTGTAATCAAATTTCAAAAATCCCATCTGGATTAATTGAATCTTCTCAATAATTCTTTTTATTCTCCAATCTACCTTATGATTCTTAGAAGAAGTCTTCAAGAGATTAATCATAAGTTGAGATTCAGACTCAACTAACACCTTTTCCCATACAACCTTAGTAGCCTCCTAAAGGCCTCTGAGGATACCATACCCCTCAACAAGATTATTGGAAAGAATACCCAAATTCTCAACAAAAGTAAAAACCAGGGAGCCATCTGAAAGTCTACCAATTCCTCCCACATTGGCTTTTCCAGGGTTCCCTCTAGAGGCTCCATCAATATTGACTTTTCCAAAATCCTTAGGAGGAGGTTGCCAATTTCTAGTCCTATCCATATTACTAATACTCACATTCCATTTAAGTTGGTTGCCCTTAGAATATTTAATCTTCAATCTTTGCATCACTTGATCCCATATTTGGTGGGAGTTTTGGGGGTGATTAAGGAGTTGATGGACTGATTCAACTAAGTTGGCTATGGTCTTTTGCCAAATATAGTGAATATCCTTCCTATCTTGATTAAAAATTTGGTTGTTCCTTTTATTCCAAATATTCCAAAGAAAAATGGTAGAACCCATTCAACTAACTGCCTAATAAAATGATCAACACCCTCGTGATTAGGCCAATCCCTCCAAAGTTTTTCAAAAGTAAAACAAATTAGACCAATGTAAGCCAAATAAAGTGGCCATTCTCCTCCATAGCTCAGAGGCTAAAGTACACTCAATAAAAATATGGTTGATATTTTCTACATTCTCTTCACACATTTCACATCTAAAAGGGCCATGAAAACCATACTTCATAAGTTGCTCACCAGTAAGCACCCTACGATGCAATAAAATCCAATTAAATAACCTCACCTTAGGCCAAAGCTTTTGAGCCCACAATCAAGAAAATATGTCAGAAGAATGGTTGGGATTATTATGGCATAAGGTCAAATAACCTTGAGCAACTGAATACTCACCCTTAGTAATGTTGTTCCATCCAAAACAATCTTTTTCATGGGACCAAGAGAGGGATCTCATATGAAGGATGCCTTGGATATCTTGTCTTTGCCTTTATGGGATTTGAATAGGCTAGTCCTCAATAGGTATCCAATATCTACCAACCTTTGAATTACCAATATGGTACCGATAGTAATTAGCCACCTTTATCCAATTAGCTCGGTGAAGCTCCTCCATCCAAGGCCTCCAATCGGGAAACTAAGTTATCAAAGGCTTGTGACCATCCCAAGAATCTGTCCAAAAATTTACCTGTTGACCATTATGAATGATCCAAAATAATTTTTTCTTTATCAAATCCTCACCAGTCTTAATAACTGCTAAAATGGGAGAACATTTGGTAGGAAGTTGATAGTGAACAAGGTCTTCAAGACTTTTGTTCTCAACATATTTAGCAACGAGATTATTGGCCCAAAGAGCATTGGGGTTATGCAACATCCTCCAATATAATTTAGCAGCTAAAGCTTTGTTGTTATTAATAGAATATCGGAATCCTAACCCCCTTCACTCTTAGGAAGACATAAAGTATCCCATTTCACCAAGGCCCATTTTCTTTTCTCCTTAGTACCACTCCAAAGGAAACGATAACTGATTTGATCCAATTCTTGAAGAACAGCCTTTGGGATATTCAAAATGAAAGAAACATAAATAGGAATAACTTTCCACTTGTTGGTCCACTTACCAAGGTGATTCTACCCCTAGAAGAAAACCACTTGTTGGTCCACTTTCCAATTTTCTTCTTGACTTTGTTCAACAACCAATTCCAATATTTATTTTTCTACCTTTGAATATTTATGGGATTACCTAAATAAGTTATTGGAAGAGAGGTCTTCTTTATCTTAATTTATCCAAGACCATGGATTCCTGTCTAGTAGAGTAGTGAAAGAAAATAACTTTAGATTTGTCTTCATTGATAAACTACCCAATAGCCTTAGAAAAACAACTAATGATTTGCTTAATATTAGAAGCTTCCTTAACTGTAGATTTACCTAAAAGAGTAGAGTCATCCACAAATTGGATATGAGAGATAGGTCTAGCTCCATGAGCAATGGTAACTCCCTTAAGGGTTTTGTTTTCCCTCTTTTTGGTTATAGTCCTACCCAAGCATTCAACAAGAATGATGAATAAATAAGGGGATAGCGGGTCACCTTGCATAATACCTCTGGAAGCTAGTGTAGACACTAAAACAGCACCAATCCGATTAAGTGACTACAAACACTGATCGCATTGACATACACAGCTTTCAGGGCAGCCCTCAAAGGTCAAACAGTGGTCCTAGCCACTCACACAGCAGTTTAGAAGGTCGAAAAGTGAGCAAAGCAAAGATGGTCATTTTAACAAAGCCTTAAAGCCTTAAGCAAAACTTAAACAAGAACAAAGCCTTAAAGCCTTAAGCAAAACTTAAACAAGAACAAATCCTTAAAGCCTTAAGAAAAACTTAAGCAAAAACAAAGCCTTAAAGCCTTAAGCAAGAATAAGCCTTAGGCAAAAACAAGCTTTTTTTAACATTTTAAGCTAAGGCACATGCTGCCTGTCGTGACCTCGCGACGATCGCGATATCGTGACCGTCACGACCTCGCGCTGTCGTGACCTCACGACGGTTGCCACATCGTGACGATCGCGATATCGCGACGGTCGCAGCATCGCGCTGTCGCGAATATCACGACGGCCGCGGCATCGCGCTGTCGCGATATCGCGACGACCGCGACATCGCGCTGTCGCGATATCGCGATGACCGCGGCATCGCGCTGTCACGATATCGAGACGACCGCGGCATCACGATGGCCGCGGCATCGCGCTGTCACGATATCACGACGGCCGAGGCATCGCACTGTCGCGATTTTGCGACAGTCGTGATATCACAACAACCGCGGCATCGGCTGTCGCGATATCATGATAGCCGCGGCCTCGCGCTGTCGTGATATCGCAATGATCATGATATCGCGACAGTCATGGCCTCGTGCTGTCATGATATCACGACGGTCACGATATCACGACGGTCGTAGCATCGGCTGTCACGATATCGCGATGGTCGTAGCATCGACTGTCGCGATATCATGATAGTCACGATATCGCGAGAGATCCCCCCCTGCACCTTATTCTTGCTCTTAGGGTCGTGATATGGCGACGTCACGATATCACGACAAACCCTTGCCTTCGTGCCAGACACATTTTGAATGGTCAAAAGCAGAAGTTGAACATTAAAAGGCGACACGTCAGCATTCAAATGCATAATTCAAACAAGTAAAGGCAAACATTAAAACATTTAAAAGTGCCATTAAAATGATTTAAGGTGGGCTTTAGACAACGCGGCGATGACACCACGGTCGCTTGCGTGGGCCGTTGAAGGACCGTCACGGTGGCATTAACGGAAGCCCGAGTCGTGGAGGACTTTCCTCTCTCGAGGAGACACGACCGCCACATGGCACCTTTGACCAACGCGTGGCGCTTATGCACGACATTCAAGGAGACCCCCTGGGTCTATAAAATGGTGGATTTTTCCACCCAAAAGGAGGGAAAAAGGAGCATTTTTCTTAAACGCAACGAAGTGCTGTTCATTCGAAGACCCGATTGCACTCCTTTTCGAATTCATTCTTCTGCATCCAGAATCTCTTGCGAAAGAGAGGTTGGTGGGTGGTTTTCAGAAGCGCAAATCTGACCTTCAGACCCGACGTTGGATCACAGCAACATCCATCCGACGACAATTCTCTTTCTGAGATTTCGAGCCCGTCCTTGGTGGATTGGCTTTGAAATTAAGTTTTAGCTGGGCGGCCCGCTTGGGTGCCCCGCATGCTTTTTGTTCATTCTTGATTAATTCATTCGTTATCGCGTATTTACATCATGCACTCCATGCTATTTGAATAGTTATACTTTATAGATCAAATACTTTACTACGTTAAATAGATTTCAAATATATCCATTATTATATCTGCCTTTTATTCAATGGAATGATTTCACACTTGCACCATCAGATGCACTTCCTCTCAATCTTGTTATGTTAATCAATCTTTACATGCATTTCTCAATCTTCTACATACCTTTCTAATTTCTTATGTCCTCTTGTTAACACAGGTGCTACTAAACAGTTTATTGTTTCTTTGAATGCAGAAGAAGCAACAAGAAGCAAGGATTCACCAAGCATAAGCGGCGGCAACATTGGCCCGCCCGATTCAAATGTGGGCATGCGGAAGAAGATCACTGTGCACTTTTTGTAATGGAAATCATGCTATTGTAACCGAGTTGGAACCACATGAATAAAAAGGGCTGTGCTCCTACTTTTGATGGGATTATATTCGTGTTATTTCATGTATCAAACTAGTTCTGTTTTTATTACATCTCAGTATTTCTTTCTTTCGGAATCTCATGCTTTCAATGGCGATCACGGTGGGACCGTTCCCTGATTTTTAAATCACAGAAACTAATCAGATTTGCTGTGTTTTGTGCTTAGCAGGTACCTTTTTTTTAGCCGAAGGTCAGAAACAACAAGTTTGGGCAGAGAAAGGTAAGGGTTTTAAAACTGTTCCCGTTGTTTCTTGTTCATTTTTCTGTTCTTGCTTCCTGTTAATTTTACCTTCTTAGGGAAAGCTTAATCTAAAAAAAAAAAAAAAATTTATTTTTTGTTTATGTTTACTTTCATTCGTTTATGTTTAAAATTTCATTAAGATAAAAAAAAAAAAAAATCAAGGAAAATGAATTTTTTTTATTGTTTAAAAGGTAGAGAAATTTTCCATAAATTTTCTTGCTTTATTTAGTTAAAAAAAAAAAAATTCTTTTTTAGCTTCCTTTTCTTTAGGGAAAGTTTTCTTTTTTGCTGCTTGTTTCATTTTTTTTAAATAAAAAGAACCACACACACTTCACGTGGTAAAATTAAACCAAGGAGCTGGTCGTAAAACCCTAGCCCTTGATCAAGACCATCGGTGGATTTCATCACCACCTTGGCTTGATTTGCATCCATTACCCCGATTGTCACCGTTGTTAGGCGTAAATCCTGACGAAAGCTGACCGAGTGTCGCTGGGGTGATTCCCATGCGCGCGAGGATAAGTCTTCTATGGTAGGTGCCATTAACAGGACAATCCCCCTTCCGTACCGCCTACGTACCATGTACCATCTCGCTCTCACGTACCTATAGTCTCCCTCTCGTAAGGGCGGGTATATAGAGAGGTTGGTATATCGGCCTGGTTGGTATATTGAAGGGGCGACCATTTTGGGAGTTATATGAGCCTACATTATGCATTTAAACGTTCTTCAAAAACATGCAAAAACAAAACAAAACATCAAAATGCACTAAACCAGTTTAGGACACACTATTTAAACCCTTAAAAGAGATAATCACGGTTTGTGTATGTGTGTGTTCATTTCTGCTTAGTGTAGACAAAAAGAAAAATCATCATAAACGAGATAAAAATCTGCTTAGATAGTAGAGAAGCACCACAATGGTGTACACCCGTAGCCAAGCCCAATCAAGGGCAGAAGCTCCGGAAGGTACACAAGAAGAAGGCACAAGTCGCCTTCGCTTTAGTCCCGAGGACTTAGTCATACCCCCTTGGCGGTCTGGCCCACAAGAAGGTCCACGTCAGACCACATCAAGAAAGAATTATTGGGATCCCCCTTTGTGGGGTATGCCCATTCAACACAGCCCCTTTCGGGAAGACGCTTTACATGTAGACCTTGACGTAAATAGAGAATCGCCTTTTGAGGTTAGACATGAGTGGCCACAACGCGATGAAGCGCTAGAGAGGCACACTATCCATTTGGAGAGACAACGTGGATATGGCGTCTCTTCTTTACCTCCCATTAGAACAGAAAGACAAAATCCAGAGCGCAGGGCTCTTCACACAGGGCGAGCTCACTCCGCCCGCCCCTTTCAAACCCATGAAAGGGAGTACGAGGAAAGCCATCGCATTCCTCAAGGACAACATACAACGTGGGAACCTTGCATTTTTGCACCTGCTAGATATCATGATCACACATCGAGGCCAGAGCCTCAAGTACATGCCGCCTACCTCGACAGAGGGAAGCAACCCATTGAAATTTTAGATCATCAAGATCGAGGCAAACACATAGGAGAAACATTCAAGCCTCCTGAGCAAAAGAGGGCAGACCAAATTGACCCGACAGTCGCCAGACATGCCGCTCGCCAAGCCTGAATCAAGCAGCTTGAGCAAGGTCATCAGGAGTTAGAGTACTTATACCGCCTGAATAAAGAGCGCATGCAACGCGAAGCGGATGAGTTGCGATATAAACTACCTGAGAGGGTGCCAACCCCTCGCACCCAAAGAGCCGAACAATATGAGAGGCACAACCCGTTGGTGCAGGACAGGTCTCCGTGACCTCGTCAAGCTTTGCCTCCGAGACCTTATAGACCCGAGAGGGAGGCCACTCCCCGAAACAATGATGGGTACCCTCAGCAGGGACTCAATCAGGGTCATAGGTCTCGCCTAGAGACTCCTCAAGAAGTTTATGAGGAGTATGAGCTAGAAATAGAATGGGCCGAAATGCCTCATCAAGGCGGGAGGGCTGCCACTCGGCCACCCCTCCATAGGCCTCCAGTCTCCCATAACTCACAACGGGAGCAAACAAAAGAGGAAGAAATAAAATCTTCAGATGCATACAAAGCGCTATTAGAGCGTTTGGAGTCCGTAGAGACAAAAGCTGCTGGGCATCAAAAACCCACATTACGTCAACTCCGTAGTCATCCAGTGCATCCCTCAGTGCCCACACCTCTTTACCCCGAACATTTCAAGTTGCCTCAATTGGCAGTCTTTAAAGGTGAAGAGGACGCACAAGAACATGTCACAAGATTCCTAAGCCAATGCTTCGGCATCCAAGATAATGACGCATTGTTGCTTAGGACATTCATAACCACATTCGCAGGCCCTGCCTCGGATTGGTTCACACAATTACCAAAACACAGCATAAACAACCTAGATCAATTAGTAGATGCGTTTCTTGAACGCTTTGCTTTCAACACAAGGAAGAAGGCATCACTGAGTGATCTGGCCAGCCTCAAGCAATATGAGGAAGAAACAATGGCAACATACGGGAATCGATGGAGGGCTTTGCTTTCTAAAATACCCTATCGTCCCCTTATGTCTGATCTCACACAGATTTTCGCAAAAATTTGCTTGAAATAGATCTCTGGGGCTATTGCAGCTGCAGCAATACGCCAGCTTAGAAGAAGCTTTGGCGCAAGCCAGAGTTATAGAAGAGATCAAAATAGGCGAAGGCGCAATCGCCAAGCCTAAAAAGAAAGAGTGGAGTAAAACCACTAAGACCGGGACTACGCAATCACAACCCGCTGCGGTTAACCAAGTTGCGATAAATGTCCCCAAGCTCGTGCAAGAAATGCAGCCCCAAAAGGCTAATTACTAGGCAGTGCCTCCTAGTTATGAAAGAGAAAATACAAGACAGAAGCAGAATCAGCAGCGTCGCCCTAGGCGACAATTCACCCCTTATACGGAGTCCAGGGACTCCCTATTTGACCGCTTGTCAGCGGCAAATTTAGTCACCCTTCCAGAAATCCAAACTATAGACCCTAACGCTCCCAAGCCTAAGGGATACAGAGAGGAATTGTATTGTAGATTCCATAGGCGCAGGGGACATGACTTAAATGGATGCTAGAAATTCAAAGGATTAATCCAAGATTTGATCGACAATAAAACATTGGCCGTGGACAACCCCATAGCGCCAAACAATCAACAAATGGGGGTATTCAAGGACCCTTTTCCTGCCCACGAGGCACAGGCAAAACCTCTCCAGGTTAACGAGGTGCGACAAAATCTTCCCATGCAAGGATTTGTGGGAATGATCAGCATAGTGACCAGGAACAAAAAGTACCCAACAGTTGCCCCCGAGGTAGCTACAAGGGAAGTTCCAACAACATCGCAGCCTCAACAACGCCCTATGCAGTCGCCTCCGCCTAGACCCGAGGTCACGATAAGGACCAAACTCACGCAGAGTTTGCGGACCACATCGGCTAGGCTTTCCATTTACGAGCTTATTCAACAATCAACACCTCATAGGGAAGCTCTTATGGAAATTTTAAAAGCCATCGAATTACAGACTCACGAAGCAAATTCTTTCAACAACTTCGTGGGACATGTGAAACGATGTACGGAGCCGGTCATTACCTTCAGAGAAGATGAAGTCAAAACAATATCGAATGACATGGCAGATCCACCCCTGCACGTTATCGCGCGGGTCAACGGGATCCCGTACAAGAGAGTGTTGGTAGATACTGGCTCGTCCAGTAACATCATTACCACTGCAGCCTTAAAACATCTAAAGCTGCCAGCCTCTCATATCACAGCCTCAACATACACACTGCGAGCTTTCAACGATGCAATATGCTCGACAGTCGGCATAGTTGTTCTGCCTATCCAGGTAGGACAAAAGACAATACCAACATTGTGCCATGTGTTAGAAGGCGAGATGGCTTACAATATACTCGCTAGGGCGGCCTTGGATCAGGGACATGAAGTGTGTCCCTTCGATCGCTCACCAATGCTTAAAGTATGCTTTTGAAGGAGAAATACATGTAGTCCCGATGGACTTAGAACCCTTCAAGTATTGCAATGCGGTACAATTAATGCCTCAATCGACCCTCCCTTCAACGCATTTGGATTTCCAGCTAAATCCATCTAAACAGGGTCCAATACCGCAGGCACCACTGGTGACCAAAACATCAAAATCCCAACCAGGTGAGTCTTCATCATCTGCTCCTTCACTACCAACGCCACCTGTCATGGCTAAACAGAAGGACAAGGGAAAACAAATCCTGGAAGAGGCTCCGCCCCTAGAAAAAGGGTTGCCAACAATATCAAGCATCACTCCTAACCCACTAAACATGGAATGGACTCAGGAAGGACTACCGTTCCCTCCCTCCCAAGCATCAACAATCACTGTTGAAATGGCCAGTACGGGCCTGGGGGAGTATTTAGTGCAGAATGTTGTGGCAACGCCCGCATTAGAGTCAGTACAGGACATGGGGAGACCTCGCCTTCCCATAGGGACAATTGTTCCTCTAGGCTACCCACCAAACCAGACAAATTTTGTGTATGGGGGCCTTGATCATGGTCTTGAACCATGCAAGCAAAAGGAAGAAGACGAAGAACCTTTTGCTGAAAACATCAACTATCTATCAAACCCGGACTTCGCTCTAAGATATCTCGGCCAATGCAATTGGCATGGATACGGGCTAGGCAGATATGAGCAAGGGATGCGTGTCCTTTGCCAACCAAGATATCAGATGCCATATGATAAGTCGGGAGTAGGGTTCAACCACCCCCTGCCCTTAGACATCTTGGTAGAAAATATGCAAGGCCTAGAAATAGGCAACAAGGGGGGATTGGCACCAGATCTTTATGCCAACCCAAATACAGAATATACATTGGGAGATTACCTCCCATGGTCAACAAACACCCTTGGCAACAACAGTAATCCCTCTCCTTTGCTAGAGAGAGGTGAAAGTTCGGACATTAATCACCAAAGAGAACATCAACGGTGTTCGGACATCTTTTTGAAGCTATTCCCCTTAGAGGTTCCAGCTTGAATCAATACAAGTGTCAAGAGAATCAGGTCCCTCCACCAAGAGTGGAACAACCGCAATGGGACCAGATTAACTTACTAGAACAAGGAGAACCCTCAACGTCGCAAGTAATAGTTGCTGAAGAGAATGAACATTTTTGGGTCTCCGAAAGTGATTCAGAAGATGAGACTGAGATGATTTATCTTCGTCATGCGCGACGGCATAATCGCCCTTTAACTCATGAAGACCTGATGGGACAGATGGGCATAAGGTTAGGGCATGAATGGTGGGTAGACCCAGCGAGGTGGGACCAAGTGTTGGATCCATGGCTCCAAATTCACGATGAGCACCGTCCACCCCGAGACCCTATCATGACAACAGTGCCGAGAGCAGACCCTGTCCTCCTATCAACACATAGGGCCGATCCGTTCATACCCGTCCCTACAGAACCAGATCCAGAGCATAGGGAGCATCCACAATGGTTAAGTCATCACACCTGCGGTAATGGAGACCAAATTCATTCCATCCACATGATCTCCATTGACTTGACCGCACCCATCCGCAATCCGGCCGATCCAAAGATGGTCATTGCATCTAGACATAGATGCCATCGATCGGGATCGCGTCAATTCACCTTTATCACCATCGTAGTACTGGCCTTTCGGTGAAATGCTTCATTTTACCCCAGGGACAACTCAAGATATTTTTCAGGCTGAAGAGGGACCCGAGGTTCCAAACGCAGATTTAAACTCAGCCAATGATATCCATTTGATCCCGACTCCACATCAGTTGGAGGAAGGATCCCACATGTCAGTCGAGGAGACGACTGACGTAGACATCGGCTTAGACCCAATGAATCCACAGATTATCAAGCTGGGGGTAAGCTTATCCCCTGAAGAGCAAGCCGACTACATTGCCCTTCTCAAAGCGAAGAAGGAGGTTTTTGCATGGTCATACAAAGACATGCCGGGACTAGACCCGTAGCTAGTCACGCATAATTTAACGCTTGATCCGACAATCAAGCCCGTAAAGCAAAAACTACGAAAGATGCACCCAACAGTGGCCTTGATGGTCAAAGACGAATTGCAAAAGCTGTTGGATGCACAGTTTGTCATCTGCATGGATTATCCGCCATGGCTGTCCAACATGGTTCCCGTCAAGAAGCCCGACGGGAGGATTCGCATATGCACTGATTTTTGAGATCTAAACAAAGCGAGTCCTAAGGATGATTTTCCCTTGCCCAAGCATCGACGCGTTGGTAGACGCTACAACAGGTCACGAAATGCTCTCCCTAATGGATGGTTTCTCAAGATACAATCAAATTCGTATCAATCCTAAAGACCAACTAAAAACGGCGTTCACAACGCCTTGGGGGACATTTTGTTATAAGGTCATGCCTTTTGGTCTTAAAAATGCTGGCGCTACCTACCAACGTGCCATGACGTACATCTTCCATGATTACATGCATAAAACATTGGAAGATTACATGGATGATTTGTTAGCCAAGTCTCTTTTGCGCTCAGATCATCTCGATGACTTAAGCAAGATTCTCGATCGCCTCATAGAGCATAAGGTCAGACTGAATCCCAAGAAGTGCGTATTCGGCGTCACATCTGGAAAACTCTTGGGTTTTATAGTCTCAAAGCGAGGCATCGAAGTGGACCCAAAGAAAGTCAAGGCAATCCTTGAAATGGTTCCCCCAACCACTATCAAGCAGCTCAGAAGTCTGCAAGGAAAGGTCGCGTCGATTAAACGCTTCATAGCGCAATTATCTGACAAATGCCGACCCATGAACAAATTATTGCACAAGGGGGTTACATTTCATTGGGATGACGAGTGCCAATCGACCTTTGACGAAATCAAACAATACTTGGCTTCGCCGCCAGTGTTGGCACCACCTAGACCAGGAGTGTCGTTCTACTTATACATCTCAGCCTATCGAGGTGGCACCGGGCGCCATGCTGGCCCGTAAGAATGAACTTCACAAAGAACAGGCTACTTACTATCTTAGCCGCACCCGGTCGGTTACTGAACTTAACTATGCATACGTTGAGAAACTCTACTTAGCAGTGGTGTTTGCTACCAAAAAGCTACGCCACTACATGCTGAGCAACACTACGTATGTTGTGTCTAAGGAGAATCCATTGCGATACATGATGAGTCGTACTTATCATAGTAGTCGCACGACGAAATGGATCATGTTGTTGACGGAGTTTGACATTGAGTTCATAGGACAAAAATCTATCAAAGGACAAGTCATAGCCGATCAACTAGCAGAGGCTCCTCTTGAAGACGATCAGCCTCTAGTCATAGAACTACCCGATGATGGGGTCTTCCATGTATCAGAATCGCCAGATTCTGATGAGCCTGAGTCACAGGCCGACATAACCCTATTCTTCGATGGTTCTAAATGTGAGCAAGGTGGTGGCATGGGAATTGTATTCTTCACACCGCAGGGTGCTCCAATGCCCTTGTCATTTAAATTAAACTTCCAAGTGCACCAACAATAATGCAGAATATGAAGCCTTGCTCCTAGGTCTTCGGACAGCAATCGCCATGAACATCAAACGACTGAACATCTTTGGTGATTCGCTGTTAATAGTCAATCAAGTCAAAGGGGTATATAAATGCAAATGCCCAGTTTTGCAGGCTTATAAAGCCCTTGTGGACAAATTCTTGGCAAAACTTGAGTGGTATGACATCGAGGCACTCCCTCGATCATCGAATCATTTTGCGGACACAATGGCCTCCTTGGGGTCACTAATTCTGCAAGACCTTTCCGGTGATATGACAACCATTCAAGTCAAAACCTTATCGCAATCCGTGATGGAGCGTGCAAGCTCAGACTTGACGCCAGGAATCCACATGATCCAGATCGAACCATCCTCGGATAAGTTCTTTCGAATCCGAGATCGTCTGAAACGTGCCAACTGGGGGTCCTTGTTTTCCCCTACTCCCATTAATAGCAACACAACGCTATTCTTGCAAGTTCTATCCCATTCAGCGTTTGTTAGGGAAGAACTTCAAAAGGGATTGGTTGTTCATACTGTCGAGGTTTTCGATCAACAAGACTGGTATTTACCCATTAGAGACTACCTCAAGTTAGGTAATCTTCCCCTTGGATTGACGCGCACCGCAAAACGAACATTCAAGCAGAAAGCGGCTAAGTATGTCTTGATAGGAGACATTTTGTATCGTCGCAGCTATGACGGAATTCTTCTTCGTTGCTTGGACCAGCAAGAGTCCACTTGGGCAATCGCCCAAGCGCACGATGGTACATGTGGTGGCCACTTTAGTGGTATGGCCATTGCAAAGCGCATTCTTCGCATGGGATATTATTGGCCATATTTAGAGCGAGATTGTTGCGCATATGTCAAGAAGTGCGTGAAGTGTCAACATCATGCCAATTTGATGCACGTACCTTCCCAGGCCCTGCAGACAGTCCAGTATGCTTGGCCATTTTTGCAGTGGGGCTTCGATCTAATTGGAAAGATCTCCCCTACGTCATCAGGCCGTCACACGTTTATCATAACGGCCACAGAGTATTTTACCAAGTGGGTGGAAGCAATTCCGCTGACCTCTACGACAGGCCCCCGCATTGTGGAGTTCATTTTGCATAACATCATATGTCATTTTGGTATTCCATCCAAAATAATCTCGGATAATGGGCCATCATTCAAGAACAAAGACGTGCGTGCTTTGACCACAAAGTACAAAATTCAGCACAGTTTTTTGACACCCTATTATCCACAGGCAAATGGGCAAGCAGAGGCGTCAAACAAAACACTAGTTGCCATCCTTAAAAAGATGGTCGCAGACAGTCATAAGGATTGGCACATCCAAATCCCACTTGCCCTTTGGGCTTATCGCACTAGCATTCGGACGCCAACTGGGGCAACTCCATTTTCGCTCGTGTATGGCTCAGAGGCGGTAATGCCTCTCGAGTTGGAAATTCCTTCCCTTCGCATATCAATGCAGGAGTTCATCGATGATGACGCTGTGCGACAGGCCCGGTTAGACCAACTTACGTTGCTTGACGAACGACGCGTTAATGCTCTCGAGCACTTACGTATCTATCAAGAGCGGCTTAAGAAAGCTTACAACATGAAAGTTCACCTAAGGGACTTTCGGGTTGGTGATTTGGTTTTGAAAGAAAACCAACAGAACTCTAATTTGCCGTCCCACCTAAGGGACAAGTTCACGGCAAATTGGTTAGGTCCTTATGTCATTGATAGCAAAATAGGACCCGAGACGTACCGGCTAGCTTCTCTTGACGGTATCAAGGAAACAGAACCCTTGAATATCAGTCATTTGCGACCATTTCATATCTAAGAGAGCCATATCCCAAAAATGCTCCAAGGATTCTCGAAATCGCTTGGTCAATCCCAAAAATGCTCCAAGGATTATCGCAATCACTTGGTCACCCCAAAATGCTCCAAGGATTATCACAATCACTTGGTCAGAACACCAAAAGCTCCAAGGATTATCGCAATCACTTGGTCACCCCAAAAGCTCCAAGGATTATCGCAATCACTTGGTCACCCCAAATGCTCCAAGGATTATCGCAATCACTTGGTCATCCCCAAAATGCTCCAAGGATTATCGCAATCGCTTGGTCAATCCCCAAAAGCTCCAAGGATTATCGCAATCACTTGGTCATCCCCAAAATGCTCCAAGGATTATCGCAATCACTTGGTCACCCCAAAATGCTCCAAGGATTATCACAATCACTTGGTCACTCCCAAAAGCTCCAAGGATTATCGCAATCACTTGGTCACCCCAAAAGCTCCAAGGATTATCGCAATCACTTGGTCATCCCCAAATGCTCCAAGGATTATCGCAATCACTTGGTCAATCCCCAAAATGCTCCAAGGATTATCGCAATCACTTGGTCACCCCAAAATGCTCCAAGGATTATCGCAATCGCTTGGTCAATCCCAAAATGCTCCAAGGATTATCACAATCGCTTGGTCAATCCCAAAATGCTCCAAGGATTATCGCAATCGCTTGGTCAATCCCCAAAGCTCCAAGGATTATCACATCATCGCTTGGTATACACCAAAAGCTCCAAGGATTTCAATAAATGCTCCAAGGATCTCTAAAATTGCTTGGTCAATTCCAAAATGCTCCAAGGATTTCCATAATCGCTTGGTCAAAAATCAAGAAATTTCAAAAACAACAAAAATCATCAAAAAACAACAAAAATTTGCATCTCATTTCTAGGCATACTCAAATTCATCAATAGAGAGCTCTTCTCGCACCTCATCTTCATATTCACCAAAATCAATCCATCAAAAATACAAAAATACATAGATGCATTGCATCCATACATTGCATATTTGTGGTCATATAGGTCAAAAGCACCATAGGCTGTAATTGCTCTGCTAGTCCATCATGTTCCACACTGTTCCATTTTACAAAAACAACAAAAAACACCATGCATTGCTTTTTACCACACTAGAGTCAGTGGTCTTTTAATGTATCAAGAGTTTTCGTGATTCAGTCATCATTTTGCTCTTTAGCCATGTAATGTATCAAGTCAGACAGATTTTATGAAGGTAGAGTCATACTTGAAATACACCTTGTTACGTAACATCCTAACACAAATTAAAACACATAAAAATTCCCAAGTTGTGTGAACGAAAGATGAAACCTGCACAGTAATCCAGGTCACCATAAGCGAAACGGTTATCTTGCTCATCCCCCCGTGCGAATGGTTCTAGAATGCTGAGAATTGACAAAAGGACAAGCTCTTTCCTATCCATTCACCTCCATATACAATGGTTTTCACCACTACCAAATCCCAATCATAGTTGGTTCCCAAAGTTGTAAGGATTTGTACTACATGTCCCTGCCAAGGATGGGTAGTCATCCCCAAGACCTAAAGGGATCAACACCATTCACAAACAAAATTCCAACAAATCATCATCCTAACACTCTCCATTCACCTTTGGTCTCCAAGTTGTAAGGATTCGTACTATCCGCCCCTAACCAGGATGGGTAGTCATCCCCAAGGCCTAAAAGATCAATGCCCTTACTCCATAATCCCCATCATCCCCTTGGTCCCCAACGTCGTAAGGATTCGTACTATCCGCCCCTAACCAGGATGGGTAGTCATCCCCAAGGCCACAAGGATCAAAGCCATTCACAAGCTCAAATTCAAAATACACAAAACCAAAATCAAATAACAGTGGTTATCACCACTATTCAAAATCCTTGCTCAAAAAGAATTAATAAACAGTGATCTTCATCACTATATAGACGAGAAACTTTCTCAACCATTAAGCCAACAAATATCCTGAACTTGAATCCCTAGAATTCTCAGCATTCGAAAAACCATCTAGGTGATCCTCATTACAGGTTTGGTTGATAGCCTATCTGGCAATGGTGGTATCCTACCCGCATGACGATATGTCTGTCACATTCGCTTTGCGTGTGTGCAGACCAATGTTTGCATAAGGATGAGCTAGCTTATGGTATCCTGGATAACACCGCAGATTAATCTAACTAAATACAACAAAGGAGTTAGTGGAGCTAATTAGGTGATCCTCAATACAGGTTCGGTTGAAAGCCCATCTGGCACTGGCGGTATCCTGACAAATACCACATAAATGAACTCAATTGCACACACAGGGATGTGAAATAACTTGGTCAAAAACAAGTCCGATTCATACCTTGTTCAAAAGTCTTGTAAGATAAAGTACAATCATGGCTAGTAAGTTAAAACCGTCTGAGTCTCGGAAAACCTTAGCTACATTTCTAAACCAACTGCGCTACTTTTCATCCTTACAATACCATCAGAAAATACAAAAAAAGAAAAAACCACATGTATACATACAAAGTCATCCATCACAAATCGCCTAAAAAGACAAAATAATGGAGTTCTAAACAGTCTATGGTGCCATAGCCAAACATCACAAAGTCCATCCATCCATTTCATTTCTGCATATCACATATAAATCACAAACATTTGCAGTCATCATGCATCCATCAAAATAAATCAACATACAAAAACCACATAAAATCAATATAAAGTAGCATGCATCCATCAACATCAATCATTGTGCATAACATAAAATCATGACATATACACAAAGAAAGAAAATCAAAACAACAAAAACATCACAAAAATATAACACAAAAACATAAGCAATAAGTTGTCGGACAAGAGTGCTCTTGCACTTAACCTCTTGGCATAAAAAATCGATGTCGGGGCTCAAATTGTCATTTTCCCACTTCCCCAAGAAGGCTACCATAGCTGGACCGCTCCACGGGAAGACGGGTTTTTGATGATTTCACCTCATTATGGCATCACCAAAAGGGTTAACACCCACCAAAAATAGGTCCAAATGTCGGGAAATTGCACGTGCTTAAACGGTAAAACATCTAAAGGCACCCTAACCTAAGTCATCTTGGGTCAAGCGACTCGTCGCTTTTCTCATGAAGGTCATTCCCTCATCGATTCGTCGCTTGAGGGGGTAGTCACACTTAGTCACCAATCAACAAGCACACACCCAATCAAGGCAATGGCATGCATTCAAAGAATCATTGACAAAGACAATCACGCTCCTGCTTGGGGCAGTAAACAAGCAATCATCAAATTGATCAAACACTTGGCATTCCCGAAGCATGAACACAAGGTTCCCCCTATGGACAAAAGGTTACGCCCTTTGCCTAATCATGACTGATCAATGTCCAAGCTCAAGTCACACCTCACCAAAATAGGTTAACACTTGAAATCAAATTCCTTAGCTCGTAAGAAGCAAGGATTCAAGAATGCATGCCCTTTCCATACTTGGGGCATCAAAAGTTGGTTAGGTTACCAAGAAACCCTAATCATTAGTGCTTTGGTCATCTATTTTTGCTCAGCACTGCATCACCCGCAGCGCTTCCCAAAAAGGGGCATCTGTAGACACCAAAACAACACCAATCCGATTAAGTGACTACAAACACTGATCGCATTGACATACACAACTTTCAGGGCAGCCCTCAGAGGTCAAACAGTGGTCCTAGCCACTCACACAGCAGTTTAGAAGGTCGAAAAGTGAGCAGAGCAAAGTTGGTCATTTTAACAAGCCTTAAATCCAGAGCAAGCCTTAAATCCAAAACAAAGCCTTAAAGCCTTAAGCAAAACATTAAACAAGAACAAAGCCTTAAAGCCTTAAGCAAAACTTAAGCAAGAACAAAGCCTTAAAGCCTTAAGCAAGAATAAGCCTTAGGCAAAAACAAGCTTTTTTTAACATTTTAAGCTAAGGCACATGCTGCCTATCGCGATATCGCGACGGTCATGATATCACGATCGTTGTGACCTTGCACTGTCACGACATCGCGACGGTCACGATATCGCGACTGTTGTGACATTGCGACAGCCGCGACATCGCGTTTTTGTGATATCACGACGGTCGCGATATCGTGACAGCCGCCGCATCACGTTGTCGCGATATCGCGACGGTCATGGCATCGCGACAGCCGCGACATCGCGCCATCCAAACGATTTAAGGTGGGCTTTAGACAACTGGCAGTGACACCACAGTCAGTTGCGTGGGCCGTTGAAGGACTGTCACAGTGGCATTAACGAAAGCCCAAGTCATGGAGGACTTTCCTCTCTCGAGGAGACACGACCGCCACATGGCACCTTTGACCAACGCGTGGCGCTTATGCACGCCATTCAAGGAGACCCCCTGGGTCTATAAAATGGTGGATTTTTCCACCCAAAGGAGGTTAACGAGCATTTTTCAAAAACGCAACGAAGTGCTGTCAGATCAAACACCCGATTGCACTCCTTTTCGAATTCATTCTTCTGCATCCAGAATCTCTTGCGAAAGAGAGGTTGGTGGGTGGTTTTCAGAAGCGTAAATCTGATCTTCAGACCCGACGTTGGATCACAGCAACATCCATCCGACGATAATTCTTTTTCTGAGATTTTTGAGCCCTTCCTTACTGGACTAGCACTGAAATCAGGTTTTAACGGGGCGGCCCGCTTGGGCACCCCGCATCTTTTTGTTCGCTGCATGATTAATTCATTCCGTCATTTCGTGTTTATCATGCATTATGCTTTTTGCTCGAATATATATATATATATATATATATATATATATATATATATATATATATATCCAGCATCACACTTTAGACTACTTAAATAGATTGTCGAATATATGCAGCGATTAGTTGCAGGTTGCAAGTCGCAGGCAGCAGCCTTTTGGTGATGTTCGGCAGCAGTGATTAAGTTAGCGAATATTTGCAGCATTACGTTCTACGCTATTCTGTTAGATGCATTACGTTCTACGTTCTGTCATTTTAATATATTCGTTCATTACGTGTTTATTCTGTTAAACGTGCAGGTCATTTACATGCATTTTATTCACTGTTCTCAATAACCGTAGGCATATACCTTTCACTAATTTCAAGAAGTATATGTTTCCTTTTAACACAGGTGCTACTAAACGGTTTGCTGTTCTTTGAACGCAGGAGAAGCAGCAAGAAACAAGGATTCATCAGGCACAAGCGGCGGCAACATTGGCCCGCCCATTTCAAATGTGGGCATGCGGAAGAAGATCACTGTGCACTTTTTGTAATGGAAATCATGCTATTGTAACCGAGTTGGAACCACATGAATAAAAAGGGCTGTGCTCCTACTTTTTGATGTGATTACATCCGTGTTATTTCATGCATCTAGCTAGTTCTATTTTTATTGCATCTCAGTGTTTCTTTCTTTCGAAATCTCATGCTTTCAGCTAGGAATGACTGAGAAGGCCTGCCATTGATAAGAACTAAGTAGGAAAATGAAGAGATACATCCCATAATCCAATCCATCCAATACTTAGAGAAACCAAATTACCTCAAAAATTTGATAAGGAAGTGCCAATCCACTCTGTCATAAGCTTTGGATAAGTCTAATTGAATGAACATGGAAGGAGAATTTTGCATATCCATGGAATGGATGGCTTCCTAAGCAAGAAGTATCTCATCTACTATTTGATGTCCTTCCACATAACCCCCTTGATCTGGGGAAATAATATTATGCAAAAGAGGCTTCAACATTTTTGCCATGATTTTAGTAATGATTTTGAGAAGAACATTACATAAAGCAATAGGTCTAAAAGCTGAGATATGATCAACCTCTTGAGCTTTTGGAACAAGATTAATATAAGTTTTATTGATAACCTTCAAAATTTATTTGGCTTTCCTAGCTTCTTCCACCACCTCTAATAAATCAACATGAAGGATATCCCAAAACTCTTGGTAGAACTCAATGGGAAAACCATCAAGACCTGGGGTTTTCCCTTTTTGCATTTTAAAAACTACTTGTTGAAGCTCA
This sequence comes from Wollemia nobilis, assembly GCA_028583015.1. Classification (NCBI taxonomy): domain Eukaryota; kingdom Viridiplantae; phylum Streptophyta; class Pinopsida; order Araucariales; family Araucariaceae; genus Wollemia; species Wollemia nobilis. The sequence goes on from JAQPPZ010016984.1 coordinate 4,813,262, forward strand.
TTGATAGTAACAAGAGCAGTCAAAATAGAGTTCTCCTTAGAAGTGATAAGAGAAGGGATTGCTTGAAGAACATTTTGTTGTGAAGCTGAGTCAAGAGGAGTAGCAACAAAAATATTGGAAAAGTAATCAACAACAATAGAGTTCATGCCATCCCAAGTATAAAAAATATCTCCAAAATATGATTTTAAGGAAGAAATAAATTTGTGAGATCTTCGAGCTAGAAGATATTTGTGGAAGAAATTTGTTTTTCAATCTCCTTTGAGCCATTGAATTCTAGATTTTTGCTTCCACAAGATTTCTTCTCTTTTTTCCCATTCCTCTAACTGAGTTGTGAGTTTAATTTCATCTGCACTTCTCTTCTCTGTGAGGCCATATAAAAGGATTTTCTTATTCAAATTTTCAATATGAGCAAAAATTTCATGTTTTTTTATGAACATCCTTGAACTCTTTCCAGTTCCAAGTCTTGATTTTGGATTTTATGTATTGCAATATTTTGGCAAAACATAACATCTTAGTCCCATGCCTAGGTTTACCTTCCTTCCACCATTGTTGCACACGAGGTCTAATGGAAATGTCTCTAAGCAACATTAATTGAAAACAAAAAGGAGAGAAACTCACATTGGTTTTCAACATTTCCACCATGACTAGCCAATGATCCGAACTAGCATTATTAAGAGTATTCACTTTAGGAATGTGAGCATGGATTAAGAAATTTTTAGAGAGCAAAAACCTATCCAATCTCTCCATTATACAAGCTAAGCATTGCCTTTTGTTAGACAAAGTCATAAGGCCATTATCTAGTTGGATATCCACAATATGGAGGTTTACAATATATTCACTCATGAGGTCAGTGCTTTTATCCAAATTTCTATTTCCCCCCCTTTTCTCATCTAGAGAGAGGATGGTATTGAAATATCCTCCGATCAAGGTCCAAGATTAAGGAAAATGAGAGATAATATGAGTAATATCCTTCCACTGCATTCTTTTTTCCTCCAAATAAGTCGAAGCATAAACAGTAATGCAAAGCATAATCTGGTTGGAATGTCTAATTTGAATAGCTATAGCCAAAAAACCCCAACTGCCAACTATATGGTGAATAACTACCTCTTTTGGGTCCCAAAGAGAAGCAATGCCACTCGAAGTCTCTTAGGAATTGAGGGAAACCACTTTTCTAGCTAGCCAAATTTTACTGGAAATTGAGTCCATATCCTCCATTGACATCTTTGTTTCTTGAAGGAAAACAAGATATGGATGATTTATCTGAATCATTCTTCTAATTTTATTTTGTTTTGAAAGACTCCCTTTGAGTCCTCTAATATTCCAAGTGATGATCTTCATTAATACCAGGGCTAAAAAATTTGGAAAGGGCATTAATCTTACCTTCCTCTACAAGCTTTTCACCTTCTTTTACCATATGATATTGATTGGTCTTGTGACTTGCTTTTTGATTAGAATCCATATTCAATTTTGTTTTCCTGTTTCTTGACTTATTCCAATTGAATTTGAGATGGCTTCTAACCTTGAAGAATGCTCGTACACAGCCAAAATTTTACTATATGGTTCAACGGATTCTATATTGGGACCTGCATTATTTAAAGTTTTTACATTTGAAAGATAGTTTTTCTTGTGTAAATTTTCTCCTTTTTTTTCTGTTGAAAACCTTTGATTTGTTGGTTTGTCTATGAGTTCTTCCCTTCATATTTAAATTGTGTTTCTAAGATTTCAGTTTCCATTATTTCCTCTTCGTCACTTGGGATATCATTTGTGGAAAGGATTTCAAACATATTAGCAGATGACTTTGATTGATCCTTCATAATTGGTTTTTTCTGAGTGTTCTTCTTAGGTATTTGGAAACCTGCTGAGTTTATATCTTCTTTCTTTTGATTGAGAATTTTATTTGGGCAAGAACTGGCCAAATGACCATATTCATGGCAAATTCAACAACAAAAAGGAATGTTATTATAGTCCACTACTTGATCCCAAGTGTCTTCTCCAAATTGTAATGTGATCTTTTTAGATAGGGGTTTGTCAAAATCCATTAAAACACAAATTCGAGCATAAATAATATGTTCAAAATTTTGAGTACAATCAACAATCATCATAAAAGTTCCTAAAGAGTTTCCAATTGAAGAAAAAATACTAGGATTCCAAAATTCAACAGGGAGGCCAAAGAATTTAACCCACATGGGAGATATAGAAGACATCTCTTGTTTTTATTTAAATATAGTATGTCAGGGCTTCATGAAAAGCCTTGCCCTTCCAAAAAACCAAGGACCCCCTTGAAAAGTTTTCTCTCTATATTCATTATTAGCAAATAAAACAAGAAAATAACCATTTGGATAAATAGATATTTGTAACTCACCTTTAGTTTTCTAGCTTTTTACAACCCAGACTTTGAAAGCAGATAGACTCGGATGAAAACCCACGAACCGACAAATTAGTCCTCTTTTTTCCAAATCTTCAATACCAGTCTGAATGTTACCCAAATCAAGCTTAACAATAGGAGTTCCATCAGCTGCTTTAAGACATCCTGACTCTATTTTTCTGGGATCAATCTTAGGCATTCTTAGAGGTTTATGGGAAGCCCTAAGATTGATATTAGCATTGGGCTGAGGCTGTCCACCATGAAGGGCATCCCTAAAATTCATTTTTGGGACTGAGTCTTTGAAATTCTTACCCTTGACAAGGGTTTTCATAGTAGAATTATTTTGTGGGTGCACCTTAGCACCAGATTCACTTGAGATATGAGCCATTTTTTGATCAAATACTTGAAACTTGTTTCGTGATCTTTTTAATATTTGTCCTAGATGCCATGGAAACGTAAGGTTTTCACTTTTCTTTTGTGCAGCAAATTGGAAGTTGTTGTCACTCAAGTTCATAGTATGATCTATTGAAAGATAAATTTTTAACCCATCTTGGATCCCCTACAACATTTCCTACTAAAATATTGAGCATAAACCACAAAAATATTGGCAGTTAGGGTTCAAAGGCCTTAAAAACCAACCTCTGGAGCTGATTCCACTCAACCCAGATGAAACCCTCGCATAGCCGCTTGCCATCCTCAACAATATTATTGTCTTTGCGAAAGAAAACCTTAGCACCTTAGTGGATGAGAACCACTCAATTCTTCCCCAAGAAAAACAATTAGCTTGGGCATTAGGTATTGAGGACAAACCTTCCATTCATTTGCCCAATCCCAAAAATGGGATTTCTTGGGAGCCACCCCCTAGGGTTGGTTTAAACTAAATTTTGATGGTGCAGCCAAAGAGAACCCAAGAAGAGCTGGAGCTGGAGGAATAATCAGGGATCATCAAGGAAATTTGGTCAAGGCCTTGGTTGAACCATTGGGAATCAGAACTAATAATGAAGCAGAAGCTAGAGCCCTTTGGAGAGGGTTGCAAGTAGCCCAAGCAACTCAAGGTAACTAGATGAGTGAAGGTGATTCTATGAACATCATCAACCTGTTAACCAATGGCAAAAAACCTCCATGGAGAATCGAGGGAGTCATCCATGAAGTGAGGATCCCTTTTGTGGCAAGACAGAACAGGAGGGCTCGTCATGTGTACCATGAGGCCAACAGGTCAGCTGACAAATTAGCCAACATAGGTGTTGATGTTGGTAGTTTGGTGACATAGACACAAGGTGTGCCACGTTAAGTGGAAAACATTATTAGTCATGAAAAGAAACCTACCCATCAAGGAGAAATATGAATGGATGTTATTTCCCCATGGAGCTGGTAATAACTATGGGGTTTCCCTCTAAATCATACCAAATTGGAAATGAAGGTAACAGGGTGTAAGCCTTGGAAGATTTCGACAGAGAATAGGAAATGGGCAAGCAATAGGTTTCACAAGTGTAAAGTTCCAAACTTCAATTCCTGTCAATTTAAGTGATGTTTACAGTTATGTTTAGGTATGGGTGTGCTTTGTTAGTAAGGTGTTGTAGGGGATTCAACACAATTTTTGGTAAGAAAGTTTCAAGGATGACTAGGATCTACAATCTCAATAGAAGGCTGGTTATTGTAATAGGTTTCAGGTTAACTTGCAAAACCTGATAATTAATGAAGACTTTTATTTACCAAAAATAAAAATAAAAACACACTACAATCAGTATGATTTCGTCCTACGTTGTTATAGCTCTTTTCGAGATCTTTTGAAAATTATGCACTAATAGTCAATCCGAGAAATGAGCGAGGAGTTATGACCCCGAAAAGTTTTACCTCCAAAATTCAAAATGATGGTCAATGGAATACCGTATAAACTACCCCCTTTAATGAAATTGTAATTTTCATAAAGGAAAGTTCATTTATTATCTGTGAATGCAAATGCAAAGCTTGAAAATCAGTTTACCTTCAAAATATGAAAAAATGTGAAATTCCAAAATTATAAATATCCTTATAAAATAGCAACTTTAAATAATTTTTATAAATTCAAAATGACTTCAAAATGAGATTAAAATTATTTCGGATGAAGGATCGAAGCTCATTATTCATACCCATGCATTTATTTATGAAATTTTATATTATTTTTATTTTTATTTTAGTCACCGAAGTTTATAAAAAATCTGCAAAAGGAAGGGTTAGAAAAATAAAAAAACAATTATGGAAAAAGGAATAGAAAGCCAAAAATATTAAAAGGCACTATAGTCTGTAAAAATATGAAAAAAATATGAAATTCTAAAATTATAAAAATCATTAAAACACACTACAGTCAATATAATGTCATCTTAAAAAATAATCTGCAAAAGGAATGGTTAGAAAAATAATTTTTTTTAATGGAAAATAGACTAGAAAACCAAAAATATTAAAACACACTACAGTCATTATAATGTTGTCCTACGTTGTTGTAGCTCTTTCAAGAGCTTTCAGAAAGTATGCACTAATAGTCAATCCAAGCATCGAGCGAGGAGTTATGACCTCGAAAAGTTTTACCATCAAAATTCAAAATGATGCTCAATGGAATGTCGTATGAACTACCCCCTTTAATGAAATTGTAATTTTCATAAAGAAAAGTTCATTTATTGTCTGTGAATGCAAATGTAAAGCCTGAAAATCGATTTACCTTCAAAATATGAAAAAATGTGAAATTCCAAAATTATAAAAATCCTTATAAAATAGCAACTTTAAATAATTTTTATAAATTCAAAATGACTTCAGAATGAGATCAAAATTATTTCGGATGAAATATTGAAGCTCATTTTTCACACCATGCATTTATTTATGAATTTTTTTTTTTAATTTTTTTTTAGTCGTCGAAGTTTAAAAAAAATCTGCAAAAGGAAGGGTTAGAAAAATAAAAATAAAATTATGGAAAATGGACTAGAAAACAAAAAATATTAAAACACACTATAGTCAGTATAATGTCGTCCTACGTTGTTGTAGGTCTTTTTGAGAGCTTTCACAAAGGATGCACTAATAGTCAATGCGGGCAATGAGTGACGAGTTATGACTCCAAAAATTTTTACCCCAAAAATTCAAAATGATGGTCAATGGAATGTCGTATGAACTACCCCCATTTAATGAAATTGTAATTTTCATAAAGGAAAATTCATTTATTGTCTGTGAATGCAAATGTAAAGCCTGAAAATTGATTTACCTTCAAAATATGAAAAAATGTGAAATTCCAAAATTATAAAAATCTTTATAAAATAGCAACTTTAAATAATTTTTATAAATTTGAAATGACTTTAGAATAAGATCAAAATTATTTCAGATGAAGGATCGAAGCTCATTCTTCACACCCCTGCATTTATTTATGAAATTTTATTTATTTTTTTAATTTTTTTAATAATAATAATAATAAAATTATGGAAAATGGATTAAAAAACCGAAAAATATTAAAACACACTACAGTCAGTATGATTTTTTCCTACTTTGTTGTAGCTCTTTTCGAGAGATTTCAGAATGTATGCACTAATAGTCAATCTGAGCAACAAGCGAGGAGTTATGACCCTGGAAAGTTTTTCCCCCAAAATTCAAAATGATGGTTAATGGAATACCATATGAACTACCCCCATTTAATGAAATTGTAATTTTCATAGAGGAAAGTTCATTTATTGTCAATGAATGCAAATGCAAAGCCTAAAAATTGATTTGCATTTAAAATATGAAAAAAAGTGAAATTCCAAAATTATAAAAAATCCTTATAAAATAGGAACTTTAAATAATTTTTATAAACTCGAAATGACTTTAGAATGAGATCAAAATTATTTTAGATGAAGGATCGAAGCTCATTCTTCACACCCATGCATTTATTTATGAAATTTTATTTTATTTTTGTTTTAGTCCCCGAAGTTTATAAAAAATCCGCAAAAGGGTTAGAAAAATAAAAATAAAATTATGGAAAAAGGACAAGAAAGCTGAAAATGTTAAAACACACTATAGTTAGTATGATGACATCTTATGTTTTTGTAGCTCTTTTCAAGAGCATTCTGAAAATATGCACTAATAGTCAATCCGAGCAACAAGTAAGGAGTTATGACCCCGAGAAGTTTTGCCCCTAAAATTCAAAATGATGGCCAATGGAATGTTGTATGAACTACCCCCCTTAAATAAATTGTAATTTTCATAAAGGGAAGTTCATTTATTGTATGTGAATGCAAATGCAAAGTCGTAAAAGCGATTTACCTTCAAAATATGAAAAAAATGTGAAATTATGAAATTATAAAAATTCTTATAAAACAACAATTTTAAATAATTTTTTTAAATTCACGATGACTTCAAAATGAGATCAAAATTATTTTGGATGAAATATTGAAGCTCATTTTTCACACCCATGTATTTATTTATGAAATTTTAATTTTATTTTAGTCACCAAAGTTTAAAACAATTCTGCAAAAGGAATGGTTAGAAAAATAAAAAATAAAATTATGGAAAATGGACTTGAAAACCAAAAATATTAAAACACACTACAGTCAGTATAATTTTGTCCTATGTTGTTGTATCTCTTTTCGAGAGCTTTCAGAAAGTATGCACTAATAGTCAATCCGAGCAACGAGCAAGGAGTTATGACTACAAAATTTTTTTCCCCCAAAATTCAAAATGATGGTCAATGGAATACCATATGAACTACTCCCCTTTAATAAAATTGTAATTTTCATAAAGGAGAGTGCATTTATTTTTTGTGAATGCAAATGTAAAGCTTGAAAATCGATTTACCTTCAAAATATGAAAGAATATGAAACTCCTAAATTATAAAAATCCTTATAAAATAACAACTTTAAATAATTTTTATAAATTCAAAATGACTTTAGAATGATATCAAAATTATTTTGGATGAAATATTGAAGCTCATTTTTCACACCCATAAATTTATTTATGAATTTTTTTTTTTTTAAATTTTTTTTTAAGTCGTCGAAGTTTAAAAAAAAATATGCAAAAGAAAGGGCTAGAAAAATAAAAATAAAAATAAAATTATGGAAAATGGACTAGAAAACCAAAAATATTAAAACACACTACAGTCAATATAATGTCATCCTACGTTGTTGTAGCTCTTTTCGAGAGCTTTTATAAAGTATGCACTAATAGTCAATCCGAAGTGTTCCCCACCTAGATGGTAAACTAAAAACATGCATTAATGGGGGTAACCTAACCATGTCTAAGATAATAGCTTGTTATTAAGGTTTATGTTGTAGATATACTTAACCTTTTATTTACCTTTTGTGATGGCTTGACTATAGTTCCTTCTTCTTAATGCATGCTTGTTTATTTAAGGGAGTTAACCCTTAAAGTATCATCTTTGAAGGGATGGAAAGCATTTAATGAAGAAGAAAGCTGAGCTTTTAGATTTTTCGATTGGATATTCTAGCAATAGGTTAAATAATCATGGTTAGCTACTATGCTATACAACTTATCCTAATATTTAAATTTGACACTTTGGTGGTAAGTTAAGGGGACAACCTACATCACATGGATCCAAGATCACCCCAAAATAAGATTATAGTTTAGCTCATAGGGAAACACATAAAATAATCTATTTAAAATACGAGGCCCTACTATTATTGGTAGAACTACAGTTTTGGTAGCTTCTCATTCTTTGTTTTCATAAGCCTTTATGATAATGTTTGAATTTTCAAAATCTTCTTTGTTGAGCCCTATCCTATGATTAAAGCTAAGGCTACAAACATTGATTGATGAACCGTTATCAATGAGAATCCTTTTGATGGATTGCTCATCGATATTGCAAGTTATATACAAGGGTATCTCTCTAAGCATAGAGGTAGGTAGAATGTCATCCTTAAAGAAGGATATAGTCATGTGGTTCATGCTAAGTGACAATCATTATGACTAATATTTTTGGGCACTATTTTTTATCTTAGAATCTTAAACAAATTCTCTCTATGACTCAAAGAAGTTCATAACAACTCAAGTATGGGGATTTTAGCTGGTGTGTCCTCTATTTATTTTTGGAGGTTAAAAAAGAAATCGTTGAGGTTTTAGAACAAAAGGTGGTTCTTTAGGAGTAGTAGCACATCTAGGACACAAAACTAGGGGAGGTTTAGGAGGTGATTCATAGGCTTTACCCTTATCTTTGGCCTATTATCTAGTTATAGTGCTAACATGAATCATCCCTATCATGTTTTGGTCCAATGGAGGGATATTCTTATATTGTACTTGATTGAAAATATTTTGTCCATGTTTAGGTAGGGGGTCTTGGAATATCCCCAAATCTTAACTGGAAGATGTTTCTTGTTTAGGACTATAAACCACTAGGTAACCTTCATTGATGAGGTCTTGTACCACAATTTTAAGAGTTATACATTTATTTGTGTTGTGACTATTAGTGCAATAGAAAGTGCACTGTTGGTTAGCCTTGAACCAAGAAAGTTTTTCCCTTTTAGGCTCATGTTGCCTTATAAGGGGTAGCTCTATCATATTAGCATCCAATAACTACATCACACAAAGGAAAGAGATTAGTTTATACTGGTAAATGTTTTGGGATATTTTTCCTGAATTTTAGCTAAGATTAACTTATTTAATATTATAGAAATACTAACATTATATGTTTTAGGATTAGTGTTGGGGCGAGAGTCAATCACACCATCACTCACAACATGTTTATTTTTATATTATGCTTTAGTTTTAAAATGTGGTGGTTTCTCATATTCTTCCTTAATCTTTATTTTCCCTCTACATTGAAGGGCAACTTCCATTTATTTTGTAAGGTCAATTTCATCTCAAATGATATGACACGAGTCATCTCTAAGGTATATGACAATTTTTTTTGTAAATTGCATATGAAAATACACAATAGTTCCCTAGGTGGCAGAGAAAAAGAAATTTTCCTAAATAATGCTTATCATCGAGGAAATAATTCATTGATGGATTCATGTTTCCCTTTTTTTAGTTGATTTAGATCATCAACTGTATATTTTTTCATGATATAAGCAGCAAAATATTGAATGAATATTTTATCCACATCAAAAAATTTCTCAACTAAGTTATGAGGTAATTGATAAAACCATTCTAAGGCCTCATCACCAAGACCTGTGGTAAAAAGCTTCAATAACAATATCTCATTGTATTTGATTTCGTGGCATGCAAATATAAAAATTTGAAGGTGCTCTATAGGGTCACCTTCTCCCTTATATAACCAAAAATTTGACAACACAAAGCTTAGAGGATAAGGTCTATTTGTTAAATAGGTTCTATAGGTTCATTGTAGTAATCTTTGTAAGAATACTTTTTAGGTACACCTCCTTAAGTAGAGGCTAACTATTGTTGAACCCACAATTTTCTTTTGCTAACTATTCTAGCCTATCATTGATATATTGGAATCCAAGATAAGGTATTGATGCTACTATAGGTTGAGATCAAGGGTTGACTAAAGGATAATATTGAGCACTTGGATGGGATGATCAAAAAGGGATCACCATGTTATTAATTCTAGGATCACATTATAAAGGCATGCTAGTAGGAGGAATGTTAGTAAAGAGGATTTTAGTTGGAATAGGTACAATATAGAATGGGTTAGAAGCAACCACATTCAAAGCATGGGGTATACTAGGAAGGGTGTTTATATGTTGGACTTGTGGATGACTTATGTGCTAAGATACAGGAGGGTTTAGCCTAATTGGATCTATGTTGGGAGGTATAGATCCAAAATTTCTTGAGGATGTGATACGTAGTGACCTCCCTCCTAATTTTGTGGTGATAATTGAGTCTCGTTGTTGATATCTCATAGGATTTGATCTAGATTGGTGTATAAGTTCTAAAAGGGGTTCTTCTACAACAAAATGAAGCGTTTCTTCTATCCTAAAGGCAACTTCCATGGTTTTTTTATTTACTTGTAAGAAATAAATAAGATGATCCATGCACTTGAAAACTACATCTCCTTGTTTATTGTGAATAAGAGAAAGAGTTTTGAAAGGAGAGGCTTCTTCCTCTTTTTTCTTAAAGATTAGGTTTTCAATCAAAGGTTGCTTATTTAGAAATTCAAATGAAGCACTTAGATTTTACATCTTTTTCGTTCAATGTTTCGAGTGATATAAGGAGGTCCAAACATGGCAAAAGGTAGAGTTAAGTTTATTAATTTTTGTTTTAATATTTCTTATAGCAAATAAGAATAATATGTATGATATCCTTATGTAACCTTGGAAAAGTAGCCCTCCTTACGAATCTCACTAGCCTCCCTAATATGCTAGCCAAGGAAGATAACCCCCAAGCTTCATACATTGGGTTCCTCAAGGGGTCACTAACCTTCCCCAAGTAGGACCAACGATTGGTTATATTATTTTTATCTTGATTTAATCTGATTTATCTAAGTAAACAAACAAAAAATTCCTCACTATGGAAAATATGTTATCCAAAGGTATGGTTATTGCTAACCATTGCTACATGTGCAGGGTAGGATGGGAGGCAACCCAACACTTGTTTCTGGAGTGTCCGGTAACAGAGTCCATCCTGGATGATCTTTTCCAAGCCTTTAGGATCTCACGGGTTAAGCCTGCTCTTATATCCAAAGTGTTCCATCAATGGCCTCAACCCTTTGTTATCCTAAAACTTAAGTACCTATGGAAAATCTATTTGCATCATTTTCTCTGGCAGATTTGGCTAGAAAGGAACCATAGAGCCTTTAAGGATACCATTCACAACCCAAAAACCATCCTCAAAAGGATTATTGTCTTGGCGAAAGAAAACCTTAGCACCCTAGTGGATGAGAACCACTCAATTCTTCCCCAAGAAAAATAATAGCTCGGGCCTTAGGTATTGAGGACAAACCTTCCATTCCTTTGCCCAATCCTAGAAATGGGATTTATTGGGAGCCACCCCCCAAGGGTTGGTTTAAACTAAATTTTGATGGTGCAGCCAAGGAGAACTTGGGAAGAGCTGGAGCTAGAGGAATAATCAGAGATCATCAAAGAAATCTGGTCAAGGCCTTCGCTGAACCATTGGGAATCAGAAATACTAATGAAGCAGAAGCTAGAGCCCTTTGGACAGGGTTGCAAGTAGCCCAAGCAACTCAAGGTAACTTGATGATTGAAGGTGATTCTATGAACATCATCAACCTATTAACCAATGGCAAAAAACCTCCATGGAGAATCAAGAGAGTCATCCATGAAGTGAGGATCCTTTTTGTGGCAAGACAGAATAGGAGGGCTCGTCACGTGTATCATGAGGCCAAAAGGTCAGCTGACAAATTAGCCAATATAGGTGTTGATGTTGGTAGTTTGGTGACATGGACACAAGGTGTGCCATATGAAGTGGAAAATATTATTAGTCATGAAAAGAAACCTACCCGTTAAGGAGAAATATGAATGGGTGTTCTTTCCCCATGGATCTGGTAATAACTATGGGGTTTCTCTCTAAATCATACCAAATTGGAAATGAAGGTAACAGGGTGTAAGCCTTGGAAGATTTCGACAGAGAATAGGAAATGGGCAAGCAACAGGTTTCACAAGTGCAAAGTTCCAAACTTCAATTTCTTGTCAATGTAAGTAATGTTTACAGTTATGTTTAGGTATGGGTGTGCTTTGTTAGTAAGGTGTTGTTGGGGATTCAACATAATTTCTGGTAAGAAAGTTTCAAGGATGACTAGGATCTACAATCTCAGCAGAAGGCTGGATATTGTAACAGGTTTTCGGTTAACCTACAAAACCTAGTAATTAATGAAGACTTTTATTTACCAAAAAATGATGTCATCATAGGTTCTTGTAGCTCTTTTTGAGAGCTTTCGAAAAGTATGCATTAATGGTAAATCCAAGCAACGAGCGAGGAGTTATGACCCCAAAAATTTTTTACCCCAAAATTCAAAATGATGGCCAATTGAATGTTGTATGAACTACCCCCGTTTAATGAAATTATAATTTTCATAAAGGAAAGTTCATTTATTGTCAATGAATGCAAATGCAAAGCTTGAAAATTGATTTGCCTTCAAAATATGAAAAAATGTGAAATTATAAAAATCCTTATAAAATAGCAACTTTAAATAATTTTTATAAATTCGAAATGACATCAAAATGAGATCAAAATTATTTCGCATGAAGAATCGAAGCTCATTCTTCATCCGAAATTTTACTATTAAAAAAAATCCAGAAAATGAAGGGTTAGAAAAATATTAAAACACACTACAATCAGTATAATGGCATCCTCCGTTGTCGTAGCTCTTTTAGAGAGTTTTCAGAAAGTATGCACTAATAGTCAATCCGAGCAACGAGCGAGGAGTTATGACCCTAGAAAATTTTACCCCCAAAATTCAAAATGATGGTCAATGGAATACCATATGAACTATCCCCTTTAATGAAATTGTAATTTTCATAAAGGAAATTTCATGAATTGTCTGTGAATGCAAATGTAAATCCTGAAAATCGATTTGCATTTAAAATATGAGAAAATATGAAATTCCAAAAATATAAAAATCCTTATAAAATAGCAACTTTAAATAATTTTTATAAATTCAAAAAGACTTCAGAAGGAGATCAAAATTATTTTCGATGAAGGATCAAAGCTCATTCTTTACAACCATGCATTTATTTATGAAATCTTAATTTTTTAAAATTTTTATTTTAGTCGTCGAAGTTTAAAAAAAAAATTGAAAAAGAAGGATTAGAAAAATAAAAATAAAATTATGGAAAATGGATTAGAAAACCAAAAATATTAAAACACACTATAGTCAGTATGATGTCGTCCTATGTTGTTTTAGCTCTTTTTGAGAGCTTTCGAAAAGTATTCACTAATAGTCAATCCGAGCAACGAGTGAGGAGTTATGACCCCAAAAAGTTTTACCCCTAAAATTCAAAATGATGGTCAATGGAATACCGTATGAACTACCGCCCTTTAATGAAATTGTAATTTTCATAAAGGAAAGTTCATTTATTATCTATAAATGCAAATACAAAGCCTAAAAATTGATTTGCCTTAAAAATATGAAAATATGTGAAATTCCAAAATTATAAAAATCCTTATAAAATAGCAACTTTAAATAATTTTTATAAATTTGAAACGAATTCAGAATGAGATCAAAATTATTTCAAATAAAGGATCGAAGCTCATTCTTCACACCCATGCATTTATTTTTGAAATTTTTATTTTTTAAAATTTTTATTCTAGTCGCCGAAGTTTAAAAAAAATCTGCAAAAAGAAGGGTTAGAAAAATAAAAATAAAATTATGGAAAATAGATTAGAAAACAAATAATATTAAAACAAACTACAGTTAGTATGATGTCGTCCTATGATGTTGTAGCTCTTTTCGAGAGCTTTTAGAAAGTATGCACTAATAGTCAATCCGAGCAATGAGCGAGGAGTTATGACCCTGAAAAGTTTTATCCCCAAAATTCAAAATGATGGTCAATGAAATGTCATATGAACTACCGCAATTTAATGAAATTGTAATTTTCATAAAGGAAAGTTCATTTATTGTCTGTGAATGCAAATGGAAAGCCTGAAAATCGATTTACCTTCAAAATATGAAAAAAATATGAAATTATAAAAATCCTTATAAAACAACAATTTTAAGTAATTTTTATAAATTCAAAATGACTTCAGAATGAGATCAAAATTATTTCGGATGAAATATTAAAGCTCATTTTTCACACCCCTGCAATTATTTACGAAATTTTACTTTTTTTAATTTTTATTTTAGTCCTCGAAGTTTAAAAAAAAACTGCAAAAGAAAGGGTTAGAAAAATAAAAATAAAATTATGAAAAATGGACTAGAAAACCAAACATATTAAAACACACTACAGTGAGTATAATACCGTCCTACATTGTTGTAGCTCTTTTCGAGAGCTTTCAGAAAGTATGCACTGATAGTCAATCCGAGCAATGAGTGAGGAGTTATGACCCTAGAAAGTTTTACCCCAAAATTCAAAATGATGGTCAATGGAATACCATATGAAGTAGCCCCCTTTAATGAAATTGTAATTTTCATAAAGAAAGGTTAATTTATTGTCTGTGAATGCAAATGCAAAGCCTAAAAATTTATTTGTATTTAAAATATGAAAAAATATGAAATTTCAAAATTATAAAAATCTTTATAAAATAGCAACTTTAAATAATTTTTATAAATTCAAAATGACTTCATAATGAGATCAAAATTATTTTGGATGAAATATTGAAGCTCATTTTTCACACCTATGCATTTATTTATAAAATTTTAATTTTTTTAATTTTTATTTTAGTTGTCGAAGTTTAAAAAAAATCTGCAAGAGGAAGGGTTAGAAAAATAAAAATAAAATTATGAAAAATGGACTAGAAAACTAAAAATATTAAAACACACTACAGTTAGTATAATTGCATCCTATGGTGTTGTAGCTCTTTTCGAGAGCTTTCAGAAAGTATGCACTAATAGTCAATCCGAGCAACGAGCGAGGAGTTATGACCCTAGAAAGTTTTACCCCCACAATTCAAAATGATGGTCAATGGAATACCGTATGAACTACCGCCCTTTAATAAAATTGTAATTTTCAAAAAGGAAAGTTCATTTATTGTCTATGAATGTAAATACAAAACCTGAAAATCGATTTACCTTCAAAATATGAAAAAAAATGAAATTATAAAAATACTTATAAAACAACAATTTTAAATAATTTTTATAAATTCAAAATGTCTTCAGAATGAGATTAAAATTATTTCGGATGAAATATTGAAGCTCATTTTTCACACCCATGCATTTATTTACAAAATTTTATTTTATTTTTATTTTTATTTTAGTCACCGAAGTTTAAAAAAAATTGCAAAAGGAAGGGTTAGAAAAATAAAAATAAAATTATGGAAAATAGACTAGAAAACCAAAAATATTAAAACAAGGTACAAAAAGTATGCACTAATAGTCAATCCGAGCAACGAGCGAGGAGTTATGACCCTAGAAAGTTTTACCCCCAAAATTCAAAATGATGGTCAATGAAATGTAGTATGAACTACCGCCCTTTAATGAAATTGTAATTTTCATAAATGAAAGTTCATTTATTGTCTGTGAATGCAAATGCAAAGCCTAAAAGTAGATTTGCCTTCAAAATATGAAAAAATGTGAAATTTTGAAATTATAAAAATCCTTATAAAATAGCAACATTAAATAATTTTATATATTCGAATGACTTTACAATGAGATCAAAATTATTTCGGATGAAGGATCGAAGCTCATTCTTCACACCCATGCATTTATTTATGAAATTTTATTTTATTTTTATTTTTATTTTAGTCACCGAAGTTTATAAAAAATTTGCAAAAGGGTTGGAAAAATAAAAATAAAATTATGGAAAAAGGACCAAAAAAGCTGAAAATATTTAAACACACTATAGTTAGTATGATGACACCCTACATTGTTTTAGCTCTTTTCGAGAGCTTTCCAAAAATATGCACTAATAGTCAATCCGAGCAACAAGTGAGGAGTTATGACCCCGAGAAATTTTATCCCCAAAATTCAAAATGATGGCCAATGGAATGTTGTATGAACTACCCCCTTTAAAGAAGTTGTAATTTTCATAAAAGGAAGTTCCTTTATTGTCTTTGAATGCAAATGCGAAGCCGTAAAATCAATTTACCTTCAAAATATGAAAAAAATATGAAATTATAAAAATCCTTATAAAACAACAATTTTAAATAATTTTTATAAATTCAAAATGACTTCATAATGAGATCAAAATTATTTCGGATGAAATATTGAAGCTCATTTTTCACACCCATGCATTTATTTATAAAATTTTATTTTATTTTTATTTTTATTTTAGTCACCGAAGTTTAAAAAAAAATTGCAAAAGGAAGGGTTAGAAAAATAAAAATAAAATTATGGAAAATGGATTAGAAAACTAAAAATATTAAAACACACTACAGTTAGTATAATTGCATCCTATGGTGTTGTAGCTCTTTTCGAGAGCTTTCAGAAAGTATGCATTAATAGTCAATCCGAGCAACGAGCGAGGAGTTATGACCCTAGAAATTTTTACCCCCACAATTCAAAATGATGGTCAATGGAATACCATATGAACTACCGCCCTTTAATAAAATTGTAATTTTCATAAAGGAAAGTTCATTTATTGTCTATGAATGCAAATGCAAAGCCTAAAAATCGATTTACCTTCAAAATATGAAAAAAATATGAAATTATAAAAATACTTATAAAACAACAATTTTAAATAATTTTTATAAATTCAAAATGTCTTCAGAATGAGATTAAAATTATTTCGAATGAAATATTGAAGCTCATTTTTCACACCCATGCATTTATTTACAAAATTTTATTTTTTTTTAATTTTTATTTTAGTCACCGAAGTTTAAAAAAAAATTGCAAAAAGAAGGGTTAGAAAAATAAAAATAAAATTATGGAAAATAGACTAGAAAACCAAAAATATTAAAAAAAGGCACAAAAAGTATGCACTAATAGTCAATCCGAGCAACGAGCGAGGAGTTATGACCCTAGAAAGTTTTACCCCCAAAATTCAAAATGATGGTCAATGGAATGTAGTATGAACTACCGCCCTTTAATGAAATTGTAATTTTCATAAATGAAAGTTCATTTATTGTCTGTGAATGCAAATGCAAAGCCTAAAAGTAGATTTGCCTTCAAAATATGAAAAAATGTGAAATTATAAAAATCCTTATAAAATAACAACTTTAAATAATTTTTATAAATTCGAAATGACTTTACAATGAGATCAAAATTATTTCGGATGAAGGATCGAAGCTCATTCTTCACACCCATGCATTTATTTATGAAATTTTATTTTATTTTTATTTTTATTTTAGTCACCGAAGTTTATAAAAAATTTGCAAAAGGGTTGGAAAAATAAAAATAAAATTATGAAAAAAGGACCAAAAAAGCTGAAAATGTTTAAACACACTATAGTTAGTATGATGACACCCTACATTGTTTTAGCTCTTTTCGAGAGCTTTCCGAAAATATGCGCTAATAGTCAATCCGAGCAACAAGTGAGGAGTTATGACCTTGAGAAGTTTTATCCCCAAAATTCAAAATGATGGCCAATGGAATGTTGTATGAACTACCCCCCTTTAAAGAAGTTGTAATTTTCATAAAAGGAAGTTCCTTTATTGTCTTTGAATGCAAATGCGAAGCCGTAAAATCAATTTACCTTCAAAATATGAAAAAAATATGAAATTATAAAAATTCTTATAAAACAACAATTTTAAATAATTTTTATAAATTCAAAATGACTTCATAATGAGATCAAAATTATTTCGGATGAAATATTGAAGCTCATTTTTCACACCCATGCATTTATTTATAAAATTTTATTTTTTTTAATTTTTATTTTAGTCACCGAAGTTTAAAAAAAATTGCAAAAGGAAGGGTTAGAAAAATAAAAATAAAATTATGGAAAATAGACTAGAAAACCAAAAATATTAAAGCGCACTACAGTCAGTATAATGTTGTCCTATGTTGTTGTAGTTTTTTTCGTGAGCTTTCAAAAAGTATGCACTAATTGTCAATCCGAGCAATGAGCGAGGAGTTATGACCCCGGAAAGTTTTACCCCCAAAATTCAAAATGATGGTCAATGGAATGTAGTATGAACTACCGCCCTTTAATGAAATTGTAATTTTCATAAAGGAAAGTTCATTTATTATCTGTGAATGCAAATGCAAAGCCTAAAATTATATTTACCTTCAAAAAATGAAAAAATGTGAAATTTTGAAGTTATAAAAATCCTTATAAAATAGAAACTCTAAATAATTTTTATAAGTTCGAAATGACTTCAGAATGAGATCAAAATTATTTCGAATGAAGGATCGAAGCTCATTCTTCACACCCATGCATTTACTTATGAAATTTTATTTTATTTTTATTTTTATTTTAGTCACCAAAGTTTATAAAAAAATTGCAAAAGGGTTGGAAAAATAAAATTAAAATTATGGAAAAATGACCAAAAAAGCTGAAAATGTTTAAACACACTATAGTTAGTATGATGACACCCTTCATTGTTTTAGCTCTTTTCGAGAGCTTTCCGAAAATATGCACTAATAGTCAATCCGAGCAACAAGTGAGGAGTTATGACCCTGGGAAGTTTTATCCCCAAAATTCAAAATGATGGCCATTGGAATGTTGTATGAACTACAACTTTTAAAAGAAGTTGTAATTTTCATAAAAGGAAGTCCATTTATTGTCTTTGAATGCAAATGCAAAGCCGTAAAATCAATTTACATTCAAAATATGAAAAAAATATGAAATTATAAAAATCCTTATAAAACAATAATTTTAAGTAATTTTTATAAATTCAAAATGACTTTAGAATGAGATCAAAATTATTTCGGATGAAATATTGAAGCTCATTTTTCACACCCATGCATTTATTTATAAAATTTTATTTTTTTTAATTTTTATTTTAGTCATCGAAGTTTAAAAAAAATTGCAAAAGGAAGGGTTAGAAATATAAAAATAAAATTATGGAAAATAGATTAGAAAACCAAAAATATTAAAGCGCACTACAGTCAGTATAATGTTGTCCTATGTTGTTGTAGTTTTTTTCGTGAGCTTTCAAAAAGTATGCACTAATTGTCAATCCGAGCAACGAGCGAGGAGTTATGACCCTAGAAAGTTTTACCCCCAAAATTCAAAATGATGGTCAATGGAATGTAGTATGAACTACCGCCCTTTAATGAAATTGTAATTTTCATAAAGAAAAGTTCATTTATTATCTGTGAATGCAAATGAAAAGCCTAAAATTAGATTTACCTTCAAAATATGAAAAAATGTGAAATTTTGAAATTATAAAAATCCTTATAAAATAGCAACTTTAAATAATTTTTATAAATTCGAAATGACTTCAAAATGAGATCAAAATTATTTCGAATGAAGGATCGAAGCTCATTCTTCACACCCATGCATTTACTTATGAAATTTTATTTTATTTTTATTTTTATTTTAGTCACCAAAGTTTATAAAAAAATTGCAAAAGGGTTGGAAAAATAAAATTAAAATTATGAAAAAATGACCAAAAAAGCTGAAAATGTTTAAACTCACTATAGTTAGTATGATGACACCCTTCATTATTTTAGCTCTTTTTGAGAGCTTTCGAAAATATGCACTAATAGTCAATCCGAGCAACAAGTGAGGAGTTATGACCCCGAGAAGTTTTATCCCCAAAATTCAAAATGATGGCCAATGGAATGTTGTATGAACTACCACTTTTTAAAGAAGTTGTAATTTTCATAAAAGGAAGTCCTTTTATTGTCTTTGAATGCAAATGCGAAGCCGTAAAATCAATTTACCTTCAAAATATGAAAAAAATATGAAATTATAAAAATCCTTATAAAACAACAATTTTAAGTAATTTTTATAAATTCAAAATGACTTCAGAATGAGATCAAAATTATTTCGGATGAAATATTAAAGCTCATTTTTCACACCCCTGCAATTATTTACGAAATTTTACTTTTTTTAATTTTTATTTTAGTCGTCGAAGTTTAAAAAAAACTACAAAAGAAAGGGTTAGAAAAATAAAAATAAAATTATGGAAAATGGACTAGAAAACCAAACATATTAAAACACACTACAGTCAGTATAATACCGTCCTACATTGTTGTAGCTCTTTTCGAGAGCTTTCAGAAAGTATGCACTAATAGTCAATCCGAGCAACGAGCGAGGAGTTATGACCCTGGAAATTTTTACCCCAAAATTCAAAATGATGGTCAATGGAATACCATATGAAGTAGCCCCCTTTAATGAAATTGTAATTTTCATAAAGAAAGGTTAATTTATTGTCTGTGAATGCAAATGCAAAGCCTGAAAATTTATTTGTATTTAAAATATGAAAAAATATGAAATTATAAAAATATTTATAAAATAGCAACTTTAAATAATTTTTATAAATTCAAAATGACTTCATAATGAGATCAAAATTATTTTGGATGAAATATTGAAGCTCATTTTTCACACCTATGCATTTATTTATAAAATTTTAATTTTTTTAATTTTTATTTTAGTCGTCGAAGTTTAAAAAAAAATCTGCAAGAGGAAGGGTTAGAAAAATAAAAATAAAATTATAGAAAATGGACTAGAAAACTAAAAATATTAAAACACACTACAGTTAGTATAATTGCATCCTATGGTGTTGTAGCTCTTTTCGAGAGCTTTTAGAAAGTATGCACTAATAATCAATCCAAGCAACGAGCGAGGAGTTATGACCCTAGAAAGTTTTACCCCCACAATTCAAAATGATGGTCAATGGAATACCGTATGAACTACCACCCTTTAATAAAATTGTAATTTTCAAAAAGGAAAGTTCATTTATTGTCTATGAATGTAAATGCAAAGCCTGAAAATCGATTTACCTTCAAAATATGAAAAAAAAAATGAAATTATAAAAATACTTATAAAACAACAATTTTAAATAATTTTTATAAATTCAAAATGTCTTCAGAATGAGATTAAAATTATTTCGGATGAAATATTGAAGCTCATTTTTCACACCCATGCATTTATTTACAATTTTTTTTTTAAAATTTTTATTTTAGTCACCAAAGTTTTAAAAAAATTGCAAAAGGAAGGGTTGAAAAATAAAAATAAAATTATGAAAAATAGACTAGAAAACCAAAAATTTTAAAACAAGGTACAAAAAGTATGCACTAATAGTCAATCCGAGCAACGAGCGAGGAGTTATGACCCCAGAAAGTTTTACCCCCAAAATTCAAAATGATGGTCAATGAAATGTAGTATGAACTACCGCCCTTTAATGAAATTGTAATTTTCATAAAGGAAAGTTCATTTATTGTCTGTGAATGCAAATGCAAAGCCTAAAATTAGATTTACCTTCAAAATATGAAAAAATATGAAATTTTGAAATTATAAAAATCCTTATAAAATAGCAACTTTAAATAATTTTTATAAATTCGAAATGACTTCAGAATGAGATCAAAATTATTTCAAATGAAGGATCGAAGCTCATTCTTCACACCCATGCATTTACTTATAAAATTTTATTTTATTTTTATTTTTATTTTAGTCACCAAAGGTTATAAAAAATTTGCAAAAGGGTTGGAAAAAAAAAATTAAAATTATGGAAAAATGACCAAAAAAGCTGAAAATGTTTAAACTCACTATAGTTAGTATGATGACACCCTTCATTATTTTAGCTCTTTTTGAGAGCTTTCCGAAAATATGGACTAATAGTCAATCCGAGCAACAAGTGAGGAGTTATGACCCCGGGAAGTTTTATCCCCAAAATTCAAAATGATGGCCAATGGAATGTTGTATGAACTACCCCCTTTTAAAGAAGTTGTAATTTTCATAAAAGGAAGTTCTTTTATTGTCTTTGAATGCAAATGCGAAGCCGTAAAATCAATTTACCTTCAAAATATGAAAAAAATATGAAATTATAAAAATCCTTATAAAACAACAATTTTAAGTAATTTTTATAAATTTAAAATGACTTTAGAATGAGATAAAAATTATTTCAGATGAAATATTAAAGCTCATTTTTCACACCCCTGCAATTATTTACGAAATTTTACTTTTTTTAATTTTTATTTTAGTCGTCGAAGTTTAAAAAAAACTACAAAAGAAAGGGTTAGAAAAATAAAAATAAAACTATGGAAAATGGACTAGAAAACCAAACATATTAAAACACACTATAGTCAGTATAATACCGTCCTACATTGTTGTAGCTCTTTTCGAGAGCTTTCAGAAAGTATGCACTAATAGTCAATCCGAGCAACGAGCGAGGAGTTATGACCCTAGAAATTTTTACCCCAAAATTCAAAATGATGGTCAATGGAATACCATATGAAGTAGCCCCCTTTAATGAAATTATAATTTTCATAAAGAAAGGTTAATTTATTGTCTGTGAATGCAAATGCAAAGCCTAAAAATTTATTTGTATTTAAAATATGAAAAAATATGAAATTATAAAAATATTTATAAAATAACAACTTTAAATAATTTTTATAAATTCAAAATGACTTCATAATGAGATCAAAATTATTTTGGATGAAATATTGAAGCTCATTTTTCACACCTATGCATTTATTTATAAAATTTTAATTTTTTTTATTTTTATTTTAGTCGTCGAAGTTTTAAAAAAATCTGCAAAAATAAGGGTTAGAAAAATAAAAATAAAATTCTAGAAAATAGACTAGAAAACTAAAAATATTAAAACACACTACAGTTAGTATAATTGCATCCTATGGTGTTGTAGCTCTTTTCGAGTGCTTTTAGAAAGTATGCACTAATAATCAATACAAACAACGAGCGAGGATTTATGACCCTAGAAAGTTTTACCCCCACAATTCAAAATGATGGTCAATGAAATACTGTATGAACTACCACCCTTTAATAAAATTGTAATTTTCAAAAAGGAAAGTTCATTTATTGTCTATGAATGTAAATGCAAAGCCTGAAAATCGATTTACCTTCAAAATATGAAAAAAAAATGAAATTATAAAAATACTTATAAAACAACAATTTTAAATAATTTTTATAAATTCAAAATGTCTTCAGAATGAGATTAAAATTATTTTGGATGAAATATTGAAGCTCATTTTTCACACCCATGCATTTATTTACAAATTTTTTTTTTTTTTAATTTTTTTTTTAGTCACCGAAGTTTAAAAAAAATTGCAAAAGGAAGGGTTAGAAAAATAAAAATAAAATTATGAAAAATAGACTAGAAAACCAAAAATATTAAAACAAAGTACAAAAAGTATGCACTAATAGTCAATCTGAGCAACAAGCGAGGAGTTATGACCCCAGAAAGTTTTACCCCCAAAATTCAAAATGATGGTCAATGAAATGTAGTATGAACTACCGCCCTTTAATGAAATTGTAAATTTCATAAAGGAAAGTTCATTTATTGTCTGTGAATGCAAATGCAAATCCTAAAATTAGATTTACCTTCAAAATATGAAAAAATATGAAATTTTGAAATTATAAAAATCTTTATAAAATAACAACTTTAAATAATTTTTATAAATTCGAAATGACTTCAGAATGAGATCAAAATTATTTCAAATGAAGGATCGAAGCTCATTCTTCACACCCATGCATTTACTTATGAAATTTTATTTTATTTTTATTTTTATTTTAGTCACCGAAGTTTATAAAAAAATTGCAAAAGGGTTGGAAAAATAAAAATAAAATTATGGAAAAAGGACCAAAAAAGCTAAAAATGTTTAAACACACTATAGTTAGTATGATGACACCCTTCATTGTTTTAGCTCTTTTCGAGAGCTTTTAGAAAGTATGCACTAATAGTCAATCCGAGCAACGAGCGAGGAGTTATGACCCCGAAAAGTTTTATCCCCAAAATTCAAAATGATGGTCAATGAAATGTCATATGAACTACCGCAATTTAATGAAATTGTAATTTTCATAAAGGAAAGTTCATTTATTGTCTGTGAATGCAAATGGAAAGCTTGAAAATCGATTTTTCTTTAAAATATGAAAAAAATATGAAATTATAAAAATCCTTATAAAACAACAATTTTAAGTAATTTTTATAAATTCAAAATGACTTCAGAATGAGATCAAAATTATTTCAAATGAAATATTAAAGCTCATTTTTCACACCCCTGCAATTATTTACGAAATTTTACTTTTTTTAATTTTTATTTTAGTCGTCAAAGTTTAAAAAAAAACTGCAAAAGAAAGGGTTAGAAAAATAAAACTAAAATTATGGAAAATGAAAAACCAAACATATTAAAACACACTACAGTGAGTATAATATCGTCCTACATTGTTGTAGCTCTTTTTGAGAGCTTTCAGAAAGCATGCACTAATAGTCAATCCGAGCCATGAGCGAGGAGTTATGACCCTGAAAATTTTTACCCCAAAATTCAAAATGATGGTCAATGAAATACCATATGCAGTAGCCCCCTTTAATGAAATTGTAATTTTCATAAACAAAGGTTAATTTATTGTCTGTGAATGCAAATGCAAAGCCTGAAAATTTATTTGTATTTAAAATATGAAAAAATATGAAATTATAAAAATATTTATAAAATAGCAACTTTAAATAATTTTTATAAATTCAAAATGACTTCATAATGAGATGAAAATTATTTTCGATGAAATATTGAAGCTCATTTTTCACACCTATGCATTTATTTATAAAATTTTAATTTTTTTAATTTTTATTTTAGTCGTCAAAGTTTAAAAAAAATCTGCAAGAGGAAGGGTTAGAAAAATAAAAATAAAATTATGGAAAATGGACTAGAAAACTAAAAATATTAAAACACACTACAGTTAGTATAATTGCATCCTATGGTGTTGTAGCTCTTTTCGAGAGCTTTCAGAAAGTATGCACTAATAGTCAATCCGAGCAACGAGCGAGGAGTTATGACCCTAGAAAGTTTTACCCCCACAATTCAAAATGATGGTCAATGGAATACCGTATGAACTACCGCCCTTTAATAAAATTGTAATTTTCAAAAAGGAAAGTTCATTTATTGTCTATGAATGTAAATGCAAAGCCTGAAAATCGATTTACCTTCAAAATATGAAAAAAAAATGAAATTATAAAAATACTTATAAAACAACAATTTTAAATAATTTTTATAAATTCAAAATGTCTTCCGAATGAGATTAAAATTATTTCGGATGAAATATTGAAGCTCATTTTTCACACCCATGCATTTATTTAGAAAATTTTATTATTTTTTTTAATTTTTATTTTAGTCACCAAAGTTTAAAAAAATTGCAAAAGGAAGGGTTAGAAAAATAAAAATAAAATTATGGAAAATAGACTAGAAAACCAAAAATATTAAAACAAGGTACAAAAAGTATGCACTAATAGTCAATCCGAGCAACGAGCGAGGAGTTATGACCCTAGAAAGTTTTACCCCCAAAATTCAAAATGATGGTCAATGAAATGTAGTATGAACTACCGCCCTTTAATGAAATTGTAATTTTCATAAAGGAAAGTTCATTTATTGTCTGTGAATGCAAATGCAAATCCTAAAATTAGATTTACCTTCAAAATATGAAAAAATGTGAAATTTTGAAATTATAAAAATCCTTATAAAATAACAACTTTAAATAATTTTTATAAATTCGAAATGACTTCAGAATGAGATCAAAATTATTTCAAATGAAGAATTGAAGCTCATTCTTCACACCCATGCTTTTACTTATGAGATTTTATTTTATTTTTATTTTTATTTTAGTCACCGAAGTTTATAAAAAAATTGCAAAAGGGTTGGAAAAATAAAAATAAAATTATGGAAAAAGGACCAAAAAAGCTGAAAATGTTTAAACACACTATAGTTAGTATGATGACACCCTTCATTGTTTTAGCTCTTTTCGAGAGCTTTTAGAAAGTATGCACTAATAGTCAATCCGAGCAACGAGCGAGGAGTTATGACCCTGAAAAGTTTTATCCCCAAAATTCAAAATGATGGTCAATGAAATGTCATATGAACTACCGCAATTTAATGAAATTGTAATTTTCATAAAGGAAAGTTCATTTATTGTCTGTGAATGCAAATGGAAAGCCTAAAAATCAAATTTTCTTTAAAATATGAAAAAAATATGAAATTATAAAAATCCTTATAAAACAACAATTTTAAGTAATTTTTATAAATTCAAAATGACTTCAGAATGAGATCAAAATTATTTTGAATGAAATATTAAAGCTCATTTTTCACACCACTGCAATTATTTACGAAATTTTACTTTTTTTAATTTTTATTTTAGTCATTGAAGTTTAAAAAAAAACTGCAAAAGAAAGGGTTAGAAAAATAAAAATAAAATTATGGAAAATGGACTAGAAAACCAAACATATTAAAACACACTACAGTCAGTATAATACCATCCTACATTGTTGTAGCTCTTTTCGAGAGCTTTCAGAAAGTATGCACTAATAGTCAATCCGAGCAACGAGCGAGGAGTTATGACCCTGGAAATTTTTACCCCAAAATTCAAAATGATGGTCAATGGAATACCATATGAAGTAGCCCCCTTTAATGAAATTGTAATTTTCATAAAGAAAGGTTAATTTATTGTCTGTGAATGCAAATGCAAAGCCTGAAAATTTATTTGTATTTAAAATATGAAAAAATATGAAATTCCGAAATTATAAAAATCTTTATAAAATAGCAACTTTAAATAATTTTTATAAATTCAAAATGACTTCATAATGAGATCAAAATTATTTCGGATGAAATATTGAAGCTCATTTTTCACACCTATGCATTTATTTATAAAATTTTAATTTTTTTAATTTTTATTCTAGTCGTTGAAGTTTAAAAAAAAAATTGTAAGAGGAAGGGCTAGAAAAATAAAAATAAAATTATGGAAAATGGACTAGAAAACTAAAAATATTAAAACACACTATAGTTAGTATAATTGCATCCTATGGTGTTGTAGCTCTTTTCGAGAGCTTTCAGAAAGTATGCACTAATAGTCAATCCGAGCAACGAGCAAGGAGTTATGACCCTAGAAAGTTTTACCCCCACAATTCAAAATGATGGTCAATGGAATACCGTATGAACTACCGCCCTTTAATAAAATTGTAATTTTCAAAAAGGAAAGTTCATTTATTGTCAATGAATGTAAATGTAAAGCCTAAAAATCGATTTACCTTCAAAATATGAAAAAAAAAAAATTATAAAAATACTTATAAAACAACAATTTTAAATAATTTTTATAAATTCAAAACGTCTTCAAAATAAGATTAAAATTATTTCGGATGAAATGTTGAAGCTCATTTTTCACACCCATGAATTTATTTACATTTTTTTTTTTTTTTATTTTTATTTTAGTCACCGAAGTTTAAAAAAAAATTGCAAAAGGAAGGGTTAGAAAAATAAAAATAAAATTAAGGAAAATAGACTAGAAAACCAAAAATATTTAAACAAGGTACAAAAAGTATGCACTAATAGTCAATCCGAGCAACGAGCGAGGAGTTATGACCCTAGAAAGTTTTACCCCCAAAATTCAAAATGATGGTCAATGAAATGTAGTATGAACTACCGCCCTTTAATGAAATTGTAATTTTCATAAAGGAAAGTTCATTTATTGTCTGTGAATGCAAATGCAAAGCCTAAAATTAGATTTACCTTCAAAATATGAAATTTTGAAATTATAAAAATCTTTATAAAATTGTAGACACCAAAACAACACCAATTCGATTATGTGACTGCAAACACTGATCGCTTTGACAAACACAGCCCCCAGGGCAGCCCTTAGAGGTCAAACAGTGGTCTTAACCACCTTCATAGCAATTTTGTAAGGTCAAGAAGCAATTTGGCACACTTGGACACTTTGCTCAGTATTCGTCTCACCCAGGGACGAATACTAACTTGAAATCGTCTCACCCAGGGACGATTTCTGAAATCGTCTCCGATAAGGACGATTTCCAAGTTTAACGGGCAAAAATACAAATGGCGCCAAGTGGCAGCCACAAAACAGTCAGTTGATGACTCTTGCCTCGCACGCGTGTGTGGGTGAGCAGATGGGCCGTTAGAGGACTATCACAAAGGCAATTATGAGAGCCCAAGTCATGAAGGACTCTCCCCTCCAATGGGGAGACATGATTGCCACTTGGCATCTAGGACCAACACATGGCACTTATGCTTCCCTCTCAAAAGACACCCCATGGGTCTATAAAAGGTGGGAGTTTTCTCACCTAAGGACAGGTTGAAGGAGATTTCAAGCAACGAAGTGCTACCGAGTTGAACACCCACTTGCATCCCCTTTGATTCACTTTCTCACATCCACCAATCTCTTTTGCAAGGGAGGTTGTTGGGTGGATTTTGGAAGCTTGAATCTGACCCAAATCCAACATATGGACACCTGAATCAACCAATTTGCCGACCCCCCAATCCTAAGAGGTTTTGGGCCCATCCCTAGTGGATTGGCTTCGAAATCAAGTGCCAACGGTGGGAGGCCCACTTGGGCACCCCGCATTTTCCAAGTTTTGTTTCAAAAGCATGCTAGATTATTTGTTCATGTTACATTTTATGTTATTCTCTCTATTTAATTCATAGCTGCAATTCCATAACATTTTGATTAGTTTTTATCATGCAATTAGTCACTTTGTTGTCTCACTAGCTTGCAGGAGGCGATATCAAATTCTCGAGGATAGAGGCCAAATTGGGAGAATCCAACCATCTGGGTCGTCCAAAAATGGCCCCAATTACATAACCCCTCTGTCTGCAGGTGTTTTGGAGGTCTCAGGAGTCGACATTGGAGCAGATCACTTCGGCCCTTTCAACATAGTAGAAATCATCTCACCCGGGGACGATTAGCAGTCAGAAATCGTCCTACCCAGGGACGATTTCCAGGTGAAGGCAGATTGGCCAACTGTTTCAGTGGCAATGGCCTTCTGGTAATATCTTCTATCTTCTGTCAGGTTTTTAGGCCATTTGGACTCACTGTACTTACTATTTCAGACAAATGTTTACATGCATCTTTTGATGATTTTAGAGAACAAACACTTTTCTTTTGCAACAGGTGCTACTGACATCTTCGTTGTTTATTTGTGCGCATGAGGAGAAGCAGAGGTCAAAGACTCATCAAAATCAGCGACGGCATCGTCTTGGCCCGCCCATTTCAAACGTGGACATGCGGAAGAGGGATCACTGATCAAGATTGTACTTAAATCTATTCAACACTCCTAGCCCCTAAAAGGGGAGGAGGAAATTTTGTAACCATGGTTGACAAGTTTAATAAAAGGGCTGTGACTTCTCTCTAAATTCTTGTAACTGGTTCCGATTCATTTGCCTCTTTCGCTTAATGCATTTCATGTTTTAGGACTTAAGTGTTATTTTGATATGAATGCAACGAAGTAGTTTTTCGATTAGCAGTCAGAAATCGTCCTGCCCAGGGACGATTTCCAAGTGAAGGCAGATTGGCCAACTGTTTCAGTGGCAATGGCCTTCTGGTAATATCTTATGTCTTCTGTCAGGTTTTCAGGCCATTTGGACTCACTGTACTTACTATTTCAGACAAATGTTTACATGCATCTTTTGATGATTTTAGAGAACAAACACTTTTCTTTTGCAACAGGTGCTACTGACATCTTCGTTGTTTCTTTGTGCACAGGAGGAGCAGCAGAGGTCAAAGACTCATCAACATCAGCGGTGGCATCGTCTTGGCCCGCCCATCTCAAGTGTGGGCACGCGAAAAGAGGAAGACTAAGTCACAAATTGTAACAAAGACAAGTTTAACGCTCCTAGCCCCTAAAAAGGGAGGAGACATCAATGTAATCGAGGATAAGAGATTTGAATAAAGAGGGCTATGATTTCTTTACATCTTTTCTTTCATTTCAAATTATCTCCTTTCTTTGTTTTTGTGCATAGGATTAAAGCATTACATTTCATCTTATATTGCATAATTAGTGTTTCCTTTGCCCAAAATCTCGTGCTTTCAGTCAAGGCAATCCTGGAAAACTCTTGGGTTTTATAGTCTCAAAACAAGGCATCGAGGTGGACCCAAAGAAAGTCAAGACAATCCTTGAAATGGCTCCCCCAACTACCATCAAGCAGCTCAGAAGTCTGCAAAGAAAGGTCACGTCGATTAAACGCTTCATAGCGCAATTATCTGACAAATGTCGACCCATGAACAAATTATTGCACAAGGGAGTTACATTTCACTGAGATGACGAGTGCTAGTCAGCATTTGATGAAATCAAACAATACTTGGCTTCGCCACCAGTATTGGCACCACCTAGACCAGGAGTGTCGTTCTACTTATACATCTCGACTCATCGAGGTGGCACTGGGCGCCATGCTAGCCCAAAAGAATGAACTTCACAAAGAACAGAGCTACTTACTATCTTAGCCGCACCCCGGTCGATTACGAACTTAACTATGCATACGTTGAGAAACTCTGCTTGGCAGTGGTGTTTGCTACCAAAAAGCTACGCCACTACATGCTGAGCAACACTACGTATGTTGTGTCTAAGGAGAATCCATTGCGATACATGATGAGTCGTACTTATCATAGTAGTCACACGGCGAAATGGATCATGTTGTTGACGAAATTTGACATTTGGGAGGACCCAGATGGTCGAATTCTCCTAATTTGGCCTCTATCCTCGAGAATTCGATATTGCCACCTGCAAGTTAGTGAAACAACAAAGCGACACAAAACATGATAAAATATGATCAAAATGTTACGAAATTGAAGCTATGAGTTAACCAAACAGAATAACACGATATGCAAACTGAAACAATAATCTAGAATGCTTTAAAACTTAGAAAGTGCGGGGGTGCCCAAGTGGGCCTCCCATCGTTGGCACTTGATTCCGATGCCAATCCACTAGGGATGGGCCCAAAACCTCTTAGGATTGGGATGTCTGCAAATTGGTTGATTCAGGTGTCCATATGTTGGATTTGGGTCAGATTCAATCTTCCAAAAGCCACCCAACAACCTCCCTTGCAAAAGAGATTGATGGATGTGAGAAGGTGAATCAAAGGGGATGCAAGTGGGTGTTCAACTCGGCAGCACTTCGTTGCTTGAAATCTCCTTCTATCTGTCTCCTTTTGGGTGATAAAAGTCCCACCTTTTATAGACCCATGGGGTCTCTTTTGAGATGGAAGCACAAATGCCATGTGTTGGTCATAGGTGCCATGTGGCAGTCATGTATTCCCATGAGGGAGGGGAGTCCTCCATTGACTTGGGCTCTCATAACTACCCTTGTGATAGTCTTCTAATAGCCTATCTATCCACCCACACACGTGTGTGAGGCAGGAGTCATCAATTGATCGTCCTGGGCTGCCACTTGGCACCATTCTTCTTTTTGTCCGTTAAACTTGGAATTCATCCTTGGGTGAGACGATTTCAGAATTCGTCCCTGGGTGAGACGAATTCCAGTTAGTATTTGTCCCTGGGTGAGATGAATACTGAGCAAAGTGTCTAAATGTGCCAAATTGCTTCCTGACCTTACAAAATTGCTATGAAAGTGGTTAGGACCACTGTTTGACCTCTGAGGGCTGCCCTGGGGGCTGTGTTTATCAAAGTGATCAGTTTTTGCAGTCACATAATCGGATTGGTGCTATTTTTGTGTCTATAGATGCCCCTTTTTGGGATGCGCTGTGCATGGCACAGCGCCAAGCAAAAATAGATAACCAAAGCACTAATGATTAGGGTTTCTTGGTAACCTAACCAACTTTTGATGCCCCAAGCATGGAAATGGCATGCATTCTTGAATCCTTACTTCTGACGAGCTAAGAAGTTTGATTTCAAGTGTTAACCTACTTTGGTGAGGTGTGACTTGAACTTGGACATTGATCAGTCATGATTAGGCAAAGGGCACAACCTTTTATCCTCAGGGGAACCTTGTGTTCATGATTCATGAAATGCCAAGTGTTTGATTGATTTGATTGTTGCTTGTTTATAGTCCAGTCTGCTTGGCCATTTTTGTAGTGGGGACTCGATCTAATTGAAAAGATCTCCCCTGCATCGTCAGGCCGTCACACGTTTATCATAACGACCATAGAGTATTTTATTAAATGGGTGGAAGCAATTTCGTTAACCTCAACGAAAGGACCCCGCATTGTGGAGTTCATATTGCATAACATCATATGTCATTTTGGTATTCCATCCAAAATAATATCGGATAATGGGCCATCATTCAAGAAAAAATACGTGCATGCTTTGACCACAAAGTACAAAATTCAGCACAGCTTTTCAATGCCCTATTATCCGCAAGCAAACGGGCAAGCGGAAGCATCAAACAAAACACTAGTGGCCATCCTTAAAAAGACAGTCACAGACAGTCATAAGGATTGGCACATACAAATCCCACTTGCCCTTTGGGCTTATCGCACTAGCATTCGGATGCCAACTGGGGCAACTCTGTTTTCGCTCGTGTATGGCTCAGAGGCAGTAATGCCTCTTGAGTTGTAAATTCCTTCCCTGCGCATATCAATGCAGGAGTTCATCGATGATGACACTGCGCAGCAGGCCTGATTAGACCAACTTACGTTGCTTGACGAACGACACATGAATGCTCTCGAGCACTTATGTATTTATCAAGAGCGACTTAAGAAAGCTTACAACATGAAAGTTCACGTAAGGGACTTTCGGGTTGGTGATTTGGTTTTGAAGGAAAACCAACAGAACTTTAATTTGCCGTCCCACCTAAGGGACAAGTTCACGGTAAATTGGTTAGGTCCCTATGTCATTGATAGAAAAATAGGACCCGAGACGTACCGGCTAGCTTCTCTTGATGGTATCAAGGAAATAGAACCCTTGAATATCAGTCATTTGCGACCATTTTATATCTAAGAGAGCCATATCCCAAAAATGCTCCAAGGATCCGTAAAATCACTTGGTCAAACCAAAAAGCTCCAAGGATCCATAAAATCACTTGGTCAAACCAAAAAACTCCAAGGATTATCGCAATCACTTGGTCAAAACCCAAAAAGCTCCAAGGATTATCGCAATCACTTGGTCAAAACCCAAAAAGCTCCAAGGATTATCGCAATCACTTGGTCAAAACCCAAAAAGCTCCAAGGATTATCGCAATCACTTGGTCAAAACCCAAAAATCTCCAAGGATTATTGCAATCACTTGGTCACACAAAAAGCTCCAAGGATTATCGCAATCTCTTGGTCACACAAAAAGCTCCAAGGATTATCGCAATCTCTTGGTCACCCAAAAAGC
The DNA here is from genome assembly GCA_028583015.1 of Wollemia nobilis. NCBI lineage: Eukaryota > Viridiplantae > Streptophyta > Pinopsida > Araucariales > Araucariaceae > Wollemia > Wollemia nobilis. Next base: position 4,846,256 of record JAQPPZ010016984.1, read on the forward strand.
TCCAAGGATTATCACAATCTCTTGGTCACCCAAAAAGCTCCAAGGATTTTCGTAATTTCTTGGTCAAAACCTAAAAAGCTCCAAGGATTATCGCAATCACTTGGTCACCAAAAGGCTCCAATGATGTCCACAACCACTTGGTCAAAAATCAAAAACAATCAAAAACAACAAAAAATTGCATCTCATTTCTAGGCATAATCAAATTCATCAATCGAGATCTCTTCTCACACCTCATATTCATATTCACAAAAATAAATCTATCAAAAATACAAAAATACATAGCTGCATTAAAACATTGCATCCATACATTGCATATTTGTGGTCGTATAGGTCAAAGGCACCATAGGCTGTAATTGCTCTGCTAGTCCGTCTTATTCCACACTGTTCCATTGTACAAAAACAATAAAAACACCACGCATTGCTTTTACCACACTAGAGTCAGTGGTCTGTTAATGTATCAAGAGTTTTCGTGATTCAGTCATCATTTTGCTCTTTACCCATGTAATGTATCAATTCAGACAGATTTTACGAAGGTAGAGTCATACTTGAAATAAACCTTGTTACGTAACATCCCAACACATATCAAGACACAAAACAATTCCCAAGTTGTGTGAACGAAAGATGAAACCTGCAAAGTAATCCAGGTCACCACAAGCGAAACGGTTATCTTGCTCATCCCCCTGTGTGAATGACCCCAAGAATGCTGAGAGTTGGCAAAAGGATAAACATCCTCCCTACCCAATTCCCTAAGAATCCCTAAAGTTCTCAATAATTGCAAAACATCAAAAAATTTACAAAACGTCAAAACTTCAAAATTTGACATCCTACAGTGCACACATCAAAAGGCACAAGCAATAGTGATTTTCGTCACTCCATATCCCCAATCCCTTGCTCAAAAGAAAAACAAATCAAAATAAACAGTGATCTTATCACTACAAACGAGCAAGTATCCCAATACAATTGAAGAAAATAAGGGAGTGAACTTGAATCCCTGGAACTCTCAGTATTCTAATAGGTCATGAGGCAAGCCTCAGTACCGGTTTGGTTGATAGCCTATCGACAATTGGTGGTAAACTTCTCGCATGAAGATATATCTGTCACATTAAATTGCGTACATATCAATGTTTGCATGTGGATGAGCTAGCTTATGGCATCCTAGATAACATCGCAGATTAATCTAACTAAATACACCAAAGGAGTTAGTGGAGCTAATTCGGTGATCCTTAGTATAGGTTCGGTTGAAAGCCCATCTGGCACTGACGGTATCCTGACAAATACCACATAAATGAACTCAATTGCACACACAGGGATGTGAAATAGCTCGGTCAAAAACAAGTCCGATTCATACCTTGTTCAAAAGTCTTGTAAGATAAAGTACAGTCATGGCTAGTGAGTTAAAACCGTCTAAGTCTCAGAAAACCTTAGCTACATTTCTAAACCAACTGCGCTACTTTTCATCCTTACAATACCATCAAAAAAATATAAAAAATAAAAACCACATGTATACATACAAAGTCATGCATCACAACAATCGCCTAAAAACAAAATAACAGAGTTCTAAACAGTCCTTGGTGCCATAGCCAAACATCACAAACCCCATTCATCCATTTCATATCTACATATCACATATAAATCAAAACCATTTGCATTCATCATAGCATATGCATCCATCAAAATAAATCAACATGCATACATCCATATTCATCAACCATCATGCACAAGATCAAAGAAAATCAAAACAACAAAAACAACAAATAAATGCAACACAAAAACAAAAAGCAATAAACATTGCCAGACACAAGTGCTCTTGCACTTAAACTCTTGGCATGGCAAATCGACATCAGGGTCACAAATTATCACTATCCTACTCCCTAAGAAGGCTACCATAGCAGGACCGCTCCACGGGAGACGGATTTTCAAAAATTTAATCTCCAAATGGTGTCACAAAAAAAAATAACAAAAACAACAAATAAATGCAACACAAAAACAAAAAGCAATAAACATTGCCAGACACAAGTGCTCTTGCACTTAACCTCTTGGCATAAAAAAATTGATGTCGGGGTTCAAATTATCACTCTCCTACTTCCCCAAGAAGGCTACCATAGCCGGACCGCTCCACGGGAAGATGGGTTTTCGATGATTTTACCCCATTACGACATCACCAAAAGGGTTAACACCCACAAAAAATAGGTCCAAATGTTGAAAAAATTGCACATGCTTAACGATAAACCATCTAAAGGCACCCTTGCACAAGTCATCTTGGGTCAAGCGACTCGTCGCTTTTCTCATGAAGGTCATTCCCTCATCGATTCGTCGCTTGAGGGGGTAGTCACACTTAGTCACCAATCAACAAACACACACCCAATCAAGGCAATAACATGCATTCAAAGAATCATTGACAAAGACAATCACGCTCCTGCTTGGGGCAATAAACAAGCAACAATCAAATCAATCAAACACTTGGCATTTCGTGAATCATGAACACAAGGTTCCCCTGTGGATAAAACGCCCTTCGCCTATTCATGACTGATCAATGTCCAAGTTCAAGTCACACCTCACCAAAACAAGTTAACACTTGAAATCAAACTCCTTAGCTCGTCAGAAGCAAGGATTCAAGAATGCATGCCCTTTCCATGCCTGGGGCATCAAAAGTTGGTTAGGTTATCAAGAAACCCTAATCATTAGTGCTTTGGTTATCTATTTTTTTGCTCAGCACTGCGTCACCCACAGCGCTTCCCAAAAAGGGGCATCTATAGACACCAAAACAGCACCAATCCGATTATGTGACTGCAAACACTGATCGCTTTGACAAACACAGCCCCCAGGGCAGCCCTTAGAGGTCAAACAGTGGTCTTAACCACCTTCATAGCAATTTTGTAAGGTCAAGAAGCAATTTGGCACACTTGGACACTTTGCTCAGTATTCGTCTCACCTAGGGAAGAATACTAACTTGAAATCGTCTCACCCAGGGACGATTTTTGAAATCGTCTTCGGTAAGGACGATTTCCAAGTTTAACGGGCAAAAAGACAAATGGCGCCAAGTGGCAGCCACAAAACAGTCAGTTGATGACTCCTGCCTCGCACGCATGTGTGGGTGAGCAGATGGGCCGTTAGAGGACTATCACAAAGGCAATTATGAGAGCCCAAGTCATGAAGGACTCTCCCCTCCCATGGGGAGACATGATTGCCACATGGCATCTAGGACCAACACATGGCACTTATGCTTCCCTCTCAAAAGAGACCCCATGGGTCTATAAAATGTGGGAGTTTTCTCACGCAAGGACAGGTTGAAGGAGATTTCAAGCAAAGAAGTGCTGCCGATTTGAACACCCACTTGCATCCCCTTTGATTCACTTTCTCACATCCACCAATCTCTTTTGCAAGGGAGGTTGTTGGGTGGCTTTTGGAAGCTTGAATCTGACCCAAATCCAACATATGGACACCTGAATCAACCAATTTGCCGACCCCCCAATCCTAAGAGGTTTTGGGCCCATCCCTAGTGGATTGGCTCCGAAATCAAGTGCCAACGGTGGGAGGCCCACTTGGGCACCCTGCATTATCCAAGTTTTGTTTCAAAAGAATGCTAGATTATTTGTTCATGTTACATTTTATGTTATTCTCTCTGGTTAATTCATAGCTGCAATTCCATAACATTTTGATCAGTTTTTATCATGCAATTAGTCGCTTTGTTGTCTCACTATCTTGCAGGAGGTGATATCAAATTCTCGAGGATAAAGGCCAAATTGGGAGAATCCGACCATATGGGTCGTCCCAAAATGGCCCCAATTACATAACCCCTCTGTCTGTAGGTGTTTTTGAGGTCTCGGGAGTCGACATTGGAGCAGATCACTTCGGCCCTTTCAACATAGTAGAAATCGTCTCACCCGAGGACGATTAGCAGTCAGAAATCATCCTGCCCAGGGACGATTTCCAGGTGAAGGCAGATTGGCCAACTGTTTCAGTGGCAATGGCCTTCTGGTAATATCTTCTGTCTTCTGTCAGGTTTTCAGGCCATTTGGACTCACTGTACTTACTGTTTCAGACAAATGTTTACATGCATCTTTTGATGATTTTAGAGAACAAACACTTTTCTTTTGCAACAGGTGCTACTGACATCTTCATTGTTTCTTTGTGCACAGGAGGAGTAGCAGAGGTCAAAGACTCATCAACATCAATGACGACATCGTCTTGGCCCCCCCATTTCAAACATGGGCACGCAGAAGAGGGATCACTGATCAAGATTGTACTTAAATCTATTCAACGCTCCTAGCCCCTAAAAAGGGAGGAGGCGATTTTGTAACCGTGGTTGACAAGTTTAATAAAAGGGCTATGAATTCTCTCTAAATTCTTGTAACTGGTTCTGATTCATTTGCCTCTTTCGCTTAATGCATTTCATGTTTTAGGACTTAAGCGTTATTTTGACTTGAATGCAACGAAGTAGTTTTTCGATTAGCAGTCAGAAATCATCCTACCCAGGGACGATTTCCAGGTGAAGGCAGATTGGCCAACTGTTTTAGTGGAAATGGCCTTTTGGTAATATCTTCTGTCTTCTGTCAGATTTTCAGGCCATTTGGACTCACTGTACTTACTGTTTCAGACAAATGTTTACATGCATCTTTTGATGATTTTAGAGAACAAACACTTTTCTTTTGCAACAGGTGCTACTGACATCTTCGTTGTTTCTTTGTGCACAGGAGGAGCAGTAGAGGTCAAAGACTCATCAACATCAGCGACGACATCGTCGTGGCCCGCCCATCTCAAGTGTGGGCACGCAAAAATAGGAAGACTAAGTCAAAAATTGTAACAAAGACAAGTTTAACGCTCCTAGCCCCTAAAAAGGGAGGAGACGTCAATGTAACCGAGGATAAGAGATTTGAATAAAGATGGTTGTGATTTCTTTACATATTTTCTTTCATTTCAAATTATCTCCTTTCTTTGTTTTTGTGCATAGGATTAAAGTGTTACATTTCGTCTTATATTGCATAATTAGTGTTTCCTTTGCCGGAAATCTCGTGCTTTCAAAAATAGCAACTTTAAATAATTTTTATAAATTCGAAATGACTTCAGAATGAGATCAAAATTATTTCGGATGAAATATTGAAGCTCATTCTTCACACCCATGCATTTATTTATGAAATTTTATTTTATTTTTATTTTTATTTTAGTCATCGAAGTTTATAAAAAATTTGCAAAAGGAAGGGTTAGAAAAATAAAAATAAAATTATGGAAAATGGACCAAGAAAGCCAAAAATGTTAAAACACACTATAGTTAGTATGATGTCGCCCTACATTGTTGTAGCTCTTTTCGAGAGCTTTCAGAAAATATGCACTAATAGTCAATCCGAGCAACGAGCGAGGAGTTATGACCCGAGGAAGTTTTACCCCCAAAATTCAAAATGATGGCCAATGGAATGTCGTATGAACTACCCCCCTTTAATGAAATTGTAATTTTCATAAAGGGAAGTTCATTTATTGTCTGTGAATGCAAATGCAAAGCCTAAAAATCGATTTACCTTCAAAATATGAAAAAAAAAAATTATAAAAATCCTTATAAAATAACAACTTTAAATAATTTTTATAAATTCAAAATGACTTCATAATGAGATCAAAATTATTTCGGATGAAATATTGAAGCTCATTCTTCACACCCATGCATTTATTTATGAAATTTTAATTTTTTTATTTTTATTTTAGTCACTGAAGTTTAAAAAAATCTACAAAAGAAAGGGTTAGAAAAATAAAAATAAAATTATAGAAAATGGACTAGAAAACCAAAAATATTAAAACACATTATAGTCAGTATGATGTCGTCCTACATTGTTGTAGCTCTTTTCGAGAGCTTTCGAAAATATGCACTAATAGTCAATCCGAGCAACGAGCGAGGAGTTATGACCCTAAGAAGTTTTACCCCAAAATTCAAAATGATGGCCAATGGAATGTCATATGAACTACCCCCTTTAATGAAATTGTAATTTTCATAAAGGAAGTTCATTTATTATCTTTGAATGCAAATGCAAAGCCTAAAAATCGATTTACCTTCAAAATATGAAAAAATATGAAAATTATAAAAATCTTTATAAAATAACAACTTTAAATAATTTTTATAAATTCAAAATGACTTCAGAATGAGATCAAAATTATTTCGGATGAAATATTGAAGCTCATTCTTCACACCCATGCATTTATTTATGAAATTTTAATTTTTATTTTAGTCATCAAAGTTTAAAAAAAATCTACAAAAGGAAGGGTTAGAAAAATAAAAATAAAATTATGAAAAATGGACTAGAAAGCCAAAAATGTTAAAACACACTACAATTAGTATGATGTCTTATGTTGTTGTAGCTCTTTTCGAGAGCTTTCAAAAATATGCACTAATAGTCAATCCGAGCAACGAGCGAGGAGTTATGACCCTAGGAAGTTTTACCCCCAAAATTCAAAATGATGGCCAATGGAATGTCATATGAACTACCCCCTTTAATGAAATTGTAATTTTCATAAAGGGAAGTTCATTTATTATCTATGAATGCAAATGCAAAGCCTAAAAATCGATTTACCTTCAAAATATAAAAAAAAAATTGAAATTATAAAAATCCTTATAAAATAACAACTTTAAATAATTTTTATAAATTCAAAATGACTTAAGAATGAGATCAAAATTATTTCGGATGAAATATTGAAGCTCATTCTTCACACCCATGCATTTATTTATGAAATTTTATTTTTTTAATTTTTATTTTAGTCACCAAAGTTTAAAAAAATCTACAAAAGGAAGGGTTAGAAAAATAAAAATAAAATTATAAAAAATAGACTAGAAAGCCAAAAATATTAAAACACACTATCACCCCCACAAAATATGCACTAATAGTCAATCCGAGCAACGAGCGAGGAGTTATGACCCTAGAAAGTTTTACCCCCAAAATTCAAAATGATGGCCAATGGAATGTCGTATGAACTACCCCCTTTAATGAAATTGTAATTTTCATAAAGGAAGTTCATTTATTATCTATGAATGCAAATGCAAAGCCTAAAATCGATTTACCTTCAAAATATGAAAAAATGTGAAATTTTAAAATTATAAAAATCCTTATAAAATAGCAACTTTAAATAATTTTTATAAATTCAAAATGACTTCAGAATGAGATCAAAATTATTTCGGATGAAATATTGAAGCTCATTCTTCACACCCATGCATTTATTTATGAAATTTTATTTTTTTATTTTTATTTTAGTCACCAAAGTTTAAAAAAATCTACAAAAGGGTTAAAAAAATAAAAATAAAATTATGAAAAATGGACCAGAAAGCAAAAATGTTAAAACACACTACTAGTTAGTATGATGACACCCTACATTGTTGTAGCTCTTTTCGAGAGCTTTTTGAAAATATGCACTAATAGTCAATCCGAGCAACGAGCGAGGAGTTATGACTCCGAAAAGTTTTACCCCAAAATTCAAAATGATGGCCAATGGAATGTCATATGAACTACCCCCTTTAATGAAATTGTAATTTTCATAAAAGGAAGTTCATTTATTATCTATGAATGCAAATGCAAAGCCTAAAAATCGATTTACCTTCAAAATATGAAAAAATATGAAAATTATAAAAATCCTTATAAAATAACAACTTTAAATAATTTTTATAAATTCAAAATGACTTCAGAATGAGATCAAAATTATTTCGGATGAAATATTGAAGCTCATTCTTCACACCCATGCATTTATTTATGAAATTTTATTTTTTTATTTTTATTTTAGTCATCAAAGTTTAAAAAATCTACAAAAGAAAGGGTTAGAAAAATAAAAATAAAATTATAGAAAATGGACTAGAAAATGTTAAAACACACTACAGTTAGTATGATGTCGTCCTACATTGTTGTAGCTCTTTTTGAGAGCTTTCAAAAATATGCACTAATAGTCAATCCGAGCAACGAGCGAGGAGTTATGACCCTGAAAGTTTTACCCCAAAATTCAAAATGATGGCCAATGGAATGTCGTATGAACTACCCCCTTTAATGAAATTGTAATTTTCATAAAGGGAAGTTCATTTATTATCTGTGAATGCAAATGCAAAGCCTAAAAATCGATTTACCTTCAAAATATGAAAAAATATGAAATTATAAAAATCTTTATAAAATAACAACTTTAAATAATTTTTATAAATTCAAAATGACTTCAGAATGAGATCAAAATTATTTTGGATGAAATATTGAAGCTCATTCTTCACACCCATGCATTTATTTATAAAATTTTAATTTTTTTATTTTTATTTTAGTCACCGAAGTTTAAAAAAATCTACAAAAGGAAGGGTTAGAAAATTAAAAATAAAATTATAAAAAATGGACTAGAAAGCCAAAAATATTAAAACACACTATTAGTATAATTCCCCCTACATTATTGTAGCTCTTTTCGAGAGCTTTCAAAAATATGCACTAATAGTCAATCCGAGCAACGAGCGAGGAGTTATGACCCTAGAAGTTTTACCCCAAAATTCAAAATGATGGCCAATGGAATATCGTATGAACTACCCCCTTTAATGAAATTGTAATTTTCATAAAGGGAAGTTCATTTATTATCTATGAATGCAAATGCAAAGCCTAAAAATCGATTTACCTTCAAAATATAAAAAAATTAAATTTTCAAAATTATAAAAATCCTTATAAAATAACAACTTTAAATAATTTTTATAAATTCAAAATGACTTCAGAATGAGATCAAAATTATTTCAGATGAAATATTGAAGCTCATTCTTCACACCCATGCATTTATTTATGAAATTTATTTTTTTTTATTTTATTTTAGTCACCAAAGTTTAAAAAAATCTACAAAAGGAAGGGTTAGAAAAATAAAAATAAAATTATAGAAAATAGACTAGAAAACCAAAAATATTAAAACACACTATTTTTTCCCCACTTTTGTTTCATTATTGTCGCCCCACGTTGTGTCTTTAAAATATGCACTAATAGTCAATCCGAGCAACGAGCGAGGAGTTATGACCCTAGAAAGTTTTACCCCAAAATTCAAAATGATGGTCAATGGAATGTCGTATGAACTACCCCCTTTAATGAAATTGTAATTTTCATAAAGGGAAGTTCATTTATTATCTGTGAATGCAAATGCAAAGCCTAAAATCGATTTACCTTCAAAATATGAAAAAATATGAAATTTCAAAATTATAAAAATCCTTATAAAATAACAACTTTAAATAATTTTTATAAATTCAAAATGACTTCAGAATGAGATCAAAATTATTTCGGATGAAATATTGAAGCTCATTCTTCACACCCATGCATTTATTTATGAAATTTTAATTTTTTTATTTTTATTTTAGTCACAAAGTTTAAAAAAATTTACAAAAGGGTTAAAAAAATAAAAATAAAATTCTAGAAAAATGACCAGAAAGCCAAAAATGTTAAAACACACTACAATTAGTATGATGTCACCCTACATTGTTGTAGCTCTTTTCGAGAGCTTTTAAAAAATATGCACTAATAGTCAATCCGAGCAACGAGCGAGGAGTTATGACCCGAGAAGTTTTACCCCAAAATTCAAAATGATGGCCAATGGAATGTCATATGAACTACCCCCTTTAATGAAATTGTAATTTTCATAAAAGGAAGTTCATTTATTATCTGTGAATGCAAATGCAAAGCCTGAAAATCGATTTACCTTCAAAATATGAAAAAAATATGAAATTATAAAAATCCTTATAAAATAACAACTTTAAATAATTTTTATAAATTCAAAATGACTTCAGAATGAGATCAAAATTATTTCAAATGAAATATTGAAGCTCATTCTTCACACCCATGCATTTATTTATGAAATTTAATTTTTTATTTTTATTTTAGTCGCCAAAGTTTAAAAAAACTACAAAAGGAAGGGTTAGAAAAATAAAAATAAAATTATAAAAATGGACTAGAAAGCCAAAATGTTAAAACACACTACATTCAGTATGATGTCGCCCTACATTGTTGTAGCTCTTTTCGAGAGCTTTCAAAAAATATGCACTAATAGTCAATCCGAGCAACGAGCGAGGAGTTATGACCCTAGAAATTTTTACCCCAAAATTCAAAATGATGGCCAATGAAATGTCATATGAACTACCCCCTTTAATGAAATTGTAATTTTCATAAAGGAAGTTCATTTATTGTCTATGAATGCAAATGCAAAGCCTAAAAATCGATTTACCTTCAAAATATGAAAAAATATGAAAAATTATAAAAATCCTTATAAAACAACAACTTTAAATAATTTTTATAAATTCAAAATGACTTCATAATGAGATCAAAATTATTTTCGGATGAAATATTGAAGCTCATTCTTCACACCCATGCATTTATTTATGAAATTTTAATTTTTTTAATTTTTATTTTAGTCTCAAAGTTTAAAAAAATTACAAAAGGAAGGGTTAGAAAAATAAAAATAAAATTATGAAAAATGGACTAGAAAACCAAAAATATTAAAACACACTACATTAGTATGATTCCTCCTACTTGTTGTAGCTCTCTTCAAGAGCTTTCAAAAATATGCACTAATAGTCAATCCGAGCAACGAGCGAGGAGTTATGACCCTAGAAAGTTTTACCCCAAAATTCAAAATGATGGCCAATGGAATGTCATATGAACTACCCCCTTTAATGAAATTGTAATTTTCATAAAGGGAAGTTCATTTATTATCTATGAATGCAAATGCAAAGCCTGAAAATCGATTTACCTTCAAAATATGAAAAAATGTAAATTTTCCAAAATTATAAAAATCCTTATAAAATAACAACTTTAAATAATTTTTATAAATTCAAAATGACTTCAGAATGAGATCAAAATTATTTCGGATGAAATATTGAAGCTCATTCTTCACACCCATGCATTTATTTATGAAATTTTAATTTTTTTTATTTTATTTTAGTCACAAAGTTTAAAAAAATCTACAAAAGGAAGGGTTAGAAAAATAAAAATAAAATTATAGAAAATAGACTAGAAAACCAAAATATTAAAACACACTATCCCCTCATTCCTAAAATATGCACTAATAGTCAATCCGAGCAACGAGCGAGGAGTTATGACCCTAGGAAGTTTTACCCCCAAAATTCAAAATGATGGTCAATGGAATGTCATATGAACTACCCCCTTTAATGAAATTGTAATTTTCATAAAGGAAAGTTCATTTATTATCTATGAATGCAAATGCAAAGCCTGAAAATCGATTTACCTTCAAAATATGAAAAAATGTGAAATTTTAAAATTATAAAAATCCTTATAAAATAACAACTTTAAATAATTTTTATAAATTCAAAATGACTTCAAAATGAGATCAAAATTATTTCAAATGAAATATTGAAGCTCATTCTTCACACCCATGCATTTATTTATGAAATTTTATTTTTTTATTTTTATTTTAGTCACCAAAGTTTAAAAAAATCTACAAAAGGGTTAGAAAAATAAAAATAAAATTCTAGAAAATGGACCAAAAAGATAAAAATGTTAAAACACACTATAGTTAGTATGATGTCACCCTACATTGTTGTAGCTCTTTTCGAGAGCTTTTAAAAATATGCACTAATAGTCAATCCGAGCAACGAGCGAGGAGTTATGACCCCAGGAAGTTTTACCCCCAAAATTCAAAATGATGGCCAATGGAATGTCATATGAACTACCCCCTTTAATGAAATTGTAATTTTCATAAAGGGAAGTTCATTTATTATCTGTGAATGCAAATGCAAAGCCTAAAAATCGATTTACCTTCAAAATATGAAATTATAAAATTATAAAAATCCTTATAAAATAACAACTTTAAATAATTTTTATAAATTCAAAATGACTTTAGAATGAGATCAAAATTATTTCGAATGAAATATTGAAGCTCATTCTTCACACCAATGCATTTATTTATGAAATTTTATTTTTTTAATTTTTATTTTAGTCACCAAAGTTTAAAAAATTCAAAAGGAAGGGTTAGAAAAATAAAAATAAAATTATAAAAAATGGACTAGAAAACCAAAAATATTAAAACACACTACAGTCAGTATGATATCATCCTACATTGTTGTAGCTCTTTTCGAGAGCTTTCAAAAAATATGCACTAATAGTCAATCCGAGCAACGAGCGAGGAGTTATGACCCTAGAAAGTTTTACCCCAAAATTCAAAATGATGGCCAATGGAATGTCGTATGAACTACCCCCTTTAATGAAATTGTAATTTTCATAAAGGAAAGTTCATTTATTATCTATGAATGCAAATGCAAAGCCTAAAAATCGATTTACCTTCAAAATATGAAAAAATATGAAATTTCAAAATTATAAAAATCCTTATAAAATAACAACTTTAAATAATTTTTATAAATTCAAAATGACTTCAGAATGAGATCAAAATTATTTTAGATGAAATATTGAAGCTCATTCTTCACACCCATGCATTTATTTATGAAATTTTAATTTTTTTAATTTTATTTTAGTCATCAAAGTTTAAAAAAATTAAAAAGGAAGGGTTAGAAAAATAAAAATAAAATTATAAAAAATGGACTAGAAAACTAAAAATATTAAAACACACTATAGTTAGTATGATTTCTCCTACATTGTTGTAGCTCTTTTCGAGAGCTTTCAAAAATATGCACTAATAGTCAATCCGAGCAACGAGCGAGGAGTTATGACCCTAGGAAGTTTTACCCCCAAAATTCAAAATGATGGTCAATGGAATGTCATATGAACTACCCCCTTTAATGAAATTGTAATTTTCATAAAGGAAAGTTCATTTATTGTCTGTGAATGCAAATGCAAAGCCTAAAAATCGATTTACCTTCAAAATATGAAAAAAAAATTGAAATTATAAAAATCCTTATAAAATAACAACTTTAAATAATTTTTATAAATTCAAAATGACTTCAGAATGAGATCAAAATTATTTCGGATGAAATATTGAAGCTCATTCTTCACACCCATGCATTTATTTATAAAATTTAATTTTTTTTATTTTTATTTTAGTCATCAAAGTTTAAAAAAATCTACAAAAGGAAGGGTTAGAAAAATAAAAATAAAATTATGAAAATGGACTAGAAAGCCAAAAATATTAAAACACACTAATCATCCCCTCATAGCCCAAAATATGCACTAATAGTCAATCCGAGCAACGAGCGAGGAGTTATGACCCTAGGAAGTTTTACCCCCAAAATTCAAAATGATGGCCAATGGAATGTCGTATGAACTACCCCCTTTAATGAAATTGTAATTTTCATAAAGGGAAGTTCATTTATTATCTATGAATGCAAATGCAAAGCCTAAAAATCGATTTACCTTCAAAATATGAAAAAATGTGAAATTTCAAAATTATAAAAATCCTTATAAAATAACAACTTTAAATAATTTTTATAAATTCAAAATGACTTCAGAATGAGATCAAAATTATTTCAGATGAAATATTGAAGCTCATTCTTCACACCCATGCATTTATTTATGAAATTTTATTTTTTTTATTTTTATTTTAGTCAAAGTTTTAAAAAAATCTCAAAAGGGTTAGAAAAATAAAAATAAAATTATAGAAAATGGACCAGAAAACCAAAAATATTAAAACACACTATAGTTAGTATGATGTCACCTACATTGTTGTAGCTCTTTTCAAGAGCTTTTTGAAAATATGCACTAATAGTCAATCCGAGCAACGAGCGAGGAGTTATGACCCTAGGAAGTTTTACCCCAAAATTCAAAATGATGGTCAATGGAATGTCATATGAACTACCCCCTTTAATGAAATTGTAATTTTCATAAAGGGAAGTTCATTTATTATCTGTGAATGCAAATGCAAAGCCTAAAAATCGATTTGCCTTCAAAATATGAAAAAAATATGAAATTATAAAAATCCTTATAAAATAACAACTTTAAATAATTTTTATAAATTCAAAATGACTTCCAAATGAGATCAAAATTATTTCGGATGAAATATTGAAGCTCATTCTTCACACCCATGCATTTATTTATGAAATTTTATTTTTTTATTTTTATTTTAGTCACTGAAGTTTAAAAAATCTGCAAAAGGAAGGGTTAGAAAAATAAAAATAAAATTATAGAAAATGGACTAGAAAGCCAAAAATATTAAAACACACTATAGTCAGTATGATGTCGTCCTACATTGTTGTAGCTCTTTTCGAGAGCTTTCAAAATATGCACTAATAGTCAATCCGAGCAACGAGCGAGGAGTTATGACCCTAGAAAGTTTTACCCCAAAATTCAAAATGATGGCCAATGGAATGTCATATGAACTACCCCCTTTAATGAAATTGTAATTTTCATAAAGGAAAGTTCATTTATTATCTATGAATGCAAATGCAAAGCCTAAAAATCGATTTACCTTCAAAATATGAAAAAATATGAAATTTCAAAATTATAAAAATCTTTATAAAATAACAACTTTAAATAATTTTTATAAATTCAAAATGACTTCAGAATGAGATCAAAATTATTTCGGATGAAATATTGAAGCTCATTCTTCACACCCATGCATTTATTTATGAAATTTTAATTTTTTTATTTTTATTTTAGTCACCGAAGTTTAAAAAAATCTACAAAAGGAAGGGTTAGAAAAATAAAAATAAAATTATAGAAAATGGACTAGAAAACTAAAAATATTAAAACACACTACAGTTAGTATGATTTCACCTATCGTTGTTGTAGCTCTTTTCGAGAGCTTTCAAAAATATGCACTAATAGTCAATCCGAGCAACGAGCGAGGAGTTATGACCCTAGAAAGTTTTACCCCAAAATTCAAAATGATGGTCAATGGAATATCATATGAACTACCCCCCTTTAATGAAATTGTAATTTTCATAAAGGAAAGTTCATTTATTATCTATGAATGCAAATGCAAAGCCTAAAAATCGATTTACCTTCAAAATATAAAAAATAAATTTAAAATTATAAAAATCTCATATAACAACAACTTTAAATAATTTTTATAAATTCAAAATGACTTCGAAATGAGATCAAAATTATTTCGGATGAAATATTGAAGCTCATTCTTCACACCCATGCATTTATTTATGAAATTTTATTTTTTTTATTTTTATTTTAGTCAAAGTTTAAAAAAATACAAAAGGAAGGGTTAGAAAAATAAAAATAAAATTATGAAAAATAGACTAGAAAGCCAAAAATATTAAAACACATTATAGTCAGTATGATAACACCCTTTAAAATATGCACTAATAGTCAATCCGAGCAACGAGCGAGGAGTTATGACCCTAGAAAGTTTTACCCCAAAATTCAAAATGATGGCCAATGGAATGTCGTATGAACTACCCCCTTTAATGAAATTATAATTTTCATAAAGGAAAGTTCATTTATTATCTATGAATGCAAATGCAAAGCCTGAAAATCGATTTACCTTCAAAATATGAAAAAATGTGAAATTTTAAAATTATAAAAATCCTTATAAAATAACAACTTTAAATAATTTTTATAAATTCAAAATGACTTCATAATGAGATCAAAATTATTTTGGATGAAATATTGAAGCTCATTCTTCACACCCATGCATTTATTTATGAAATTTTATTTTTTTTATTTTTATTTTAGTCACCAAAGTTTAAAAAAATCTACAAAAGAGTTAGAAAAATAAAAATAAAATTATAGAAAATGGACCAAAAACTAAAAATATTAAAACACACTATAGTTAGTATGATGTCACCCTACATTGTTGTAGCTCTTTTCGAGAGCTTTCCGAAAATATGCACTAATAGTCAATCCGAGCAACGAGCGAGGAGTTATGACCCCAGGAAGTTTTACCCCCAAAATTCAAAATGATGGTCAATGGAATGTCATATGAACTACCCCCTTTAATGAAATTGTAATTTTCATAAAGGAAGTTCATTTATTATCTATGAATGCAAATGCAAAGCCTGAAAATCGATTTACCTTCAAAATATGAAAAAAATATGAAATTATAAAAATCCTTATAAAATAACAACTTTAAATAATTTTTATAAATTCAAAATGACTTCAGAATGAGATCAAAATTATTTTGAATGAAATATTGAAGCTCATTCTTCACACCCATGCATTTATTTATGAAATTTTATTTTTTTAATTTTATTTTAGTCATCAAAGTTTTAAAAAAATCTGCAAAAGAAAGGGTTAGAAAAATAAAAATAAAATTATGAAAAATGGACTAGAAAGCCAAAAATGTTAAAACACACTACAGTTAGTATGATATCGTCCTACATTGTTGTAGCTCTTTTCGAGAGCTTTCAAAAATATGCACTAATAGTCAATCCGAGCAACGAGCGAGGAGTTATGACCCTAGAAATTTTTACCCCAAAATTCAAAATGATGGCCAATGGAATGTCATATGAACTACCCCCTTTAATGAAATTGTAATTTTCATAAAGGAAGTTCATTTATTATCTATGAATGCAAATGCAAAGCCTAAAAATCGATTTACCTTCAAAATATGAAAAAATATGAAATTATAAAAATCCTTATAAAATAACAACTTTAAATAATTTTTATAAATTCAAAATGACTTCATAATGAGATCAAAATTATTTCGGATGAAATATTGAAGCTCATTCTTCACACCCATGCATTTATTTATGAAATTTTAATTTTTATTTTTATTTTAGTCATCAAAGTTTAAAAAAATCTGCAAAGAAGGGTTAGAAAAATAAAAATAAAATTATGAAAATGGACTAGAAAACTAAAAATATTAAAACACACTACAATTAGTATGATTCTCCTACGTTGTTGTAGCTCTTTTCGAGAGCTTTCAAAAATATGCACTAATAGTCAATCCGAGCAACGAGCGAGGAGTTATGACCCTAGAAAGTTTTACCCCAAAATTCAAAATGATGGCCAATGGAATGTCGTATGAACTACCCCCTTTAATGAAATTGTAATTTTCATAAAGGGAAGTTCATTTATTATCTATGAATGCAAATGCAAAGCCTAAAAATCGATTTACCTTCAAAATATGAAAAAATGTAAATCAAAATTATAAAAATCCTTATAAAATAACAACTTTAAATAATTTTTATAAATTCAAAATGACTTCAGAATGAGATCAAAATTATTTCGGATGAAATATTGAAGCTCATTCTTCACACCCATGCATTTATTTATGAAATTTTATTTTTTTAATTTTTATTTTAGTCACCAAAGTTTAAAAAAAATCTACAAAAGGAAGGGTTAGAAAATAAAAATAAAATTATAAAAAATGGACTAGAAAACTAAAAATATTAAAACACACTACATTAGTATGATGCTCTCTACTTGTTGTAGCTCTTTTCGAGAGCTTTCAAAAATATGCACTAATAGTCAATCCGAGCAACGAGCGAGGAGTTATGACCCAAAAGTTTTACCCCAAAATTCAAAATGATGGCCAATGGAATGTCGTATGAACTACCCCCTTTAATGAAATTGTAATTTTCATAAAGGGAAGTTCATTTATTATCTATGAATGCAAATGCAAAGCCTAAAAATCGATTTACCTTCAAAATATGAAAAAAATAAATTAAAATTATAAAAATCCTTATAAAACATACAACTTTAAATAATTTTTATAAATTCAAAATGACTTCAGAATGAGATCAAAATTATTTCGGATGAAATATTGAAGCTCATTCTTCACACCCATGCATTTATTTATGAAAATTGTTTTTTTTTTTTAATTTTATTTTAGTCATCAAGTTTAAAAAAATCTACAAAAGGAAGGGTTAGAAAAATAAAAATAAAATTATAAAAATAGACTAAAAAGCTAAAAATGTTAAAACACACTAATCATCCCTCATGAAAATATGCACTAATAGTCAATCCGAGCAACGAGCGAGGAGTTATGACCCCAGAAGTTTTACCCCCAAAATTCAAAATGATGGCCAATGGAATGTCGTATGAACTACCCCCTTTAATGAAATTGTAATTTTCATAAAGGAAAGTTCATTTATTATCTATGAATGCAAATGCAAAGCCTAAAATCGATTTACCTTCAAAATATGAAAAAATATGAAATTCTAAAATTATAAAAATCCTTATAAAATAACAACTTTAAATAATTTTTATAAATTCAAAATGACTTGAGAATGAGATCAAAATTATTTCAGATGAAATATTGAAGCTCATTCTTCACACCCATGCATTTATTTATGAAATTTTATTTTTTTATTTTTATTTTAGTCACAAGTTTAAAAAAATTTACAAAAGGGTTAGAAAAATAAAAATAAAATTATGGAAAATGGACCAGAAAGACAAAAATATTAAAACACACTATAGTTAGTATGATGTCACCCTACATTGTTGTAGCTCTTTTCGAGAGCTTTCTAAAAATATGCACTAATAGTCAATCCGAGCAACGAGCGAGGAGTTATGACCCGAGGAAGTTTTACCCCCAAAATTCAAAATGATGGCCAATGGAATGTCGTATGAACTACCCCCTTTAATGAAATTGTAATTTTCATAAAGGGAAGTTCATTTATTATCTATGAATGCAAATGCAAAGCCTGAAAATCGATTTACCTTCAAAATATGAAAAAAATATGAAATTATAAAAATCCTTATAAAACAACAACTTTAAATAATTTTTATAAATTCAAAATGACTTAAATGAGATCAAAATTATTTCAAATGAAATATTGAAGCTCATTCTTCACACCCATGCATTTATTTATGAAATTTTATTTTTTTATTTTTATTTTAGTCATCGAAGTTTAAAAAAATCTACAAAAGAAAGGGTTAGAAAAATAAAAATAAAATTATAAAAAATGGACTAGAAAGCCAAAATATTAAAACACACTACAGTTAGTATGATGCTGCCCTAAATTGTTATAGCTCTTTTCGAGAGCTTTCGAAAATATGCACTAATAGTCAATCCGAGCAACGAGCGAGGAGTTATGACCCTAGAAATTTTACCCCAAAATTCAAAATGATGGTCAATGGAATATCATATGAACTACCCCCTTTAATGAAATTGTAATTTTCATAAAGAAAGTTCATTTATTATCTGTGAATGCAAATGCAAAGCCTGAAAATCGATTTACCTTCAAAATATGAAAAAATATGAAATTTCAAAATTATAAAAATCCTTATAAAATAACAACTTTAAATAATTTTTATAAATTCAAAATGACTTCATAATGAGATCAAAATTATTTCGGATGAAATATTGAAGCTCATTCTTCACACCCATGCATTTATTTATGAAATTTTAATTTTTTTAATTTTATTTTAGTCATCGAAGTTTAAAAAAAATCTGCAAAAGGAAGGGTTAGAAAAATAAAAATAAAATTCTAAAAAATGGACTAGAAAACTAAAAATGTTAAAACACACTACAGTTAGTATGATTTCATCCTACATTGTTGTAGCTCTTTTCGAGAGCTTTATGAAAATATGCACTAATAGTCAATCCGAGCAACGAGCGAGGAGTTATGACCCTAGAAAGTTTTACCCCCAAAATTCAAAATGATGGCCAATGGAATGTCGTATGAACTACCCCCTTTAATGAAATTATAATTTTCATAAAGGGAAGTTCATTTATTATCTATGAATGCAAATGCAAAGCCTAAAAATCGATTTACCTTCAAAATATGAAAAAATAAATAAAATTATAAAAATCCTTATAAAACAACAACTTTAAATAATTTTTATAAATTCGAAATGACTTCAGAATGAGATCAAAATTATTTCAAATGAAATATTGAAGCTCATTCTTCACACCCATGCATTTATTTATAAAATTTTATTTTTTTATTTTTTATTTTAGTCACAAGTTTAAAAATAAATTACAAAAGGAAGGGTTAGAAAAATAAAAATAAAATTATGAAAAAAGACCTAAAAACCAAAAATATTAAAACACAACTATCTCATACAAAATATGCACTAATAGTCAATCCGAGCAACGAGCGAGGAGTTATGACCCTAGAAAGTTTTACCCCAAAATTCAAAATGATGGCCAATGGAATGTCGTATGAACTACCCCCTTTAATGAAATTATAATTTTCATAAAGGGAAGTTCATTTATTATCTATGAATGCAAATGCAAAGCCTAAAATCTATTTACCTTCAAAATATGAAATTTAAAATTATAAAAATCCTTATAAAATACAACTTTAAATAATTTTTATAAATTCAAAATGACTTCAGAATGAGATCAAAATTATTTCAAATGAAATATTGAAGCTCATTCTTCACACCCATGCATTTATTTATGAAATTTTAATTTTTTTATTTTTATTTTAGTCACCAAGTTTAAAAAAATCTGCAAAAGGGTTAGAAAAATAAAAATAAAATTATAAAAAATGGACCAAAAACTAAAAATATTAAAACACACTATAGTTAGTATGATTCTGCCCTACATTGTTGTAGCTCTTTTCGAGAGCTTTTAGAAAATATGCACTAATAGTCAATCCGAGCAACGAGCGAGGAGTTATGACCCCGAGAAGTTTTACCCCCAAAATTCAAAATGATGGCCAATGGAATGTCGTATGAACTACCCCCTTTAATGAAATTGTAATTTTCATAAAGAAAGTTCATTTATTATCTATGAATGCAAATGCAAAGCCTAAAAATCGATTTACCTTCAAAATATGAAAAAAATATAAAATTATAAAAATCCTTATAAAATAACAACTTTAAATAATTTTTATAAATTCAAAATGACTTCAGAATGAGATCAAAATTATTTCGGATGAAATATTGAAGCTCATTCTTCACACCCATGCATTTATTTATGAAATTTTATTTTTTAATTTTATTTTAGTCATCAAAGTTTAAAAAAACTACAAAAGGAAGGGTTAGAAAAATAAAAATAAAATTATGAAAAATGGACTAGAAAACCAAAATATTAAAACACACTACAGTCAGTATGATGCTCCTACATTGTTGTAGCTCTTTTCGAGAGCTTTCAAAAATATGCACTAATAGTCAATCCGAGCAACGAGCGAGGAGTTATGACCCTAGAAAGTTTTACCCCAAAATTCAAAATGATGGTCAATGGAATGTCATATGAACTACCCACCTTTAATGAAATTGTAATTTTCATAAAGGAAAGTTCATTTATTGTCTATGAATGCAAATGCAAAGCCTAAAAATCGATTTACCTTCAAAATATGAAAAAATATGAAATTTCAAAATTATAAAAATCCTTATAAAATAACAACTTTAAATAATTTTTATAAATTCAAAATGACTTCATAATGAGATCAAAATTATTTCAAATGAAATATTGAAGCTCATTCTTCACACCCATGCATTTATTTATGAAATTTTATTTTTTTATTTTTATTTTAGTCACTGACGTTTAAAAAAATTTACAAAAGGGTTAGAAAAATAAAAATAAAATTATTGAAAATGGACCAGAAAACCAAAAATGTTAAAACACACTATAGTTAGTATGATGTCACCCTACATTGTTGTAGCTCTTTTCGAGAGCTTTCCAAAATATGCACTAATAGTCAATCCGAGCAACGAGCGAGGAGTTATGACCCTAGAAATTTTACCCCAAAATTCAAAATGATGGCCAATGGAATGTCGTATGAACTACCCCCTTTAATGAAATTGTAATTTTCATAAAGGAAAGTTCATTTATTATCTATGAATGCAAATGCAAAGCCTAAAAATCGATTTACCTTCAAAATATGAAAAAAATATGAAATTATAAAAATCCTTATAAAATAACAACTTTAAATAATTTTTATAAATTCAAAATGACTTAAATGAGATCAAAATTATTTCGAATGAAATATTGAAGCTCATTCTTCACACCAATGCATTTATTTATGAAATTTTATTTTTTTAATTTTATTTTAGTCGAAGTTTAAAAAAACTACAAAAGGAAGGGTTAGAAAAATAAAAATAAAATTATGAAAAATGGACTAGAAAACCAAAAATATTAAAACACACTACAGTAAGTATGATGCCACCCTACATTGTTGTAGCTCTTTTTGAGAGCTTTTCGAAAATATGCACTAATAGTCAATCCGAGCAACGAGCGAGGAGTTATGAACCTAGAAATTTTTACCCCAAAATTCAAAATGATGGCCAATGGAATGTCATATGAACTACCCCCTTTAATGAAATTGTAATTTTCATAAAAGGAAATTCATTTATTATCTATGAATGCAAATGCAAAGCCTGAAAATTGATTTACATTCAAAATATGAAAAAATGTAAATTTTAAAATTATAAAAATCCTTATAAAATAACAACTTTAAATAATTTTTATAAATTCAAAATGACTTATAATGAGATCAAAATTATTTTGGATGAAATATTGAAGCTCATTCTTCACACCCATGCATTTATTTATGAAATTTTATTTTTTTAATTTTATTTTAGTCACCAAAGTTTAAAAAAAATCTACAAAAGGAAGGGTTAGAAAAATAAAAATAAAATTATAAAAAATAGACTAGAAAGCCAAAAATATTAAAACACACTATGCCATTCAAAATATGCACTAATAGTCAATCTGAGCAACGAGCGAGGAGTTATGACCCTAGAAAGTTTTACCCCAAAATTCAAAATGATGGTCAATGGAATGTAGTATGAACTACCCCCTTTAATGAAATTGTAATTTTCATAAAGGGAAGTTCATTTATTATCTATGAATGCAAATGCAAAGCCTAAAATCGATTTACCTTCAAAATATGAAAAAATATGAAATTTTAAAATTATAAAAATCCTTATAAAAATACAACTTTAAATAATTTTTATAAATTCAAAATGACTTAGAATGAGATCAAAATTATTTTCGGATGAAATATTGAAGCTCATTCTTCACACCCATGCATTTATTTATGAAATTTTAATTTTTTTATTTTTATTTTAGTCACCGAAGTTTAAAAAAACTACAAAAGGGTTAGAAAAATAAAAATAAAATTATGAAAAATGGACCAGAAAGTCGAAAATGTTAAAACACACTATAGTTAGTATGATGCCACCCTACATTGTTGTAGCTCTTTTCGAGAGCTTTTAGAAAATATGCACTAATAGTCAATCCGAGCAACGAGCGAGGAGTTATGACCCCAGGAAGTTTTACCCCAAAATTCAAAATGATGGCCAATGGAATGTCATATGAACTACCCCCTTTAATGAAATTGTAATTTTCATAAAGGGAAGTTCATTTATTATCTATGAATGCAAATGCAAAGCCTAAAAATCGATTTACCTTCAAAATATGAAAAAAATATGAAATTATAAAAATCCTTATAAAACAACAACTTTAAATAATTTTTATAAATTCAAAATGACTTCAGAATGAGATCAAAATTATTTTGAATGAAATATTGAAGCTCATTCTTCACACCAATGCATTTATTTATGAAATTTTATTTTTTTATTTTTATTTTAGTCATCAAAGTTTAAAAAAATCTACAAAAGAAAGGGTTAGAAAAATAAAAATAAAATTATAAAAAATGGACTAGAAAACCAAAAATGTTAAAACACACTATAGTCAGTATGATGTGTCCTACATTGTTGTAGCTCTTTTCGAGAGCTTTCAAAAATATGCACTAATAGTCAATCCGAGCAACGAGCGAGGAGTTATGACCCTGGAAATTTTACCCCAAAATTCAAAATGATGGCCAATGGAATGTCATATGAACTACCCCCTTTAATGAAATTGTAATTTTCATAAAGGGAAGTTCATTTATTATCTATGAATGCAAATGCAAAGCCTGAAAATCGATTTACCTTCAAAATATGAAAAAATATGAAATTCCAAAATTATAAAAATCCTTATAAAATAACAACTTTAAATAATTTTTATAAATTCAAAATGACTTCAGAATGAGATCAAAATTATTTCGGATGAAATATTGAAGCTCATTCTTCACACCCATGCATTTATTTATGAAATTTTAATTTTTTTTTATTTTAGTCATCAAAGTTTAAAAAATTCTACAAAAGGAAGGGTTAGAAAAATAAAAATAAAATTATAAAAAATGGACTAGAAAACTAAAAATGTTAAAACACACTACGTTAGTATGATCTCCTACGTTGTTGTAGCTCTTTTCGAGAGCTTTCAAAAATATGCACTAATAGTCAATCCGAGCAACGAGCGAGGAGTTATGACCCTAGGAAGTTTTACCCCAAAATTCAAAATGATGGTCAATGGAATGTCGTATGAACTACCCCCTTTAATGAAATTGTAATTTTCATAAAGGAAAGTTCATTTATTATCTATGAATGCAAATGCAAAGCCTAAAAATCGATTTACCTTCAAAATATGAAAAAAAAATGAAATTATAAAAATCCTTATAAAATAACAACTTTAAATAATTTTTATAAATTCAAAATGACTTCAGAATGAGATCAAAATTATTTCAGATGAAATATTGAAGCTCATTCTTCACACCCATGCATTTATTTATAAAATTTTATTTTTTTAATTTTATTTTAGTCACAAAGTTTAAAAAAATCTACAAAAGGAAGGGTTAGAAAAATAAAAATAAAATTATGAAAATGGACTAGAAAGCCAAAAATATTAAAACACATTATATCATATTCTAAAATATGCACTAATAGTCAATCCGAGCAACGAGCGAGGAGTTATGACCCAGGAAGTTTTACCCCAAAATTCAAAATGATGGTCAATGGAATGTCATATGAACTACCCCCTTTAATGAAATTGTAATTTTCATAAAGGAAGTTCATTTATTATCTATGAATGCAAATGCAAAGCCTAAAATCGATTTACCTTCAAAATATGAAAAAAGTGAAATTTCCAAAATTATAAAAATCCTTATAAAATAACAACTTTAAATAATTTTTATAAATTCGAAATGACTTCAGAATGAGATCAAAATTATTTCAGATGAAATATTGAAGCTCATTCTTCACACCCATGCATTTATTTATGAAATTTTAATTTTTTTATTTTTATTTTAGTCACAAAGTTTAAAAAAATCTACAAAAGAAAGCGTTAGAAAATAAAAATAAAATTTTAGAAAATGGACCAAAAACTAAAAATATTAAAACACACTATAGTTAGTATGATGTCATCCTACATTGTTGTAGCTCTTTTCGAGAGCTTTCTGAAAATATGCACTAATAGTCAATCCGAGCAACGAGCGAGGAGTTATGACCCTAGGAAGTTTTACCCCCAAAATTCAAAATGATGGCCAATGGAATGTCATATGAACTACCCCCTTTAATGAAATTGTAATTTTCATAAAGGGAAGTTCATTTATTATCTATGAATGCAAATGCAAAGCCTGAAAATCGATTTACCTTCAAAATATGAAAAATTGTG
Organism: Wollemia nobilis; assembly: GCA_028583015.1. Lineage (NCBI taxonomy): Eukaryota > Viridiplantae > Streptophyta > Pinopsida > Araucariales > Araucariaceae > Wollemia > Wollemia nobilis. The sequence goes on from JAQPPZ010016984.1 coordinate 4,871,471, forward strand.
AAATTTTGAAATTATAAAAATCCTTATAAAATAACAACTTTAAATAATTTTTATAAATTCAAAATGACTTCAGAATGAGATCAAAATTATTTCGGATGAAATATTGAAGCTCATTCTTCACACCCATGCATTTATTTATAAAATTTTATTTTTTTTTATTTTTATTTTAGTCATCAAAGTTTAAAAAAAATTACAAAAGGAAGGGTTAGAAAAATAAAAATAAAATTATAAAAAATGGACTAGAAAGCCAAAAATATTAAAACACATTATCATTATATCTTTTTAAAATATGCACTAATAGTCAATCCGAGCAACGAGCGAGGAGTTATGACCCTAGAAAGTTTTACCCCCAAAATTCAAAATGATGGTCAATGGAATGTCGTATGAACTACCCCCTTTAATGAAATTGTAATTTTCATAAAGGAAAGTTCATTTATTATCTATGAATGCAAATGCAAAGCCTAAAAATCGATTTACCTTCAAAATATGAAAAAATGTGAAATTCCAAAATTATAAAAATCCTTATAAAATAGCAACTTTAAATAATTTTTATAAATTCGAAATGACTTCAGAATGAGATCAAAATTATTTCGGATGAAATATTGAAGCTCATTCTTCACACCCATGCATTTATTTATGAAATTTTATTTTTTTTTATTTTTATTTTAGTCGCCGAAGTTTAAAAAAATCTGCAAAAAAGGGTTAGAAAAATAAAAATAAAATTATGGAAAAAGGACCAGAAAGCCAAAAATGTTAAAACACACTATAGTTAGTATGATGTCGCCCTACATTGTTGTAGCTCTTTTCGAGAGCTTTCCGAAAATATGCACTAATAGTCAATCCGAGCAACGAGCGAGGAGTTATGACCTCGAGAAGTTTTACCCCCAAAATTCAAAATGATGGCCAATGGAATGTCGTATGAACTACCCCCTTTAATGAAATTGTAATTTTCATAAAGGGAAGTTCATTTATTGTCTATGAAGGTTGTTACAAAGAATCTTGCTTTGGACTCCTAGCCAAAGTAATGTGAAGGAATTGGGAAAGGCCTCAAGTGACCAAACATTCTTCCAAGGGAAACATTTTAGAGTAGGAAATTATTATTCCTTTAAGTCTTTATATCCTAAATTGACCTACTCTCTACCATCTTTTAATAGTTTCTAAACAAACTCATCCTTCCATGTAAAAATAAGAAAATAGAACTCTTGAAGCATCCTTTGAAGCTCATCTGCTATTTGTTTGAGGTCCTCTCCTTCAACTAGGTTGCTAATGGAAATCCATGATTTGGAATTGTTGTTCAAATTACTATATTTTTTAACGTTTGAACCTTTAGGAGGTAAACATGCTTGAGCCAAAATTTTCCATTATGGATTATAAATAAGAGGATAAGGATTTACCAATCATAATACTAAAAAAATGTAGAATTACCCTCATTTATTGACAATCTAATGTTTGATGATCAATTACAAACTAATTGATATAAAGTTCCATGATGTCAAGCCTCTAGGTAGGGTTTGTTTTCTACACCATTTTATTCCATCAATAGAACCTATATATTTTTTAAGTAACACATTTTCCCAACTATTTTTGTAATATTTAAATAATATTTAACCACATATTTTCTATAATACCAAAATTATAAGCTTATAATTTTGCAATCCTACTTCTTCAATATGATTTCCTTTAAAATCCCTATTTACTTATAAATAGAAAACCTAAATTTATCTTCACATCCTTTCCAAAAGAAATTTATGTGAATTTTATCTATTTTGAATGCTAAACATGCTAGCAATATTAAAAGTGACATCATATATATAAGGTAAGATTACAATGTAGTCTTTAGGAGTTGTAACCTTCTAGCCATGATTAAGAAGTTACCTTTCAAACCTACCAAATAGGATTTCATTCTATCAAAAATAGAGATATAGAGCCTTTTATTTCCTTTATAAGAGAAAGGAATACCCAAATATATTTATGTTAATTTTGTTGAAATATTTATAATCTAACCTTACTAGGCCAAGGCCAATAGTGATAAATTAACTATAGGTGCTCTTGATGTAAGCCTACGAGCAAGTGCTATGTAAGCCATTGGGCATCTTAACGTAAGCCTATGATAATTCTTCTATGTAAGCCTACATACATATTGATGTAACCCTGAGGAAACCTTTCACATTTCCCTTAGTAATATTGGCTAATTTACCTTTATGGATAACCTTTCTTAAAGGGTGTAATTTATTATTATTTTATTATAAGTTAACTTTAAGGTAAAGTTAATGTCAGTTTGAGGTTAACCACTCAATTGGGTTTTGGTATCACTATAAATGCCCCTCAATGAGAAATCAATTGTATCATATTGTGATAAATGAAAATATAGTGGGGGTGCATACCGTCACCGACCTCTTATTCCTTCTCATTAATCATGTCATTTATCCCTTTCTCTATTTTTCCTATATACACTCTTCTATTTCACTTTTCTTCCATTTTTTGCATATAATTGTGGTGAATGGATGTTTCTAGAAAATACTATGAACTCCAACATGGTATTAGAGCCAAAATAAAGCAACTTCACTCAATCACACAAAAATATTGTATAGGCTAAACCATGGTATATATAGATGAACCATTAGTTTTATTGGGCTTCTTACAAAATTTTAGAGGGCCCCCTAGTTTAACACTTTTCACATATTCAATGTTTGATGTCTCATTTTTTGCATTTTTTTCTTTTTCCTTCCAAAAATCAAAATTTGAAATGGAATATTCCACAAATATTTGATTGTGTGGTGGAAGAAAACTAGGAAGTGCATGGTTGTTTTTGATGGAAATATTCAAACAACAATTGCTTTCTCCTTTTTCACTTCAAAGCATTATTGGTGAGTGTTAGTGCAATGGTAGTGCACAAGATTTGAGTTTTTATAATGTGTTACAATGCGCACACACACATATTAAAATATTCATTTTTTAATCCCATTCGCATGATTGGTTTAGTGGTAAGGCTTGAACCTTTTAACCCTAAGGTTCTAGGTTTGAATCATGACGAAGGAGAAGAGTCACAACACTATTTGTACACTTTTTTTAGATGCATGCCCTAGTCTTTTCTTATGGGGGAGTGCCCTTCTACTTTAGGCATATTTGTGCCAATGATGTAGTGGTTGTAGGCTTTGTATAAAGGTGGTAGATTGCAAGTTCAAACCTAGCTAACATAATTTCTATAAGGTATGTAGTACTATTTCAAAGGATTACTTCAAATTATTTCTTAGTGATTCTGATTTCAATGGTGCATGGAGAACACTTGGTTGGTCCTACAAGTCTAAGGTGGTTGCTACCATGAGGACCCATGTTTGAGTTTCATTGATGACATACACCAAACTTTGGGTATTATTTATTTATTTATATATCTATATATGGAGGTCAACCAACCCCATTCTATCAAATATCAACATCTAATTTGTTATCATCATTCCAATTGGCAATCCTATTAGTAAGTGATGCCCATAGATGTGGTGCCTAGAGGTGATAAGTGGTAGATTCTAATTATTAAATTTCCCTCCTAAGGTCTTGTTAGCAAATAATTACTATTCTAATAGTTTAATCAATCTTTTATAATTAAACAATATCTCAAGAACAACAATGAACATAAATCAATCCAATGAACATAGAAAAACTCAATAGTTGATATATACTTTAAGCAATGAATAAAATACAATACTTATTCAATACTATATTACAATGCTTCGTCTTCAATATATACATACATGAGACTTCATATTCACGAGAATCTTGACCTTTATACTTACATAAACTCTCGATCTCCTCATACTCACAATAGATCTAACTCTTCATATTTCTTAATACATAATAACATATATCACATATTTACATTAATATAAAGACTCTCATTATTGCACATAATTCATAGCTCCTCACTTATAAACATGACACTTCATTTACATAACTCACACTTAATAACATGACATCTCGCCTACATAACTCCACACTTATTTACATGATACATAACTCACACTTATAAAATGACACCTACAATATACTCAAATATTAAAGACACCCTAGACTAAATTATTTACATGGTGCTTGCAACATTATTGCAAGGTACCAAACAATGTAATACCTCCAACAGGTCTATCATTTAGTTTCTTTCTCTTCTTAGTATGCCCAAATTTTTGGAGGCTATAACTTTTGCATATGAAAGAATTTTGGGCCCTTTTTGTTTAAATTGCATAGTTTTTTGAGCTCTACAAAATTGGTGGCATTAGTTCAAGGACCTATTACTACATCTCAAAAGGAGGAATAAGAGATGATTATTATGTGACTAGGACTTCCATGCAATAAATATGTATAGAGATACCCTTGTTGCCCTTCTTCAATATATTTTTTATTTGGTAAGAATTGACCAACTTGGATGATGGGGGTTGCAATACTTTGAGACAAATGAATTTTTAATATTTATCCATTGTACATATAGCTATTGAATATTGAAAATAACATCCTCTAAATGGAACAACAATTGATCCTTAAGGATAGCATCTACACTACCCAAGTCCATTACATAAAGACTTCTAGTTGAAGAATAATTACCTAGCCTAATTTGGATGTTAGGAACTCACCCCACACAAGGAGTGTTACCACCATTGGAAACTAGAACATTGAATTTATATTTGTAATAAGTGTTGATATACAACCTTAGAGGTTTAGTTGTATCTTGGGTAATAAAATTGTGAGCACTGCTAGAATCAATCAAAATAGTGATTTACTATTGTTTAATAAATCCTACACCTTGATTTTATGATGGGATTGCATTACCATTGTATTAAATACTAAGAGGTCCATTTTATTCACACCTTGTATAAAATCCATTGGTTTAATTAATTCCTCCTAATATGGTGATTCTAGTTCCTCCTCATTCTCAAAATGACCTTCCTTAGCTTCCATATGAAAGTTATACTTTGCTTCACATGATGTTTTTCAAGGTTGTCAAGATTTACATCTAAAATAGAAAAATACTTAGGATTTACCATCATATTAGTTGTTGAAGTAATTCCTATGGGGATAAAATCAAGGTTATTCATAAGGGGTCAGCCCTGAAATCTATTTATAAAATCAAGACGAATTATCTCGAGATTTTGACGAATTATGTCCAAGGAGACATGGAGAATTGCATTCATTTTTCACCAAATATTTTCAAACCATGGTGAATTTTTCTATGTTGAGGGCTATGAATATTGGTTTGCAAATTCTAGCAATGTATGACAAACTTAAAGGCTTTATGTTGATAGGAAAAGCTATGTCGATCACCTTTTACCTATAGGATAGTGTTGTTAGGAAAAGCTATGACGATAGATCTGAGATGATTGGTTGCAGACATGATGATCAAAAAATACCAATTGAAAAATGATGATCAGGAGTAGATATATCGATGTGTTACAAAAATGTTGATCGATTGCAACAATATCGATCACTTGTAGCAATGTCGATCGATTATATCAATGCTGATCGATTGTAGCAATATCAATCGGTTATAGCAATACCGATCAGTTGTAGATATACCTATTGATTACAGTAATGCCAATCAGTTGCAACAATACTGATCAATAACTATAATGTCGATCTATTGCAGCAATGTTGATCAGTTACAACAATACTGATCAATTGCAATACTATCGATCAATTGTAGCAATATCGATCAGTCGTAGCTATGTCGATTGATTGTAGATGTGTCGATCAGTTGTAGCTATGCAACTGATTGATTTATGCCAACAAACACTTCTTTAAAATAGATTAGATTATGTTGATAGACTCTCCTCTATAACCAATCAATTTATGTCGATCGACACTCCTCTACAATTGATAGGCATATTTTTATTGACACTCCTCTACAATTGATAGGCTTATGACGATCGTCTTATGTTGATCTATACTTTTATGTAATCGATAGTCATATGCTAATTAACACTCCTCTACAACCGATCGACTTATGTCGACAAACACTTATCTATAACCTTGTCAAGTTTTTTGTTGTTTCAGAGTTATTTTTGAGTTAGAGTGTAATAGATGTATGTTTATCGGTACCCCCTACTGTATATATATAGGTATTATATGAGGCGAATTAGACAAGAAAAACATAATCATTTATAATTTGAAGGTGAATTGTTTGTAGAATTGGGTGAAAGTGGTTGGCAAATAAAAATAAAAATAGGATAATAATTGTCAATGACGGGCTAATTTACCCCAAAAATCTTCCACCACGTATATTTTGGGTGAATGGCCCTTGGTGAAATGTTCCAAAATTTGTAAATTTAAAATTTTTAAAATTCTAAACATAGCCAATTTATGATATTTCGTTCTTATGCATAATCCTAGATAAAAGTATCATTGTGATTGGAATCTAGACACCCAAATCTTATTTTCTACTACCTAGTTAAAATCTTAGTATCATGGAGGGTATATAGATCATTCATATCAACTTCTATTTGAATTTATTACTTAAGAATATGCTTGAATGTCAAAAAAAACATCACACGATCTAGGTGATGTGCAAAAGGAGACTCATGAATTCACTATGGTACTCATCAATAGTCTTTTTTTACCTATTACCTAACCATATAAGAGGTAGAGGGTCCCATATCAAACATCATCAGGAACATCCTAAATTTTATCCAAGCAAGAGTATAGAGTTTGTGTCTCAATTTTTCTTAAAGCAATTGATAAGTATGAGTACCTAATTAGGAAGTATCCAACATGACCCTACCCTATTTAGGTATTTTATTTAAGTATTAGAGGCAATCCATGTTAGAAATATATCAACTAGGATCCTCTCTAAAAAATGCATCATATTAATCCAAGGGACCAAAACATCATGAGGTCATTCTAGGATATGAGTCATACCATTGGCTAAAACATACAAATTGAGAGAAAATCCCCATTCATTATCAATATTTCATGGATACTATCCAGAAACAACCCATAAAAATTCTTGTTTAAGTGCTTGTTTGATTTTGAAAATTTTGGGTTTCTTTTGTGAACAACTCATTGGAAGTCGCCTTTAGGTAATCACTTTGTTTGAGGAATTCCCTCTTTCTAAATATCATTTAGTCTAGTATAAATATTATTCAATTGACCTTGTACTTGTTGGATAATGTTATATACACCATCAAATTTTTGATTAATAATTGAGAAGCAATCATTCAAACATGCAATCTTGTCTTTCAATCTATATTCTATATTATCAATGTATTGGGAAACATCTAGATCCACATTTGGAGGGCATGATTTCTTGCCATAGGGGTGGAGGACAAAACTCATACTTGTAATGGCTACATAAACACAAGGATTAAAATTATTTATGCCCTTTAGGATATTATGATGATTTTTATGGCTTATACACTCATCATTGGTCACATCTACCTTCCTCAAGAACCTCTTAACCTGTTCCAATAATTTAGAAGTTGAAATATCAAACATGAACAACTAGACAAATGGAAATGCACAAAATTAGAATTAAAATTGCTAAAATAACTTTAAATACACATTTGGAGGGCATGATTTCTTGCCATAGGGGTGGAGGAGAAACTCATACTTGTAATGGCTACATAAACATGAGGATTAAAATTATTTATGCCCTTTAGGATATTATGATGATTTTTATGGCTTATACACTCATCATTGGTCACATCTACCTTCCTCAAGAACCTATTAACCTGTTCCAATAATTTAGAAGTTTAAATATCAAATATGCACAACTAGACAAATGGAAATGCACAAAAGTAGAATTAAAACTACTAAAATAACTACTAAAATTATAAAAATCCTTATAAAATAACTTTAAATAATTTTTATAAATTCGAAATGACTTCAAAATGAGATTAAAATTGTTTCGAATGAAATATTGAAGTTCATTCTTCACACCCATCTATTTACTTATGAAATTTTAATATTTATTTTTATTTTTATATTAGTTGTTGCAGCTTAAAAAAAATCTATAAAAGGAAGGGTTAGAAAAATAAAAATAAAATTCTGGAAAATAGACTAGAAATCTAAAATGTTAAAACACACTATAGTCAGTATGATGTCACCCTATATTTTTGTAGCTCTTTTTGAGAGCTTTTCAAAAATATGCACTAATATTCAATCTAAGCAATGAGCAAGGAGTTATGACCCCGGGAAGTTTTGATCCCAAAATTCTAAATGATGGACAATGGAATGTCGTATGAACTACCCCCTTTTAATGAAACTATAATTTTCATAAAGGGAAGTTTATTTATTGTTTGTGAATGCAAATGCAAAGCCTGAAAATGGATTTACCTTCAAAATATGAAAAAAATGTGAAATTTTGAAATTATAAAAATCCTTATAAAACAACATTTAAATATTTTTTTATAAATTCAAAATGACTTCTATAAAATTGTTTCGGATGAAATATTGAAGCTCATTCTTCACACCTATGCATTTATTTATGAAATTTTAATTTATTTTAATTTTTATTTTTATTTTAATCACCGAAGTTTAAAAAAAATCTACAAAAGGAAGGGTTATAAAAATAAAAAGAAAATTCTGAAAAATGCACCAAAAAGCTGAAAATGTTAAAACACACTACACTTAGTATGATGTCGTCCTACGCTGTTGTAGCTCTTTTCAAGAGCTTTCTAAAAATATGCACTAATAGTCAATCCGAGCAATGAGCAACGAGTTATGACCCTCAGAAGTTTTACCCCCATAATTCAAAATGATGGTCAATGGAATATCGTATGAACTACCCCCATTGAATGAAATTGTAATTTTCATAAAAATAAATTCATTTATTGTCTGTGAATGCAAATGCAAAGCCTAAAAGTCGATTTGCTTTTAAAATATGAAAAAAATGTGAAATTCCAAAATTATAAAAATCCTTATAAAATAGCAAGTTTAAATAATTTTTATAAATTTAAAATGACTTCATAATGAGATAAAAATCATTTTGGATGAAATATTGAAGCTCATTCGTCACACCTATGCATTTATTTATGATTTTTTTTTTATTCTAGTCATCGAAGTTTAAAAAATCGTAAAAGAAAGGGTTTGAAAAATAAAAATAAAATTCTATAAAATGGACCAGAAAGCTAAAAATATTAAAAGACACTACATTTAGTATGATGTCTCCATATGTTGTTGTAGCTCTTTTCAAGAGCTTTACGAAAATATGCACTAATAGTCAATCCGAGAAACGAGCGAGGAGTTATGAACCTGGGAAGTTTTGTCCCTAAAATTCAAAATGATGACCAATGGAATGTCGTATGAACTACCCCCCTTTCATGAAATTATAATTTTCATAAAGGGAAGTTTATTTATTATCTGTGAATGCAAATGCAAACTATGAAAATCGATTTACCTTTAAAATATGAAAAAATGTGAAATTCCAAAATTCAAGAATTCAAGTCTTCAATCAAGTCTATAAGATCTCAAGCAATCATCAAGCATCAATTCTTCAAGCTCATGCATTCAAGTGCCATCAATAAGCAATCTAACAAGCTTTCAATAAGATTCCAATAAGGGGATAAATAACTTGTGTTTTAGATTGTGCTCTTTTTCCTTATTTGCTTTTGGATTTTCCTTGTTTTTTTATTTATTGGTAAAATAGATTAAAAAAAAGAAAGCAAGAACTAGTTAGTCTCAATCATATAGGGTACCATATTAATCATTAAGTTTAGCATTTAATAAAAAATGCATGTAGCTACATCATAGGATTTTTTTGTTTCATCTTCTTATGCCCTAGCCTCTTAAAGGAAAATCATTATTTCTTTCCTCATCAAAATCAAAAGAGCATTTAGTTTAGGCTTTGATTGTTACATTTGTATGTACATTTGGGCTAGGTTGAGGATAATCTTAGGCAAAGAAGTATCTTAAATGTAGGTGTTCTTCAACTAGTCCAACAAAACTACACTTTAAGCTCCCAAAATTTCCCTAGTATCGAAGTGATGTTGAGGAAAGAGGAAGAGTGTTGGTAAGAGGTCCTTCATGATACCTTTCCTCTTGTCACAAGGGTTTGCTATAATTTTCTAAATTATAGTGTCAAAATTTTTAGTTTTAATCAAGTTGGTCTAAATGGATTAGATGTTATAGCACCCTAATATATTTTATTTTAATTAATGGATCCATTATTAAATACTTTGAATCATCCCATGGACTCCGCTAATATGATCCACTATCTCCTTATCTATTTATTATTCTTATTAAGACATTGGGAAGAGCTTTGTCAAAGGAAAAAATAGTAAAAAAAAAACAAAGGGTATTTAGATTACAACAAATAATCCCTTTAAATATTAGCTCAAGTATGTTGATGTTACATTTTGTTTGGATCATTCCTTATTCAATGAGGTCATAGAGTTTAAATCAATATTGTCATGCTATGAGAAGGTTGTTGGATAGTAGGTTAATAATATAAAATCCAATATTTTAATTAATTGTACCCTATTTTTACAATGGATTATTGCAGAGATTTTAAGGTTTAAAGTTGAAAAATTAGTTGGAATTCATAAATTTTTTAAAGACATCCTGAAACATCCATTCAATACAATCATATGCAAAAAAAAAGGAATAAGAAGAAAATAGAAGAGTTTATAAATGAAAAAGAGAGAAATAATGACACAATTTGAGATAAGGAATTAGGGGTGGGTGCTCATAGGCACCCCCACTATATTTTTATATATCACACTATGATATAAATGATTACTCATTGAGGAGTATTTATAGTGACACCAAAATACCAATGAATGGTTAGCCTCAAGTCAACATTAAATTTACCTTGATATTAACTTACAATAAAACAATAATAAATTACACCCTTTAAGCTAGGTTATCCACAAATGTGGATTAACCAATAGCACTAAGGATGAAATGTGAAAGGTGCCCTTAGGCTTACATCAAGATGCCTATAAGCTTACATATAGATGCCAATAGCATCACAATGAAGAATGCTCGTACGCTTACATAAAAATATGCTTATAGGCTTACATATAGAATTCCCATAGACTTACATTAATATGTTTGAAATTTTATATAGCACTTGCCCATAGGATTTTATCAAAAGCACTTGCAGGTACTTCATCATAGTCGACCTTCATCTAGTAAGGTCAAATTATAAATATTTTCACCCCCCATAATTTGAGTCAAGGGATAAAGGAGAGAATATATTAGAGATGCTACATCTCACCCCATAATGAATACTTATATGAGTTAATGTATCATGCTATCTTCTCTCTACCAATGGTACATGAACTAGATCAACCTCTTCTAAACATGTATTGTTAACTTAACCTCCTTGATCAAGATGTTGAACTTTCTATAGGAAAATTCAACATGCAATATGGTGAACACAATCTATCTTCCAATCTCAAGAGAATATTTTTGAATCATAAAGCAATAACTATGTCTCTAAATAATCAACCCCAACAATGAGAAAGGACCTATAGAAAAAATGCATACCTTACGCTGATCATCCAAAACATACTCCTATTATAGCCAAAATTATTACCAATCACCACACTAATGGGTTGTTATAATTATGTAAAACATCCTTATAATAAAAGATAAGGATAAACACATGAATTTTAGAATTTCTAAAATAAGATAGTATAGCTAACCAACCACTACACCAAGGATATTGGTTGGAGTCAAGTATTTGGTGCTTCATAAAGATATCAAACCTATTGTGATAAATGATATAAAAATAATATTTAAACCTATGACCTTCTTGCAAAATAAGTATTTTAAATTATACTTGATCTGGATGCGAAAAAAATTATCAACTATCACATCAATGGACTATTGGAATTAAAACTTGCATAAAATAGGAGAATGCCAATTGGGTCCATTTTACACAAAAAAATTCT